>OY728131.1:1791601619-1794101619 GCA_963277665.1 Viscum album
ATAGAATCTAAGTATCCTTTATGTGATGTTGAATGGTCTTAACCTTTTTTACCATTTCCTCAACCATTTCAAGACCTATAAGTTTTAGTTCCCCAACTTCATCCCATTATATGTGTGTTTTTCACCTATTTCTATAAATGGATTCATAGGGATCCATTTGGATTATTGAGTAGAAAATTTTATTATATGAAAACTCGAACAGAGTAATATGTTAATACCATCCTCTTTTGAAGTCAATCGAGCATGTTCTCAACATGTCTTCAAGTGTCAAGATAGTCTACTCAGATTGGCCATTAGTTTTAGGGTGATAATTCATTATAAAGTTCAACACAATGTTTAGATAATTTTGGATACTTTTCTAGAACTTGGAAGTGAATCTGGGATCTCAATCGAATACAATCGATAGTGTTACTCCATGTAGCATCACCACTTATCTGATGTATTTTTGTGAAAGTTAATCTAGTGAAAAATTCTCTCAAATCAAAATAAAGTGTGAAATATTTGTAAGATGATCCACCATAACCTAGATAGAATTGTTTCCTTTAGATTTCTTTGGAAGTCTGGTGAAAAGTCCATGGTGATGTTTTCCCATTTCCATGTTGGTATGGGTAATGGTTGCATAATATCCTTAGATTTTTTCTATTCCTCCTTCACTTACTAACATACAAGACATATTGATGTATATTCAGTGATCTCCTTATTCATATTGTCCCACAAATAGTGTTCTTGGACATCTCGGTACATATTTGTGCATCTAGGATGGATAAAGAAGGTCGATCAATGTGTATCATCCAACAACTCCTTCTCTAACTTAGGATTTGATGGTACACATACTCATGACCCAAATATTACAACACCTTCTTCATTAACATTGAACTCTGAGGATTTCAATTTTATTATAGTTTCCAATTTCTTCTAAATTCCCACATCATCTATTTGAGCATACTTTAGCCTCTTTAGAAGAGATGGTTGAGTAATCATTTGTGAAAGGATTTATGATTTTACTTCCTTTATGATTCTCATGTCCATCCTTTTCAATTCTAAGATGATCAGATCATTCTCAATTCTCATCAATGATAGAATTGATGGATCTTTTCTACTTAGAGAATATACCACTTTATTCATTTTCCTAGGATGGTAGTGAATTGAGTAGTCATAGTCCTTAATTATATCTAACCGTATTTTTAGCACATATTTAGCTCTTTCTAGATAAATATATACTTGATGATTTTGTGATCCGTGTATATTTTACACTTCTCCCCCAAAGAGATAATTTTTCCATATTTTTAAAGAAAATATTACTAAAAACAAATCTATATCATGTATTTGGTAGTTCTTTTCATGAACTTTCAACTACCTTGAAGCATAGGCTATGAATTTTTCATTCTGCATTAACACACATCCCAATCCCTTCTTTGAAGAATCGCTAAATACAATGAAAATTTCTCCACTTGTAGGTAGTGTAAGCACAATTTTAGTGATAATACTCCTTTTTAACTTCTTTAATACCTCTTCACATTCATCATTCTAAGAAAATTTTAATCCCTTCATAGTTATCTTGGTTAGAGGGTTTGATAATCGTGAGAGGTTTCTCACAAATTGGCGATAATACCCATCTAATACAAGGAAACTAAAAATATTTGTCCCAGATGTTAGCCTCATTAATCCTTTAATTTCTTCTATTATTGAAGGTTCCATATATATCTCATTGATTTTGATGATATTCCTCAATAATGATACTTCCTTTGACCAGAATTTACATCTGTTTTACTTTTTATAAAGCTTCTCCTTTCGCAAGTTCTTTAGCATAGTAGTCAGATGATCCCCATGCTCCTCCTTGGTTTTGGAGAATATTAGAATATCATCTGTAAATATTACCACAAATTTTTCAAGGTAATATCTAAAGACTATATTCATCGAGTATATGAATATTTTTGGAGAATTTCTAAGTCCTAATTGAATTACTATGAACTCATAGTGTCTGTAACTTATACAAAAAACAGTATTGGGGATATCCTCCTTCTTCACCCTAACTTCATAATATCCTGATCACAGATCCAACTTGGAGAATTATTTTGCTTCATGTATATAATAAAACAATTCGTCAATTTGTGTTTGATAATACTTATTCTTTATCATGATCTTATTGAGCTCATGATAATCAATTCAAAGTCACATTGACTCATCCATCTTATTGATGAAGAGGACTGGTGCACCCTATGGTGAATAACTTGGGCGTATAAACCCTTTATCCAGATTATCCTAGAGATTTTTCTTTATATCCTCAAGTTCCACAACATCCATTATATACAAATTCTTGGATAATAGTACTGCCCTAAGTATAATCTAAATTTAAAATACAACCTCTTAGCTAGAGGGAAGACCAAGAAATTCCTGAGGAAACACATCAGTATATTCCCTCACAATGGGTATGTATTCAAGGATTATTCCTTACTTAGAATCAATCATTTGATCTAGATATGATTTATCATAGGTTAATAATATCCATTCTTGAGATTTTGGTTCTAAAGAATATTCATTCTCTTCCTTGTAATTAAATAAAATTAGGGAAATATTTTCAATATGGAGATTAATTTCCTTATTGTGGAAATTTATGTTGGCTCTATATAGGGAGATCCAATTCATGCCCATAATTGAATCAAACTAGAGAGAGTATGACAAGGTTCATTGGGAAGTTTATCCCACAAACTGTGATAGGGGATGAGTTATATACTTGGGATGCAATAATTTCCCCATTTTCCATTTTCACTACTAGCTCAACTTTCATTCTATAAGGTGGTGTTTGAATAGTTCTACTAAAATTTCATGATATGAAGGAATGTGTAGAACCAGAATCAAAAAAGTAAATTCACTATTATTGAATTAATAACAAGTGTACCTATCACCACTTCATTATTGGGATCCACCTCAGTGGTTGTGATGAAAAAATCTTTCCCTTTCTTCCTTGGAGTTTTTTTTTTGTTTCTAAAAACCCTTGTCTTGGTGAATTGTTTTGGAATGTGTCATGGTTCCTTTAATTTGATGAAATAAACAATGCACTGAGGGTTGACCAGATTATTCATTTCTTCCATCGCATTGGTGGGTTTCTCCTATCGTTAATCACTAGCTAGGTGTCCTTTCTTCCTATAACTAAATAATTTCCCCATTCCCCTTAAGTAATTTCTAGGGTGATTCTTTTCACACCTTTGACAAGTGGGATATTGAAACTTCTTGGCACCATTATATTTTTCCATCATACCACTAGAATTAAATTCCACTTTCCACTTCTTATCCTTGTGATATCCTTGATATTTCTCGATCTCCATTTCTACTTTGAGGGCACATCGGATAATTTCCTCATAGGTATCAAAGTCTCAGATCTCTAGGACTTTTCATCGACTATGTTTTATCCTACCAAAAAAGAAATCAACCTTTCATTTAGGAGTAATGATAGAAAAAAGTTGTATCATACAAGTCTTTTGAATTTTTCCTCATACACCTTGATAGATTTTCCATTTTTTTCTTGAGGAAAAGTAAATACCTTTCCATTTTAAGTCATAGAGTGTAAGGAAAATATTTATCAAAAAACATTTTCTGGAATTCCTTTAACCTTATCACTTCGATCTATTCCTCAGGATTTGTATTATTAATAAATGTCTACCACTGATCATTTTCTCCCTCCATATGATAAAAATATAGTAGAACCTTCTCTTGCTAATAACATTGAAGTATGGAGAATATCTTCTCAATGGAGTTGATCCATTGTTCCACGATTAAGTGATTAGATGATCCATTGAAAGTCAGGGGCCTTTATCACATAAATTTCTAAATCACAACTTGTTCTCTCTTATGGGGATTTGGGAACTTCTTCTAATCTAGGTCTCTATTTAGAACCTAATTTAGCTAAGATATTTTCATCATAAATTTTGTGATTCCTTCTCTCATCGGGTTGGGCATCTCATTGGGGCAGTCATCACATTACCCATCACATTGTTTGTTTACCTAATTCATCTTAATTTAGACCATAGGATATAATAAAAGGAAAAATAGGTATTATTATTTTTAAACTGTTAAACACATAAAGGGATAACCTAATGAAATTAATTTTATAATTAATAAATTACATTTATTTCTTAACTTATGAATTTCTAGGCTTCAATATATCTTATATATAATCTATTTCCTAACATATATTTTTATGGGAATTTTTTTATTCCCTTAATAATGTTTCATAATGAGCTTATGAATTTACCAAATAACATCCCCCAGAAATTTCAAACTAGGTGTGTAGTAAGGCTCGTTTTCATGTACCAGGTTATGCAAAGTCAGGCCCGACGCACCTTGTTAGAGTTTTTACCCCTAGGTACATCTGTTCCAAAACCACATCCACTTGTAGTATCCATACAGGGATTTATTTTCTTTATCAACCACTTAATTTATACTTAACAAAATTTTGGGATGTTTTCTTATACTTATTCTTATCCCTAATTCTTTCTCTAGAGTTTTCTAAACCTAATCTCAAAAATAACTAAACTTTTCCTTTCATACCAACTATAGCAACCCTGCTCTTTATTACACATCAATTATTGATATATTACATGATATTACACTTAATAAAACCTAAAAGATCAATAATTCTAGTGTATTTTTTAATTATTTACATAGAATAACATCTTGAACATGGTATACAAAAACATTATTGAAAACTTCCTTAACATGCTTCTAAAATTCTATGGTTTTTAAAACTACATGGGATAACTTGCGAACATACATATGAAAGGGGTGATCTATAAATCCTAGTAAAGGAATAAGAATATAATAATGTAATAAATATTATAAAATAGTTATATCAATGGGTAAAAAAAAGTAACATGAATAATAAGGCATGATATAGCATGATAACATAAAGGCAACATCGGAAATGTGGCAACAACTTAAAACAATACATTATAAACATTGGTCAAGGATAACTGCCAAGATGCCATGATGGAAAAAATAACATAAATTAATCACTTTCACTCTCCATACCAACATGATGTCTCATGATACTAAACATTACCCACTGCATTGGAGTGCTATATAATTCTGGGCGCTCCCGTCACATTTATTTCATTCTCATGCTTAAGTGTGCCATAAAGATCATACAAAATGGATTCATTAATCATCATATTTTATTAAAAGATTAAATATTTTGTAATAAATACATTTAATTACCAATTAAAATAATTATAATTGTATAAATTTTAATACCCTTGATAGGAAATTAGTATTGTATTCACTACTTAATTGTTTTGGTATGGAAAATTGTGGTGAAATTTCAACAGTATAACAACATCGCTTAAAAATTCATAAAATGGGTTGATGAGAGAGAAATGGGTATCTAATCACTTAGAAATAAATTTTATAGTAATTGGAACATTGAATAATATATCTCATAGTAATTAAATGAAGATAAAATACATAAGGTAAAGAATATACTTGAATAAAGAGGAGAAAGGAAAAGATCCCTTACTTGAGTGTGTGACTCCAAATGATAGGGAGAAGCTTTTTGAGAGATTGGGGTAACCATTTGAGGACTCTAGAGATTTGAGGGATAATTAAGTATTCTATAAAAATATTTTTATCAATGATAAGTTGGATATTTGGTGGGTTTATAAAGGAAATGAGTGGGGATTTCATTAATATTTCTCAAACTTAGGTTTTGGAGTCTATATAATAAAATAACCAAAACCAAAAATCTTACCATGGTTTTTTCCCACGGTTTCTAAAAAATGGGATTGTTTTACATTATTTTATAATTAAAAGGGCCTAAATTAATAAAATAATACCTTTTATTATGTGGAGGCGATTCATACTCTAAAATAAATGATTTTAAAACCTTAAAATATATTAATGGTTTTGGAGGATTCATAATGGATTTATAAAATTAATAAAATAAACATAAAATCACATTATTTTAAAATTAAAACATATATTTGGTCTTTAATACTCTTTATAGTATTTATTTCATCACTTTTGGGTCATTATGATGTCATAATATACACTGTATATTTATATGGTATTTAATTTTTACCCAAAAATTTGATTTTCTCAAAAAATTATGAAAAAAAAATGTTAGATAATTTAAATTTTATGATTCCAAAAATAATATTCATTTATCTAAATAATTTTATAAATTTATGAATTTTCACTTTTAAAAATAAAATCAACATTTATTAAGAAATGCTGGGTTTTTTTACAATAACAGTTTTTTAACCCGTGTAAAAATTAAATTTGACTTCATAAAAATTATATGATAATTTATATTTAATAAAAAATATTTAATAAGAATATTTTATTAAAATATTATTTATTTAAAAAATACATTAATTCATGAATATAAATTCCTTAATTGAATTTCAATGTTACCCAAAAATACTATTTGTGTTTTATTGTATAAAAATAAAAACAATAATAGTATGAAAATATATTCATTATTATATAAAAAATAATGTACATACTCATATTTATAAGGTCTTGATACATATCTCTTTAATAAACCATAAAACTCCCTAAGGGTAAGGTATGCGACTGTGACACTTTCGTGGGGTGGTTCGAAAAACATGGTTTCCATCATGATCTCGATGAGCTTGAACTTCTCATGTAGACTGTTTAACTCATGCTTAAGTTTTTGGATCTTATATTTATCTTGGTCAAGGGTAAATCCCATTGATTCTATATCCCTCAGAAGATTTGATAAATGGGCTTCATTGGGTATGATCCTACTGGTTGAGGTCATCACTTCCTTTATCTATGTCAATTGGATTTATTAAAACTATATATTTATAATAATCATAGGATCATTGTTAAATATATATATTATTAAAGATAATATTATTAATGGTATTTTAAATCCAATATGATAAAACCAAATAAGGTTATGTGTTTTCTATAACCATATTACATAATAATACATTTAATTAAATCATATGGGGAATTTTATTTATAACAGTTCTGGTCATTACAAACCTCCCCTATACAAAGTGTAATGGTTACTAAAGTATCATATATATAGTAGAATTTTATTTTTTTATTGTAATATCCATCATAAAATCTCTTCTCTTATCCTTTTATTCTAAAAATTAAAACATTGTCCATGACGTGTTAATTCACCGCCTTCATGGACGACAAGTTTTCATTTTATATTACCACCTTCAAGTATGGTAATAAAAACATTATTATGGTTAAATAATATTTAAATATACATATTATAATTTATATCATGTTCTGGAACCAACATATAAACATAATATTAAATAAAATGATACAAGTTTGTGATGGTCAAAAAAACTGCCAAAATAAATTAAAACAATTTCATCAATGTTTTATCTAATGATTAATCCTTATAACATATAATAAAATGATATATGATACCATTTAAACTTATTTAAGTTAAATAATTCTAAATAATTTCACTTCTGTATTTTTTCTTCCATTTTACAAGAACACCCATAATTATACACAAGGGAATCGACCATAAAACTGTGGAACGAATGCTCCCATAACAATGAAATTAAACATTATAACTCATTAGAATGGTTGTAAATGAACTTAATAATATTATAATAAATTAAATACATTTTTAATTGCTTATTAATTAAGTAATTAATGAATCTAATTTGATTATCTAGGAAATTAAGTACAAGTTCAGAATGCTTTTGGACATAAGGTAAGGGGTTTCTCATCTCACTTTTATTTCTATGAGATATGCCTTATTCGAAACTTATTTCTTGTGTATGATGTATTTATACTTATATTTTCAGATATAATATCATAAATCTCTTTATATTCATTATATTCAATTTTTCATTTGATAATTATTACTTTGATGGGAAATAATATATGACTGGTTATAAAGTGGTAAGGTTTTTTATCTCACTTTTACTTATGTGATATATATTCCTTATTCAAACCTTATTTATTATGCGTGGTGTGCATAATTATCTTTAATATATCATATCATTAATCTATTTCTCTTAATGTTATTCAATGTTTCATTTTATGATCATTAATTTTATGGGGCATATGATTCGACTGATTACAAAGTGGCATGGGTTTTTCTCCTCTCGTTTTTTATTTCTATAAAACATGCCTTATTCACCACTAATTTATTTTTTGTGGTGTATATAATTAGATTTTACATATAATATAATTAATATTATTATTTTAATGTTATTAAATATTTTATTTTATAATTATATATTTTATGGGGTATATGGTTTGACTGATTACAAAGTGGCAAGGGTTTTTCTCCTCTCACTTTTTATTTCTATGTGACGGGCCTTATTCACCACTAATTTATTTTTTATGGTTTATATACTTCCCTTTGACACATGATATCATGAATCTCATTATCTTAATGGTATTAAATGTTTTATTTGATAATTATTTCTTTTATGGGGCATATAATTTGACTGATTACAAAGTGGAAAGGATTTCTCATCTCACTTTTACTTCTGTGAGATATATTCCTTATTTAACAACTAATTTATTATTTGTGGGGTATATACTAACCTTTGATATATCATATCATTAATTTCATTATATTCATGGTATTAAATGTTTCATTTGATAATTATTGCTTTTATGCTGCATGTGATTCAACTGATTACAAAGTGGTAAGGGTTTTCTCATCTCACTTTTACTTACGTGAGATATATGCCTTATTCACCACTTATTTCTTGTGTGTGGTGTATGTATACTTAGCCTTGATATATCATATCATTAATATTGTTATATTCATGGTATTAAATGTTTAATTTGATAATTATTACTTTTATGGTGCATATGATTCGAGTGATTACAAAGTGGTAAGAGATTTCTTAACTCAATTTTCATTCATTGGGTTAAACTTTTACTTCACTGATTATGTCATGCTAAGTTTATGTGTAAAATGACTTCTTATTATATTATATTGAACTTAAACTTGTTTTATGTGGATTTATAGTGAATAAACATAATCTATTTATTTTATTAATGATATGATCCTTGTATGGGACTTCATCTAAATTTTCTTTTGTTGAGGCATATTTTTGATGTTATGAACCTATTTTATTTTATATGGTATATATACTACTACTTTTATTTATGATCATAATTCATTTAAGATTTCATTAAATATTTTATATTTCTTGTTTCATGGATATGGTTATTTCCAAATTTGTATACCAATTTTTTATAAAATTTTTACTTTGAAAGTTATTTGATTGACTGAGAAAATAATGTTAGATCTGTATCTTTTACTCAATAAAGATATGTGTTGATAAGGAATTTTGATTCATGAATTAAATAAATCATTTTGAAATTTTATGAATTATTGGGACATGTAGACACCAGTGGTTACCATTTATAGATAGCCCCTTGATGTATCGACAAGTCTCATAAGAAAAAACATTTAGCGATAAACCCTTCATGTTTATTTACAAGCAGAATCAGATGGGTTTCTACCCACAGTCTTAAATCATCTTGTGAAAGGTCTTGATGGTAGTAGCTCATGTTTTAGATACATGATGTCTAATAATTAATAATTTCCTTCATTCATTATTCAGTTATTACTATCCATGAGATTTTCACTCTAAAAAAATGTATGGATACTTTTTTATTCTCTATTTATTGATTAAATGGAATGTGTTTTTCAGCTATTTACCTTTCCATATTGATTATAACTTATTGATTATGATTCACTTATTATTGATTCATGTTTCTATTGTATTTAACCCTTACTAAAAAAATTATCTCACCCTTTTATTTGTTTTCCTTCCCCAGGTTATGAAGATGAAATATTTGAAAAGTTTCAAGGAATCAGTTTATTTTCCTTTGTTGTGTTCTATGTTTAATTACCAATGTAATAAAAGAACCATGTATGTATCTAGTTATTAGAGACTACTAAACTGATAGATCCTTGGGGATTTGATCTATTGTATCTATTCTATTATGATAAAATGACCACTGAATCTGGGATATTGGGGTCGGGGTTATAATAGTTGGTATTAGAGTAGGTTTAGTAGAAACCTTGGGAACTAGATGTTAAATAAATATGAAAATTATAATAATACCATATAGTGAGTTTTTTGCTCAATAATCATGATGATTATTATATAACACAGTGTGTTCTATTATTTAGTTATGATGCCTAATGGAAGAAAGGGAATCAACACCCATGAACAATGTAGGGATTGGCCCACTGAGAAAGTTAACACAGTTGGTGTTGGAGCTGAGCAGATCATGGCCATATTAGGATAACTTACTCAGGTTATGAATAATAACCATAATATGCCTATGTTGGATTGTTTCATATGGAAGGTGCCACCATATTTTAGTGGGACTACAAATCCAGTGGTAGTTGATCAATGGATCAAATCCCTTGAAGAGATATTTATAGGATTGAAATGTAATGAAAATTAAAAGGTAGTACTTGCAGTACATTTTATCAAGAGAGATGATGATCAATGGTAGTAATTGATCCAAAATACTAGGTAGTAATATGAAATAGAACACATTTAATGGAAAAATATTAAAGAAACATTCTTTGAAAAAACTTCCCTCATGAGAAACAAACTGAAATGAAGAGAAAATCCCTTAACTTAAAGGAAAAGGATGAATAGAGTGTTGCGGAGTATGAGGCTACCTTCACAATACAAGATAGGTATGATATATATTACATGTGTGATTCAAAAAATAATATTGGTCATTTCTTTCAAGGCCTTAATCCAAGTATCTGAAGGGCACTAGCTTCTCAAACATTTTTTCTTAAGATGAAATAATATTAAGTTCCATAAAATGGAGAAGGAATTTTATAGATCCTATATGTTCAATGTAAATCAAGAGAAGAAGAGGTATTCTGATAATCATGAAAAAGGTAAAGCATCTAATAAGAATAGGGTATTGAATCAATTCACATTATGTGAAAATTATAGAAATATTCATCCTCAGAAATGATTGAAATGAATGGGAGTTTGCTATATGTGTGGAGAAAAGGGTCATTGAACTAATAAATGAAATGGTAAGAAATAAATCAGTGATGTTAAATGATTCAAATATAAATAAATGGGGAATTATTCAAACAAATATCTCATGCATCAAGGGAATCTACCATAGAATATGCCAATGGGATATGTCTAATCTTATGTGATCACCATAGCTGAAGTAGAAGTACCCAATGATGTGATAGCAGGTGCATTAATCCTATCTTAAAATTTATCCAATGATTTATTTGATTTATAATCATCAATATCTACCTAGTTTTCTAAGAAAATTAGACATTTTCTTTTTTATTTAATAAGGTAGTTGTCAGTTAAAACTCCTAAGGGAAGTCTCATTGAAATAATGATGTATCGGCCAGTCCCCATAATGACACATAAACATGCTTTATTTTCTGACCTTATCATCATACCTATGGTTGAATTTTATATAATAATTTTTATGGAATATATTTCAAAATATTATGTGAATATTTACTGAAATAATAAGTAAATTACGATTTGTGAGGAAGATGTAGAATTCCTTATCATTAGAGCTGAAACTTCATCATCTGATTATTATCTAGATCCACCCCCAGTATCTCTATTGAATGAAATTCTTTGTGAGAAAGAGAAAAAAAATATCTAGGGATGAATAAGGTAATATTAAAATCAAGGATGTAGTAATTTTATAGGAATACATTGATGTATTTCCTTAGGAATTACCTAAACACCTACCAAAGCATGAAGTTGAGTTTTCCATTGATTTAATCCCTAATGTAAGACCAATATCAAAGACTTCTTATGGAATGGACACTATGGGATTAGTGGAGCTAAAGAAACAACTAGAGTATTTGAGTAATAAGGTATTTATTTACCATAATGTTTCCCTATGGGGAGCCCATGTTCTCTTTGTTGAGAAGAAATGTGTATCCCTGAGGTTGTATATTAACTATATAGAGAAATCGATGCTATTATAATAAAGAACAAGTATCTTCTACCTCAAATTGATGATTTGTTTGATAAACTTCATGGGGATCAATATTTTTTGAAGAGTGATATTTTTTATGGGAATCATCAATTATGAGTAAAGAATTAATATATTATGAAGATAGATTTTCATATAAGGTATGGAAATTATAATTTTATGGTAAAGAATTTTGGATTGACTAATTCACCCATATTTTTCATGGATCTAATGAACAGATTATTCAAGGAATATCTTGAAAATTTTTTATAGTATTCATTGATGATATTATGGTGTATTCTAAAAGCTATGAAAACCATGAGAATCACTTTTGGACCATTCTTGAGACTCTTGGAAGGAAAGAGTTCTATGGTAAATCTAGCAAGTGTGAATTCTGGCTTCAGTAAATTTATTTTCTTGGCCATATTGTCTTTTAAGGATGAAATATAAATTGATCCTATAATGTAAAATTAAATCCATGAATGGCCTATTCCAATGAGAATAACTGAGGTATGTAGTTTCATTGGTTTAGTAGGTTACTATCATCATTTCATTCAGAATTTTTCCTGATTGGATAACCCATTAACCAAGATCGCATGTGAAGGGGTTAAGTTTTTATGGACAAAATAATGTGTAGAATGTTTTGAATAATTGAATAGAATATTATTCAATGCTATGATTTTGAATCTACCATCAGATAATGATGGGTTTGTGATATACAGTGATCCATCAAATAAAGGAATGGGTTGTGTCATTATGAAAAATGATAAATTTATTGCATATGCATCAAGGCATTTAAAGATTCATGAAAAAAATTATCCAACTCATGATCTTTAGTTAGCAGCTGTAATATTTACTCTGAAGATATGGAGATGCTATCTCTATGGTGAAAGATGTGAGATATATACAGATCACAAGAGTTTAAAATACATATTTACATAGAAAGAATACAACATGAGGAAAATATGATGGTTGACTTACTCAAATATTATGATTGCTCAATACACTATCACCTTGGAAAAGAAAATAAGGTAGCAGATGCATTAAGTAGTAAATATCATGGACTTATAACCCAAATAAGGATTGATAAAGATACTATGTTCATGGATTTAGTAAAGATGGATATGGGAATTGTTAAGGAAGAGAAAACATCACTCCTTTTTCAAATGATTATGAAACCATATTTATCAGAAAAGATAAAAATATCTCAATCTGATGATGAGAATTTTCAAAAGAAAATTAAATCTGTTAAGGATGGAAGATTGGAAAACTTTGTGTATGAGGATAGAATTCCAAAATTTGGAAAGAGGTTATATGTTCCATCAATACCTAATATAAAAGGGGAACTATCAGATGATTCTCATAGCTTAAATTTATCTATACACCCTAGTAGTACCAATATGTATAGAGATCTAAAAGAATATTTTTTGTGGGATTATTATTTACCTTTAGTATATATTTTCTACAATAATAGTTCTAATTATAGTATTAAAATGGTGCCTATGAATCATTATATGGAAAGATATTTCCTACTCCAACTTGTTGGGATGATGTTGGTGAGAGGAAACATATAGTCCCAGAACTTATTGAAGAAACAATGACAAAGGTAAATACTATTCAAGATTATATTAAAACATCTCAAAGTTGTAAAAAGAGTTATGCTAATAACAATATAAATGATTTAGGATTTCAAGTGTGAGATCAAGTCTTTATAAAAGTATCTCTATATACAGGTGTTATAAGGTTTGGTAAGAAAGGGAAATTGAGACCTAGGTACATCAAACCATTCGAAATTATAGAAACAATTGGAGTTTTAGCTTACCAATTTACAATGCCACCAAGGATCTCCAAATTTTATGATGTATTCTATATATCATTATTAAAGAAGTACATGTTAGACCTAATGCATATAATCACCTATTAAGAAAGAGAACTGAAACCTGATTTGTCTTACTGTGAAGATCCTATCGATATTCTTGACACTAGAAAGAAAGTATTGAGAAATCAGATGACTCAACTGGTAAAATTTCATTGGAGAAACCATAAAATGAAAGAAGTGATGTGGGAACCTAAGGATGTTATGAAGAAGAACAACCCTCATCTATTTTGAAGGAAATATTCATGAAAATTTTGAGGACAAAATTTTTTGAAGGAAGAATATAACACCCCAAGATTTTATGGTATGTATCTTCTTAAATAAATTAAATTTATCCTATATCTTACATATCATGCAACATCGAACTTAAATGAACCGTGATATACTATTAAATATCAATATGACCATTGGAATATAAATATGGCCATTAGGAATAGTAATCTAGCCATTAGAATAATAAACTCACCTATCAAAGTATAAATAAAATTTAGGTATGTCAAAAATGAAAATATTATATATTTATATCGTGGAATAATTAAATAAATGCTTTAAAAATGATAAATTAAGTATGGTATTTTTGTAAAATGTAAATGTGTATTTATAATATTATAATTAATATAAATATTTATAAGAAAAATTATTTTTATAAAATATATTCATAAATTAATATTTTATTTTATTATAATTATGAGATTATTTTATGAAACCATAATTAATTTTTCAAAGTGTCGTAAAATCGGTTATAATATTAAAATTGATATTTTTCAAATAAATAATGATTTTAATTATAAAATAAATTTCTCATATTTAGAAAATTATTTTCATAAAATGGAGTCCATTTTTGAAATCTACACGTTGAAAAAAGTTTAGGGTGAATTTTTGGGATTTTTCTAAAATAATTGAATTTTTGTGAATAGTGAAATATGGTAATTTACTATATTTAACATTATAAGTAAATAAATGAATTATTGAGTCATGTATTTTTTATAGATGAGGTAATAAATAATTATTTTTAACTCTCGTGCACTATTTACTATACTTAGTCACAGAAATCAACACTATTGATAGTCTTGAGCCAAAATAATAAACTAATGAATAAAATAATCAAAAACACCTCACTACCACCCCCCCTAAAAATACCACCCCTTATCCTCACTCCTTATAATCCTTGAATCCTATATAATTTATTCCCAAATTCCTTCTTAATCATCTTCCCTGTGTCCATGACCAATTGGTTTTATCAAAATACCAAATCCAAGTTCATTAAGGAGGTTCTCAGGGAGATGATACTCAAGAGGTAAAATCCTCCTTCTTTCTCTATCATTTCTTTTATTTTCTTATCCTATCCTCACATACCCTATAAAAATTGGAATGTTAACTCTAGTATCATATATATACTATAATTTTATTTTTTTTAATTGAATATCAATCATAAAATCTCTTCTTATATCCTTTTATTCTAAAAATGAAAACATCAACTGTGACGTGTCGATTCACCACCTTTATGGATGACGGGTTTTCATTTTCTATTTATGCCTTAAATTATTGTCATAAAACCATTATTAAGGTTAAATAATATTTTAATATATATATTATAAGTTATATCATGTTCTATAACCAACATATAATCATAATATTAAATAAAATGATACAAGTTCATGATAGTTGTAAAAATCACCAAAATAAATTAAAACATTTTCATCAACATTTTATCTAATAATTAATACTCATACCATATAACCAAATTATATATGAGACAATTTAAACTTATTTAATTTCATTAATACCATATAATTTTACTTCTATAGTTTTTCTTCCATTTGAAAAGTACACCCGCAATTATACACAATGGAACCGACCATAAAATCATGAAATGAATGCTCTCGAAACAGTGGAATTAAACATTATACCTCATAATAATGGCCATAAATGAACTTAATAAAATTATAATAAATAAAATATATTTTTAATAGGTTATAAATTAAGTAATTAATTAATCTAATTTTATTATCCAGGATATTAAGTACAAGTGTAGAACGCTTTCAGACATAAGGCAAGGGGTTTCTCATCTCACTTTTATTTCTGTGAGATATGCCTTATTCGCCACTTATTTATTGTGTGTGGTGTATTTATATTTACATTTTTATATATAATATCATTAATCTCTTTATATTAATGTTATTAAATGTTTAATTTTATAATTATTACTTTCATGGGGTATACGATTCGACTGATTACAAAGTGGTATGGTTTTCTCATCTCACTTTTACTTCTGTGAGATATATTCCTTATTCAAGTCTTATTTATTATGTGTTGTGTACATAATGACATTTAATATATAATATCATGAATCTATTTATATTAATTTAATTAAATGTTTCATTTTATGGTCATTAATTTTATGGGGCATGTGATTTGACTGATTACAAAGCGGTAGGGTTTTTCTCCTCTCACTTTTTATTTTTGTGAGACGCCTTCTTCACCACTAATTTCTTTTATGTGGTGTATATAATTCCCTTTGATATATAATATTATGAATATAATTATATTCATGTTATTAAATGTTTTATTTTATAATTATTTCTTTTATGGTGCATACAGTTAAACTGATTATAAAGTGGGGAGGATTTTGCATCTCACTTTTACTTATGTGTGATATATTCCTTATTCACCCACTAATTTCTTTTTTATGGTGTATATAATTACCTTTTATATATCATATCATTAATTTAATTATCTTTATGTTATTAATTTTTTTCATTTGATAATTATTACTTTTATGAGGCATATAATTCAACAGATTACAAAATAGAAAGGGTTTTCTCTTCTCACTTTTACTTCCGTGAGATATATGCCTTATTCACCACTTATTTATTGTGTGTGGTGTATTTATACTGAAATTAGATATATAATATAATGAATCTATTTATATTTATGGTATTAAATGTTTCATTTGATAATTATTACTTTTATAGGGCATATTATTTGACTGATTACAAATTGGTAAGCGGTTTCTTAACTCAATTTTCATTCATTGGGTTATAATTCTATTTCATTGATTATGCCATGCTAAGGTTATGTGTAAAATGAATTTTGATTATCTTATTTTTAACTTCCACTTGTTTTATGTGGATTTACAGTTAATATATATAATCTATTCATTTTATTAATGATATGATCCTTGTATGGTACTTTGTCTCAATTTTCTTTCATTGAGGCATATTTTTGATGTTATGCACATATTTTATTTTCTATGGTGTATATAATAATCCTTTTATTTATGATCATAATTCATTTAATATTTCAATAATATTAATATTTCTTGTTTCATGGATATTATTATTTCTTAATTCATATACCAATTTTTCATATGGTGTTTACTTTGAAATATATTTGATTAACTATGGAAATAATGTTAAATCTATATCTTTTACTCAATATGGATATTTGTTGAAAAGGAATTTTGATTAATGAATTAAATTGATCATTCCGATATGTGAGGAATTATTTGGACATAAATACATGGTAGGGTCCCGATTATAGATATCCCCTCAATGCACTGATAGGTCTAATGAGACAAAACAGTTGGCGAAAAACCTTTTGCATTTGTTCCCAAGCAGAATCAGATGGGTTTCTAACCACATACTTAAAACATCTTGTGAAATGTCTTTATGGTAGTGGTTCATGTTCCAGATACATGATGTCCAAAAATTATTCATTACCTTCATTTAGTGTTTAGTTATTACAATCCATGATATTTTCATTATGAAAAAATCTAACAATGCTTTTTCATTCCCTATTTATTGATTAGATGGAATGTGTTTTTCAGTTATTTACCTTTAAATATTGATTATTACTTATTTATTATGATATATTTATAATTTATTCATGTTTATGTTGTATATAACCCTTACTGAGCTTTTGATCTCACCCTTTTATTTGTTTTCCTTTCCCACATTATGAAGATGAAATATTTAAATGAGTGTCAAGGAAGCAATTTATTTTCCTTTTTTATGTTATATGTTTAATTACCAAGGTAATAAGAAAAACATGTATGTATCTATTTATTAAATACTAATAAAATTATTAATCCTTGATGATGTGATCTCTTGTATCTATGAAATTTTAATAAAATAACCACTAACTCAGGGATACTTAGGTCAAGGTTGTTACAATTAAGACCCTAAAACCATCATTTTTTTCCTATTCCTCTAGGTTCTTGAACTCCTCTTCCTCACCATGCCCACTTGTAACTTCTCTTTAATCTAGAAGCACGTTTTAGTGAATCAAAGTGCATTGGAGATTCAGATTCATCAATAATTCATCATTTTCTCTCTCTCACTTTTGATCATCTCATTTTCTCTTAATTGGATCATTATATATAATCTTCCATAGATAGATATACATTTATTATTGTGGATCTTAATGAGATATTATTATATCTAGTGAATAGAATAATATCCAAGGATGGATTTAGAGATTTTTAGTGTCATTATTTGTTTCCATCATCAGTTGAGAGGTAATTGGTTTCTCTCTCATCTCTACTTGACCTATAACCTAAAGGATTATTTTGATTTAAATTTTTTTGTTGGATTTAATATGGAAATATTATGTGATTTTATGAAGGAAACCCTTTTTGTTTGTGTTTTGAAAATATAGAAAATTGAATTACTTTTGGAAAATCCCTTTTGTTTATAATTTTAAAATGATGGTATTAAAATTATGGAATCATTTTGGCATAAGTAAAATGTTTGATAAAATGTTTCAATGAAAATATTTGTTTTATCTAAATTTTTTTGGCATGGAATATGGAACATTGGGTCAGTGTGTGCTTATTGGGATGGGTTATGGTTGTGAAGTACCACTGTCAAAGTGGGAGGGATTATAGTTATGAAGTACCACCATCAATGGTGACACAAATCTTTTGTGTGTGTGTGGGTGTGTTTGGTTTTGTGTTTGTGGACATGGAAAGGATTATACCAAATGTTAAAGAAATTGATTTATGATATTCTATGGTTTATTTCACATGGTTTTCCTTTATGAATTCATGTAAATTTTTTATCTATTTTTCAACTTATTTCTATAAAATTTTTAATTGGTTCTTATCCTAGAAGAGTGCGTTGGGAAGTATTTGGAGAATACATGTAACTATCCAAACTTTTATAAATGGTATTTATCCCTTATTATAGTGATTTATTATAGTATAAATCACATAAAATCACTTATATAACATAATAAAAGGTTTATAAATGATGGATTAATGAAATAAGAAGTATTTTTAGAAGTTAAGGAACCAATACTAATGAAATAGTAACTTGGCCTTAGGAATAGTAATATGATTATTATGAATAGTAAACCAACCAAATGAATAGTAGCCTCACCCATGAAAGTATAACTAAAATTTTGATATCTTATAATTAAAAAATATGATATAATTATATCATAGTATAAGTAAATATTTTAAAAATTATTAATTAAGTGTTGGAATTTTTATAAGTAATAAATATTTAATTACAATTTTATGATTATTTTAATAATTTAAAAGAAATTTTATTTTCACAAAATTTATTCATAAATTAATATTTTGATGTCTTGTGATTTTAAGATAATTTTATGAGACCTTAAGTAATTTTTCAAAGTGTTATAAAATTAGTTATAATTTTAAAATCTATACTTTCCAAGTAAATGATGATTTTAATTAAAAATTTAATTACTCATATTTAGAAAATTATTTTCATAGAATGGAGTTCATTTATTAATTCTACACATCAAAAAATGTTTAGGGGGAATTTTTGGTATTTTTCTGAATTACTTGAATTTTTGGTGAATAGTGAAATACGGTAATTTACAGTATATATACATTATAAGCTAAATACACTATTCATTGAGTAATCACTGATTTAAGTACTAATTGGTTTGAAATAACATGATATAATTACTTTATTTAGTCTCAATAATCAACATTATTTCTTTTCTTGAGAAAAATAATAAACTAATGAATTAAATAATGAGAAAACATCACTCTCCTCCACTATAAATACCACCCCTCACACCCACTCATCCTCACACCTCTCAAGCTTTGATTATTGACCAAATTATTCCCAACACTCTTACCTAATCCCTCCCTCATGTCCAATATCTCTTGGTTGCATCAAATGACCAAGGCTATGTGCCTTGAGGAGGATCTTAATAGAAGAATTCAAGAGGTAAATCCTCTCTCTTTTTCTTTTAATTTCTTTTCAATTTCAATTTATTTTATTATTCTCTCCCCACCTCCCTTAATAAAAATGTAATTATAAATATATTAACTTATATATACTATAAATATATCATTTTAATGGAATATCCATCATTAAACTCCACCCTCTCTCACTTTTATTTTTAAAATGAAATCATTGCCCGTGATGTGTCAATTTACCGACATTACGGGCGATGAACTTTCATTTTCCTTTAATGCATTAGAGGATGTTAATAAAACCATTAAAAGGTTTAAAAAAGATTTTAAATTTTATTTTATAACCATATTTATTTTATATAACTAACATTTATACATAATACTAAATGATAAAACAAAACGAGTTCACTGTGATCGAAAAACTACCAAAATTAACCTAAAACGATCATCATTAATTTTTATCTAATGATTAAGCCTCATGGTAAATAATAAAATTATTTATAAGATAATTTAAACTTATGTAATATAATTAATAATATATGATAACAATTCTGTATATTTATCCACATTTTACATGAACTTTCATTCATGTATACAAGTTAACCGATCATGAAATCCATGAAAATGAATGCTCTCGAATGATGAAATCAAACTCCATAACTCATCAAAAGGCCCATAAAAGAACATAATAAAACCATAATAAATAATATTCATGTATAAAATTTTCTTTAATTTTTAATTAATTAATCCAATGTGATTATATAAGATAGTACTATGAAGGAATATTTCAGACAAAATGTAAGGGGAATTCTCAAACCCCACTCTCTTTCTTTGGGTTTTTTCATCTTTCACCCCATTTTTAATATGGATATTATTAAAATATTATTTATTAATAATTATATTACCTTTTATGGGATAAAAATTGTACTACTTGAGTTTATGACAAATACAATATTTTCTAAAAGAACTCTTCTTTTAAAAGAAACACACCTTTTACTTCTCGAGATTGATTCTTCTTCACTCAAGGTTGATGATCCTTATATCAGGTATGTTATTCCCTCTTTAAATTGGGAACCAAAAGTTTATGAATGTGTTTTTTATGAAATTAAACCCATTCCTTTCTATGCATTATTTTATTTCCAAGATTGATATATGATCTATGTGGCATGAATGATAATGTAAATGTTATGATGTTATGGGTGCTCCCAGAATTATATAGAGAAATATAAATGTTATGATGTGATGAGAGTGCTTGGAAAAATATATTTTTCCAATTCATTGGTTAATGTGATTTATCTCATGAGGAAAATTGAAATATGTGTGAACATGATACTAGCTTTGTTCGTAACTATGTTTGGTAGTTGACCACTAAGACGTGATGTTTCATTTTTTTGCATTGCTACATTCCATGCATTTTAATAATGCTTCATCTCATGATTATGATCCTATTTCTATGTTATCATTAGGCTCACCCCATGTTATATTGTTTCATATCATTATCTATCCTCTTATTGGGATTTTAGATCACCCCTTTTTTATGTATATCCTCAGGTGATTACATGTGCTAAGAATAATTTAATGGCCAATAAGAAGATAGAGAATAAGGAATTAAATAAATTTTTATGTTTTATTTTGTAAATGTTATGTATAGTCCTAATTTTACCAAGTCACTAAACCTTTGTATCCATATTGTGTAATGATTTTATTTTTTTTGTCTTTAAAATGATGTAATAAAATATGTAATAAAATAATGGTCACTATAGTTGGTATTAGAGGATAGTTTAGTTAATTTGGGAATTTGGATTAGAGAACCTTAGTGAAAATCCTTACTATGAGACAAAGTATAAGTAGTCACCCAATAATATTTGTTTTAGAAAATTCTAAACATAGGGATCCCACAAGATATTCCTTTAGACTTAAATGGAAAAAGTGATATATTATTTATTCATGACTTGTGGACTTATGTTCTAACCTTTTCTATTTTAGAAAATGGTGGGAATTAGGAGAAACTAGACCAACAACCCATGCAAGGTACAATGTAGCGATTTCTAGAATGAGATCCCTAATGATTTTTGAGGTGGAGTTCAAAATTTCATGGTGATACTTATCCAGTTGTCTTAGGTTATGAAAAATAACCTAAATAATGTGGAACAACCTTCTTCACCAAAGAGGGATCAAATGGATATCGAGTGTTTTATGCAGCAATGACCACCGACATTTAGTGGATCTTCTAATCCACTAGTTTCAAAATAGTGGGTCAACTCGATGGATAATATCTTTTCTGTTCTTCACTATTCTAATATGGAGAAGGTTAATCTTGTTTTTTATCATCTATATGGATAGGTCTATCAATGGTGGGCTTTGATTAATAACACAAAGATTAGGGACAAAATTAAAGAGATAGAGTGGGAAGACTTTAAGATGATGCTTCTTAACAAGTATTTCCCTTAAACTCTCTATAGAAATATGGAGAGAGAATTCATAGATCTGAAGAAAATTAAAGGATAATCTATCATGGCATACGAGTCAAATTTCAAAAGGATTACAAGGTACTCTTTGGGTTTTTTATCAACAATGATAGCAAAATTGATAGATTCTTTAGTGGTTTAAAATCACACCTTTGAAAGGCTCTTTCAATTCAATAATTTGGGATTTATGAAGAAGTTTTTTGATGTGTTCTCAAATTGGAGATAGAGTTTTTATAATGGTCCCATGGTTATGGTGATAAGAAACTAAAGATGGAGTTTCAAACCAGAGGATCTAATGAGAAAGGTGGAAACAAAACTCAACCACCCATATGTCAAAAATGTGGGAAGAGGCATCATGGGAACTACCTCAAAGGGACGAGGAAATTCTTAAAGTGTGGGAGAGAAGGTCACCAAGCTCATGAATGTTGAAAATACATGAGGAAGCAGGATAATGTGGTGGAGGAAAGGAGAGCACCACCCATGGTCCAATGCTAAAACTATAGGGATTGAGGGTACTATGCTAGACAGTGCACTAAACCTCGAGTCCTTGTGGGTAATCAGCATCATCATCCACCAAAACCAAAGGATCAAGGGAAGTCTTATTCCATTGCTGCTACAAAAGTGGAACAAGATAATGAATTCATACAAGGTATACTTCCTATTCAATAAAGAATGGAAAAAGTGTTATTTGATTATAATTCTATGCATTCCTTTATATCTTATAAGTTTTCTATAACTATTGAATCAAATCCCTGAAAACTTGAAGTATAGATATATGTTAAAACACCAAGTGGTGAAATCATTTCAACCTAAGTGTTGTACTCTTCTTCTATTGACGTATGTGGGAAGATTCTTCCAACGAATCTCTTAATACTTCCCTTGGTGGAATTTGATGCTATACTGGGAATGGATTGGCTCTCATTATATATAACAAATATAAACTATCAATAAAAAGAAATATCTTTTTATATTCCAAACCATCCCATGATCCTCTACAAATGAAAGGAAGATCATGAATCTCCTTTTAAAAATCCTTCAATTATGTGGGTGTTGATTCCCTGTGAATAAGAATACCTCTCTCAAATGGTTGAGTCAAAGGAAGGTATCAACCTAGGTAAAATTCCCATTTTGAGGGAATACAGTGATGTATTTACTTAAGAGTTACACATACTACACCCAGATCATGAGGTGTAGTTATCATTAGAACTAATACTTGGAGCTAATCCTATCTCAAAGTGTCCCTATAGGATGTCTCCTATAGAACTGGAGGATTTAAAGATGTAGTTACAAGAGAATTTGTATAAAGGGTTCATATTCCCTAGTGAATCATCATGGGGTGATCTAGTTCACTTTTTCAATAAGAAGGATGGAACAATGCAGCTATGTATCAATTATCGGGAACTCAACAAGATCACTATAAAGAATAAGTATCCTCTTACAAGGATTGATGACTTGTTCAATCATTTGTGAGGAGCTCGGTAATTATCAAAGGTGGATCTCCTTTCTGGATATCATCAAATAAAGGTGAATAATGGATATGTTCAAAAGACTACCTTCTGTACAAGGTATGGGCACTACGAGTTTTTGTTGATTCCCTTCAAACTTACTAATGCCCTGCAATATTCATGGATTTGATTAATAGAGTCTTTAGACATTACCTCGAAAAAATTTCAATAGTTTTTATCAATGATATTATCATCTATTCAAGAGTGAGGAACATGAAGAACATCTAAGGCACATGTTGGAAACATTAAGGAAAGAGAAATTGTACGCCAAGTTCAGAAAGTGTAGCTTTTGGATGCAAAAAGTCATAGGGACATGTGATCATAAGTGATGGAATTTTTGTGGACCCTTAAAAAACAAAGGCAATTGGGGAATGGCCTAGGCCCTCTAGTGTCATATAAATCTATAGTTTTCTTGGCTTATCATAGTACTATCAACATTTTTTGAGAAATTTTTTACAATTATCAAACCCTCTAAATAAGTTAACAAGGAAAGAGGTAAAGTATGTTTGGATAGAAGAGTGTGAGGAAAGCTTCAAGTAGATAAAGAATAGGATAATCATTGCACCTTTACTCACATTACCGAAAAGTGGAGAACGTTTTTTGATATACAGTGGTGATTATGATAAATAATTGGGTTGTGTACTCGTGAAAATTTTTAATGTGATAGCCTATACCTCGTGGTAGTTGAAGATCCATGAGCAGAACTAACTAACATGTGATCTGGAGATAGAAACTATGATTTTTTCCATGAAAATATGGTGGCACTACCTCTATGGTGAGAAGTGTGATATATATACTGATCACAAGATCTTAAATTATATATTTACACAAAAGAAGATAAACATGTTTCAAAGGAGATGGTTAGAGCTAATAAAAGACTATTATTTCTCTATTCACTAACATCTCAGCAAGGAGAATAAGGTAGTTGATGCTCTAAGAAGAAAAGAACCTACTGCTCTATCCATTTTTTGGATTGAGAAAGACCCTATCTTCATGGATATGAAAATGATAGATTTGGAAATAATAAAGATAAGGGATACATCCTACCTTTCCCAAATGATTTCCCAACCATATATTCAAGAGAAGATTAAGGAGTAACAAAGGGATGATCCGAAGTTATAAAAGAAGGTGAATGCAGTAAAGGAAGGAAAATTGCAAGATTTTCATATCGATGATGATGGTGTTATTAATTTTGGAACAAGTATCAGTGTGCCTTCATCACCTGGGATAAAGAATGACCTATTGGATAATTCACATAGCTCAATTTTCTTTATCCATCCCGGGAGTACCAAGATGTATCGTGATATCTACGAACACTTCTGATGGGACAACATGAAGAATGAGATTGCAGAATATATCTCAAGGTGATTGATATATTATCAAGTTAAAGTAGAGTGAAAAAAGTCCAAATGGATGATTTAACCATTACCTATACCCATGTGAAAATAGGAGAATGTCACTATATTCTTTATCATGGGTCTCCCAAAGAAATAAAAAGTAAATAATGTGATATGGTTTGTGTTGGACTGACTCACCAAGACTACCCAGTTAATTGCTATTTGAGAATATGTCTTGCTAGAAAAAATTGCAAAGATATATGTGAAGGAACTATTGAGACTGCATGGAGTTCCACTCTCTATTTTCTCTAATCATGATCCCAAGTTCACATCTAAATTCTGGAGGAGTCTTCAATATGCTTTGATCCCTAAATTAAATTTCATAATGGCCTATCACCCCCAAATTGATGTCCAGTATAAAAGGGCTATTCAGATGCTCGAAGATATGCTAAGAACCTTCTCTTTAGAATTCAAATGAAGATGGGATCAGCATATCCCATTGGTTGAGTTATCATACAATAATATCTTTTACTCAGATATTCATATGGATCTATATGAATATCTATATGAAAATAGATGCAGAACTCCAACCTGTTGGGATGAAGTTTGAGAAAAAAAGATACTTGGACCTAAGGTTCAATCCATACAACAACATATCAAAGCTTCTTAGAGTTGGAAAAAGAGATATGCAGACAATCATCTAAGGGACTTGGAGTTCTATGTTGGAGATAAAGTCTTCCTTTGAATATCACCATGGAAGAGAGTCATGCGATTTGGAAAGAAAGGAAAGCTAAGTTCAAGTTACATTGGTCCCTTTGAGATCATTGATCACATAGGATTTGTGGCCTATCAGCTTTCACTTCCACTGAATATGGATCAAGTTCATGATGTGTTCCACATATCACTCTTGAGGAAGTACATACCAGATCCCACACATGTACTGAACTCAGAGGTGGTATAGCTGGAAGATGATTTCTCTTATGAGAAGCAACCAAACCTGAGAGATAAGGCTCTACACAATAAGACAACCCACCTTATCAAAGTGTGGTGGAGGAACTATAAGTATGAAGAATCAACTTGGGAACCAGAGGAGGTAATGAAGGAGAATTACCCTCACCTGTTTATGTAAAATGAAATTTTGAGGGTAAATTTTCAAAAGGGGGGAATAATGTAATGACCCAAACTTTTATCAATGGTATTTATCCCTTCTTATAGAAATTTATTATAGTATAAATCACATAAAATCAATTATAGACTATAATAAAAGGTTTATAAATGATGGATTGATGAAATAAGAATTATTTTTATAAGTTAAGGAACCAATACTGATGAAATACTAACTTGGCCTTAGGAATATTAATATAAAACTTAGGAATAGTAAACTAGCCAAATGAATAGTATCCTCACCCATGAAAGTATAAATAAAATTTTTATATCTTATAAGTGAAAATATGATTTAATTATATCATATTATAAGTAAGTAAATATTTTAAAAATTATTAATTAAGTGTTGGTGTTTTTATAAGTCATAAATATTTAATTACAATTTTATTATTATTTTAATAATTTAAAATAAAATTTATTTTCATAAAATGTATTCAGAGAATTAATATTTTGATGTATTATGACTTTAAGATAAATTTATGAGACCTTAAGTAATTTTTCAGAGTGTTATAAAATCAGTTATAATTTTAAAAATCTATGTTTTCCAAGTAAATGATGATTTTAATTAAAAATTGAATTACTCATATTTAGAAAATTATTTTCATAAAATGGAGTTCATTTTTTAATACTACATGTCAAAAAATGGTTTGGGTGAATTTTTTTGATTTTTATGAAATACTTGATTTTTTGGTGATTAGTTAAATATGGTAATTTACGATATATATACATTATAAGCTAAATACACTATTCATTGAGTCATCACTAATGTAAGCACCAATTGGTTAAAAATCACATGATATAATTACTGTATATATTCTCAATAATCAACACTATTAATTGTCTTGAGCAAAAAAATAAACTAATGAATTAAATAATGAGAAAACACCCCTCTCCTCCACTATAAATACCACCCCTCACACCCTCTTCTCCTCACACATCTCAAGATTTTATAATTTCCCAAATTCTACTCAAAACTCTTCCCTAGCCCCTCCCATGCTTACAGAATCTATTTGTCTCATAAAAAGACCAATCCTAGGTGCCTTGAGGAGGCACTACTACAACTTGTCCTTTTATCAGTGCTAAAAACCGACATTAACAGTGCTAAAAAAGCGTTGTTAATGCCGACGTAGATAAAGGGGGGTCCACTTTATCAGCCCTTAAAAAAGCACTAATAAAGGTCGCCTTTATCAGTTCTTTTTAGAGCACTGATAAAGGGGACCCCCCCCCTTTATCTATTCCATAATTAACAGCGCTTTTCTAGAACTGATAAAGGGGTACCTTTATCAGCGCTATCTTAAGCGCTGATAATAGGGCCCTTTATCAATGCTCTTTTATCACTGTTAAAGGTGTCCTTTATCAGTGCTCAAAAAAGAACTGATAAAGGCACCTTCCCCCTACACCTGCAGAACTAGCACCTGCACACCTGCACAAACCAGCATCTGCACACCTGCACAAAATAGCGCCTGCACACCTGTACAAAATAGCACCCGCACACAATATTTTGACAAACAATGCTATATACATTTACTTAACATCATGAATACAAAAAAACACACTGCTATATACATTTCAAACAATGTTTTACATGGTTACAATTACAATTATCCAACAATAATTATAAACATTAATGTTTCATCCTTTGATATCTGTGATCCTCTCTCAAAAATTGTCATCCATGGTATTTGTTGCTGAACAAAGAATATAAACTCAAGGAAAAAAATTCACCTATATAAGAAAATGAATATTATGTTAGTAATACAGTAATGAAATAAATTAAAACATTAATATGAAATAATACATTAATATGGAAATGTGAAACTAAAATATAGAAATGATAAACTCAAATGTTTTCATTCTGATAACAATAAAAGGGAATAATGTAAAATCAATATGTTTTTGAATGATTTATCTCATTTAATAAATACTGATTCTTTATCTAATGAAAAGATTTAACGGTCACACCATGTGTCGGATTGAGGTGCGGTCGATTCATACACATCAAAAATGACTCATGGATCATTTTCCTAAAGTATCAAAACAATACGAACACATTTTCTCGGTTTTCCATATGTGAGTAGTGTTGTTTTCTAAAGTTAATGTCAATTCCAAACTGATATCAGAAACTTTTAGCCATAACAGTCACACCATGTGTCGGATTTAGGTGAGGTTGATTCGTAAAAATCACAAATGACTCATGGATAATTTTCCTAAAGTATCAAAACAATCCGAACCCGTTTGCTCGGTTTTTCGTATGTCACTTGTGTTGTTTTCTAAAGTTTATGTCAATTTGAAACTCATATCAGAAACTTTTAGCCATATCGGTCACACCATGCGTCGGATTGAGTTGTGGTCAATTTTTACACCTCACAAATGACTCATGGATCATTGTCCAAAAGTATCAAAACAATCTGAACATGTTTTCTCAGTTTTCTGTATGTCACTTGTGTTGTTTTCTAAAGTTAATGTCAATTTCAAAATGATATCAGACACTTTTATCCATACCAGTAACACTGTGCATCGGATTGAGGTGAGGTCAATTATTACACCTCAAAAATGACTCATGGATAGTTTTTTTAAAGTATCAAAATAATCTGAACACGTTTGCTCAGTTTTTCATATGTCACTTGTGTTGTTTTCTAAAGTTAATGTCAATTTCAAACTGATATCAGACACTTTTATCCATAATGGTCACACCGTGCATTGGATTGAGGTGAGGTTGATTCGTACACATCAAAAATGACTCATGGATCATTTTTCTAAAGTATCAAAACAATCCGAACGTGTTTTCTCAGTTTTCTGTATGTCAGTAGTGTTGTTTTTTAAAGCTAATGTCAATTTCAAACTGATATTAGACACTTTTAGCCATACTGGTCACACCATGCATCGGATTGAGGTTTGATCGATTCTTAAACCTAAAAAATGATTCATGGATCATTTTCCTAAAGTATAAAAACAATAAAAACGTTTTTTATTGGTTTTCCATATGTCACTTGTATTGTTTTCTAAAGTTAATGTCAATTTGAAACTGATATCAGACACTTTTAGCCATACCGGCCACACTGTGTGTCGGATTGAGGTGAGGTCAATTATTAAACCTCAAAAATGACTCATGAATAGTTTTCCTAAAGTATTAAAACAATCCGAACATGTTTTCTCAGTTTTTCATATGTCATTTGTGTTTTTTTCTAAAGTTAATGTCAATTTCAAACTGATATCAGACACTTTTAGCCATACTGGTCACACCGTGCATCGGATTGAGGTGCAGTGGATTCGTACACATCACAAATGAATCATGTATCATTTTCCTAAAGTATCAAAAGAATTCGAACATGTTTTCTCAGTTTTCCGTATGTCACTTGTGTTGTTTTCTAAAGTTTATGTCAATTTGAAACTAATATCAGACACTTTTAGCCATACCGGTCACACCGTGTGTTGTATTAAGGTGAAGTCAATTTTTAAACCTCAAAAATGATTCATGGATCGTTTTTATAAAGTATCAAAATAATAAGAATGTGTTTTCTTGGTTTTTTTTATGTCACTTGTGTTGTTTTATAAAGTTAATGTCAATTTCAAACTGATATCAGACACTTTTAGCCATACCGGTCAAACCGTGCATCGGATTGAGGTGTGGTGGATTCTTACACATCAAAAATGACTCATAGATCATTTTCATAAAGTATCAAAAGAATCCGAACGTGTTTGCTCGGTTTTCCATATGTCACTTGTGTTTTCTAAAGTTTATGTCAATTTGAAACTAATATTAGACACTTTTAGCCATAACGGTCACACCGTGCGTCGTTTTGAGGTGCAGTCAATTTGTAAACCTCACAAATGACTCGTGGATCATTTTCCTAAAGTATCAAAACAATCTGAATGTGTTTTCTTAGTTTTTTTTATATCACTTGCGTTGTTTTCTAAAGTTAATGTCAATTTGAAACTAATATCATACACTTTTATCCATACCGACCATACCATGCGTCGAATTGAGGTGTAGTCGATCCATACACCTCAAGAATGACTCATGGATCGTTTTACTAAAGTATCAAAACAATACTAATGAATTTTATTAGTTTTCCGTATGTCACTTGTGTTGTTTTCTAAAGTTAATGTCAATTTGAAACTGATATCAGACAATTTTAGCCATACTGACCACACCGTGCGTCATATTGAGGTTTGGTCAATTCGTACACCTCAAAAATGACTCATGGATCATTATCCTAAAGTATCAAAACAATCTGAATGCTTTTGATCAGTTTTTCATATGTCACTTGTGTTGTTTTCTAAAGTTAATGTCAATTTCAAACTGATATCAGACACTTTTATTCATATCGGTCACACCGTACGTCGGATTGAGGTATGGTTGATTCGTACACATCACAAATGACTCATGGATCATTTTCTTAAAGTATAAAAACAATACAAATGCGTTTTCTTAGTTTTTTGTATGTCACTTGTGTTGTTTTCTAAAGTTTATGTCAATTTGAAACTAATATCAGACACTTTTAGCCATACCGGTCACACCATGCGTCGGATTGAGGTGAGGTTGATTCATACACGTCACAAATGACTCATAGATCATTGTCCTAAAGTATCAAAACAATAAAAATGCATTTGATTGGTATTTCATATGTCATTAGTGTTTTTTTCTAAAGTTAATGTCAATATGAGTATGATTTAGATAAAAAACTAGATACTTCAAAAATGGTGGGGGCATGCTCATTAACTCACCATGTTTTTTATTGGATAAAGGTTATCCTCGTATGATGAACACACCATGTTTGGTGTGGTTTAGGTGGTGTTGTATTTCCCAGTGAGTTTTTAAAATATTATTCCTAATTTTATTAAGGTGAATAATTTATTATAAGTTTCTATAATTAATTATTTGGGAATTGTGCCTTGAGATTGGGTCTCAATCATTGGTACAAGATTAGATAAGGCATGTATAGTCTTGGTTGAGGATGAGTTGATCTTGGTGAGGGGGTTACTCCATTTTTTGAGGTAGGTGGACCCTATAATACAAAACCATGTTCCAATTTATGCATGATTGTGCATTCATGCATGAGTATATGTGTTCTAGTGAAAGGGATAGAAATCAAGAGAAACCTAGGTAAATAAATAGGGTGTTTTTGATCCACCAAGAGATAGAGTGAGGGTTCTATTGAATGCTTGTGATTTTATGACCATCCAGAGATTATGTCTCCATGGAGGTGAGGTTTCTAGTTGTGTTTATGAGAGGATCGGGTTTGGTGTGAGATTTTTATAGCCTAGTTAGGTTTTTTAAGGCTATTTGAGTAGGTATTAGAGTATTAGGCCTAAGAAGATGGATAATATATTTTTATATATCACGTATAGTGGGGAACACCCTCTTAAGGATATATAAGAGTCATGGTGTGTGTGATGAGTAGGATATTCCATATAGGGATTAGTGAAGTGTGACAGAGAGGATTTCCTCCTTATAATTGGATTAAGATATCTCCCTCCCCTCCTAGACACACCACTCGTGGACACCCCCATGGACACACCCCATCCCTCCACTCCTAGACACCCTCTCACTTGGACACCCCCTCCCTCTTGGACACACCCCCTCCTGGACACCCCACTCATGGACACCCCTATGGACACACCCCCTCTCTCCTCTCCTAGACACCCTCACACCTGGACACCCCCTCCCTCTTGTACACACCCCCTCCTGGACACCTCCCCCCCCCCCCACTCCTGGACACCCCCCACCCACATATAATGGAAACTAAAATTAGAAAATTGAAAATCCAAGATATTGGTTCCCATCAAGCTTTTAAGATGCTCGTGAATGGACTGAATGACTATGCATCGGTCGAATTCCACACTATCGACCAGTGTAGTCCAATGAGTTATGCTTTACTAGAAATACAAGTCATATTTAAAAGCATTCTTCATAACCTATGGATATAAAACATAATAAAGGGTGATCATATATGCTCAATAAGTGTAAACAAGGGAGATATCAAAGATCATATATGGATAACATTAGTAGGAATTCACCTTCATCCTATTTGTGTATAATCTCTCATCAGGTATATTTCCCATTCGTTTCTAAACACATCTATATCATCTTCTGAATATGAGTATTTGTGACAGCCATGGTAGTAATGAAAAAACATAAATACACAAAGGATTAATAAATATTTTAAATGAACTAGTAATTATTTTCAAAAATACCTCATCAGGGATGCTAGTTTTTTTATGAAATACGATCTCTTTCATAAATTTACAAACATAATAACCACAATCCTTTCTGTTTGTTTATTTTGGACACTGAAAAAACATCTACAACAATAATTAATTTGTTTTGATATGTGTTTGGATAGTGCAATGTTATTATATATACGCAGATACTTTTCCAGTTGTAGATATTGTAGGCTTTCTCATCCTTATGCCCTGAATTCATTCCATGCATTAGAAAATATTGATGCACCGCCCTATCATAACAGAATCCACATTAAAAGATAACATAAATTATATAACTAGATGTTTAGTTTTAAAATTTTGGATCTAGTGTATTACAAATTAACAAACGCCATCATGCGTGGTCGGTTTGTTGGATATCCATGCGTTGAATCCATAAAATAAATCTTTGGAGAATCCAAATTGACTGCAATCAGCATCCAATGCTCTCTAAAAATACAAAAATGAATAAGTAAAGAAAGAAATGAAAATATAGTTGATATGATTAAATTGTAGAGTTTTACCCCTGTATCGTTGGTATTAAAAAGAGTCTCTCATCCGTAATTTTGTTTTCAAATGATTTGAGCAGGGATGACATTATTACAGCCTCTTTATCAGAATCTATTTCTTCTTTTAAATAGGTGGTGTAAGGGCTAATGAGTCCAAATTTTTGTTCATGGGTAAATCCCTTCAATTTTTTTCATATATACGCCTGTAAAAAATATAAAATGTATTTAGTCATAATTATTAGAGTATATCAGATTTTGTAAAATAAAATCATGAAAACATACCTCATGTATACATTTACAACTGAGGTGCCTAGCCATTCATAATTGAGGATTTCATTTATATTTTCAGCACTAATGAAATCTGATGTTTCCTCTCCGTACATATTTTTTTCAAAATCAACTATGTGAGCATTGTTGTCTATCAAATTTGTATCCACATGAGCTTGCAATGATATTAACTATGGATATATAACGGGTGGGGTGAAGGTGATCTCAGTAGACTATTTCAATCATTTGGTTGATCCTTGAGATAGTTTTGAGCTGATATTTCATTTCACCCCATTCTATTTGTCGTTATGTAATAACATTCATCAGTTCAGACCTTTTTTCATTAAATGTTAAAGGTCCAGCTTGAAAAATAAATTGGAAATGGATACCTCCTTGTCGACATGTTTTTTTACAAGAACTGACGGCTAGGCAATGAATGTTCTAATAGCTTGTTCAACCGTATGAATGTCGTCATCGTCATTTGGAACAGGTATCTTAGAACTCGGATCATTAGCTACGTTAATTGACACTCTGAAATGATCTGTTGGAAGTTTTCTGTTGTGTAGCATGTCGTTCTGCGTATTGAACACCATAGCCCTCACTACAAGGCGATAGGTGGGAGTTGATAGATATAAATCACAGTCATTTTCACCCTGTATAATATTAGTACAGGAAAGGTATCAGTGTCTATGTGAATCATATTTCACAGAAACAATTATTAAAACATTGATTACCTCATCTAAGTCAGGTTTTTTAGGGGAATGGCTTGCCTCAAAGCTGGTGGGGGGTGGGGCAGGATCGTCACGCACGGGTTTTTGTTGAGTTGTTTCTTCTCTTTTCCTATCCCCCATCAATGTTGCTATCATCTACCTCTGGTATTGTAATTATTCTTGAAAAATAAATAATTTTTCTTGTATCTTTTCCATTTTTTTCATTTTTATCCTCCGGTTTTTTTTTTTTGAAAATATGTTCGGAGTGTCACCCCAAAACCCGCCCCTCTGACATGGCCATACTGGTCTGGTTTCTTCAAGGCTGCTGAAATTATGTCTGCATCTGGTGCGGGTTTTGTTGATTCCTATGACTATGTCAGATAGAAAATATAGAAAAATAAGTAGTCATTGTAATGTAATAGTGATTTAAAACAAATCAAATTTATATTATGTCATACTTACACATGTTTCCCACACTTTTTGTGTGTTTTCATCTATCAGTATCCCCTCTTTATTTACACGAGCCTCCTTCCATAGCACATGGCGTGCGATGGATATGGCTTTCGATTTCAATTCATCAATCTACATATAAATAGAGAAACATGGTTATGGTGTTGTTTTATGTCACATATAAGTAGTACGGTATATTTAAAAGACGTACCAATTTTTTCTCAAGTGAAGCGTACCCCATACTTGCTTTACAGTAAGGGTACACTGGTTCTGCTGCGCGTTTTTTATTTTCAGTACTTAGTTGCTATTTCATAAATAAAAAACTGTCAATCAAAGTGATGAATACAAGCAACGTCAAACAATTTATTACCCCACACAATGTACCTGAAAAGTGTGTTCCCCATGATGGTTGGTAAACGCGTCCCACGCTCCTTGGGATATCAAGTGTGCATAAAGAGGAGGTGGGTGCGGGTTGATTTTCCCTTCCTCATATTTAAGATGATATTTTGTTAAAATTGTGTGGAAACCTCTATGAATCCTTCCTGCAACTCTTAATACATATTCCTTGTGTGAGGCATCTACTATAAATGCACTCTGCAATGAATGATGAAGAGTAAGTCAATGTTTTGGTATTTTATTTTAATAAATTAAAAAATGATATCATAATGTTACCATAATCTCTTCCCACATTAGTGTCTTAAGACAGGTGACAACATGGTGTCATGACTGTACATCAATCGGCACGCGTTTCCAAGTGACGATTCTAATGTATCTACTAAAGATGGCTTTGTTGGGGTTAACATGTTGGCCTCTCTTATTCCATCGCACCTCAATTTTAATTCCTTTTGATTTTTCCTTAAGGATTTTGGCTAACACTATCAAACTACGGCTCTATTGTTTTTTTTGTGCTTTCAGGGTTTTTTTCCTAACATTTCCTCAGGAGTATCATCAATATGTTTCTCCGGAGCACTAGAATCAGCACTGGGACTAGTAGCAACAGGTTGAGAAACCTGTTGTACCTCAGCATTAGGACCAGCAACAACAGGTTGAGAAACTTGTTGTTGCTCTGCACTAGGACCACCACCAGCTGGTTGAGAAACCTGTTGTTTCTCTGCACTGTGACCACCAGCAGGTGGTTGAGAGACCTTTTGTGCCACGGGATTGGGCGCATCATCAGGAGAAAAAGTCATTATGTACAGAAGTGGTTTAACATTTAATTTAGATTACATAAAATTATCAGCGGACATATAATAACATAACATAACACAATGTATATTACAATAAACAAATAACCTGATTATTGTGATCTCTTTTTTTTTCTTTAAAGGCTGAAGAGATTTGAATCCTCTATCGACTATGTAAATCCCTTCATTGTGGTCTCCTTTGACATACAAAATGTCATATACATTGGGACCGCTGAAAAATGATTGTGAAGTCCCTATAAAAGGGTCATCCTCCATTGAACTTTCATCTGACCCTTCAGTTGTTTTGGTCGATAATAGAACAATTGTCCAATTTCGGTTTTCAGGGTATGGAACATAAAATACTTGTACTTCCTGTGATTCCATTATAAATGGTTTGTTTTCCCCCCTCCTTACTGAAATCAACTTTCATGAATCCTAATTCATCTATTTTAACAGCACTCCTGTTATCAACCCACTTGCATTGAAAAATCGGCACTTTGAATTTCATATAATCCAACTTTCATATTCATTTGATGATGCCAAAGTATGAAATATTCACATAAATTGTATTTTTGTCCTTAGCATAGGAAACGTGCATCACCTCAGCCACAAGTGTAACCCCACTATTCTGCATGGTACTGTATTCATCATGTTCATTAGTATAGAATGTATAACCATTAACTACATAAGAATTTTAAGATAATACATACACACTTGCTCCTCCGGCTAACCATCGAAGTCATTCTAAAATTGAGTCTGGATTTTCATCTAACTGCTTTAAAATATGGTCCTGAAACCATCCTATAAACTGCCGATTATGTGTATCTGATATCCATTTTTCATCCCTAGATGGATTCAAATGCCTAAGAATTTCTTTGTGGGTTTGAACATATGGGTCAACGTCGAAACTGTTATGTAAAACGTAAAGGTGAGCCTACTCCCAATCTGTAATATTGATTGTGATAACCTATCTTCCAGAAATTCCTTCACCCTCAAGCCGCTCAGTGTGATGAGATTTCAGTAGGCCAACATTTTCCACACCAGATGGGTATTCGGTAAAAAAATTCAATGACTTCCTCAATAATATATTGCTCCATGATACAACCCCCTAGCCAACTTCAATTTTTGACATACCCTTTCAAAATATTCATATATCGTTTAATGGGGTACATCCATCTATAATGTATAGGACCACATAGTTGAATCTCTCTCGCCAAATGAACCATCATATCGAAAAAATTTAGCAGGAAGAACATTTCCAATTCACATAATATGATGGAAATTTCTCTTTCTATAGTTGGAAATTTCGCTGGGTCTATAACTTTGCTACATATAGCTTTGAAGAAGAAATAGAGCTTCATTAATGTATGCCAGACATTCTTGGAAAAAATGAAATGTAAAACTATACGAATTAGATCTTACATCAAAACATGGCAGTCATGTGATTTCAGACCCTTTAATTTTAAATCGCTCATTGACACGATGTTCTTGATATTTGATGAATACCCCTCTGGAATCTTTACATCATTCAAGAAGTTGCAAAACTGATATCTCTCCTGCCTGGAAAGAGTGTAAGCAGCAGGAGGAAAAAGTGTTCATTTTTCACCCTTCACTGGTGCCAACTCTTCTCGTATTCCCATCTCAAACATGTCCAATCTAGCCTTAATTCCATCCTTCTTTTTACTGGGTGCATTTAGCAACGTGGCGATGAAACTATCACATACATTTTTTTCAATATGCATAACATCAAGAAAATTTCTGACATACAGACAATTCTAGTATGGCAATTCAAAAAAAAACTGATCTCTTTTTCCAACCAGTTTTCATAAGGTTTTTCAAAAATTGTTTACCAAAAGTAGTGTCCAAATATTTTACCTTCTCAAATAATTGATCACCTGTTAGTGGAGACAGTTTTGTACATTCTTCTGAACTTCCATCTAATGATGTCGTCCAAGATCGGTACTTATGTCGTTGGGGTATAAATTTGCGATGTCCTAAAAACATGGTTTTCGATTAATGTTTCAACCTAATTGACTGTGTATCTTGTTCAAAAACAGGACACCCTTGAGTTCCTTTAATGCTATATCCTAACAAATTTCTATAAGTAGGAAAGTCATTTATTGTCCCGTACAACATGGATTTCAAAGTGAAATATTCTTTTTTGTAAGCATCATACAACGTAACACCTGAATCCCACAATATTTTCAAATCCTCAATCAATGGAGCCAAATAAACATCAATATCATTACCTAGTTGTTTTGGTCCCGATATAAGCATAGATAACATGATGTATTTTCGTTTCATTCATAACCACGGTGGTAAGTTATAATTTACCAACATAACCCGCCATGTACTGTGATTGCTGCTTTGAAAACCAAAAGGATTCACCCCATCTGTAGATAATGTCAGACGAAGGTTTCTCGGCTCGTTTCCAAATTTAGGATACTCGTGATTAATTCTCTTCCACAGAGGAGAGTCTGTCAGGTGATGTAGTTTCCCATATTCAATTCTTGTATCTGCATGTCATGTCAATTTTCCTGCAGTCTCCTCACTTCCATATAGGCGCCTAAACCTTGGAATGATTGGAAAGTGCCATAAAACATTTGTAGGACTAGAATCATCTTTCTTGTATCGAGAAGCACCACATTTTGGGTATTCTTTAAGTGATTTGTGGTCCTTGTGAAACAATATACAGTCATTCGGGCAAGCATGTATTCTTTCAGAGATCATACCCATCGATCGTAGCATTCATTTGGCATCGTATGTTCGGCTTGGAAGTTCATTATATTCTGGAAGCATGTCATTCAGGAGATCAAGTAGTTCCGTAAAACTGGTGTCACTCCACTTGTTTCCTACTTTCAAATTAAACAGCTTCAGTACGGCTGACAATGCTATATATTTAGTGTAACCAACATACAATGGCATTTTTTTCACAACTCTAACTTCTCAAAAAATTTTGGGCAATCACGAAGTTCATCTTCAACTGTCCTTGTCATTTCCTCAATATGATCTTCATCATCATTCACATCTGTAATCACACCCTCCATATGATCATATTCATTGTTCATGCTTGTAATCATATCAGATCTTCCATAAAATGTCGTGTTATCCAAGCCACTACCTACATTCATTTTTTCCCCATGTTTATTCCAACATGTATAACTTTGATCTATTTCATGACAGATCAGGTGTTCTTCCAACTCCTCTGGACTAATTTGTCTTGAATAACAATAGCGTAAACACAGACAAAGGATTTGAGAAGGTTCACATGCATGATCTCCTGCAAACTTTATAAAATCTTTCATGCCATCTTCATACTCTTTTTTCAACCGATTGGCATTCATCCATTATTTATTCATATTCATCATCTTTATGGCTTCGATCTCGAACTTTCCTAATATTATGTTTTAATTAATCAAGTAGCATTTTTTGGGTTTTATAAAAAAATCATGGTACAAATGCCTCTACAATGAAATAGAGGAACCTACCCCAAAACATGTGAAAGTACTTGAACTCTATCTATATACAGGGGACTGTGCCCTGTCTTTTGTATATCTCCATGGAGTACCTAAAATCTATACATGGAGGACTCTTCACCGAAACATGGGGGAGTACCATACTCTATATTTTCTCCAAACATCTCACTTGTCACTTGTCAACTCTCAAGCAGAGTGAAGATAATTAAAATATCCAAACCACATCGTGTGCAATTTCCAATGAATGAAGATATCATAATATTGTGATCTATATGAGAAGATATTTATAATGGGATAATCATACATGAAATATTATCATCTAAGGGAAAAATAAATAATAATAATGAAATTAACATTGCACACAATTTGTTCAATGGATACACAATGTGTAGGGTTCTCAGTCAAGGTTGGTTGTATACTACCATTTCTAAACTCATGTGAAATCCATATACATGGTGTGTCCAGTAGGGTGAACATAATCTATGGATAAGATACCAGATTTAATCTGACATATATCAAATTAATTCCAAGTTAGTCTTACAAATACTGCATGATGCCTTTGAAAATACATGAATATAGCACAACTTGAGCTAAAGGCATGTACTTTAGATACAAAATGAGTCACTTAACCGGCTATGCATCACATTTTTTTGGAATACACGGTGTGTAGTCCTTACATGACCACTAGGGGTGTATAGTCTATACACATCAAGTTTCTATGGTATCTATACATGGTGTGAGTAAAGTAAAACACATATCATATGGTTCTACCATTATTTCATGGCATGTACATGGTTTCATGCTGAAGTATATGTCTTTTAGATACATTGTGTGTGACCTATATTCACATGAAATGTAACATTTAAAATAAAACTTATTCCAAGTTTGAGTCAGAAGATGAGTCATGTGGTGTAAATTTTGGAGATAACTGTTGTCTGGCATTAAAATCTATATGAAATCCATGTATGGTGAAGCATTTTCCATTTAAAAAGACTACATACCATGTATTTTAAAAATATATAGAATCTAAAAAACATCATCTTCACACCATAAAGTGTCTCATAAAGTTCTCTAGAAGTGGTTTTTTAGGATTCTGTGGAATTGAAGTAACAAAGTGGTGGTGCCATTGAAATGGGTAAAGTTTGGATTGATATTCAATGGTTGAAGAACTACAACATGGAAAACAAATGGCATATCAATCATGCCAACAACCGCAACAACATACAAAAACACAATTGTGCTCACAATCACAACACCATACAAACCAAACAATCACAATTTTAGATTTTACAAATAATCCCTTATTCAATTTTGTTTGTTAATTAAAGGGTCATCACAGAAGTTTTATCATCCCAGGGCATTCATTCATAAGTAAAGTATACGTGAATTACCAATTTTTATATTCAAATGTTCAACAAGAACCAACCAACATGCAATTTATTTAGTGCGCAAACAAGGACCACCAATGGCCACAATTTTCAGCGGGGCGTTTAGCCCGTACATTTTACATTATAATAATCAATATAAAACAGTAATAACATGCGAACAAGAGGAAACCAATGAGTAATAGGAGAAAACTCACCGCGAAGGTGTCGTTAAGCACATGGTAGAGGTGTGTTTGTGGTAGAGGAGAGGCACACAATAGAGGAGATTTCCAACTGAAAATAAAACATAAAATAGGGGAAACCCATGAGAATAAAATAATCTAAAACCGATTACACCATTTACCACATCCCACAAACCCCAAGAACCCACTAAAACCGAAATCAACCCACACCATGGTTAAACACACCTTAACATAACAAGAAATTATAGAACCCACCTTTGATAGAATGAGTTCAACAGACTTTTTAAAATATAAAAGATGAACATACAATGGGTAAGCCCTGACCAATAGGTTCTCCTTACTAGGTATAATCCCCAAATTTATCCTAGATATCATATCCCAAATGATTAATCCCTGATCAATCATCTGTTATCACACCTTTCACAAAACATACATCCTAATTGCATGACTTTAAACTTCATGGTATAATCTTTTCAAACAACCTTAAACTATTTCCCTTAAACTAGATGTTCTCATGCTTAAATTTTTTCCAAATCTACGACCCCCATGATCCAAAGGAATACATCACCTATTCGAAGACCTCAAAACTAGGTGGATGACATGATGGTAAGGGGGTACCACTAACACAGTACCATCCCTACTATTGAAGTTTCATATGAGGGTCTTCACGTGTTGAAGCCTCACAACCCACCCCATTATAGGGAAACTATAATAAAGAAAGTGGCACCTACCACCACCATTAATTAATTCAAAATTATATCCCTGTAGAATGATATTCATTATATTCCTTATCTTAGGAAGGTGGATCAAGAAGTCATCCATGACCTCAACTCCATTCAAGGGTCACCCAGTAGGGCTCCTAACAATCACCACTATCGCCAACATCATGTGACCACTAACCCTTAGAAGCCTGTTGAGGGCACTAAAATGCAGACCCCTTCCCTAATCTCTTAGATCCAAGAAGCTATGAGATCTCTCTAGGAATTAAGATCTATTGATCATAGGGAGAAGTTTAATATCCCAACTTCCCCATAATAAGTTTCCCAACACAACACGTGGTATCTAGTGAGTAGGATCATATCCCTATTCAAACTCAATGAGCCTACCCGTACATCTTGACAAAAATTAGAGGGAACGCACATATTTCCAATGGAGCACCCCTGGTACTCTTTTCCAATCTTAACATCACACCATGCCAAAACTCACCACACGATCACCATTTACCCAACATTATTCCAAAACCAAAGGAATATACCCATGCTTCATTACCCTAAACCCATCCATCTGGGTTCAATAGTGATGGTCACATTAAAACCATGCTATAAATCAATAGGGTTAGGGATCCAAATGATCATGTCCCTCAACCCAGTCATAAAACTAAAACTCAAGAATAGAGAGTGATTCCCTTATACAAATCCAAGGCATGACCATTCCTTCACTATCAACTTGATAACACCTAATATGCATCAATTCCTCATGTTAAAGAATCTACCCTGGATTTATGTATCTAAGGTATTCATAAAACCAAGATAACCCCACTCATTAGTCTCCCCCAACCACCAAAACTCACTAACTCGCTACCATCCTGAGTCACATGCTAACGACCATTGGGATCTCACACAAACCCCTTACATCAGTTCTTAAACAATCCTTATCCCATGGGTGCCACTCTTATCCCCACCTCAAAACACACATCATCTAGTGAACCAAACCAACCACTTACTATAGGTTCTCACACACCCATATACTTATCATCATTAAGTACTATCTTCCCAGGGAACCAACTATGGGTATTACACATAACAATGTTTAAGTTCAATCAATCGTACCTACTTTTGGGCCAGACATAGACCCACAAGGGTCATAAGTAATCATAACTCAACATAACATATCATAACTGTTAGTATCACTACTCAAACTGAAAATGTAGCATGATAGCATCCCGCTATCTAAAACAATCTACAATACAAGGGTATCACCACCTAAGCTCTCACTCTTGCCCCAACTACCCATACATAGGTTTAACTCACTTATAAAAAAACTGTAAGTCATCATAATCATTCAAGGATCATCATTTCTCATTTATATTAACCCAAGAGAAGGAAAAATACTCCTACACAGACCAGTGGCGGTGGAGGCAGTGGTAGAAGAGGTAGAGGCGGTGGAGGCAACGGTGGCGGAGGCAGTGGCGGTCGCAGCGGAGGAAGAAAACCCAGTGGCTACGGAGGCAGAGGTGGTCGCGGTGGAGGAGCAAAACCCAACGGCGGCGGAGGCAGCGGCGGAGGAGAAAAACCCAACGGCGGCAGTGGAGGAGGAGCAGGACGAGGAGGAGGAGGAGGATGAGGATTTGGAAGAGGAGGAGGATGATGAGGATAGGTCGCGGTGGAAGAGGGGACTGGTTCAGCTTTCGCGAAAGCTTTACCGCATGTGAGAGAGGAGGGCCTATTAGTGTTATTAAATAGAAACCACTAGAACCTTTATCAGCGCTCGTTGAAAGCACTGATAAAGGCATGTTTTATCAGCGCTAAAATAAAAGCACTGAAAAATATTATAATTTTATATAAATTAAGAATAAAAACTTTTAGAAGTGCTAAAATAAGCGCTAATAAATGTAACCTTTTATCAGCGCTAAAAAATTCGCTGATAAAGGGTATACCTTTATCAGTGCTTATTTTAGCACTGATAAAGGTTAGATTTATCAGCGCTTTTAACTAGCACTGATAAAGGCCTAATCCTTTATCAGCACTTTCTGTTTAGCGCTGATAAAGAGCAGCGCTTCCCTTGCCCTATTTTGTGGTAGTGAGGATCTTAAGAGGATAATTCAAGAGTTAAATTCTCTCTCTTTTTCTTTTAATTTCCTCTCAATTTCAATTTATTTTCTTATTATCTCCTTGCCTACCTTCATAAAAATGTCATGATAACTCCATTAACTTACATATACTAAAAATATATCATGTTAATTTAATATCCATCATTAAACTCTACCCTCTTTCTCTTTTATTTTAAAAATGAAATCGTCGTCCATGATGTGTCAATTTACTCACATCATGGGCGATGTACTTTCATTTTCCTTTAACACCCTCAAGTTTGTTAATAAAATAATTAAATGGTTTATAATAGATTTTAATTTTTATGTTATAACCATATTTATGTTCTAGATCTAACATTTGTACATAATACTAAATGATAAAACAAAATGTGTTTGTTGTGATCAAAAAACTGCCAAAATTAACCTAAAACGATCATTATTAATTTTTATCTAATGGTTCATCCTCATGGTATATAACCAAATTTTTTATAAGATCATTTAAACTTATGTAATATCATTAATAACATATAATAATAATTCTGGATATTTATCCACATTTTACACTAACATTTATTCATGTATACAAGTGAACCGATCATTAAAAACCATGAAAATAAATGCTCTTGAACAATGAAATTAAACTCTATAACTCATCCAAAGGCCCATTAAAGAACATAATAAAACCATAATGAATAATATTCTTGTATAAAAGGTTCTATAATTTTTAATTAATGAATCTAATGTTATTATGTAGTATATTAATGTGAAGGAAGATTTCAGACAAAAGGTAAGGAGAATTCTCAAACCACTACCACAAAACAGGGTTTTCGCAGTGCCACCCTTTAACAGCACTAAAAAAATCACTGTTAAAGGGGACCCCTTTATCAGCACTTTTTTTAGTAGCGCTGATAAAGGGGGGGATTTATCATCACTTTTCCCTAGCACTGATAAAGTATATATTTCAAAAAAATCTTAAAAAATAATATATTGATATATAAGTATATTTATATTGATATAAATATGATATATATTTTTTAAATATGTTTTAGATAAGTTTAAATAGACTATTACATTTAATATATAATAAATTTAGTGAAAATGGATTTAAAATATTTTAAAAAATGTTATTAATTAATAATTTGATAATTATCACTGACTAATAATCATTTAATAATAATTTAAAGACACAAAAAAGCAAAAAAATAATAAAAGATCTAAAATAAGTTGAAAATGTAACTCAAAATTCAAATGGCCATAACTTTTGATCCGGGTGTCCGTTTGAGCTATACAGCATATCAAATTGAAGCATGTGATGAGCTCTACGTGCTAATGATTAAAGGTAACTTTCTGTCACATTTTTCAAGGCCAAAAAAGGTTCATAAGGCCTCCAAAACTGAGTTTTTAGTCCGCATAGCCAAATTTGTTAACATTTGATTGAATTTTAACCTCATTTTAAGGGGTCTTTTGGACATTTTTCACCGGGGACTGAATTTATTTTGAGGGGTTACATTTATATTGATATTATGGCCTTTAAATTTAATCATTTTTCGCAATGTAATTTTACTTATAATCAATTATATAACAATATATACATATTTTTTATATATTCACCCATAAAAATTTAATTTTATAAATAAATAATTAATCATATTTACATATGAAGTATATTTCTCAATATATAAGTCTTATCTAAATAAAAAACTAATATCCATTTTATTTAAAATACAAATATATTAATATTTATATACCTATATGATGTGTTTGTGTGTGTGTGTGTGTATTTGTGTGTGTTTGTATTGACAAACTGATATATGTTATCTATATATTCTAAACATATGTATATACATATTAATATATAATATTTGTAAATATATATAAATATTTATAATTATACTTACAAATACACATATAATATGTGTGTGTGTTGTATATATGTATTTATTTATTTATAAACACACACAAAAAAGCATATTTTATAAATGTATTTAAAACTGATCTTATAAATATATATTAATATATGAATAAATATATTAATATATAAATATAACTATATATATTAATATATGGATATGTATATATATATTAATATATGGATATATATATTAATATAACTAAATATATATATATAACTAAATATATATATATTAATATAAATATATATATGTTAATACATATATATATATATATTAATATACGAGTAAATATAACTATATATATATAAATAAATAGATTTATTAATAAATGAACAGAAAAAAAATATGGTGGAGTGGTAAAGGCTTAGGCGCTGCAGGCAACAGGTCATGAGTTCGAATCCTATGGGAGGCAGGTCACACGCGTGGGTGGGGAATAAGGCTTAGCACTGTTAAAGGGAGGTGGGGGCATTTTTTAGGGCCTTGGGGGTGGCTGGTGCATGTGAGATAGGGTGGGGGTGTGGTGTTGTTGAAGGGGGGGCTTCAAGCATTGTTGAAGCCCCTCCCTGAATTATAAAAATATTTTTTAATTTTTATTTTTATTTTTATTTTTATTTTTTTAACTTTTATCACTGTTTTTTTAGCACTGATAAAAGGGGACTTTATCAGTGCTTTTCTGAGCACTGATAAAAGGGAACCCCCCCCCCCCCATCTTCGCCTCGATTAACACCGTTATTAATGTCAATTTATAGCACTGATAAATGCCATATTTTTAGTAGTAAACCCATCTCTCTTTCTTTGGGTTTTCTATCTTTCACCCCATTTTTAGTATAGATATAATTAAAATATCATTTATTCATAATTATATTACCTTTTTCAGATATACATGTTTGCTACTTAAGTTTATGACAAATAAAATGTTTTCCAAAAGAACTTTTCTTTTAAAAGAAATACACCTTTTACTTCTCAATATTGATTCTTATTCACTCAAGGTTGATGATCCTTATATTAAGTATCTTATTCCCTCTTTTAAATGGGAAACCGAGGTTTATAAATGCATGTTTTATGAAATGAAACTCATTCCTTTCTGTGGGTTATTTTCTGTCCAGGATTGATATATGTTCTATCCGGTATGCATGATAATGTAAATATTATGATGTGATGGGTGCACCTAAAATTATATAGCGCAATGTAAATGTTATGATGTGATGGGTGTGCTTGGAATTATATAGTGCTATAATGCATTGGGTAATGTGATTTATCTCATGAGGAAAAGTGAAATATGTGTGAACATGATTCTAGCTTTTTCCACAACTATATGTGGTAGTTGAACACTATGACATGATGTTTCATTTTTATGTATTGTTGCATTCCATGCCTTTTCATAATGCTTCATCTCATGATTATGATCCTATGTCTATGTTATCATTATGCTCACCCCATTTTATATTGTTTCATGTTATTATCTATTCTTTTACTAGGCTTTTAGCTCACCCCTTTTTTATGTATATCCTTATAGGTGATTACATGTACTAAGAAGAATTCAAGGTCCAATAAGAATCTATATAATAAGGAATTAAATAAATGTATATGTTTTATTTTTTAAATGTTATGTATGGTCCTAATTTTCCCAAGACACTAAACCTTTGGATCCTTATTGTGTAATGGTTTTATGTTGTTTGTCTTTAAAATTATGTAATAAGATATGTAATAAAAGCAGGGTTGTTATAATACCTATCAAGTTTATACTCACCCCCTTCTTGGGAACTTTGGTATGTTTGAATATGTCATTTACCAGGATATGGGAAAGGGAAAGGTATAATACTTCTCTAGTGATTAATCTTGATACCCTGAGCATGGAATGTGGATTTGAATCTTAGAGATGGTTTATAAGTTGGTTGGGTTGATGGTCCTTGATGTATTTTGGGTTTGGTTGTGTTTTGGTCTCTTTGGGATGTTGAATATTATGTTTGTTTCAACTATGATATGGTTGTACTTTTCATTTTTTACCTTTGAGTTGTATTTTTTGTATTCATTCATCATGTTATTCCCAAATAGGATCAAGACCACTGAGAGTGGGGTGAATCAGTGGTTCCTTTTTCTTTTATAAGAGAGTTTCTTAACTTCTTTAGTAAACTTTCTTAGCCTACAAAAGTTTTTAAATTTATGATCCCCTCAAGTATAACTTCTCAACCTCACCTTTCATATGAAACAAATATAAATAGAAGGTAGTTCATGATATTTACAAGATTTGGTACAAATAACTACTCCTTTCCATGTTGGATAGTCCCACCAACATGGATTATTTCACTATATTATTTTTGGAATACAAAGACACAAGAAGCGAACAATTCTAAAATACCAAAAGCAACTTTCTTACTATAGTTAGTTATACCCCCCAACTATCCTTTTTGTATCCACTTCCCAATAGATGATTATACACCCTAGAAAAACAATCTATCCTTTTCATCAACTGGTAAGTATCCATAGTTACAAGATTTAATTTCCTTCTTATTATATGATCCAATTCAAAAAGTATTCACTTCCTCTATAAGTAAGTTGAATCAAACTTTACCTTCATATAATCTTCAAGAACTTTGATAATTCTTTGAGTAACTTGTTGGTCTTGAATCATTCTCCAGAAACTCCATCTAGAAAACATCCTTATCAAAATTAATACTGATTTACCTCAGTCCAGTAACCTCTATCTAATGGTCTCTGTCCGATTGGCCTCGGTTAAATTCTCCTTGTACTCTTACTTATTCAATTGAGTAGAAACTCAATTGGAATCTCACACTTCCTCTATATGATAGAACACGGTTCTATGGGACTCACTCCAATGGATCTCACTCTAGTGGGCTCATTCTGATGGAACTTCCTTCGATGGACTTATTCTAATGGACATTCCTCATCTTCAACCTAGAAAAAAAACTCTAGTTGGAAACTTAATACATACTCTACAATTTTTGGAGCTCTGAAGCAGGAGAACAATTAAACACTCTTTAATTGTACAAATTTATTATACTCTCATTTTATAGGCACCCCAGAATGGTAAATGTAGGAAAACCAATTCCTCTTACAGCTCAAAAAAATCACAATTCCCAAATTTCTCGATCATTTAATTCTTCATATTTGAATTAATTAACTATATTAAATACTTCTGGGATCTTCTTGAATAATTTATAATATTATAAAATATTCAGACTTCTTCAAGTTTACAAAAATTTCTTCAGTCTGATTCTTCAGTTTGATTCTTCATTATGATGAAAACATATGAAAAAATTAATATGGCTCATTACAACGACTTCTTGTAAACACTAAAAGTATTTTCATACAAATGTTCCATAACAATATGAAAAAAACTTGTTAAACATTGATAGAATTATGTAGTGTTTAAAACCTCCTTCAACAATAAGCACATATCTAAAATATCTTCAAAGTATTTCTCTTTTTCTTCTTATCCTCAAACTGATTATCTTTCATCCAATGAAGTTCAGCATCTGATGACTTTATCGGTGTCAGTATGTGTCTAATATATCATTATCTACTTCACTCTAATGAATCATCATTTCTAAAAATTATAAATTTCTTAAACATTCTACCTCTAATAAAAAGTTCCATCTTATATTCAAAGGATGGCAACAATATAAAATGAATCGGTGTCAGAATCTATTACAATGGATCAATGTCGACAATAAATTATTTACTTTAGCAAGATCAATCTTCTATCCTTGTGATATTTTCACACTTATGATTCACATACTAATGATCTACATACTTATGTGTCTATTGTTCCTTACACTAATGAGAAGAATCCAAAATACTTCACATTGTATTTTCCTCTCTTCCACAAACTCCAATTTATATCATAACTTCTTCATGATTTATGATAACTCTATGATCATCAAAGCATTGTCATATTTACATTGGAAATTTATATGGCTTCCCATTTCTTCCATCACCTTATGTATTTCCAATCAAAGCCACATTTTAATTTCTTGGATCTATTGAATAATGTTGATGGGTTGAGTATTATTCCTTATTTCAATGTCCTAGGTCTGTAGTTCTGTGTTTCCTTTTATGTTGTGCAGCCGATGTACTATGTTTGGTGCATCTACCTGGTCAGTTTGATTGTTAGTCCGATAGGGTGTGTTCAGAAACCAAAACTCCACCTTTTTTCAACTTCATCCATATATAATATATTAAAAACAAATATAACTAAAATTCAACTTTGGCCTAACAATATCCCCCTTTGTGTCTGTTGTCAATACCCATTTCAAAACAATACCACTTATAGTTTTATTTTCTCATATTTTCTTTTCCCCATTACTTTATTGATCCCCATATTTCTTATCTCTTCCACTTTTTCTTATATCTCTCCCTTATTTACAATCAAATTCAAAGGTTCTATTATGAAAATTTTCCCCCTTTATTGAAAAATTGTTTCCTTTCAAAAGGTTGGAACTCTTCATCTCAAAATATTCAAATTATTTTTCAAGAGAACAAAAGTATCACATGAGTTTCCTAAAAAATAACCTTTAACTAAAAAACTCTAACTCTACATGAGAGAATATATTATAGAAAACAATATTGTGTAATCAATTTTATCAATTTTTTCCATAACAAAACTTTCATGTAATACCTTAACATTCCTTTTTTTAACATTCTCATCTCTGGGGAAATTCCTGAAAAGATTTGTTTAATATTAAAAGTAAAAGGAAACCATATCAAAAAATATATAAGAAAGTTTAGATGTATAATCACAACTTTACAAAATATCATATTTTTTAACCTCATTACTTTCTTTTGAAAGAGAAATAAGAGACTCATACATCAATTTCCTTATTTCAAATCATTCAATTCCTTACAAGTTTGTTAAAATACATGAATGCTTTGGGAATAAGTAGGAACATCAATAGTTTCTTAGAATCATATTTCAGACTGAGATTCCTCTATCAATCCTGAATTTTTATTCTTATTATTATATTTTTCATTAGATGTATTTTATTCCTTATATTCATCCTTCTCAGATTTTATAACAAGTTTCTTTTCATCTACAGACTCTTCTGATAAGGATGTTAACTTTTTTCTTATTTAATAACCTTTTTGTTATAGTGATTTTTTAATAACTATTCTATGCCTTCCTCTTGTTCTGGAAGGATAGTCAAACAAATTTTAGTAACATTCACTTCTTTCTTACATCTCTTTCATCTTTTCTGAATTTTCAAACAATAATCTGTTGATATCTTTTTATCAACTTTTCTTACATCATTAGAGACCTTTTCTTCCCCTTTGATTAAGATAATATTTTTTCCTTTTCTAACTTTCTTACCATGAAAACATGTTCTATCCAGATAACTAATCATTCTTTATTTTCTTTCTCATCCTGTTTTCTTTTGTCAAATTTCTTAACATACTTAGCTTTCTTCGTCTTTTGAGTTTCCTTTTTCAATTCCACATAATTTTTAGTTTCATTTGATCTTATTTTCTTATCATATTTCCCACTTGATTCATACTTATTTATTAGAAAATCTTATAACAACATGAATAATATTTGTGTATAAAAACTCCACAACACCAACATTGAACTATGAATATTGATTTTTCAGATTGATAGTGAACTTGTTCAAAACATTATTGTTATTGTTTCTTTAAAAATCGTGAACCATTTTTCTCAGGAGGATGATTTCTTAAATAATTATTATCTTTATTGGTGAAATATTTATTCTCACAAGCCTTCTTTTATAAACCTTTCTTTTCACCTTCTTTAGAAGTTTCACCTTTAACATCAATTTCCTTGATGAAGTTTTCACTCATATTTCTTATCTCACTTTGTGTTGTAAGAAGCATTGATTAAGTTTCAAACAACTCCTCTTAGTTATAATCTAGACTAAATTTCATAACATCTATCATATTTTATAATTCATTTATCTTCAACTTTTTCTTCTTATTTTCTTCAATAAGTATAGATTCTTTCATGTTGAGGTTCTCATTTCCAGCTGATCTTTCTTCATAGATTTTCAGTTTTCTTTCAAAACTCATAAATATTAATATTCTGATATTTAATAAAATTGATATTTGTACCTTATTTCTTAATTTGATCATCATTATCAAAATATATATATCTTTAACATCTTTTTGTAACTTTCTTCATTCATTATGGATTTGAGTATTCTACTTAATTGCCTTTTCAAATTTTGTTTTAATAATACTCTCAATTTCTATAATCTCTTCACCATTATCATCACTGTCTAGAGAATTAATTCCATCTATAACATGAGAAATGAATTTGAGTTGATGTTCTGATTCATCACCAGATAATGAATCGTTCTTCTTTCCTCTTCTCAAATAACTTTTCTTCTTATTGTGATAAGGAAATACTTCCATATGTTTCTTCCACTTTTGTTTATGAGGTTTCTTATCATCCTCTTCGAAATCATACTCTTCAACTTTATTTCTTGTAAAATTATATAAAAATATTCTTTCCCTTCACAATTTAAACATTTGAGAGTTTTACTTTTCCATTTTCCCTTATTGTATTTCTTATAAAAGAGGGAAACAATTGTATTGAAATTTTAAACTTGTTCCTCTACCTCTGAATCACTTGATTCTTTTTAAGATTATTTATCTTTATTTTTACCTTTTAAAAAATATTTGGAATTAATTTATTTATCATCGTTTTTCTTAAAAAATAGGGGCTTTTTTCTTATTTCATATTCCACAAAAATATTATGAAGTTCATCTAAAGATAAATCTTCATGATCTTCTAAATCTGAAAATTTGGTATCAAATCTATCTGGAAAGTTTCTCATAAGTTTCTTAACAATTATAGAATCTTATAGCTTCTCACTGAAACTTTTTATGTTACTCACGATCTCATTTACCCTTGTAAGGTAATTATTGATACTTTCATCATCATCCATTTTCAAATACTCAAATCTAATTCTTCATATTTTTGACTTGGATTCTTAAAATTTCTCATTCCCTTCATAGAAACTTCTCAAATTACCCCAAATTTTCTTAGCTCTTGGAAACCCCATAATATTTGTGTAAACATTATATGTAAGATCCATCAACAAATATTTCTAAGCTTTTCCATTAGCTTCAATACTTCTCTTATCACCAGCTATCATAGCAGTTTTATTGATGAGAGGAAATCTCACTATTATTGCATCTCTAACTCCAAGTCTGAGTGAAATAAGATAGGGTAACATTATATTATTCCAACTATGATAGTTTGTGCCATTAAAAATTGGAACACCCATATTGTTCACTAAATTGAAATTATCTCTTCTCATAGATGGATCTTTTAGAGGGAACTGACTCTAATACCAATTTTTGTTCAAAAATATGATTGAGGCCACTAAGAGGGGGTGAATTGGTGGTTCCTTTTTATTTTATAAGAGTGTTTCTTAACTTCTTTAGTAAACTTTATTAACGTCTGAAACTTTTTAAACTTACAATCCACTCAAGTATAACTTCAAAACCTCACCTTTCATATGAAAAAAATATAACAAGAAGGAAGCACATTATATTTACAAGGTTAATTACAAAGACCTACTCCTTTCAATGTTGGATAGTCCTACCAACATGGATTCTTCCAATATCTTCTTTCACCAACTATTCTTTTTGTATCCACTTCCCAAAATCTATTTATACACCCCAAAAAACAATCAAGCCTTTTCAGTAACTGGTAAGTATCCAAAGTTACAAGATTTACTTTCCTTATTCTTTTTTGATCCATTTCAAAAAGTCTCAACTTCCTCCACAAGTAAGTTGAATCAAACTTCACCTACATACAATCTTCAAGAACCTCAAAAATTTTATAATAAACTTATTGGTCTTGAAAAATTATCTAGAAACTCTATCTGGAAAACTTTCTCAGCAAAAGTCAGTATAATCTACCTAAATCTAGTAACCTCTTTCTGATGGTCTCCATATAATTGGCCATGGTTCGATTATCCTTCTTCCCTTCCTTCTTTAATTGAGTAGAAACTCAATTGGAAGCTCACACTTCCTCCATATGATGGAACTCTATTTGATGGGGATCACTCTGATGGATCTCACTCCGGTGGACAAGTTCTGATGGAACTTCCTCTGATGGACTCATTTCGATAGAACTTCCTCCGATAGACTCGTTCTGATGGACCTTCCCCAGCTTCAACCTAAAAAAACTCCATTTGGAAACTCAATACTTGTTCCACAATTTTCGGAGCTCTAGTTCATGTGAATAGTTAAACACTTTTGCATTTTACAAATATATTTTTTTCTCCTTTTATAAGCATCGTATAATGTTAAAGGTGGGAAAACCAATTCCCATTCTTGCTTAATGAAACTCACAATTCCAAAATTTCTGGTTCATTTAAGTCTTCATCTTTGACTTCTTTAACTCTACTAAATACTTTTTGGGGATTCTCTAATATTCTTGAATATTATCAAATCTTCTTACTTCTTTAAGTTTCCAAACATTTATTTAGTCCGATTCTTCAGTCTGATCTTTCATTATGATGAACACATATGAAAAACTAAAGACAACTCAATACAGTGGCCTCTTGTAAACACTAAAAGTCTTTTCATACAAATTTTCCATACCAATATGAAAAAAACTTGTTAAAACATATTATAGTGTTCAAAACCTCCTTCAACAATACTTTGGAAGTAAGCACATATATGAAATATCTTCAAAGAATTTCTCCTTTTCTTCTTTTTCTCAATTCGATGATCCCGCGTTTGATGAAGTTTAGCATCTGATGAATTTATTGGTGTCAGAATGAATCTAATGGATCAATCTCTACTTCACTCTAATGAATCATCATTTCTAATAATTCAAACTTTCTTAAACACTATGCCTTCAATAAAACTCTGAATCTGATATTCAAAGTATACCAATAATATAAAATGAATCGGTGTTAGAATCCATTACGATGGATCGATGTCGGCAGTGACTTATTTAATTTATAAAGATCAATCTTTCATCCTTCTGATATTGTCACACTGATGATTCTCATACTGATTATCAAAATCCTTATGTGTCTATTGTTCCTTACACTGATGAGAATAAGCCAGAATACTTCACATTATATTCTCCTCTGTTTCAAAAACTCCATATTTTATCATGACTTCTTCATGATTTATGAGAACTCCATGATCAGTAAAGTATCATCAGATTTACATTGTAATGTTTTATGAGTTCCCATGTCTTCTAGAACCTTATGTCTTTCCAATCAAGTCTCACTCTGATGGCCTAGATTTATTGAATCATGCTGATGGGCTAAGTCTGATTCCTTATACTGATAACCTAGGTCTGAAGTTCTGTGTTTCCTTTTATATTATGTAGTCTATGTATTGTGTTTGGTGCATCTTCTTGTTTAGTCTAGTTTTCAATTTTATGGGGTGTGTTCAAAAACCAAAACTCCACCTTTTCTCAACTTCAACCATATATCATCTATTGACAACAAATTCAACCAAAACTCAACTAGGGACTAATAAATAATTTTGAATGTCTTGGTTATTTATATTTTTCATCTCTTGGTTGTTTTATATCTATAGGGAAAATCATATCCTAATGTTATCATAATCTCTTAGTATATATTGTCATCCTTTGGTGTCTTGGGGATATCACCTATGGTCAATTGAACATCAACCTCTTCCCAAGACAATGTAGAAGGGAGAGATATTATAATATCAAAAATAATAATCATGAAATTATAATCATTTTTATATATCAAATATAATTTTTGAATCATCCATGAAATTTTTACATGAAAAACAAATCACATTGCTTCGTGGGGGTGGTAATCCACACATACGCATGAACAATGTTATTATTTTCCAATAGATGGAAGGGTAAGAAAAGAGTTGATATATTACATTTATAGAATGATAATTATTTCCTAAATATAATATATATATATATATATATTAAATCCATTATTTTAATCATCCATGAGATGCGGTGATAGAAAATGAAACACATCGCTTCTTGGAGGTGATAGTCCACACATACACATAAACGATGTTTTCATTCCCTGTTTGATGGAAAAAGGAGATGAATAAGTTTATTCCATTAACATAATAACATATTAGTATATTTTATATAATGATTTTTTTATATTGAAATATTTTTAAGATGAAGTAAAATGGAAATGCTCGGTTGACATGATTACCTCTTCTTTGAGTAACCTCCTTTAGATATCACCCTAAGGACCCTAGGGATGGTATTTTAAGAAGACCAACACCTCTAAAATTTATATAAGGAAGTTAATTTAGGTTTTTTTTTTGGGACGATTAAGATATGTATCTCAATAAGTGTAATATATAAGATGTGGTGTCCTTATATAAGATATGAGAGGGGTACCCTTGGAATTACTTAAAGTATTAAAATAATATAAATTAATTTTCATGTTCAAGTGGATCCAAATTGATATATTTAGAATATAGGATGGAGATAAGTAAAAATCGTCTCATATAATAAAATTTAGAAAGATTTATTTTATGTTTTTAACCCTTATATCTTATTTTTAACCTCTCGCTAACCCTTTTAATGATTACCTTGATAATAATGTTTTTTACTCTTTAAGAGTCAAGAAATTTATAATAAAAGGGAAAGTGTCCCATAATTAGAAAATGGTTGATATTCTCAAACATATCTCATTAACTTAGCCAAATATAATATTTTAATGAATTTTATATCATTTAATAAAATATTATTTGACATAATATAGCATTAAAGTCATTTTTGTGACTTTTCACATAATTTTACTTTTAAAAATATCAATAAAGTAATTTAATTTTAATATAAACTTTTATCACATCGTTAATATGTTATGTTTATCTAAAAAATTTGTAGAGCACAATAATTAATCTAAATTATATTACTTTTAATGTTTTTAAAATAATTTACTTAATTTTTCTATTACTTAAACAAGCATTATGTTGGAATTTCATAGCATTTAAGGTAATTATTACATCACTAAAAAGTAAAAATAAAATAACATGATAAAAAAAATTGATATTTCAAATAAACATTTAAAACTAAACATAAATTTTTTATCTCAGTCAAAAAAATGTTAGAGATATTAAAAGCAAAAGAGTGGAAATTTGAATTTATCCTTTTCTTAAAATAATATAAATGTTATAATCAAAGGAATGTGGAAAGAAATTTCCACATTTTCAAATCTTGGATGGTTTAGGTAAAAAAATACTCCTCTAATAAAATAAAGTAATGTTTTTGGGTGATTTTAATGTCTTGTCTCGTAGTTTTAATCTTTTTCTACCCGTTTTACTGTTACTGAGGTGAAAAATATGTACAACGATTATTGTTCACAATGAAAAAAAATAAAAGGGTCCTATTTACCAAATTTAAACATCCTAATTCCAAATATGTAATCCAATTTTTATGATTTAATTTATAGAAGTTGAATAAATAAATTTTAATATAAATATGTAAAACGCAACAAAAAATAATTTTTTAGAAAAATGTGTTTTTAAACTCAAAAATGAACTTATACTGAAATCAATTATAATGTTAGATCCTATATAATTTATTAGATTGTATATAATTAAATAATACTTATTTTAATTTAATATCAAATTTAAAAACATAATGTGACTTTTTAAATTACTCTATTTAATGAAAATAGGTGATAATTTTACAAAAACCGATATTTTTCACTATTCATTTAAAAATAGATTTTCTTAAAAAACCCCAAAAAATTAACTCAATATAATATTTAGATAATTATTTCAAAAATTATATTCATTTACTTAATTAAAATTTCTAAAAATGGTAAAAATTAATTATAATTTCCACACAAAAAATGCAATAAAAACCATTTTTGAAGAAGACATATTTTTAGGCATAAATTAACTCTATTGAATATTGAGTGCTTATAAATTAATAAATAAATTATATAAAAACTTTATACATATTTTTAAAAAAAAAATTATTACTTTCATGACACCAATTTAATGGATAGGTTATAATGATCACATTTAAATATTAATATTTTTATAGAATATCACAATTTTCTTAAAGTCCGGTGTTACGTGTTAATAAAACTATAAAGTGTAGTATTCTTTTAAACTAAATTTTTTTAGTTGTTACATGTTACCAAAAGCGCAGTGGTGGTACTAGAGGTCTTTTTATGATATTGAAAGTTCCCTTGATTAGGAGCTGTATTGAGGCATGTTTCATTTGTTGGTGATAGTGAGAGCTTGATGGAAGACTAATGAGTTACTCATGTTCTTGTGGTCTATCAGGTTATTGGAATAATGTCCCCAAAAGATAGTGGAAATACTAGTGGTGTTAATAGAAATATCAAAAGTCTAAATGGTTATAAGATTCATGTGGTGTGTTTTGTTTATTAAGTAGCATTCTAGAGCTTGGTTGAAGACCAATAAAATTCTAAAGGAAGATGATAACCGCATACATTGAAGGGATTCAGTGGGAGCTCATGTTTCTAGAGAAAAGAGTTAGATAGGTTAGGCATGGTTTAGTGATCTAATGGTGGATGCTTCAGATCTTAGAACTAAGTACGAATGTATTCAGTGGAGTCTTGGATGATCAGAATAAGAATGGCATAGAAAACCATGTGGAAGGTGTAGAATTTAAGTGAACGGAAGATGACCAGTGAGACTATGATGTGAGCATGAGAATAGTCTTTAAGTGGGATATTGTTATACTCAACCTATAAAAACAATTCTTAAGTGGGATATTGTTATTTCTTTGTGAGAATTGTTTTCTCAATAAAGTGTTGAAGATCTAAAATTTCATTCATTTGAAGTAACACTTGGGATAGTTTGGATGAAGAACAATACACCAACACCATAGAAATCAGGGCCAACCAGCTAAAGTTTGTTCACTGGAAGTTTAGTTAGTGGTAATTTTAGTTCATTGGAATCAAAAAATGTGAGTTGAATGGAATTTTGATAGAGCCTTGGGATGTCAGATCATGAGATAAAGGCAACTAGATGGTGAATTCACCAAAATTCCAAAGCAGTACATTCACCAGATGTTCAGTAACCACTAAGTGAGTTTAGTGGAGGATGTTATATGTATTTAATCTAGTGGATGGAGATTGGTGGAGTCAAAGTGTAGGAATTCTGAGGAGGAAATTGTGAATCATTTACTCTAGGAAATGGTTGTGTTTTTGGATGATGGAGTGAGGTGGATGGACGGGGCACCTTCTGGTAGCAGAACAGATGTCCAGAGCAGGTGAAGCAAGAGTGGAAGTTCATGAGTTCCATGGACTCTGATGATGGGGTATGGAATTCTTTCCTAGAAAATAGAAAATGGAGATTCATCAAAGTCATTAGAGTGAAGTGGAGATGACATGCACTTGTTCACCAGAAGTTGGCAGTCAGAATGGGGCTACAACTAGAAATTAGTAGTTGCTCATGTCATCAGAAGGATGCCCACATTTTTTAAAGGGAGGTTTTTACTGGATGACCAGATAAGAACCATTATAAAGATTGGGTTGGATGACATGTGTTGGGATATGTACAAAGTATTTAGAAGTACCTAAAGGAGAAGAGCCCACGGGGGCTGGGTGAGTTGGTTCAAGGCGGTGGCATCCCGTCGTCGAGGTTCCGGTTTCGAGTCCTCGCAAAGGCAACGTGCACCATACACCAATGATCCTCTCGTCCCCTCGACTCCGTGGGAACTAGCCCAAGACCAAGGGTTTGCCACCTTGGGCCCAGCTGGGGAGGTGTGGCGCGTGGGTGGTGTAAGGCCGCACCTATACACACATTAACTGTTAAACACTTTTTCCAACGAGCTCGTACCTGAGTGGTAAGGGCTCCTGCTTAGCATCCAAGAGACCCAGCTTCAAAACTGGGTAGAGGCGAATTTTCTAGGTATTGTAGTAGTACTGTAGCAGGCACTGTATTAGGCACTGTTTGGTACTGTAGCAGCTGGACTATTCACCTGATTTGGGCTTTCAGGCCACCATTTTGAGCCTATGGGTCTCAGGACCTTTGGACCATCAAAGGCCTTCAGGTCACAGGGCCTTCGGGCCATTGAAGACCATGATGTAGCCCAGTTCACACAGAGCAGACCCCAAATGAGTATTAGAGCACCAGTAGCAGTCACCAAAAGCAGAGCTAACCGGATTGTAAGAATGAGAGGGTATGGAAACCACCATCGGGACCAGGCACCGTGCAGCTTTTTATGGGGTAATGTTAGCTGATCAGTAATGCAGGTGGAGAGCTAAAGGCAATCAATGATGCAGAATCTGGGGAGGGTCAGTTCTGGTGGGATGGGCCTACGGGTCATGTATTGGGAATGGTATGCCTCTAGGCCTTCGGGTCATGTATTACGGGTCATGTCGGGCCTTGTGCCTTGGACCTATGGGTCATGTACGGGTTCCCCTTCAACCCTTAAAAGGGGGATTATCTATAATAAAATAAAAAGAAGGCCTTCGGGCCATTCAAGCTAAAGGAGAAGATGATGATTGAAAGATGTAGTGGTGGATCTAAAACAATTGTACCTGGGTGCATCCATGTACTAGAGGCTGAAATTCTAAAGGATATGGTCAAAGCATCGGAAGGAATGGAGGGAATATGTAATGACCGAAAGATGGAATTGGTGGGATATCTTCCAGATAACTGAGTAGGGTTTCCAGAAGTTGATATGACTTGTAACTCATGTGCTTTGTTTCTGATGGAATGAAAGATATATCATTGTTCTCCCATGCATGTAGGACACATCATCTAAATCATGTAATCCTGGTGTGCATTTTATTTATATTTTGTGATTGATTGTGTGTGTTTATCATGTGATTGCTTTCTTGTGTGCTAACTGAAATATGGATCATGATGAGACCAGAACCAAAAGGTAGAGTATGAATTGATGCGGTGGCTAGGGTGTATGGACTTCCCATTTTTGTTCTTCAAATTCATGGGGGATGATTCGATTGAAAGTAAGATATGCTTCTGGTGGTAGATATTCTACTGTGTTGGATTACTGAAAGGGTGAACTTTTGGTGATTATAAATTTCTACACTCATTTCCAACAGACTAATCATTGGTTTCTTTTGGTTTTCACTAAAGGTGTTTTTTTAATCGATCGATTTAAATCTATTTCCTTAACCAATTTAAACTAACTATGACACCCCTACTTATAATAGGGTTGATTTTATTAAAAATAACCTAATCTATTTCTCTTTAATTGTTATGTGTTGTAATTTAAATATTCTATGATTCTGGAAGTGTTTTTAAATATATATTTTTTTATTTTAAAAATTGACCATTATTCATTTAAATTTTTTCTACATATATACAGAACATGTTATGTTATATTTAGTTATATTATGTACAATTTATATTGCTTACATCGGTCCAGGCATAATGAAGGAAAGAAAATAGAACTTTTTTCTGGTTGATAGTTTTCCCACTCCATTCAGAGTAAACAACCATAGCTTTATTAAAACCTCTAACAGAGTCACTACGCCTATTTAAAATGAAGATCATGTCTGTTGGTCAGAGTATGTCACTCAAGAGGGGGTGAATTGAGTTCCTATCAAAATTTCTATTAAAACCCTTATTTAAAAAAATCCCCCAATTTAAAATCTAAACAGTCCAGTTAACATAAGTAGTATATTTATAAGAGTTTTGAGTATTCAATTAATTTCTCAAAATATTGTTTAATTCTAAGTTACATCAATTTGAAATATTGATATAACTTTTGAAAGTAATTTACTAAATCAAAAACAATTATAAACACTAACTAATATTAACTATCAAATAAATTTTTAGTTTTATGAAATATGTATGAAAACTAAAAGAAATAAATTTGAAAAACAAAGAAGATAAAATACAAGTGGTTTAGTCTCAAGAAGATACCTAATCCTCTCCACTTAGTGATCACCTACCACCAATAAATTTATATTAATAAACTTTATCCACACCCTAGATTGGGGTTTACAATAGCACATAAGGCTATCCAGGTCAACTAGACCTCTACCACGGTTATTTTTGGGAAAAAAATACAACTAGGCCACACTGGGACCTCTTCCACAGTTATAAGTGGGGTCAAATGGTTTATAAATATGAGTGAGTGAGGATATCTTGTATCCTCTATATTAGCTTAAGAGATAGTATGTGTTTGTGATACAGATACACTCACTGCTCGAAAGAATAGTAAGAATGTGCACAACAGAATAGAAAGAATAAAAAAATATTTATAATGCTTTGTGTGATGCGATTGAAGCTTATGGACTTCTTATATGTAGCAGATGTGAAGATCGATTCCACTTATAGAAACAGACATTAAAACAAAGTGTCGTGGATGCTTTGTGTTCTGGTTTCCAATGAGATGGGATGCTTCTCAAAGGTGCTCTTCACTAGAGTTTTATGCAGCAAGTATGTTGTAATTTTTGTTTCACAACATATCCTTCCTTGTTCACAGCTATCAAGAATGAGTGTTCTTGTATATGATTTTCTCTACTTCATAAGTTGTCTCTATGTTATTACTGCAATTTTTTTTTCTCAAGTTATTTCTTTATATATTGCAGTGGTCGCCAATAGGAATGATCCTCAACATGAGGGCTTCCTCGTACCCTGTACTGGTCTCTAAAAATGTCTACAAAATATAGACAAGGTCGTTAATATAATAGATAGTACTAAGATTCATAAATATTAATTTTAGAATTGATTTTAAATTTAAGAGAAAATAAAATTTTCTAAGTGTTAATCAGTAGGTCATTTTGTCGATAGGTTCTTATATCGGTAGGTTGATGTGTCGGGATTTCCTTCTATCGGCAGGTCCTTCTATTGGTAAGTCCTTCTGTCGGTAGTTCATTCTATCAGTAGGTAGGTCTATCGGAAATTCCTTTTATCATTAGGTCCTTCTATCAGTAGGTAGGTATATCGATAGGTCCTTCTATCGGTAGGTCAATGTGTCAGTGAGTCCTTATGTCGGTGAGTTGTTTTGTTAGTAAGTCAAACTATCAGTGAATCAAACTTGTATCAGTGACTCAACCTACCGATAGGTTAATGTATCGGTGATTCATTACTATCAGTGACTCATAATTATGTCGGTGACTCATACTTGGCCATTTTTTCTGTTTGTCTCTCTTATATCACAAACATTAACAGAATTTGTTAAACTTATAGTTGAACATACATAATCATAATTAAGAATATTTGAACGTACAATTTAAGAAATTATTTGACATGATTTGTGAGAATTAAAACTGGAGAGGGACAACAATCTAACCCTTTTTTATGATCACAAATCATGGTATTATAAAGGGAAATCATTTGATTCATAATGATCAAAGTATTCATTCTTCTTGTTATCTCCCTATTACTGTTTTTCTTAAAAAATGAATGATCATGCTCCCCATTTCATGTTTCCATATTATCCAAGGGTAAAATAATGGATAATTCCTTCTCCCCCTTTTGGGATTATCAAAAAGAGTAAATGGAATCAAGGAATAAAGACTAAATAAGAATATAAATAATCAGAGCACAAAGAAAGAAATGAAGAGAAACTAAATTTCATATTCATGTGAAATTACATTAGAGAAAAATAGAACAAAAGTACAACAATGCAGACCTATCAAACAAGTGATCTAAACTACTTCTTCTTCAAAGAGGAGTTCATCACTGCCTTTCCCTTGTTATAAGATGCAAGGGTAGGGTCATTAGGTGTAGAAGTAGTGGTTAGAGGGTCAGATTGAATTCTGAGAGGAGGAAGAGGAACTACAGAAAACACTAAAGGGTCCAAGCTTGGGATAGAAGAGGTAGGAGGGATAGTGATCTCCCCAAAAATGATAGAACAGAACTACTTGAAATCTTGAGAAGGAGAGAGTGCATGAGGAGGCAAGGAGACAGAAGGATAGGCAGCATATTGGAGAGCTGGATTGAGAGGTGTGGCAGCTGGTACAACAACAGCAGTACTTTGGACATGCAGATAAGTCTTGAGAAGGTTTATGATATCCATGATAAGCTATCCACCATATTTTATAGCCTTGGTGAAATATTCCTTGTTTTCCAAAAATTTCTCAAGTATAGGAGTAAACTTATTAAGTAGCTTCACCTGATCTCTGAAAGCCTATGTCAATAGAGAAAGTCTCAAATTATCAACCAAATACTTGAAGTGGTTGGTGAGTTAATGCTTGATGTAAATTCTCTTGAAATAAAAATTCACTTTCTTGGTTATTTATTCTTATGCAGTTTTAGCGCCTTTGGAGTATAATCTCACCATGTCATATATGTGATCACAGTTTTTTTTAATCTTGGAGAGACTCTGGATGCAACTAGATATACTGAGCTAAATACACCTTGCACTATGTCTCTGAGTTCCTGTCTCAACTGATTTATATCAATATTAGGGGTCTGAGGTTGAGAAGCATCATTCCTAGAAATTTCATCCTCAAAGGTCTTTATCACTTTATCCAAGGATGTTCTATAATCAATAGTCAATCTATTTATAGTCTAAACCATTCCAGTCCACTCATTTCTCATGCTATGGTTATCCTTCACTATAGTTTTGACAACAAAGATCTGCCTAGGTTCCACTTGAGAAATCACTCTTCTGTCAGAATAGAAATATATTTTTCACTTAGAGTGGGAACTAGATTATTTTGAGGTTGGGATGAAGTTCTAATTAGAGAGATTAGATCTATCTTAAACCATTCAAAATCAGATTTTGTGACATATTCACAAGGTACTGAAGTCACTGGAGTTGTAGGAGAAGAAGAAGATGCAACTGCTGGAGGTGTCTAGGAATGAATAGGTTCCTCAACTACTGGTCTCCTCGGAACAACTACACCATCCTCATCATCTGAGTCATAATAATCCAAACTGAGATCAATATAACTGGGATGTTTTTCCCATTCAGATACCACACTATCATCAAAAGGAGTGAGTGTATCAACTCTCACTTTCTTGGATTGATGCTCTCCCTTAATTCAATCTCTCCTTATTTCACACACTAATCTTAGTACAGGGGATTATTGTGCTTATACTTCACCATGAACTTCAACTACTGTCATTTCTTCTACACCAGCTTCATGAGGTTCTACAATCTATTCCTGAGCCATAGTACCGACAAGTTCTGCATTAGCATCTTGATCATCACCAGGATGATCCGAACTATTGTCACTTCCACCACTTTTATATTTGGCTTCATCTTCTCTATCATGTCCATTTTTATCACTAGATTCTCCTTCCTCTTCCTCACTACCACTACCTTAATATTCATTTCCACTTTCATTTTCTTGGATTTTTTCTTCCTCTTCTCTAGTTTCATTATATGAACCATTAGATTGTCTTTTGTACTCCACGCTACCTGATTCATTAGTCTCGTCATCATCATACTAATCTATAATAGGTTCCTTGGAAGGTATATATAAAGGTGGACTAGAAGGTCCAAAATTCATCCTCTTAGGAATTTCACTAATATCAAGGTCACTTCTGTTATCTATAGGAGACTCATATTCCCTACCGGTTTTAGCTACTTCCTCTTCATCAGAATAAACAACATCGGCATCTAGTGGCAGACCATGATCAACTATATTTCTTGGCCTAGATAGATGGTCAATAGGTTTGGAATTCTCATATAGTTTTTCATCATCTCCAACCCACTCCCTCTTCTAGGGATTCAAATTTATCCTCATTATCTTAAAAATATCCTTACATAGGTAGATACCACTACAAATAGATATGGTTTCTTCATCTTCACTTACACATCCTTTGGCTTTTAACATGGCAGATATCATTCTTGGGTAAAGCGGATAATTTTTCTTGCAATAAGGCTTTATCATTTCACTTATATGGACTATAAGATAACTAAAAAAATTACCATATATCCTTTATTCAATAAATATAGCAGATACACATATTGATACCTGAGTGAAGTAAATTCCCCTTTCCTAGGACACAACTGGTGTTAGATGAACTTGAATAAAAACCTACTTTCACCATCCAAATCAGTAGAAATTGGTCTTATATGCTATTTATTACCAATTGTCTCACCCAAAGTTATCTCATAGAAAAATAAATCACTTGTGGTGTGGAGTAATCCCCTGATAGTCATCATAAATCCCTTCATAATCTACTTTTAGACATTATTCCCAATGCCTTGAAGAAAACTGAAATCTTCTTCCATTCACCACAGATTTAATCCAATATGTCTCACTTCCTTCTAGAATAAACTCTACATGAATATAAAATTCATGTACTAGTCTAGGATAATAAGGTTTTTCATTATTTGAGAATCAGTCCAACCATCACTACGTCTGCAACACATTTAACAAGATAGACTTACTTGTTGATAACCATTCTGAGCTCACTTCTATTTTATGTGTTACCACAAGATTTTAAAGTCTAGGATGAATAGAATTATAATTTATCAATTATCCTTTTTGTCTCTTCGTGGGTTGCGACTCATCTCCAGTTCCTTCTGAGAAGCATTTTACTCTAACCATTTTGAGGGTTCAGTTGAAGTTCTGAAGGTGAAGGGTCTATGGTAAAGAAAGATTAAGTGTAAGAGTGTGAGAGTGGAAGACTGAGAGTAAGAAGTAAGTATGATTGACTTGATTTTATCATTTAGGGTTTTATAAGCTGTAAATCAAGTAATTCAGGTCAAATAAAAAGAAATAAGTAAAATAGCATAATTTTGAAAAAAAATAAAAACAGTTAGTGATGTCTATCAGTGAGTGGCCATCGGTGAGACATCATCAGTGTTGGTAAGACATTGTCAGTGCGACCTTGTCGGTATCAACATGACACTATCAGCATGAAACTGTCGGTGTCAGCATGACACTGTCGGTGTCGGTGTGACATTATCAGCATGACATTGTCAGTGTCGTCATGACATTTTCAGCATGACACTATCGGTATTGGCATGACATTGTCAGTGTCCTATTAGTGATTTATACACACTAAGTTTTAATAGTGTGTTATTAACAATAGATCCTCAAAAATTAATCATCCCTAATTCATGTCTGTTGTAACTCGTTCTTTTAGAGTTTAATGGCTTAGTAAATATATTAGCAAGATGATGTTTTATGCCAATAAATTCAAGAGTTGTGTCACCATTTTGATAATGATCTCTCAAAAAGTGATGTCTTACATCAATATGTTTTTTTAGAGTGAGAAACAAGATTATTTGATATGTTAATAGCACTTTTATTGTCACATTTTACAGGTACATATCTAAACTGATATCCATAATCTAGAAAAGTGTGTTTCATCCACAAAATCTGAGCACAAAAACTACCAGTAAATATATATTCATCCTCAGTAGTAGATAATGAAATAGAATTTTGCTTTTTTACTACACCATGATACTAGATATTTTCCCAAAAAGTGACATGTTCTAGAGTTTCTTTTTCTATCTAACTTATAACCACTAAAATTAGCATCGGAATAACTAAATAAATCAAATTCTTGTCCTCTAGGGTAAAAAAATATTAAGTTGGTAGTATACATGAGGTATTTTAAAATTATCTTAACATCATTTAAATGATATTATTTGGGGTTTGATTGAAAACATTCACATATACATACACTAAACATAATATCAGGTCGGCTAGTAGTTAAGTAATGTAGACTTCCAATCATCTCTCTATAATTGGTTTGATCAACAGATTTATTATTTTCATCAGGGTCTAACTTATAGGTGGTACTCATTGGAGTATCACTAATTTTTGTACTATCAAATCCAAACCATTTTAAAATATCTTTAGTATATTTACTTTTATTTAAAATAATACCTTTTTTTATTTTTAAAGGTTTGAAATCCAAGAAAGAATTTGAGTTCTCCCATCAAACTCATTTCAAATTCACTTTGCATCATTTTTGAAAAATCAATACATAAATAATTATTTAAAGATCAAAAAATAATTCCATAAACATAAATTTGAACTACTAAAACATATTTATAAAAAAAATCTAAAGATAGTAGGATCAGCTATACCTTTTGTAAAACCTTTAGAAATAAGAAAAGTACTTAGCCTATCATACTAAGCTCTTGGACCTTGTTTTAAACCATATAAAGCCTTTATTAACTTAAAACATGATTTGGACAATTAGGGTTTGTAAAAATAGGGGGTTGTTCAAAAAAAACATCATCAAAAATATACCCATTTAAGAATAAAATTTTAACATCTATTTGATATAGTTTAAAAATGATATGGGATGCATATGCTAGTAGGATTCTGATGGCTTCAAGTTTAGAAACTGGTGAAAAGGTTTCTTTATAGTCAATACCTTCCTCTTAATTATATCCTTATGCAACCAATTTGGACGTATTCCTCATTATGGTGCCTGCTTCATCTACTTTGTTTCTAAAGGCCCACTTAGTGCCTATGGTTAAGGTGTCTTTAGGTCTATCCACTAGTTTCCAAACATTATTTATTTCATAATGATTCAACTATTCTTGCATATCCATCACCCAAAATTTATCATTGATTGCATCATTAATGTTTTTAGGTTCAAGTTGTGACAATAAGGCTTGATGTTTAACCTGGTTCCTAAGATAAGCTCTAGTTTGTGTCCCTTTATCTAAGTCTCCAACTATAGTATCTAAGGGATGGTTCTTAAGGGTTCTAACATGTCTAGAAAATGAAGGATTGGTTATTTTAGGTTCATCCATAGATTTAGGTTCACTATAGTTAGATTCTGAAGATTTTACAGAACTAGAGGATTTAACATATTAATTAATATTAGAGTCAGGGGATCTAGAATTTATGTAAAAATTAGACAGATCATCCTCAATATTTTCAAGAGGGGTTTTAGGTTCATATGGATATGTTTCATCAAATTTGATATGTACAGATTCTTCCAAAAATTTGGTTCTTTTATTAAAAACTCTATAGGCTTTACTAGAGGTTGAGTGACCTAGGAAAATTCTTTCATCACTTTTGGATAAAAATTTGTCAAGATTATCCTTAGTATTGAGAATATAAACCTTGCAACCAAAAACTTTAAATTAGATAACTTTGGGTTTCCTATTATTCCATAGCTCATAGGAATTTTTCTTAATAATTGGTCTGATTAAGACTCTATTAATTATATAACAAGCTGTATTGATAGCTTCATAACAAAAATAAGTAGGTAAGTCATATTCATTGAGAATAGTTTGGGCTATTTATTGTAAGTTTCTATTCCTTGTTTCTATAACTCCATTCTGTTAGGGTGTCCTGGGATCAGAGATTTATGACTATATCCATTTTTTGAGAAAAAGGATTCAAACTCTTGGTTCTCAAACTCAAATCCATGGTCACTTCTTAAGGATTTTATCCTAAGACCACTCAGGTTCTCAACAGATCTAGCATACTTGATGAAGTTAGAACAAGCTTCACTATTATGAGCTAAAAAGAAGTTCCAAGTATACCTAGAGAAGTCATCTACAAGAATATAGACATAGTGCTTCCCACTAAGACTTGAAACTCTAGATGGCCTAAACAAATCCATGTGAACAAAATTAAGTGGTTGAGAAGTTGAAACTTCTTTCTTTGTTTTGAAATATATTTTGTGTTGTTTTCCCTTTTGATAAGGATTGTATACTTTATTGTTTAGAAATTATAGTTTGGGTAGATCCTTGACTAAAAATTTCCTTGCAAGCTTTCTAAGTGAGTGAGTATTATATTGGATTAATCTCCTATGCCAAATCCAGGATTCTTTATGAAATACACTTAATTAAGAAATATTTTAAGAAACTAAATAATCCAAGTTCACAGTATAAACATTCTCATTTCTAAAAGTAGTAAATACTAAATCATTTTTATAATTAAACACATTACATGCATCATTTTTAAATTTAACATTGATACCATCATCACATAACTGAGAGATACTGAGCAGATTGTACTTTAATCCATCAACAAAAAGTACTTTGGAAATTAAAATTGAATTAGTGTTACTGATTTGGCCAAGGCTAATTATTTTTATTTTAGCATTGTCACCAAAAGTGACATGCCTTCCATCAATCTTTATAAGATTTTTGAAGCTTGAGTAGTCCCTTATCATGTGTCTTGAACATCCATTGTTCAAGTACCATAAGATTTTATAGGATCTCCTCAATCATTCTTCCTATAATTAAAATTCAAAAAAGAAATGATTTTGGTACCCAAAACTTACTTGGGTCTAGTAATATTAGTAATTAATGCTTTAGGAACCCATACGTGCTTCATGGGTTTCTTATAAATAGTTTGTAAAGTATTGTAAAAATAAACTCTATTTAGTCTGGAAAAACTAGAAACAGTACAAGATTATCCACTATTGGAACTTGCAACAAATTTTTCAAATCTAAGTACAGAGCCTAACTTTCTAGATTTTGATACAAAATTATTTTTACCAAAGTTTCTTTCTCCTGGTTTATAACCTATACCAATATCATATTTTTGTTCAACCTGTTTACCAAGAATTAGTGTGAGAGTGTTCTTACCATTTGTAAACTTTTCTATGTCCCTTTTTAACTGCTCATTTGATAATTTAAGCTCATTATTTTCTTTAAACAATTGATCATTTTTCTCTTTCTCTATAGTAATCTTATATTTAATAGTAGAAGTGGGATCATGTTGTTTCTTCAAAACTTTATATTTATCTTTTAATTCATTGAATTTATATTAAATAATTTTTTATTACTCAAACATTTCCTTATTGGTCATGTTTTTAGAATCATATTCATCTCTAGAATAGTAGGAATTTTGTACAAGATATTTAAGGGTTACCTCAAAAGTTTTTGTCATGAAACATATGTTATATTTATCTCCCTTATCATAATGTGAATAATTTGACTCACTAGAGCTATCCTCATAAGCACTCCAAGTGACCTTCATTTCCTTCTTATACCTTTTATCTTTGTCCTCGTATTTCTTATTACACTTTAACTTAGGACAGTCAGTATTTACATTTCCTCTTCTCTTAAATTCATAACATACTATCTCATTAGAGTTATCACCTCTCTTCCAGTCCTTTTTCTAGTTTCCCTTGTAGTCATACTTTCCTTTATAGTCGGGATTCCTAAAGAAATTCTTCTTTTTGTAGAATTTTTTAAACCTTATGGGTAATTGATCCACTTCCTCATCACTATCAGATGGTGATTCTTCATTTCTTGAACTATTAGAATGAGTTTGTGAATTGTCATTTACTTTGTGTTTAGAAGTAGTGGTCTTGAAATCCACCGACTTTATCTTTGGTTCATCATCCTCTTCTTTTTTAACCTTAAATTCTTCCTCATACACCATCATCTTACCTATCAGCTCCTTTACTGGAAACTTACTGATATCAAAAGATTATCTAATTGACACTGCAGTTCCCCTCCATCTGTTTGGTAGACATCTGAGAATTTTCATGATTTGTTCCTTAGCAATAACATCATTTCCCAGAGATATCATGGTATTTAAAATTTCATTAAACCTGAGATATGTTGGGACCACTTTGTATATGAAGATTTTATTTGTTGTCAACAATTGTCAATATTGGTCAAAATGAAGAAGGATATGAAGAATGAATCCAAAGTCATTAGAGATCGGATAAAGTGAGGATGCTTGGAGAATTGTTATGCAATCATAACATTGAATGTCATGCTTGGAAAATTCTCTATGAAGTCAATTTAGATGATTATTGAACTGATTCTATATTCAAAGAAATTGTGTCAAAGATGAAAAATTGTTTACAACAATGAAGAATGGTGAAGTATCATCCATCTAAGGATGATTGAAAAAGAATGAGGATTTAAAGAAGGCCATGTAATGCTTCATGATTGCATGAGAACCATGCAAGATCTTACTTGAAGAAAAGAATCGTATGATCTGAATGAAGTAGAGAATGATGGTTGAAGAAGAATTTTGAATGAAGAGAGATGATTGGAGTTCTTTTGAATTAACACTCCAAAAGGAATTGATGATTTGAAGTGAGGATGAATAAGTACTTTGGAATTCATATTCCAAAAAGAATGGAAAAAAACTATGATGATGCTTTGCTGATTAGTATTTCACAAATATCATAAGTTTGGAGAACTTTTGATGAAAGCCTTATGAAGGATAGGGGGAGTAAAGAAGTGTTTTTGACAAAGAAAAGAAAGTGGCGCGCAAGTCAAGAGTGGCGTGCAAGTCAAAAGTGGCGTGCAAGTATTGGCGCGCAAGTATAAGTGACGTGCAAGTCATATTTCAAAGATCATCCAATCAAAATATGACAAAGGAAATAAAGTGGCGTGCAAGTTAGAAAGTGGCACGCAAGTCAAGAGTGTCGCGCAAGTATTTGGCATGCAAGTCTTGGCGCGCAATTGCATGTTGTGCATAAGTCATATTCCAACATCATCATATCAAAATATGACAAAGGAAAGAAAGTGTCATGCTAGTTATGGAAGGGCGCGCAAGTGATGAAGCGGCGCGCAAGTGATGGAGCAGAGCGCAAGTATTGGCACGCAAGTATAGGTCGCGAAAGTCACCAAAATGCCTATAAATAGACGACTTGCCTCCTTATTTTTTAAGGCTCAACACTTAAGAGAAAAATTTGAGCTCTAAACGTGAAAGTATAGAAAGCGGCGTGCAAGCTGAAGTGGCGTGCAATCTGAGGGTTATTTATAAGGCGCGCAAGTATTGCCGCACAAGTATTACCGGGCAAGTATTGTCGCGCAAGTATTGTTGTGCAAGTATTTCCACACAAGTATTGTCGCGCAAGTATTTCCGCACAAGTATTATCGCTCAAGTATTGCCTCGCAAGTATTATCACGCAAGTTTTGGTGCACAAGTTTTGGCATGAAAGTTGTTAGAGGTGTGCAAGCGAAGAGTGTGTTTAAGCCAAAGGTGGTGTGCAAATTTTGAGTTGGGAAAAATTGTGGCGCGCAAGTATTTGGTGGCGTGCAAGCAGGGAGGCGTACAAGCAGGGTGGCATGCAATTAAGAATTGGCGTGCAAGCTATGAGTGGTTCTAGAAGTTCTTATCAGCTTCTGATCAACTGAGTTGTGATTCTAGAAAGAAGAAGAAGAGTGTGTAGCTTATAAGTTTATAGCATAAAGAGAAGAGAAGAAGAAGGAAAAGAGTTCAACTATATGCCATATGCATGGTCACATGCATTTATGAACAAGAGAAGAACTCACTATGATGATTCCAAGTAAGCCAATCTTCGTTTCCTGAATAATCACATTGGTATATTTAATTCTTTCTAAGAAAGAAGAAGAAGTGTTGGTGCATTCTGTTTTTGAACTAAAGAAAAGGAAGAAGTCCTAGTGCAGCTGGTTTTGCACTAGTGAATAAGAAAAGAAGACAAGAAGAATTGCTTGCCTACTGCTTTGCAAGTAATCAAGTGAAGATCATCGAAGAAGGGAAAGAGAAGAACCTACCTTTTGAAGAAAGAAGAAGACTGTCTCCTTAGGCAGTATAAAGAACCAACTAGAGGCTGCAAGTTGGACTAGGCTATCACCAGTCCAGGGAGGAGGATTGTTTCCCACCCCCCTCTAAAGTGTAGGGACTCACACTATCTAGAGGATTGTTTTCCTAGCCACTCTATTGTAATAGCATATCACATTATAGTGGAGAATCCATGCACTGGTCATCCCCATGCATGGCAAGGACGTAGCTACTCTTATTGAGTGGTGAACCTTGTAAAAATATCGTGTGCATATTTTTACTGCTTTCTATTATTGCATGTGATAGGGAAAATAGAATACGAGAATAAAGATCCTAATAGGTCAAGAGGTACAGGGATAAAAGTTGAAATTGGTTTTAAAAGTACCCAACACTGATTCACCCCCCTCTCAGTGTTAGGTATATCCCAAACTGGTCCTCTCAATTGGTATCAGAGGGACAGGTTCACCTCTGTTAGATTCTCTACAGTGAAGTTATTCTCTTTTGAAGATTTTAGTTCCTTTCCTGAATTATAAATGGAGTGCACTTTAAGTGAAGATTCAGTTAGCTATGAACATAAGGCTATATCTATCAAGACCATGATGAATAGGAAAAAGAAGGATAATAGAAAGTTGAAGAAGAATTCTGTCCTATTTAAAGAAGAGGGTGTATCTGGTTCTCCATACCTGGCAGAAATTGAAGATACACTAGACTTGGAAAGTTATGATAAGGTGGCTCAAGTTTCCACTGAGAAGATGGATAACCTTCCTACCTCAACTGATCAAGAGGTATGTGTTATTACATTTGTAAATTATCCTCATGATGAAAATGCTAGCACAAGTGGTGATGATCAATCTACAACATATCAAGAAATATCAGTTGATAGATTAAGAATGATTCTGCATGGTATTCCTGAAGAAATTGCACCCCTGGTTTATGGAGTATTTCAATTTATGTAGGAAAATATCACTCAACTGGAAGAAGAAACTGATGTTTTGGAGAAAGGCTTACAAGCAAAAATTGTTGAATGTTTAAATCTCTCCAGACAGGTTGGAGCCTTTGAAGAAACCAAGATGGGATTTGAAGTAAGCTCTTCAAAGTGGATAAAAGATGTTGAAGAAAAAGAGGGAGTCAATAAGACTCTAGAAGAGAATATACATGCACTTGAATATGAGCTTAAAAAGGGCAATGATGTCAAGGAGTTATATTTGGAAAAATATTCCAAGAAGATCAATGAACTTGACTCTTTGTTACAAAACAAAGTAAAGATGCATGAAGATGAATTTGAAATATTGAAAAAGTCTTGTGAAGATAATATGACTATGATTGAAGACCAAAAGTTCATCCTCAATATGGGATGTCTAGAGTTGGAATATCAGTTGACCAATCTTGAGAAGACACGTATTGAGTCTTCACAAAAGAAGGAAACAACTGCTGCTAGTACCCAATGTTCACTGGAGGATTCTACTGTCAAAAGACCTCAAAAATGTTATAAGAATATCATGACTTCACTCATTGATCTGTCACAAGCAGCTGATAAGAAGGTACCATCCATACCAACTTGTACTAATGTTTCGAAAATTGTTTCTACAAAAAGTGCAGGTTGGAAGAAAATTTATAAACAAGTATGGATGAATAAAAGTGAGAAGAAACCTACCACCATGGATATGGTGGATAGGGGAAAGAGTGTGGAAGATAGATCCCCACAAAAAGAACAACATACCAAGAAGAAGACTCAACAACCTTATCAAGGAGATGACAAGAAGTCAAGGTTTGTTGGTCAATGCTGGTGCTACAATAGGTTTGGGCATTATGCACTGGATTTTTGGTACAATACCTTAAATGTAAAAGCACGGAGAAAGCCCATATCAAGGTGGAGAAAGTCAGAGAAGAAAGAGAAACATCCACAGATCCAGAAACATATGTATACTACAAACAGATTTGGAATGTTAGATAACATCTGTGATGTATGCAATAGGAATGGTCACATAAATGGTGCATGTTCATATAAGAAAAGAAGACCAAAGAAGCTGGGAAAGAATGAAGAAGCGTCCTTGGGAAGAAATCAAATGAATAGTGTGAAAAAAAATTATCCCAAGAAAATTTCAAGAAGGAAAGATGAGAAGTCCTTGGATTCTAAATCCAAAAAGGTGAAGGGTGGTGCATCCAAAAGAACCACTAAGAAGGAAGCCACTCAAAAGAAGCCATGTAAAATATCCAATCATGATGCCTCGGTCCCTAATGGTATTTTGGTGGTTTGGCCAGAAGATTTGGAAAGAATGAGAAAAATGGAAGATGCACAGGCTAATACTTGTGCTAAAAGCAAAAAGAAGATTCTACATGAAGAAAAGGAAGTTCTGTGTGTGAGGTGTAACAAGGCTGGTCATACTGTTAAAAGATGCCTTGAATTTACTCCATCCCAACAAGAATTCCTCAAAAAGATGAAAGTTGCACCAGGAGATTCTAGTGCTTTGAAATCCCTTGAATAAAAACGATTCACACACAAAGAGATGGAAGAAATAGTGAGGTCCACACAATCACAATCATCATTGAATATAAGTCATGAAAGTGTGAAGAATGGAGCATCTGGGTTGAGAAAATCATCTCAACCTTGTTGTTCACATTGATAGAGAAAAGAGTATCCACCTTAATCCATTAAATATTTGTGTATTGAATTTGTTATTATCATACAAGTAATTGAAGGTGAAGTAAGATCTCAGGGGGGGGAACCTGGGATTCAGTGAGGAGAAGTGTTCCCTTGAAGGTGAGACACGTGAAGAAGCTTCCAGAGTCATTATCTCAATCATTATCAACATTAGTTGGTATAAAATTCAATTACTCTGAAGATTGTCTGAAGATCATGTCATTGGAAAAGGTATGTTGTTTATTATTCTCTCATCCTTGGTTACTCAAAATAAATATATTTTTACAAAGGGGTAGTAACTAGGTCAATCAGTGACATAAAAAGAATGAAAGTGCCCCAAGGCCACTTATCATGCTAATTGCACATGAATGTTTTTTATCCTTTTGTTGAAGTGAGTGCAGGAATTTCAGGATTGATTATTTCCTATCACATTCAATATTTTTTTTCCTGGAATGAAAGTGGAAAACCCTTAAAGACAATTGTAGGAGATCTCATATCATGTGGTGTCATATTCAGTGGGTAATGGACAGCTTTGTTGTCTAAATCAAATCCTTTTGTTTTCTACACCGAGCATTGCTCAAGTAGACTTAGAGTGAAATGATTGATGGCACATTGCTTAAGTATGGAATGATACCCTCTCTACCATGAATTTTGTATTTCTTGTCAATAAGGGGGAGAGAAATGAAATAAATGTCTAGGGGAGAGAAATAAGTAAAGGGGAGAGATAAGATTCTCATTTTGACATTGACACATTCATCTGAGGAGACTTTAAGGTATTGATAACAAAATACAAAGGGGGAGATTGTTGGGACCACTTTGTATATAAAGATTGTATTTGTTGTCAACAGTTGTCAATATCGGTCAAAATGAAGAGGGATATGAAGAAGGAATCCAAATTCATTAGGGATCGGATAAAGTGAGGATGCTTGGACAATTGTTATGTAATCATAACATTGAATGTCATGGTCGGCCAATTCTCTATGAAGTCAATTTAGATGATTGTTGAACTGATTCTATGTTCAAAGAACTTATGTCAAAGGTGACACATTGTTTACAACAATGAAGAATGGTGAAGTATCATCCATATAAGGATGATTGAAAAAGAATTAGGATTTAAATAAGGCCATGTAATACTTCATGATTGCATGAGAACCATGCAAGAGCTTACTTGAAGAAAAGAATCATATGATTTGAATGAAGTATAGAATGATGGTTGAAGAAGAATTTTGAATGAAGAGAGATGATTGGAGTTCTTTTGAATTAACACTCCAAAAGGAATTGATGATTTGAAGTGAGGATGAATAAGTACTTTGGAATTCATATTCCAAAAAGAATGGACAAAACTATGACGATGCTTTACTGATTTGTATTTCACAAATATCATAAGTTTGTAGAACTTTTGATGCAAGACTTATGAAGGATAGGCGGAGTAAAGAAGTGTTTTTGGCAAAGGAAAGAAAGTGGCGCGCAAGTCAAGAGTGGCGCACAAGTCAAAAGTGGCGTGCAAGTATTGGCGCGCAAGTATAAGTGGTGTGCAAGTCATATTTCAAAGATCATCCAATCAAAATATGATAAAGGAAATAAATTGGTGTGCAAGTTAGAAAGTGGCGCGCAAGTCAAGAGTGTCGCGCAAGTATTTGGCGCGCAAGTCTTGGCACGCAAGTGCATGTTGCGTACAAGTCATATTCCAACATCATCATATCAAAATATGACAAAGGAAAGAAAGTGGTGTGCTGGTGATGGAAGGGCACGCAAGTGATGAAACGACGCGCAAGTGATGGAGCAGAGCACAAGTATTGGCGCGCAAGTATAGGTCACACAAGTCACCAAAATTCCTATAAATAGACGATTTTCCTCCTCATTTTTTAAGGCTCAACACTTAATAGAAAAATTTGAGCTCTGAACATGCAAGTATAGAAAGTGGCGCGCAAGCTGAAGTGGTGCACAAGCTGAGGGTTATTTATAAGGTGCGCAAGTATTGTCGCGCAAGAATTATCGTGCAAGTATTACCGCGTAAGTATTTTCGTGCAAGTATTTTCGCGCAATTATTACCACGCAAGTATTGTCGGGAAAGTATTTTCGCACAAGTATTGTCGCGCAAGTATTGTCGCGCAAGTATTGTCACGCAAGTATTGTCGCGCAAGTATTGTCGTTCAAGTTTTGGTGCGCAAGTTTTGGCGTGAAAGTTGTTAGAGGTGTGCAAGCGAAGAGTGTGTTTAAGCCAAAGTTGGCGCGCAATTTTTGAGTTGGGAACAATTGTGGCACGCAAGTATTTGGTGGCACGCAAGAAGGTAGGCGCGCAAGCAGGGTGGCGCTCAAGTAATAATTGGCGCACAAGTTGTGAGTGGTTCTAGAAGTTCTTATCAGCTTCTGATCAACTGAGTTGTGATTCTAGAAAGAAGAAGAAGAGTGTGCAACTTACAAGTTTTTTGCATAAAGAGAAGAGAAGAAGAAGGAAAACAGTTCAACTACATGCCATATGCATGGTCACATGCATTTATGAACAAGAGAAAAACTCACTATGATGATGCCAAGTAAGCCGATCTTTGTTTCCTAAATAATCACATTGGTATATGTGATTCTTTTTAAGAAATAAGAAGAAGTGTTAGTGCATTCTGTTTTTGCACTAAAGAAAAGGAATAAGTCCTAGTGCAGCTGGTTTTTCACTATTGAAGAAGAAAAGAAGACAAGAAGAATTGCTTGCCTACTGCTTTGCAAGTAATCAAGTAAAGAGCACTGAAGAAGAGAAAGAGAAAAACCTACCTTTTGAAGAAGGAAGAAGACTGTCTCCTTAGGCAGTATAAAGAACCAGCTAGAGGCTGTAAGTTGGACTAGGCTATCACCAGCCCAGGGAAGAGGATTGTTTCCCACCCCCCTCTAAAGTTTAGGGACTCACACTAGCTAGAGGATTGTTTTCCTAGCCACTCCATTGTAACAGAATATCACATTATAGTGGAGAATCCATGCACTGGTCATCCACATGCATGGCAAGGACGTAGCCACTCTTATTGAGTGGTGAACCTTGTAAAAATATCATGTGCATATTTTTACTACTTTATATTATTACATGAGACAAGGAAAATAGAATAAGAGAATCAAGATCCTAACAGGTCAAGAGATACAGGGATAAAATTTGAAATTGGTTTTAAAAGTCCCCAACACTGATTCACCCCCCCCCCCCCCCCCCTCTCAGTGTTAGGTATATCCCAAACTAGTCCTCTCAAGATACATGTTAGAGACGGGTTCATCTGGCTTCATTTTTAAGTTATCATATTTAATAGTATTTTTATTGAGACTCATTTACTTAACATTAGTGGTTCCTTCATGTGAAACAGCTAGAGTATCCCAAATTCCATGGGTTGTTTTACATGCAGAAATCCTATTGAATTATTCATCTCTTAAAGAATAATATAAGGCATTCATTTCTTTTTAGTTATTGTTATAAGCTACCTTAGTTGGTCATCCCAAGTATTTCAGGCAGTAGTAAGAATCTTATATTCATTAACAATTGAAGACCAGATTTCAAAACCCGTACTTTCTAAATGCATTTTTATCTTAATTTTCCACTGAGCATAATTATTTTCATTGAAAAATAGAGGTCTGTTGGTAGCATCACCTTCTAATCTGTTATCCATAGTAAAAAATAAAGAATAGGTTTTTAAAGAGTTAAAAATGAAAAACTAACCGAAATTTAGAGATCTTTAAAACCCGACTAAAATCAAAGTTGAAAAGATTTGAAAAAACTTTGAAAACTTTGAAAATATAAGATTAAAGACAACCTTTTGATACTAAATGTTGGTTGGAGTAAAACACTTAAGAGAGGGGTGAATTGAGTTCCTATCAAAATTTCAGTTAAAACCCTTATTTAAAAAATTCCACCAATTTAAAATCTAAACAACCAAGTTAGCATAAGTAGTAGATTTATAAGAGTTTTGAATGTTCAATTAATTTCTTAAAAGATTGATTAATTCTCAGTTACAACAATTTGAAATATTGATGTAACTTTTGAAAGTAATTTACTGAATCTAAAACTGTTATAAACACTAACTAAGATTAATTATCAAAGCAATATTTAGTTTTATGAAATTTGTGTGAAAACCAAAAAAACAAAATTTGAAAAACACAGTGGATAAAAGACAAGAGGTTAAGTCTCAAGCAGAGACCTAATCCTCTCCACTTAGTGATCACCTACCACCAAGCAGTTTATATTAATAAACTTGATCCACACCCTAGATTTGGGTTCACAATAGCACACAAGGCTATCCATGTCAACTAGACCTCTACCACAGTTATTTTTGAGAAATAAAATACAACCATGTCACACAAGGACCAATTCCACAGTTATACATGGGTGAAAATGGTGTAGAAAGATGAGTGATTGAGGATATCTTGTATCCCCCAGCTTAGCTTAGGAGACGGTATGTGTTTGTGATACAGACACACACGCTACTCGAAAGAATAGTAATAATGTACACAATAGAGAAGAAATAATAAGAAAAGATTTAGAATGTTCTATGTGATGCGATTGAAGCTTTTGGACTTCTTAGATGTAGCAGATGTGAATCTCAAGTCCACTTATGGAAACAGACACCAAAATAGAGTGTCGTGGATGCTTTGTGTTCTGGTTTCCAGTGAGGTGGGATGCTCCTCGAAAGTGCTCTTAACTAGATTTTGATGTAGCAAGTAAGTTGTAATTTTTGGTTCAGAGCATATCCTTCTTTATTCACAACTATAAATAATGAGAGTTCTTCTCGTATATTCTTTTATCCACTTCGTAAGTTCTCTCTATGTGGTTACTGCAATTTTTTTCTCAGGTGATTTCTTTATATATTGTCTAGGTTGACAATAGGCATGATCCTCAACATGAGGGCTTCCTCATACTATGTACTGGTCTCTGAAAATATCTACAAAATATAGAAAAGTTCATTAATATAATAGACGGTACTAATATTCATAAATATGATAGTTAGAATTAATTTTGAATTTAAGAGAAAAGAAAATTTTCTATGTGTTGATTGGTAGGTCATTATGTCAGTAGGTTCTTCTATCGGTAGGTTGATGTGTCAGTAGGCTCTTTTTTAGATAGGTCCTTTTATCAGTAGGTCATTTTTTCAGTAGGTCCTTCTATCGATAGGTAGGTCCGTTGACAGGTCCTTCTGTCCTTAGGTCCTTCTATTGGTAGGTAAGTCTATCGGCAAGTCCTTCTATCGGTAGGACCTTCTATTGGTAGTTATGTCTGTCGACAGGTCCTTCTATCAATAGGTCAATGTGTCAGTGAGTCCTTCTGTCGGTGAGTTGTTCTATCGGTAAGTCAAACTATCAGTGACTCAAACTTGTATCAGTGACTCAACCTGTCAGTAGGTTGATGTATTGGTGAGTCATTGATGTTGATGAATCATACTTATGTTGGTGACTCATACTTGGCCATTTTTGTCTATTTTTCTATCTTATTTTACAAACATTAACAGAATATGTTAAACTTATAGTTGAACTTACATAATCATAATTAAGAATATTTGAATGTAAAACTTAAGACATGATTTGACATGATTTGTGAGCATTAAAACTAGAGAGAGCCAAAAATGTCATCAGTGAAGAGAAGATGTGACACCCCCTCGAGCGATCTCTGCAGTGATAGGGCATGATCATACCAAGATGCATACGGGAATTATTATATATGTTGAGGGAATATTGAACCATAATGAAAATGGTAGGAGACAAAGGATCTCCTTGCCTTAGTCCCCTTATGGATTTTAAGAACCCACATTGTCTCCCCATTAAAAGGATTATGAACCAAGGAGAACTATAGCAGTAGAAAATCTAGTCCATCACCTACTTAGAAAAACCCATGCACCTCATGACTCGAAGAATGAAGTTCCACTTGAGCCAGTCATAAGCCTTGCCCATGTCAACTTTAATGACAATGTTGAATCCAATGATATTCCTATTGATGTCTCCAACCATATCCTGGGTGATGACTATAGCACCTTGGATGGACCTGCCTTTGATGAATGCATGTTGTTACTCTGATACCCAATTGGGTATTAAATGGGAGAGTCTCCTGTTGATGATTGAGGCCAAATCTTTTTATGAAAAATTATACATGCTTATCAGTTTGAATTGATTTATTATATAGGTATCCTTAACCATGGGAATTAGAATCATGGTAGTGACACATACAGCCTGAGGGAGAGGTCCACCTCAAAAGAAGTCTTGGATAGCATAGACCAAATACTTCCCAATGATAGGCTAGGGATTGACATAAAATGAGTCTGTGAAGCCATTTGGCCCAGAAGAACTGTCCTGGTTGAGAGAATGGACAGTCTCACACACCTCCTTTTCATCTAGGATATTCCCTAAGAGATCATTGACATGAGGGAAGACCACCTATGGAATAGATCCAAAAAGATCTGTCTGGCCACTGGGATAGTCATCCTTCATTATTGGGTTAGAGATACAAAGTAAGGAGTTAAAGTGAGAGAACATTATACACCTAATCACCTCCATGTCACTAGTGAATGAACCATTTTCCATCTGGATGTTTGGGGTACCTCCTCGTTACTTTTCCTTCAAACATGCATGGAAGAAAGTAGTATTACGATCCCCATATTTGATCCAAGTGGCCTTAGATCTTTCACGTAGGTGACTTTCATGCACCAGAATCCTCTCATTGAGGTGACACTTTTTGGGTCCAAGGGATGCAAAGATATTCTCATCCCAAACATCTTTTGGGATAACTTCAGACCTCTTAATCTTTGATTTAATCGAGTCCAATAAGTGGTGCTCTGAGGGGAGGGACTTCATCCAGATCATGAGGTCTTTCTTTAGCCATTGAATCATGCTATGAAACCCATATCATAAGTTATCATGAAGAGGTTTCTTCCAGGAGTCTCGAACCACTAAAAGAAATACTTGGAGATATGGCCACCAATTGGAGAAGAACCCCCCCCCCCATATTTTTCCTAGACTTGATATTGACAAGGAGAGGAGAATGGTTGGATAACATGCGAACCATGTGAATAACTTGTGGGTTTGGAAAGGAAAAAATGGATTTGACATTAGCCAGGAAGCGATCCAACCTACTCCATGATCATAGATTGCCTATTTGATTATTACACCAGGTGTACTTATCACCAGAAAAGCCCAGGTCAAGAAGGCCCTCTCTTGCAGTAAAGGACGAGAAGACATCCCTATCCCCCATCGCCCTTCTTTTCTATAGATTCAATGACAATGTTTAAATCACCACCAACCAACCAAACTAAGTCACCTGGGTTGAAAGATCCTAGATATAGTCATAGTTGGTCTCTTAGCCTCACCTCACATTTGGAGTACACAAAGGAGAAAAAGAAAAACATGTTTCCCGAATCAATCTTCACTGAGACATGTTGATTAGAGACAAACAATTTTTCCACCGAGAGAGAAGACTTCCAGAAAATCCATATATGTTGATTATGGGGCTCTCCATGCATGTACTTCCTCATGCCAATCTTCTTATCAAACTCCCCAATTCTGGAAGAGCGTTGCTTCGGTTACAGAACCACAACAATACCTGCATTATTCCTAAATGCCTCGTTAGAGAGGAAGTCTGTCTTCACCTGGGCTCTCAGGCCCAGGGCATTCCAAATAATAAGAGAGATATGAAAGGGGTGCCTGGAACTATCCCCTGGCGCCAAGAGCTCTTTGGCGTGAGATTTGGAACTGGACAACATTTTTCGAGAGCGAGATCTTGTGCATGCTCCAGAAGAGGGGGAAACTGGGATAAGAGGGGTCCAAGGAAGATCCACCAGTAGTTGAGAAGCATCTTCAATGCTTTCCTGGCCTGGGGGAGGAAGAAGCTCATATTCCTACACATGAGATAATGAACTGTACATGTTGGATAACAAAATCGGGGCACATGAGGATGGCTCAGGGTCACGAAAATCCGAGGATCTCTATGGGGAGGTAGGATGGGCAATCAGCTTCCTTCTAGTAGTTATCTTAGTCTTCCTAGCTGGAGAAATCGAAGAGAAGGATTCCAGAGGGGGAGAATGCTTCGGAGAGAAAGGAACTATGGCCATGCAAGGAGAATCCACGTGAATGGGAGCCACCTGCAGCTTGGGAGTAGGGACAGAAGAGTCCTTCAATGGGAGAAACGATGCAACGTCACACGCCATCTTAGTTTGCAATCCTCCGCCATCAAATGAATAGACACTTCCTTTCACCGGATGCGAAGATCCATCTCTGACCACAAGATTCGACTGATGCAAGGGGAAGCGACATGATGACAACTTTCTACAGGTAGACAAATCATGACCATGTAGAAGGCAATGAGTACAAAAATGGGGCACTGAGGGATAAACCATAGCCTGCCTCCATTTCGTCAATCCCTGTACTCAGGGAAGGATTTGCACCATAGGAGGTGAAGACAGATCCATGGCGACGTAGATCTGAGGAGCCGAAGATGCTTGAAGCCAAAGATTAGGTTCGTTCATGCATAGAAAATCACCAAGTAAGTTTCCAATCATTTCCAGAAATGTAGGGTTCTGAAACGAAAGCGGGAGGCTAGGGAGCTTCAGCCACACTGCCATGAGGGCGGACTCTCTTCCCCTTCAAGCTTCCATCAACTAGCGGGAGAGATAGAACCACCATTGATTAATCGATCCGGGAGTGGTAGCCCACGCCTTGACAAAGTCATTATAGGAGTCAAGCACTATGTAAAAGAAATTTGTGTTTTGCTCTGAAACTCTGGCAGGGCCTTCCAAACCCCAGGAGAGGATGAAATTATGGAAGAAACCTGGAGAGGGCTTGTCGGCATTGAAGCGGGCCACAAGGGTCCAATGCATAAGCGTAGAAGCATCTTCAAAAGCGGATGCTGGAACTGAGAGCACATAGATTCCGGGCTACTTTTTTAAAATGGGTTTTTGAAAGAAAAAAAATCAAAATGGGATAGGGTTCCAACTATTTTTAAAAAGATGTCCGGAGATGCATGAACCTCGTTCACGCATCTTTCATCGTCGGGAAGCGTGAACGGGGTTCATGCATCCTTTGTAAACTTTATGAAGGATGCGTGAACATCGTTCACGCATCCTACAGAAAGTTTTATTTTTTTAATTTTTTTATATTTTTAAAAAATTTATTTTTATTTTTATTTTTATTTTTATTTTGTTTTGTTTATATATATATATATATATATATATATAACAAAAAAATTCAGCAGAATTTATCTGTTATTTAATATCCAGAAGTACTGTTATTACAGCAGTCAGGATTCTGACAGAAACCCTCACACAGGGCTCTCTTTTATAAGAGGGTTTGCCCTGGAAATCATTCTGCATTTCCGATGTAATTCAGGTTCTCCCTTTCCTGCGTAGAACATTCTGTATTTCTGATGTAAGATTCTTTTTCAAGTACATGACTTTGAAAGACTATAAAATACAAACTATAAAACCAATATAAATGAAACTTAAAACATGGATTAAACATATAAGAAATAGTTGTAAATAAAAAAGAATTTTGTAAAAAATATTGATGAATAATAATTTATAAGGTTACAAAACCACTAACTTGAAACTTAAAAATATTTCAAGTACGTGTCTTTGAAAGATTATAAAATACAAACTATAAGACCAATATGAATGAAACTTAAAATATGGATTAAACATATAAAAAATAGTTAAAAATAAAAAGAATTTCGTAAAAAATGTTGATGAATAATAATTTATAAGTTTTCAAAACCACCAACTTGAAATTTAAAAATATTTCATGTATGTGGCTTTGAAAGACTATAAAATACAAACTATAAGACCAATAAAAATGAAACTTAAAAATGGATTAATGATATAAGAAATAGTTGAAAATAAAAAGAATTTTGTAAAAAATGTTGATGAAAAATAATTTTTAAGCTTTCAAAACCACTAACTTGAAACTTAAAAATGTTTTAAGTACGTGACTTTGAAAGATTATAAAATACAAACTATAAGACCAATATAAATTAAATTTAAAACATAAATTAAACATATAAGAAATTATTAATAAATAATTAGTTAATTAGTAATATAATTATTTATTAGTTAATAATTAATATAATTATTAATTATTAATTATTAATTATTAATTACTAATATACAATAATTAATTAGTTAATTAGTAATATAATTGTTAATTATAATTGTTCATTATAATTATTAATTATTAATTATTAATTATTAATTATTAATTATTAATTATTAATTATATAATAATTAATTTGTTAATTTGTAATATAATTATTTATTATTTATTATATAATAATTAATTAGTTAATTTGTAATATAATTATTAATTAAAAAATAATTAATTAATTAATTAGTAATATAATTTGTAATTATAATTATTCATTATAATTATTAATTATTAATTATTAATTATATAATAATTAATTAGTTAATTAGTAATATAATTATTAATTATATAATAATTAATTAGTTAAGTAGTAATATGATTATTAATTATAACTAGTAATTATTAATTATATAATAATTAATTAGTTAATTATTAATGTAGTTATTAATTATAATTATTAATTACTAATAAACATTAATTAATTAGTTGATTAGTAATATAATTATATAATAATTGTTTAGTTAATTACTAATATAAGTATTAATTGTACAATAATTAATTAATAATATAATTATTAATTATAATTATTTATTATTAATTATTAATTATTAATTATATACTAATTAATTAGTTAATTAGAAATATAATTATTAATTATAATTAGTAATATAATTACTTATATATTTAATTCATGTTTTAATCTTCATTTATGTTGGTCTTATAGTTTTTATTTTCGTCTTTCAAAGCCACGTACTTGAAATGTTTTTAAGTTTCAAGTTGGTGGTTTTGAAAGCTTATGAATTATTATTCATCAACAGTTTTTACGAAATTCTTTTTATTTTCAACTATTTGTTATATGTTTAATCCATATTTTAAGTTTCATTCATATTGATCTTATAGTCTGTATTTTATAGTCTTTCAAAGACACATACTTGAAACATTTTTAAGTTTCAAGTTGATGGTTTTGAAAGCTTAAATATTATTATTCATCAACATTTTTTATCAAGTTCTTTTTATTTTCAACTATTTCTTATATGTTTAATCGATGTTTTAAGTTTCATTTATATTGGTCTTATAGTTTGTATTTTATAGTTTTTCAAAAACACAAACTTGAAATAGAATACCACATCGGAAATGCAGAATGTTCTGCGCAGTAAATGGAGAACCTGAATCTAACATCGGAAATGCATAATGATTTACAGGGCTTGCCCTCTTATAAAAGGGAGCTCTGGGTGAGAGTTTCTGTCAGAATTCAGACTGTTGTAATGGCAGTACTACTGGATATTAAATAGCAGATAAATTCTGCTGAAATTTTTTTGTTATATATATATATAAACAAAATAAAAAAATAAAAATAATTTTTTTAAAAAAAATAGTGCAAAAAAAATAATAAATTAAAAGTTTTTGTAGGATGTGTGAACCCCGTTCACGCATCCTTTATCAACTTCCTGAAGGATGCGTGAATGGGGTTCACGCATCTTTCAGCGCGCTTATGATGTGTGAACCTCATTCAGGCATCTTCCTGGGATCGGGGATGCGTGAACAGGATTCACGCATCTCGAGACCCATTTTTAAAAATATTTGGAACTCAATCCCATTTTGCAAAAAAAAAATCAAAACCTCGCTTTTTAAAATTACTCGAGATTCCGTCAACTGATCTTGCACAGGAAGAGTCTAGAGACACCGTTGGGAAACGTGAGAGAGTTGGGGAGGGCTTGAGAAGAATCTCTTTGAGTGACGGCCTATGGGAAGGAGCATGATCGGGTGCCTTTGAGACACCTAGTTGGGAAGAGGAAACCCCATCTCTTGGAACATCCGGGGTGGGGGTAGAAGCCTGATTAGTCGTCACCGGTAGTGTAGCTGGAGCAGGATCCACTGCAACGTTCTGAAAATTTTGAAAGCAGGGAGGCGTGTGCAACATGTTCTTCTGTGGGTAAGCAGCCATCCAATACTCTCCCTGTGATCATTCCTTCTCAATTCTTTGGTAAATTTATACTGTGTTTTATGGGTTGTTTTATTATGTTATGTGGGTTTTTATGTTTTGTGCTATGTGAATTAACATGTTATAAGTTTTTTCACTTTTTAAAATAATGTCTTATAATATTTGAATGTTGTATACGTAGCACACAATATGTTATGTGTGTTTGTTGTAAATATTTGGTGTATAGCCACAATGTGTGTTTGCATGGTTTGTGTTATTTTTCTCAAAATATAACTTCATATTTTATGTTTTTAATTATTTTTTATTTATAGTGTTATATATATTAATGATATATGCATAGCACAAAAATGAAACATGCAAAACATTTATAAAAATAAGAGTGGCATTGGGGTAAGCCTCACAAGCCCTTGAGTTAGGAAAACCAAATGATAACAAAAAATTGGAAAACGCCCCTTCTAGCATCATGGGTGAACCTCAATTTTAAAATTTTTAGTTTTGGATTTGAGTAACAACAATTTTTAAGATTTTCGGAACCGGTTACAACACAACACACAAAGAATGTTTATATAACTATATAAATTAAATTACGATTTTGAAGTTATTATGATATCAATATACATAACTTGTGGAAATAAGAATAAACAATGAAAAACTACACTCAATACACATAAAGGGTGTCCAATCCGAGGCCATCCAAACATCACTTGAGAGACCCAACCACTAAGTTCCATTGGGCATTTAAATGTTCTATATATAACACGAAATATGTTCGGTGAGATTTGTTTGTAATCTATATAATTTTTATATGTTTATGGATAAAAGTAATTTTTTTATAAATGATTATTTATTTGTTTTAATTTATTGAAATTACAAAGAATCGTTGAAATTTGTCGGCAACGCTCTTAGTGTGCGCGTAAGCGTCCGTCCCACGGGTCAGCGCCCACCGAGCACGGCTTCGCTACCTTCTGAGCTTCTCAACTCCCTCATTCTGACGCCGCCGCTCGCCGGTGACAGGCTTTCTTCTCCGGCGAGATCCCCCATGTGTACCTACGGAAGGAGAAGGCCGCCGTAGATTTCATCGTTAACCCCTCGGATGGCCGGATTTTTCGATCCCGCGTTCATTTTCGTCTTCTTCGTCGTCGTCTGGATACTGCAACCGTGTGGCCGGGTCGGCTCCGATCTCGCCCGGGACCGGCAGGCCCTCCTCGCCTTCCTCTCCCAAACCCCTCACGGCAGGCACCTCCAGTGGGATTCCCCCTCCCCTTGCCGGTGGGTCGGCATCCGCTGCGACCCCGCCGCCTCCGCCGTCCTCTCCCTCCACCTCCCCGCCGTCGGCCTATCCGGCCCCATCCCGCCGGGCACCATCGGTAATCTGACCCAGCTGCGAACCCTGAGCCTGCGCTCCAACCGCCTCACCGGCGGCGTCCCCTCCGACTTCGCCCGGCTCCGCCTCCTCCGCAGCCTCTACCTCCAGGGCAACGCCCTCTCCGGCGGATTTCCGGCGAGCCTCGCCCTGCTAAGCCGCCTATCCCGGCTGGACCTGTCGCGTAACAACTTCACCGGCGGCGTGCCGTTCACCGTCAACAACCTGACGCAGCTGACCGGGCTGTTCCTGGAGAACAACGGGTTCACGGGCGCCCTCCCGAGCATCGACCTCCCCGGGCTGACGGGGTTCGACATCTCCAACAACAAGCTGAACGGTTCGATCCCTCAAACCCTAGCCAGATTCTCCGCCGCTTCGTTCCGCGGCAACGCAGATCTCTGCGGCAATCCGCTGCCGAAGCCCTGCAAACCCTTCTTCTTCCCGTCCCCGTCTCGATCGCCGTCTGTAAATCGCTCGCCGCGGACCAAATCCAGATCGAAGCTCTCGAAGGCCGCGATCGTCGGAATCTCGGTCGTCTCCGCCCTCATCCTCGCCGCGTTACTCCTCCTGCTCGTCCTGTGTCTTCGAAGGCAGCGTCGGTCGTCCCGCCCCGCGAGGGCTCACAAGGCGGCGGCGGTGGCGGGGTCGGGGACGGCGCCGGCGTCGAAGGAGGAGGTGACGAGGGGCTCGTCGGCGGCGGGGGCGGAGCAGGACAAGCTGGTGTTCCTGGAACCGGGCGGGGGGTACAGCTTCAATCTGGACGACCTGCTGCGGGCGTCGGCGGAGGTTTTGGGGAAAGGCAGCGCGGGGACGTCGTACAAGGCGGTGCTGGAGGACGGGACGACGGTGGCGGTGAAGCGGCTGAGGGAGGTGGGGGCGACGAAGAGGGAATTCGAGGCGCGGATGGAGGTTCTGGGGAGGGTGCGGCACGAGAATGTGGTGAGTTACAGGGCGTTCTACCACTCGACGGACGAGACGCTGGTTGTTTCGGATTTCATCGCCGCCGGGAGCCTCGCCGCGCTGCTCCACGGTACGCTTTACAATTTCCGTCGGTGCTTTTTCCGGGAGCGTGATTTCCATAGATGACCGTGCGTTGCAGGGGCCGGCGGCGACCGCCGGCTGCCGGCGGGATGGGGTAGCCGTCTGCGCATAGCTCTGGGCGCCGCCAGAGGCCTCGCCCATCTACACGTTGCCGGAAATCTAATCCACGGCAACATCAAGTCCTCCAACGTCCTCCTCCGCCATGACCACGGCGCCGCCGTGTCGGACTTCGGCCTTCACACTCTAGCGTTGCCGCCGTCCCACCGCTTCGCCGGCTACCGGGCCCCGGAAACTGTGGATGTCCGCCGAGCGACGGAGAAGTCCGACGTGTACAGCTTCGGCGTCCTCCTGCTGGAGCTTCTGACGGGGAGGTTGCCAAACCAGTCGGCGGAGGGGGAGGAGCGGAGGGATCTGCCGCGGTGGGTGCAGTCGGTGGTGAGGGAGGAGTGGACGGCGGAGGTGTTCGACGAGGAGCTCCAGAGGGACCATGGCGCGGAGGAGGAGATGGTGCAGGTTCTGCAGATCGCGATGGCGTGCGTGGCGGCGGTGCCGGGGCGGCGGCCGGCGATGGAGGAAGTGGTGCGGATGGTGGAGGACGTGAGCCGTGGCGGGGAAGTGACGGACGACGGGACGCCGCAGCCCTCGGATGATCTGCCCAGGGGATCGGATGGCCAAACGCTTCGGTCGCCGACGCCTGCGGCCACCTGCGCACCTTAAATTCTTATTGTAAAAAATGTAGATTAAAAGAAAATGAAAACCCTCGTGTAAATTTTTGGTAAATGGTGTAAAACGAAAAATGCGAAAAATGAAGGGCTTGATCAGACAATTATTTATTAATTATTAAGGATTTATTAATGCAACACAGATTGTTTTGTAGTCTTAATTATTTAAGGATTTAATTTAACGTATACAGTCAATATGTGTTGGCATGGATTTGGTAGTAATGCTACAAATTATTATATCTGATTCGTCCATTTTGTTACATTGAAATACAAAATGAAAAAAACATTTTATTATTTTCTTTAGTTTTAATATATTTTGTTCCGGGGTTGATGCACGGGTGGTTTGGGGGTGGGGCAATATTTAAAGAACGAGACAAAATATTTAAATAATGAGACCCCCAACACAAATATATCTTAAAAGACCTATAAATAGGTGGATAAAGCATATACCGCTTATAGACAATATCATCTAATTGGCATGCTATACCCATAAATATCCACACATAAGCATCACATGATATAACCTGAATATGCATAAATTTTGAAGAAATACAAATTCCTATGTATAAAAAATGAACAAGTTTAGCTAAAATTCCAAACATATGCATTTAATTACTTGTATTTTAAATTATACAAGAACGACCTGGTGTCTTCAATAGCTCCAATAATGTGTTGCAATCGAGGAGTTCGGTGAGAAAGTTGTGGTTGTATCATCTAGACATCATGTTGGTTGTGTGTTGGATCTGGAAGTAGCGTGCACTGTGTAAATAGGAGGTGCAAGCTAAATCTGAGACACCATGTTGGTCGACACAAAGTTGTAAGATATTAGGCACAAAGGCAAGTGGATTGGATCTGCATCACGGTTGTGTGATGGATTGCTTGAACTATGGTTGATCATTCATGCGACTCTGCTCAATCAGCTCCATCATAGAATAAAAGCTCATCTCCAAGCAGTGCTCTATTGGTGAACTCGTAGAAGCAGCAACTTGGGTTCGAGGTTGTGACCAATGATACAAAATCCAGACAACATGATTACAAAAAAATCTTAGGATATTATGCCATTTTACAGTATCTAATGACGCCTCATTTAGTTAAAAAATTGTGGGAAAATAGGAATAGACTAACACACCAACATAAAAAAATCATCAACTTTATGAAATATTGGAACAAACACTATAAATAGAAGGTAGATAAGAAATGAAGTACATATTTGGGTCACATATGTTTAAGAGGTTGCTAGTAATGGGAGAGTGTTCCACACCTGAAATGCAACGAGCATTCTGCACTTGAAAACAATCACCATGCAAGGGCGAGTGTTCAACACCTGAACTGGTGCAGAGTGTTCCACACCTAAATTGGTGCTGGGATCATCATGTTTCAAGTCTGAAATGTGAATCGATGTTGGGTGTGCGACAGGTCGAGAGAGGCTGCCAGCAGCGGGTCGTGTCGTGCGAGGCAATTGCAGGTTCTGGGCGCAGCAGAAGCATCCTTTACTGATATGAACAACTCGACTTTTAGTCATGAATCATGTGTAATCGTTGCTTTACATGATCAAAGAGTCATGTCCAACGAAAACAGTAGATTACTTGACTAGATTAAAACGCTGGAACCATGGGCGAAAAATCTTCACATGTAATTTATAATTAATTTATAAGCAAATATAGAATTACCTTAACTCATAATTCTCTCTTCATTAATGATTGGTGGAATAGATCTCGTCACACCGTTGTTGCGCTGCAAGATTCAAGTGCAGAATCACTACGATGATCCACACCTGCGCCACAATTTATGAACAACTTCGTAGAATCATCGAGCACGAGCATGGGTGATCATGATCGCTTGCATTGTTTGTGGTTGACAACTGTAGAATTCTTCTCGAGAGGAAGAACTCTTGATGATCACTCGTTGGCTTAAGAGAGGAGGAGATGAGAGAACTCTAGATCTCTTGATCTCTCTCTAGGGTCAGAGAGAGTCTCACTCTATCCGTTGTACACTTCAATTGTGTTTTAGGAAATAATTATAATTAGGTATTTATTATGATAGGTTTTGGATTGGCAAATTGCGCACTAAACCCTTTCAAATTCCACAATTCTTAGTTGACCTTATGTCCAATAATAATAATATAAATATTATTGTTAAATGCTTGACATGTGCAACACACGAAGAATATAAATAAATATCATTTATACCATTTCCAATTGGACAATTAAACTTGGTCCTCTTTCCCTCATTGATATTTACCGATCCTCAAATAATGACTATTTAATAAATAAATGTCGCTGCATTATTCTACGATAAATATAATAAATATCATATTTACCAAACTCGAAAATAAATATTTATTATTATTTAACTCACTTATTCTTTCGAATAACATGTGATTAAATTATGACGATCAAACCCAAATAAATATTATTTATTCCATCCTGTTAAATTTAATACTAGAATTTAACTGAGATTACGGATACGCTTAGCGTGTGACCCTCTAGGCCTCTTTCTCGGCGACATTAGGCATAACCACCTAAAGTCTAAGGTTAACATTTAACAACACACTAAGACATTCATAGAGAAAAAAGTTGACGTCTCAACGATTTCCAACCTCTTATGACAGTTTATCATGTAATATAATCCGTTTATCTTAATATCTCAAATCAAGTAGGTTGCATGTCAGTGCCATCAACTATATACTCGATGTCTCTTTCTTTGACTTTCTCGAAATGAACCCGCCCATCGAACACCGTGACCATGGATTTATTTAGGAAGTTCCATTCTCATCAAATGGTCTGAAATATTAACTTTTGTCAAGAGACAAAAGTGATAAATCCTTTCTCATATTATCTATTAATGCTATATCATTTGTGACACACCCAACGCATCCTACTTCACCGCGAACATATGTTGTCATGGTTTTCATCAATACATCAAAGTACACAAGTCATGATATCCATTAACGATAATCTTAAATTTTAAGGATCAATACACGTGTCTGCAAATAGGAACATCCAATGAAACATAGAAATCTTGATTTTCTATTGATGAGTATATTCTCATAACCACCTATCTCGGAGATTAACAGGGGCAAACACTATAAGAAGGTGTCTCAATGTCTTACAAGCCTCTTACCCCTGATAGCCTATATTTTATGCGTCCCATAACAAAATATCATTTGGCCATAGAACAAAGTTCATGAATAATATCGTGGCACCTATAGGTTCTCATTGTAGTGGGGAATTGTTCTGACCTTTCAACGTGACATATATTCTAAGGACATTATCACATAAAAATATCATGCAAAAGAATAATCAAGATATGATAAGATGTTAGGTCCATTATGTCAAATACTCTGGGGGGGGGGGGGGCGTGAATCAGAGTATGACAGATTAAAACTACTACCCCTTCAGATCTTGTTTCATTGTTAAAAAACACACTTCTCTCTTTCTCCCGTAGAAATATATGAACAGAAATAAAATCATGCACATGACATAACAATTTTACTTGGTTCACCCTCACTGGGCTACATCCAAGAAGCATACAATGACGATGTCCCGATGTACCAAATCCACTAAAGCTCGCTGCCAATTACATAGTTCAGACTAGATCACTTCACCTAGGCTCACTGCCTTTACAAGATTTAGGGTTTGCTTATTTCATTCCCAAGGGTCACTCCCTATGTCTCTTTCTCTAGCTCACTACTGGTGGAAATGATCATTACCTTCCTCTTCCTTTGCTCACTACTCTTGAAAGGGATCCACTCATAGTTTATGGACTTATAGGTCCCCTCATTTTCTTGAAATTACGCATCCTCAACTGTAGATAGATGCTTTATTGAAGTCCATTTTCACCTGTAGATGAAATCCACTTTTCTACTTACTGTTAGTTAGCAGAAATTGCTTTCGCGAACTGTTTAAGTCCCTTTGAGAACAACTTGCTTCCTCTGTAGACTACATTGCACCACGTATCATGTATGCTCCGCGGATCACCTCTTTCATAAACTGCCTTTGTGTACCACCTTCATGAACCGCCTCCGCGAACCACCTCTACATACCGCCTCCGCGAATTGCTTTCGCGTACTGCCTCCGCTTACCACTTTCACTTCCGCGGAATTTCTTCTTCTACAGATTGCTTCTTCCATGGACTACTTCTTCTCTATGGACCAACTCCTCCTCCACGGACCACTTTCCTTTGTGAGTTACAAAGCCCCGTAAAAACACTTTCGCAGACTGTTCCCGTGAACTACTTCACCCTTTACAGAATCTGCCCTCGCGAACCGCTTTCGGACTTTGCTGAATTTCTTCCTAGAGAAAATATTTTCTCTATTAAAAATTACTCTGAGTAATAATGGGATTAGCGCTCCTTATACAGGAAAATACATATGAAAATCTCGCTAATCCGATATCCCCGAATCTTCAATGCGGTACAGCCTTCACCGCGTACTGCTTCTCCCCCAAACCATCTTTCCTACACGGCGAATGATATATTCCACGAACGAATCCTTTCACAGCTCCGCAAATCACCATCACCTTTCCATGAAGGACGATCCATCCCGCAAACTGCAAGACTTCCTCATACCACTAGCCTTCCCGCGAACCTTCATCACTCCGTGAACTGTTCCTCACGCGGTCTGCGTACCGCGCTTCGCGGTCCGCATAGCACTGCTATGCAGAATCCTTACTTTGCCAAAATTCCTTTGCTGTTCTGCGTGCCACCACTACTGGAAATACAGTCTTTCCCAACGGTTCTGAACCGTTGGGAAAGGCTGCAGAACCGTTGGTATATGTTATACCAACAGTTCTGCAAACCGTAGGGAAGTAAGACGTTGGGAAAGCTTTTCCCGACGGTTTACTATGAACCGTTGGTATAGAGTGGGGGAAAGCTAACCTATCCCAATGGTTCTGCCAAATCGTTGGGATAGTTTTTCCCAACGGTTTGGCATGAACCGTTGGAAAATCCCAAGGATTCTCCTATCCCAACGGTTCTCCCAAACCGTTGGGATAGTTTTTCCCAATGTTTTTTACCAACGGTTCAATGAACCGTTGGTAAAAAAAGCATCAGAGATGCTATGCCAACGGTTTGAAACCGTTGGCATAACTTATGCTGTGCAAATTGCACAGCAACCTGCAATTTGCACAGCAGGTCTGCAATTTGGACAACATGCCTCATTTTGTGCATTCCCTCCCATTTTCAATCCAATTATTGTACCTGCAATAAACTAACACATACATATACAATTATTGTACCTGCAATAACCAACTAACGTATACATATAGAGAACAAATTCATACACATTTAACATATAATGCATCCTGGAACTATACACATCCATAATTAAATTAGAATTCATAACGTAATTATAAACATACATAATTCATTTAGAATTCAATTTAAAATTTAGATGAAAATTATATGTGGAATCCGGAAGTCAATTCATAATTTGATCGGTTTTTTGTATACCATATATTTTTACCTGAAATGATGTCCATTTAAAAAAAAATACATACACCTAAGGTGATACCGGCCACACCGTGCCTCAGATTAAGGCGGGGTTGACTCGTACACGTCATATATGACCCATGGATCATTGTGCTAAAGCATCGACACAATTCGAATGCATTTGGTCGGTTTTATGTATGCCAGTTGATGTTTTTCAATTAAAATGACGTCCTTTTGAAACAAAAGACAGACACTTTGAGTGGTGCCGGCCACACCGCGTCTCAGATTGAGGCGGGGTTGATTTGTACATGTCACATATGACCCATGGATTGTTCTCCTAAAGTTTCAACGGGAACCGAATGCGTTTGGTCGGTTTTCCATATGTACTTAAAATGTTGTCCATTTTAAACAAAAGAGAGACACTTAGACTGATTTTGGCCACACCATGACTCGGATTAAGGAGGGGTTGACTCGTACACGTCACATATGACCCATGGATCATTGTCCTAAAGCATCAACACAATTAAAATACGTTTGGTCAGTTTTGCGTATGTCATTTGTTCTTTTCACTTATAATCCTGTCCATTTTAAACAAAAGAGACACAGTTAGAGTGGTGTCGGCCACACCGTGCCTCAGATTGAGGCTAGGTTGACTCGTACACGTCACATATGACCCATGGATCGTTGTGCTAAAGTATCGACATAATCTGAATGCGTTTGGTCGGTTTTCCGTATGCCAGTTGATGTTTTTCACTTAAAATGACGTCCTTTTGAAACAAAAGACAGACACTTTGAGTGGTGGCAGCCACACCGCGCCTCGGATTGAGGCAGGGTTGACTCGTACATGTCACATATGACCCATGGATCGTTGTGATAAAGTATCGACACAATCCGAATGCGTTTGGTCGGTTTTCCATATGTACTTAAAATGTTGTCCATTTTAAACAAAAGGGAGCCACTTAGAGTGATCCCGGCCACACCGTGCCTCGAATTGAGCCCGGGTTGACTCGTACACGTCACATATGACCCATGGATCATTGACCTAAATCATAAACACAATCCGAATGCGTTTGGTCATTTTTTCGTATGTCAGTTGTTCTTTTCACTTATAATCCCGTCCATTTTAAACAAAAGAGAGACACTGTGAATGGTGTCGGCCACACCGCGGCTCAGATTGAGGCAGGGTTGACTCGTACATGTCACATATGACCCATGGATAATTTTCCTAAAGCATCAACACGTTTCGAATGCGTTTGGTCAGTTTTTCATATACCAGTTGATCTTTTCACTTATAATCCTGTCCATTTTAAACAAAAGAGAGACACTATGAATGGTGTCGGCCACACCACGCCTCAGATTGAGGCGGGGTTGACTCGTACACGTCACATATGACCCATGGATCGTTGTGCTAAAGTATCAACACAATCCGAACCCATTTGGCCGGTTTTCCATATGTACTTAAAATGTTGTCCATTTTAAACAAAAGAGAGCCACTTAGAGTGATTTCGGACAAACCGTGCCTCAGATTAAGGCAGAGTTGACTCGTACACGTCACATATGACCCATGAATTGTTCTCCTAAAGTTTCAATGGAAACCGAATGCGTTTGGTCGGTTTTCCGTATGCCAGTTGATGTTTTTCAATTAAAATGACGTCCTTTTGAAACAGAAGACAGACACTTTGAGTGGTGCCGGCCACACCGCGTCTCAGATTGAGGCGGGGTTGATTCGTACACGTCACATATGACCCATGTATCGTTATCCTAAAGTTTCAATGGAAACCGAATGCATTTGGTCGGTTTTCCGTATGTACTTAAAATGTTGTCCATTTTATGAGAATCCTCATGTGTCTATTAGCGGAATAGTATTTACTTAAAATCTTGTGGACATTCATATAAAATATTTTTATATCATTATTAGTATGTATTAGATTTTAGTTCATCATGCTATGAAACATTTCGGAGCTAACAATGTCATGCCCAATGAATATATCTCTTTTATAACATACCAAGAATCTATGATACTGATTAGATGTGTAAATGTGATTTACATTGATTATCATGATAAAAATAAATAAAATATATATTATAGATTTTCTAGTATTAAATGAAATAAAGGAGGGTGGGGGGGCTGTCCGGCGGGGCTGTTTGGGGGGCTGTCCGGTGGGTGTCCGAGGGGTTGTCCAAGGACCAAGGAGGAGGGTGGGGGGGCTGTGCGGGGGGGTGTTTAGGGGGTTGTCCGGGGTCCAAGGAGGAGAGAGTGTGTGTGTGTGTGTGGGGGGGGGTGGCTATCTAGGGGGATGTCCGGGGTCTAGGGAGGAGGGTGGGGGGGCTATCTGGGGGGCTGTTCGGGGGGCTGTCCGGGGGGGGGGGGGGTGTTCGGGGGTTGTCCGGGGTCCAAGGAAGAGGGTGGGGGGCTGTCCGGGGGGCAGTCTGGGGGGCAGTCTGGGGGGCTGTATGGGGTCCAGGGAGGAGGGTAGGGGGGCTGTCTGGGGGCTGTCCGGGGGGTGTTCGGGGGGTTGTCTGGGGTCCACGGAAGAGGGTGGGGGGGCTGTTCGGGGGGCTGTCTGGGGGGCTGTCCGGGGGGCTGTCCGAGGGGCTGTTCGGGGGGCTGTTCGGGGGCTGTCAGGGGGGTGTTCGGGGGGTTGTTCGGGGTCCAAGGAAGAGGGTGGGGGGGGGGGGGGTGTCCGGGGGGGGGGGGGTGTCCGGGGTCCAAGGAGGATGGTAGGGGGTTGTCCAGGGTCCAGGAAGGAGGGGGGGTTCCCAAACACACAACCACTAAAAGACAACAACATCCATAAAAATAGATAATATATAAAAATAACTCAACTCCAATACTATACTACGAGTCTAGATAAAACCAACAACTAGAATATATTAAATATCAAATCTCAGTAATATTAGTCAAAAATGTAATGGATCAATTTGTCCCACATCACCATCACCATCATCACCATCATCATCACCCTCGTCCTCGTCCACCCTCCTCAGCACCCTCCTCCTCGCCCTCACCCTCCTCCTCGCCCTCGCCACCCACCTCGCCCTCCTCCTCTCCCTCCTCTTCCGCATCAGACTCCTCGCCATCATCATCGTCAAGCTGGACATCATCCTAACCACCACTAGAACTTACACCTGGTTCACCATATATAGAACGTATCGACGACATATATTCATCAAAAGCTGGGCTAGCCTCTGCTGGAAGTGTTGGACATAGAACTTCAATAAATTTCATAAACGCACTGTTTTCCTTAGCAGACTGTTCTGCCGTCTCTGTGGCCCTTTTCTCAGCCTGTTCTGCCTGTGCCCTAATTTGCTGCTTCTCAGTGGCACTACATCTCATACTTTATGAGGGACAATACCTCGTCAGGGCTATCCTAGGTCGGTAGCGTACTCTGCCATAATTCTCCTCTCCCAACACCTAATGTAAGTGATCTGTTGGCCCAAATTGTCTGGTTCTTGGGCATCAAGGGCCTCTAAAGCAGCCTGTTACAAATATAAATATATCATTAAGTTAAAAAATATATATTAAAATATAAATTCAACAGATTAAAACTTACAATCTGCTGCTGAGTCGCTTCGTTGACGACACTTCCATCCTTTTTCTGTCTACTCGAGCAAAACAATTTTGCTCGAGGCACACGTCCTTCAATATTTTTCATTTGCCTCTATAATGACATTGAAAAATAAATTTATATGAAAAATTTAACAAACTATTAAATAATTGAGGAAACAAAAGAAAGTGTAAGTCGTAAAGAAAACTTATAAACAATTGTCATACCTGCTTCCTCTCATGATCAGGCATCGTAGTGCGTCCCAGTGTGTGGAGGTATTTTTTTTCATCAATGTTCTTTTTGTTTTTTCCAGATGATTCCTAAATAAAATTCAAAAATGCAACAGATAGTATTAATGCAAAACATGAATATTATTATTTAAATACCTAAAATGTTATTAATACCTTAAACTGGGTACTTGTCCAATGAGTAATCATCTGACGATACTGCTCTATAGGACAATAATCCACCACTGGTACCACCTCTAACTCAGTTCCAACTCTAGTAACCCATCCAATATACAACTCATACTTGTAGGATCTCCAAAGCTCACCTAAATCCTTTAGACGTTCCGGTCGTGCACCCTCACCATCGGGAAAATTAAATCGAAGCTGACATCAAAATATTAATTCATATAAATACAAAAATAATTCATGGAATTAAATAGAATAGATTTTTTTACCCATATCTCTGCCCAAGCTCTATCCTTGACCTCATGTGGAAAATGTCTCCATGATAGCGGGCTGACGAGAATGATGTCGGAGTATTTGGTAAGCGTCGCCAAAAAACTCCGACATTGCTACCCTATTTTCTCAACCATTTGGTTGTTTTCATTATAATCCACCATAACCCGTGTGCGGCAGTTCCACACCGAACGCATGCATGTACGCCCCCACCGACGCCTCCTGTCAGTAGATGTATCTGTCATGAAAGAAAAACAAATATTTTATCAAACCATGTTATAATGAAAATAAATATTGCTATAAATTTTTTTTAGGGTTCTATAAATATACCTGTGCCGGTCTGATCGCTGAGCGTCGTTGGATCCACAGAAACTGATGGAACACCCTGTGGTGGAACAGGAGTTGAAGATGATGGAATATAGAAGCTATGAGAGACAAAAGTAGAAGGAAAAGAAGATGAGACAACTGTCTGACCGGATGCTGACTGGGGAGTGGGAATCATCATGGGATGTGAAAATGATGGGCCAAAAGATGCAGAAGGTAGCGAAAACATGGGAGGCCTAAATATCCCGTGTGTCCCTAACGACACACCGGGATCAGAATGTGGGAAGGATGACATGTCAGTGGAAGGGGCAGGGTCTAGTCGGGTACACGCAGCTGCTCGTCCACCTCTGGTACGAACCCTCCTCGTACCACTGGCCGAAGTACTAGGACCAGTACTAGGCTCCTCGTCAAATAACTGTCGACGTATAAGTGGATCCTACAAAAATTTTTACAAAAAAATTAATCACATGACATTATATATTCTATAAATATATCAATTTGAAATAAAGTACTCACTACAGGCACTAATGATGGAATTCCCAACTCCGTCATTCGACGATTGTTCTCCATCATTTTTTTCCTTCATCTCTCTTCAATTGGCTTCATTTCCTGCTTTTGAAAACAAATATGTAATTAATTAGAAAAAGGAAACTAATGTGTAACCCAAAAAACTAAATATATAAGGGAATATGGGGATTCATTGGTAATTTATCTATCAATTGTTTTAGAAGAGCTTGAATAGATTTAATAAATCATACAAGTTATAATGTTCACCAAGTTAGAAATATTGTTTGACTATGTTTGAATACAGTTCAATTCCAAATTAGAAAATGCAATTCAAATAAAACTGCAACCAATAAACATTGAAAATTCACATAATGGTCAATTCAGCTATCAATTGTTTTAGAAGATCTTGAATGGATTTAATAAATCATACAAGTTGTAATGTTCACCAAGTTAGAAATATTGTTTTACTATGTTTGAATACAGTTCAATTCCAAATTAGAAAATGCAATTCAAATAAAACTGCAACCAATAAACATTGAAAATTCACATAACGGTCAAGTCAGCTATCAATTGTTTTAGAAGAGCTTGAATGGATTTAATAAATCATAAAAGTTGAAATGTTCACCAATTTAGAAATATTGTTTGACTATGTTTGAATACAGTTCAATTCCAAATTAGAAAATGCAATTCAAATAAAACTACAACCAATAAACATTGAAAATTCACATAACGGTCAAGTCAGCTATCAATTGTTTTAGAAGATCTTGAATGGATTTAATAAATCATACAAGTTGTAATGTTCACCAAGTTAGAAATATTGTTTGACTATGTTTGAATATAGTTCAATTCCAAATTAGAAAATGCAATTCAAATAAAACTGCAACCAATAAACATTGAAAAATCACATAACGGTCAAGTCAGCTAAAATATATTTGTGATCAATACTAAATCAATTTGAATATTACCAACCTTAACAACCCAACTCGAGGTAAACCAAAATAATTGATAACATGGATGAATGATTCTATATATTTTCAACCACAACTTCAGGTTCACAATCAACTCTGACAATTGAGCTATTGGAGTCATCAAAAGAAATAAATGGATTAGTTCCAATGGCACTAGGGACAGTGTCAATTCTATCATCACCATCATCAGAAATATGACTTGGAATTACTTCAACTATGACACCAAATTCAGGTCGAAGCTGGTCTTTGACATAAAAAACTTGTTTAGCCATTGATGCCAACACATACGGTTCTTCAATAGCAAGAGTGCGAGTCATATTAATTACTCGAAATCCACAATCATCAATAAATGTGCAATGTCTCGTCATCAAATCAAACCAATGGCATTTCATCATTGTGACTCGTCCATGAGAGTAATAATCCAATATTATTATTTTCTCAACAACTCCATAATAACCCACATTTTCAAATCGCAGTCTACTATCTGATGCACTGGCATAACAATCTATTATGGAAGTAACCATAACACCATCATGTTGTGTTCTCATGTTCTTTGCTCGCTCAGTGACAATAAATTTGTACCCATTGATAACAATTGATTTACAGTCACGAACCACGGTATTAGGACCAAAATCCAAAGCTCTTATTTCCTCAGAGACAGAGTCAACAGAAAAACTCAATACCTGCAATATAAATGACTATTAAACTTAATTAAATATTGATATAATTATTTTAAACATTAATTTTTTTACCTTCAATTTTAACCAAGCAGAAAACTATTTTCTATGCAAAGTCTCTCTCCTTCTCAAAGATAAAGAACAATGCTTCCTATTTATCATTGTTTTATGTTCCCTGTAGATAAAAAAATATGAATAGTTTAACAGATATATATGTAAGATATACATAATCAATTTAGTTACCTAATATAGTCATTGAACAAATCACAGTTGAACAAAACTGTGCGATGTGCCATCTCCCGCTCTTCATGGCTTAATGTCTTCAATGTATATGATCTAGGAATTTCTCCTGTTTGAGGAAGTGATGGAAAACTGGGTTCAATTTTCTCATACTGTTCTTATTCATTTCTCATTGGTCTGTTCAATATTTTAGTAAGATCAGACAAATACATCGAGCAGAAATCCATACATTCTTGAGCCAAGTAACCATTCACGATAGAACCTTCAGGATGATTTCTGTTTTGTACATAAGACTTTAATGTGAACATATTTATTTTAGTTAGATACATCCAACGAAAAGGAACAGGTCCTCCGAGAAGTATTTTAGTGGGAATATGGACAGTCAGATGCAGCATGCATGTGAAAAATGATGGAGGAAATATTTTCTCCAACTCACACAAAATTAATGGGGCATCTGTTAACATTTTTTGCAAGAAAGACTTGTAAAAATTATTAGCAAAAAGATCTCTAAAAAAATGGCACAACCGAATAACAGCCACCCTTACATTATTGGACAAAAGATGACGGATTGCTATTGGAAGCAACTCATGTAGTAGAACGTGATAATCATGAGTCTTCAAAGATTTTAGCTTCAACTCTCTTCTGTTGACCCATTTAGATATGTTGCTTGAATAGCCATCATGAACTCTAATAGTCTCTAATACTTCCAGAAATTGTTTTTTTCCATAGGTGTCATCACATAAGAAGCACATGGAAGTTTCCATTTATTTTCACTGATATGCACATGATGTAATTCTGGTCTAATTCCCCAATCCACCAAGTCACGCCGAGATCGTAAATCATCTTTTTTCTTCCCCTTGACATTTAGAAGAACTGAAAGCAACATTTCACATATATTATTTTAAATATGCATTACGTCTAAGCAATGATGTAACAAATTTGTTTACCAATAAGAAAAATAAAAAAATATACTCCTCTTCCTCCAATTGTAATAGGTTTCAGTGGAAACATTCTTTCTCTTTCCAGATTTCATTTGACCCTTCCCGAACGAAAAACTGAAATCTTTCAATTCATTAAGAATGTCAGTTCCAGACATACGCTGAGGTGGATCATCGGTCTCTATGGTATTATCAAATCTTCGACGATTCATTCTATATGGATGATCCTTTGGCAAGAATCTTCGATGTCCCATAAAACTGAAACTACAGTGATGTTTCAGTCTTCTGGATCATGTATTTTTCATACAAACTGGACATGACAATTTTCCCTTCGTGCTCCATCCAGACATCATTGCATAAGCTGGAAAATCATTGATCATCCACATAAGTGAAACACACATCTGAAATATGTCTTTCAAACATGCATCGTATGTGCGCACACCCATATTCCAAAGAAGTTTCAACTCTTTTATCAAAGGTTTCATGTAGACATCAATATCAATGCCAGGATCAGAAGGACCAGATATGAGTATACTCATGAAAGTGAAAGGTTTTTTCATACACAACCATGGGGGAAGATTATAAATGTGTATAAAAACTGGCCATGTGCTGTGCGAAGTAAGAATCTTCCCAAACAGATTAAAACCGTCGCATGAAAGACCCAACCTCACATTACGCACGTCAGCTGCAAAATTAAGATGTCGATCATCAAATCTCTGCCATGAAAATCCATCTGCAGGATGAACCAACTCATCATTAGTCTTTTTTCTCTCGGTATCATGTCATCTCATTTTTATTGATATTTCATCAGACATAAAAAGATTCTGGAGTCTGGGGATCAATGGAAAGTGCCACATTACTTTCTGTGGAACACGGGATGGTGTTCCATCAGATTTTGACTTCTAGTGGGATGTGCCACATTTTATACAATCATTTCGTTCAGTGGTTTCCTCCCAGAATAAACTGCAATCTTTCGGGCAAGCATGAATTTTGTTTCTTGAAAATCCAAGTTCCTTAACTAACTTCCATGCCATATAGTGGTTTGAGGGAATATCTGCATCATCTGGAAGTAAATCCTTCAAGAGGGTAAGAATGTAATTGATTGCTGTATTAGAAATCCCATACATAGTTTTCCCATGAAACAATCGGATTAAAAATTACAGCTTTTTCATTTTATCGCATTGTCGATATACTGGAGTCGTGGCATCATCATTAAATTTTTTCACCCTATCAATATCATCATTTTCACTAGATGTATCAGCTGTCTTCATATCAAAGTCTTCTTGAGTCGAAATTCTTTCTTTTTCATGATGCCGAATAAACGGAAACCGATCATCTAACAAATTCTCTATTCCAGTCTTTTCATTTCAATCATCACCAATTTGAGATTTTATTTTCTCCCCATTGTGATACCACACAAAGTAGTTTGCTTGAAAACCATTTTTGGTTATGTGGTAGCTGACTTCTTCACTGCTCAACCAAGGTCTACCAACACAATTGGAACATGGGCAGTGTATGCGACCACTATCTGAAGCATTGTGAAATACAAAATCTATAAATCTCTCCAAATTGTTTTGAAAATCTCTTGAGATCCGATCAGTTTCATACATCCAACTTCTGTCCATTCTGTAAAAAGAATTTATATAAGTCATTTTGTCATAAAAAATTCAATAGGATTGAACTTTAATAGAAAATACATTTAAGTATATGATAAAGGAAGAAGTTTCTAGTCGATGTAGTGAACTATTAAAATAATGTAAAGAACAAGTACTCATAAATTAAATTAAAATTTATTTATATTCATTTTCATTAGGTCTATAAGAGTCACATGCCTCAGGTCCCATAACGTGTTATAGGCATCCCAAATCATTCACTCATGTTCAATAACTCATTATTGGCACCTCTATGGCCATACCTTTCATTACCCAATTACTTTCCCAAGTCAAGCGCACCCCATGGGTGAATAAATTTTAGGCTTCTACACTAATAGGTTGTTCATGGATTGTAAAAAGATTTAATTTCATTAATTATAGACAAAAACATTTATTTTTAAATTTGAGATTAATAATAAAGTATGTCAATGATAACAACATTACTGAATTAAACTTGTGACTTATCTAACATTTTTATGGATGTCTACACATGCCAGAATGGGTAGTGAAAAGAACCCCACCCTCATAAAAGTGTGTATTGGCCAAGAAGGATACATAATATACATCGTAAAATGAGAACCATATTTAATTGACCCTAAAATTATATTTGTACAGTCATCTTGGGGGAAATGGAATATATGATCCTGGTTAACTAATGAATTCAAAAGCTCATATTTCATATGTTGGACACTATCTAAGGTAAGAAATCATGTGAGGATGGGTTTACATCATTCAATTTCTTACATGCTAGTGAAAATGAAGACTTGAATTAATGAATTGAGTTCACTGATTAAATGAGGGTAGAGGTTGCATACACTGTGTAAACAGAATGATTAAATAAGGGTAGAGGTTTCATACACTGTGCATGGTGGGGGAGTCTCAGCCGATTTATAAACTAAAATAAATTCCCATCATAGGTAACAATAAGAAACATCACCATAAAAAGAAACTCCAAATAAAAAAGGACTAAAAACATCAAACATTTCAAGAATTCACTACTATGCAAGGTTTATCCACATGTTTAACAGTAATTATGTCTTAATCATGAACCACCTCTACAAATCCCAGTTTTCACCAATAAACATAAGGTAAATATCTCAAAATATCTTTAAAACAACTCATTAATAGGCTCAAAATGTAAATATAATCTTGAACCAACCATGGAATCTCTTTCACAACACATTCTCACACACCATTTATATCATGTGTTACTAAATACCAAACATAGTCACATAGTGTACTATAACAAATTACATTACACAAGCCTTATTAAAAAAATTTCATTTTAATAAAACACTTTCCTCAAGGAATTTTAAAGAAAACATTCATAAAAACTTTGCTAAAAATTATTAAACACATATAAATAAATTTCTAAGTAACAATTAATTACAAGATGGAACAAAAGCATAAAAACACATTCTTAGAAAATCTAGAATACAACGACAATGAATTTGAGATGCTTCTTCTTCGATGGAGGGTTAAGGATTTAATTAATTAAATGGATTAGAATGGATAATGTCTAGATTAAATCAAAACACAAAAAAATGATATACACATCAAAATCAAAGCTTAAAACTAAAATATGAGATGAATAACAATAAAAACAAGGTATCACTTAAATATTTTATGTGTATGAAGAATATAATACCTGATTTGAGATGATTTGGATGTAGTTTGACAGGTTCGGATGGGGGAAGTCGCGAGAGCAGTGGAGCTCTGGACAGGATTAGGGTTCTGTCGCGAATGGGGGAGAGAGCAGCCGATTGAGTATTTGGGGGAAAGATTTCCCAACAGTTTTTAAAAACCATTGAGAAAGGGGTGTCCAAGAGACCCTTTACCAACGGTTTAAACAAACCGTTGGTACACCCCCTTTCCCAACGGTTATCTATAACCATTGGGAAAGGGTGCCTTGGACACCCCTTTACCAACAGTTTTAGTAAACCATTGGGAAAGAGCTTCTTTACCAATGGTTTGTTTAAACCGTTGGTAAAGAAGTGTTGGGAAAACATGATTTTCCAGTAGTGCACCTTTTTCATTATTCGAACTATGGTTTGTGGCCCACGTACTGTGTAATCCTACGTGGAAATATTTCTTTGCAAAAACAAACTCTTGATTTTGAGGCCAAAAAATTTGACAAATACTGGGAAACAATGTCACCTTAAAAAAATATTTCGAAAACATCAACCAAACTCATTCACGATCATCTAACATTGTCAACAAACACAATCACACCCAAAAACATTGAGAGGACTCTTTGAGGGATTTTCCCCAATAATCTCCCCTTTGGGTTTGTTGCCAATTCTTCTTAATTTGACACATCATTAAAGATCATTCTATATTCAACCTGTATTTTATTCTTACAATTAATATAGTGATCAAGGACTTACTCAACACATACTCTAAGCCCACATGAACCATGATCGACATGATAAAAAATATTATAATGCAAATTTCATCAATAAATCACTTCATTTCATTTCAAAACCAGTCTTCTGCTTTCATCACGAACCTCAGCTGTCGTGATATATATCCTTTGATCGATCACGTCTAGCATCGTTAGATTTAATATCCCCCTATGTCACTGCTCCCCCAAATAGATTTAACTCCCCTATATCACTACTTCACCTATCATCTTCTCCCTGTGTCTTAACTAAGATATTTTCTCCCTTTGAATAGCCGTAATTTCCCCCCCTTTGTCAACAAACCCAAAGGCCGCTTCGTTGTTTTCTGTAACAGGGTAAAGAAACTACATCAGTATATTAGAAAAAAACACACCATACCTCAGGTATAGAGGGACTCACATCCACACCTTTTCAAGTGTAGGGAGTTAAATTAACTCCCAGAGCTAGTCAATGTCTTTTAAATGCTTCTTTGGGTAAGGCCTTTGTCAATTTGATTGCAACCTATTGTTCTATAGGAACATACTCCAACTTCACAAGTTTTTGATCCACCTTATCCTTGATAAAATGATATTTTATTTCAATGTACTTTGTCCTTGAGTGATGGACTGGATTTTTGCTAAGATCCATAGCATTGAAATTATCACAATGGATTCTAATAAGAGATTTCACTTCAACTCCCATATCCTAAAGCTGTTGCTTCATCCACAATAATTGTGTGCATGCTTGAGTAGCCGCAATATACTCAACTTCTGTGATGATCAAAGAGATGGAATAATTTTTCTTGCTAATCCAAGAAATACACAATCCTCTAAGATAAAATGCACTACCCGGCGTTGAATTTATATCATTTTATAATCCGGTCCAATCTGTATCTATATATCCCAATAATTCCTGCTGTGATTTGTCATTATACATCAAACCAAAATCCACTATGCACTTGATATACTGAAGTATTCTTTTTACTGCAATAAAGTGGCTTTCCTTGGGATTTATTTGATACCGCACTGCTTGACACATGGGAAAAACAATATTTGGTCGTGTCATTGTTAAGCAAAATATGCTTCCAATGATCTACCTATATTCCATGACATTAACTACTTTTCCTTCATCATCCCGAGACAGTTTCATTCGGGTAGCTACCAGAGTTGTATCTCCTTGTAATTTTCCATTACAAATCTTCTCAAAACCACCTTGTCATATTTTGATTGAGAAATGAATGTGCCATTCTTTCCTTGTGTAACCTATAAACCAAGGGAAAACTTCAGTTCACCGATCATTGACATTTCAAACTCACTTTTCATGAATTCAGAAAACTGTCTGCACTACACTTCATCTGATCCACTGAAGATTATGTCATTAACATATACCAACATCATCATCCTTTGATTACTGTCATTATTGACATACAGATTGTAATTAACTCCACCACGCCAAAAGCCAAACATCTTCAAAAACTGATATAGCCTTGAATACCATGCTCTTAGTGCTTGCTTCAAACCATATAAATCCTTCTTCAGCTAACAAAATATGTTATCATCTTCATGAATGAGAAAAAAATATGGCTGTTCAATATAAAATTATTCTTCCAAAACCCCATTTAGAAATGCTGACTTGATATCCATTTGGAAAACTTTGAACTTTCTTTGCACCAATATGTCCAAGAATAGTCTGATTGTCTCTAGCCTTAAAAAAGGTGAAAATGTTTCTTCAACATCGATACCCTCTATTTGGGAGTACACTTTGCACACTAGTCATTCTTTATTTTAAATCACAACACCATCTTCATTCAACTTGTTACAAAAGACCCATTTTGTTCTGATGACATTCTTGTATGTTGGTATCAAAACAATATCCCATATCTGATTCTTCTCTATTTTGTTAAGATCTTAATTCATAGCCTAAACCCAATTCTCATCACCAGCTATTTAATCAAAAAATTTAGGCTCTTCCTGTGATAAGTATGATGCTTGCTGTAGAGTATTCATCCTCCTTGTATGCACTGGAACCGTATGATCACCAATTATGTTTTGTACATAAATTTCAGCTATTCTATTTTGTCTTTGTGTTGATAATAAATTGTGATCATCCTTTTCATTATCTGAATCTTCTTCTGAATAAACCTCTGGAAGTATAGCATCCCCTGATCTACTTGTCTCTTCTTCATTATCCTCCTGAGACTGATCATGTATTTGCTGAAGATTCTGCTCATTCTCCACTATAATTACATTATGAATTTCAACTAACTTTTCTAGCCACCAGTTGAAGAATTTATATTCTTTACTTTTCTTTGAATAGACAAGAAATATCCCTCCATCTCCACATGATTCAAAATTCCTATGTTTCTCCTTATTCAGAATGAAACACTTACTTCCGAAGACTCTAAAGTACTTCAATGATGGATTCTTTTCATACCATAGGTCATATGAAGTCTTATCTTATTTCAGACATAACAACAATCTATTTGAAGTGTAGAATACTGTCATCACTTCTTCTTTCCAAAATTTCTCTGGATGGACTTTCTCAATGAGCATTGTTCTGGCCATGTTGTTAAAAGTTCAATTTCTTATCTCAACTACTCCATTCTACTGTGGATTTCTCACTGCTGAAACTTGATGCCTTATGTAGAGACCCAAAACTTGACGTACATAGACATTACATTACTTTTTTGGAATACTTAATACATGAAAAAAACAGATGCCCAAAGACCGTATTAGTTTAGTGTCTTTGGAAACTCGGAACATAATCTTCTAATCATGGTGAAAGATCTTCAACATCTCCCATAAAGATCTCCCCTTTTGGTTTTCTTACCTAAAAACTTTATTTATATCCTGGGGAAAAGAAAACATAAAAAGGGTGAGCTAAAATTCTCATTAAGGGTAAACATGGAGAACATAAAACAATCCCTAAACATTTGAACGTAAAAACATGAACATAAAACACCAAAATCATGAGTAATGACATAAATCTTGGCAGTGCATAAGGCATAGATCATAAAGGAACATAAACCATGATAAAATAGGATGGGAATAAAACATGTAATTTTGGCAACCATTAAGCACATGTTATGATTTCCATATTAGCCAAGGCATTGCTTCCAAGACCATCATAGTGGACAAAGTCCATTACTGAATCAGGTTAACTTGCCGTTCCAGCCCTGTATTACTGAACCAGATTCACTTTCTGTTCCAGACATGTCTATCTCATGAGATATAAATATTTACCCAATGTATTGGAGGGAGATATAGGTCCCACCCATATCATAATGAAATCATTCTTTCGTGTGCCACAAAATAAACATAAATCATTCATCATAACCCAAAGAATTATATGGGTTTCATAAACACCATCCCATAATCCATATAAAATAAATGGATATCATTTCATCATAAGAAAAATGAAACCATGTAAATAATAGATAAATTATACTTAAAATATAAACATATTAAATAATTTCATCTTAGATGGAAAATGGTTTTGATAAAACACTTGAAATGAATTCCTGAGGAAAATATCCTTTCTTCTTCAAAATCATTTTCTTTTCACAAAATGACATGAAATTTTAAAAGAAAAGGATTTTGTTGAAAATAATCATGAAATATTGTAGAGTAAGCTTCATGAAAATAAGTAATTCTGAAACCGTAAAAATCTGTTCATGCCGTATAAGTTAAAAAAACATTCTCCTCGTACTTTTAATGGAAAAGTCAAAAAGTACCACGTATGGTAAACAAAAGAAAGATTCCTTCCATAAAACAAGGTAAAAGTCAAAGAGGGGTAAACATGACTTTAAAAATTCATAGAAGAATATTAAACACTTTATAAAAAACATTTTATGGACATGGACGAAAAATATAACCCCAGTAAATACTTACGTATAAGCAATCTCAGATAAAAATGAGATTGAAAAATTATCCCTTAGCTTATGTCCAATTTCTTCCGTATGTGTCTGAGACTCCTATATAGTGGGTTTAAACATATTATTAACTTGTAACAGAACCATAATAATATTTATGATATCATATATGACTCACTTATGACTTTATATTACCCGTTCATTTGTCAATTCCATGTTAAAGCAGCGTTTTGGGTAAAATCGTTTCATTTATCGTCCGTGTTTTGACTTGTAATTATTCATATGATTACTTAGATCATGATTACTTACTTCTAGAATGTAAAACATGATTTATATATAATATATATTTATAATATACATATATATAATAGATCGATAAATGGAAAGAAATACACCATTCATGGAGACGGTAGGCTGTACATACGCATGAACACTGTTTTCGTTTCCTTATTAAATTGAATGGAAGTAAGTAAATAACATATACATAAATCCAGTATCATTAACATTTCATATATTTCATGATTATTTATTATATATATACTTTATAATCATTCCTGAATGGTTAACTTGGAGAATGAATCTCATCGCGTTGTGAAGACGGTAATCCGTACGTACGCACGAGCGATGATATCATTCCCATAATTATTGAATGAAATTAGAGTAGATAATATAATATCTTAGAATTAGTATCATGTTATAATAACCATATATAGTTATTATTTACACCATTATACCTATCCAAGTAAGGTGGTGGTGAAAAAACATATTACACCACGGCGTGGAGACGATATTCCGTACGTACGCACACGCGGTGATTTTGTTTTCCTTAGGATGGATAGAAGATGAAATAGGGTTGGTTCATATTTATAATAACATATCAGTATATTAGTGATACTTATGTTATTACTTTATTATGAAACAACAAAATAATAGGAAGTAGAATAAGAAATGAATTTGAAAGAATCGGTAAAGGATATTACCTCTTCTTCGACGCGCCTCTTCTAAACCTCCTCTTAGGGCACTAAAGTTGGTCTTTGAAGAAGACCAGAACCTCTAGTATGTTGATAGGGACGTGTATAAGAGAAATGGGAAGGGTTTGGAAAAGCTTTAAGGCTCAAAGTGGTGTGAGGAGGAGAGGGAGGAGGTGCCCTTTTATAAGAGAGGAGAAGGGCACTTTTGGAAACTTCTAACATATTAATTTATAATAAACTCAAAACCCACTTAAAAACCTCCAAAAATGACTCAAATACAAATATTAGATTATATAGGGTTGTAATATCATCAAAAAATAAGATTTAGACATGTTGGTAATTTATTTTAAACCTTATCAACTTGATTTATCCTTATTTAATCTATTTAGTTTTATTTGTGGTAATAATATTCTAAATTTTAAATTGTTATACATAATTACTTATGTGTTGTGAATTTTCCATAATTGGATAATTTATAAAATTTTAGACCATATAAATTTCAATTTATAAATTTTAAATATTTTTGTGATTTTTAAACGATTTTATAATATGTTATTTTTATAAAATAACAATAGTGTCAATTTTAACACTATTCATTTATTTGAATTTAAATAAAATCCACACAGAGGATATATTCGAACCAAAATATTTAATAGATTCATAACATGTAATATTCATCTAGAATTTTTTTGTAGAACATTAATTAGTTCATATAATATTTATTTTAATATTTTTCAAACCATTTATTTGATATTTCAATCAATAAAATAATTTCTACATCACTATTGTGTCATCATTAATGATAATTATTTAATCCATAAAAATTCTAAATAAATTCTCATGATGTAGATAATTTTATTATATTTCTAGAGACTATTTATATTTGAAGTTTTATGAGGTTTATCACTAAATGAAAATTATTACACTTATAAGATATAAGAGAGTGACATGTTGTCACTTTCTTTGGTTTTAATAATAATTATATCATTTTCATGGTCAAAAGTCTATGAAATGAATCTATTCCGATCATTATGTGATATGGGTCGAATTTTATTCATCCAATATAATTTTATCAGGTGTTAGGGTAATTTTATATTCTTATTTTTACCCTTAATTACCCGATTTACCTTTAACTGTAGTAAATAAAAATTACCATAGTTACTATTCATAATGTCAAAAAAATAAAACATATTAACATAATTTTGACCCATTGAATCCAAATATGGAATAATTTTTTCAAAATTAAAAACACAGAAGTTGTAATAATTAATTTAAAATTAATCCCATTGTTAAGAAAATGGGTTTTTAAAAGTTAAAACATTGTCAAAAATTGAAATGTTTTTACCTATGAATTCAATGTAAAATTAATGATAATGACTTGAATTATATTAAATGGTAAAAATATATTCTATTTATACTTTAAAACCATTAAATATTATAATTTAACTATATAAATTATCTTGATGAAAAAAGTTGTTTTTAACTAAAATTTAGCGTATTTTTACTATTCATCAAAATATGAAAGTCATCAGAAAAGTATCAAAAATTTATCCAATGTAAATTTTTATATCCTAATTCAAAAGAAGAAGTTTATTTTGTAAAATTGAACTTATAAAATTATCAAAAATTATATTTAAAATGGGTGCGCCATCAAAAGGCGGTAAAACTTCATTTTTTGAAAAATACTTCTTTTATCCGAAAAATTGATTTTTTTTTCATATCTCATTATAGAAAATGTGTAAGATGAATTATAATGTTATAAAATTAAAAATTCCATTAATACTATTCATAACAGATAGTTCATAATATTACAATAATATATCATTGTTTAGTGAAACTCGGTATTGCGTACAACACACGCTATCGAGGAAGGTCGCTCCTACGTGCAACACAAACCAAGAATAGTGTTTACGTATACTAAAAGATAATACAATGTTACGTATAGCACAAGATAATCTTGGTGTAGCATACAACACATGACATCAAAGAAATTAAAAATAATATTTCTCATAAAATCTCGGGGTGTTACATTCTACCCCCCTTAAAATAAATTTCACCCTCAAAATTTGTCAGGGTTATAAATGGTTTACTACTTGAAAGTTTATTTCATAGAAACCCACATCGTAAAAAGTAATACTAAAACTTAATTTTAAAAAAGGAATGTTAGAAACATAACGGTCACCCAAAGTAACTCAACACTGGGTTTCTACATAGGAAAATATAGGTGAAAATATCGATATGGAAGAGAAATCTGACCTTCATGTTTGGATGAAGAGTGGTAGAGAACATGGCTATGAAAAATCCAACAATCACAAAACCATAAATTTGTGATGATCTAAGGTACCATCTGATTCATCAGATATGAGGGTAATAGGACAACATTTTTGGTTTTCAAGAACATTTCCCCAAGGTTGATGAATTTTTTCATAAAGAGAAACACTTACTTGATTTTAGTGTAATATCATCATTGGTCATTCCATGATCAATTTCCACTTCATCTCTTATTTAAATAAATGAAGTTGAATTTGTCCTTGTTGAAATGTTAGCAGATCATGTGATTGAATGATAGATCATTCCATATGTCTTTACCACAAAAATGTTCACACAAATTATTAAATATACATAAGTCCATCTATGGTGAGATTAACCATATATGATTCAAAAAATGGAGTTAGACTTCAACTATCAAACCTCTTAATAAAATAAAACTAATTTCTACTAACCAGGAAATTTCTGTAGGCCAGTGGTAGGCGATAAAGGCCTGTCGCACTTTGGTTGTGGGTTCAATTCCCGCATCCTTGTCCGACGTGACGGGTTGTCGCCCGTCCTACAGGTTTTCCTTTTTCTAAAAATATACTATTACAACATTCCAGAAATAATATCAAAAATTTCTAGCCTTAAAAAATACTATCTGATGTCCAAATTAATGCATTCCAACCTTTAGGATTATCGAAAATACTTATGTCAAATCTCATTGTATAAAGAAAATGACTACTAGAAAGGTCATCTACCAAGCATGTGAATACCATCATTTATCCCCCATATATCATAAGATATATCTTGTTGGTCACATTCCAAACATTTGAATTCCTTAATCATGTATTCTCTTGAAACATGAATTACCATAGAATCTTTGTGAAAACATGCATGCTGTCAAAAGTCAATTCTTTCCACATACCAAAAATCCCAAAATTTCTATATACTCAAACCATGATATCACTTTGTCCTTAATACTATCAATCATTTCATTATCTCTTTATCCCTTCATTATGTTCATATCATTTGCTTTCCAAAAAATATTTCAATCACTTTTCATGGTTACTGGTACCATACAATTATTGAAAGCCACAATAAACCAATACATAGATATTCCAATATTCCATGATACTAAAAATGAGATTCCACAACACTATTTTGAAATCCCGTTACATAAACACTTAATCATTCCACCACATTATTGTCATACTCAACATCGCCAATAGTGATCGCATGTGACTTCCCTTTGTCCCTTTCCTTAATAGGTTGTTGATGTCGATCATCATTAACCCTTGTATTAGGGAATTGGTTAGCATAATGACCCATTTCCTTACACTTGTAGCACAGAAGTGATGCTGGAGTGTTCACTGTAGTCTTTTCTCTATTCACGTCATTAGAAACCCTTTTCCCATTACTTCAGCACTCAGATTCTCGATGACCTTATTTTCCACACTTATTTTCTAGTCCCTTTAAGACAATCTCCACCATGCTTCTTTCCACACTTTGAGAATAACGAAACATTTGTCTTCTTTTCACCACAGTTTTGAAATTTTTCCTCGAACTCCATCTTTCGTTTCTTGTCAAAACCATGAGATGGATATGTAACACCAACTTCCAGTTCTACCTTGATAGCACAACACACAATTTCTTCGTAGCTACTGAAGTCTCTTATAGCTAATGACCTTCGATGACTTGGTTTTAAGCCACTGAAGAATCGATCAACTTTACTTTCAGGTTGGATGATAAAGCGAGATGCATACCTTACAAGCCTTGTAAAATTCACCTCGTATATACTAACAGATTCATCATCCTTTTGCTTAATCTCAAGGAACTCATTTTTCATATTTGTTCAAAGAATACGAGGTAAGTACTTATTAAAAAACAAGTTCTTGAGCTCATCCCATTCCATGGATTCAATTTCATCTTGGGGACTTGTATTTTTAATTAAAGTCCACCATTGGTCTGCTTCACCTTCTAACCAGTAAACAACCAAAATGACTTTTTTATGCTCTGAACAGTGAATTATGGAAAATATATTTTCATTGGTACTGATCCATTGTTTAGAAACAATTGGATTAGAAGACCCACTGAAAGAATGTGGACGTTGCCTCATGAAGGACTCAATAGAATATTGTTCCCTTCTCTGCTCATTTAGAAGTCCAGAATGATTTATAGCTTGTGTAAGTATAAAAATAATATTTTTCACTCCATATCCCATAACATTGGTTTGTTCAGGAGGAAAATCATTTCATTTTCCATTACATTGATCAACACAGTTTCTTCAGGTTCCAACCATCGTCTAAAACCCAAAAAAAAATAGTGTGAGAGGCAAAAATCATGCTTGGAAAAGAACATAATAAAGAGGGAGTACCTTCAATATATAACATCTTAGGTTTAATTCTAAGATAATTACCGTAATTCTAGGACTATAATCTATACTTATACTTAACCTTAGAGACATCCCTAGACCGACCATAGAAATATATCTAGAGATTTCACTAAAGTTTTCACATCCTAGTTTCCAAAGGTTAACTAAACCTGGCCCTGATACCAACTGTAGAGACCCAAAACTTTACGTACATAGACAATACATTACTTTTTAGAAATACTTAATACATGAAAAAAACAGACTCCCAAAGACTGTATTAGTTTAGTGTCTTTGGAAACTCAGAGCATAATCTTCTAATCATGGTGAAAGATCTTCAACATCTCACATAAAGATCTTCCCTTTTGGGTTTCTTACCTAAAAACTTTCTTTATATCCTAGGGAAAAGAAAACATAAAAAGGGTGAGCAAAAATGCTCAGTAAGGGTAAACATGGAGAACATAAAACAATCCCTAAACATTTGAACGTAAGAACATGAACATAAAAAATCAAAATCACGAGTAATGACATAAATATTGGCAGTTCATAAGGCATAGATCATAAAGGAACATTAACCATGATAAAATAGCATGGGAATAAAACATGTAATTGTGGAAACCATTAAGAACATGTTATGATTTCCATATTAGCCAAGGCATTACTTTCAAGACCATCATAGTGGACAAAGTCCATTACTAAACTGGGTTAACTTGCCGTTCCAGCCCTGTATTATTGAACCAGATTCACTTTCCGTTCCAGCCATGCCTATCTCATGAGATATAAATATTTACCTAATTCATTGGAGGGAGATATAGGTCCCACCCATATCATAATGAAACCATTCTTTTGTATGCCACAAAATAAACAAAAATCATTCATTATAACCCAAAGAATAATATGGGTTTCATAAACACCATCCCATAATACATATAAAATAAATGGATATCATTTCATCATAATAAAAATGAAACCATATAAATAATAGAGACATTATACTTGAAATATAAACATATTAAATAATTTCATCTTAGATGGAAAATGGTTTTGATAAAACACTTGAAATTAATTCTTGAGGAAAATATCCTTTCTTCTTCAAAATCATTTTCTTTTCACAAAATGCCATGAAATTTTAAAAGGAAATGATTTTTTTGAAAATAATCATGAAATATTGTAGAGTAATCTTCATGAAAATAAGGTGTTCTAAAATCGTAAAAATCCGTTCATTCCATATAAGTTAAAAAAAACACTCTCCTCGTACTTTTAACAGAAAAGTCAAAAAGTACCACGTATGATAAACAAAAGAAAGATTCCTTCCATAAAAAAAGGTAAAAGTCAAATAGGGGTAAACATTAATTTAAACATGCATGTAATAATATTAAACACTTTATGAAAAACATTTTATGGACATGGATGAAAAATATAACCCCAGTAAATACTTACGTATAAGAAATCTTGGATAAAAATGAGATTGCAAAATTATCCCTTACCTTATGTCCAATATCTTTCATATGTGTCCGAGACTCCTGTATAGTGGGTTTAACCATATTATTAACTTGTAACAGAACCATAATAATATTTATGATATCATATATGATTCACTTACGACTTTATATTACCCGTTCATTTGTTAATTCCATGTTAAAGCAGCATTTTGGGTAAAATCGTTTCATTTACCATCCGTGTTTTGACTTGTAATTATTCATATGATTACTTAGATCACGATTACTTAATTAAAGAATGTAAAACATGATTTATATATAATATATATTCAGAATATACATATATATAATAGATCGATAAATGGAAAGAAATACACCGTTCATGGAGACGGTAGTCCGTACGTACGCATGAATGCTGTTTTCGTTTCCTTATTAAATTGAATGGAAGTAAGTAAATAACATATACATAAATCCAGTATCATTAATATTTCATATATTTCATGATTATTTATTATATATATACTTTATAATCATTCCTGAATGTTTAACTTGGAGAATGAATCTCATCGCGTCGTGGAGACGGTAATCCGTACGTACTCACGAGCGATGATATCATTCCCATAATTATTGAATAGAATTAGAGTGGATGATATAATATCTCAGAATTAGTATCATGTTATAATAAACATATATAGTTATTATTTACACCATTATACCCATCCAAGTAAGGTGGTGGTGGAAAAACAGATTACACCACGGTGTGGAGACGGTATTCTGTACGTACGCACGCGAACTGATTTCATTTTCCATAGGATGGATAGAAGGTGAAATAGGGTTGGTTCATATTTATAATAAAATATTAGTATATGAGTGATACTGATGTTATTACTTTATTATGAAACAACAAAATAAGAGGAAGTAGAATAATAAATGAATTTGAAAGAATCGGTAAAGGATATTACCTTTTCTTCGACGCGCCTCTTCTAAACCTCCTCTTAGGGCACTAAAGTTGGTATTTAAAGAAGACCAGGACCTCTAGTATGTTTCTAGGGATGTGGATAAGTGAAATGGGTAGGTGTTGTCCAAGCTTGAAGTCTCAAAGTGGTGTGAGGAGGAGAGGGATAATGTGCCCTTTTATAAGAGAGGAGAGGGGTACTTTTGGAAACCTCTAAAATATTAATTTATAATAAACTCAAAACACACTTAAAAACCTCAAAAAATAACTCAAATATAAATATTATATGAGATAGGGTTTCAATCTCATCAACTAATAAGATTTATACATGTTGGTAATTTGTTTTAAACCTTATCAACTTGATTTATCCTTATTTAATCTATTTAATTTTTTTGTGGTAATAATATTCTAAATTTTAAATTGTTATACATAATTACTTATGTGTTGTGAATTTTCCATAATTGGATACTTTATGACATTTTAGACCATATAAATTTCAATTTATAATTTTTAAATATTTTTGTGATTTTTAAACAATTTTATAATATGTTATTTTTATAAAATAACAATAGTTTCAATTTTGACACTATTCATTTATTTGAATTTAAATAAAATCCACATAGTGGATATATTCAAACCAAAATATTTAATAGATTCCTAACATGTCATATTCATCAAGAAAATTTGTGGAGAACATTAATCAGTTCATATAATATTTATTTTAATATTTTTCAAACCATTTATTTGATATTTTAATCAATAAAATAATTTATACATCACTATTTTGTCATCATTAATGATAATTATTTAATCCTTAAAAATTATAAATAAATTCTCATGATGTATATAAGAACCCATGTTTTTCCGGACTGCAGTTTTGAGCAGAAATTTGAATTTTTTCTATTGGATGCTCGTGAGGGGTAAAATGGTCATTTTCCCTAACCAGCTAATCTCAGATAACTTTTCAGAACACTCTTTTGGTCTCGGAATAGGGTGTTTACCCTAGGACAGGAGTTTGGTGGAAATCTGAGCTGTTCAAATTTTGGCGGAATATTTAGTATTTAATATTATTAAATTAAATATTAATTTATTCACGCAAGTTCGTTTGGTGATAAATTTTAGAGGGAGCGATGTATTAAGATTCTATCTGCACCGTTGAGTCTGGAATGGGGAGTTTAGCTTAGGGAAGGCATAAACTCATGTCGGGCGTCGGGGTCGGCCCGGGCCCCATTTTCTTCCTTTTCTTTTCTTCTTTCCTTTTCTCTTTCTTCTCTCCTCCTCCTCCTCCTTGAACATGCACCATAGAAGCTCCTTCTTGGCTGTGTCCCATGGTATATTTTTGAGATCGATAAATATGGAGAGACAGAATGCAATAAGGTTACCGATTCGAAGCTCTCGAAGCGCTGATTTCGCGAAGGGCAACCAGGAGCCGTGAAATCAACCGAAGCTTCGGTGGTTTCCGCCCGAAGGTAGGGCCATTTATGTTTTATCCATAGATTCCCTTAAAAAATTTTGTTCTAAGTTTTTAAGGCCTTATATTTCTTGCTTGTATGCCCATGGGGCTCGATCTGTGGTTACGGGGGCGAAAACGGGCGAATCAGGCGTTTTTAGGGATTTCCCGCCGGAAAACCCAGTATACATGGCGTGTGTTCTAGGGGAACACGCCGTGTGTTCTTCCTATTTGGGGAAGACAAAGTTTTCATAAGTACATGCCATGTACTTGAGTACATGCCGTGTAGTGGGTGGCCGTGTGGAATAGAACACGGTTTTTAGGGGTTTTTTTGAAGCACACGCCGTGTACTTTGAGTACACACCGTGTAGTGGTACTTGGGCACGTGTTTTAGTGAAAATACACATGGTGTGACTTTTTGTGAATATTACAAACTGTGTACAGTAAAGTACACTCCGTGTACTATTACACAGGTAGGCCCAATGTGCTCTGGCCATGTACTACTCCGGTTTAGTAATTTTGGGATATCTTGGGCTCTGGAAGTCAGAATTGGGCATGTGAGTAGTATATTCTGAGTGTTTTTCCTTGTAGATATAAATTTTTAAATACTTTTGACACTTATAGGTCATATAAATGGGGTTTTGGGGGTTTTTATTTAAATTGAGGGGTATTCTTCCTCCTTTTATAGAGCCCTGTTGTCGCCTGTGGGTGAGACTTGGCGAGGTTTTTAGGTTGGGTGTTCGGACCAACTTAGTTGAGACCTTTAATAAAAGATGAGCTGGGATATATCTCCAGTAAACGTTTATTTAGAGGAAATTTCCCTTGTGATATGTTCCCTTATGTCCTGTGAGGCCGTGAGACCAGGCACTTCGAAGGATTCTCGGAGGGACGCCTTTACTTGTGTGCCGACCTAGGGAGTCCCTAGTAGGATCTCTCTATGGTTATTCCTTTGATAGGACCCGTGTTATGAAATTCCTATGTTGTCTTTCATTTGAGGATCCCATGTAGGATTCCTCCCTTACTCTTCGCTAAGGATCCCGTGTTGGATGCCTTTGCTCGTGTTTACCTGGAGGATCCCGAGTATGATGCCTACTCTGTGTTTGACTTGAGAGACCCAGCGGGTGCTCATTGTTTGACCAACCCTGAGTTGTTATGTTAGGTTTGGGTATAGATGGTGATCGGGTGTCACCTAGAACCCGTGCCAAACTGGTGATTACTTTGGGCATTGGATGTATTGTTGGGTTGGGAGTTCGGGCCACCCGCACTTGTTTGTTTATATCTGACTTGGGTTGTTGATGCTGTAGTGGTTACCAGAGGTGCTTCCTGGTTGGTGGATGTTGAGCCTGACGCAAGGCGTCTTCTTGTTTGTTGGGATGCCTACTTTGTCTTGTGTTCCTGAGTAGTAGGTGGTCTGATGTTTATTTCCAACTGTTGAGTTGATTTTGTGTATCGTTGTGCTACGAACCCATGATTGGGGTGTCGTATGGCTGAGGCCTTTACTGAAAGATATCTGGAATTGCATAGATAATATAATGATGAGTTAAAACTACTTTTTGGGATCGATTCTTGGATCTAGGACCACCCCGGGGGTGCGTTACTCTGTTTATCCATTTGTCCAGGATACCCGATGGTATGCCATGACTATATTGTGCATTGATTTTTTCTTGAGAGAATGTTTATATAAATTTCTTGTTTATGCTTTGGGCTTGGCCCAGTAACTTGGGCCCGAGGGCAGTGTTTTGTTTATACTGAGGGCGTGGTTCTGGTTAGCCTGAGGGCATGGTTCTGGTTAGCCTGAGGGCGTGGTTATTTTAGCCTGAGAACAAGTGTTCATTTATCCTAAGGGCATGTTGATATTTAGCATGAGGGAATGGTGATATATATCCTAAGGGTATGACTATTTTAGCTTTAGGGAAAGGTTACTGATTATCTTGAGGGTAAGGCCTGAGGGAAAGGCCTGAGGTAAAGGCCTGAGGGAAAGGTTACTGATTCTCCTGAGGGCTAGGCCTGAGGGCAAGGCCTGAGGGAAAGGTTACTGATTCGCCTGAGGGAAAGGCATGAGGGCAAGGCCTGAGGGCAAGGTTACTGATTTTCCTGAGGGCAAGGTCGTAGGGCAAGGTTCTGTTTAGCCTGAGGGCAATGTTTACTTTGAATATTCACTGTGGTGTTTTCTTATGTTGTACCTGCCAAGCTAAATCACAGGCTTGGTATTATGGTTATTTCCGGCGTTGGACGAAGCAGGTACATGTCGATGGGATTACGGACCTAGAGATTGACTTAATGATACACGGCTTGAGTGGCACGACGTCCAGCTCAATGACCTTGCACAAGATGTCCAGGAGATCGGGCTTATGGTACCAAGGATCAACTACTAATGTGGTTTCTTGTTATTTGAATAACCTAATAATTAATATTAATATTTATGTATATGTGTATAGTTATGGGACTATACATGTGTACGTATATAGATATGGACATCCATGGTGGCACTTGCCCAGTTGACAGGGATTACATACCCTGAGTTCAACTGTGGTTGCATGTTTGGTTTACTTCCTTTTGTTGTGTTCCAGCTAGGCTGAGCATGTTTTTGTTTCATACACTTTTAGAAGCACAGTTATAGGTTGCTTGTCAGGGTGCCCTACTGAGATTATTTCTCACCCCTACACATGTACCTCAGTTTACATGTAGACCTTATGTCTGCTTTTCAGGTTGAGCGTGAGTTTCATGGTGGATAGGGTCGAGGCCCAGTGTTGCATGATCGAGCGGAGTTGCTCGAGTGGTTCTACTGATCAAGCTGTTGTAGTTCGACAGTGTTTGGAGATCAGGTATGTGGATTGGATCGGAGTTAGTAGTAGAACCTTGTAATTTTACTTTCAGTTTCGTTTATACTTGTATCTGTATGGTTGGCCAGTGGGTGACCAGTGTTGTATTGTATTGCATAGATGTTCGGGCTTTTACAACATTTTACTATTACAACTAGTTCTATTTCAATTGTTTACTGCTTCCGCACTCTTTTTACTTTCCACTGTGTATGATAATTAGTTATTTCGGCTGTTTTCTTACTCTGGTATGTGGGCATAGTCTCTACACTATCACACCCTAGGCCCTCATTTCTCGTTGGAAGCCTCCGGAATACGGGGAGGTGCGCTTGAGGCCTTATGGCGAACCGGCTCAGAGCACCAGTTTAGTGGCTTCCGGGTCGGGACGTTACAAAGTGGTATCAGAGGAGTTTTCTTTCCTGGTATTTACTATTTGGGATATGGTAGAGAGGAATATTAGAAATGTGTCAGAACCTGTGATGGATATCAAGCTGGTGGGTCAAGAACACTTGTTCCGGTAAGAAGTCCTGGTTGCCAGGGTTTGGGATTGCTGTTCTGATTTTGCGATGTTACAATTGTATTTGATTTCGCCTTGAGAGATGAACATGTTGTGTGGTGTTTTGATTTAATATGGATATCTGGCTCTTTTCCATTGGTAAGATTTCAGAGATAGAATTTGACTCTTGGCCGGAAAAAGGAAAGAGGAATCTCATGAATCATACTAGTCACGTAGGATTCACAACATATAGACCTGATAGTGTGTGTTTTACTGACAACTGAGACCTTTGGGTATGCTTACACATACTTTTTACTCTGATGGCAGGTTATGTAGATCTATGTTGAGGCGTTGGTGTGAGGATGATGACTCAGTCCTTGTGCACAGGTGGTGTAGTGACCCCCCAATTGGTCGATATGGCATGTTATGCCTTTCTGTTTAACCCTTATTGGGTGTTGTTTCTCGGGTATGTGGTTATCTAGTCAGATAGTTGAGAACAATGTCGGTAGATACCAAGTCTTTTCTTGTGAACTGGACCTCCTTGTGGTATTTCTGTATACAGATACCCGATGAGTGTCAGTTTAGTTTCTCTTTTGCTTGGGTTGTGAACTATAGGGAGTAGTTCCTTATGAGGATGCTCGGAGAGGATTAGGACCCTTGTAGGATTTGTTTTGGTTTTGACTTTCGTTGTTCGTTGTGATCTTTACTATCTTCTGAGAGGTTTTGGATTTGTTAGACTAGGTGGTTAGAACTTGTGACCCAGTTGTGAGGATTTTTCTCTTGGGCTAGGTGGAAGACCTAGATACCCTTGGTTTTGACTCAAACCTTTGTAGGTCTATGTCTGTTCCGTTCTAGGGAAACCTGTGCGAAAATGGTTGACCTGTTCTTGAATCCTGGTCGAGTTTTGGTGGGATGTTAGCATGGATCAGAGGGATCTGGACACGCCTTCGGTTAAATATTAGTGTACTCTTGTTAGAGACAATCATGCGCTATCTTGATTCATATTGAGTATGGTGAGAGAGCTTCGACCCTACACCGAGCTCCTTTTTCTTTCCTAAGGTTCATCCCTGTTGAGGATGGAACTTGTTCTATTTGTGCTCTCAGAGCGGTGTAAGGAAAGCCATATGGTGGGGAGTGCACCATTGGCCCTTTGAGGGTGGTTTTCCTTGTTTAGATTAAACCATGGTGTTTTCTAGTGTCCTTTTTGGGCTCAGAGTGGCTTTTAAGACGACGATAAGGGTATTCCTATGGTGGGGAGTACCAGTTTGGTCGTAGTTGAATATCTTCTGTGTAGAAGGTAGTTGTTAATGCTATAAGGCTGGTCGTTGGATAGTCTAGATAGATTGTTTGTGCAGATTCTCAGGTTATGAGTATGGATGATGGTTCTTTCACTGGGCTTCTCAGGGACGAGAAGGTTTATGGTGGGGAGTTTGTAAGAACCCATGTTTTTCCAGACTGCAGTTTTGAGCAGAAATTTGAATTTTTGCTGTTGGATGCTTGTGGGGGGTAAAATGGTCATTTTATCCTACCAAATAATCTCAGATAATTTTTTCGACCACTCCATTGGTCCCAGAATAGGGTGTTTACCCTAGGAAAATAGTTTGGTGGAAATATGAGCTGTTCGAATTTTGGCGGAATATTTAGTATTTAATATTATTAAATTAAATATTAATTTATTCACGCAAGTTCGTTTGGTGATAAATTTTAAACAGAGTGACGGATTAAGATTCCTTCTGTGCGTTTGAGTCCAAAATGGGGAGTTTATCCTAGGGAAGGCATAAACTCATGTCGGGCGTTGGGGCCAGCCTGCGCCCCTTTTTCTTCGTTTTCTTTTCTTCTTTCCTTTTCTCTTTATTCTCTCTTCCTACTCCTCCTTGTGCACACACCATAGGTTCTCCTCCTTGTCCGTTTCCCATGGTAGATTTTGGAGATCGAGAAATAGGGAGATACAAAAGGCAATAAGGGTACCGATTCGAAGCTCTCGACGTGCTGATTCCGCGAAGGGCAACCGGGAGCCGTGAAATCAACTGAAGCTTCAGCGGTTTCCACCCGAAGGTAGGGATGTTTATGTTTTTTCCATAAATTATCTTAAAAATATTGTTTTAAGTTTTTAAGGCCTGATATTTCTTTCTTGTATGCCCACGGGGCTCGATCTGTGGTTACGGGGGTGAAAACGGGCGAATCAGGTGTTTTTAGGGATTTCCAATCGGAAAACCCAGTATACACGGCATGTGTTCCAGGGGAACACGCTGTGTGTTCTTCCTATTCGGGGAAGACGAAGTTTCTATAATTACACTCTGTGTACTTGAGTACACACCGTATAGTGGGTGGCCGTGTAGAATAGAACAAGGTTTTTAGGGGTTTTTTTGAAGCACACGCCGTGTACTTTGAGTACATGCCGTGTAGTGGTACTTGGGCATGTGTTTTAGTGAAAATACACAGAGCGTGACTTTTTGTGAATAGTACACGCTGTGTACAGTAAATTACACGCCGTGTACTATTACACAGACAGACCCAATGTGCTTTGGCCATGTGCTCTGGCCATATACTGCTCCAGTTTAGTAATTTTGGGATATCTTGGGCTTTGGAAGTCAGAATTGGGCGTGTGAGTAGTCGATTCTGAGAGTTTTTACACGTAGATCACAATGGTGGAATAATTTTGACATTTAATGGTTATATAAATGGGGTTTTGGGGGTTTTTATCTAAATTGAGGGGATTCTTCCTCCTTTTATCGAGCCCAGTCATCGCCTGAGTGTGAGACTTGGAGAGGTTGTTAGGTTGGGTATTCAGACCAACTTAGTTGAGAAATTTAATAGGAGATGAGATTTGAGCTATCCCCAGTAACCTTTTCTTTAGAGGAAATTTCCCTTGTGAGATGTTCCCTTCTGTCCTGTGAGGCCGTGAGACCGGGCACTTCCAAGGATTCCCAAAGGGACGCCTTTACTTGTGTGCCGACCTAGGGAGTCCCTAGTAGGATCTCTCTCTGGTTCTTACTTTGATAGGACCCGTGTTATGAAATTCCTATTTTGTACTTCCTTTGAGGATTCCGTGTAGGATTCCTCCCATACTCTTCGCTAAGGATCCCGCGTTGGATGCCTTCGCTCGTGTTTACCTAGAGGATCCCGAGTATGATGCCTCCTCTGTGTTTGACTTGAGAGACCCAGCGGGTGCTCATTGTTTGACCGACCTTGAGTTGTTACGTCGGGTTTGGGTAGAGATGGTGATCAGGTGTCACCTAGAACCCATTCCAAACTGGTGATTCCTTTGGGATTTGGATGTATTGTTGGGTTGGGCGTTCGGGCCACCCACACTTGTTTGTTTATATCTGACTTGGGTTGTTGATACTGTAGTGGTTACCAGAGGTGCTTCCTGGTTGGTGGAAGTTGATCCTAATGCGAGGCGTCTTCTTGTTTGTTGGGATGCCTACTTTGCATTGTATGCCTGAGTAGTAGGTGGTCTGATGTTTATTTCCAACTGTTGAGTTGATTTTGTGTATCGTTGTGCTATGAACCCATGGTTGGGGTGTCGTATGACTGATGCCTTTGCTGAAAGATATCTAGAATTGCATAGATAATATAATTATGAGTTAAAAATGCTATTTGGGATCGATGCTTGGATCTAGGACCACCACGGGGGTGCGTTCCTCTGTTTAGCCATTTGGCCAGGATACCTGAGGGTATGCCATGATTATATTGTTCATTTATTTTTCTTGAGAGAATGTTTATATAAATTGCTTGTTTATGCTTTAGGCTTGGACGAGTTACTTACTCCTGAGGGCAGTGTTTTTTTTAGCTTGAGGGTGTGGTTCTGATTAGCCTGAGGGCGTGGTTCTGGTTAGCCTGAGGGCGTGGTTATTTTAGCCTGAGGGAAAGTGTTCGTTTAGCCTAAGGGCATGTTGATATTTAGCCTGAGGGCCTGGTGATATATAGCCCGAGGGAATGAATATTTTAGCCTGAGGTAAAGGTTACTGACTCTCCTGAGGGCAAGGCCTGAGGGTAAGGTTACTGATTCGCCTGAGGGAAAGGCCTGAGGGCAAGGCTACATATTCGCCTAAGGGAAAGGCCTGAGGGCAAGGCCTGAGAGAAAGGTTACTGATTCGCCTAAGGGAAAGGCCTGAGGGCGAGGTTCTATTTAGCCTGAGGGAAATGTTTACTTTGAATATTCACTGTGGTGTTTTCTTATGTTGTACCTGCCAAGCTAAATCACAGGCTTGGTATTATGGTTATTTTCGGTGTTGGCCGAAGCAGGTACATATCGATGGGATTACGGACCCAGAGACCGACTTAATGATACACGATTTGAGTGACATGATGTCCAGCTCAATGCCTTTGCACAGGATGTCCAGGAGATCGGGATTATGGCCCCAAGGATCGACTACTGATGTGGTTTCTTGTTATTTGAATCACCTAATCATGAATATTCATATTTATGTATATGTGTATAGGTATGGGACTATACATGTGTATGTATATAGATATGGACATCCATGGTGGCACTTGCCTAGTTGACAGGGATTACATACCCTGAGTTCAACTTTTGTTGCATGTTTGGTTTACTTACTTTTGTTGTGTTCCAACTAGGCTGAGCACGTTGTTGTTGCATACACTTTTAACAGCACAGTTATAGGTTTCTTGTCAGGGTGTCCTACTGAGATTATTTCTCACCCATGCACGTGCACCTCAGTGTACGTGTAGACCTTATGTATGCTTTTCAAGTTGAGCACAATTTTCATGGTGGATAGGGCTGAGGCCCAGTGTTGCATGATCGAGCGGATCTGCTCGAGTGGTTCTACTGATCGGGCTGCTGCAGTTCGACAGTGTTTGGAGATCGGGTACGTGGATTGGCTCAGAGTTAGTAGCAGAGCCCTATACTTTTACTTTCAGTTTATTTTGTACTTTTATCTGTATGTTCAGCCAGTGGGTGACCAGTGTTGTATTTTATTGCATAGCTGTTCAGGATTTTATAGCATTTTACTATTAGAGCTAGTTCTATTTCAGTTGTTTACTGCTTCTGCACTCTGTTTACTTTCCGCTGTGTATGATACTTAGTTATTTACACTGTTTTCTTACTCTAGTATGAGGGAATAGTCTCCCCATTATCACACCCTAGACCCTCACTGCTAGTCGGCAGCCTCTGGTGTACGGGGAGGCACGCTTGAGGCCTTGTGGTGAATCAGCTCGGAGCACCAGTTTAGTGGCTTCCGGGTCGGGACGTTATAATATAGATAATTTTATTGGATTTTTGGAGACTATTTATTTTCGAAGTTTTATGAGGTTTATCACTAAATGAAAATTATTACACTTATAAGAGATAAGAGAGTGACATGTTGTCACTTTCTTTGGTTTTAATAATAATTATATCATTTTCATGGTCAAAAGTCCATGAAATGAATCTATTCTGATCCTTATGTGATATGGGTCGACTTTTATTCATCCAATAGAATTTTGGCAGGTGTTATTGTAATTTTATATTCTTATTTTTACCCTTAATTACCCAATTTACCTTTAACTATAGTAAATAAAAATTACCATAGTTACTATTCATAATGTCAAAAAAATAAAAGTAACCTATTAACATAATTTTGACCCACTGAATCCAAATATGGAATCCATTTTTCAAAATTCAAAACACAGAAGTTGCAGTAATTAATTTAAAATTAATCCCGTTGTCAAGAAAATGGGTTTTTAAAAGTTAAAACATTGTCAAAGATTGAAATGTTTTTACCTATGAATTCAATGTAAAATTAATGATAATGACTTTCATTATATTAAATGGTAAAAATATATTTTATTTATACTTTAAAAACATTCAATATTATAATTTAACCATATAAATTATCTGGATGAAAAAAGTTGTTTTTAACTAAAATTTAGCGTATTTTTACTATTCATCAAAATATGAAAGTCCTCAGAAAAGTATAAAAAATTTATCCAATGTAAAATTTTACATCCTAATTTAAAATAAAAAGTTTATTTTGTAAAATTTAACTTATAAACTTTTCAAAATTATATTTAAAATGGGTGCACGATCAAAAGACGGTAAAACTGCATTTTTTGAAAAATACTTCTTTTATCCGAAAAATTGATTTTGTTTTAATATCTCATTATAGAAAATGTGTAAGATGAATTATAATGATATAAAATTTAAAATTCAGTTAATACAATTCATAATGGATAGTTTATAATATTATAATAATATATCATTATTTAGTGAAACTTGGTATTGCGAACAACACACGCTATCGAGGAAGGTCGCTCTTGCGTGAAACACAAGCCAAGAACAGTTTTTAAGTATACTAAAAGCTAATACGGTGTTGCGTATAACACAAGATAATATTGGTGTAGCGTACAACACAAGACATCAAAGAAATTAAAAATAATATTTCTCATAAAATCTCGAGGTGTTACATTCTATCCCCCTTAAAATGAATTTCGCCCTCGAAATTCGTCGGGGTTATAAATGGTTTACTAATTGAAAGTTTCTTTCATAGAAACCCAAATCGTAAAAAGTAATACTAAAACTTAATTTTAAAAAATGAATTTTAGAAACATAATAGTCACCCAAAGTAACTCAACACTGAGTTTCCACATAGGAAAATATAGGTGAATATATGGATATGGAAGAGAAATCTAACCTTCATGTTTGAATGAAGAGTGGTAGAGAACATGACTATGAAAAATCCAGCAATCAAAAAGCCATAAATTTGCGATGATATAAGGTACTATGTAACACCCCAAGATTTCATAGTGTGTTATTTCTTCAAAATAATTCAATAACTTGCACTACACGCAACACCGAGTTATAGCGCACCATGACTTACCAAACTAGCCGTTATGAATAGTAATACATACTTTTTTTGAAATTTTATAAATTCTATCTCTCAAAATGGACTTCATTTTGGGATTCGTAATATCAAAATTATCCTAGGGTAAAATTTTGGTACTTTTCGGATAACTTTAATATTTTGATGAATAGTGAAAATTACTAAATTTTAATTAAAAACAACTTTTTTAATCAAAATAATTAATAGTGATAAATTATTAATTTGAGTGGTTTTAAAGTATAATTAGAATATATTTTTACCATTTTATCCAATGGTTTTTATTATAATTAATTTCACTTTAAAATTGGACCTAAACAATTGTCAATCTTTTGATATATATTGTTTCTTAAAAACATGCTATTTGTTGTGACAACGGGAATTAATTATAAAATTAATTAATGCAACTTATATATTTGGAATTTTGTAAAATAGACATAATTTTTGAATTCGGAATATCAATAATAGCTTAGGGTGAAATTTTGGCATTGTTCTGAAAAACTTCAATTTTTGATGAATAGTGAAACTACTAAGTGGTAGTTAAAAAAACTGAATTTTTCATAAAACTTAATTTTACCGCTTCTGTGAATGGAATTTCGAAAATCCGAGAGACACGGTTAATATCAAGAAGTAAAATGTGGTTCAATGAGATGAAAATAATTTTTGGTGAATAATAACTTTTTACTTTTATTTACCACGGATAAAAGTAAATAGGATAATTAAGGGTGGAAATGATATTAATATTACCCTAACACATGTCCTAATTCTATTGGACAAGTGTATCTCGACCAAAAACAACCTTAGGAATAAAATATTATCATTTAGGTCCACTTGGATTAGATTAGGACATTTATTATTATCTAATTCAAAGAAGAGTTAAAAGAGTTAAAATCAAAGTTTATTTACTAAAACATTTTTAATATAAGGTTATACATAAGATAAATTCGATTGTAAATATTCATTAGAAAGATAAAAAGATTTCATACATAATTATATTTTATTTATAATTTTTATACATTAAATAATTTAATTTATTTATGACACAATGATGATGCAGTAATTACCATAATAGTGAAAAATTAAAATAATTGATATTATAAATACCCAAATAAATATAATTTGAGACTTTTAATGAATTAAAATAATTTTGTAGGATAATATGACATATTAGGATTGATTTAAGTGACTTTTTTCGAAGTAATCATTCTGTTATGAGTTTCACAAAAATCAACTATTGAATAGTGTCAAAATTGACATAAAAGAGTTTTTAAAACAAATATTATATTATTAATTGATATTAAATTCCTAAAAATCTAAGGTTCGGCCAAGAGACTTATATCATGTTAGGTATATCATTAATGGACCACTTGGGGGTCTCTTGTATGTATATAGTAAGTTTATTAACTATATAATATTAAAATACAAAGTGACATGGTAAATGTCAAACTAATTAATGCATCGACTCTGGGTAACTGGGGTCGGGGCGTTACAGTTGGTATCTGAGGAAGTTTAGTACAAACCTTGGAAGCTAGATTTAGATAAACTCTGATTATAGCACATAGATTTAAGATGGACTTTGAGGATTAGTATAGAATAACTTCCTAGAATTTTGGAATTGTAGAGATTTTGTGAGTTTTCCGAGCAATACATCCCTGTCTGGATACGAGCAGGTAGAGGCGGCTCTGACACAGATGTACCTAGGGGTAAAACCCGAAAACACCTCTTTGAGCTGGACTCGAACGGGAACTGGTGCATGACAACGGGCCTTGCTGCACTCTTGGTTACGACACTCCCGGGGGATATGCTTAGGATAATTCTCATTTTCTTTACAAACCATTACGAAGGGTTTATGAGTATATAATTCCTCAAAGGAGACATTTTTATGATTATGGATTATATACATAAACTATTTAATTTATGTTATGTGTTTTACAAGTTTGGGATTAGGTATTATTATTCATAAACTAATCTAGTGTATGCCATTGTTTAGAAATGGCGCCCAGTAGAAGGAATGAGAACTCCAGTAATGCACATGATCCAAAGAGAAATAAGGATCATATCTTTCATGTTCTTAATCTAGAATTTATAAGAGAAATAGTCTCCCATGTATTATCATCATATGAATAAATAATATCATGTGTTGATAAGTAAAGAGTTTACTGAGTCCTATGGCTTTGAAGGGAAGCAAGAGAAGAAAAGGATGGATGAGAGAAATATGGATAAAGGTAAGAGGGAAAAGAAGAATTTTTTCATATGTGATAACTGTGGGAAGAAACACCCTGGAACTTGCCTGAAAGGAATGAGAGTTTGTTATAAGTGTGGAGGAAAATGGCACAAAGTACGTGACTGTAAGGGTAAGAAAATGGTTTCAAATGTACAATGCTTCATTTGCAAGGAGTTTGGACACTACGCGAACCTATGTCCCACTCACCAGACTATGCCGCAAATGATGCTATTGGATAATAATCAAGTTATGATACTACCACAGATGAAGAGGAATGATTAGAGTTCTTATGTTTATTATGTCAATTGTGTGTTGTATCAACAATGTACTTGTTATAATAATTATGGAGTATATAAGGATTGTACTGCAGTACTATTTCATTAAGGACTTGAGATTGTGTGGAACAAAGAAAAGTGACTCAATAGCATGATAAATTTTTAGAAAATATATGGTTGAGAGAATGATAAACCGTAATATAGTTCTGATACCGAGGTAGTGATTTTGGAATAATACATGATTGATTTGGATAAATTATATTGGATATTCTTGACTACCTTGAAACTGATTAATGATTTGTATATTGCATCATTGTTGGGGTTTAAAAAATTTTTGGATTGAAGGAGTATATCTATTATTCTTTAAGGAATAAGGGATCATGAATGTAATCAATAAGGTTTTATGGTAATTCAGGATGTTGCAGTGTTTTAAAAGAATACATGATGAAGGTGTTCACATGTTATTATGCGGAAAAAAGGATCTTTATTGTGTTTACCTTCCTTATAAATTTTGGGTTGAAGTATTTTGGATAGTTCTAGTTTGGATTATTTTGGATTTCCATAAAAGTACAACCCGGAGGTCGGGCGACAACCCGTCGCGTCCGGCAAGGCCACGAGACTTGAACCCACAACCAAAGGGCGACAATGGTGTATCACTTACCACCGACCCACATGATGTCCTGGATTGAATAATTTAGTTTTTTTAATGGTTCTTCTAGATGAATTATAAATTCATTTTTTAACCCTATACGAATAGGATAAATAGAATATTATTTTTAAGTTCTATTATCTTTTAGAGTGAAAGATGAGTCTGTGGTAGAAATTAGTTAAAGGATGGAACTCTACTTGTCAAGAATATATTTCTTCTTCTTCTCTTATTCTATGAAGAAATTAGTTCTTATACTTTAAGGAATCCTAAAACCAAAAATGTGTTATCCTAATACCCTATATTTTGTTGAACCGATGATATTTCAAATCATCATAGATTGATGAATTTAAGGACCTAAATTTTAAACTTGTTTGTGATTGATGACCTCAATCACTACCTATAAATATTTACGTTTTTCCTCTAATTATATGTCTCTAATTTCCACCAATGTTCTTCTAATCGAGATCATAATTTGGTGGTGACCCTTTCATTTCTCTTTTCCTCATATTAAGACTAAATTTTAGTAACCCAATTTCCGATGTGGGTTTTCCCACAAAGATATTTTTTTTATTTTCAACCTTTTATTTTCGAAGAACAATTTAAAATTACGAGGACACAATTTATTGAAGGAGGGGAGAATGTAACACCCCAAGATTTCATAGTGTGTTATTTCTTCAAAATAATTCAATAACTTACACTACACGCAACACCGAGTTAAAGCGCACCATGACTTACCAAACTAGCCGTTATGAATATTAATACCTACTTTTTGAAATTTTATAAATTCTATCTCTCAAAATGGAATTCATTTTTGGATTCATAATATAAAAATTAGCCTAGGGTGAAATTTTAGTACTTTTTGGATAACTTCAATATTTTAATGAATAGTGAAAATTACTAAATTTTAATTAAAAACAACTTTTTTAATCAAAATAATTAATAGTGATAAATTATGAATTTGAGTGGTTTTAAAGTATAATTAGAATATATTTTTACCATTTTATCCAATGGTTTTCATTAGAATTAATTTCACTTTGAAATTGGACCTAAACAATTGTCAATCTTTTGATATATATTGTTTCTTAAAAACACGCTATTTGTTGTGACATCGAGAATTAATTATAAAATTAATTAATGAAACTTATATGTTTGGAATTTTGTAAAATAAACATCATTTTTGAATTCAGAACATCAATTATAGATTAGGGTAAAATTTTGACATTGTTCTGAAAAACTTCAATTTTTAATGAATAGTGAAACTACTAAGTGGTAGTTAAAAAAACTGAATTTTTCATAAAACTTAATTTTACCGCTTCTGTGAATGGAATTTTGAAAATCCGAGAGACACGGTTAATATCAAGAAGTAAAATATGGTTCAATGAGATGAAAATAATTTTTGGTGAATAGTAACATTTTACTTTTATTTACCACGGTTAAAAGTAAATAGGGTAATTAAGGGTGGAAATGATATTAATATTACCCTAACACATGTCCTAATTCTATTGGACAAGTGTATCTCGACCAAAAACAACCTTAGGAATAAAATATTATCATTTAGGTCCACTTGGATTAGATTAGGACATTTATTATTATTTAATTCAAAGAAGAGTTAAAAGAGTTAAAATCAAAGTTTATTTACTAAAACATTTTTAATATAGGGTTATACATAAGATAAATTCGATTGTAAATATTCATTAGAAAGATAAAAATATTTCATAAATAATGATATTTTATTTATAATTTTTAGACATTAAATAATTTAATTTATTTATGACACAATGATGATGCAGTAATTACCATAATAGTGAAAAATTAAAATAATTGATATTATAAATACCCAAATAAATATAATTTGAGACTTTTAATGAATTAAACTAATTTTCTAGGATAATATCACATATTAGGATTGATTTAAGTGAATTTTTTTGAAGTAATAATTCTGTTATGAGTTTCAAAAAAATCAACTATTGAATAGTGTCAAAATTGACATAAAAGAGTTTTTTTAAAAAATATTATATTATTAATTGATATTAAATTCCTAAAAATCTAAGGTTCTGCCAAAAGACTTATATCATGATAGGTATATCATTAATGGACCACTTGGGGGTCTCTTGGATGTATATTGTAAGTTTATTAACTATATAATATAAAAATACAAAGTGACATGGTAAATGTCAAACTAATTAACTAAGAGTTAAAACTAAAAGATAAGGTTAATATAGTGACCCAAACCTGTCTAAATTCTATTGGTTGAATGGTTTTCGACCTATCCCCACATTAATCTTTTAATAATCAACTTTGGATCCATTAGAAACCGAATATGAATTTATTATAAATTAATATTTTTAGCTTTTCCAAAGGTGCCCCTCACCCCTCTTATAAAAGGTCACTCCCCCTTCTCATTACTTTACACCTTCAAAGACTTTTGGTTCAGCAAAAATATGCCCAAATACTCTCTCAACTTCCCTCACTACAACCTAGAGGTCTTAGTTTGATCATAAAGCCAACCTAAGGAGCCCTTTTGATCAAATCAAAAGGAAGAACCTGAAGAAGAGGTAATGATTTCACCACCCTTTTTCAAGTTCTTTTCTTCTTCCACTTCTTCATTATTTGTTGTTACCATTATAAAATAATAACTCCAGTATCTTATATATACTGTGATGTTATTATAATTATGGTACAACCATATTCAGTATCCTATCCACCCTTTGAATAACATGTCACCATACGTGAATACGTACGGCTTACCGTCTCCACGTCGTGGTGTAATTGTTATTTAATATATTATTATTTGAATGGGTATAATAATGATTTTTAATTCATGAAAATAATAAATATAACATGATAATGATTCTGTATATATTATATACCATCCAATTATATATTATTTTAATATCAAAAGAATAATATTTTCGCTCGTGCGTACGTACGGACTACCGTCTCCACGAACGCGATGAGATTCATTCTCCATCATATCCATTCAAGTATAATTATCATTTGATGATTTAAAAATAATTTTTAAGGACTTGATATCATTCTGGATATGAAAAATATACAACCTAACCATTACAAACATGGCTTACGTAACAAAACATATAAAAGAAAACGAGTAAGTTAACACCTGAAACGACGATAATACTAAGATATTATTAACAAAGAAATGTTAAAAGATCATATATGATATCATATTAATATATATGATTCTTGTATAATTTAATAACAATTATTTCACCATTATACAGGAGGTTAAACTACCCTCAACCAAGGAAAAGTACAAGGTAAGGGTTTATTTCACAATCTCTTCATTATCCGAGGTTGTTTATACGCAATTATCTACTGGGATCTCTTTATCATCCACATCCATGTTCCTTAAAAATGTATTTAAAAACATTTTTACTATTTACTAGACAATGGGTTAAATTCATTTATACCCTTATGTGTTTTGAAAGGAATCTTTCCGTCGTTTTCCAAACAAGGCACTTTTAACATTTTCGACAAATTTAAGGTGAGAATGTCTTTTTTAACTTATACGGCGGGTGCGGCTATTTACTACCATTATAAAATCATCAAAGCTTCCCTTAGAAGCTTATAAGAATATTTTCAAAGTAAATGTTTTATTTTATAATTATGTGACTTTTAAATGATTTCAAAATGAATATTTTAAGAATTTGTGAAAGGTACTCTTTATCAAGATCATAATTTTAAATGTTTTAAAGATTTATCTTTCTAAATCTTTTTAATTAATGTCCATGTTTTCAAAATGATTTTAAGGATTTATTTATATGGACATAAATGTTTTGAAATGATATTTATTTTCAAAAGTTTCAAAGTGGTATGGGACACTTTGATTCAAAAACCTCTTTTAAATTACTTCCTTTATAAATGTGTGACTTTTCATTGATTTCGAGAAAAGAGATATTTCTCTCAAATAGTTTTGATTTTCATCTATGTCAACATCCTTTGATGTATTTTAAGCTTATTTGAAGTTGATTTATTATGATACAAACATTTTTATTATATTGAATGTTTTGTGATATGTTTTACTGTGGATGTGTTATTTTTATACCATTCATGGTTTATGGAGAAAGTATTGACATTTCGTATACTAGTTTTAATACGAATGTTTATGTTACGTTTAAAACTTTTCATATGGGAATGCATTGGACTTAGTAAGTGACGAGTGGAGCCTTCTATAGCTCCTCGATGCATCGGTAGGTCTCATGAGACAAACTAGTGTCTTGGCACAAGGCCTTGACAAAATCTTATTTGTAGTCTTGGCACGAGGCCTTGGCTATATGGTTATGATAGTCTGGCATTATGCATTCCATCATTATGAAAGTGGTTATTGATATTGCATGTGATTATTCGATTAGTAGAATATCCATGTGAATAAGTAAATGGAATTATTTCATTTTACTTTTTCCATACTATGTTGAAGTTCAAGTTTAGAAGGCTTTTGTTTTAGTTATACATTGCCTTAAATGTTTATTATTATTTATGAAAGTTTCCGCTATATTGTTATCCTTACTGGGCATTTGAGCTCACCCCTTTTCTATGTTTTATTTTTCCCAGGATGTGAAGAAGTAATTTATGAATGACCTACAGGGATAGTGTGAGGGGATAAGAGTGTGGACTATGGAGACTATGTTGTTTTAGTTTTCATTTTATGATGTAATGTAAACCTTATGAATATATCTAGTGTTTACAAGGCTACTAAACCAATCGGTCTTTCAATATTTGATATTTCTTGTGATCATGCCAATTTTACGAAGTAATAATGCACCGACTCTGGGTAACTGGGGTCGGGGCGTTACATACTATCTGATTCATCAGATATGAGGGTAATAGGATAACATTTTTGGTTTTCAAGATCATTTCCCTAAAGTTGATGATTTTTTGTATAAGGAGAAATACTTACTTGATTTTAGTGTAATATCATCATTGGTCATTCCATGAACAATTTCCACTTCATCTCTTATTTAAATAAATGAAGTTGAATTTTTCATTCTTGAAATGTTAGCAGATCATGCGATTGAATGATAGGTCATTCCATCTGTCTTTATCATAAAAAGGTTAGCACAAATTTTTAAATATACATAAGTCCATATATGGTGATATTAACTATATATGATTCCAAAAATGGATTTAGACTTCAACTATCATACTGCTTAATAAAATAAAACTAATTTCTACTAACCAGGGACTTATTTTAGGCCAGTGGTAGGTGATAAAGGCCTGTTGCACTTTGGTTGTGGGTTCGATTCCTGCATCCTTGTCCGAAGTGACGGGTTGTCACCCATCCTACGGGTTGTCCTTTTTCTAAAACTATACTATTACAACATTTCAGAAATAATATCCAAAATTTCTATCTTTAAACAATACTATCTGATGTCCGACTTAATGAATTCCAACCTTTAGGCTTATCAAAAATACTTATGTCCAATCTCATAGTATAAAGAAAATGACTACTAGAAAGGTCATGTACCAAGCATGTGAATACCATAATTTATCCCCCATATATCATAAGATATATCTTGTTGGTCACATTCCAAACATTTTAATTCCTTAATCATGTATTCTATTAAAACATGAATTACCATAGAAACTTTATGAAAACATGAATACTGTTAAAATTCAATTATTTCCACTTACCAAAATCCCAAAATTTCTATATACTCAAACCATGATATCACTTTGTCCTTAATACTATCAATCATTTCATTATCTCTTTATCCCTTCATTATGCGCATATCATCTGCTTTCCAAAAAATATTTCAATCACTTTTCATGGTTACCGGTACTATACAATTATTGAAAACTACAATAAACCAAAACATAGATATTCCAATATTCCACGATACTAAAAATGATATTCCACAACACTATTTTGAAACCCCGTTACATAAACACTTAATCATTCCACCACATTGTTGTCATACTCAACATAGCCAATAGTGATCGCATGTCACTTCCCTTTGTCCCTTGCCTTAATAGGTTGTTGATGTTGATCATCATTAACCCTTGGATTAGGAAATTGGTTAGAATAATTCCCCATTTCCTTGCACTTGTAGCACTGAAGTGTTGGTGGAGCGTTCTCTGTAGTCTTTTCTCTATTCACGTCATTAGAAACCTTTTTCCCATTACTTCAGCACTTAGATGCTCTATGACCTTATTTTCCACACTTAAAACATTTTCTAGTCCCTTTAAGACAATCTACACCATGCTTCTTTCCATACTTTGAGCATAATGAAACATTTTTCTTCTTTTCACCATAGTTTTGAGACTTTTCCTTGAACTCCATCTTTTATTTCTTGTCAAAACCATGAGATGGATATGTAACACCAACTTCTAGTTCTACCTTGATAGCACAATGCACAATTTCTTCGTAGCTACTGAAGTCTCTTATAGATAATGCCCTTCAAAGACTTGGTTTTAAGACACCGAAGAATCAATCAACTTTACTTTCAGGTTGGATGATAAAGCCATATGCATACCTTACAAGCCTTGTAAAATTCGCCTCGTATATACCAACAGATTCATCATCCTTTTGATTAAACTCAAGGAACTCCTTTTCCATCTTTGTTCAAAGAATACGATGGAAGTACTTATTGAAAAACAAGTTCTTGAACTCGTCCCATTCCATGGATTCAATTTCATCTTGGGGCCTTGTATTTTTAATTAGATTCCACCACTGGTCTGCTTCACCTTCTAACCAATAAACAGGAAAAATGAATTTTTCATGCTCTGAATAGTGAAGTATGGAAAATATCTTCTCATTGGAACTGATCCATTGTTCAGCAACAAGTGGATCAGAAGACCCACTGAAAGAAGGTGGACGATGCCTCATGAAGGAATAAATAGAATATTGTTCCCTTCTTTGCTCATTTGGAAGTACCTAATGATTCATAGCTTGTGTAAGTATAAAAATAAGATTTTTCACTCCATATCCCATAACATTGGTTTATTTAGGAGGAAAATAATTTCATTGTCCATTACATTGATCAACATGGTTCCTTTGGGTTCCAACCATCATCTAAAACCCAAAAAGAATAGTGCGAGAGGAAAAAATCATGCTAGGAAAGCAATATAATAAAGGGGGAGTAACTTCAATATATAACATCTTAGGTTTAATTCTAAGATCGTTACTGTAATTCTAGGACTATAACCTATACATATACTTAACCTTAGAGACATCCCTAGACACACCTTAGAAATATATCTAGGGATTTCACTAAAGTATTCGCATCCTAGTTTCCAAAGGTTAACTAAATCTCTCTTGGATACCAACTGTAGAGACCCATAACTTGACATACATAGACATTACATTACTTTTTTGGAATACTTAATACATGACAAAAACAGATGCCCAAAGACCGTATTAGTTTAGTGTCTTTGGAAACTCAAAACATAATCTTCTAATCATGGTGAAAGATCTTCAACATCTCCCATAAAGATCTTCCCTTTTGGTTTTATTACCTAAAACCTTTCTTTATATCCTAGGGAAAATAAAACATAAAAAGGGTGAGCTCAGATTCTCATTAAGTGTAAACACAGAGAACATAAAACAATCCCTAAACATTTGAACGTAAGAACATGAACATAAAAAATCAAAATCACGAGTAATTACATAAATCATGGCAGTGCATAAGGCATAGATCATAAAGGAACATTAACCATGATAAAATAGCATGGGAATAAAACATGTAATTGTGGCAACCATTAATCACATGTTATGATTTCCATATTAGCCAAGGCATTGCTGCCAAGACCATCATAATGGACAAAGTCCATTACTGAACCAGGTTAACTTGCCGTTCTAGCCTTGTATTACTGAACCAAATTCACTTTCTATTCCATCCATGTATATCTCATGAGATATAAATCTTTACCCAATGAATTGGAGGGAGATATAGGTCCCACCCATATCATAATTAAATCATTCTTTCATGTGCCACAAAATAAACATAAATCATTCATCATAACCCAAAGAATAATATGGGTTTCATAAACACCATCCCATAATCCATATAAAATAAATGGATATCATTTCATCATAAGAAAAATGAAACCGTGTAAATAATAGAGACATTATACTTGAAATATAAACATATTAAATACTGTCATCTTAGATAGAAAATGGTTTTGATAAAACACTTAAAATGAATTCTTAAGGAAAATATCATTTCTTCTTCAAAATAATTTTCTTTTCACAAAATGCCATGCAATTTTAAAAGAAAAGGATTTTTTTTAAAATAATAATGAAATCTTGTAGAGTAAGCTTCAAGAAAATATGGTGTTCTGAAACTGTAAAAATCCGTTCATGCCGTATAAGTTAAAAAAAACATTCTCCTCATACTTTTAACGAAAAAGTAAAAAAGTACCACGTATGGTAAACAAAAGAAAGATTCCTTCCATAACACAAGGTAAAAGTAAAATAGGGGTAAACATGAATTTAAACATGCATGGAAGAATATTAAACACTTTATGAAAAACATTTTATAGGCATGGATGAAAAATATAACCCCAGCAAATACTTACGTATAAGCAATCTCGGATAAAAATGAGATTGCAAAATTATCCCTTACCTTATGTCCAATTTCTTCTGTATGTGTCTGAGACTCCTGTATAGTGGGTTTAAAAATATTTTTAACTTGTAACAGAACCATAATAATATTTATGATATCATATATGATTCACTTACGACTTTATATTACCCGTTCATTTGTCAATTCCATGTTAAAGCAGCATTTTGGGTAAAATCGTTTCATTTATCGTCTGTGTTTTGACTTGTAATTATTCATATGATTACTTAGATCATGATTACTTACATCCAGAAGGTAAAACATGATTTATATATAATATATATTCAGAATATACATAATAGATCAATAAATGGAATGAAATACACCGTTCATGGAGACGGTAGGCCGTACGTACGCATGAACGCTGTTTTTGTTTCCTTATTAAATTGAATGGAAGTAAGTAAATAACATATACATAAATACAGTATCATTAATATGTCATATATTTCATGATTATTTATTATATATATACTTTATAATCATTCCTGAATGGTTAACTTGGAGAATGAATCTGATCGCGTCGTGGAGACGGTAATCCGTACGTACGCACGAGCGATGATATCATTCCCATAATTATTGAATGGAATTAGAGTGGATGATATAATGTCTCAGAATTAGTATCACGTGGAGACGGTATTCCGTACATACGTACGCGCGGTGATTTTGTTTTCCATAGGATGGATAGAAGGTTAAATAGGGTTGATTCATATTTATAATAACATATAAGTATATGAGTGATACTGATGTTATTAATTTATTATGTAACCACAAAAGAAGAGGAAGTATAAGAAGAAATGAATTTGAAAGAATCGGTAAAGGATATTACATCTTCTTCGACGCGCCTCTTCTAAACCTCCTCTTAGGGTACTAAAGTTGGACTTTGAAGAAGACCAGGACCTCTAGTATGTTTCTAGAGACGTGGATAAGAGAAATGGGCAGGGGTTGTCCTAGATTTGAGGGTAAAAGTGCTGTGAGGAGGAGAGGGAGGAGGTGCCCTTTTATAAGAGAGGAGATGGACACTTTTGGAAACCTCTAAAATATTAATTTATAATAAACTCAAACCCCACTTAAAAACCTCAAAAAATAACTCAAATCCAAATATTAGATGAGATAGGGTTGTAATATCACCAACCAATAAGATTTAGACATGTTGGTAATTTATTTTAAAACTTATCAACTTGATTTATCCTTATTTAATCTATTTAATTTTATTTGTGGTAATAATATTCTAAATTTTAAATTGTTATAAATAATTACTTAGGTGTTGTTAATTGTATATAATTGGATAATTTATGACATTTTAGACCATATAAATTTAAATTTATAATTTTTAAATATTTTTTTTTGATTTTTAAGCAATTTTATAATATGTTATTTTTATAAAATAACAATAGAGTCAATTTTGACACTATTCATTTATTTGAATTTAAATAAAATCCACATAGAGTATATATTCGAAAAAAATATTTAATAGATTACTAACATGTCATATTCATCTATAAAACTTGTGGAGAACATTAATTAGTTCATATAATATTTATTTTAATATTTTTAAAACCATTTATTTGATATTTCAATCAATAAAATAATTTCTACATCACATTGTGTCATCATTAATGATAATTATTTAATCCCTAAAATTTTAAATAAATTCTCATGATGTATATAATTTTATTAGATTTCTGGAGACTATTTATATTTGAAGTTTTATGATGTTTATCACTAAATTAAAATTATTACACTTATATGATATAAGAGAGTGACATGTTGTCACTTTCTTTGGTTTTAATAATAATTATATCATTTTCATGGTAAAAAGTCCATGAAATGAATCTATTCCGATCCTTATGTGATATGGTTTGACTTTTATTCATCTAATATAATTTTTTCAGGTTTTAGGGTAATTTTATAATCTTATTTTTACCCTTAATTACCCGATTTACCTTTAACTGTAGTAAATAAAAATTACCATAGTTACTATTCATAATGTCAAAAAAATAGAAGTAACATATTAACATAATTTGGATCCACTGAATAAAAACATGTAATACATTTTTCAAAATTCAAAACACAGAAGTTGCAGTAATTAATTTAAAATTAATCTCGTTTTTAAGAAAACGGGTTTTTAAAAGTTAAAACATTGTCAAAGATTGAAATATTTTTACCTATGAATTCAATGTAAAATTAATGATAATGATTTGTATTATATTATATGGTAAAAATATATTCTATTTATACTTTAAAAGCATTCAATATTATAATTTAACCATATAAATTATCTTGATGAAAAAAGTTGTTTTTAACTAAAATTTAGCGTATTTTTACTATTCATCAAAATATGAAAGTCATCAGAAAAGTATCAAAAATTTATCCAATGTAAATTTTTCTATCCTGATTCAAAAGAATAAGTTTATTTTTTAAAATTGAACTTATAAACTTGTCAAAAATTATATTTAAAATGGGTGCGCCATCAAAAGGCGGTAAAACTGCATTTTTTGAAAAAATACTTATTTTATCCGAAAAATTGATTTTGTTTTCATATCTCATTATAGAAAATGTGTAAGATGAATTATAATGTTATAAAATTCAAAATTAAGCTAATACTATTCATAACGGATAGTTCATAATATTATAATAATATATCATTGTTTAGTGAAACTCAGTATTGCGTACAACACACGCTATCGAGGAAGGTCGCTTTTGCGTGCAAACAAGCCAAGAATAGTGTTTGTGTATACTACAAGCTAATACGGTGTTGCATATAGCGCAAGATAATCTTGGTGTAGCGTACAACACAAGACATCAAATAAATTAAAAATAATATTTCTCATAAAATCTCGGGGTGTTACACCTTATCGCATGTTTCTCTAGATAATCCTCCACTTGGCTATTTGTGAATTCTATTCCATTATTTGTTCGGATCTTCTGGATTTTCTGATCTAACATATTTTTGAACTCCCCGTCAATATCTTTTAATACAACTAAACACCTCAAACTTATAGGTAATGATTAATATCCCTGCCATTATGCTGTAATCATCAATTAAGTGAACATAATATCTCATTCCATCAAGATCTCTTGGTGAAATTAGTCCACACACATCAAATGAACCAACTCAAGAAATTTGGTTTACCTTTTCTCTTTTTTCCTTATATGTATTTCGAATGATCTTCCCTTATTGGAATACGTCACACATATGTGTATGATCACATGATAATGTAGGGAGATCTCAAGAAGTATCATATTTCACCAGATCTTCCATGGACGTTTGGATCACATGGCTAAGATGTTTATGCCACAACTTATTTTATTCCTCCTTGGATAGAAAACACATATCTCCTTCTCTAATCATGAGGTAGAGATTCCCTTTTTTATGCTTTCCCTACAAAATAACAGCACCATATTTTTCCTTGATGACACATAATTTCTTTGAAAAGCTTATGGCATGTCCCGAGTCACATAATTGACTTACACTTAATAAGTTGTGACTAAGACCTTCAACAACCAAGACATATGCATGTCTCATATCTTTTCCCCCAAACTTTTCTTTCCCAGAGCCAATAATTTTCAACCCTTCATTATTACCAAATATTACGATACCTTATTTATCGTACCTAATTTCTATCACCAGATCCTTATTTTCTATCATATGGGAGGTGCATCCACTATCAATGATCCATGTCCCAGTGCGATATGATGCCTTGAACACAATTTATGTAATGACTACCTAATTAGATATTTTCTTTTTGATTCATGATTTTGATTTCATACCCGATATGGATTGATACTCTTGACATTCCTCAAAATATGATGGACCGACTTCATCTTGTAGAGCTGCAAATTGATTTTACATTTTCAGCTCATTTGATGATATATTTGTCTGATGCTTATAACCAACCTCAGTCTACTTCATCACATTCCTCTGTATTATTGATGAGAAATATATTTCCATGTGTCTAAATCTTACACACTTGAAATAGTGACCATCAAATGATGACCTAGAAAATTGAGCTCTGTATGACTGCCTCTATTGGTCATGTTCCATTTGGTACCTCTTTGCTATGGAACAAAAATTTTGTGAGTGTCCCATCTTCTCCATTTCCTATGTTATTTGTTTTCTTAATTCTATTCTGTGAGTCAAGAATTTTTCTTGATCTTTAACACTTCTTCACAGACTGAATAATTCCTCTTAAATTTCTTAAATATGTTTGGTTTTATCTTTTATAGTTTTAGTCAAACTATCAATTTCTATTTTTTGTTATTAAATTTTGATATTGTAATCAATAATCTTAACTGAACTATCTGGCATTGAAGACTTCAGTTTTTCAATTTATTCATTAATCTCAGACTTCTCTTCTTCCTACCACTGCATATAGGGTTTGGAATCACAAACCACTTTATTGGATTTCTTTATTTTATCTCTCCAAACATCTATTTCCTCAAGAGAATATTATAATTCAACATGGAGGTCAACTCTTCCTTTAACTTCCCCTTCTTCATTGTCACTTTCTTCTTTTGTTATGGAATTTATGACAACCACCACCAAAGCATCTGCTTCAAGATCTTTTTAGTCCTCCAACTCTTATGCCTTGGATTCTTCTGAACTTTCATCTTCTTTTGAAAGTAGATTATTCTTTTTGAAGAAATTTCTCTTATCACTTCTTATACTTTTCACATTAGATGTACACTTATTTTAGGGAATTTCATCATTATCTTTATCGTCATATTAAATCTTCTTAGGACACTTTTCTGTATAATGTCCAATCTTTTCACATCAAAAGAATACAAGTGGAAGTTTACCTTTGCACTTTCCTCTTACTCTTTGCATATTTGATGAGATAAATGACATGACATCATCTAAATTGTCTTAATCTTGACTAACTTCAATAGAGAGCTTCTTCATGGCCTTGAATTCCACTTATTAGGACTTCCCCTTTTCTACAATATTGTTATCATCATTTCTCATTTCATATGAAACAAGATTACTATGAAAGTTATCCAATGTAAGCTCCTTTAGATCCTTGTCTTCCAATACAAAAATATTCAAATTAAACTGAGGTGGAAGTTTTCTTAAGATGCGCTTGAAAATCTTTATATCTTCAATGATTTCACCAAGAACACACATGTCTTCCAAAAAAACATTCAACTAATCAAATAATGTATCAACAGACTCATTAGGGTGCATTATGAGACCCTTATATCTGTTCCATAAATCCCGAAGCCTTCCTTCTCTGATTTTTTATTCTTCCTCATAAATATTCAGAAACTTTTCCCACATAGAATGTGATTACTTACATGACATAACCTTCATATATATTTCATTTGATATATCTCTCCCTAGAGCATTGATCCCTTTGGCATCAATATCTAATTTCCTTTGGTCAGCTTCTGATAAAGCACCACTATCGATATTGGCTAATATTCCATGCATAACTATTGTAAAGATATCAATTCCTAATGACCGAAAGTAGTGCTGCATCCGATTCTTCCATAGATGAATTTTTTTTCCATCAAATATCGGAATCCATTTGTGATTGAAAACCTCCATTTTTTCTACTGATAGAGAACCACTGACTTTCAACCTTTTCCACTGATAACAATTGTTAGGTCCACTAGGTCAAATACCCTAAGAGGGGGGGGGGGTGAATAAGGGTATGAAAGATTAAAACTACTTCCCCTTAAGATCTTGTTTCATTGTTAAACAAAACACACTTCTATCTTTCTCCTGTATAAATATATGAACAAAAATGAAATCATGCACATGACACAATGATTTTACTTGGTTCACCCTCACTGGGCTATGTTCAAGGAGCATACAACGATGATGTAATAATGTACCGAATCCATTATAGCTCACTTCCAATTACAAGGTTCGGGATATACCACTTTTATACCTAGGATCACTGCCTTGACAAGATTTATGATCTACTTACTGTATTCCCAAGGGTCACTCCCTATGTCTCTTTCTCTGGCTCACTATTGGTGGAAAGGATCACCTTCTTCCTCTTATTTTTCTCACTACTCTTGGAAGGTATCCACTCATAATTTATGGACTTTTAGGTCCCATAATTTTCATTAAAGCACTCATCCTCAACTTTTGATAGATTCTCTATTGAATTCCATTTTCACCCATAGATAAAATCCACTTTTCTGCGTACTATCAGTTAGCAGAAATTTCTTTCATGAACTGTTTATGTCCCTTTGTGAACAGCCTGCTTTCTCCACAAACTGTACCACACCGCATAGCGTGTATGATCCACAGATCACATATTCCATGAACTACCTCAGTGTACCACCTCCATGAACTACCTCCATGAAACACCTCCGTGTACCACCTCTGTGAACCGCTTTCACGTACTACCTCCACTTACCGCTTTCACTTCTATGGAATTCCTTCTTCCATGGACCACTTCTTCTTTGCAGACCAACTCATCCTCCACAGACCACTTTCCTTTTCGATCTACAGATTCCCACAAAAACACTTTCACAGACTGTTTCTGTGAACTATTTCACCCTTCGCGGAATCCTCCCTCACAAACCGCTTTTGGACATTGCTGAATTTCTTCCCAGAGAAAATATTTTCTCTATTTAAAATCACTCTGAGTAATGATGGTATTAGGGATCCTTATATAGGAAAATAGATCCAAAAATCTCACAAATCCGATCTCCACGAATCTTCGATGTAATACAACCTTCACCGCGCACCGCTTCTCCCGTGAACCATCTTTCTTACGTGGAGGACGATCTCTTCCATGAATGAATCCCTTCATGGATCCACCAATCACCACCACATTTCTATGAATGACAAGAAATCCCAAGAACTACAAGACTTATACATACCTCTAGCTTTCTTTCAAACCATTATCACTCTGTGAATCATTCCTCATGTGGTCTGCATACCGCGCTTCACGGTTCGTATAATGCTGCTATGTAGAATCCTTACTTTTCCAAAATTTATCTGTCATTCCATGTACCACCTTTTGAATTCTGAAAACTATGGTTTTTAGTCCATGTACTGTGTACTCCTATGTGGAAACATTTATTTTCCAAAAACAAACTATTGATATTGAGGTCCAAAAATTTGGAAAACATTGAGAAACAATACCACCTTAAAAACCTGCTTTGGAAACATCAATCAAACTCATTCGTGGTCACATGACATTGTCAACAAACACAATCATACCCAAAAAAACCAATAGAATGCCTTGAGGTATTTTTCCTAACATAAGAAAACTTATTTAATAAGAAAAACATATAATAAATCACTAACCAAGTTGGTTTTAGGGAACCAACTCCAACATACTACCACTTGCACTAGATACAATTGACAATAACCTTTAGTCCACTACCTCTCACATGATACTCATGATTCTACTGAGATAAAGCCATCATCAAGAGGTCCACCTTTTTTTACTATGCGGATACTCTACTCACCACAAATTCACCTCACTGATAAAAATCCCTCAAGAGATAAAACTTTTGAAGTATGTGCCTTTTCCTCTGGTGTAACCTTGACTCTTTAGAGGGATCCACCACTATAATGTGATTGCAGTAAACTATGATAGGATCTTTACTTCTAGGTAACACATCAAGATCTTAGAAAAAGTTGTGAATCTAAGATGCTTCCTTGGCTGTATCATAATCTACAATATACTCGAACTATGCTATATAATCGATGATAACTGACTGATTTGAACTCTTCCAGCTCACAGCTCCTCCATTAAGGAAAAAAAAAGTATCCATACTGTTAATTTAGATCATTTTGATATGTCTTAAAACTAGAATCTATATAATCTATAATGATTAGTTCTTCATCTCCTTCATACACCAGGAACATATCCTGAGTATGCCTCAGATACTTAAGGATAGACTTAACAACACTCCAATTATATTCACCTGAATCTACTTGATATCCACCTACCATGCTCAAAGTATATGAAACATAAAGCCTTGTAAAAAACATGACATACATGATAGATCCTATCACAAAAGTGTATGAAATCATAATCATTATCTCTCTTTTCTCACATTTCTGAGGAAGAATTTTCTTGGAAAGTTGTATACCATGTGACACTGGAACCAATAATCTCTTGGATTGTTCCATACTGAACCTTTTCAGTATCTGGTCAATACATAAACCTTGACTTAGCCCAAGTAGCCTCTTAGATCTATCACACATGATCTTAATCCCTAGAATATAGGTCTCTTTACCTAAGTTGTTCATGGAGAAACACTTTCTCAAAAATTCCTTAACCTCTTATAAGGATGGTATATCATTTCCAATTAATAGTATGTCATTAACATACACTACTATGAAAACAAATGTACTACCACTAAATTTATTGTAAACACATGACTCACATTCATTCAAAAAGGAACCAAATTCCTTTATGGATTCATCAAATCAAATGTTCCATGACCTGGATGATTTATTTAATCCATAAATGGATCTCTACAACTTGCATACCTTTTTGGAATTTTCTGGAGTCACAAACCCTTCAGGTTGTATCATATAAACATCCTCAGTACTACAAATATAGACTTTATCAGCACTAGAAAAGGGAATTAACAATGATGAAAAAAGCGCTGTTAATCGAGGTGAAGATAATGGGGGGGAGGGGGGGGGTCCTTTTTATCAGCGCTCAGAAAAGCATTGATAAAGGCCCCTTTTATCAGTACTAAAAAAGCACTGATAAAAGGGGTCTTTTATCAGTGCTAAAAAAATGTTGATAAAGGGATATTTTATCAGCGCTTTTTTAGTGCTGGTAAATGTTAAAAAATATATATATAAAATATTTCTTCATTTTGGGGAGGGGCTTTAACAGTGCCCCACCCCCCAAGACTGAAGCCCGCATGCCCCAGCCACACCCAGGCCTTTAACAGCACCCCTACCCCCCTTTAATAGCGCTATGAATTATTCCCCACCCGCGCGCCACCCCTGCCTCCCCCGAGATTCAAACTCAGGACCCCTCACATGCGCGCCTAATACTTTTCCACTCCTCTCTTTCACTCTATTCTCCATTTATTGATATATATATATATATATCTATTTATATATATATATATATATTTCGTTATAGTTATTCATATATATATATATTAATATATATATATATAGTTATATTAATATATATAGTTATATTAATTTATATATATATATATTTATTCCTATATTAATATATTTATATATTAATATATTAATATATATATACATACATACATATATATAATAATATTTATATATTTATTTGTATATTGGTATATATTTATATCTATTTATATATTTATATATTTATATATTTATTTGTATATTCGTATATTAATATACATTTATAAGACCGGCTTTAAATACATTTATAAAATATGTTTTTTGTGTGTGTATAAATAAATAAATAAATACATATATACAACACACACACACACACACACACATATATTATATGTGTATCTGTATGTATAATTATACATATTTATATATATTTAAAAATATTATATATTAATATGAATATACATATGTTTAGAATATATAGATAATATATATCAGTTTTTCAATACAGACACACCCAAATACACACACACACATTATATAGGTATATAAATATTCATATATTTGCATTTTAAATAAAATGTATATTAGTTTTTTATTTATATAAGGCTTATATATTGGGAAATATATTTTATATGTAAATATGTTTAATTATTTATTTATAAAATTAAAATTTTATGTGCGAATATATAAAAAATATGTATATATTGTTATATATTTTATTATATATAACAGTACATTCTGAAAAATGATAAAATTTTAAAATCCATAATATGAATATGAATGTAATACATTGAAATAAATTCATTCCCCACTGAAAAAGGGCAAAAAGACCCCCTTAAACGAGGATGAAATTCCATCGAATGTTAAAAACTCAGGGTATCCCGACTAAAAACTCAGTTTTGGAGGCCTTTTGAGCCTTTTTTGGCCTTGAAAAATGTTATAAAAGGTTCCCTTGGGTCATTAGCGTGTAGATATTATCGCAAGATTCGATTTGATATACTGTAGAGCTCAAACGGACACTCAAAAGTTATGACCGTTTGAAGTTTGAGTTACATTTTCAACTTATTTTAGATATTTTATTATTTTTTTGATTTTGTTTCTTAAAATTGTTATTAAATGATTATTAGTCGATAATAATTTTCAAATTATTAAGTAATAATATTTTTTAAAATATTTTAAATCCATTTTCACTAAATTTTTATTTATTAAATGTAATAATCTATTTATACTTATCTAAACCATATTTAAAAAATATATATTATATTTATATCAATATAAATATACTTATATATCAATATATTATTTTTCATGATTTTTTTGAAATATACACTTTATCAGCGCTAGGAAAAAGTGCTGATAAAACCCCCCTTTACCTGTGCTACTAAAAAAAGCGCTGATAAAGGGGGCCCCTTTAACAACACTAAGAAAAAGAGCCAATAAAGGGGGTGCATTTATCAGCTCTAAAAAAGTGCTGATAAAGGGTCACTTTTAACAACAATTTTTTAGCACTGTTAAAGTGCCCTTTATGAGTGATTTTTTAGCGCTGATAAAAGGTTGCGCTGCGGAAACCCTGTTTTGTGGTAGTTCCTCTTGAATGTTCTCGTTAAGGAATGCAGTTTTGACATCCATGTTCTAAATCCCATATTCATGGTAAGACACAATGGCAAGTAAAATTATGATGAATTTAAACATAGAATCTAGAGAAAAGGTTCCATCATAGTTAATGCCCTGACTTTGTCTAAACCCTTTGGTCACTAGCCATACTTTATAGGTATTTCCTCTATCTTCCATATCCAATTTTCTCTTGAATACCCATTTATAACCAACCAATTTTACTTCAACTGAAGGATTAATCAGAACCCAAACTTGGTTTTGATACATGGAATCCATCTTAGAATTCATGGATTCTTACCACCTTGTAGCTTTTGATCTCTCCACTGCCTCCTTGTAGGAGAGAGGATCATCATTGTCAACCAATAATGAGCCACCTTCATTAGTGACTAAAAAACCATATCAATCTATTTCACTCACCTCTATATTTCTCCTACACAGTACTTGTATTTCAGGAACAAAATCTTCCACAAGGAACTATGAAATCGGTTCCTGTACCAACTCTTGTGTATCTTGAGTATCAAATTCATCAAATTTGATCTTTCTCCCATTATTATTTTTGAAGATGTTATCCCTCTCAAGAAATATGACCCATCTCATGACAATTACTTTCTTGTCTAAAGGGTTGTTTAGGTAGTATCCTCTTATTTCCTTGGGATATCCTATAAAGACACACTTCATGCCTCAAGGTGTTAGTTTTTTGCTTGATCTATCCATAACAAATGCCTTGAAACCCCATGCATGAACATGTGACAAAAAAAGTCTCTTTTCACTTCATAACTTGAAGGGAATAATGTTTTCTACTTTAGTTAGTACTTGGTTTAGTAAGTATGATGTTGTTTATAATGCATATACCCAAAAGGATAATGAAAGTCTTGCATGGATCATCACCGACCTTACCATTTCCAATAAGGTACAGTTTCTACTTTCACTAACACCATTCCACCATGGTGTATAAGGTGGATTGAGTTGAGATAAAATCCCATACTCCCATATAAAGTCGTTAAAGTCTTGGTTAAGATATTCACCATCTCGATTCGATCAAAGATTATTTATCTTTTTACCAAGACGATTCTCAGCCTCATTTTTAAACTCTTTGAATTTATCAAAGGATTCAAACTTACACCTAATCAAGTATATATAACTATACCTACTCAAGTAATTGGTAAAAGTAATGAAGTATGAATATCCACCTATAGCCTCTAGTTGAAAAGGTCCTCACACATCAGTGTATACCAAATCTAGAATATCCATATCCCTTTCACTTGGACCACCGAATGGTGGTTTTGTTAAATTTACTTGTAAAAAAGTGTGGCATATTTCAAGTGGATTAATCTCAAAAGAGTTGAAGTATCCATCTTGATAGATATTTTTCAAATGCTTCTCGTTTACATGACTAAGATGGTGATGCCACAACTTGGTGTTATATAAGTCATAAATGTTTGTTTCATTATCTATTGAAAATATTTCTTCTTATTAATTTAGTACATCAAGACCATTATTCAATTGTTCCATACCATAACATATGCTATCTTTATAAAATTATCAACCATTATTTCCAAAGATGAAAAAAATCCATCCATATCTAAACAAGAAATGGAAATAGTGTTCTTGGTAACACTAGGCATATAATAACATTTCTTTAAAACCAAAATCAACATTTTCAGCAATGTTAGATAGTAGTATCTAATGGATAGAGCATCCAACCTTACTTCATTGGAAGCCTGTGGATCCACCTCATCCCTAGTAATCTTTTAAAATCTACTTGGTTTCTTTATTTGGATACAAATGTGAGCACCATAGGCAATATATAATACCCAACTTGTAGATATATAAATATTAAAATCAATAAAAAATTCACTTTAATCCCCCTTTATTTTTTGGTTGGGTGAAATTACTCTTCTAGTGGACCTACTTTCCACATGAAAAACATACCATATCATGTTCCTTTACTTTCCTTTGGATCTTCTTCTTCTTGGAGATATAGTACTATGGAGACTTAGACTTGGAATGAGACTTCGGACATTTTTCCTTATTATATCCTTCTTATTCACCATAAGGAAAGTGAGTTTGTCACACCCCATGTCTTTATCAATTTGGAAGATAAGAGTAAGAAGTTCCAATAGTGTTTTCTTACTATTTATCATATTATAATTCAAAATAAAATTGGAGAAGTTTTTGGGTAGTGAGGACAGAATGAGATATGTGCGTTGCTTATTAGGGATCTTAAAACAAAATATGTCAAGACACTCAATGTAAACAATCATCTTGAATACATATTCCCCATTTTGTGTCAACTCTCCAAGCTTTCATGTAAATAGTGCATTGGATATCTTATATCTCTTCAATCTCACCTTCTATTAATAGAGACCCTAAAGGTGAGAAACTATGTTATACACATCCATATCCTCATATTGCTTTAAAAGATCATTAGACATGGAAGATAACATAAAACATTAGACATCCATTTCATCATCCACATGCTTCATATATAGAGATACCTCTTTCTCACTAGCCTCGTTAGAAAGAGACTTAGAAAGTGGGGTTTTTAGCACGTACAATTTCCATTCGTGGAATAGTATAATGTGCAAGAGCCTATACCATTCTTGGAAATTAGAATATGTGAGAAGGCTATCCTTATCTAGTATGGATAACAATGATATTTTCAATTTCATTTGATTTAACATTATTGCAATTTAAGAGAAGATAATTAGTACTTTTTTTGATTGCAAAAATAGATTAATAAATTTAAAATTAATTAAATTCTTATCAATCTCCTGTTATTTTTTGTAACCTAATATCCATGACCATTAGTTTTGGAATATATTATCACTTATATATTCTAGTTTTGTGGATCTATATTTCATTCTCATAACCCATACATGGGCCTAAAAATCTATTCGAAGGGTTTTAGGTTGGTGTAACTTACCAGCTACATTAACTCGTAGTTCCTTAATCTATTGAGTGGGATCCCCAATCCTAAAATCATGTTTTAATATTTACTCAACCTTTTCCTATTAGGTATACTAAGACCCACTTGGGAAGTCAATCCTTGATGTAAAATAAGTTAGGTCAACCCAAAACTTCAAGCTAAAATTTCCACAATAATTAAATGCACCCCAACTTGGGTTGATAAAGCACTTTGAACTATGAGGTCGATTATAACTTAAGTAGTGGAAGGATAAGATGACTTAATATTTTAGTTTGAGGGATTTTTGTACTTATGCATAAATCCCATTTTTATATATTCTCATGACTTGTTAATATTAAGTAGATTTTACTTAAGTTATTAACCATTTCTAATAAAACATTCAAACATAATTTGATTATATTTTATTTCATATTTCATGCTTGTTAATTCATTTATTTTTTGATCACAAAACATTTAAAAACATAAATAATTAACCATAAAATTGAAAAAAATAAAATATAAGTGTCATGATCATGAAATTATCTAATGGTTAGTTTATCCAGCAGATGATAATAAAATAACCCTCAACCCTAGGGGAAAACATCTTGAATCATATCTTGGTTCATGTTCTAGTATTCCAACTTGGCTCTTATGCATCGCCTTGATTGGTTTCAACTTGACTGCTTGACTTAGGCCACATCCACTCTCTTGGGATCTTTATCCTTACATAATATTTCACTCACACACAGGTGAGGGGATCCAATGGATATAATAAAATAGAGTTTACATAAAAGAAACTATGGGAACACAAGCCCTTACATAATAAGAAGGATGGTATGACTCGCAGAACATCAATAAAAATTTAAACATAAAATAGTAAATTAAAATAAACCAATCACACACAAGGGTTAGTCTAATATCATTATCATCCACACATCAATCAATGAGCATAAATTTTTAATCTTATTATCAATTACTTTGATTCATTCTTTAATTAAGATAATGCACCACAAATTAATCCAATTAATTTAATTTACCTTAATTCCATCCAATCATCCTTAACTCACCATCATATATAATTTTAAACAAAATTAATTTTGTTTAAAATTAATGTAGTGTACAAGTGTACTTGGAGGCAACGTCATGTGTTCATCAAAATTTTAAAATGGAAATTAATTTAATATATAATTGTTAAACCTATGACATGGAATGTACTGTCGAATGAAAAAAACATGAAACACATAATCAATAGGTTTTAATTAGAAATTTAATTCTTCTTCCCACAAAAATTTAATAAAACTATCAAAAATATACTACACGACATGTACAAAGGGTACACGACATGTACTTGTATTCTGCCCATGTTCTCAACACACACTTTGGGCCCGGATACGTTCCTACCATGGATGTGTTTGAGGTACATGGTGTGTACTGGGAATACATGAGATAATGGGACCACCTGTCATGTATAGTGGTTATACAATGTGTAGTTATTTATATCATGTGCTAGCCTATTTATATCTACACATTTATCTGATCTATTTGGATCTTAGATATGATTTTTTTCAAATATGAACCTATATATCAAGATACAAGAAATAAAACAAAAGTACATGACATGTACTTAGGAAGTACATGTTGTGTACTATGATTTTATCTAAGTAAAGACTTTGTCACCTCTAGATAGCATGAATCAAATTCTTCTTCATTATTTATCATTGATGGATTATTGGTTAAGTTATCAAGAACAAAGAAAGAGAAGAGATTATGATTTTAGATATTAAAACAAATCATTTTAAGTAAAATAAAATGAAAACATATGAAACTAATCAATGAATAATAAATAACTATAAATTAAACATGTTACCCCGCTCTGATACCACTTGTAGGTTTCAGGTGCATCAAAAGTGTCCTTTACTTGTATGAACAACTCGGATTTTTTTTTCATGAATCATGTGTAATAATTTCTTTACATGATCAAAGTGTCATGTCCAACAAAAACAGTAGATTAATTGACTATATTAAAACATTGGAACCACAGGATAAGGATCTTCACATATAATTTATAAGTAGATATAGAATTACCTTAACTCGTAATTAAATCTTCATTGATGATCGGTGGAATAGATATCTTCACACCATCATTGTGCTGCATGATCCATGTTCAAAACCCCTCTAGAGGTGATTCACACATGCACCATAATCCCTAAATGATGATATAAAATCATCAGGTGCTAGCATGGTCGATCCTGATTGCACGCATTATTCATGGTTGACCGTAGTAAAATTATTTTAGAGAGAAGAATAACTCTTGATGATCTCTTATTTCCATGAGAGAGGAGGGTTGGAAAGCTCTCTAGATCTATTGATCTATATCTAGGCCTTGATAGAGTCTCAATCCATCTGTTGTGCACACCAATTATGTTTTAGGAAAGATATATAATTAGATATTTATTATGACAAGTTTATGGTTGGAAAATTACACACTAAACCCTTTCAAATTCAATAATTATTAGTTTAACCCATGTATAATAATTATAATATAAATATTATTATTAAATTCTTGACATGTGCGATGCACAAAGAATATAAATAATTATCATTTATACCATTTCCAATCAGACCATTAAACTCAGATTTCTTTCACCAATCGATATTTACCGATCCTCAAATAATAACTATTTAATAAATAAAAGTCACTACATTATTCTATGATAAATATAATAAATATTATATTTTTCAAACTTGAAAATAAATATTTATTATTATTATTATTTAACTCACTATTATTTTGAATAACATGTGATTAAATTATAACGATCAACCAAACACGAATAAATATTATTTATTATATCTTGTTAAATTCAAAACTATAATTTAACTAAGATTATGGATAAACTTAGTGTGTGACCTTCCATGCCTCTTTATCAATGGAATTAGGCATAACCACCTAAAGTATAAGTTTAACATCTAGAAACATTCCAAGGAATCTATAGAGAAAGAAGTTAATGTCACAATAACGTCTAACCCCCTTACAACCATTTACCATGCAATACAATCCTTTTATCAAAATATCTCAAATAAAGAAGGTTTCATTCTAGTACCATCAACCTTTATGCTTGATGTATCTTTATCCAACTTTTAGAAAATGAACTCACCCATAGAACACAATGTCCATGGATTTATTAAGGTAGTTCCATTACCATCAAAGGGTTTGAGATATTAACTTTCATCAAGAGACAAAAGGGATAAATCCTTTCTTGCATTATCAACTAATTATATATCATTTGTGATGAACCCAAAGTATCCTACTTCATCATGAACATATGTTGTCATTTTTTTCATAAATACATCAAAGTACATGAGTCATGATATATATTAATGACAATATTAAAGTTTAAGAATAAATACACATGTCCGCAGGTAGAAACATCCAATGAAACATGGAAATGTGGATTTCTTATTGATGATTTTTTTCTCGTAACCTCATATCTTGGAGATTACCAAGGGTGAAAAGCATGAGAAGGTGTCTCAATGTATTATGAACCTCTTACCCCTAATATCCTATATTTTCTAATATCATATGACCATATAACAAAGTTCATGAATAATGTTGTGCATCTCTAAGTTCTCATTGTAGTAGGGAACTTCTATTTCCTTTAAACATGATATATATTCTAAGGACATCATCACATACAGATATCATGCATAAGAATAATCAATATGTGATAAGAAAACTTCTTTAATAATAAAAACATATAATCAAGCACTAAAAAAGTTGGTCCTAGGTAACAAACTCCAAAAACAATGCTGTATGAGTATATAATAGGTGGGTTGTGTGCAAGGCATCACTGATGGTGCAAAGGGAGTGGGTCCTATGAGGCAATGCCAGCAAAGATGAACCATCCCACCCTAGATCACTATGAATAGTAACCATATCAGCGGAGACACATGAATTTAGGAATTCCTGCATATACACAAGAGGTCGTCGACTAGAAGTGAGGATCTAAGGGTGGTACTATGAGAATAGTATACCCCCTATATCAGAGTGAACGATAACAATAAATTATCCAAACACATCCATAGTAATAGGATAAGTAAAAAGAATAAATAAAAAGGAACATGCTAAAAAATGCAGTTATATAGGATTGAATGGTCATTCTCACATAAAAGAACTGATTTCACACTAGTCCGATCATATAAATAGAAATAAATAAAAGAAAATAAAGTACACAAGGATCCACTATTAACTTTGAGCCAAACCATATAACCAATCTCCTCGACTATTGAATTGCTCCAGATCGATCCAAGACTCCACACGAGTAGCTCTGCTTGATAATACAACACTAGGTCTTTGACCTAACTATTATGCTTCTATTCCCAACTTGAAAGCATAAATAAGGTCTACATGAGCACCAAGGTTCCTATAAAGGGGGTGAGAATAAAATCCTCAATAGGTTACCCCCAACACTAGACCTATAATTTGCTGTTATAAGTGCATGATCATGAAATATGCCTAACCAAGTCAATACAGAACTGAAGGAAATAAATAAATAAATAAATAAATAAATGAATAAATAAATAAATAAACCACCAACCAGGGGGACCAATTTTTACCCTAAAACAAATAACTAATGTCGATCCTCAGGACCATGACCCTGATATACCATACCTACTTCGTCCAATGTTGGAATTTCACTAAGCATGTCAGGATGGATGTGTTAACCATAATAAGTCCCTGGGGCTCTTTCAACCTTATATACAGTGATAATAAATTGGGGGATGAACTCAACTTGATATAAATTATAATGAAATGGGGAAAGCTCTGTACTAGTATCACAACCCAGGGAATATTCTATCACAATGTACAATGGTTCTTGGCAGCTGACCCCCAATCATTTGGAAGGATTGACCATGCCTACTGAAGACCCCACAATCCCTCATTAGATAGAATGTGGTAGAATGAAATCCTCTGACCGACACCAATATCATCCCTGATCCAAATCCATGTAATCCCCACCAAAAGTTTCACTTACCTCTCTACCAGGGATGTTTACTTTAGTATCATGATCTCCCCAAAGGGAGTTTTCATGACTTCCCTGTAGGGAGTTTTCAGGAGCTCCCCATTTCAGTATTAATGACCTCCCCATAGGGAGTATTCATGACCTCCCTATAGGGAGTTTTCACAACCTCCTCATAGAAAGTATTCATGACCTCCCCATCAGGAGTATTCACAACCACCCCATACGAAGTTTTCTTTTCATTTAAAATAAACACCTCCCTAAGGAATTTTCCATATCAAATAATCTAACACCACCCACAAGGGAACTTTCCATACCAATAATATAAACACCACCCCAAGGAAGTTTTCCATACCACATCATAAAAAAGGATAGAAGGGCATACTAACACCTAAACCCACCATCACCGACCACTTACCATTGGTTCACATGCAAGTAAAAGTTCTAAAGTGACACTCATGATCATCATTAACCATTCCTAAGTACAACCTCTCACTAGGGTCTCATATCTCTGGGGAATCCACAAGGTTCCCTTAGGTCTCATCATAGCCATGAAACCTAATAAGGGTCCCTCAATCCTTAACTCATATCTCAGGTCAATACCTATCACTCTCAGGGCATAGGATCCCTCAACATTATCAATGTCTCATTGAGGCCTCACTAGACCCCTAGGCGGGTCTCACAAGGGACATGACTTCGATCCCACCCCTTTCCAATCACTCTATATTAGCCCAAACACTTAACTTATCCATCTCTTTGAATCATAAGCAAGTCCTAGAAACTAGGAATAGTCTCATGCTATCAAAATCTAAGGGACTTGGTGTTCCTACACCAAATCCTTCTGTCATTCTCCTGACTATCACATGGGTCACATATCAAATCTCCCACAACATACCTTTGGATCCATTCATTGAAGGAAGAACCTCTCTATCATAATTTACCAACAACGAATCATCTTTCAAAAGACCTAAAATAACTAAGAGGGACCCACCATCACTCTCTATGAAGAAAAATACTCACAATGGACTACTCAAAAGTCTAATTTTGACTCCAGGGTAAGTAAATAGGAAAATATTCATAAAAGGGGAAGTACGTGACATGTAATTCATGTACACAATGTGTATCCACAAGCCTTAGTCTAGGCGGTGTACCTTTGTCCAACCTGGTGTGTGCTTCCCAAGTATATGGCATGTTCACTTCACACCAGGCACCTGGTTGTGTACCTTACATGGGTTCTATCCATGTATTCCCCACCTAGGGTCCAGCTATGTAAAACTACATGCTAAGCACCCCAACACAGGATCTGACCGTGTAACCCCACACACCATGTTCCCCAACATAGGGTGTTTGGATGAGTACCCAACCACACCCTTGAGTCACCCCTACATGGTGTGTCCCAAACACGCATTTTGTGTACCCTTTATCTTCAAACCTTAACCTAAATTAATAACAAATGAATTGTGTTCATAAAATACATGATGTTTGATTGGGTTTTCCCAAATGGAAAACCCATACAAATCCCATGGAACCCCCACTCTCTCTAAAAAACCCATAGATCGAACCTCTAGGGGTCCCCAACAACCATAAACAGGCATTAAAAATTTAAAAAAAATTTATATAAGGACCAAGGCTAAAAAATAAAAAATTGGACTACCTTGGAAAAAATTCACTATAGCATCAGTCTGATCCATGCTCCGCGACCACGATAGCATTATTTGGATTCTCCTGATCTCCATAGTGACACCTCTCTTATTCCCTCCTTCCCTATCTACCTCTCCCCCTATCCCTCTCTTCTCTCAATGATGACAAGAATAAGCCCTATGGGGGAGGTAATTAGTGATAAGAAACCAAAAGGGAAGTGGTGTAAAATAAAAAGGAAAATTAAAAGAGAAAAAATAAAAAGGAAAAGAAAAAGGTGAAGAGGCCCGAGCCTATCCCTAACACCCACAATGAGTTTATACCTTTCCTAGAAAAAACATAACATTCTGAACTCAACCATGAAGTCATAATTTTAATTTGACAAAAAAATAATGAGATATCATCGAACAAACATGCATGAGTAAATTAATATTTAATTAATTAAATATTAAATATTATGTAAAAATCTGAACGACACAGATTTCAACCAAAATTATATCCTAGGCTAAACACTCTATCTTGGGACCAAAAAAGTGGTCAATTTTTTTATCCAAGATCACATCCTATGGGAAAATGACCATTTCACCCCTCAAAAGAATCTAAAACCAAAAATTCAAATTTCATCTAAATTAACCGCCTGAAAAAACATGGGTCTTTACAACCTCCCCACCACAAAACTTCTCATCCTCAAGAAGCCCTAGTGGTATTCCACCCACACCTTCCAACCTATATTTTTTTTTCTATATGTCATTATATCATCAAATCACACTATAAAACACTAATAAATATTCCACCAAAAAATCCTAACATGAGTCACACTATTCAAAAAAATCGATCCACTCTCTCATCACCACTAGATGTGATGACTGGACATGGTCATCCCACTCAAATCCAAGTTCTAACATGAGACATCAATTAATAACCCATTACCAACTTATGTGATCGAAATCCTCGACAACCATCAAAATTCAAATACTATTGAGGGTCACACCCTCAAGCGGCTAATGATGCACTCCTCACTATATGGATTCACTTATACTGCTCTAAGAGAAAAACCTCCATGAGCCTCATCATCCACATATGCATGTTGCTCCTCCTGAGCCACACTCACTCACTTTCAAACCTAGAAATTTCATCATTAATGGGGTCATTATTATCACAATGAAATCATCTCTAAATTCATCAAAATATCTAGGATACTAGGCTTATAAGAATCTCATAATATCCAATGGTCCTCAGCCTACTCATGGTTATCATCGATTTAAAAAATCAACAGGACCTGTGATTAACCAGTACATTACCTTTATATCATCAAAGCCTAGAGTTTTATGCTCCCATGTGACCAACTATGAAACCCAACTTATAATCCTATGAGTCACACATCATCGAAACTAAACTGACTATACTACAAGGCATATAGTTATTACCTAACTAGGGCACCCTTGACACTCCTCTTCAAAAACAGGCACCTTACTATTGCCAAGGTCTATCACATAATTTCCCTCCAACCAGCTTCATTCCCAAAACCATGAGCATCTACCCACACCTTCACCATGTTATCAAAAGCACATCTAGAGTCAACAAGGTTAGAAACCATAATGGCCATACCCTTCAAAATTGGCATTGATACCAAAATTTTCTAGCAATTAAGGTGCTTAATCCCATGAAGCTAAGGAATCACCATTCCAAAACCATAACCTTGATAGCACCTCCCATGCATCGATTCCAAATGTAAGAACTTACCCATGCTTATCATTTAAAAAGACACTCACAACTTTAACTAACCCCTCTTGTGAGTTACCCTCGCATATAGAACTATACACAACCTCTCTAAAAGATAGAGTTATGCCTCATGTTCACTAGGGTCTCCACTTAGCCTATAAAAAAAACTCACAGGGGTCTATACCAGGGAAAATCATGTTCTAAACACCCACTATAGGGTATCATGTACTCATCTCAAGCATCACATGCCAAAATCACCAACCACACCTAAGGCACCACCCTCTATGATAATATGTAGAATATACCACTCCTTATAGGATTAGGTCACATCCACAAGTATACATGCATAAAACCAACATCAACCTAAGACGTTCTATATCCAGAGAACCATAGTCAAAAAATTTAGTTAATTAGAATGTAAAGACATGTAAATTTCAAGGAAATTTTTTTCTTAAATTTTTTGGGATTTTACGAGCACGCAGTTTCTGACGGCACCTAATTCTGAGGCCTGGTGTGCCCGGAATCAATTTCTGAAGTTTAGCTCGGGTAAGTTCAGTGAAAGAACGAGTGAGTTTTTCTATCTTTTGAACCGGTGCTCGGAATTGAAATCCAAGGGCACCGATGGAACTGAAGCACTGATAATTTCTTAAGAGGACCTTTACCGAAGATGCGTCTTCTCTGGAGGAGTTTTTAAAAAAATGTGGATTAAATGAAAAGTAAAATAAAATTGTGTTACAATTTTATTTCTTTTTCTAAAGTGGTTTTAATCTATATGGGGAAGTTGGGGTGGGACCCACAATTTTCTAACTACTCATGTTAGGATATTTTTGAGGTGGGGCCCACACGAGCCCCAACCATTCACATTCCCTAACCCCTTAACTCTCCCCCTTTAAACTTGTTAACCCCCCTTTTTTATTTATGTAACTCTCCCTCTTTATTAATGCCAACACACATTAATTTAATTAATTGAATCGCTTCAACTAATTGAATTAAGTGTTTGAATTTTGAGTTTTTAAATGCATGGAAAAGTAAAATAAAATAAGGGGAAGCTTATTTTATTTTGGTTAGCTTGTTGTGTTGAGTATTGATGGAGAGAGCTCTAGTCTCTTTTGAAGAACTTCTTCTTCAACGAAGAACGCCAACTCTCCGAAAAAGAATGTCGGCTCAGCGGCCCGGGTTTCTCCTTCATTTTCCTCCTCTGAGGCAAGGAAGGAAACAACGACGTGGGAATTCTCCAACGACGTCACACTTGTTCTCTCTATGATAAAAAGAGGAGACACCGCTTCCTCCTCGGACGCTCTCTGTCGACGTCTACGAAACCTCACCACGTGACTCCGTCAACCGCGACGCCGACGTTCGTCATTGTTAGTTGAGGTAGGGGTTAAGTTCAATTTTAATGAATTAAAATTGTGCTTTGTTATGTCGTTAAAGTATCTCGTTTAATTTGGCCAAATGTTATCGACGTAATGGGAGGAGATCAGACCGCACAAACACGACTGATTTCTCCTCCCCTTATCTTGTTAATCTTCGTTGATGATTGTGGCGAAGGCGGCGCGGTGCCGTTGCACCGTGCGAGAACGAAGAGAACTATGGCCGGAGTGGGCCACGGCGATGGTGTGCCGCACCATCGCACCGCGCCAGTGAGGCCGAAGGAGGCCGCGACCAGGAGAAGACCGCGGCGGAGGGGCGCGACGCCGTCGCGCCGTGTCGGAGATTCAAGGGGCCGTGGCCAGGGCGGGCCGTGGCGGAGGAGCACGGTGCCGTTGCGCGGAGCCAGTCGGATAGGAGCCACGGCCTAAGGCCGCAACGGTCTTCAAAGGGGCGGCCGGTAGAGCCGGCCGCCAGTGCCACCTGGAGGCGGGACCCAAAGGGGACCCGCAGTTACACATGGCCGGCCAATACGGCCGACCGTTCGAATAACCCGGGGGGTCAAAACCCTCTGACCAGATCCCTAGGGCGGACCCCACGGGTCCTCCATTTCAGAGACAAGTGGGCTGCCTCCCCTTATGCACCCCGCTCGGCCGATAGCCAGGCCGGGCCGCCCGCGCCGGGCCGGGCTGTCTGCGCCGGGCCGGGCCGTCTGCGCCGGGCCGGGCCGCCAGCATCGGGCCGGGCCGCGCCAGTCGGGTCGGGCCACACCCAATCAGGCCAGACCTGAACCCGGGTAGGGTCGACCCAGTTTGGGCCGACCCAGGGGGTATTGGGCTGGGTCGGACCGGGCCTAAACCCCCTATCTTCGGACCAGGTTCGTTCAAACGCCTATATCTTGGGCTACAGAACTCCGATCGATGCACCGTCAATTGTGTAGGGATCCTTGGATCGAGAAGGTCATTTAGGTATATTACACTCAAGATTTTGGCAAATTTTGGGTATGGGAGAGTTGGTTCAAACTCGAAACCAATAGGGACCACAAACCGGAAACACTCATAGCTTAAGGACCGGACGTCCGATTGACGTGCCATCAATTACGTCGAATTCCTCTTAGTGATACGGTTCTTTTGGATTACTACACTTGAGGTTTGGATGCAGATGGAGTACAGTCAGGTTGGTTTTAGCTTAGAAACCAACCGGGCCCCTGGGACGGAAAAGCCAATAACTCTCAGACCGGACATCCGATTGACGCGCCGTCTGTCGCATTTAGTTCCTATTGACGAGACAGAACTTTGTGATACATCAACTCTGGACTTAGTGATAGTTTATGTATCGACCCCTTGGCTCATGGAGCGGACCCGCTTGGAATCGATCATGCTGTGTGCGGGAACCCCAGAGCTGGCTGCGACTGTGACGGCGATGACGACTGTACTTGGATCCTACGTGAGTTCTGCAGTGAGGACGACTGTACTTGGATCCTCATTGGGTTCAACAGCAATGATGAATGTACTAGGATCCTACGTGGGTTCGACTGTGATGGTTACAATACTTGAATCCTACGTGGGTTCGGCAGCGACGACTTCTGTACTTGGATCCTATGTGGGTTCGACAGATGAGATGATTCAGAGGCTATATCTAATCATCTCCACCCCTCTTCGTGAGTAGTATACCTGTGTGAGCTGAGTCTTGACTTTCAATCATTATCATCGATATGATTGACTTGCTTTCCTGTGTGGATTGAGTTGTGCTTTCCTATGTGGACTGGGTTGTACTTGGGCTCATGAGTTAGAGCTGAACTGGAATTGATGACTTTGGTATATGTATGGGAATATACCTAAGTAGAGTTGGTTGATACTTCGTGATTGTATCTTTCCTTTGTGGTTTATCCTTTGTGGATTATGGGAGGCCTTTGGGGGTCTCGGGGTCCCTACTGAGTATCGTATACTCACCCCTGCACGGGCTATGCCCGCACTACGTTGTGTTGGTTGCAGATGATGGACAACGCTGATCATGGTTGAGGCTTGTAGAGCGGGACGGTACCCGGAGGTGGACTATCAGGTGGGACATACATGGAGTGGACGACCAGACCTATAAGTTGAGGATACCATATGTACCCACCCTTCAGGTGGGATAGCCGGAGGACGACTTGGTGGTTGTTGATTTACTTTACTACTGCTGTACTTTCTTTTCAGTTGTACTATACTTTCAGTTGGGTTTGTATTCTGTCCCATTTACTTTTCAGCACTTACTATTGTACTCAGTTACTTAGTGTTTACTATAGCTTGCGTACTCTGTTGTGTTTATTTACTTATATAAAGGAAATGCCTTCCCATTTATCTGGATTTACACCTTTGGTGCTAGTTGCCAGCCCCTGGCCTATGGAAGGTGGGCTTGGGGTAGTCACAGCACGGGCCCCGAGGACGGGTCGTGACATAGAATGCCATTCCAAGATATATGGGAAAAAACCACACAAGTTATTATCAACATTTTAAATAACCAAACCTATAAAAAAATCACCCACAGGGGGTTCATCCACAATTCAATAATTCCTATATCAATATACAAAGGGTTACCACACATCCCTTGCATCGAGGGAATATCTAATCATTATTTCCAATGAGTTCCTCACTATAGATCCATATGACCTACCATCAAAATAAATGAACATATATCATGGTCCAAATGAGTATAATTCCACCAAGAACTTATACAAGAATACATTTTATGAGCTGTTGTTGAAACTTTAAACAGATGAACTCTCATCATTAGTGAAATCACATTAGTAGGCTTATATGTCATGCAAATCCTACATGCCTGAATACTATACATGAGATGCCTCTTAAACCTATGAACAAGATAAAAATCCATAATAAATCATAAATCTAAACATCATATGCATCAATCAAGGTGAAATCATATAACTATAACATTGAATACCAAGAATATCAATCTCATGCCTAGGTAACCCAGACTTCCCTCGAGAAAGGTGTTCACACAACACTAGGATGAGTTTCATCACAATATTTGACACATTCATATATCTCATGTATGAAATACCCAAAATATTAAATCCAAAGAAACCTTTGATACCAAATTTAAACATCCTAATCTAGGTCACTATAAACAGTAACCAAATTGGTGGTGCCACATGACCTTAGGTGTGTCTTTTATATACAAGAGGCTGCTGACTAGATCATGGAGTCTAAAGGTGGTATTTTGAGGAGACTATACCCCCTGTATCAGAGTGAAAAATAATAGTAAAATATCCAAACACATCTATAGTAATTGGATATATAAGCAGAAGAAATAAAATGGAATATTCTATAATAAAAAAAATGAAATGCAATCATATATACTCAAAAGGCCATGCTCACATAAAACAGATGATTACCCACTGGGTCGATCATATAAAAAAATAAAATAAAATAAAGCACATGAGGCTCCACTACTAACTTTGATATAAACCACATACCCAATATCCCTGATTTTCAAACCACTCCAGCTTAATCCAAGACTCTACATGAGGAGATCTACTCAATCATGCAAGACTGGGTTTCCACTCCAACCATCATGCGTTTGTTCTCAACCTGAAAGCAAACATAAGTTTTTCACAAGCACTATGGTACTCGTATAGGGGTGAGAATAAAATCTTCAATAGGAAACCTCCAACAGTGGACCTATAATATACTATCATAAGTGAATTCTCATGTAATATACCCAACCTAGTTGATTCATAACTAAAGTAAATAAATAAATAAATAAATAAATAAATAAATAAATAAACAATTAAATAAAATACCACCCAAGAAGAACAAGTCCTACCCTGAAACCAATAACTAGAATTGATCCTTAGGTCTATAACCCTGATCGACCATACTTACTTTGTCCAGTGCTAGAGTATATTTGATCATGTTGCGATGATCATTCCAACCATAACAATGACTCATGGGTCTTTTATCCTGATATACAGTGATAATGACCCAAGGGATAAAATCACCTAGGTAAATAGTATAATTACCTGGGGGTATACTTTGTACAGATATCAAAACCTAATGAATGCTCTATCCTAGTATACAATGCTTCCTAGAAGCTGAGCTCCGATAGTCTGGAAGGCTTGACCATTCCCACTAAAGACCCCATAAGCTCCCAACAATATAGCATGCTGTAGGAATGACCTCCTATACCTAGAACCAATATCACCCCATCTCTAAATCCACGGAATACTGACTTGAATAATCACAAAACTCCATACTAGGGGAGTTTTTTTAGTATCATGACCTCCCCTAAGGGAGTTTTCATGATCTCCCTATAGGGATTTTCCACGAACTCCCCATAGGGAGTATTCCAAACCTCCCCATAGGGAGTTTTCACAACCTCACCATCAAGAGTTCTCATAGCCTCCCCATATGAAGTTTTCATAACCTCCTTTAGGGAGTTTCCATGACCTCCCCATAGGTATTATTCCTGACCCCCCATAGGAAGTTTTCATGACCTCCTTATAAGGAGTATTCACAACCTCCCCATATGGAATTTTCTTTTCATTTAAAATAAACACCACCCCAAGTCTTTTTCCATCTCAAGTAATCTAAGACTTACTGTGAATCCATTTTCAATACCAATAATATAAAAACCACCCCAAGGGACTTTTCCATACCACATCATAAAAAAAGGACACAAGGGTGGGCCGAACTCCTAATCCCACCATAATCAACCACTACACATCAGTTCACATGCAAGTATGAGTTCTAAAGTGACACAAAAAATCACCACCACCCATTCCTGAGTACATCCTCTCACTAGGGTATCATATCTCTTGGGAACCCAGCAGGATCCCTTAGGTCTCATCATATCCAGGACACCTTATAAGGCCCCCTCAATCCCTAAATCATCTCTCAGGTCAATACCAGTCACTCTGAGGGAATAATGTCCCTCAAAATCATCAAGGTCTCATCAAGGCCTCACTAGCCTCCTAGGAAGATCTCACAAGGTCGATGGCCTCAAGACCATCCCATTTCCAAGAAACACTAGGTTGTATTGAACAACCAACCAATCCATATATTTGGATCTTAACTAGGTCCCACTAACTAGGGATAGTCTCATGTTATCAAAGACTAAGTCCTTAGTTTTTCTATTCCAAATCCTCCCTTCATTCTCCCAACCATCACTCAGGTCTCATATCATTTATCCCATAGGAGACCTATAAATCCATTCATTGGAGGAAGAACCTCTCCGTTATAATTCAACAAAATTGAATCATCTTTAAAAATACCTAAAACCACTAAAAGGGACTCACCATTATGATATATGTGAAAAAATACTCAGAATGGGCTACTCAAAAGTCCAATTATAACCCTAGGGTGAGAAAATAGGCAAAGATCCTCAAAAGAAGAAGTACATGATGTGTACTTTGTGTACATGACATGCATCCACAAACCTTATTCAAGGCTATGCACTTATGACCAACCTATCATGTACTTATAAAGTACACAGAGTGCACCGACACCACACTACATGAACTTCACACTGGGTACCTATCCATTTACCATATATGGGGTCTGGCCATGTATGCCCCACATGGGGTCTGGCTGTATACCCCCACACACCACGGGCCTTGACACATGGTGTATGGTATAGTACCCGACCACACACCCAAGTAACCCTACATAGTGTGTCCCAAACATACACACCATGTACCCTTTATCTTCAACCCTAAATAAAAAATAAGAACACATGATATGTGTCCATAAACTATATGTCGTGTGATCGGGTTTTCCTGAATGGAAAACCCCTCCAAAGCCCTGGAAACCCCCGATATCTCCCAAAAACTTATAGACTATCCCTCTAAAAGAATCCAACAAAAATAAAATAGATTTAAAAATAAAAAATTATTATGCGGGGATTAGGGCCAAAAACTCAAAAAGTATCCTACCTTGGGTGAAATTTTTCATAGATTTGATTTGATCTATGCTCCACCACAAAAATAGCTTGATCTTTCTCCTCCTGAGGCCCATTATGAAATCTCCCTTATTCCCCCCTTTCTATCCCTCTACTTGCTCAGTTTTGATAAGAAGAAGCCTCAGTGGGGTGTGAATGAGATAAAACTAAAATGGAAGGGGAGGAAAAGAAAAGGAAACAGAAAAAAGATAAAAATAAAAAAGAAAAAGAAAAAGGAGAAGGGGCTTGACCCTGTCCCTAATGCCCAAAATATATTTATTTTCTTTCCCAAGGAAACCCCCATTCCAAAATCAACCATAGATTCAAAATTTATTCCAATTATCTGATTAGGATATATCATCAAATTAAGATGCATGAATAAATTAATATTTAATTAATTAAATATTAAATATTTTGTGAAAATTAGAACTACTCATATTTCCACCAAACTCTTGTACTAGGGTAAAAACCATACTCCAAGACCAAAAGACTGATCATAAAAATTATTTGAGATAATATTCTAAGAGAAAATGACTATTTCACCCTTTATGAGCATCTAAAACCAAAAATTCAAATTTCATTTGAATTCACAACCCAAAAAAACACGGGTCTTTATAGAAGAGAGGTGGTGGGTAGCGAGAGGTAGTGCTGAAAAAGAATAGTTGAAGATAGAAGAAACTCTAGGTAGGTAGCTATGTGTGTGTGCATGATGCGAGGTAAGTGTGTGATTTTAGATATAAAAAAATGGATGACTATTCACTCATCTATCTTGATGATTCTTTATGCATGGATGAGTTTATCACGAGTCTACATATTTACCTATAGTTTTCCCAAAATTGAGTTAGGACATGAGTTAAATATCTGGTGTAGAGTTCCCTTGAAAACTCATACGAGTTTGTGAGTTAATTCATGATTTTGACTATCATGGTACCGTCCTATATTATTTTCTATCATATATTTTTACCCCCAAATCCTAGGATCCGATGAAAGCCAGCCCTACAAATTCATTAGATAAAAAGGTAAAGAGAATTCAGGAAAACAAGGGATTCTTACAATAGCGGGAGTACATCTCACCACATATATCAGCCTCAACCAATGAGTCACAGTAGTTCGACGTCAAAAAATACCACCTTTCACCCATGTCAATGACCGCCTGTCTCGCCAGGGCATCCACCACCTAGTTGGCCTCCCGATAGGCATGCAAAACAACTATATCAATTTGAGAAATTTTATCAAGGCAATCAACCCATTGAGGTAGCACTTTCCAGGGCACATAACGTGTTCTCATTTGTAGTGCATGCACCTCCATTTCTGAGTCATATTCCAACCATATTCTGCTACAATTGTATTGTACTGCACACCTTATTGCATAAATGATCACCCATAATTCTACTTTTTATGCATTGCCGACTCCAACATAATGGAAGAAGAGTCCTTTAACGAAGCTGTGGCATGTGTGGAAAACTCCCCCACAGCCCGATGGACCTGTTGCACCTGAGGCAGCTCCGTTAATGTTCACTTTGATGCGTGGTGAAATTGGAGGTATCCACCAGATAAACTTGAGCATCTGGGGACTTCACGACCGCCTAACAACTCCATGTTATCAGAGAATTTGTAGGTCAAAAACATGATTAAACATCATACCTTCTTGGAAAAGAGAAGCTGCATATACTTTCTTGTGGATGGACACCATTCCTCGCTGCACAACACTATATGCCCTATCAAAGAGGGTTGAGTTCCAAGATTCACATAGAGCTACAAAGATTGCAGTAATAACCACAAGCAGGAGTTGCTGGACCTGTTCACTACAGTGCACCATAGGTAGTACTGCCATCAACTTAGTAACAGAAGTGTACAGGCTCATATTAAAACCAAAAAAATAGCCAATGTATGACCAAATCCATTTAGATTGGTCACATTCCAAAAAAATGTGCTGCATTGTCTCCTTGGAACACAAGCATAAAGGGTATGCCAAGGCTAGGTAGAGGCCATATCGCTAGAACTGTGCAGAGAGAGGGAGCTAGCCTTTCTAGATCCTCCGTAGTAGCATTAATTTGGAAGTCCAGATACATCGAATTCTGAACCTCATCAGCCAGGTAGGTGGGTGGGAGGAACCCCCACATTCAATCTAGTAATAGTCACGACAGTTAAAGAACCCAGTTCTGCTGTGTTTCCATATCAAAGTATCATAGTCCATGAAGTTGTTGGATAAGATTTCATTTTCCTCTTGGGAGGGAATTATAATTTTAGTAGATTATAAACATAATAGGATCTCATAAATGGAGACTCGTGCAATATAGGGCATCACAACCATGTCCTGAAGTGGATGCTCAAGCCGGTTTTTATTCCAGAAATTAAGGGTGGAGTTTCTACAAACCAACCATTTTGTGTCATGCTGTAAAGACCCGTAAAATTCAAGGGAATTTTTTTCTTAATTTTCTTTGGAATTTTACAAGAGAGCGGTTTCTGACGGCACCTGATTCTGAGGCCCGGTGTGCCCGGAATCAATTTCCGAAGTTTGGATCAGGTACGTTCAGTGAACGAACGAGCGGGAATTTCTAACTTTTGATCCGGTACTCAGAATTGAAATCCGAGGACACCAATGAACTCGCAGCGCTGATATTCGTATAAGGAGACCTTTTCCGAGGTTGCGTTTTATGCGGGTTGAGAGTTAGTTTTGGGGGAAATTAAATGAAGTTAAATAAATTGTGGAAACACAATTTATTTTTATCCATGTTGGTTATTTCCTCCCAAAGGGAGTTAGAGGTGGGACCCACACCCACATAACCTCCCTTGATAGGATTAAGTGTGGTGGGGCCCACATGAGCCCTAACTCTTCAACTCCCCTTAAACTCCCCAATAACTCCACTCTATTTAATTTTGACAACTTGTGTTATTAATTAAGTTGAGTGACTTAATTTCAAACTTTTGAAATTCAAAGTGGTTTAGTTGTGTAAATAAAATAAGCCTTAGACTTATTTTATTTTTGTTAGTTTTCTCTTGCCACCTTGAGAGGATTTGGGAAGCATTCTTCATCTTCTTCAACCTTGACGAAGAACGCGAAGAACTCTTAGGATCCGACGAAGAACGCCATCACCATAAGAAGAGAAGGACGTGTCATCTCTTCTCTTCTTCGCAGCCGGTGTGTTTCCGAAGATCGACGACGCCGCTTCTTTCGATCTTCTTCCCGTGTCAGTGAAAGGAGACGTTGCTTCCTCCTCGGGCTTTCTCTGTAAGCTTACGAAGCTTCTCCAGCGACGTTACCTCTTCGGACGCACCTCGACGTCAACTGAATCGATGTTCGATTTCCACGACGCCCAACCTCCGCGACGCTTGTCTTCCGCGGGTCGTTGACGAACATCGTTCTTGAACCGAGGTAGGGGTTATTTGTTATTTATTTAATTTTTCCGTTCTTGATTCTGGCATGTCGAATTTAGTGGTTTTCGACTATTTGTTATCGAATAATGCGAGAGGGATAGTCCGCACAAACACGGTCGACCCTCCTCTTTTTTTTCATAAATGTTTTCTTTGCGGTTGGTACGAGGGAGCATGGTGCCGTCGCACCACGCGGTTTCATGCGGAACATTTGCGCGGTGCCGTCGCGCCGCACCGTGGAAAGAAATTCAAGAACGCGACGCCGTTGCACCGCGTCGAAGGAAGTCGAAGGTGCCGCGGCCGGAGCGGGGCCGTGGCGGAGGGGCGCGGTGCCGTCGCACCGCGCCGGACGACAAGGGCCGCGGCGGGTTCCGGGCCACGGCGGAACATGGTGACAGGCGGCCAATCGGGCCGCCGGTGTCGGAAGCCGGAAGGGGACCGGCCTTTGCCGGTCCCGTTGAGAGGGAGCCGGCCGGCCAAGTCGGGCCGAACGGAATGAAGAAACCCAGGGGAATTTAATTCCCCCGGCCAGCCGAAACGGCCCCCCATTATGAGGGGGGGGGGCGTGGTTTCACAAGGGGGGAAAGCGCCCCCCGTTTTTTCCAACAGCTCGGCCGAAGGCCGAGCTGGCAGCGCGCCCAGCGCGCTGTGTCCAGCCGGACCGGGCCGGGCCGGGCCGCGCTAGGCTGGGCCGACCCTGTCCGGGGCGGGTCGACCCGGTTTGGGCCATCCGGGGGGTCTCGGGCCGGGTCGGCCCGGGCCCGAAACCCCCGATACCAAACGGTTTGGGTTCAAATGCCCATAACTCGGGCTACGGACCTCCAAACGATGCGCCGTCAGCGGAGATGCGATCCTTGGATCGATATGGTCGTTTCGGTATATTGCACTCAAGGTTTCGGAATACTTTGAGTTCGTCCGGGTTGGTTCGTACACGAAACCAACCGGGCCCTCGGAGCGGAAACACTCATATCTTGAGCTACGGACGCCCAATTGACGTGCCGTCAGCTTTGTTGAGTTCCTCTTAGTGAGACAGATCATTTGGCATACTCCGCCCGAGGTTTGAATGCAGGTGGAGTACGGTCGGGTTGGTTTTGCCTTAAAAACCAACCGGGCCCCTGGGACGAAAAAGCCAATAATTCTCAGACCGGGCGTCCGATTGACGCGCCGTCTGTTGCGTTGAGTTCCTGTTGACGATACGGAACTTTTGGATATATCGACTCTAGACTTTGTGACAGTTGATGTATCAGCTTCTCGGCTCGTGGAGCGGACCCTCCCGAACGAGCTTGCTGTGTGCGGGAACCCTAGAGCTGGCTGCGACTACTACTGTGACTGCGACGGCGACTGTGCAGAGATCCTCAGTGGATTCGACGACGACGACTACAGCACTCAGCGATCCTATGTGGATCAGTGCTACCGATCATGTGTGGGTCTGATCCTGTGTGGGTCAGCGCTCAGCAGTCCTGTGTGAACCAGCGCCTATAGATCCTGTGTGTGTCCGATCCTGTGTGGGTCTTTGCGGGGGTTAGTACCTATCGATCCTTTGTGGGTCTGACGACTTAGATGGATCAGTGATAATCTCTATCGTCTTTCGAAGAAGTATACCTGTGTGAGCTGAATCCTGTTTACCTTCCTGTGTGGATTGTGTTGTACTATCCTGTGTGGATTACGTTTTGCTTTCCTGTGTGGAATATGTATACTTTCCTGTGTGGACTGAGTTGTACTTGGGCTCGGGGGTTGGAGCGTATTGGAATTGATGACTTAGGTATATGTATGGGCATATACCTAAGCAGTGTCGGTTGTTACTTCATGATTGTATATTTCCTTTGTGGTTTATCCTTTGTAGATTTTGGGAGACCTTCGGGGGTCTCGGGGTCCCTACTGAGTAGCTTATACTCACCCCTGCACGGGCTATGCCCGCACTACGTTGTGTTGGTTGCAGACGATGAACAACGTTGATCGTGGTTGAGGCGTGTAGAGCAGGATGATACCTAGAGGTGGACCACTGGGCGGGACGTACTCAGAGCGGACGACGGGACCCGTGGAGCAGTGGAGCTATCTGTACCCACCCTTCAGGTGGGATTTCCAGTGGACAGATCGGCGTAGCGGCTTTACTTTATAGTTGCTGTTTTCCCTTTCGAGTTATACTTTACATTTGGGCTTGTATTTCCGGCCCCTTTTACTTTCTGTACTTACTGTTGTACTCAGTTTTTACTTAGTGTTTACTTCTTCCGCTTGTAATCTATGGTGCTTGTTTACTTTACAAAGGCAATGCCTTCCCCTTTTACCGGGATTTACGCCTTGGTGCTAGTCGCCAGCCCCTGGCCTATGGAAGGCAGGCTTGGGGTAGTCACGGCACGGGCCCCGAGGACGGGTCGTGACAAATTGGTATCAGAGGAGTTCGGTTCTACCGCGAACTCTGATCTTTTCTATGTGAAGCAATAGTGTTTAGCATATTGAGTGTGGTTATCAGTCCAGGGAGTCCAGTGTTGGTGCGGCGGCCAACGTATCCGTACACCAGGACCCTGACTTCTGATTTCTGACTTAATGCATGAAAACATTGATTGCGTGTGTGTTTCAAGTTTTCTTTGTGATTACTTTGTATCATCTCACCAGGTTTACTGTTCTGACCGTGGCGCACCTGTTTCCTTTTCAGGATGGCCCACGATGGCAGCCAGCTAGGGTTTCGAGAGTCGAGCGTGATGACAGCTCACCGAGCGAAAAGGCCTCGGTGCAGGGCCCTTTGTCAGTAGTGGCACCGACGGTAGCACTACCCGCCGTGCCACCGATACTTCCAACACCAGCCGCTGACGATGCACGTCGCCTCAGCGCACTGCATGAGTTTCAGCGCCAGCGACCGCCCAGGTTTCGTGGAGAGACGGACCCCCAGGCAGCCGAGGACTGGCTGGAGGCAGTCGTACGAGTTTTCAGGCTAGGGAGGACACCAGCAGACCTCATGGTGATCCTCGCTGCGAGCCTACTGCACGCAGCAGCGGGCCGATGGTGGAGCTTGATGCTCCAGGTGCACGATGAGGCATCTCTACTTTGGACGGACTTTGAGAGCCTCTTCCGCTCGGAGTTCATCCCAGCCACCCTCCGTGCGGTGCGCATTCAGGAGCTTCTTCAGCTGCGGCAGGGCAGCATGACGGTCGCTCAGTACTCGGCGAGATTTATAGATCTCTCGCGCTACTCGACCGACATGGTACGTGACCCATTCTTCCGGGCCCGGACCTTTGAGCAGGTATTGAGACACGAGATCAGGGCATCGCTGATCTCCCTCAGTATACCGACTCAGACGGGAGTACTGGAGCGAGCCCTTTTGATCGAGAGCTTTCTTGCTGAGTCTACACCAGCGCCGAGACCCACCGCAGGGCGGCACGTGGCAGAGTCTTCTGCAGCTGGCAGTCGACGGATGACTCAGGGGTCCAGGCAGACCAGACCTTCAGGCAGACGACCTCAGGACACTGGCTCAGCAGTGCGGGGCACACAGCGCGGAGCCTGTCTTTCGAGTGGCAGACAGTGCTACTCGTGCGGCGGGCAGGGCCACATGGATCATGATTGCCCGAACCGTCGTGCCGAGGAGCAGCAGACGGTTGAGGGACCACCAAGGCAGAGGCAGAGGGTCGACCATGGCGGTCCGCAGGGAGGAGGCGGACGAGGCAGAGGAGCTGGCCGAGCAGCAGGTGGTGGGCGACGCTTTGAGGCTCTACCACCACCACCACCAGGAGGTCCACCCCGACCACAGGGAGCTGGCGGGCAGAGACAGGCACAGCTCCAGGCAGCAGAGGCCTACGACCATGGCGCGCCAGAGATGATTCGAGGTACTATCTGTGTCTATTCCACCCTTGATGCAGTAATTATAGACACAGGAGCGAGTCACTCTTTCATAGCTGCTGCCCTTGTTCGGAGCTCAGAGATTCCGACAGAACCGTTGGCTCGATCTTTACGGCTAGAGACTCCTACGGGAGCAGACTCGACGATTATGCACTGGTGCCGGCAGTGTGATCTTACTCTAGGAGGTGAGATCTTCGGCTGGGATCTTCTTGTAGTAGCATCGAGGCCTTACGACATCATCTTGGGCATGGATTGGTTATCTACGGTCTATGCACAGATTGACTGTTTTAGGTGCAAGGTGCGATGTATACGCACCGACGGGAGCAGGTTCACCTTCACCGTCGAGAAGGGAGCCTTTACAGCACAGTATGGACTTCCGCAGAGGAGAGGACAGCCCATCACTCATCAGTTGGCTAGCCTCATCCTAGGAGCAGTCGACGTGCGAAGTCCTGGTTTTCCTGTAGTGGTGGATCAATTTTTGGACGTTTTCCCCGATGACTTTCCAGGGTTACCTCTTTGCAGAGAGGTAGACTTTTATATTGACCTGTACCCCAGGATAGCTCTGATATCGACTCCAGCATATCGGATGGCCCCTGCCGAGCTTCGAGAGCTACGGGTATAGTTGGAGGACTTGCAGGGAAAGTGGTTCATCCGACCCAGTGTTTCACCCTGGGCTTCCCCGATTTTGTTCACCAAGAAGGCGGACGGGAGCTTGCGACTTTGTGTTGACTATCGTCGCCTAAACCAGGTGACAATGAGGAACAAGTATCCGCTACCGAGGATTGATGACCTCTTTGATCAGCTCAAGGGAGCACGGTGGTTCTCGAAGATAGACGTCAGGTCAGGCTATCACCAGCTCAGAGTTCGAGACGAGGACATACAGAAGACGACCTTCAGATGTTGGTATGGCCACTATGAGTTCTTGGTTATTCCCTTCGGTGTAACCAATGATCCAGTAGTGTTCATGGCCCTCATGAACAGGATCTTTCAGCCATACCTCGATCGATTTGTCGTGGTCTTCATCGACGACATTTTGATATACTCGACAACTGAGGAGGAGCACGCCTACCACTTACGGGTTGTACTAGACACACTCCAAGAGTACCAGCTTTATGGTAAGCTCTTGAAGTGTCAGTTCTAGATACGTGAGGTCCACTTCTTGGGACACGTCATCTCTGAGGCGGGAGTTGCAGTGGATCCTGAGAAGGTCAAGGCAGTGTTAGCTTGGGAGCCACCCAGGAGCGTGATGGAGGTTAGGAGTTTCTTGGGACTAGCCGGATACTATTGGAGATTCGTGCCAGACTTCTCTAGAGTTGCGGAACCACTCTCAACTTTGACAAAGAAGGGGAAACCATTCGTGTGGTCAGACAGATGTCAGCAGAGCTTCCAGGAGATGAGACAGAGATTGACCAGCGCACCTATCTTGAGGTTTCCTGAGGAGGGAGTAGGGTACGTAGTCTACTGCGATGCATCAGGGACCGGACTCGGATGTGTCCTGATGTAGGAGCGGGAAGTGATCGCCTATGGATCACGTCAGTTGAGGCCGCATGAGCAGAACTACGCTACCCATGACCTGGAGTTATCAGCAGTGGTCTTCGCTCTGAAGACTTGGCGACACTACCTGATGGGTGAGCGCTTTACAGTCTTTTTTGATCATCAGAGTCTCAGGTATATCTTCTCGTAGAAGGACCTGAACCTGAGACAGTGGCGATGGATCGAGTTCCTCCAGGACTATGACTTTGAGATAGTCTATACTCCTGGGAAGGGGAACGTGGTAGCCGATGCCCTCAGTAGGAGGACGGGCATTCAACTACTTGAGGAGGCGACGGAGCAGTTATCCTCTTTGTAGATATCCTTCATGGATAGAGATGGAGCAACCTTCCTTCAGTCTCTCACAGTCACTCCTCCACTACTGCAGCGAGTTAGAGAGGTACAGCGTGGGGACGCTGACTGTGAGACGCGGCGTGCACAGATATCCTCAGGACAGGCACCTGATGGTTTTTCTTTTGGAGCAGAGCACAAAATCATTTTCAGAGGACGTACCATGGTACCAGTCGCTTTGCGAGAGGAGGTGCTGAGAGAGTTTCACACTTCTCCTTTGGCGGTACATCCTGGAGTGGCGAAGATGTACCGGGATCTCAGACGACAGCACTGGTGGCCGAGCATGAAGAAGGCTGTGGCAGAGTTCGTTTCTCGATGCCTCACCTGCCAGCAGGTGAAGGCTGAGCACCAGGTACCAGCAGGCTTGGTACAGCCCTTGGAGGTCCCAGATTGGAAGTGGGACGAGATATCTATGGACTTCGTGACTGGACTTCCACGCACTTCCAGAGGTCACGAATCCATCTGGGTGATTATCGACCGACTCACCAAGTCGGCTCACTTCTTACCCATCAGAGAGCAGGGCTCATTGGAGATCTTGGGACGTCTTTACGTTCAGGATATTGTTCAGCTTCACGGTGTGCCATAATCTATCGTCTCCGATCGAGATGCTCACTTTACTTCTCGGCTTTGGAAGGGATTGTAGGAGGCGTTCGGGACACAGCTACGTCTGAGCATAGCCTTTCATCCTCAGACGGATGGTCAGATGGAGAGGACCATTCAGACTCTCGAGGACATGCTCCGCGCATGAGTCCTCGACTTTGGTCGTAGCTGGGAGGACCACCTACCCTTGGTGGAGTTTGCGTACAACAACAGGTACCACTCCACCATCGGAATGGCACCGTACGAGGCGTTGTATGACCGATCTTGTAGATCTCCTTTGTGCTGGACAGACCCTGGGGAGTCAGCACTTGTGGGACCGGAGATGGTCCAGGCCACGACAGAGAAGGTCCAGGTCATCCAGGAGCGGATGAGGACAGCTCAGAGCTAGCATAAGTCATACGCTGACAGGAGGCAGAGGCCACTAGAGTTCGAGGATGGCGACCACGTCTTTTTGCGGGTCTCACCTCGGCGTGGTTTACAGAGATTTGGCCGAGGCGGAAAGTTATCTCCGCGCTTCATCGGACCCTTCCAGGTCCTCAGCAGGATTGGCGAGGTGGCTTATCGCCTGGCTCTACCACCTCAGTTGCACTGGGTGCACGACGTATTCCACGTGTCTCAGCTGAGGAGATACATGCACGACCCGACGCACATCATTGACCATGGGGAACTTGACGTTGATGATGGGGCGACTTTTACGGAGGTCCCGATGGAGATCGAGGATCGACAGAAGTGGGTCCTACGTGGATGGTCGATTCCTCTTGTGCGCATCAGATGGTAGCATGGGAACCTCCAGGAGAGCACTTGGGAGCGGGAGGCTCAGATGTGTGCTCAGTACCCTCATTTGTTTCCCTAGTTTTGATATATCTTTACGGGGAAGTAAAGCCCTGAGGTGGGAGTAATGTAAAGACCCGTAAAATTCAAGGGAATTTTTTTCCTAATTTTCTTTGGAATTTTACAAGAGCGCGGTTTTTGACGACACCTGATTCTGAGGCCCGGTGTGCCCGGAATCAATTTCCGAAGTTTGGCTCGGGTACGTTCAGTGAACGAACGAGCGGGAATTTCTAACTTTTGATCCAGTGCTCGGAATTGAAATCCGAGGACACCAATGAACTCGCAGCGCCGATATTCACTTAAGGAGACCTTTTCTGAGGTTGCGTTTTATGCGAGTTGAGAGTAAGTTTTGGGGGAAATTAAATGAAGTTAAATAAATTGTGGAAACACAATTTATTTTTATCCATGTTGGTTATTTCCTCCCAAAGGGAGTTAGAGGTGGGACCCACACCCACATAACCTCCCTTGAGAGGATTAAGTGTGGTGGGGCCCACACAAGCCCTAACTCTTCAACTCCCCTTAAACTCCCCAATAACTCCACTCTATTTAATTTTGACAACTTGTGTTATTAATTAAGTTGAGTGACTTAATTTCAAACTTTTGAAATTCAAAGTGGTTTAGTTGTGTGAATAAAATAAGCCTTAGACTTATTTTATTTTGGTTAGTTTTCTCTTGCCACCTTGAGAGGATTTGGGAAGCATTCTTCATCTTCTTCAACCTTGACGAAGAACGCGAAGAACTCTTAGGCTTCGACGAAGAACGCCATCACTATAAGAAGAGAAGGACGTGTCATCTCTTCTCTTCTTCGCAACCGGTGTGTTTCTGAAGATCGACGACGCCGCTTCTTTCGATCTTCTTCCCTTGTTAGCGAAAGGAGACGTCGCTTCCTCCTCGGGCTTTCTCCGTTAGCTTACGAAGCTTCTCCAGCGACGTTACCTCTTCGGACACACCTCGACGTCAACGGAATCGACGTTCGATTTCTGTGACGCCCGACCTCCGCGACGCTTGTCTTCCACGGGTTGTTGATGAACATCGTTCTTGAAACTGAGGTAGGGGTTATTTGTTATTTATTTAATTTTTCCGTTCTTGATTCTGGCATGTCGAATTTAGTGGTTTTCGACTATTTGTTATCGAATAATGCGAGGGGGCCGATCCGCACAAACACGGCCGACCCTCATCTTTTTTTTCATAAATGTTTTCTTTGCGGTTGGTACGAGGGAGCGTGGTGCCGTCGCACCACTCGGTTTCTTGCGGAACATTTGCGCGGCTTCGTCGCGCCGCGCCGTGGAAAGAAATTCAAGAACGCGACACCGTCGCGCCGCATCGAAGGAAGTCGAAGGCACCGCGGCCGGAGCGGGGCCGCGACGGAGGGGCGCGGTGCCGTCGCACCGCGCCGGATGACAAGGGCCACGGCCAGTTCCAGGCCGCGGTGGAACAAGGTGACAGGCGGCCAGCCGGGCCGCCGGTGTCGGAAGCCGGAAGGGGACCGGCCTTTTCCGGTCCCGTTGAGAGGGAGCCGGCCGGCCAAGTCGGGCCGGCCGGAATGAAGAAACCCGGGGGAATTTAATTCCCCCGGACAGCCGAAACGGCCCCCCATTATGAGGGGGGGGGGGGTGGTTTCACAAGGGGGGGCAAGCGCCCCCCGTTTTTTCCAACAGCTCGGCCGAAGGCCGAGCTGGCAGCGCGCCCAACGCGCTGCGTCCAACCGGACCGGCGCCTGGCCAGTCCGCCAGGCCGGTCCACCAGGCCGGGCCGGGCCGGGCCGCGCCAGGCCGGGCCGACCCTATCTGGGGCGGGTCGACCCAGTTCGGGCCATCCGGGGGGTCTCGGGCCGGGTCGGCCCGGGCCCGAAACCCCCGATACCGAACGGTTTGGGTTCAAATGCCCATAACTCGGGCTACGGACCTCCAAACGACGCGCCGTCAGCGGCGATGCAATCCTTGGATCGAGACGGTCATTTCAGTATATCGCACTCAAGGTTTCGGAATACTTTGAGTTCGGCCGGGTTGGTTCGTACACGAAACCAACCAGGCCCTCGGAGCGGAAACACTCATATCTTGAGCTACGAACGCCCGATTGACGTGCCGTCAGCTTTGTTGAGTTCCTCTTAGTGAGAAGGATCTTTTGACATACTCCGACCAAGGTTTGGACGCAGGCAGAGTACGGTCGGGTTGGTTTTTCCTTAAAAACCAACCGGGCCCCTGGGACGAAAAAGCCAATAACTCTCAGACCGACCGTCCGATTGACGCACCGTCTGTTGCGTTGAGTTCCTGTTGACGATACGGAACTTTTGGATACATGGAATCTAGACTTTGTGACAGTTGATGTATCAGCCTCTCGACTCGTGGAGCGGACCCTCCCGAACGAGCTTGCTGTGTGCGGGAACCCTAGAGTTGGCTGCGACTGCTACTGTGACTGCGACGACGACTTTGTAGAGATCCTCAGTGGATTCGACGACGAAGACTACAACACTCAGCGATCCTGTGTGGATCAGTGCTATCGATCCTTTGTGGGTCTGATCCTGTGTGGGTCAGTGCTCAACGGTCCTGTGTGAACCAGCGCCTACAGATCCTGTGTGGGTCCGATCCTGTGTGGGTCTTTGCGGGGGTTAGTACCTATCGATCCTTTGTGGGTCTGAAAACTTAGATGGATCAGTGATCATCTCTATCGTCTTTCGAAGAAGTATACCAGTGTGAGATGAATCCTGTTTACCTTCCTGTGTGGATTGTGTTGTGCTATCCTGTGTGGATTATGTTTTGCTTTCCTGTGTGGAATACGTATACTTTCCTGTGTGGACTGAGTTGTACTTGGGCTCGGGGGTTGGAGCTTATTGAAATTGATGACTTAGGTATATGTATGGGCATATAACTAAGCAGTGTCGGTTGTTAATTCATGATTGTATCTTTTCTTTGTGGTTTATCCTTTTTGGATTTTGGGAGACCTTCGGGGGTCTCGAGGTCCCTACTGAGTAGCTTATACTCACCCCTTCACGGGCTATGCCCGCACTACGTTGTGTTGGTTGCAGACGACGGACAACGTTGATCGTGGTTGAGGCGTGCAGAGCAGGATGGTACTTGGAGGTGGACCACTGGGCGGGACGTACTCGGAGCGGACGGTGGGACCCGTGGAGCAGTGGAGCTATCTGTACCCACCCTTCAGGTGGAATTTCCAGTGGACAGCTCGACGTAGCGGCTTTACTTTAGAGTTGCTGTTTTCCATTTCGAGTTGTACTTTACAGTTGGGCTTGTATTTCCGACCCCTTTTACTTTCTGTACTTACTGTTGCACTCAGTTTTTACTTAGTGTTTACTTCTTCCGCTTGTACTCTGTGGTGCTTGTTTACTTTACAAAGGCAATGCCTTCCCCTTTTACCGGGATTTACGCCTTGGTGCTAGTCGCCAGCCCCTGGCCTATGGAAGGCGGGCTTGGGGTAGTCACGGCACGGGCCCCGAGGACGGGTCGTGACACATGCATTATCTTCACAAAAGCATGTTTAAGGGCTGGACAAACCGATGAAGCAAGGTAATATTTGTAGCCATCACGTAGTCTTCTTGAAAATATCTATATAAGAAAGTAATCCGAACAATCCTCAGATAACAATCTCCATGTAAATTTCCCAATCACGCCATCATTTAAGGTTCAAAGGTCTTTGACACCAAGGCCTCCCAGTTCAACCGGATTGATGCACTCTTTCCATGCAACGATGATGAATTTCTTCTCAAGAATTGAACCTGTCCAGATGAAGTTGCAAATCATGCTTTTAATCTCTTTAATGAGGCCTCTGGGCCATCTGTACAAAGAGAAGGAGTAGACAAATTTAGAGGTGATCACTGAGTTGACCAGGAAAACCCTTCCAGCCATAGACATGGCCTTTCCTTTCCAGCTAGCAAGTTGATTGGTGATTCCCACATATATACTCTGCCGGTATTGCCTCCTTACTTTCCCCCAGAACAAGGGGACACCAAGGTATTGAAATGGTAAGGAGCCCCACTTTACCCCAAGATAATTTATGATCCTGTTTCTCTTCCTTTCCATAACTCCATTACCAAAGACCATGAAGGATATATCCCAGCTGATTTCCTATCCCACCACCTCCTCATAGTGTTTGAATAAGGTTTTAATTGAGGATATAGTCCTATTTTAGGATTAACCAAACAACAGGATGTCATCTGCATACAAAAGGTGAGATAGATCATAATAATTTCTTCCATCCTTAATTTTCTTGTAGAGGTCCATGTGAGTAAGGTCATTGATGCATCTGCTTAGAAAGTCCTCTGTAAGGGAAAAAATAATGCCAGAAAGTGGATCACCTTGACTCACACCCGTCATGCAAGGAAAAAATCCTCTAGGAACACCATTGATGAGAATAGACAAACTTGATGATTCAAGAATGGTGCTGATAATGTTGATGAAAGCTCGAGAGAAACCATATATTCTAAGCACATCAAGTAGAAATCTCCATTTGAGAGTATCAAACACCTTGTAGATTTCAATTTTGAGAGAAAAATTTCCCTCCTTTACATTCTTCCTCATTAGGTTGACACTTTTGGAGGCCATGAAAAGGAACCTTTTAATGCTTCTCCCATGTACAAAACCAAATTGATTTGTGGTGATCATACCATCAACCATTCCTCCCATCCTGTTCACCAGAATTTTACTGATAAGTTTGGGCATAGTATTCCCAAGAGCAATCAGCCTGAAGTCTTTGATCTCAAGTGTATTTTATTTCTTAGGGATGAGATTGAGGAAACAAGAGTTCATGCCATGAGGCAAATAATAGTGTGTGAAGAAATAATTAATTTCTTGTGTGATGTCATCCTGCAAAATATCACAATAGAACATGAAAAATTTATTAGTGAACCCATTCGGGCCAAGGGAACTCTCCAAATTAAGGGATAGGAGGGAAGCCCTGATTTCATCCTTGCATGGAGAGGCAATTAGTAATTGGTTCCTACATGAATCAATGTAAGGATTGATGTTGTCCACCATCTTGTGGGTATTATCCTTCCCATCATTAGTGTATATCCCTTTAAAGTGTTCAACAACAGCCTCTGCAATCTCATTTTCAGAGGTGTATAAGTTTCCATTGATGCTGATAACTTTTTCACCTACACGTTCCCTCTTCTCCTTATGAAATCTGTTGAAGAATTTAGAGTTCCTATCTCCGTCCTTTAACCATCTCACATTTAGCTGATTTTTAACCATCCTTTCCTTGATAATTAAAAGGCCATCCAGCTTGTTATGAGCCATGATTTCCTCCCTCAAAATGGTGGGCTAGTGCACATTTCTAATATGTATGTGAGAAAGTTCCTCCTCTAAAGACTTGATGTCATCATTAATTTTTGAAAAATATTTCTTGCTCCATTCTCTAAGGAGCCCCTTAAGATGCTTAAGCTTTTCAACCAACTTTTGTAATGGGCTCCCAATAGGGTTAATTGCCTAGGCCTCCAAAACAATTTCCCTATACCCTAGAATCACAAGACATCCATTGTTAAATCTAAAAGGTAAAGGAGTTGACCTTTCCTGCTACATGTTGACATAAACAACTATAGGATTATGATTAGAGTGGTGCTTGGGCAATGTGAAACCAGAGGCCCCCTGGGCAGCACTGTGATCATCAATTTGGATAAAGAATTTGTTAGGTTTACTAGATTTCATCCCATGACAGGTGTATCTACTCTATGTAAAATCAACCCTAGCAATTGGGATGTCAACCAAGTTACATTCATCAATGCATTCAGAAAATTCAGAATCAGCGACCCTATTGAAATTGCCTCAAGTTTTTTCCTTAGGTCTCAGTATAGTGTTTAAATCACCATTGATAATCCATTTTTTACCCCTCTTCATAGGGGATGTTTGTAAAGACCCGTAAATTTCAAGGAAATTTTTTTTCTTAATTTTCTTTGGAATTTTACAAGAACGCAGTTTCTGACGGCACCTGATTCCGAGGCCCGGTGTGCCCAGAATCATTTTCTGAAGTTTTGGCTCGGGTACGTTCAGTGAACGGACGAGCGGGTTTTTCTAACTTTTGAACCGGTGCCCGGAATCGAATTCTGAGGGCACCGATGAAATCGCAGCGCCGGGTTTTGCCTAGAAACGCCTCTTCCGGAGTTGCGTTTTCTCAGGTGTGGTTTTTAAATTTTGGGACTTAAGGTTAAGAAATAAAATAAAGTTGTTACGACAACTTTATTTTTATTTCACTTGAAGCCACTTGAAAGCCACATTAAGCTGGTTAAGCTTAGTTGAAGCGGATAGGGTGCAACTGAAATATCCTATCCTCTTGATAGGATATTTGTGGGTGGGGCCCGCACGAGCCCCGCCGTTTCTTCCGCTAAGTAACGCACCCGCGAAAACCCGTCAAAGAAACTGAAAGTCAACTGACACGGTTTCTTAGTTTCTTAACAGACCATTAAATTGGGCTGTTTCTTTCGTCCAATTAATTGGGCGGTTTCTTTGGGAAATTAATTCTTGGAATTAATTGTTCGTTTCTTTTTTTTAATCGTTGCTTGTGCGTTAATAAAATAAGATTACTCTTATTTTATTTTGGGTGGAAGCTTGTGGCGTGGGGAGAATTTGGAGGAGAGCGTTCTTCTTCGGCGAAGAACGCGAAGAACGCCGGCCTCCGGCGAAGAACGCCGAAACCGCGGAAATCAACGACGTTTCTCCGGCGACGTTTCTTCCGCGACGATCGTCCTCTTCCGCGACGAACTCGCGAGCGACAACGCTTGAGGTAGGGGTTTTAAACCTTTTTAAAGTTGTTGATCTTTCCTTCGATCTTGAAGGTTCTTTTTTTTTGTCGGCCCTTGTTTCCGAATCTTTTTATTTATTTTTAAAAAGATTGTGATGGATTATCGTTCTAGAAAGGCCGATTGTTATCAATCTAATGCGAGGGGGGTCGGGCCGCACAAACACGGCCGAACCCCCCCTCCTTTATTCTTGTTGTTTCTTGCGGATGGAGCGAGATGGCGTGGTGCCGTCGCACCACGCGGGAATCGTACGGCAACTATTGAGCGGCGCCGTCGCGCCGCGCTGTGGAACGAAATCAAACAAGATCGAGACGCCTTCGCGCCACGCCGAGAAGTCGTTCAAGCACGCGACGTCGTCGCGCCGCGCCAAAGAGGCCGCAGATTAAATTAATTTTATTTTGTTCTTGAGCGCAGATTGACGGGCGACGACAAACGAGGCCGCAAGTTAATTTTGAGGCCTCCGCAGTGAAGGTCGGGTCCCGGGATGACCGTAGGCGCAGACGGGAAGCAAATCGGACCACCGGAGCGCCTCCGGTGGCCCGCGGAAGCCGGCGGCGGCGCGGGTCGCCGGCGCGGCGGCGCCGGCGGCCGGAGGCGGCGGCACCCCGCGGGTGTCCAGGGTGGCACCCCGCGGGTGCCGAGGGGTTGTCTGGCGACACCCCGCGGGTGTCCAGGGTGGCACCCCGCGGGTGCCGCGGGGTTGTCTGGCGACACCCCGCGGGTGTCCAGGGTGGCACCCCGCGGGTGCCGCGGGGTTGTCTGGCGACACCCCGCGGGTGTCCAGGGGGCACCCCGCGGGTGCCGCGGGGTTGTCAGGCGGCACCCCGCGGGTGTCCAGCGCGACACCCCGCGGGTGTCCAGCGCGACACCCCGCGGGTGCCGCGGGGTTGTGAGGCGGCACCCCGCGGGTGTCCAGCGCGACACCCCGCGGGTGCCGCGGGGTTGTCAGGCGGCACCCCGCGGGTGTCCAGCGCGGCACCCCGCGGGTGTCCAGCGCGACACCCCGCGGGTGCCGCGGAGTTGTCAGGCCGCTCGGCCGAGCCGAGCCGGACCGGCCCTGGCCGGGCGGGGCCGGGCCAACCGGGTCGGCCCGGACCCGGACCCCCCCCGTTTTCGGACCATTTCGGTCAAATTCACATATCCTGAGCTCCGGACGTCCGAATGACGTACCGTCAGCTTTGTTGAATTCCTATCAGTGAGACGGAACTTTTGGCTTACTCTGCTCAAGGTTTGGATGCCGACGGAGTACGGTCGGGTCGGTTCGTACACGAAACCAACCGGGCCCCTGGAACGAAAAAGCCAATAACTCACAGACCGGGCGTCCGATTGACGCGCCGTCTGTTTCGTTGACTTCCTCTTGATGAGACGGAACTTTTGACATACTCCGCCCGAGTTTTGGATGCAGTCGGAGTATGGCCGGATTGGATTGTACCCGAAATCCAACCGGGCCCCTGGAACGGAAAAGCTGATATCTTTCAGCCAGGACGTCCGTTCGACGAACCGTCAGTGGCGTTGGTGATTGCGTTGAGTAACGGTCCCTTTGAGTATACCCTATGGGAGTTCAGGGTACAGTTGTGATACGGCCGGGATTGGTTCGCACACGAAACCAACCGGGCCCCTGGGACGAAAAGGCTAATAACTCACAGACCGGGCGTCCGATTGACGCGCCGTCTGTTGCGTTGAGACCCCTATGATGAGGCGGTCCTTTGAGACACTTCTTTGTGGGACTTTGTGATACTTGGAGTATCGACCAGTAGCTCGTGGAGCGGACCCTCCCGGAGACGAGCGTGCAGAGTACGGAGACCGTGTAGCCGACTGAGACCTGACGACTGCTTGACCGACTCGACTTGGAGTGAGTCGACTAGCCCAGTGGACGGAGCGCCCGGTATTTGGCGGCAGACCCACGGCGGACGGAGCGCCTGGTAGTTGGCAGCAAACCCGCGGTACTCGACAGGAGGAGTACCTCAATAGGCTATTTGGGTGAGCGCCCAGTATTTGGCGACAGACCCTCAGCGGACGGAGCGCCCGGTAGTTGGCCGCAAACCCGTAGTACTCGACAGGAGGAGTACCTCAGCAATCTTAGGTTAGTGAGCAGTACCTCAGAGTCGTGACAGGACCACTGTACACTCTAGAGACGGAGCTCCTCAGTAGTTACGGTTTCGATAATGAAAATCCTGGTTTGAGCTGAGTCAATGAATCTTTGCGTTTCCTCATGATTGAGATGGGTCGCTTGATAACTTAGGTATATGTATGGGCATATACCTGGGTGATGGTTATCCGTTGATTTCATGATTTTTGTGTATCCTTGTGATTGGATGTGTTACTTGATGACTTAGGTATATGTATGGGCATATACCTAAGTAGAGTCTGATGTTACTTCGTGATTGCTGTCTTTACTTTGTGGATATCCATGTTGGATTTAGTGAGACCTTAAGGGTCTCGGGGTCCCTACTGAGTAGCTTATACTCACCCCTGCACGGGCTATGCCCGCACTTTATTGTGTTGGTTGCAGACGACGGACAGCGCAGATCGCAGTTGAGGCTTGCGGAGCAGGTCGGTACCCGGAGGAGGACCACTGGGCGGACGTACCCGGAGTAGACGACAGGACCCGAGGAGTAGAGGAGCTATCTGTACCTACCCTTCAGGTAGGATCCGTGGTGGACGATCCAGGAGCTGAGCCATCTGTACCTACCCTTCAGGTAGGAATCGAGGAGGACGACCCAGGAGCCGCTTCGTTCTTCCAGCTGCTGTTTTTCCCTTTCGAGTTGTACTTTACAGTTGGGCTTGTATTTCCGGCCCTTTTACTTTTCTTCGCTTGTGTTTACTTTTCCGCTTGCTTACTATGTGGTGTTTGTTTGCTTTTGTAATGGCAATGCCTTCCCAGTTATCGGGATTTACGCCATTGGTGCTAGTCGCCAGCCCCTGGCCTATGGAAGGCGGGCTTGGGGTAGTCACGGCACGGGCCCCGAGGTCGGGTCGTGACAGATTGGTATCAGAGGTGGTCGGTTCTACCGCCAATTCTGATCTTTCTTTCTGTGAAGCAATAGTGTTAAGGGTACCGAGTATGGTTTTCAGTTCAGGGAGTCCAGTGTTGGTGCGGGCGGCCGACGTATCCATACACCAGGACCTTGACAACTGAATTCCGACTTTGTGCACGAAAACACTGATTGCGTGTGTGTTTCCAAAGTTTAAAAATGTCAGCTCAAACCAGGTCAGCTCACCAGGTTTAATCGTTTGACCGTGTTACGATGTTTCTTTCATGATGCCTTTTCTCGGACGACCAGCTTTAGCCCAGAGGGATGTGCGTACTGACAGCCTGCCGACCGACGAGGCTTCGGTTCAGGGCCCTCTTGCAGTCGAGGCACCAGCAGAGGCACCAGCGGTACTACCATACGTTGGGCCACCGATGCCACCAGCCCCAGCAGTAGGAGATGCACGACGCTTGAGTGCGCTGCATGAGTTCCAGCGCCAGAGGCCACCCAGGTTCAGGGGAGAGACGGACCCGCAGGCGGCTGAGGATTGGCTGGAGGCTGTGGTGGGAGTCTTCAGGCTAGTGGGGACGCCATCGGACTTTATGGAGATCTTTGCGGCTAGCCTTCTTCAGGCAGCAGCAGGCAGGTGGTGGAGCCACTTGTTCCAGTTTTGCCGTGGGATGGCCTTCTCTTGGGAAGACTTCGAGACCTCCTTCAGGTTGGAGTATGTGCCAGTAGCTCTACACCCCGAGCGTGTTCGGGAGCTGCTGCCTTTGTCGCGTGCTTCTAGATCAGAAGCCAAGTCATCTGTGGGCAGTAGACAGATAATGCAGAGGCCCAGAAAGACCAGACCAGCAGTTGGGCGATCTCGGGTTTTAGGACCGGTGGTGCAGGGCACCCGGAGTGGGAACAGAGCTAGCCGTGCAAGGAGCAGGTTGTGTTACTCATGCCGCGGAAAGGGTCATCTGGCACGTGACTGTCCGACTCCTGATCCACAGGCTTTGGGGGAGCCACCGAGATAGAGGCAGCGACAAATGCTTGAGCAACAGTAGAACTCTTGGAGCAGGTGGACAGGAGCGGAACTAGTGGATACGTCTCTTGTACTTCTAGTTCCATGTTTGATGTTGTATTCGTGTCTTTGTATTATGAGCTGCAATAATAAAGAAGACACTTATCTCTTGTGATGTTTGCCTTCCTGTCCTCTTTTGTGATGTTACTGAGTGGTCCCGGTTAAACTGTTGACTTGACCCTCACTTTCGAGATTTCAACTGGAGCAGACCCAGTGACCTCACACTGATGCCGACAGTGTGACTCGACCCTTGGAGGCGAGAGTGACAGTTGGATCTCTTAGTAGTTACGTCGAGGCCTTACGACGTCATCCATGGCATGAATGCATCCTTCATGCCAGGATTGACTGTATTAGGCAATGGGCGTGGTTCATCTAGAGAGGGGATGAGACCAGGTTTCTCTTTTCGGCAAAGGAGAAATTTTAGCAGCTCTTCCAGATCATATGCAAAGGAGGTGCAGTTCATCCAGGAGCAGATGAAGACTGCACAGTGCAGTAAGAAATAGGAAACCAGTGCCAGTCTTAGAGACTCGGGCGTGTTAAATGTTTCAAGAAGAGGAAGCTTAAAGGACAGATGAATCTGCGGAGTAGCAGACGTGGAAGTGGGGCCTTGAGAGCAGCAGGTGGTGGTGTACATCTCAACATGTTACAACCACCTACCTTTGAAATCCCCGCCAGGCTCAGGGAGCAGGAGGGCTGGGAAGGAGAGTAGCTGCATGCGGTCAAGTAGTGTGACCCAGGGGCTCTAAGAATGATTCGGGGTACGGGCTATGTCTACTATGAGCTGCCATATCTTTAGACATAGGTACCAATCATTCTTTCCTTCCACGAATCTTGTCCCAGACCTAGAGGTTCCGGGTAAGCCGTTGACTTGACCCTCACGTCTGGAGATACCTTTGGGAGGAGACTCGATAATCACACTTACGCCGACAGTGTGATCTGACCACGAGGCGAGAGTTTTAGTTGGAATCTCTTGGTGGCAGCGTCGAGGCCTTGCGACGTTGGTCTGGTTATGGATCGAATTCACAGATCATACCCAGGTTGACTGTTTTAGGCAAAAAGGTTGTGGTTTATCTACAACGTTGGGATAGGTTTTCCTTGGTCAGCGAAAAGGAAACCCTGGGCAGCTCAAGATAAACTCATGCACAGGAGGGTGTAGCCGATCATTCTTGGGTCGACCCACCTTACCTTCGTGGCAGCAGGAGTTTTGAGTTTCAGTTCTAATCAGAAATGGAGACCTCTGGAGTTCGAGGATGACGACCACGTCTTCTTACGGGTCTCACCTCGACGAGGGTTACGGAGATGTGGCCTGGGAGGCAAGTTATCTCCGAGGTTCAACAGACCTATCTAGGTCCTCAGCTGGGTAGGCGAGGTGGTTTACCGCTTGGCCCATCCACTTCGGTTGCACTAGGTGCACGACGTTTTCCACGTATCCCAACTGAGGAGATACGTGCTCGACCCCCCCTTCGCATATCATCGACCATGAGGAGCTAGACGGTGGCGATGAGTGTCTTATACGGAGGTTCCTGTGGGGATCGACGATCGACAGGAGCAGATCCTAGGAGGATGGTCGATTCCTCTTGTGCACTTTCTTTGGCACCGCGGGAACCTCCAGGTGAGCACATGGGAGCGGAAGGCTCAGATGCGTGCTCAGTACCGCTTTGTTTCCCTAAGTCTGTGGTGAAGCTTTACGGGGACGTAAAGCCCTATGGTGGGAGTAATGTAAAGACCCGTAAATTTCAAGGAAATTTTTTTTCTTAATTTTCTTTGGAATTTTACAAGAACGCAGTTTCTGACGGCACCTGATTCCGAGGCCCGGTGTGCCCAAAATCATTTTCCGAAGTTTTGGCCCGGGTACGTTCAGTGAACGGACGAGCGGGTTTTTCTAACTTTTGAACCGGTGCCCGGAATCGAATTCTGAGGGCACCGATGAAATCGCAGTGCTGGGTTTTTCCTAGAAACGCCTCTTCCGGAGTTGCGTTTGCTCAGGTGTGGTTTTTAAATTTTGGGACTTAAGGTTAAGAAATAAAATAAAGTTGTTACGACAACTTTATTTTTATTTCACTTGAAGCCACTTGAAAGCCACATTAAGCTGGTTAAGCTTAGTTGAAGCGGATAGGGTGCAACTGAAATATCCTATCCTCTTGATAGGATATTTGTGGGTGGGGCCAACACGAGCCCCGCCGTTTCTTCCGCTAAGTAACGCACCCGCGAAAACCCGTCAAAGAAACTGAAAGTCAACTGACGCGGTTTCTTAGTTTCTTAACAGACCATTAAATTGGGCTGTTTCTTTCGTCCAATTAATTGGGCGGTTTCTTTGGGAAATTAATTCTTGGAATTAATTGTTCGTTTCTTTTTTTTTTAATCGTTGCTTGTGCGTTAATAAAATAAGATTACTCTTATTTTATTTTGGGTGGAAGCTTGTGGCGTGGGGAGAATTTGGAGGAGAGCGTTCTTCTTCGGCGAAGAATGCGAAGAACGTCGGCCTCCGGCGAAGAACGCCGAAACCGCGGAAATCAACGACGTTTCTCCGGCGACGTTTCTTCCGCGACGATCGTCCTCTTCCGCGACGAACTCGCGAGCGACAACGCTTGAGGTAGGGGTTTTAAACCTTTTTAAAGTTGTTGATCTTTCCTTCGATCTTGAAGGTTCTTTTTTTTTCGGCCCTTGTTTCCGAATCTTTTTATTTATTTTTAAAAAGATTGTGATGGATTATCGTTCTAGAAAGGCCGATTGTTATCAATCTAATGCGAGGGGGGTCGGGCCGCACAAACACGGCCGAACCCCCCCTCCTTTATTCTTGTTGTTTCTTGCGGATGGAGCGAGATGGCGTGGTGCCGTCGCACCACGCGGGAATCGTACAACAACTATTGAGCGACGCCGTCGCGCCGCGCTGTGGAATGAAATCAAACAAGATCGAGACGCCTTCGCGCCACGCCGAGAAGTCGTTCAAGCACGCGACGTCGTCGCGCCGCGCCAAAGAGGCCGCAGATTAAATTAATTTTATTTTGTTCTTGAGCGCAGATTGACGGGCGACGACAAACGAGACCGCAAGTTAATTTTGAGGCCTCCGCAGTGAAGGTCGGGTCCCGGGATGACCGTAGGCGCAGACGGGAAGCAAATCGGACCACCGGAGCGTCTCCGGTGGCCCGCGGAAGCCGGCGGCGGCGGCACCCCGCGGGTGTCCAGGGTGGCACCCCGCGGGTGCCGCGGGGTTGTCTGGAGACACCCCGCGGGTGTCCAGGGTGGCACCCCGCGAGTGCCGCGGGGTTGTCTGGCGACACCCCGCGGGTGTCCAGGGTGGCACCCCGCGGGTGCCGCGAGGTTGTCAGGCGGCACCCCGCGGGTGTCCAGGGCGACACCCCGCGGGTGCCGCGGGGTTGTGAGGCGGCACCCCGCGGGTGTCCAGCGCGACACCCCGCGGGTGCCGCGGGGTTGTCAGGCGGCACCCCGCGGGTGTCCAGCGCGACACCCTGCGGGTGCCGCGGGGCTGTCAGGCGGCACCCCGCGGGTGTCCAGCGCGACACCCCGCGGGTGCCGCGGGGTTGTCAGGCCGCTCAGCCGAGCCGAGCCGGACCGGCCCTGGCCGGGCGGGGCCGGGCCAACCGGGTCGGACCCGGTTCGGGCCGACCCAGGGGGGGTCGGGCCGGGTCGGCCCGGACCCGGACCCCCCCCGTTTTCGGACCATTTCGGTCAAATTCACATATCTTGAGCTCCGGACGTCCGAATGACGTACCGTCATCTTTGTTGAATTCCTCTTAGTGAGACGGAACTTTTGGCTTACTCTGCTCGAGGTTTGGATGCCGACGGAGTACGGTCGGGTCGGTTCGTACACGAAACCAACCGGGCCCCTGGAACGAAAAAGCCAATAACTCACAGACCGGGCGTCCGATTGACGCGCCGTCTGTTTCGTTGACTTCCTCTTGATGAGACGGAACTTTTGACATACTCCGCCCGAGTTTTGGATGCAGTCGGAGTATGGCCGGATTGGATTGTACCCGAAATCCAACCGGGCCCCTGGAACGGAAAAGCTGATATCTTTCAGCCAGGACGTCCGTTCGACGAACCGTCAGCGGCGTTGGTGATTGCGTTGAGTAACGGTCCCTTTGAGTATACCCTATGGGAGTTCAGGGTACAGTTGTGATACGGCCGGGATTGGTTCGCACACGAAACCAACCGGGCCCCTGGGACGAAAAGGCTAATAACTCACAGACCGGGCGTCCGATTGACGCGCCGTCTGTTGCGTTGAGACCCCTATGATGAGGCGGTACTTTGAGACACTTCTTTGTGGGACTTTGTGATACTTGGAGTATCGACCAGTAGCTCGTGGAGCGGACCCTCCCGGAGACGAGCGTGCAGAGTACGGAGACCGTGTAGCCGACTGAGACCTGACGACTGCTTGACCGACTCGACTTGGAGTGAGTCGACTAGCCCAGTGGACGGAGCGCCCGGTATTTGGCGGCAGACCCACGACGGACGGAGCGCCTGGTAGTTGGCAGCAAACCCGCGGTACTCGACAGGAGGAGTACCTCAGTAGGCTATTTGGGTGAGCGCCCGGTATTTGGCGACAGACCCTCAGCGGACGGAGCGCCCGGTAGTTGGCCGCAAACCCGCAGTACTCGACAGGAGGAGTACCTCAGCAGTCTTAGGTTAGTGAGCAGTACCTCGGAGTCGTGACAGGACCACTGTACACTCTAGAGACGGAGCTCCTCAGTAGTTACGGGTTTGATAATGAAAATCCTGGTTTGAGCTGAGTTAATGAATCTTTGCGTTTCCTCATGATTGAGATGGGTCGCTTGATAACTTAGGTATATGTATGGGCATATACCTGGGTGATGGTTATCCGTTGATTTCATGATTTTTGTGTATCCTTGTGATTGGATGGGTTACTTGATGACTTAGGTATATGTATGGGCATATACCTAAGTAGAGTCTGATGTTACTTCGTGATTGCTGTCTTTACTTTGTGGATATCCATGTTGGATTTAGTGAGACCTTAAGGGTCTCGGGGTCCCTACTGAGTAGCTTATACTCACCCCTGCACGGGCTATGCCCGCACTTCGTTGTGTTGGTTGCAGACGACGGACAGCGCAGATCGCAGTTGAGGCTTGCGGAGCAGGTCGGTACCCGGAGGAGGACCACTGGGCGGACGTACCCGGAGTAGACGACAGGACCCGAGGAGTAGAGGAGCTATCTGTACCTACCCTTCAGGTAGGATCTGTGGTGGACGATCCAGGAGCTGAGCCATCTGTACCTACCCTTCAGGTAGGAATCGAGGAGGACGACCCAGGAGCTGCTTCGTTCTTCCAGCTGCTGTTTTTCCCTTTCGAGTTGTACTTTACAGTTGGGCTTGTATTTCCGGCCCTTTTACTTTTCTTCGCTTGTGTTTACTTTTCCGCTTGCTTACTCTGTGGTGTTTTTTTGCTTTTGTAATGGCAATGCCTTCCCAGTTATCGGGATTTACGCCATTGGTGCTAGTCGCCAGCCCCTGGCCTATGGAAGACGGGCTTGGGGTAGTCACGGCACGGGCCCCGAGGTCGGGTCGTGACAATGTTTTCAATTCCTCTCATAGGTCCCTTATCCTATTGTATGAGGTGGAAGCATACACAAAAGATGCTGAAAAAACTTGACCAGCAACATTGCAAGAAATGAAAATACTTTGGTGACCTTTATCACAAGAGTTGATCTGAATTGAATCATGCCTAAGGACCCACAAGTGGTCCATTGAAGATGTATAAGAGTTACTCAAAACAAATTTTTAACCAAGATATCCCCACTTAAAACATTTCCAGTTATCAAACATGGATTTTGGTTCAGCAATTCCAACAAGTAAAGGCTTATTGGCCATAATATAATCTCTAAGGGCTGTGGCTGTACATGTGTTTCTCATCCCTTGACAATTCCAATATAAGATCTTCATTTTTATGGGCCTTAAACCTTTTCCAAGGGCCCTCCTTTCCCTCCAATGAGTCTTGGACTTTTCCTTTCCTCCCTTTTCCTCTTTGGCCCCCTTTCAGACTCATACCAGGTCTAGGATTGTCATGCCCTGCCTTGTTTTCTTGTGCTGGTGTGCTCACATTCAGATCATTTCCATCACCTCCAGTAATCATGTGGGGTGAGTCAGTGGCTCCAGGGATTTGTTTTTGTCCATCATTGGAGACCTCTTCCTCCTACCCTAGGATGACAGTAACTGAAGTAGTGAGTTGAGCTTCCTCTACCTCATCTGACCAGAGACTACCACTCAATGACATGAAGGTATTTTTAGATGTTATGTGAGAAGGGTCACTGTCCACATCCATCATTTTTCGGGCAGCCTTGGAGGGGGGAATCTATGTGAAGTTACCACCTAAATAAGTGGTTGGATGCTGATCATTGTGATCACCATCATCAGTTACTTGGTAGGGTTCAGGTGAACCAAACCTAATATCATCCTGAGCCACTTCTTCCAATTGTTCAACTGTGGTCCTTTCCATAGGGATAGTGTCACCGGGAACATGGAAATCAACCTGCTGCCCAGGTTGATTCCCCACCACTATGATATTGTCACTACATAGGGGAAGGACCAATACATTGGCACCATCAGCCAAGCCCTCACCAATCGGGGTCACTGGATTATATACTATCCCATTTGGATCTTTGTCCTTTCCTATGTTCTGCTTGTCATCAATGGAAACATGACTCACATAAGGTCTTCCCATATGATCTTGCGTAGGTCCAACTGCCTATTCAGGTTCACTGGTCTGGAGGTCTGAGGGAATCTTTCCCTTGAATTTTTGACTTCTACAAGCGCTGTTATCATGACCTTTCACCTTACAATAACTGTATTCCTTATCCCTCCTGCATTCTACACTTAATTGTCTAAAGAAATAGCAGTTTAAACAGAAATTGGTCTTTCTCTCATAAAGGATATCAAGCTTTATAATGTCATCCATAATTGTAAGAATCACCTCCTCTACAAGCATATTATCCATATCGACTTCAAACAAGATTCATCCATAATGCCTGAACCGTGGATTATCTGTTTGTTCATCCATTCAGATGGGGTTACCCATCGCTGAGGTAATATCCCATAGGATCCTTGGATTCCAATATAACTAGTTTAATTTACAAATTCTAATCTGTAGTTGGGCATATGTATTCCTAACATTTGAGGGATCAAATTTTCGATCCCATTCTTGTATATTCAAGAAGCTAGGGTTGAGGTAGATAGTACCTTTTCTCCACACTTTGTGTTTGCATTCATCTGAGGGAAGACAACATGATAGTACCCCTTTCCCATCACAGTCATTCACCAATCGCCAAATCCCCCTACCTCTGCAATGTGCTTTGTCAGGTCTTGAAACTTCTAAAGCTGCTCCCCTTTGGGGGTGATGACATGCATGATAATTGAATAGCGATAGAGGTTGATTCTCTCCTCAACCGCTTCTTGATTCACTGAGACTTGAAAAAAAATTCCCTTCTTTATCACTCCTCCAGGAATAGGAGAGTCAAATTAGAGAAAGAGGGTCTAGCCACATCCTTAACAACATTCAGAAAATTTTTCTACAGCTTGTTAGCTTCCAGGGTAGAACTCACTTTGGCCGCTTCACCCTGTTTTGTGAAGGAAAACATCTCCTTGTGATTGATGTGCTCACTAATTCCTTTTGAGCAGGCAAAATCATCTGCATCTCCTCCGGAGATTCGCTCTAAGAGGTCATCTAGATCATTCGATTTTGGGTTCTCCCTCGATTTAGGGTTCTCACCCGAGTCCCCTTGCTCCATCCACTTTTTCTTATTAATTATAATATATTATCATTATCATATAATTATTTTAAGGATATTAAATAAATTCCATTTTTATTATAAATTACACACTTAATTTTTATTTCAATTCATATTCCTCATTTGTTTCTTTTTTTAATTTAATTTACTTTTAATTAATCAAATGTTAGATATTTTTTTATTAAAATAATGTGAAATCCTATATTGAGTAAATGATGGGGGAATTATATCTAAGTTTATAAAAGGAAAATTTAATAGAATCACACATTATTTTTAAAATTTTTTTCTCAATGTTACTATCTTATAAAAGTGGGTCTAAAGGGAATTTGTTCTAAGAAGAGTATAAAATCATGAAAAGATTCAGTGATTCAGGCACATGAAGATCGATATATAGTTTATATAAATTCAACAAAAAAGGATGCGAGGTTGAACTATCATGAGTAACATGAGTTCTAAGTTGGAAATATTGGGTGCTTGAGAACCCTTGATCAATTTAGTAATTACTTCTTTTAATTTAAAAAAGATATCACTATTCGTTTTCTTATAGAGATAAAATTGATGAAATATGAATTTGATTGATTTAAAGACAATGCAAAAACCCAAAATCTTGTAACCTAGAGTCTATTTCTACATTATTACATTGGAATAAGATATAATGGATCACATTACCATGGACCAATCAATTTGGTAGTCTTGAATAACTAGTTACATACATGATTACTATTTTATATTAGAGATAAAATAATATTCATCCTTGAAGCTCATTAAAATATTCATTCTTAAAATCCCAGGGAAAGAAAAACAAAATAAGGGTGAGCCTAAACACTTAGTAAGGGATACGTATAGTGGAATCTATCATGAGTAAATAATGCATAATCAATATGGAAAGGTAGATAACTAAAAACACATGGCAATTAGTCAATAACATGAGTATAAAATACATCCATGGATAAAATCAATGTAGTAAACTCATGGATAATAATAATTTAATTCTTAATGAAGGAAATGAATAATAATAGATATCATGATTAAGGTCTTATGCCAATATAATTTTAAATATGGGTAGGTATATACCAAAACCAATTTAATAAGGATAGCCAACAGATTTGTATCATGAAACTTGTCAATGTATTGATGGGATATATATAATCATGCTCCACCTATAAATGTATGTCTAATGAATTAATCATATAATTAATGATAAATCTAACTCATAAATAATATCCCTTATAAAAAAATATTCATATTGAGTAAATAATATGGAATATCAAGATATCCCTAGTCAATCAAATAACTTTCATAGTAAAACACCATATATAGAAATGACATATGGTTTAGGAAATAAGAATACTCATGATACAAAGAATATGGATATTTCCAATGAAATATGAACAAAAGAAATTGAATGTTTCAAGAAAAAGTTAATGATCATAAAATTAATAAGAGATAAAATATGACCATCGATTCATAAAAATTATTAGTTTTGTAATAAAATCAAGTCATTTGGAGAATAGAAGAAAATGGAAGAAAAACATTTAAAATAAATTTTTAATAAATAATTTTCTTTGAAAAACCATGGGAAACTTATATAATAAGTTAAATATCATAAAAAATTCATGGTGGTATGAAAATATGTTAATGCTGTTATATGTTAAAAAGAAGCATTCCTTTTAACTTTTTGAAGAGAAAGTAAAAAATGAACATTTTAGTGAAAATTGAAAAAATTCCTTTAAAAACTTATAAAGGAAGTCAAAGATGACATATCGCATCCTTAATAAATTATTTACATAAATATAAAGTCCTTTTGTAAAACATTTTTTTTTAAATATGGATATGGAAGAACATATTTCTGATCAAGAAGATAAATAAGCTCAAATTTTATTTTAAACATTTATTTGATTGATTCTAGTGCCAAAGGGATAAAAATATAGAATAAAATATGTAAAATTATTTAATATCCAGAGGATAAGAATATATAAGGGGTTTATGAATAATATATCATAATACTCATTCAATGAAAATATAAGCAATCCCAAAAATAAGGTTGTAAAATAAACTCATACCTATTTGGAAACTTTTGAATTGTAAACCCTTGAAAGAGTAAACTTTAATTAAAACTTTAAATACCATTAATAAATATATATTCATCATAAATATATAAAATGGTCATTATATACAACATATAAAAGGAAATAGGTTCATAATAAAAAAATATGTCTCAATGAAGTTGAAATTGAGATGTAAACCCCTTACCATACACATCCACTTAATTGAGCATGATTTAACCTCCTATATAATGATTTTAAAATTGATATTAATTCATACTATAAAAATATTATTTAATATTTTAATTGATATATATTCTCATTTCCTATTCATTACCAATTCTTGGTAAAATTAATCATCAGTTGTTAACTGTTTAGTTTTCTTATGCTTGTTTCATCATGGAAGTTCAAATTATTGTGAATAGTTTATAGTTTAATCACATTAAGAATTATATTAAAATTTTAAATATCATTTTATTTCTTTAAATACACCTATATATACCATAAATGTGAGGCAGTGATGAAAAATGAAATACATTAACTCATAAGGCAATAGTCCGCATGTACGTATGAGCGATGTTTCCATTTTCCACTAGATGGATGAATACATAAAAAAGAGTTATACCATAATCATAATAAAATTATGGTAATATAATAATACTTTTTTATTATATTATGATTCTAAAAGAATATTTATTGGATTTATAAGAAGAAATGAACTTGAAAAGATCCAGTTAAAACGATTACCTCTCCTTTGTGAAACCTTCTCTAATTCTTCACTTAAGGACCCCAATGTTGGTATTTTGAGAAAAATAGAACATATAGAACATATATAATTATTATTGGGATATTTTTTTCTAGGTTTATTTCAAGATAACTTTCTCAATCTAGTGTGAAGAATATAGGAGAGTTGGTGTCCTTTTATAGTGAAGGAAATGACACACTTGGAATTACTTAAAATATTTAAATATAATAAATTAATTTTCATGTGAAAGTGGTTTAGAGTGAAAAAAAATTCAAAGATAAGATATGTTAAGGTTGAAATAAATTTAAAAAATAAAACCTTGATAGATTTAAGTAGAGTTATAAACCTTATATTTTGGTTTAAACCATTCATCAACCAATTTTAACCTTAACCACGATAACAACTTTTTCATTCTTAAAGGATTATAAATTCACTTCTAAGGTAAAAATTATCTTAAAAAAGGTAAATGGATGAAATTTTAGACAATATACCATCCCTATTGTCTTATTTATTGTTTTTATGATTTTTAAATCATTTAATAGACTATTATTTATCATAAAATACCATTAAAATTATTTTGAGAACTATTCACATATTTTGACTTTAAAGACATAAAGATAGGAATGAAATTAGAATATGAAATCTTTATCCATAAATTATATATTAATATTGACCATAAAATTCTTGTTAAACAATAATTCATCTATAAAATATCACTTCTGATGTTTTTAAAATCATTTACTTTGACTTTTCTACTACTTGTACAAGCACCGTGTCAATGTTGTGTAAGAATTTAAGGTAACTATATCATCAATAAAACTTAAAAATAAATTAACATCATAAAAATAAATAAATTATGTTCAAAATAAACTTTTATATTAATTAACAAAATCTTATTATCCCTATGTTAACATATAAGATAAATTAAAAACAAGTGAGTGACATTTTGGAATTTTCCTTTACTTAAAATAATATAAAGGTTTTTATCTAAGATAAATGGTACCAAGGTGACATATTTTTAAATATATGAAGGGTATTTTCGAATTAAACTCATAAAATTAAATACATAAAAGTTTATAGATGATTTTAAATCCCTATTCTATATCTTTAATATTCTTTATGCCATTAACCCTTTACAGAGGTGGTAAATTTTACTATGGTAATTATTCATAATGACTAAAAATAAAAGGAAAATATTTAACAAATTTGAACCTAAAAATTAAAAATATGGAATAAATTTTATAAAATTCAATTTATATAATTTTAATAAATTAATTTAAAAATAAACCCGCAAAACCTAATGAAAAATGGGTTTTTAGGAAAATCTAATTTTCAAGTATAAGATGATATTACATTAACTCTATGACTAGTAATAATAATTATAATAATTTAAATACACATATATAGATATATTATCTATAAATTTCATCTAAATCATTCATCCTTAGAGATCATTTTCATTATTTAAAATGAAAAAACATTATGCACTTAATTTTTTTTTTCTGAAAAATATCCCTTTTTACCTCCAAATGATCATGTATGTATTTATATCAAATTTATAATAAATATATTATTAATTATACATATTAAAAATAATTATTATAAATAAAATAATTATTATCTGAATAATAAAATTTAAATTATTTATAAAATCATATTTATAAGGGAAAACTTCAAAAAATCATTCTAGGCTTATTTTGACATAGTAAGTTCAAAATTGATATTAATCCTATCAAATTATAATTTTTGTGCCATAAAATATTAAAATGTTCATTTTATTATATATTAATTAATATAAAATTTTCACTTACTATAATTGAATCTTGGGTGTTACAGATAAGGTTGGTGATTTTTCGGTGTTTGTATCCCTTTATAAAAGATGATCTAGAGATTTGAATTTTTTTGAAGGTAGATCATTGATACCTATTTAAAATACCTTTCTGATTAATATATATATGTTCTTAGTCATTAACTTTTAGAGACAAAAATTTTGATAATTTTAGGTGTGCATGCGTATCCTAATTCTAGATTTCATTATTGATCTTGATGACTGTTGAAATATTTGGACACTAAAAATCAACAACAATGGATTTATGTGAAATATTTTAATGATATTTTTGGTAGTGAAGATAAGAGGGGGGGGGGAGATTGTTGATCTTTATGAGTTTATAGATACATTGACATTATAGTGATACAAGGGTTTATGATTTATCGATTATCCTTTCACATGATATAATGTGCATGAGGGTGGTAATCAGTATTTTTCCTAGTTGGATAGGCTATACTTGCAACAACTTGGAAATCTATTTTTATTAATTGAATAATGTTTCATTTACCATGAGTTTCTTAAGATCACCATGTGTTTTTGTTCAAAGATAAAAAGATTCATGTTCATTAAATCATGAGTGGGTTCATGTTTGAAAACCTTTGGTCTTATCAGTTGAATTGTGAATATATAATTATGGAAGCTTAGGGGAGAAGAAGTTGGTATCTATATTTTAAGGGAGTGTAATGTAGAATTAAAATAATAAGAGGAATATTATATAGTTGGAATAGAACAACCATGAGAAATAGACAATATCATATTCAATTAAAAAGAAACAATTTATGTCAAAAAATCATCGGTGTTTCATAAAGATAATGCTTGATGTAGGGGAAAATGAAAATGGGAGAGATTAAGAATATATTATAACGTGAGAAAATTATTTGGAATAAATTAGAAAAATATTTATGGTTGAAGTATGGTGATTCAAACAATCTATTTATCCATGCCAACACTTCAGAGGAAACAAATAAATCTTATTTAGGACTTATAAAATTAGGAGGGTTTTTGGATCAATAACATATTATACATTAAAATATTGGTTGATAATAATTTTGATAATATATTATATTCTGATCATCCAAATGGATTAATAAAAGAGATAGATTCCTTGGAGGCTAAGGTGTCAGAAAAGATGAATTATTTTCTTACAACCTCATATACATTAGAAGAAATTTAATAGGTTTTTTTATAGAGGGATCTGGTTAAATCTCTTAGTCTTGATGATATATCATTTTTTAATAAATTTTAGCACATTATTGGTAGGGATATTTCTTATATCATACTTGGGTTTATAAAATTGAGCAATTTTAATTTTTTTATTAATGAAACTAACATTATTCTCTATCCAAAAATAAAAAAACTAGTGTTTTTATATATTTTTGGAATAATAGTTTATGTAATGTCATCTATAAAATTTGTGCCAAGGAAATAACTAATATTCATAGGAAGGTCCTCTCAAGGATTATTTCCCCATGGGAAATTTTGTTCCTTTAGGGATGATTTCTTTTGATAAAATTGGTATTACTTTTATGTATTTTCATTATTTCAAGAATTTAAGGGGAAGTGGAAATGAGAGATTAGATTTAAAGTTAGATATGAGTAAAGTGTGTGATTGGGTGGAGTGATATTTTTTAGAGGTGGTTATGTGGAAGTTTGGTTTTGTCTATAGTTTTATTTCATTCATTATGTCTTCCATTTCTTTTATTTAATATTCATTTATTATCAATGGTTAGGTTTTTGGTGGTGCAAGTCCTGTAAGGGGAATTAGATAAAGTGACTTATTGTATCCTTATTTGTTTCTTCTATGCACAAGTTTTTCTGAATTTTTGATGGAGCAAAGCTTGAAGAGTGGGGAAGATTCAAGGGGTTAAGATTAACTAGACTAGGCTAACATGAACCAACCCACTGAGACCTTTCCTGTACCATCATTAGTCTAAGTGTTCCACCCCAAGACCACCTCCAATATTCTAGGTGCTGGTGATTAGCATTGAGTAAGCATATCTCAAAATATGTAATAATTTATCCATATATACCTGTACAGAACCACACATCTCCACACAGGATATAATAATGAAAGTTAGGCATCAATACCAGCTAAAATTTATAAATTCATGTGACACATGCTATCCATCCACACAAATGATGACCAAAATGAAATAGAATAAAATGAAGGGGAAAAACAAGATCCCAATATCCCAAATGAAAAACCAACTTATAACAACTAGAAGTAGGGAAGACTTCTTGATGCACAACTTTTGACCCAAAATCCACCCATGTTTTCCACCACTGGGTAAAAATAAGCTTTAGATCCACCAATACCATGCCCACCAAGTTGACTACTAAAATAATTTTCATCTACATAATACATGAAACATGTGGGAGAAATTCCCATATTTAGGTGAGTATATACACACCCTGTCAGACACTTTGGAAACACATAGGGATAAATAAAAGAATTATTTAGCTTATAACCACAAAGATAAGAATTAAACTAGCTATAATTTAAGGATAGAGGACTAGAGATATAGGATAGACCTTCTATATATATCCTATATATAGAAATATAATCCACTACCATCATCCTAATAGATCAAACTACCCAACATTTCACCTAGCATCACCTCTTAATAACTTTATTAGGGGAACCACACCTCAACAAGGTATAAGTGTTGGTTAAGGGAGTTACCATCCCTAGTGGGGGACCCACATCTTATCCTACAAAGCGCACTAAATATGGGATTTCATAATTCCCATGGATAGAGGACCTCCAAACTATTAGTGGGGGATTTACTAACCATATTAGTTGTATAGGGGACCCATACCTAGTTGGGGACAAGGGAGTACCAACCCCATGTTTGATCTAGAGGAATTACACCCTAAGTATATGGTGGCTATTCCAAACACTATTAAGAATACGGGGGACTTATGTGCTATTATAAACACACCACCAGGGGAGTTCTTAACCTCATACATGATTCAATCAATGCACCTAAACCTAGTCACAGACCCTACAAAGCTAAATGACCTAAATTTATACAAATATCTATTCATATCACCTTTGATACTAAAGAGTAATGTACCATCGTGTTTTATGTATAAAACTGCATAGAATATACTATTCACATAACCAAATATAATTCTTTGGAAAAGAGATACCAAAAATGACCTAGCTTGAAATGTACATGAAATATACTTTTAGGGGACACAACGCTTAGACCTAGGGATGTAACCAGGCCATGTAAATCCACTAAATTTTCATGTGTGGGGTTAACCTACATGAAATGTCCATGAGAGGTACATGGCATGTAGGACCCATGCTTACTTGGGTGTGTACTCCTAGTGCATGCCGATCTGATTTATACCATTGTACATGGTGTGTTTTCCATAAGCACATGACATAAAAGACTTAATGGGATAGTCAGTGTGTACCCATATGAGACCGAATTCATGTACCTAAAACTATGCATGACATGTACTCTAACCTATACGGTGTGTGTGTATAGGTGGAAATCTAGGCATGCACTCCACTATATACCAAGTCATCTAGCTAAGATCTGCATAGTGCGTATAAATAAAGTATAGCCCGTGTGACATTTAATGTGAACTAAAACCCTATCCACTATAGACAACATAATACAAAGTATGTGGCTCTAGATCATAGTTTGTGTGATCATGTCTTAAATATACACATCTTCTATTCATCTAAATATGCACTGCCACCACCATTTTTATATCTAGTCTCGCTCAAATCACCACTATAGACCTCTATCACTATCACCACACCTTTGGGGGTTGACACCATCCTCCATCAAAGTCTTACTATCTATCCTTATCTAGGAAACATCTTATAATTACACTCATAATGACCCAAAATTCCACTTCCCTCTAAATCCTGCACCATCATACCTCTCGAAAACCTTTCATCACCCATCAAATATCTTTCATTTATTATTCCCCACCTTCATGACCAAATCAGATCCTTAAAAGACCATATATCACATGCCCCCCATTACAGTCCAAGTCCATCGAATATCTAGACATGGTGAAGGGTGATGGTGAATGCATGAAGAAAAAAAGAGAAATAATGGGGGTAAAGTGTGAGTTTGTGGCCAATGTGAAGTTTTGGTTACTATTCATTGGGTATAAATATACTAATGGTGAAGAGCATGAGAATAATCACAATCATTGGGAAAGAATAATATAAACAAACTTTTAAGAATAAGTAATTATGAATAATAAATCATGAACAAATAATTTTTGAAATATAATTCAGAAAGAATGAGTAAAGAATGAAATATTGAGTCTTACCTTGGTTTGATATTGTCAGATGATGAAGATTGTGTCTGTATTAGGTTTTATTGGTGATTTACATTAAATAATGAATTCAGCAAGGCTCTAGATCTTATATTCTCACCCTATTTTGATTATAGTTTGTGTCAATGACGGCTAACCCTAGTTGAGAGGGTTAAACATGAATAAATAGAGGGGAAATATGGGTCTATGGTTACAATTTTCTATTTAATTAATTAATTATTTTTATTAGATAATACACCTACAAAAGCCTGACCCGGGGACTCATATGTGAACCAATGTTACAACACCCTTAGGGAAAACCCCCAATCCTGAGTCCAACTATAGTGATAGTTTTCCTCTTCAGGATTCTATTTAAGAGGAAATGATGATATCCCAAGAAAATGTGTTCACATAGACTAAAAATAATATAATATATTTAATATAATATATCCAGTCATTCATTGACATTAAACTAATGAAAATGACTCAATAAACCACTCATAAAATATCATTTAAAATATTATAAGGGTTTGGACTGTAAAAATCTACATCATTTCATCCTCCCTATCTTCAAGGTTTTTCCCATGAAAAGCACAACCCACTTGAAAAGGTGAGGGTACTGAGCCCACATCCAATTCTTGTGTTCCCACAAGTTCTCCTAATGGGTTTCATACTACCTAAAACATGCACCAATGGTATCACCTAACCCTATAGGGTACTCTACTCATGGTACATGATCATCATCAGTTACCATCATATGGTAGCATCATCCATGATGTACCCATATCCCTAATCAATGATGTTCAATGGTTCATGCATATATCTTCTCAGTTGAGACACATAGAAGATGTTGTTCCCTAGGTCTAACTATTAGTGTAGAAATAGATGGCAAGCAACAACACCTACCATGTCTAGTATATGCAATGGCATGATGAACCTCATGGATAGATTTATTTTTTGACCAAACCACCAGAAACCACATCATGAATAAAACTTCAAGAAAATATGATCTCCATTCTCAAAATTTGAAGGCCTTCATCATCAGTTTTTGTAGGAATTCTTATGGATTCAAGCTATCCTCATCCACTCCCAGATCACCTACACCTTCTCTATCATTATCTACACCAACTATAACCCCATAAGTAAATAATTTATGATCTTTATCAAGTATAGTGGTAACCAATAGGGTCTCTTGTATAGGGATTCAAAATGTGTCATTCCAGTAGTGGAGTGGTAGTAATTTTTTTACAAAAACTCCACTAGTGTAAGGTGATATTACCAAATCTAGAAAAAATAAAGCACACAATCCCTTAACATATACTCAAGAACCTAAATGGTTCACTCAATCTAACCATCTGTGTGAGTATGGAACATTATAACAACCCACAACTAAGTCTTGAATGCCTTTTTCAATATCCTCTATAATTGGGACATGAATCATGAATCCTATTTAGAGAAAATCATCAATGGTAGCCCATACAGTTGAATTAACTCCTTCACATATAATCATCCCAAGATCTCCACCGAACTCTTCTTCCTAATAAGAAGGAAGTGGGATGACTTGGTCAGTCACTCAATAATCACCCAGATAGTGTTTTAACCCTTTACTTATCATGGGATAATAATTAAAAATTCCATTGATATGCCATCCCACTTATACTTAAGAACCTCAAGGGGTTAGACCAATCATTATAGAACCTAAAACCCCTCCTTCACTTGTTGACAGGCAAGACACCATGAGATAAACTCAACAACAATTTTCTATACACTTGTACATTAATACTAGAACATGAGGTCCAGGTACATATTTTATACACTTGGATATAATACTATAGAAAAGGTGTGAAACTCCCTCAATACACATAGAATGATTAGAACCACCTTCCAACCATATAATAGTATTCAATGCTCCACACCTTTAGAAAATCTAGCCGGTACATCACATGAGGAAATTTGGTCATGTAGAACCTCATAATCAATGTCTCCCAACTGAGTTTTACTCACTCATTGAATAAGTGGAGGGGATATGACCTTTTACCAAAGATAATTCACATCCCCTTAATATAATATGAACAACTATATGAAGGGTAATAACTCATATTATTCCTCTATAAATTGAGAAAAATATTTCTTTCTATGGGTATCAACCACCATATTTCCCTTTCATAAAGTATAGAGCATCTCAAAGTCACAATCTTATAAGAAATTTAACAAAAACCTCTACCTCAGGTTAATATTTCTCTAAGTAAATATATAAATTAGATTATTTTGGTCATATAAAACAAAATTGATCATATAGAAGGAAATGTATCTAGATATTTAAGGTGAACAATACCACCATGAGTTACAAATTGTGGGTTATGTAGTTATTCTTATGAGGTATTAGTTTTCTAGACCCATACACAATCATCACCTACGACTGAATCAACAAACATCTAATCTAGGCCCTAGATTCATCATAGAACACCACATACTCAAATTCTTCCTTTAAAAACCATAGAACATGATCAATCATTAACCATCACTTCAAGTCCATAAAATCTCTATATGATATCTCAGACGAAACAAAGAGATTTCCCTTCTGGGTGGGGAAAGTCATGGGAGATTTAATCCTACATAATTAATGCATGAATATTTAATAATAACATGTCAAACTAAGGATCTGCATACCTAAAACACACTCTTGGGTGGCTCCCAAGAAAGCACCACCTTAATATTTACTGGGTCCACAACTACTTATCCCTCTGAGATAACATGCCCTAGGAAGTGAACCGCTCAAATTCAAAATGAACACTTTATGATATTACCATACAATTAGAGATCTTGAAGAAAATATAGAACAATACTACGATTCTTAAAATGTTTATACTTTGATACTGAATAGATGAGAATGTTTCTGATGATATAAACCATAAAAGGATTGAAAGATCTGGTTCATGAGTCACATGAACATATTTGGGGAATTCATCAAGCTAGATGACATCACAAAAAACTCATAATGCCCATAGTGACACTTGAATTCCATCTTTAGGATATCCTCCCCATAAACCTGAAGCCAGTAATAATAAAATCTAAGATCGATCTTCAAGAACTATTTTTCTTCATTCAACTAGTTAAATAGGTCATCAATCATCAATAGAGGACATTTCTTCTCTTTATTATCACCTGATTCAAGAACTGATAGTAAATAAAAATCCTAGAGCTCCCATTGGTATTCTTAGTGAACAACACTAAAGTCTACCAGGGGATATACTGGGTTTTAGGAAACCTTTAGAGACCTCCAACCACACCTTCATCTCCCTAATCTCATTCAGTTCCATCTAATAAGTTAAGAAAGATATCCATGTGATACTATGATGTAGATTAATATATAAGTTTATCTCCTAATGATGGGGATATCCTAGAAAATCATTAGGGAATAAATCTATATACTCATCCACATATTCTGGAATCATATCATTAAAAGAATCCATTTTTCAAAAATCCATGCTTCCAAATAATGGGTGATCAAAAGTAGCTTCTTATAGATAAGCCCCACTCATCTCAACTGATAATACCACTTTCCCATGATGGAAAATCTAAATCCATCAACTTGGTATCACATCAATCTTCAAATATATCAGTCTATCTAGTCCTAGATTGAGGTAAGCTAGTCCATTCAAAATATGACATTATAGGGATTCATCCCAGCCACTATGATTTAACATGGAAATTTCTCTCCACTAAGTGAAAGATTTCATCTTCAGTATATGTGGGTGAGAATATAATCACTTATAGTAGAAGTCTCTAGCCTCATAGGACATGTTATAGCTCTATCATAATTTCTAGCTCTCAAACAATGGATGAAAAAAATAATTAATCAAATAAGTTTTAATAAGTATGGATGATTGTGTAGAGAAGACACATATTTTACCTTGAACCATGTCAGGCACAACTTGGTTGTAGCCTTAAATTGCCTACATATGAACATGTCATTAGCCTCTAACTCCCTGAGCCTTTTATGGACCGCCTAGAGTCAGAATTGGTAGAAGAGAATCATAGTGATTTCCACTAAGAGATCCTTATAACAGACCATTTTATTCTCTACCAAAGCCTTCTCTCTGAGGTCCACCCTATCCCCTATTAATAGGCCCCTAATCACACCTATACCTCTATAATGGGGGTTCATACACTATGCCACACTGATTTTCCTATGTCGCATGATAGGATAATAAATCCCAATCCATATGATCTCAACCACCATAGTTAGATAAAATCCTATCACCCAACTGAATTCATCCTTTATATAACTTTAGTAATATTGATACCTATGACTAGGATCATGCATGCATATGAATCTAGAATTGTAACCCTAACATCTATCATCAGTGGTACATAATTGATCACTATAATCTTATAAAATTGGTATCATCTCCCACAAATGGTTTCCCTTTATCTAAATGATCTCAATTCCTAGACCCCCCTCCAAGACTCCACTATAGGTGAGAATGTATAGGGGAAAAAACCGACTCAAATATTATTGTAGAGGCCTAACTTTAACTCCTATACATGAAGGAATCCATCATGAACCATATCAATAGAGCACCTCATGATGTTAGTAAAACTTAATGCATACTCCACTATAGACATGTTACCCCATCGCTGAACTAATAACTCTTGGACATACACCATCCTCGATGTTTTTGGGTGATACTCCTCACAAAAGTGGAAATCAAACTTTGACCATAAAAGATTCACCTCATCATGGATCTTGAAGATCAAGTTCCACTAATGAATAATTATCCCATAGAGATGGTTAGATGCTAGAACTACATTATAATCAGTAGTTTTCAAGACTAATAAAAACACTTGGGTCAATTCCTCAAGCCAACCCTCTACCTCTTGAGGGTTAGGAACACCTTGAAACTTTGGTAGTTGCTGCTATTAAAACTCATGAAGTGCACTCATCCTATGAAAATCCTCATCTTTTCCCATTGGAATCATAAATTTCTCAATAGGTGTGGGAATGTATTCCTACACTATAGGTGGAGGGCCTGCTCCCTATACTATGAGTGGAGGATTTTATCCCCACACACCTGCTAGGGGAATCTCATGATCCTTACCTTGGGGGGAAGCCTCACCACTCATCTGGTTGGTGACATGAGGCTATAATGCTGACAAGGTTATATCACTACCCCACCTTAGGATCTTAAATGGCTACTAGTGTGGTGAAAATTTTCATTGAACAAGGCAAAACCATGATCATTAAAGCATATTTGGGAGTTTACTTGAGAAGGACACAAAAAATGACCAACTCCTACATAATTTATGAACTATCCTATCCCTACTCCAAAATTGGTTCCTTAGAGTTCTAAATTGAAAAATAGGTATCAAAGTCCTGGTGAATGTATATGTTATCAACTACACCAATACTTGGTTCCCTAACCAGACACCTGAAATCATGAACCCTTGAAACTATTTTCCTAGGTTCCAAAACAGAAATCATAAAATATATATTTCAAAACTCAATCCCCAAGAAATACCCAATTTGATACCACTCTGATATGACCTGACCCACTGAGACCCTGCCTGGCTTGACTGTAAGTCAAGCATGCTACCCCAAGGCCGTCTCCAATAGTCCAAGGGCCGATGACTAACACCATGTATGTATATCTAACAATATAGAGGGCCTTATCCTATTGTACCTATACATAACCACATATCTCCACATAAGATATAATAATGCATGATATACATCAAAACCAATTATAATATATAAATTCATGTGACACATGGTAATCATATACACAGAGTATAACCAAAATGAAAAAATATAAAATAAAGAGGAAAAATATGACCCCTATATACTGGAGGTTATGGGCGCAGCGGAAGCGCATTGTTGGGTGTACCCAACTTTTATTTTTGCTGATAATGATGATAAATTTGAGATCTTTCATGATAATAAAACACCAGATCTTCAGAATAGAACAAAGAACGAAAGAAAAAAAGGGAGTCTCAGAACCATAGAGATGATCATCATATATTGGTTATAATTAATTTAATTAAAAGACAAGAATTAACTTGATGGAATTCTCTCTCCATTGATGTTTCCGATCACGATTCGATGTGATACATCTTTGCATCGTAGAATCCAAGTGTAGGCTTCCTCTAGCAGTGATCCACACATGCTCTACGTATCTCTAGACATCACTGAAGGGATCTCTGGTGTAACGACCCAAAGTTTTTCAATGGAAATTCCCTTCTTATAAATATGTCATAAAATCACATGAAAAAAAAACATAATGAAATACTAAGTGATAAGTTTCCTTTAAGCATATGTTTATCACTTCTTTGTTTGGAATTTTGAAAATATGACGTACACAGTTGCAATTAGTAAGTCATTTGGAGTCCAATAAGAAAAACTTAATTTTTGGTGAATAGTAACCAACCCTTATGAATAGTAACCTACCCTTATAAAAAGTAGTATTACCCTTATGGATAGTAAATCATCCAAAATAAGAGTAAACTTACCCATGAATATTTAAATAAAATTTAGGTATATTAGAAAGTGACAATTTAACCATAGTAAACATTTTGGTATTTATAAATAATTAATTAAAATTAATTAATTAATTAAAATTAATTAATTAATTAAAAAGAAAGTGTATTTTCTTAAAATGTGTTCATAAATTAACAAATATATGTCTTATAGTTTTTAGATAATTTTATAAGACCCTACGTAATTTTTGAAAGCATTATAAAATTAGTTTTAATTTTAAAAAACTGTATTTTTCAAGTAAATTATGATTTTAATTAAATATTAAATTAATCATATTTAGAAAATTATTTTCAAAAAATAGACTTCATTTTTGTATTCTAAACATCTAAAAATGATTGGGGTGAATTTTTGGTATTTTTCTGAAATACTTGAATTTTTGGTGAATAGTAAAATACATTAATTTACCATATAAAAACATTTTAATTTAAACCCACTATTAATGAAATCACAAGTGATGTAAGCACTCAAATATATAACTCACATGCCCTATTTACTATTACTAGTCATGAAAGACTCACTATTCCTTGTATTGTGGGGAAATAATAAACTAATGAATTTTATATTGAGAAAACCCATCTCCCCTCCAATATAAATACCACCATTCACACCCTCATTTCCTCACACCTCTCAAGCTTCAAGCCTTGTCTAAAATCTGACCAAGAATCTTCCCTATCCCATCCCCACATCCAAGAGCTCCTGGTCCCATCAAAATACCAAGCCTAGCTTCCTTGAGGAGGATCTCAAGAGAATGATTTAAGAGGTAATTCCTATCTCTCTCTTTTTCCTTTAAATTCCTTTCAATTTCAAGTTCATTTCTTAATAACTCACCACTTATCTTCATAAAAATGGTATGGTAACTCTAGTATTATACATATACTATAATTTTATGATAATAATGGGATATTATACCATCCAATCCCCTTATCCTATTTCTTTTATTTTATAAAAGAAAACGTTGTTCATGAGGTGTTAATCTATCGCCTTCAAGAACGACATGTTTTATTTTTCCAATTATACCTTTAGATATGGTCATGAAATAATTTTTATGGTTGAACCAGAATATTTTATATGTATTATATCCTATTTTATGTTCTGGAACTAACTTATGTACATATTACTAAATGATTAAACAAAACAAGTTCACTGTGGTCGAAAAACTGCCTAAATTAACCCAAGCAATCATCATTTAATTCTCATATAATGATTCATCAACATGGTATATAAAAAAATTAATTATAAGATAATTTAATCTTATGTAATATCCTTAATAAAATTAAATATCAGTTCTGGATGTTTATCCATGTTCTACCAAACTTTCAATTTATGAATACAAGTGAACCGCTCAAGAAAAACCATAAAAACAAACATTTCTGAACAATGTTTTTAAACTCTATAACTCATAAAAAGGCACATAATATAACTTAATGAAACCATAATGAACTATATTTATGAAAAAAAGGTTCTTTAATTGTTAATTAATTAATCTTATGTGTTTATATAGGAAATTAAAGCGAAGGAAGCGTTCATATATAAGGTAAGGGGAAATTCTCGAACCCAATTTTATCCTTCGGGTTCTCCCTCTTTCACTCCATTTTTGACATGGTTACTCCTTAAAAATAATTTTTTCATCATTGTATTTACTTTTCTGGGATATAAATGTTTACCATTGGTGTTTATGCCAAAAAAATGTTTTCCAAAAGAACTCTTCTTTTAAGAACTCACCTTTTACTTCTCACTCAAGGTTGAAAGTTCTTGTAAGATGTATGTTATTTCAGCTTTCTTATGGGAACCCAAAGTTTATGAATGTGTTCTTATGAGATGAAACCCATTCCTTTTAATGGGTTAGTTATTTTTATTTTTGATATATGTTCTATGTGGCATGCATGATAATGATAATGTTATGACGTGACGGGTGCACCTGGAATTATATAGCGCAATATGAATGTTTGAATGTGACGGGTGCGCCCAGAATTATACAACACTCCACTACATTGGTTAAAGTGATGAATCTCATGAGTTAATGTGAAATTATGTGTGAACAGGATTCTATCCTTTTAAAAAATTATTTGTGGTAGTTAACCACTAAGACACAATGTTTCATTTTTATGCATTGCTACATTTCAAGTCTTTTATTAATGATTCCAATCATGTTCATGATCTTTTTCCTATGTTATGATTATGCTCAACCATTATTATATTTTTATTATATATCCTATTACTGGTCTTTTATCTCACACCTTTTGATGTATATTCTCAGGTGACTACATGTACTAAGGAGGGGTTAAGTGCCAATACGAAGCTAGAGAAGAAGAAATAAAAAAAGTTTATGCTTGATGTTGTAATTGTTATGTATGGTCCTAGTTTTCCCAAGACACTAAACCGTTGGGTCCTCTATGTGTAATAATATTATGTTTTTTATCTTTAAAATTATGTAATAGTAATGTATGAAAAGGCAAGGTCGTTATAGTTGGTATCAGAGGAAAGGTTTAGTTAATTTGGGAATTAGGATTAATGAACCCTTGAGAAAACCTCTAGCATGATACTAAGTACAAACATGCACACAAGAATATTTACATAGGGTTACCATATGTTATTTTTTTGGTATAAATTGTTTAAATGAATAAGTTATTCATGACTTGTTTACTTATGTTTTGTTCTAACCTGTTCTATTTTAGAAAATGGTGGGAATTAGGAGAAACCAAGCCAACAACTCATGTGAGGTCCAATGCAACGATTGACCGAATGACATACCCAATGATTTGGGAGGTGGAGTTCAAAACTTCATGGTGATGATTACCCAATTATCTCAGGTTATGAATAATAACCATAATAATGAGGAACACCCTATTTCACCAAAGAGGGAGCAACTGGCTATAAAATGTTTTATGCAGAAACGAACATTGACGTTTAATGGATCTTCTAATCCACTAGTTATGGAACAGTGGGTCAAATCCATGTAGAAGATCTTTTCTGGGATTCATTGTTTTGAGACGAAGAAGGTGACACTATCCATTTATCGTCTAGATGGAGAGGCTAATCAATGGTGGGATTTGATTAAGAACACCAAGCCAAGGGTGGAAATTGAAGAGATGGAATGAGAAGACTTTAAGATAATGTTTTTTAACAAGTATTTACAAGAAATATTCACACGAAGATGGAGAGAGAATTCATAGAGCTCATGAAAAAAGAAGGAGAATCTATCACAACCTATGAAGTGTATTTTATAAGTCTTGAAAGGTACACTTCAAGTTTTGTTATCAACAATGATACCAAAATTGATAGATTCTTTAGTGGATTAAAACCACACCTTCGAAAGGATCTTTCAATTTGAGACTTTGAGAGTTATGAAGAAGTTGTTCGATGTGCTCTCAAATTAGAGATGGAGTTTGGAGAATGTTCCCATGGCTATTGTGATAAGAATTGAAAGATGAAGTTTCAAGCTGGTGGATCTAATGAAAAAGGTGGGAAGAAAACTCAACGACCCACATGCCAAAAATGTGGGAAGTTACACCATGGGAACTACATCAAAGGGAAGGGGAAGTGCTTCAAGTGTGGTAAAGGAAACCATTCTCAAGAGTGTCAAAAATAAATGAAAAGGAAGGATAATGTAGCCAAATAAAGGAGAGAACCACCCACGGTTCAATGCTACAACTATAGGGAGCTAGTGAATTATGCAAGCTAGTGCACTAAACCTCAAGTTCTCAAGGGTAATTAGCGTCCTCAGCCACCAAATCCAAAGGAACAAGGAAAGTCTTATGCCATTACTACTACAGAAGTAGATCAAGATAATGAAGTCGTACAAAGTATAGTTCCTATTCACTCAATAATGTCAAAAGTCTTATTTGATTCCGGTTCTACGCATTCCTTTATATCTTGCAAGTTTGCTAGAACTATAGAATTGAAGCCTCGAAACCTTGAAGTAAAGATATCTATAAAAACACCAAGTGGTGTAATCATTGAAACCCAAGTGTTTGGCTCTTCTCCTATTGGCGTACGTGGGAAGATTCTTCTAGAGAATCTTGTAATTCTTCCCTTGGTGGAATTAAACGCTATAATGGGAATGGATTGGCTCTTGTTATATAGAGAACATATCAACTGTCAGGAAAAGGAATATCTTTTCACATTCCAAACCATCCCATGCTTCTCTACAAATGTAAGGAAGATCATGAATCTCCTTTGAAAAATCCTTCAATGGTGTGAGTGTTGATTCCCTATGAAGAAGCATACCTCGACCAAATGGTTGAGTTGAAGGATAGTTCCAACCTAGCAGAAATGCCCATAGTTAGGGAATACGGTGATTTATTTCCCAAAGAGTTACCCAGATTCCCCCCGGATCGTGAGGTAGAGTTCTCAATAGAATTCATACCCAGAGCTACTCCTATCTCAAAGTGTCCATATATGATGGATTCTTTTGAACTGGAGGAGTTAAAGAAGTATCTGCAAGAGCATATGGACAAAGGGTTCATACGCCCTTGTGCATCACCTTGAGTTGCACCAGTGCTCTTTGTGAAGAAGAAAGATGGAACAATGTGTCTATGTATTGATTTTCGGGAACTCAACAAGATCACTATAAAGAACAAGTATCCTCTTCCAAGGATTAATGACTTGTTCGATCAGTTAAGAGGAGGTCAATACTTCTCAAAGGTGTATCTTCATTCTGGATATCATCAATTAAAGGTGAAGAAGGAAGATATTCATAAGACTGCCTTTTGTACAAGGTATGGGCACTATCAGTTTCTGATGATGCCCTTCAGACTTACTAATGCTCCTACAATCTTCATGGATTTGATAAATAGAGTCTTTAGACATTACCTCGACAAATTTTTGGTAGTGTTTATCGATGATATTCTCATCTAATCCAAGATAAAGGAGGAACATTAAGAACATATAAGACTTGTATTGGTGATGTTGAGAAAGGAGAAGTTGTATGATAAGTTTAGAAAGTGTGACTTTTGGATGAAGCAAGTCACGTTCTTGGGACATGTGATCACAAGTGAGGGAATTTCTGTGGATCCTTCAAAAACAAAGGCGATTTAGAAATAGACTAGGCCCTCTAGTGTCACATAAATCCATAGTTTTCTTAGATTAGCTGGGTACTACTAACATTTTGTGAGAAACTTCTCACGATTGTCAATCCTGCTAACTAAGTTAACAAGGAAAGGGGTAAAGTATGTCTAGATGGAGGAATGTGAGGGAAGATTTAAGGAGATAAAGAGTAGGTTGATCACTGCACCTGTACTCACACTACTGAAAAGTGGAGAAAGTTTTGTGATATACAGTTATGCTTCAAAGAAAGGCTTGGGTTGTGTACTCATGCAAAATGATAATGTGATAGACTACGCCTCATGAAAACTGAATATCCATGAGCAGAACTAACCGAAACATGATCTAGAGTTGTAAGCCGTGTTTTTTTCCTTGAAAATCTAACAACACTACCTTTATGGTGAGAAGTGTGACATATACACTAACCACAAAATCCTAAAGTATATATTCACACAAAAGGAGATCAACATGAATTAAAGGAGATGGTTAGAGATAATCAAGGATTATGATTTATCTATTCACTATCATCTTGGAGAGGAGATCAAGGTAGATGATGCTCTAAGCAGAAAATAACCTGCTACTCTATCCATGCTGTGGATTGAGAAAGACCCTATCTTCTTGGATATGAAAAATATGGTTTTGGAAATCATAAGGGCAGAGGATACATCTTACCTTACCCAAATTATTGCACAACCATACATTCAAGAGAATATTAAGGAAGCACAAATGGATGATGTGAAGATACAAAAGAGGGTGAATGCAGTAAAGGAAGGGAAGATGCAGGAGTTCCATATCGGCGATGATGGTGTGATTTGGTTTGGAACGAGGCTTTGTGTGCCTTCATCACCCGGGATAAAGAAGGAGCTATTGGACAATGCACATAGCTCAACATTCTCTATCCATCCTGGTAGCACCAATATGTACTATGATCTCTGAGAACACTTATGGTGGGATAACATGACAAAATAGATTGCGGAATATATCTCAAGGTGATTGGTATGTCAGCAAGTTAAATTAGAGCAAAAAAATTCCAAAGGGATGATGCAACTATTGCCTATACCCATGTGGAAATGGGAGAATGTTACTATAGAGTTTATCATAGGTCTCCAAAAGACGTCGAAGGGAAATAATGCGATATGGTTTGTGGTTGACCAACTCACTAAGACTGCCCATTTTATTGCTATTCGAGAAGACCTCTTGCTTGAACAAATTTCAATGTTATATGTGAAGGAAGTGGTGAGACTGCATGGAGTTCCAATCTCAATTGTCTCTGAACATGATCCAAGGTTCACATATAAATTATGGAGGAGCCTTCAACATACATTGAGTACTGAATTAAATTTCAGCACGGCCTATCACCCCCAAACTGATGGCCAATCTAAAAGGAATATTCAGACGCTTGAAGTTATTCTAAGAGCCTTCTCTCTAGAATTTAAAGGTGGATGGGATTAAAATCTCCCATTGGTTGAGTTCTCATACAAAAATAGCTTCTGCTTGAGTATTTAGATGGCTCCATATGAAGATCTGTATGGAAAAAGATGTAGAACTCCAACCAGTTGGGATGAAGTTAGAGAAAGAAAGATACTTGGACTCAATCTTATGCAAGAGATGACAGAAAAGGTTCAAGTCATCCAAAAACACATCAAAGTAGCTCAGAGTCGGTAAAAGAGCTATGCTCACAACCATCAAAGGGACTTGGAGTTTGATGTTAGAGATAAAGTCTTCCTTAAAATATCACCATGGAAGAGAGTCATGCAATTTGGAAATAAAGAGAAGCTAAGCCCAAGGTACATTGGCTCCTTTAAAATCCTTGACCGCATAGGAGCTGTGGCCTATCAGTTTGAACTTCCATCGAATATGGCTCAAGTTCATGATGTGTTTCACGTATCACTCCTGAGGAAGTACATACCAGACCCCTCACATATACTAAACTTAAAGGTGGTATAACTGGAAGATGATCTCTCTTATGAGGATCAACCGGTAAATATTCTGAACCAGAGAGAAAAGGTTTTACGCAAAAAGACAACCCACCTTGTTAAAGTGTTTTGGAGGAACCATAAGTTTGAAGAAGCTACTTGGGAACCATAGGAGGTGATGAAGGAGAAGTACCCTCACCTATTTGTGTAAAATGAAATTTTGTGGGTGAAATTTCATAAGGGTGAAGAATGTAATGACCCAAAGTTTTTAAATGGAAATTACATTCTTATAAATATGTCATCAAATCACATGAAAAAACAGCATAATGAACTACAAAGTGATAAGTGTCCTTTAAACCTAAGTTTTTCACTTCTTTTTTTGGGATTTTGAAAATCTGACATACAGAGTTGCAATCAGTAAGTTATTTGGAGTCCAATAAGAAAAAATTATTTTTTGGTGAATCTTAACCTACCCTTATGAATAGTAACCTACCCTTATGAATGGTAGTACGACCCTTATGAATATTAAATCATCCAAAATAATATTAACCTTACCCATGAATAATTAAATAAAATTTAGGCATCTTAGAAAGTGACAATTTGACCATAGTAAACGTTTTGGTATTTATAAATAATTAATTATAAATAATTAATTAATTTAAAAGAAAGTTTATTTTCTTAAAACGTGTTCATAAATTAAAAAATCTATGTCTTCTATTTTTTAGATAATTTTATAAGACCCTACATAATTTTTTAAAGCATTATAAAATTAGTTTTAATTTAAAAAAACTATATTTTTCAAGTAAATTATGATTTTAATTAAATATTAAATTAACCATATTTAGAAAATTATTTTTGAAAAATTTAATTCCTTTTTGGATTCTAAACATTGAAAAATGGTTGGGGTGAATTTTTGGGATTTTTATGAAATACTTGAATTTTTGGTGAATAGTAAAATATATTAATTTACCGTATAAATACATTACAATTTAAACCAACTATTAATGTCATCACAAGTGATATAAGCACTCAAATCTTGAACTCGCATGCCCTATTTACTATTCATGGTCATGGAAGACTCACTATTCCTTGTCTTGTGGGGAAATAATAAACTAATGAATTTTATATTGAGAAAACCCATCTCCCCTCCACTATAAATACCACCATTCACACCCTCATTTCCTCACACATATCAAGCTTCAATACTTGTATAAAATATGCCCAAGAATCTTCCCTAGCCCCTCCCCCATGTCTAAGAGCTCCTGGTCTCATCAAAATACCAAGCCTAGATTCCTTAAGGAGGATCTTAAGAGTAGGATTTAAGAGGTAATTCCTCTCTTTCTTTTTCCTTTAAATTCCTTTCAATTTCAAGTTAATTTATTAATCTCTCCCCACTTATATTCATCCACATGGTATGTTAACTCCATTATTATACATATAATTTAATGTTATGATACTAATGGGATATTATACCATCCAACCCCCTTCTATTCTTTCTTTTATTTTATAAAAGAAAACGTTGTTCGTGAGGTGTTAATCTATCACCATCAAGAACGACATGTTTTATTTTTCCAATTATACCTTCATATCGAGTCATGAAACCATTTTTATGGTTTAACCAGAATATTATATATGTATTATGTCCTATTTAAAGTTCTGGAACTATATTATGTACATATTACTAAATGATTAAACAAAACAAGTTCGTTGTGGTAAAAAAACGGCCTAAATTAACCCAAGCAATCATCATTTAATTAATATCTAATGATTCATCAACATGGTATATAACAAAATTAATTATAAGATCATTTAATCTTCTATAATATCATTAATAACATGAAATATTAGTTATTGATGTTTATCCATGTTCTATACGAACTTTCAATTTATGAATACAAGTGAACCGCTCAAGAAAAACCATAAAAACAAACATTCCCAAACAATGTTTTTAAACTCTATAAATCATCCAAAGGAACATAATATAACTTAATGAAACCATAATGAACTATATTCATGAAAAAAGGTTCTGAAATTGTTAATTAATTAATCTAATGTGGTTATATATAAAATTAAAGCGAAGGAAGCGTTCAGATATAAGGTAAGGGGAAATTCTCGAACCCAATATCATCCTTTGGGTTCTCCCTCATTCACTCCATTTTTGATATGGTTAATCATTAAAAATCATTTTTTCACCATTTTATTTATTTTTCTGGGATATACATGTTTACCATTGGTGTTTATTCTAAACAAAATGTTTTCCAAAAGAACTCTTCTTTTAAGAACTCATCTTTTACTTCTCACTCAAGGTTGATGGTTCTTGTAACATGTATGTTATTCCATATTTATTATGGGAACCACAATTTTATGAATGTGTTCTTATGAGATGAAACCAATTCCTTTTAATGGGTTAGTTATGTTCATTTTTGATATATTTTCTATTTTTCATGCATGATAATGATAATTTTATGATGTGACGGGTGCGCCTGGAATTACATAGTGCAATATGATTGTTTGAATGTGACGGGTGCACCTAGAATTATACAGTGATCAAATTAATTGGGTAAAGTGATGAATATCATGAGTTAATGTGAAATTATGTGTGAACAATATTCTAGCTTTTTCCACAATTATGTGTGGTAGTTAACCACTAAGACATGATGTTTTATTTTTATGCATTTCCACATTTCAAGTCTTTTATTAATGATTCCTGTCATTTTCATGATCTTTTGCCTATGTTATGATTATGCTCACCCATTGTTATATTGTTCTTATATATCCTCTTACTGGGATTTTATCTCACCCCTTTTTATGTATATCCTCAGGTGACTACATGTACTAAGGAGGGGCCAAGTACCAATAAGAAGTTAGAGAAGAAGAAATAAAAAAAAAGTTTATGCTCGATGTTGTAAAAGTTATGCATGGTCCTAGTTTTCCCAACACACTAAACCATTAGGTCATCTATGTGTAATACTATTATGTTTTTTATCTTTAAAATGATCTAATAGTAATGTATGGAATGTCTAGGTCATTACATTCGGGTGCTAGCGTGGAATATCCTTCGCTTGCGATGTTCACCTTCGATCGCCTTAAGAGCCGCTTCCAAAGTGCTCTCCTTGATCTGGTAGAGGAGGATCTCTCTCGTAACTTGAGAGAATTCTTGGTAGAAAAAGAATTTTCTCTTAGCTTGAGAGATTTTCCAGATCCATTTTGCACAATCCCCCAAAAAATTTCTAGTTTAATGAGAATTATATAATTGGTATTTTACTTACTTAAAATAATAAAATGAATTAATTACCAAAAATAATCTATTCATTTCATTTAATTCTTAGTAATACCCCATGTATAATAATAATATTTGACTATTATTATTACTTGACATGCACCCAGTGAATTACACCTAATATTATTTAATTAATTAAATAATTTTATTTCTCACAAATCCCCAGAAAAACTACACAGTGTGTATATTAATATACACAGTGTGTACTTTTGTTTTTCCACTTTCTTTATTTCCTCCACCACATTTATTTAACCTTGAATAATTTCTATTTATTTCTTAAATAAATATCACTGCATTACTCACTAATAAATATATTATTTCTCCCACAATATATTCTCTCGAATAACTAGTGTCGAAATAAATGCGATCAGGCATCCTTGAATAATTATTAAACCATAATTGAGAATAATATTTATTAAACTTGTTAAATTAATATTTAACTGAGATACTTGGACACACTTAGTGTGTGACCCTCTAGGCCTCTTTCTCAGTGGCATTAGGCAGAGCCTGCCTAAAGTACAAGGTTAGCATCTAACAACACGCCAAGGCACCCATAGAGAAATAAGTTAACATCGCAATGACACATCACCTCCTAAGAACACTTACCGTGTAATGTAATCCCTTTGTCTCGATATCTCGAATCAAGCGGGTTGCATTCTAGTGCCATCAACCCATGTGCTCGATTATTCTTTCTTTGACTTTCAGGAATTGAACTTTCCCATTCCTTACCATGGCCATGTATTTATTTAGGCTATATCAATTCCATCAAAGGGCCCGATACATCTACTTTTGTTATGGAATAAAAGGGAAAAATCATTTCTCACATTATCTATTAATGAAATATTACCCATGATGCACCCAACATATCCCACCTCACTACGAACAGTGTGTCATCATAGTTTTCATCAATAAATCTAAGTGCGCTAGTTGTAGTACCCATTAATAATAATCTTAAAGTATAAGGACCAACACACACATCCACAGATAGGAACATCCAATGACACTATGGAATATGGATTTCCTACTAGTAGGTCTCATTCTCAGAATATCCTCTTGGATATTACCAAGGGCGCACACCATGAGAAGGTGCCTCAAAGTTCTATGGGTCCTCACCCTTAATTTACTTTATTATTTGTGTCCCCCAAATAACATCATCCGACCATAGAAAATATATTCAAGAATAGTGTTATGGCACTTCCGGGTTCTCATCATAGTAGGGATATGCTATGACCTTTTAGTGCAACAACTATCCTTAGGAAATTATCACATGCATTGTCACACAGAAGAACAATCAAGATGTGATAAGGTATTTATTAATGAAAAAAGTAAAAAGTAGTTGGTTCTAGGCCACTAACTCTAATAGACTCCCACTTGGACTAGAGCCAACTACTAACAACCTTTAACCCGCCATCTCTCACATGATATTCATACTTCTGCTGAGATAGGTCTTTAGTCATGGGGTTTTCCACATTCTCTTATGTGGAAACTCTACTCACTGTAACTTCACCCCTTTAATATAAATCCATCAAGAGGGGATACTTCCAGAGTATGTTCTTTGTCCGTTGATGTGACCTTGGTTCTTTTGCAAGAGCCATCGCTGTAGTATTATCACAATACAATGTGATAGGATCTTTACTGCTAGGCACCACATAAAGCTCCTGGACAAATTTCCAAATCTAGACAGCTTCCTTGGATACATTATAAGTTGCTATATATTCGGACTCTGTTGTTAAATCAGCAACAACTGGTTGCTTTGAACTCTTCCCGCTCACAACTCCTCCATTGTGATAGAAAACATATTCAAATTTCAACTTCAGATCATTATGATCTGTATGAAAAACCAGCATTATAATACCCTCTAATGACAAGCTCCCCACCTCCTCCATACACCAGGAACATATCCTTAGTTCTTCTCAGATACTTAAGGATAGTCTTAACATCAGTCCAATGGTGTTATCCTAGATCTTCTTGATATATGACTACTATGCTCAGTGCATAGGCAAGATCAAGCCTGATACATAATATAGCATACATGATGGATCCTATAGTAGAAGCATATGGGATCTTTATCATTCTATCTTTCTCCTGTTGTGTCTGAGGACACATTTTCTTAGAAAGATGTAGGCCATGTGACACTGGAACCAATCCCCTCTTGGATTGTTCCATACTAAATATATTTATTATCTAGTTAATATATGTACCTTGACTTATTCCAAGTTGTCTCTTGGATCTATCATGAATGATATTTATCCCTAGAATGTAGACTACTTCACCCAAGTCCTTCACGGAGAAACATTTGTTCAACCAGTCCTTAACTGACTGTAAGACCGGTACATCGTTTCCAATAAGCAATATATTGTCAACATATACTACCAGGATAACAACCACATTCCCATTAAACCACTTATAAATACATGGATCACATTCATATGAAACCAAATTCCTTTATGGCTTCATCAAATAGAATGTTCCATGACTAGGATTCTTGATTTAATCCATAAATGGTTTTTTGAAACTTTCAAACCCGTTTGGCTTCACCTGGTGTCACAAACCCTTATGGTTGTGTCATATAGATATCTTCCTAAAGGTTCCCATTAAGGAATTCTATTTTGACATCCATTTTCCAAATATCATAGTCATGGTAATTTGCTATGGAAAGTATGATTCTTATGGATTTAAACATGGCAACTAGTGAGAAGGTTTCATCATAGTCAATTCCTTGATGGTGTCTGAATCCTTTATCCACTAGCGTTGCTTTATAGGTGCTAACTTGACCTTCCATGTCTAGTTTTTTCTTGAATACCCATTCTCATCCAACATGATTTACATCAACTGGCTCATCGACCAGAACCCAGACTTGGTTCTGATATATGGAATCCATCTCAAAATTCATAGCTTCTATCCATCTTTTAGATTATGAGATTTTTACTACTTCCTTGTAGGAGAGAGGTTCATCATTATCTAGTAATAATGATTCACTATACTTAGTGACTAGGAAACCAAATCTCTTCGGTTCCCTTACCTCTTTTGAGCTCTTACGCAGTACTTGTGTTTTTAGAACCTCTTCCATGGGGACCTGTGGAACTCTTTTCTATACCAACTCCTGTGTATATTGAGCATCAACTTTGTCAAAGTCAATATTTCTCCCACTATCCTTTTTGAGTATGTGCTCCCTCTCAAGAATTATGGCTTGTCTGGAAACAATCACTTTCTTGTCTGAAGGGTTATATAGGTATTATCCTTTTATTTCCTTAGGATATCCTATAAAGATACACTTTGTGCCCCAAGGTGCTAGTTTGTTTCCTGAGAAGGCCTTAACAAACATCTCGCATCCCCATACACATGTGTGTGACAATATGGGTTTATTTCCATTACATAACTCGGAGGGAATTCCATTTTCCACCTTAGTTTGTACTCAGTTTAATGTGTATGCTACAGTTTGTAATACATATCTCCAAAAGGATAATGAAATATCTGCATGAATCATCATCGACCTCACCATGTTCAACAAGGTGTGGTTCCCCCTTTCACTAACACCATTCCACTGTGGTGTATAAGGAAGAGTGAGCTAAGATAGAATCCTAGACTACCATATAAGATCGATGAACTCTTGGTTCATATAGTTTATACCTCAATCCAATCGAAGCTTCTTTATCTTATTACAAAGCTAATTATCTACTCCATTCTCTAATTCCTTAAATTTTTCTAAGGACTTCAACTTATACCTCATTAAGTAGACATAGTCATATCTACTTAAATCAATAGTAAAAGTAACGAAGTAAGAATATCAACCTATATATTCTACTAGAAATGGTCCACACACATCCATGTGCACCAATCTTAGAAGCTCTGGGTCCCTTTCACCCTGTCCATTGAAAGGTGGCTTGGTCATTTTACTTTGTAAACAAGCATGACATCTATCAAGTGGTTTTATCTCAGTAGATTTTAAATAACTATCTTAGAAGAGCTTTGTCAAGTGCTTCTCGTTTACATGACCGAGATAGTGATGCCACAACTGGGTGATGTATGAGTCATGTGGGTTTGTTTTTTATCAATTTTCAACACTTGGTTATTGTAATTTAATGCATAAAAATTGTTATTTAAATAAACCATACCATAACATACGTTGTTCTTATAAAATAAACAACCCTTATTTCCAAACATGAAAACAAATCCATCCATATCCAAATATGATATTGAAATTATGTTCTTGGTAACACTAGACACATAATAATAATTATGTAAAACCAAAAGCATCCCAGTTGGCAATGAGAGATGGTAATAACCAATGGATAATGCAGCTAGCCTCGCACCATTGGCATCTCGAAGATCCACCTCTTCTATGGAAATATTTCTAGATATACTTCTTTCCTGCATTTGAATATATATGTGAGCCCCAAAATCTATATCTAATACCCAATGTGTAGAAATGGAAAGATTAAACTCGATAAAGAATGAAAATTTAGTGTCCCCATGATTCTGGGTTTAATTCCTCTTCCTGTGGCCTAGGTTTCCACATGAAAAACATACCGCCTCTCATTCCTTTCCCTACCTCTGGATCTTCCCCTTCTTGGAGGGACGATGCTCAGGGGCTTCAAACCATTTATGAATCCTTGTCCCCTTTTTCTTGTACTTACTTTTCTTATTCACCATAAGAACCATGGGTTTGTCACACCCCATGTCTTTATCTACCTGGAGAATTAAGTCCAGAAGTTCTGATAGAAAATTATCATTTTTCTCATGTTTTAGTTGACAATAAATCTAGAGAAGGTCTTGGGTAGTGATGATAAGATGAGATCTGTATGCAACTCATCCGGGAATTTAATCCCTAAGATGTCTAAGTGTTCAATGTATCCAATAAGCTTGACTACATGAGGCCCAAATGGAACATACTCTCCAAGATTAGTTGCAAACAAAGCTTTGGAGATCTCATATCTCTCATATCTTTCCTTCTCTTGATAGAGATCCTTAAGGTGAGGCATCATGCTATATGTGTCCATTTTTTCATGTTGATTCAAGAGCTCATTAGACATGGACAATAGAATGAAACATTGGAAATCTATGGCATCATCAATATGTTTCATATAGAGAGATAGTTCCTCATAACTGGCCTCTTTTCCAGGCGCAACTAGAATAAGCTCCTCCAGTACGTACAATTTCCTCTCCTAGAGAAGGATGACGCATAAACGCCTCTGCCATTCCTGGAAATTGGTGCTGGTGAGAAATTTTTCCTTCTCGAGTAGGGTTCACAATGATATGTTTGAAGTAATTTTTCTTGTCATTTATACAAATTAAGATGATCAAATATTTTAGTACTTTATCATGATAAAACAGAGACAAATAAATAAATTAATACTTATTAGTCTCCCACTATTTTATCGAAATCCAATAGCCCTCACCATTGACTTTAGAATATTCTGTTGCCTGAATATTCTTGTGGAAAGGATCCATATTTCCCTTTTCATTACCCCAACTAGGGTTTGTCAAGCAACTTTAAGGGTTTTAGGTAGCCATTCCAAATTTCAACTCCATTAACTCGCAGTTCCTTGATCCGGTGAGCGGACTCCCCAATCCTGAAACCCTTTTATTTTGGATTTTCTCAACCTTTGCCTCTTGGTCACACCAAGTCCTACTATGGAATTAATCCCTTGATGTGAACCAAGTCAATTCAACCCAAAACCTTGAATTATAATTCCCCAATAATTGAAAGCACCCCAACTAGGGTTGGTCAAGCACTTTGAACTATGGTTTGATTCTAACCAAGATTATGGAAGGCTATACCGACTTAATATTTATTTGAGGGATTTTATCCTTATACGTAAATTTTCATCTTATTATCTTTGATAACATGATTTTTAATATTAAGTTTGATATAATTAATTTATTAACCATGTATAATATAATATTTATGCATAAGTCGGTCTTATTTTAGTTCCATCTTGCATGCTTGTTTAATTCATTAATTGTGTGATTGTGACAACACACCCACAATAAATAAACCATGTAACTGACAGAAGTAAAATAAATTTTATGATCATGAGATTGTTCTATTGGTTAGTTTATATAGTGGTTGATAAACTAACCCAATACATAGGGGAGAAACACCTTGAACCTTTTGGGTTCATGTTTACATCTTTCCACCTGTCCACCTTTGTATTCATTATTGAATGTTTTCTATAAACTGTTTATTATAAACATGCTAACGGTTTTATCCCAGTGGAGTGTGTAGGGAAGTCATTTGGGGAAAAACTACTGAGTATTAGTACTCACCCCCTGCTTTTTCACTTTGGTGCTTTTTCAAATGTCGTATTTCAGGACACAGGTAAAGGTAAGGCATCTCATTGCTAGTGGTTTGTGGTGGTTCTTGGGAGATGTGGTGGTGCTTAGAGAATGAAGCTTAGTGTGGATCCATGGAGTGTGTATTTTTTTATTTTGGGTATCATGTTTAGTCTTCCACATAGTACTCTGATATTGTGTTAATTGTATTGGTTTGTGGGTTGTATTGTGGAATAGTGTGGTTTCTTTTTTGTAATGTATGAGTTGGTTGTTTTATTGACATACATCATATAGTTTGTTGACTGTGGATTGTTTGGTTGGTTGGTTTTTTCTCAAGGAAAAATCGTTCCCCAATTGTTTCTCGAAGACCTAGACATTTATTTCTAGCCCTTGGTGCCTTGGGAACATCACTTAAGGCCAAGTAGCATTCATCTGCAATAGGTTGATGTGTTTCCTGAAGAATTGTCTGGTCTTCCCCCTAGTTGAGAGGATAAATTTTCTATCAAGATTATACCTGAGGAATTGATAATATCCAAGTATCCATATAGGATGGATGTTGTGAAACTTGAGGAAATAAAGAAGCAACTATAATAGAATTTGGATAAAAGATTCATTCGCCCAATTTCTTCACCGTGGGGTGCACCATTCATCTTCGTCAAGAAGAAGGATGGGTCAATGTGGCTTTGCATTGATTATTGTGTTCTCAACAAGATCACAATAAAGAACAAGTATACTTTGCCACAAATTTATGACTTGTTTGATCAGATACATGGATCACAATACTTCTCTAAGGTGGATCTATAGTCGAGATATTATCAAGTTAGGGTGAAGAATGACGATATTCCAAGACTGCTTTTCATAAAAGGTATGGGAACTATGAGTTCGTAATGATTCCATTCAGACTCACTAATGATCCATAAATATTAATGTACTTGATGAGTAGAGTATTTAGAGATTACCTTGACAAATTTTTGGTAGTATTTATAGATGATATTCTAATATACTCCAAAACCAAGGAGGAGCATGAAGAGGATTTGAGCACTGTGATAAATACTTTGCAAAAGGATAAGATCTATGAAAAGTACAACAAGTGTGAGTTCTAGTTTAAGGAAGTCTTATTATTGGGGAATATCATCACAAGCATTGGGATATCTGTGGATCCTTCAAAGAAAAAAGAAATTTAAGGATGACTGAGGCCAAAATCTGTGATAGATATCCGTAGTTTCCTTGGGTTAGTTGGATATTATTGCCGATTTGTGACAAAAATCTCATTATTGTCAAACCCCCTTACCAAGATAACTCAAAAGGGAGTCATGTTTTCTTGGAATGATGAATGCGAATAAAGATTCACGGATTTGAAAAGAATACTGATCACTGACCCTGTGCTCACACTACCCACAAGTGGTAAGTTTTTTGTAAATTTTAGTGATGCTTTGAAGAAGGGATTGGGATGTGTGTTGATTCAAAATGAAAAATTCATTGCCTAAGCATCAAGGAAGTTGAAAATTCATGAGAAAAACTATCCCATGCATGATATAGAGTTGGAAACAGTGATCTTATCTTTGAAAATTTGGCGGAATTATCTCTTCAGGGAGAAGTGTGAAATATATATGGATCAAAAAAGTATTAAATTTATATTCACATAGAAAGAGTTGAATATGAACCAAGAAATATGGTTAGAGATCATCAAGTATTATGACTAATCAATCCACTACTATCCTAAGAAAGTAAAAAAACTTGTGGATGATATAAGTAGAAAGTATCCAACAATTCAATTATCAATGGGAATTTATAAGGATCTGATATTCTTAGATTTGAAGAGGATGGACATGAAAATTATAAAGAAAGGAACATCATCAATTCTTTCACAAATTATTTCTAAACCATATATTCTTGAAAGGTTAAAGTATTCTCAAAAAAATGATTTGAAAATTTAGAATAAAGTGGAAACTATAAGAAAAGGTAAATCCTTAGAGTTCAATGTTAATGAAGAATGAATTGTGATATTTGGATCAAGAATATGTGTTCCATAAAATCCTGAGTTAAAGAGGGAACTATTGGATGATGCATGCAATTAGAAATTCTCCATTCACCCAAGAAACAAAAATATGTATCAATATCTCTAAGAGAACTATTGGTGGGATAACATGAAGAAGGAGATAAATAATTATACATCAAAGATCCTAGTATATTAGTAAGTGAAGGCTGAAAGGAATAAGTCTATGGGGATGATGAAACCATTACCCATACTAACATAGAAATTGGAAAAAATCACCATGGAATTTTTCACTTGACTTCCAAATACATCCAAGGGAAATAATTCTATCTGGGTTATTGTGGATCATGTTACAAAGACTTCATAATTTATTATGATTTGAGAGGATTTCACACTGGATCAACTGGCATGGATATACATCAGAGAAGTGGTAAGGCTGTATAGAGTAACACTATCAATTATATATGATCGAGATCCAATATTCACCTATAAGTTTTGGAAAAGTCACCAAAATGCTCTAAACACTGAGCTGAACTTCAGTACGGATTATCAACCTCAAAATAATGGAAAATATGAGTAGAATATCCAAACACTTGAGGAAATTTTGAGATCATTCTAAATTGACTTCATTGGAGGATGAGATCAATATCTCCCTCTGGTCGAGTTATCTTACAACAACAATTTCCACTCGAGCATCAAAATGACTCCCTATAAAGCCCTTTATGGGAAGATGTGAATAACACTGACATGCTAGGATGATGTTGGGGAATGAAAACTTCTAGGTCCGGAAATGGTTGGGGAAATGGTGTATAAGGTTAAAACCATTCATAAACACATTAAAGTTTCTCATAGTCAACAGAAGAGCTATGCTGGAAATAATCAATGAGACATAGATTTTGATGTTGGAGACATGGTATTCCTCTGCATATCTCCATGGAAGAGAGTGATGAGATTTGGAAAGAAGAAAAAGCTTAATCCAAAGTACATTGGTCATTTTTAGATCCCTTATCGCATCATAGAAGTGACCTATCGACTAGCATTCCCACTGAACCTATCTCAAGTACATGATATATTCCATGTATCCCTCTTAAGAAATTATATACCAGACCCATCACATGTACTCAATATAGATGTGGTACCATTAGAGAATGAAATTTCTTATGAGGAGTAGCCGATGAAGATCTTAGATCGTAGAGAAAAGGTTTTTCAAAATAAGACAATTCCCCTCATCAAAGTGTTGTGGTGAAACCAAAAGTTTGAAGAAGAAACATGGGGACCGGTGAAGGTAATGATACACAATTACCCTCATCTGTTTTAGTGTGGGGAAATTAAATTTTTAGGGTGAAATTGCTAAAGGGGGGAAGATTGTAACTACCCGAACTATTATGAATAAAATCCCCCTTTTGATTTAATTAAATAGAAATAACATGCACTTCTTTTTTTATACATACAATTGGATTTAAATGACCATTAAGCATTTTTACCCTTAATAATATAGCCTTTGAAAAGTGATCACATGACTAGTATAGATATAGGGTTTTAACAAATCCTTTTGGCATAGAAAAAGAAAGTTATGACCTCAACCAGTAGGATCATACCCTATGAATCGCATTTACTAAAGCTTCTGAGGGAGATATAATTTTTGGGATTTCCCTAGACCAATCCCAAACTTATATCTAACAACTTAAGAATGATCAAAACCATTAATGGGAGAAGTTCAAGCTTATCGATATCACGACCCAAACCATGTTCACCGAACAACCCCATGAAAACCCCACCATCGAACACCTCACTCTTATAGATTATGCTAGTGAATTAAAGGGATATGTATCAAGACCCTATAAATAGAAATATGTACATTATTTTTTATATAATAATGAATATATTTTCATCCTATTATTATTACTTTGTAAATGATTTTTAAAGAACAAATTTTATTTTTGGTTAATATTCAAATTCAATTAATGAATTTATGAATTAAAAGATTTTTTCAAATAAATAATATTCTAATGGAATATTATTATTAAATAATATTTATCAAATATAAATGATCTTATAATTTTTATGATGTAAAATTTAATTTTTATAAGGGTTCAAAAAACTGTTATTTGTCAAAAACCCATCACTTTCAATAAATGTCGGTTATTATTTACAAAGTAAAAATTAAAATATTTATAAAATTATTTAGATAAAATGAATATTTTTTTGGAATCATGATGTCAAAATTATCTAATGGTTTATTTTTCATAATTTTCTAAGACAATCAATTTTTTGGGTAAAAATTAAATACAGTATAAATATATGATGTGTTTTATGACATCATAATGAACCAATGGTGATGTAATAAATACTATAAAAGGTATCCTAAACCAAATATATTTTTTCCCTTTAAAATAATCTAATTTTTATTTTATTTTATTTATTGTATAAATCCTTAATGAATCCTCCAGGACTTATAATATATTTTAATATTTTAAAATCATTTCTTTGAGAGTGTGACTCACCTCCACATAAGCAATGTAATTATTTTATTATATTAGTCAATTTTACTTATAAAATAATTTAAACCACTCCCATTTTTTAGAAAACATGAAAAAAAACTATGGGATGGTTTGTGGTTTTGAATATTTTATTATATAGTGTCCAAAACCAAAAATAATAAAGAAATCCCGTTCTTCTCCAATATAAACCAACACAAGCTCACATTTTTATTCACTAAAACTATTTGGAGCATGAAAAAAATCTTCCCCCCACTCCATAGAGTCCTCATAAGGAACCCCCAATCTCTCAATAAGCCACTCCCAAGCCTTTGGAGTCACACATTCATGTAAGGTTTTCTCTCTCTCCTCTTTTTATCAAGCATTTCATTTATGATATGCCTTTTTTAATTTCCATTTTATTAATTTGGGATTCATTATTACCTATACCCCTTACTTTACATTTTATTTTTAAATTATGGTATACCCTTTAATGCTCACTTATCTCTATTATGAGCCCTTATTTACACCCATTACTATGCCAAAATTCTGTAATGGATTTTCCACCCTCCTCTTTTATCAAACACTCATTTTATGTTATGTATTTTAATTTCATTTTTTACCATGTTGGGATATGTTATTAAATATCCCCCTTACTTAAAATTTTATGTATAAATGATTATATTCCCTTTCACTCTCATTTAACCCTCCTAAGAACCTTTATGTACACCTGTTACCATGCCAAAGATTTGTAAGGGTTCTTTCCTTTCTCCTCTTTCTTCAAGTTTCTTTATTATGTTACACATTCTATTTAAAATTAATTATGTTGTGGAATGTATTTACATATATCTATTATTTTACATTTCATTTATAAATGATCATATACCCATTTCCCTCTCATAAATCTATTTTATGAATTTCTATATGACGCCGTTATGCTGCCGAAATTGCACCATGATTTTCCATGCCAAAATAACTATGTAGTAAATACCATACCCATTTATCTATCAAGGGTATTCATATTTATAAACATATAATTATTTTATTCAGGACTTATATGTATTTATTTCACACTACTTTATCATGTAATAGATTATTACGATGAATGAATCCATGTTATATGATCTATGTGGCACACTTAAGCATGAGAATGAAATGATTATGAAGGGTGAACCCTGATAGTTCTCCAATTCATTGAGTAATGTTTAGTATCATGATACGTCATGTTGGAATATGGGTTTACCTTATTCCTTTATGTGACTTTTTCCACCATGAAGTCTTGACAGTTTATCCTTGACCTATGTTTATGATGCAGTGTTTTAAGTTGTTGACATTTTTCTCATTTTATGATTATGATGCTATATCATGCCTTATTATTCATGTTCTTTTTATGCTCCATCGATATGATTATTTCCTAACACATATTTTCTTTTTCATGTTATGCATTGTTTATTCCCTTACTAGTCTTTATATCTCACCCTTTCTTATATATGTCACCATGTTATCCTATGTAGTGTTAAGTATGAAGGAATGTTTTGGTCATGTTAAGGAAGTTTTCAATAAATATGTTATTGTTCATGTTTCAAGTTGTTATGTAATGTGCCTAATTTCCCAAAAACACTAGACCTATCGATCTTTTGGGTTGTATTAAGTAAAAATTTATGTAGTAAATCATGTATTAATGTTTAATAAAGATAAGGGTTGTTATATACATGTTGTGAAATAGGTACATGATGTGTAACTATTTCAGGTCATGAACAAGTTTATGACATTTGTTTGTAGATATTTACACATCGTGTAATATATACATGACATTAAATTTTCCAGCTGATTGTTTCAACGTAGAATCTATGAAAGAACCCAAACCACCTATAAAGACTCCCAAACTCACAAAAAACCATCATAATCCCATTTAACATGCTTATACCTAGAGTCTATTGATTAAAAAAAACATACATCCATGAAATTCAGGTTATTTTACCCAATAAAGGCTCATCGTCTCTGAACAAGACTCAACCACCAAGGTTTAAAGATAAAGGAAAAACCAACGAAACATGTTTAATGCAAAACTCAAAGATGGGATTACCTAGAAAAATACAGGATCTTACATTGAATTCCTAGTAATGATAAATTGAGATACTTGAATAGAAGTTATGAGAAGATTCTTTTTTTTTCAAAGGGGGGAAGTAAAATTCATAATTGAATTAGTTTCTTTAAAAAGTGAGGATTTGAAGAGTTTTCATAAGAAATTATTGAAATTTTATTTTCCCATTTATAATTATTTTATTTTGTTTGTTTAGTGTTTAAATATTGGTATCATTATTTTTATTTGTGATTTATGTGTAGATTTTATGCTTGAGGACAAGTTAAATTTTATGTGTGGGGATATTTGATGTCCATATTTCATGATTAAATTTTTTATAAATTTATTTCATTAATTTTCAAATTTAATTTCTAATTATTTCATAATTTTCATTATGAAAGAATAATTTAAAATAAAAATTTAAAAAAATAAATTAAATATTTATAATTTTGAATGGTTTTTAACAAAGCTAAAAAATGTGATTTTGTAGGTGTAAAAATATGCATATCACTGGATAAGGAACAAAAGGTCACAAAGGAATCATAAAGCAATCCATAAAGTAGGATACATGGAACGCTGTCAAAGATAATAGGGCAGATTGACTAGCTATATGGGAGGTGTGGGTAGGAGAGTCCAGATGGGACAGTCCAAGGCAGTTGTTCTAGGCCACCCCATTATAAGTTGATATATAAGTAAGAAAAATCCCTGTAAAATCTTTGATGTGTGATATGAACTTTGGGGAATTTTACACATAAAAAAATGATAATATTTTGTTCTATACCCACATAAACACTTTTTAATAGACTTTTCCATCACCTCACACCTATCCACTGCTGCACCATCCACTAGAAACCTGCTATTTCCATTGTTGAGAGAGTTTTAAACCACTTTGTGAAGCCTGAAACAACCATAAGAGAAATTAATAAGATCATTTGATTCACTATGAAGTCCCTATGGGTATTTTTAGGGTCTTACCACTTATATTAGAGAAACTTTAGGATTCATGGTGTGATAATGAGAAGAAGAGATCAAATTCGAGATGCATGCATGAAAGAAGTTAATAATGATACACGAAGATAAGTAAAATAGACACCTTCATGATGAGTGAAATACATGTATTACATGTTTCAAAAATGGAATTTTACGGATGAAATTACCACTATTTAAATGTGTTAAGAACCATGTCCAAGCCTTCTATTATAGGCATTGGAAACACTGAGTGAAATGCTTGAGGAAATGCTATTATGATATTTTTGAGGTATGATAGAAGCTTGAAAAAGTTTGAAACACCAAGGGATATTCCATGGGATATGTACAAATGAATCGTAGGGAATTTATTAACAAAAAATAATTAGGTTTTTGGAATGGATCTTATTTTTGTTATTGTATGTGAAGGAATGAAGATAATGTATAAGGACTCAACAACTTCCACACCCATAATGAAGTTGGGCATGCCATTTTGAGAAGTATGTAGATGTGTTTGATGTTTTACATATATTGGTGAAGGATATTATCTACATAGTGAAGTGTAAAGTAAAATATAAAACTATTGAGGAAATTATCAAGACTATACTATGGTGATTTCTATATTCAATTATACTGAACTCAACTATTTTTATCTTCATGAAAATAATAAAGTGACAATTTGGGTGGTTTAAAGTAAGGAAAAAGATGGATCTTTTAGAATATAAAACTCCAAATCTAGTAGCTTAGAGTAGGTGGTTATTTTAATATATTGTAATATAATACAATGGATCACATCTCATAGGATATAATAGTTTTGTAGCCTTGGGAGACTAGATATATACCTGATTGTCATATTGCATATGAAAATATGAAATATTATATAATAATTCTTGTGATAAATTTATTATTTGTTCTAGTAAATAACTTAATTAATTCATATATCCCTCTTAGTATCCCGAGGAAAGGAAAACATAGTAAAGGGTGAGTTTAGATGCTCATTAAGGGAAAAAATACAATAGAAACTATCATAAAATAAATAAAACATGAATAATATGGCTGAGATAAATAGTCATAAAATATTCCATATAAAAAATACTATAAAAATGGGACTAAATACATGGATAAAATAACAACATAAGTAATCACAGAGATACCAATAACTAGTTTCATAATGATAAAATGCCTAATAACGGGAATCATAATCTTACAATCAAGGCCTTATACCAAGACAATATACCTAAAAAGGCAATTCATCCACAAAATACTCAAACTAGTTTGTCTCATGAGACCCATTGATCCATCGAGGGGATATAAATTCCCCACACATCGCTTACTATGTCCAATTCATTCATCATATGAGAAGGGTGAATAAAAATTCAATACATAATTAATATAAACATTCATATTGAAAAACTAGCATATGAAATGTTAATATTTTCCCGAATCAATAAATATAACAAGATCAAAGGTTTTTTAGTGCAATATGGTGTTTGATATTAAATAGTATATGCACTTTAAATCATAATATTTACTAAATAATTTTGATATGCATTAAAATACTTTAAACATATCATGAAGTATTTATTGTAGAAAATACATTTTTCATTTTGAAATCAATTATTTAAAATATAAAAATTTCCAAAATATTAAGGAAAAAATTTTATTTGAAAATAATCTTGTAAAATTATAAAGGAAGCTTCAAAACATTAAATGGTCACGATGGTGGGAAATTACGTTCATGCCGTGTATGTAAAAATAAATATTACTTTCACATTTTCAGTAAAAAGTACCTCATTCAGAAAACAAAAAAGAATATTCCTTTTATTTTTTTTATAAAAAGTTAAAAATGGGTAAAAATTTATTTAACCAATAATTTTAGAATAGTAAAAATATTCTTGAAAACATTTTAAAGAAGATATGGACATAGAAGAAAAATATTTTCGGTCGAATGGAAATTAATATCAATTTTATTTAAAAACATTATTTCAGTATATTTAGAACTTAAAGAGAGGAAAATGAAAGGAACAATTGTAATTTATAGAAATAAACATAGTAGAATAAAATATATCAGGTTTAATATATAAAGATAATATAATTTCTCCAATAGAGGCTTAAACATAAATAATCCTGAATAATGATGATATTGTGAAATAAACCCTTACCTAATGTCTAAATTGCTTTCTAAGCCTCCTATATAATAAATTTAAATTTATTATAATTATTTAAAAAACCATATAAATACTTATAATATCATAAATCATCAACTGAAAACATTTCCATACCAGTTTATTAATAATTATTTATTAAAATCGTGTGTTAACTATTTCATTTTTCATGTAAGTTTCAATTCAGTAGTTTTGGTCCCCACATATTTCGCATGGTTCTATAATCTAATGTATGTTAATAATGATATAAATATCATATGTAATCATTATATATATATATAATCATACTTGAAAGGTGTACATGAAGAATGAATCACATTGCTTTGTGGAGGTGGTAGTCTACACACACGCACGCACGACATTATCATTTTTTAACGAGTGGAAGGGTAAGAAGGTAAATGATATATTATATTTATATAATCATAATTATATCATAGATAAAATATATATACACATTAAATATATCTTTATTACCATCCGAGTATAACATAAATGAAAAATAAATCACATCACTTCGTAGAGGTGGTAGTCCACACGTACACACGAGTGCCGTTATCGTTTTATAACAGATTGGAAGGTAAAAATATAGATATAATATTATAATTATAGAAGAATAATTATTTCATAAATATAATATATATTAATTGTTTCCATATTTATAAACATCCAATTAAAGTGGTAATGAAAGACAAATTACACCACTATGTGGAGATGGTAAACCATGTGTACGCACGAGTGATAATTTTTTCACTCTTCAAAGGATAGAAAAAAGATGTAAAATGGTTATAACATAATAATAACAATATAAAAATATATTTATGATACTTATTTATTATTTTATTATGGGAACAACATATTTAGAGGAAGTAGAAGACGAAATGAATTTGAAAGAGTTGTAAAAATGATTATCTTCTCTTAGAGAACCTCTTTTGGATATATTCTTAAGGGCCATAGAGTTGGTATTTTGGGAAGAAAAAAAATTTTATAATGTGTATAAGGATATTTTATAGAGATTTTTTTATGTTTTTATCAAGACATATGTCTCAATATATGTGAATAATTGAGGTTAGGAGGTGCCCTAATATAATTGAGGTGAGTGACACACTTGTAATTTTTCAAAGTTTTAAAATAATATTATGCCACTTTCATGGAAAAATGGATCCAAAATGAATAATATTAGAAGGTTATAAGGTTAATTTATAAATAAAACCAAAAAAATTAGGTTTAATAAAGTTTTTATGTCATTTTAACCCTTATATTTTGGTTTAACACATTCATTAACCTTTTTTAACCTTAACTGTGTTAACAATGTTTTCAATCTTAAAGAGTTATAATTTTAATTATAAGGTAAAAAATGAATCATAAATGTAAAATGGATGAAATTTTAGACCATTTATCATCCTAATTGACCTATTTAAAGTTATTTATAATTTTTAAATAATTTAATAAAACTTTATTCAACATAAAATATCATTAATTTCAATTTTGACACTATTCATTTAATTTGAATTTAAAGACCTAAAAATACAAATGGAATTAGAATATAAAACTTTAACACATAAATAATATTTTATATTCATATATAAAATTTTTGGGGAGCTATAATTCACCAAAAAAATATTACTTTTGGAGTTTTTAAAATTATTTACACGATTTTTCTACTATTTTCAGAAGCACTGTGTCGACATTGTGTACATTTACGTTAATTATTTCATCAATAAAAATGAAAATTAGATTACTATGATAAAAAATTAATCAATATGTCAAATAAAAGTTTATAATAGAACTTATCCTATTTTATTCCTTATGTAAAATTTTTATATATTTTAAAGTCAAGAGAGTGGAATTTTTGAATTTTCTTTACTTAAAATATTATATAGGTCATTTTCATGAAAAATTATCCCATAAACAATTAAATATATATTATAAGGTGGTAAGGGTTGCAATAAATTCATATAATAATAATTAAGATTAAAAATGGTGGCCTTATCACTTAGTTTTAACCTTAGTTAAATCGATTTACCCTTTTACCACGATGATAAATTTTTATTGTTTTTACTATTATTTATGAAAAAAATAAAGTTGTACTTATTAAATAATATTAATAATTTTGATTCAAAATATCAAATCTATTTTAATAAATTCAATCTCTATATGTTTCATAAATTAATTTTATAATATTCTAGAAAAGTGAGACAAAAAACAAATTTCTGAAAAGAATAACTTTTTAAGTCTAATAGTATTCTTATACAAAGATAAAGTATAACATTCATTAATATTTAATTAATTATATTATTTATAAATGATACATATATTAATTTAGGATAAAATCCAAAATATTATTGTACTTTTTGAATGAAAAGAAATAGTAGTTTTACAAAAATTTGTATTTTCACTATTCATTAAAAAATCAATCTTTTCAGAAAAATACCAAAACTTTAACCTAAGACAAATTTGATATAATAATTTGATAAATGAAATTATTTTATGAAAATTAAATTTATAAAATTTTATAATTTAGGTTTTAATCACATTCATTAATAAAACTATGTGTATTATTTTATTGCTTCTCTATAAATAAAATATTACTATAATTAAAGTTTGGATATTACATTATTACCTCAAAAAAATTTTATTGTTGAAATTTATAGAATGTTACCTCATGAAAATATTTGGGTAGTTCTTCACCATAAATTCTTTAGGTTCCCACATCATCTTTTCTATCTTATGATTTATCTAAATTACCTTTACAAGTCAAGTCATACGAATCCTCATCACTTGTTCTCTAGTGTCGAAAATCTTGATAGGATCTTCACATTAAGATAAATTAGGTTATAGTTATATTTCCTCATAGGTGAGAACATACGTTGGATCTGACATATACTTCCTCAATAAAGAGATATGAAACACATCATGTAATTCCAAGAGGCCAAGTGGTATTTCCAAATGTTAATCCACAACTAAATTCTTTCTAGAATTTAGAAAGGTATAATGGACATGGGGATCCATTTTATTTTCTTATGGAACCTTATAACACCCTTCCATGGATATACTTTCAAGAAAACATGATCTCCCACCTTAAATTCCTAATATTTTCTTCTGTTATCAGCATAACACTTTTCATTCTTTGAGATGATTTAATATGGGTCTAAATAGTCTTTATCTTTTCCATTTTCTCCTATAAAAGTTATGGGATTACAAGATTCCTTTCACCAACTTCATCCCAATAAGTTGGAGTACCACACCTCTTTCAAAATAATGCTTCATACAGATTCATTTGGATACTTGAATAGAATCTATTGTTATTTTAAAACCTTACCAAAGGTAAATAATTATCATACTATACCTTGAAAGTAAAGTTAAAACAACCCTAGAATGTATTATAATGTTTTAATAGTCATATCAAACTACCCATCAGTCCAAGGATAATAGGAAGTGCTCAAATAAATCTTAGTATCAAGATAAATTTGAAGGATTTTCCAAAATTTGGATGTAAATCATGGATCATGATCATACAAAATCAAAAGAGGTAAACTATTAAGTCTTAAAACTTCATTAATATTTATTCATTCAAGATGATCAAGAGGTAAATATTCGCTTATAGTAAGGAAATGTTCATATTTGGTATGATGATAAAAAATAACCCATATAGTATCATTTCTTCTAGTATTATTTATTAATCTAGTGATAAATTCCATAGTAATTTCATTCCATTTTCATATAGGAATAGATAGAGGTTGAATAACTCCTCTAGGATGTTATCTTTGAACATTAACCTATTTAAAAACAAAGTATCTTAATATATAATCAATAATTTCCCACTTAATATTATCCTATAAAAAATGTTCCTTCAAACCCCTATACATCTTGGTTCTATGAGGGTGTATAGAGAAATTTGAGCTATGAGCTTTATCTATCAATCCCCTTTTAATATCAGGTATAGTTGTAACACATAACCTCTTTCCAAATTTAAGAACACCACCTTCATAAATGAATTTTTCCAAAATCCCATCATTCAATTATTTAATTTTCTTATAAAAACTTTCATCATTAGTCTAAGAACTTTTTATCTTTTCTGAAAATATAGTTCAGAAATCATTTGAAAAAGTTGTGATATTTTCCCTTCTCTAATAATTACCATATCTATATTTACTAAATCCTTGAACATATGAACCTTCTCAATCCTCATTTTCATCAGGACTACATGATATTTCTATCTCAATGAATCCATTACCTTATTTTTCTTACCTTGTTGGTAGTGAATTGAGAAATTATAATCCTTGAGTTTCTTGAGCCATCACCTTTACCTCATGTTAATCTTCTTATATGAAAATATGTATTTCAAACTATTATGATCTGTATATTTCTCACATTTTTTAACATAGAGATAATGCATCCATATATTCAGGAAAAAATATATAGCTACTAAATCAATATCATGGGTTGGATATTTTTGTTCATGTATATTTAACTACCTTGATGCATAAGTAATAACTTTATCATTATTTATAAAGACACATCCAAGACCTTTCTTTGATGTGTCACTATATATGACAAATCCACCCCCTCCCGATAGTAGTGTCAACATTGGATCATTGATCAACCTCTTATTTAATTCTTTAAAACACTATTTACATTCCTCTTTCCATATGAAATTAACCCCTTTATGCATCAAATTGGTTAACAGGTTTTCTAATCAAGTGAGATTTTGAACAAATCATTGATAGTAACCTACTAATCTAAGGAAACTTCACACCTCAGTTATGTTTGTAAGTGTAGGAAATTATTTGAATTCCTTTTTCTTTGATGGATCAACTTATATTCTATCCTTATAGAAAATATGGTAATTAAAAGTAACTTCTTGAATAAATAATTCACACTTGCTCAATTTCCTATATAACTTCTTTTCTTTAAGAGTCTAAAATATGGTTCACAAATAAATCTTATGCTCTTCATAAATTTTGGAGTATTCCAAGATATTATTAATAAATAACATAATGAAATTATCAAGATATTACTTAAAAACTCTATTCATTAGGTCCATAAAAATAGAGGGTTCATTGGTCAATCCAAATAGAATTACTATAAAATCACAATGACCATACCTCATAAAAAATGCTGTCTTTGGAATATCTTAATTCCTTAACCAAAATTGATGATACCCAGACTGAAGATCAATATTTGAAAAATATTATGATCCTTGAATTTGATCTAATAGGTCATCAATACAAGGTAGAGGGTATTTTTTCTTCATAATTATGGAATTTATTTTACTATAATCAATTCATAGTCTCATAGTACCATCATTATTTTTCTCAACAAGAGTAAAAGCTCCCCAAAGAGAAACACTTGGACATATGAATCCATTATGACACAAATATTACAATTGTTTATTTAACTCCACTATGTCAATATAATCCATCCTATATGGATTCGTAGATATACATTTTTTATCAGTGATGAGTTCAATAGAAAAATCAACTTCACGCTCTGGTGGATGTTTAAGTAGTTATTCTGGAAACACTTTAATATATTATTTCACAATAAGAACATATTCTATCATAGGGTTAACTTTCCATTACATAGATTTTGTATTCACTTATTCTCCTTGAATTTCATTAAGGAGAGTTTCTGGAGGGGGATCTTGATATGATTCAGATGATGTAGTCTCCCCCGTGAAGATGAGGGATTCCATACCTTTATCACAAATTGTAAACTCCTTCTCTCAGAAATATTTTTTTCATTATAATTAAAAATACAATCTATACCAATTATTATGAAAAATTCAAACATAGGTATAATGATAAATTTTTAAAATAGGGAAATTCTATGTGTCATAATGTGATCTGACTAACATATCCTTTTTATAGTAATATTCACACTCAGAATATTGATTGAAAATTACCTTCTTAAGGTGATAGGGATATATCTATTTTTATTGAAAAAATGAAGATATAAATTATTGTGAATATTCATAATCAAATAAATCATTACCTATATTTGAGGTTATAATCAATGTACCTACTACTATATCCTTAGGAACTTTATTCTCTGCTGTAGTGATCATATAAGTTTGGCCTTTTTCCCTTGTAAATTTTTGAGGAAATATCCCTTTATGACTAGGATATTCAATATAATAGTTCCCCATATCCTTATAATTGAAGCATTAAACATTGAAAAATTCTTTATTTATTTTAAAATCAAGTGACTGATGGCCTTTCTCTCTATACTTGAAGAAAACTCCCTTTCTTAACAAGCATGTTCCATGGTACTTCTTTCCACATTTTTTACAAGTTTGTAATTCCTTCCTTACATTCTTATCTTTTGTCATTTTTCCTTTTACAGAGTTATAAACTAACCTCTTATTATCCTTATTTCCTTTAAATTCATAATAATTGAATAATTATTTCTCTACCTCAATAACACATGATACTATATCCCCACATGATGAGAAGGTTTGGGAGACTAGTTTACTTTGAAGGATTTAGTTTATCCCATAAATTAAATGGTAAATATTAATCTTTTGATTACATTGATAGTCCATAACATTCCTTGATAACCTTATAAAGTTGGCTTCATACTTGTAAACATTTTCATCTTTCTTTTTTCTTAGAATCATGAATTCTCTCTCCATATCTGTATATTACTAGTGATGAAAACATTTTTCTATGAAACGTTCCTTAAAATACTTTCACTCCATGTTTGTTATTTACTCTTCATCCTTAGTGTTTTGAATCAATATCCATAATTTATCTGTATCCCCTATGATATAATAAACTACCATGATAACCTTTTCCATTTCATTACTTCCCAAAAAAAGAAATATATATTCTCTAAGGGAATTATCCATTGCTCAGATATAAATGGATTAGTAATCCCATTGAATGATGGAGTTTTCTAATGGATAAAGAGGTCCAAAATTATTCCACCTAGTTTCAGATTAGCAGGATTATCTTTATGATCAAGGTTACTAGTCATAACCTGAGTCATCTACCCCAATATATTTATAATTTTCTCAGATCTAGCTATAGTTATAATTCCATATCTAGTTTCATTTTCTTGAACATGATGGAAATCCCTATCTATATTACATGCATTGATAAATTTTCAATTACTTCCTTTAGGAACCATTTCTAAATAATAACACACACTAGATTAGTTCATAACATTATGAATCATAATGCATAATTCAGAAACTGGTGAAACAACTGACATAACTTGAAAATTTATACATAAATAATCTTAAAATAATAAGCTTAGTATCATTGGAAATATTATAAAATCATAAAAATATTTTTAAATCTTTCATAATGGTTTGTAAAGAAATTTTAAATTAACCCAATAAAATCCCCTAAGAGTTTCAAACCAGACATGAAATAAGGGCACACTCACTATGCACCAGAATGATAGTCGAGATATACTTGACCAACTCCTTTTAGGGTTATTACCCTTAGATTCATCTTTGATAAAACCACATCCACTTATAGTATCCATACATGGATTTATTGTTAGGGAGAAAAATATGTACCTTATAAAAAACATTATGATATTATTATATAATTAGATATATCCTCATAGTTTTTCATAGGGTTATGTCCCCTAATCTATGTTTTTCTAAATATAGTTTCCAGGTTTTCTACTAAACTTCTTATGATACCAACTGTAATACCCTGACTTCGTTAGCCCAGATAAGGTGGATATTTTACTATATTGACATAAAATATAAGGGATTGTATCCTAAAGGATCAAATAGTTTAGTTTATTTAGGATAATAGATACATAAATGATTCTCACATTATATTTGATAACATGAAATGTAATATAACAATTCTTATGATAACTTTATTATTTGTTCTAGTAAATCCATAGGTTCATTTATATATCCCTTATTGGTATCCTAGGGAAAGGAAAACATAATAAAGAGTTATCTTTGATTCTTAGTAAGGGAAAGCGTACAAAAGAATCTATTATAAAATAAATAAAACATGAATTATATGGATGAGATAAAAAATAATGAAATATTTCATATATATAATACCATAAATGGGTACTAAATCCATGGATAAATGAAAACATAAGTAATAACATGGATAAAAATAACTATTTTCATAATGATAGAATGTATAATTTTGGATATCATAATATTACCTTCAAGATCTTATGCCAAGACAATATACATAAACAGGTAAGGCATGCACCAAATAACCAAAATAATTTGTCTCATGTGACCGAATAATGCATTGAGGAGTTATAACATTCCACAAATGTCACTTAATAATTATAATTCATTCATCACATAAAAGTGGTGAATAAATATTCAATACATAATCAACATAAACATTTGTATTAAAAAATTGGAATAAAAATTGTTAATATTAACCCTAATTAATAAATATAACATGACATAAGTTATCTAGAGTAATATGGTGGATGGTATCAAAGATTATATCCCAATTAAATTATAATATTCACTAAATAATTTTGGAATTAATGAAAATATTTTAAAGAGATAATTAGAACATTTCTTGAGGAGACTAACCTTTTCATTTTGAAATCACTTATTTAAAATCTAAACATTTACAAAATATTAAGGAAAAATTTTTCTTTGAAAATAAACCTGGAAACTTTTAAAGGAAGCTTCAATGCATTGATTTTCCATGATAAGAATATTCTGTTTATATTTTTTTTTATAAAAACTAAAACATGGGTAAAAATTACTTAATCAATCATTTTAGAATATAAAAAATATCCATGAAAATATTTTAATGAAGATATGAACAAGGAAGAAAAAGATTCTCGATTGAATAAAAAATGATTCTATTTTCCTTTAATTATTTTTGTATCTTTAGTATTTAAAGAGAGAAAAATTTAAGGAAAAATTTTAATTTCCTAAATAAATTGAGGATAATAAAATGTTTTGGGTTTAATATATAAATATCATATAATTTCCCCAATAGATACCAAAACATTAACAATCCCAAACAATGATGAAATTGTAAAATAAACCCTTACCTTAGGTCTGAATTTCTTTGTAAGTACTTTTAGACTCATGTATAATAAATATATATTTGTTATAATTATATAAAAAAACCTTATAAATAATTATAATATCATATATGATCCATTTATAATAATTCAATACCTATTTATTAATAATTCTAAATTAAAATCATCAATTCTGAGTGCTAACTGTTTCATTTTTCATGTAAATTTCGATTTAGTAGTTTTGGACCCTGTATCTTTCTAATGGTTAAATAATATATAGTATGTTAAACATGATATAAAAATCGCATATATTAATTATATACATATTTATAATCATCTTTGAAAGGCGGACATGAAAAATGAATCACATTACTTCATGAAGGTGGTAGTCTACATGTACACATAGAAGATGTTTTCATTTTTAAAGGGTGGAAGAGTAAGAATGTAAATGATATATTATATTTATAGAATTATGATTATATAATTGATAATATATATATATATATATATATTTAATCTATCCTTATTACCATCCAAGTATAATAGAAATAGAAAATAAATCACATGGTTTCGTGGAGGTGGTAGCCCACACGTACACACGAGCGATGTTATCATTTTATAATAGATTAGAAGATAAGAAGGTAAATATAATATTATAATTATATAATAATAATTATGTCATAAATATCATATATATTCATTATGTCTATCTTTATAACCATCCAAGTAAAGTGGTGATGAAAAATGAATTACACCGCTACGTGGGTACGATAAGCCATACACACACACGAGTGATGTTTTTTTCACTTTTCATAGGATTAAAAAGAGATGGAAAATGAATGTAACATAATAATAATAAAATCTAAGTATATTAATAATTTTCGATTTATTATTTTATTTTGGATACAATAGATTTATAGTAAGTATAAGAAGAAATAAATTTGAATGAGTTGTAAAATTTTTTGCCTTCTCTTAAAGAAACCTCTATTGGATCTCTTCTTAATGACCATAGGGTTGAATTTTGAGAATAGTAGAACTTATATGTTGTTTATAAGGATTTTTTGGAGATATTTTTTTTAAGTTTTATTGATCTAGATGACTCAATAAATGTGAATAAGTGGGGGAAGAGGTTCCCTTTTATAATTAAGGTGAGTGGCACACTTGTAATTTTTCAAAGTTTTAAAATATTATTAAGTCAATTTCTTGAAAAAATTACTCCAAAACGAATAATATTATATTTTAATAAGGGTAAAGTATAAATAAAACTAACCAATGAGGTTTAATAAAGTTTTTATATCATTTTAACCCTTATCTTTTGGTTTAACCCCTTTGTTAACCATTTTTAACCTTAACCATAATAACAACTTTTTCAATCATAAAGGTTTACAATTTTAATTATAAGGTAAAAATTGGATCATAAATGAAAAATTGATAAAATTTTGGAACATTTTTAATCCTACTTATCATATTTAAATAAATTTATTATTTTTAAATAATTTAATAAAATATTATTTAACATAAATATCATAAATATCATTTTTGACATTATTAATTTAATTTGACTCTGAAGACATGAAAATAGAATTTTAATTCGAATATAAAACTTTAAAACATCCCTAATATGTTATATTCATCAATAAAACTCGTGGTTCATTATAATTCACCCATAAGATATTATTTTTAGAGTTTTTAAAATCATTTACATCAATTTTCAACTACTTGTACGAACACCATGTCGACATTGTGTAAGTATTTAATGAAATTATTTCATCACTAATAATTAAAAATAAATTAATAAGATAAAAAAATTAATTAATATTTTAAATAAATATTTATAACAATACTTATCCTCTATTATTCTTGTAAAAATCTTATAAATATTAAAGTCAAGAGAGTGACATTTTGGAAATTTCTTTATTTGAAATATCATATAGGTCATTTTCATGGAAAAGTGTCCCATAAATAATTAAATATTTAGCATAAGGTGATGAGGGTTTAAATAAATTCCTCTAATAATATTTAATATGAAAATTTCTGGCCTTATCACTTATTTTTAATCTAGGTTATCCTAATTTACCCTTTTACCATGGTGACAAATTTTTACTATTTCACTATTCATTATGACAAAAAATTAAGTTGAAATTATTAAATAATATTAATTATTCAGATTAAAAATATGAAATACATTTTACTCTATTCTATCGCTATAGTTTAAATAAATTCATTTTATAATAATCCTTTAAAACTCGATGAAAAACTGTTTTCTGAAAAAAATTCATTTTTAAGTCTAAAAGTATTTTTATACCAAGATAAAATATAATTTTTATTATAATGAAATTAATTATATTATTTATAATTTACAATTATAATAATTTATTATTTAATTCAAAACACAATGGTTGTTTTTCTATGAAAATAAATGATAGTTTTATAAAAATCAGTATTTTTTACTATTCACTAAACATCAATCTTTTTATAAAAATAATTTTTTTACCTAAATGATAATTTTAATATGATGACTTAAAAAATAAAATTATTTTAGGAAAAATAAATTTATAAAATTTTAGAATTTATGTTTTATCTAAATTCTTAAATAAAACTCTTTGTATTTTTCTATTTTTTCTCTAGAAATAAAAAATTACTGTAATTGAAGCTCAGGTGTTACATATCCTACCTATGAGGAATATGAGTTCCAATTAGAATTGATAAATATAAGAGAGATTATATATGATATATTTTAAGAGACTTATCTTGAGATATGATGGAATATCATTTCCTATGAATAGAGGTAGCCTGTTGTGCTAGAGGGGAATCAATCAGGGAGAACTGGACATGTTGGGGTACTTCTGGAAGGCCGAGTTGCTAATAATATTTATTCATGATTTTGTTTCCTTTATTTTTATTCACATCCTAATGGTTAGTATGATAGGGTGACTTTATTTTATTATGAGGTTATTGTGATGAAGGAAAATTGATGTAGTTAAGGTATTTATATTTTAATAGAAGTTTATGTCGGGTTCATGCATTCATTATTTTTCTATTTCACTTTTTTATTTCACATGAATGACCTATGATGAGAGTGATGGAGTGATTTATCCAATGGATGAACTATTATATAGTTTACCGTGACCATTGGAATAATTATATAAAATATTTAAACATGGTTTTGAGTCACCTATTTCTTTAACAAACCAATGTACCTGACCATGCGAACAACTGAGTTTTGGAGATAGAGATTGTTTACCCAAACCAAGGGACTTACTTAGACCCAATTTTAATGTCTTCACAATTTTTAATTCATCATTTTTTACTTCATTAATGATGAATCTAAATTTATAATTTTCCAATACTTATCATCTTTCTTCTTTTCTAAAATCATTATTACTCTTATTCTTTATTCACAAGTAACTGTAGATTTCTCTATATCTTAGTTTTGTTAGTCTTAGTTATCGAGTTAGAGTATTCTATACCTATTATCTATGGGATCAACCTTAGGGCTTGTGATCCTATACTATTTTTAGTAGTTATATTATTTTTCAGTCTTTTTTTAAAAACTCTAAAATTTGGTTTAAGGTTGTATGAATTGACAACACTTGTGGCCAGACCATAAGACATGGAATGAAGCACTAATTCAATATTTTTTTTACCTCATAATTCCATTTCCATTATTTCAATAAAATTTATTATTAATTTTTTTGATATTTTTTTCATCATAATCCTTAAAGATATTTTCAAGTGTAATTGACATATAAAGTAGAAAAAGGACTTCTAATTTTTGATCATATATCATCAATTCATCAATACATTTATTGATCTTGTAAAATAATATGGGTTTTGTGATTATTGAGAATATTATTTTAGTGAATTATTAATGAAACATTATCAATTGGTTATGTTATGGTTTAAAAGGGGATTACTGATCTAGATTTTTTTGATGGTATTTTCATGATAAATATACTGATCATATTTCTTTTTTTATGAAAAGGAGAAGTAGGTTTGGAGGTGTGCATATTTATGAACAAATATTGATGTTGTGAGAGGGGGTTACCTATAACCAACTTGAGTAATAATTTTTTATTACCATATAAAGTATAGATAGAGTTATGTGTGATTTATTCTTACCATAATAGTTCTATTAATTATACATACACTATTTACATGGAAATTTACTTGGATTATTTATCATATAAAAAGTTTATAGTAGTTATATGCTATAATGGGAACCTAGAGATAATATAATAGTAATATTAAACATATACCCTATATTCAATATAAATCATACTTATGGGATACATATGGTTCCTAACTATTAGGTTTTGGAAGCACATAATCATTGAGTCTTATTCTCATAAAGTTTTTACATGGCGATATTGAGTAGATGAGATCATTTTGGGTATCATTGGATGTTCATTTATATAATCACGTGTATTGTTCAATTGAATTGAGATCATTATTAATGTATATCATTTGATCAAAAACTTATAATAATGAGTAAAACTATGATAGTTTACATTTTTAGTGAGGTATCATGTGTTTGGTGCATCGTTGGTGGTATTGCATCAACCAAATGATCAAGATATGATTTTTCTCTTTAAAATATAGGAGGAATATATCATTGGAAACTTTATTGGGATGGTAGTTCTTGGACTAAATCCATGAACATGGTATATGAATTAAATTCCATCCAATATAGCCAACTAAGATAAATAAAACATTAAGGGATGTTGATAGAAAGGAATCGTCCTTCTTTATATGATATTGTGAGATAAATAGATTATATTAGTACGTGTTCATAGGAGGTTATCATAGCTATGAATTATACTTGTATCTTTAGAGTGCATGATGTATTTATAGATCTTTCTCTTGGTCTATGAGTATGAATCACTATTATTGAGATAAGTTCCTAGACGGTCACACAAAGTGTATCCATAAGATCCACCAATTTAGATGAATTGAAGTTTATGATGAAGTGGGAACCATGTATGAGGGTTGATGAACATATGATTGTGAATGATGGAAAGCTTTTAATTAAATAAATTCAATTATAAATTATTCAAATTTAGAATAATGAAAATTTAATTTATTTATCAAGGTATTCATACGATATTAAAGTATAAATAGAAAATATGAGAAAATTAGTTTTATGGATAAAAATTATTTATTTAAGGTTCATTAAATTAATTTTAGAGGAATGGGATTATTTAATGGATCATGTATCATTGCATTAAATTTAAGAGTTTTATAAGTTTGTGATAAAATATTAATGACATTTACGATGATCAAAATAGGCTATTGGGGATAGTTTTGTTTCTATTTTCTAGGTTAACTTTCATAAATACCAAAGTGAAATTTATGGAAGTTTAATCCTATGTATAAAATTTCATTTACATAAAAAATGATTGGGGGGGGGGGGAGTTGGTAGAATTACATGAATTATCTCTCCCCCTAAGATCTCTATCAAGTTATAGATATAGAAACTGAAAGGAAGATAAAGAACACCCTGATCTAAGTATGTGTATCAATTATAATATCTTCTAGTGATTAAATGGACATCATAAAGATCCCAATTCTTACATGAAACCACATGATGATTATATAATGGAATTATAAGGGATTTGGTGAATGTTTAGATGATATATATGGATCCTTTGGACCATGAAAATAAGGATACGATCATAACATGTCAGGATCACATCATGTACTAAGACACTATTTCATTTATGTTTTTATAATTTTTTTTATTTTTACAAGATATATGGATGAATCCAATCACTGATATTCTAGATCTCATTTCATAATATAAATATTTCAATTTTGTTTAAATATTAACTCATTAATGATTTTTTATGTCTTGATTTAATTCAAGTAGTAGCAGAGTGGATATGAAAAATTTTAAGTTGAAGTTTTTACTAGAAATACTACAATTTGAATAGAAGATGAAAATATGGTCTCAACATCATAGATGGTGAATTTATTAGATAACATACGATCAAGATATGGTCATCTAGATATGGAATATTTCACTTAAAAAAATTAAATTAAAATTTAAAGGGTGGGGGGGGGGCACCATGAACATGGGCCTCACACACATGAATAGGTGTATAAAGCAATGTAGAATGCAATTACAACCAAAAGAAAATATAAAAAAGGTTTTTCGATTGGGGGAGGGAATTCCCCATACAGTCACCACCTATATCCCACATTTAACATGGGAGATAGATTCATTATAATAAATATATATATTTTTTAAAAATAGTTGGTGGTGCGTGTGGGAATGACCACCCCTCACGCATGACTCATGGTGTTCCTTCTTAGCCACAACATAGCTCACCTAAACCAGCCTATATCTAGGACAATCTGACCTGGTTTTAGTACTACCTAACCTAACATAGAATTCTAAGCCTAGTATGCACCTATATCCCCTTTTAGGAATTATTTTTATACCAAAAAATAATAAAACAATTGTCGAATAAATTCTATTTCTTAAAATATTAAAAATTTATATAAAATTTTCCAAAATTCCAGGTGATATATAGTTATTAAATTAAAAATATTTTAATGAAAATTTAAGGAATTAAATACGAACTCAAGTATAATTTTATCTTATTGAATTATTATTATGAAATTTTGATGTATGTTGAATAATCATGTAACATCTCAAACTGAACCATCGGGTCCAAGAAAGAATGCCACATGACCTCATGCACGCCTCCCCGTATGCAAGAGGTTTCTAACTAGTATTGAGGGTCTCAAGTGAAACCATGGGGATATTATACCCTCCATTAGAGTGAAAAGGATAAAAAAATAACCAAATTATAACAATAAAAATATAATAAACATAATCAGAGTATATACGAAAAGTAAACTAAACATGGAATACAAATTAATGGCTCAAAAAGTGTAAATACTGTCCAGTGTACAAAGTAGAAGATACAATAAATAAATAAATAGTGGGTCCTCCAAATTCCGTCTTAGTCTGCTACTAAATCCATGCCCCTCTACTTATACATCCACCACAGGGCCCTTTCCCTTCACCATATCCCTCATGAAATCTACAATTTCATTGAAATGTATGAGTAGGGTGTGAGTAAAAGAACCAATAGGACACTAAAAATTATTCCTTAACCAAGTGTACTCAAGTATACAAGTGGATTCCATAATAATAATAAGTGCATTATAAGAAAATAAACAAACAATTACAAATTGAGTAGTCGTGCACTAACCAAGCTACCACGTACCCCAACTATACCTACTTCAGCTCCATTCAGGAAGGATAAATCATAATGGGTATTATGAGTAACCAAGCTAGCCATAGGTTTATTGCATCAGTCTCTTGGGATCCTCATGGAATCATGTATACATGTAACTCAGAATTCCCTATGCCTCAAGTATGACATGCTACTTGGCATAACACCAGGCATCGAGTGAACTACTCAACATGTTTTTAGGAATCAAATAACTACAAATCAATATAACAACAATCATAGAGTATGATGATCATTAGTTCACTAGGCATCTAATAACATGCTACTTGACATAACACCAGGAATCGAGTGCGCTAATCGATAGTTCACTGGGAATCGAGTAACATGGTACTTGGAATCCATGCATTTAGTGCATCCTCAACACGAAAAGTCTATGAAATCATCTTGTCTTTACCCTATGCTTAGGTCCATCATCACAATCATAAAATTTTATTCAAAAAATCCCTCTAAGGGATAAACCTATCTTGACGATCCACCTATTTAGAGCACCAAGAATGATGTCCATGAAGGCAAGTTAACATACAACAAGGTAGAGAATACAAGGAAAGAATAGTATGAAAAAAAATCTTGATTATTAGTAGCAATAAACAAACACATGTGATCATCATCAAATATGGAATAACAAGATACACAAGTATAGTCATGGAAATAACATCATAAAAGGACTCATGGATACACACTCACCAACACATAATCACTATCAAGCATAGTCAATATATTTTGCTAATATAGGTATCACATCAAGGCAAGACTGAACATATAAAAAGATCATAAAAAAACATCATGAGTTCCATCAGCCATACATGTGATCAAAATCAAACATGATCTATCAAGTTATCTAAGAATAATCATGTCATAAACCAACACACATGGCCTCATGGATATATGTATCAAGTAGCATAAAAACACACCTCAAGGTGTCCATGTAGTATTACAGACTCATATGTGATCAATAATTAGCCATTGGTGGCCAGAAAACAAGCCAATACACAAAATCCAACTTGTACCTTCGCATATTTTCAATTTATTAGGCGTCATTTATTTAATTAATTAATACTCAAGCCTCATTAATTAATTAAGAATTATTATTATTCATTACACAACTTAAACTAATGGTTATTCGCTCAAAGTTGAGAACCTAAAAACTCATGCCAATAAACATTCATATAAACCAAATGGTAGAGAACATGAGACCACATACACACACCCACATGAGATCACAATCAAGCACAATTATCAATTATGTATTCACATAAATTATAACATGGAAATTTTTTGGAAGAGAGATATCAAATATGTAAGAAACTTCCTACCTTAGGTGAAATAATGATTTGATGATAACAGTTGATGTATGAGTTCAATTGCACCACTGAATCCCAATACCATTATTGATTTGACAAGATTTAGAATTATCATTATCTTTGATAATTAAAAGGATTTAATTCAATCTCGACACAATAACTCACCAATTAAAATTATTTTCATTGAGAAAAACCTAGTGGCATAGAAAACACATTAATCCATTCAATATCACATGATATATTTAATAGATAAGTTTTGAAATATTAATAATAATAAAAAAATAATAAAAGAGGGGAAGGAATGTGACATGAGTGGGTGGATAGTGTCACGACAGGGAGTGATTTTACCCCAATCCGCACCCCAATTATAATTTATAATATTTTTTTCTCATTTTTATTTAATAATATTTATTATATATTTCTACCCCATATTAAACCCAAGAATTCAGGCACCCCATCATATAAACACCTCTTTTATTGTTTTTAATTATTAAATTTAATAATTTTCTTTTCTCTCTCATCTTAAATCAACGTGCCACCCCATAGCTCTCATCATGTATTTTTTAATTCCACCTTTTAAAACATACAATACTACAAATATGGCTTTTATAAGTTCTATAAAAGGAAATTAACAACGCTAAAAAATTGCTGTTAATCAAGGCGAAGATTGGGGGGGGGGGGGTCCCTTTTATCAGTGCTAAATAAAAGCGCTGATAAAAGGGGCCCTTTATCAGTGCTTTTTTTAGCTCTATTAAAGGACCCCTTTTGTCAGTGCTTTTTAAAAGCATTGATAAAAGTTAAAAAACAGAAAAAAATAAAAAAAAAATATTTTAGAGGGGATTCAATAACGCTTGAAGCCCCCCTTCAACAGCGCACCACCCCCACCACAGCCCGCATGCCTCAGCCACTTCACCAGACTTTAAAACCCCCCCATCCCCTTTAACAATGCTAGGCATTATTCCCCACCTACGCGTGTGACCTGCCTCCCCCAAGATTTGAACTCGGGACCGGTTTCCTGCATGCCTAAGCCTTTACCACTCCATCATATTCTTTTTCTCTTTATTTATTAATATATCTTTATATATATATATAGTTATATTTTCTCGTATATTAATATATATATATTAACATATATTTAGTTATATTAATATATATATAGTTATATTAATATATATAGTTATATTAATATATATATATATATAGTTATATTAATATATACATATCCATATATTAATATATATATATATAGTTAAATTTATATATTAATATATTTATTCGTATATTAATATATATTTATAAGATCAGTTTTGAATGCATTTATAAAATATTCTTTTTATGTGTGTTTATAAATAAATAAATACATATATACAACACACACGCACACATGGACATATGTGCACACAAAAGGATCATTAGAGGCTTAACGAATCAACAACGCCCAACACAAAAAACGAAACCTATCATTTAAAACATGCAGTTGAAAATAAAATCATTTCAACACATTAAATCATTCAATTAATGTAAAATTTATGCACACAATTTCAATTAACACGTTTCATGGTTAAAGCATCCAAAAATTTAAGCAAATGAAATTTTAAATACAAATCCCCCCCCAAAAAGATGTATGCATTTAAAACTTTCAAATAACACCAGAAATGATTATTTTTAATTTATAAAAAAATTTAAATTTGAAAAAATACGATTTCCAATATCTTTTAAAAAATCCCACACCACATCGGTGAATTTATAATCATGTATTTTAATCACAAGAAATTTCAGAAATGATATAATAAATATGAGTTTAATTAACTAGTAAATTACCTTCAAATGTCTTTTTTAAAGATAAATAGACATTGAAAAATTAAAATCCATATGGAAATAAATTATTTTTTATGATTTTTTTTATGATTTTTTTTGATTTTTTATGATTTTTTTGAAATATGCACTTTTATCAGTGCTAGGAAAAACCAATGATAAATCCCCCTATCAGTTCTACTAAAAAAAGTGCTGATAAAGGGGGCCCCTTTAAAATCACTAAAAAAAGAACTGATAAAGGGGGTGCCTTTATCAGTGCTAAAAAAAGCACTGATAAAGAGTCACTTTTAACAACGTTTTTAGCGCTATTAAAAGTGACCTTTATCAGTACTTTTTTTAGCGCTGTTAAAGGGTGGCACTGTAGAAACCCAGTTTTGTGGTGGTGATATTTAATCTACCCTTATTAGATATGTATAATAAATGTCATATATATATATATATGCATTATATATATGTATACACACATCTGTATATACATATATATACCCACACACACACTTATATACATATATTTAACCCATATATATACATGTTAGACACACACACACACACACATTTTTATATACACCCACACATGTATATATCTACATATATTTTTATCCATATATATACACACACACAATTTAATTTTCCACACAGATATATTATTTTACCAATTTAAAGGGTTAAAAGGCTAAATGATATAACTCTTTCCAACAATGTGCAACTTTATTTTTGGGATACTAAATGATTAGAACCCCACAGTTAAGTGTACCTGGCCTAGAGTAGTGATCAAGATGGGTGACCTCTTGGTATGTTTTCCACAGTGTGTGTGAGGGAGGAAAAATCACACTAAAAGAATATGTTTTGGAATGTGGGGATATTAATTAGTATGATGATCTATTCGGGCATGCAGTTGGGACCCAAGTAGGGGATGCATGTCTATGAGGAAACTAGTGGCACCTGATAGGAAAGGACCTAATAACCATGTTAAGGTGGGGTTCTTGTGTAGTCAGCGGGGCCCCATTGTTACAAATCTTGAGTTGAGTCAAATAAGTAACCTCTTGTGAAGTTTCCCAGGGTGTGTGTGAGTGAGGACAAAACAAACTTAAATAATAAGTGTTGGAATTTTGGTAGATTCATTATCCTGATGATCCATTAAGATATGTGGGTGGTCCCCATGTTTGAGACCACGTTTCTATGGGTTAACTAGTGGCACTTGATGGGCCAAGACTTGATGACCATGTTAAGGCGAAGTGCCTATGCTGTCAGTGGGGCCCCATTATTATAGATAATGATTTGAGTCCCACCAATGTATGTTTAATAATATATTTAATTAATTAATTCATTTCATTTATTTTATAAAATGCAATAATTAATTATTTAAATTTATTTTATGATGATCTGTGTATCATACCTCATTTTTTATAATGTATAAAGGTTCATGTGTCCACATTTTAATATTTAAATGAAAATCATGCATCCTGAGTTCCCATCACCTGAGTGTGAGTATACATGTATAAGGAATGGAGGTATTCACAATTCTATAATGAAAATGGAGAATCAACATAGACTCCAATGAGATACAATACATGAGATATGATGGGCATTATAACTTGACCTGGTGCATGAATTAAGAAGTTCCCCTAGGGTCTTGGATGATCCATCATCTTCTTTACATATCAACTAATAGTATACAACTCCTGATCATGTCATTATATTTATTTATTTTTATCTTTCATGGTTAATTATATCTTTATCTGAATATATGTATATAATACAACCACATAGGATAATTAACATGCATGCAAAGATAAAAATAAATAAATGCACGATGAATGTTTTCTATTTATTAATGAATACTTTTTTTAGTGTAATTTCATATAAACATGTTTGATAAAAAGAATTATATTTAATTCAAAAATAAAATAAATAACTTTAAAATACCTAAAAAAATGTTAATTTATAAACACCTATCATCACTTAAGATATAATAAAATCATAGTTTGAGGTTCTTTTTAGCCATAGTTGAAGGTGCCTCCCCTACTGAGAATTTATAAAAAGAGTATTGGATTTACTTAACTAAATTTAGAATCAAATAAATAACAATAGCAAGATTGGTTAGATTTTATAGGAAAGTGTTGGGAAAATACAAGTTAAGGATTCATAGAAGAAGGGAATCTACTCAAAAATCAAGTATCCATGAATTAAAATGGTTGTCCAACCAAAATTTTAACTTAAACTCTTAGAGTAGTGGATATCCCATAACTTAGGATATACAAAGTGGTTTAAGTATCCTCAACTGCTATAATACTCAAGAGACTGAGTATTATAAACCTTGTAGTTGAGAGCTACCAAAATTTAAATAAAATAGTGACAATCATTTATGATTAAAAAGTAAATAATGTCTGCACAATCAGTAATCAAGATAAATAACTAATATGTTAATGTTTTTTTGTAGAAAAATGAAAAGTAATACTAATAATTCACTATAATCAATATTAAAAAATAAATATAACCTAACCGACATAAATTTACAAGATTAGTACAAGTGCTTGCATATTATGTTATGATATGAAAAGAAGTTTCATATATTGGAGTCCCCAATACTTGATGATCCACCTCATGAAGCAATTGAGGGTGAAAATAAATCATAAGGGGACTCATGGATAACACATTTTATGTTTATATCATAATATTATCATTAGTGCAACGAATTTTATGTTCACATAATAATATTATCATTATTGTCTAATGAGTTATAGTAAAAACATAAGGACCTAGATGGATACACCATGTTGTTACATCTCTAATAAGTTTTCAAGGATAAAGTGAAATAAGAAACAAATGAGATTATCATTACACTAAACATGTGTAAATTGAAAGATGGAATCCAAGCTATCCCTCGTGTATTGAATAAGATAAAGCATGTTGATTTATATACAATGTTACGATTCATGATGAATAATGATATTTAAATATATCTTATTATCTCATTGTTATAATTTAGTTACTCTAGTTTTGTTGAGAATTATAAAATAAACACTATGGAGAAATCACTTTAATATATTTTAGATGAGGTTTTACAAGTTAATAAGAACATGAATAAAGATAAATCTCAAATTCTTATGGAGAACAAGAAGAAAGGAAAGAAAAAATGTTGAATATAAAGTATAAATATGAACACACATTTACAACATCCTTATAATAAATAAAATCTAAAGAGGGAGAATATAAAATTTCATGAACCAACCCGAGTACCTTGTTAAAATGGTACCTAAGCTGACACTAATATAACCTAAAGTGTATTACTAATCCCCACATGCCAGTGAATAATAACCGAGAATAAATAATGGTCATATGAAAATATTTTACCCCAAGAATAATGAAATAATATATCGTAATAGAAGATAAATCAAATAATAGTCGATATTCCAAACAATACTCAAGGAGAAAAGTACCACAATAAGATAGATAAAGATCTAATGGTACATCATTCGATAAAATGAAAAAATATAAATAAAGATAATTGAAACCCAAATATCCTTGAAATAAGTGGATCACAACACCATTGGTCACTACCATCAACCAAGGTCCCACAATTCAAGCACACCCGCCACCTTAAAGTGGAACTTTCCCTTTACTTGGACATGGAAAATCATTATCTAAAAAATCCCTATAGAAAAGGTTAGGTGTGAGAAACAATATCTATATAGTTCTACTCCAAATTTTCTATAACTTATCCATAAAAAATCATCCATTTATGATTCAATTTAAATAAATACAAGTCATGATTTTTTTAGTTAAACAATATTTCAAGAAAAATAGATGGATGTTATATAAAAAATAGGCTTAAATGAAATTTTTCATAAACAATAAGGGAATGAATAAAATAGTTTAATAAGTACTAACATGTAATAATAAAATAATATAAAATTAAAATAGTCATAATCCCTAAGGTTCATTAGTTATAGCTCTAGGATCCTCTCACTACTTAGTCAATCAATCACGACTCAATGTGTTCAAAAATCACTAAGGCTCTTTTCATCAGGATAAAATAAATAAACTCCCCATTAGGAAAAAATTAGGCCGAATTTGGTTTAGTTAGAGTTTTCATCATCAATTTATTATTAGGGAGTCAAAGTCTTAGCGTGCTTGTTATATTCAACCACTAACTACTCATGATCACATGTTCTTTTAACAAATCAATAAATCAATAAATCATGTGCAAATGATTATTTTTAATTCAAATAATCTTTCACAGTTCAAATTTTAAATTTCAAGTTTCAACATTCCATTTCAATTTTAAAACTAAATCATAGGTTTTTATCAAGTTTTCTCCTTTCAAAGTCATCATTAATTTAAATAAACTTTTCTTAAGAATAAACATCATTTCCTTTCATCAAATCACATTTCATTTCAACCCATATTTTCTAAAAATCCACACAACATTTTCAAAGCCTTTGAAAAAGGTTTTTATTTCATAATTACATACCTTTTTAAAAGAAAGTATCAAATCTTATCAAATCAAGGAAATCAATTGAAAAATAATTTCAAATAAAGAAATAAATCAAGGTTTTAATTGTAGGGATAATCCTTATGGACCCACCTACCTTTATTCACACAATCAATCAATCACCCGAAATAAGAACCACCAATAGAGAGTCAATGGTGATGATGATCAAAGATTAATACCTAAAATTATAATCCATCAAATCAAGGATTACATGCATCAATATAAAGGGGATCCATCATTCTCAAATAAGGAGATAAGGGAAGAGGGGGAGATTCTAAGTCAAAGATATTACACTTACTATAGGGATATCAATCACATCAAATGAAACTTCGATCTAAGAATAAAAAGGTTGAAGGAGAAAAAATCCTCTCTAGAGATCCTCCAAAATACAAAGGGTCAAATTAATTTAAATTAATAGGTGTTTAGAATTTATAATGGGGAGTTAAGTTCCTTAATTAAAATTTTTGGGGGATTAAAAATCCCATCATATGATTTCCTGGGTTGGGTCACTTGCTTAGAGCTAATAGTACACCTAACCGTGTGCCTTCTTGGGGTTTTTGGAGTGTGTAGCACGATTAAGACACATGTTTAAAAAACCACATGCCAACTTTTTTCTCCCTCTTTGGCTACTGAACAAGGGTTAATTTTTTGGAAGCACAATTAGAAAACCATGCACCAACTATACACTCCCCACTATCCCATTCCACATAATTTGATGGGGGAGGCCGCATGGTTTATAGTGATTGTTCTCCCCACTCCATAACCTCATGATAAGGAATATGATTTCATGGGACAACCCAAACTATTTTCTATAACCATGTGCAAACCATAAAAAAGACCAAAAAAATTCCAAAATTTTCCAAAAGTCTCAAAAAATAACCCAAACCAATTCCCAAAAAAGGATGAATTAAAACAAGGGATAAAAGTACCTGAAATATATTAATGAGATGTTATAATCTACCCACTATAAATTTCCCCCCCAAAAAAATCTTATAAAAAAGACTCCATATCAATGAGATGAGGCCACTGTTATTTCATTAGTGTCTCATGTTCCCATATATCATGTGAATCAAAAAAATGTTGACAAAGAACTTGAACTAGAGTTATGGACTTCCCATAAAGAATATTCATATCATAATCATAAATCCAAACTATCTTCTCAATCACAGATAAATCAGGTTCTACATCAAGGTATTACCATCTCAAGACATGATATGGGTCATAGAGACACTTTCTAAGCTATACACATGAAACACATTATGAATCAACATCAAATAAGGTGGTATGAAAAAAATGGTAATCCACCTTTTTGATCTACCGAACAATCTCAAATGGTACCACATATCTCAGTGAAATATTTAACTACTTTCCTAGCCTACAATGAACCACCTGAGGTGAAACTCTTAAAAACACTTGTTCACCAATTGAAAAATACAAAGGGAATTAATAAATATCAATATAGGATTTATACTAGCTTTTAGCCATATACATTATTTGAAATCCCAACTGAATATTTATTATCATCTATAAGATCAAACTAGTCATAACTCGGAAACAGTCACCAATATCTGACCAAAAAATAGTGTTTTATACCATTTTCTATAAAATAACTTAAAGGGTTACATCTTTATAGAAAACTAGTAACCATTTTTATAGTAAAATTCAACTAGTCCAAGTGGCTATCCTAATATCCACTAAAGTTGAGAACACAAGCAAAAAGCATGTCTTCAAGAATATATATAGATCATTCTGTCTGTCCATATATCTGTAGATGATATGCCATGATAAATTTAACCTAAGATCCCATAGCCACTTATATGAATCTCCAAAAAAAGATAACTGAACTGAGGATCTCTATCAGATACTATAACTAATAAAAATCCATGATATATAATTATCTCTCATGTATATATACTTCAAAATTCCTCAATTTTTTTATATATTGAATAGGAATAATGTGAGATGATTTTGTCATACAATCAATCATTACCCATATCACATTATTCCCTTGATAGGTATATGGAAACCTGATAAAAAGTTCCATCAAAATCTCATATCTCTTTCAAGTCGGCACATGAAGGGGCTGTAGAAGACTCGAAGGATTATGGTGCTCATCCTTGACCTGTCTACATGTATAATAATGAGAAACAAAATCAATGATATATCATCTCATACCTACCCACCAAAATCATCATCGCATGTCATTGAATATATTTATAGTTCCAGGGTGAACCACCCACTAGGAACTATGGAAATCCCTTATTATAGATTTTATCATTGGAAAATTTACAACATATTGGATCTGAAATCATAAGACACCATCATAAAATAATAACCACTCATCGATGATCTCTCCACCATAAAGAGAGTACCTAATTACGTATATATCATCATCAAAATGTTTCTATTGAAGAACCAACTCAAGAAGAGAGGAGGTCAACTATAAAATTATCAAAATGACCTTGTTCTCATCCTCTTAAACTCCCAAATGCATATGAGAAAATGGAGGCATCATATTCCAATATTATCATGATTATTTCATAGATTGGGTTAGAAATTTTCTACTCAAAGCATAAATAATTGAATCCCCCTTACCAGGTGTGTAGGAAATGTTAAAATAAAATGATTATAGAAACTCAAACCATAACCTATTATGGAGATTTAAATATTTTTGTGAGAAGATATAACTCCGGATTTTACGATTAGAATAAATGGTAAACCTTTTTCCATAAAGGGAATCCTACCAAATTTTATGAACATGCATCACAAATTTGAGTTAGAGATCATGTGTTGGATATTTTTTCTCATGTGTCCTAATATTTCAGGAATTGTAGGCTACTACATGGACACCCTACATGAGAACGCCACCTATAACTAAACTTGATTCATCATAAAAGGACACATAGCCCCACCTATATTCTGGGAGAGTCAATAGTGGAAAATAAGTCAAAAGGTGATTCAATTCATCAAATAAATTTCAATATATTGAATCCCAAAATAACATTACTCCTTTCTAAGTGAGAGTGATCATCATAGAATAAAACTTTGAGAAATATTTAAAGAAACTATGGTAATACCCCACCAATCCCAAGATGATTTGAATCTAGAAAACTTTGCATGGTTTTCCCCATGACATAATAGCCTTCACCTTCTCAGGACCGACTAAAATATCATGTTATGAGACCATGTGTCCCAAGAACTTCACTTACTAAATTCATAAACTATATTTAAACAAGTTAGAATATATTTAGTGATATCTAAAAATCTATAAAACTTATCTCAGATGAAATACATAATCTTCCTTGAATTTAGAGTAAATAAATATATCATCCAAAAACACCACCATGAATGAACTAAGATACTTGTGTAATATCCTATTAATCAGTGCCATATAAACTACTAGATTATTGGTTAGAAAAAATGGAACAATAAGGTACTCGTAATGTCCATAACTTCTTTGGAATACAGTCTTCAGGATATCATATTCTTTGATTCTTAGTTGGTGATAACTAGACCAATGATAAATATTTGTGAAACAATTTTACCCTTTCAACTAATCAAACAAACCATAAATCCAAGGTAATATATACTTTTTCTTTATTGATAAATTATTGAGTTTTGGGTAATGAACACAAATGAAAAGTGCTCCATCATCTTTTTTTTGAAAAAAGAATATGTGCCGCCTAAGGATACAAACTAGGGAGAATGAATCATTTGATCAAAAAATCATGAAACAGATTTTTAACACCTTTAATTCAGCTATTTACATATAATAATATGGAATGGAGATATGATGAGTACCTATTCCAAGTCAATAGTGAACTTTACATCCTTTAATTATGGTAAGATAGAAAATTTAGATAGAAACATGTCAGGAAACTTGATGACCATTAAATGAATATCACCATTCATTCTGTATATAAAAATATAATAAAGATATCATCCTACCTAACTCCAGATTACGAGGTCTGACTTTAATTAACCTCAGGTCCCATTCTCCCTAGAAAACACTATGCACATCATCAAGGGTAGTAAAAGAGACCTATAAAATATAACAAACAATCAGGGATTTATGTGAAATAAAACAATCCATCCTAAGAGTTACACACAAAAGTTTTATTTTGAGAACTATAAAATCCTTGGTGAACTCGTTCCCTATTAAATAGAAGGCATAAAAATGGAATTAAAGACCCTATTCTCTCTCCATTCCAAGGGTAATACCAATATCCATCATATAAGACATAATATCCATAGGGAGTTTAAAAATATTCACAATGAAAGTTGATATGAATGAATGATATACACCTGTATAAAATAAGGTAGTCACTAAAGATGAAGCTATAGTGATGATACCTCTCACCATAATTATCACACATCGACTTCCTCTAGAGACTCTTTTACTATGTGAAGAAGCTTCATTACAGATGATTATGGATTGATCCATTTAGTTCTTTAATCATCTAATTATAATGAATTTTCTTTTGGTGTAGATGACCTCATGCCATTGGGCAGGGCACCAAAGGCATGAAAAAACTTTTTTAGGTGGCCTGAGTGACCGCACAAACCATTAACCTTTGGTGTATTTTTACAATCCCATTTCAAACGATTGACCTTGAAACATTGAAAGAAAGTAAATAGGAATATTCTAGAAACTGAAGAATTCCTAGTTGATACCTACAGTCATTATATACCATGAGACTCAACCTTCTTACTCTTTACCTTAGTAGAGCTAACAAAACTACCACCAAGAGTAGGAGAAACTCCCGCCAAACCTGATTTACCATCCAGGTCATTCTAAACCATTAAATATCTATCCAATATATATATATAAGTAATGAGGTTCATCATGAAAATCTAATATTTGATATCAAATTGATGACCCATCTCAAATATTTGGGCCTTCAACTTCTCATTCAATACTACCTCAGGATAAAAATAAAAATGTTCAGGAAAACATTCTATATACCGATTCACAGTTCTATCACCTTGTTAGAGGATAATAAATTCCACTTTCTTTTCTAAAACCATTAAATATGGATATAAATACTCTATGAAAATATACTTGATGTATTTCCACTCTAATAATTCATGTTTCTTCTCCATAACCATTAAATCCAACCCCCTCCTACTAAGCCCTTCAAGATTGAAGGTAACACATTTCACATTTATTTCATCTGGAATTTAAAAGAAATCAAAAATAATCTCAATATTTTTCAAGTAATCCTATGCCTCTCAAGGATCATTAGATCCCTATAAAGTCGGTAGTTTATGCTAAAGAAACTATTGACCATGATCTCTAGTTTCATCCCTTCAAGGTTCCAATACCGGAGCCTGAACGGGAATGACTATGACTACCTATCCTAGAGTTTGGAATATATATACTACTATCTCAATAATGTTATGATAAATTGGAAGGTTAAATTTTTTTGGTTCATTATTAACCCCTCATGAGGTATTTTTAAACATATTATTGGGGGCCTGGTACTAAAAAACATTAATAAACAATATAAAAACATCATCAAGGGTAATTAGATCATCAACACCATCAATAGATAAAAAATATCAATTCCATAAGGTATGATTCAATTTTTTTGGATTTAAAAATACTCAGATAAAGTTAGTAAAAATACTATAATAATATCAATTTATTCCTCAAATATGTTTTTCCCAAACACCCATGGTAACTTTAGACTTGCTATGATGAGAGATGGCTAGGAACTTATTCGTAAACTACCCCTTAAGTCCCAAAAATCCTACCTTATATCTATCAATACATCCTATTATTCGTACCAAAATCATGTAAATATGATCAAACTCTCTTTGAAACTATTTTTTATTGAACCAACCTAAGTACCTTGGTACACTGGTACCCGAGTTGACACTGACATGACTGGAAGGGTGTTCACAATCCCTATAGTCTAGAAACTAGTTCCTTATCATCAAGAATATTCAGATGGAATAATTTCACCCCAAGAATGATAAAAAGTTAACATAAAACTAAAGATAAATCAAAGAACATTTGGTATGTCGAACACTCCTCAATGAGAAAAGTACCACATGTAGACATTTAAAGATCTAATGGAATATCATCTGATAAAATGACACCATATCCATCTAGAAAAGAGAAACCCAAAATCTTCATGCAATGAGTGGATCATGTATCCATTAGTAACTTATATCACCCAAGGTCCCACTATTCATGAAACTACCTGAACATTTATAAATTAAATTTATTTTATGAGTAAATGAATTATTATGAAATGAAGTTATAGGAAAAAATTCACTAGAATGACCATTAAAGGTTATATGGTCTATAAAATTTAAAATACTATTAATAATCATAAACAATGATAATATAGGATTTATACAATTACCATTAAGATTAGTATATTAAGGGTTATGATAAAGTCCATTTGGCATAGACAAAGGGAACGATGGCCATGAATAGTAAGATCCTACCATATGAATCCCATTTATCAGAGTTTTTGAGGGAGATAAAATCACTGGGATTTTCCCTTGACTAATCTCAAGTTGATATTCAAGAACTAAAGCATGAAAAAAACTATTTATGGTATAATTTCAAGCCCCTTGAGATCATGTCCCAATCCATGCTCACTGAACCACCCCAAGAAAATCTCACTATTACACACCTTACACTTAGGAAGTTCATTAGTGTAATAAAATTCCATGTATATATAAACTAACAATAAGAATTTTTATATTTTTATTTTTAATAAAATAATAATTATATTTTTATTTTATTACCTTATAATTATTAAATAATAAGTTTGATAAAAATTAATATTTTCATATGATGAAACAAAAATTATATTTTTAGAAATATATATTCTCAATCAAGACACTCTTTTTTATGAATTCAAGAATTTATGAAATAAATTATATTTTAATAAAATATTATTATTAAATAATATTTATTAAATAATATTTATTAAATATAAACAATAATATAATTTAACAAAGTCAAATGTCATTGTGATAAGGGTCAAAAAACTGTTATTGTCAAAAAATTATTATTTTTTAATAAACAGGGATGTTTGATTTAAAAGTGAAAATTATCATATTTAGAGAATTATTTTGATAAAATAAATATTTGTTTTTAAATTATCATATAAAAATTATCTAATGTATAATTTTTCATTATTTTCCGAGATAGTTGATTTTGGGGTAAAAATTAAATATGGTATGTATTATGACATCATAAAATTCTAAAAGTAATATAATAAATAATATAAAGATTATCTGTGAACAAAATTATGTTTTCCATTAAAATAATGTGTTTTGATGTTATTTTATTATTTTTATAAAGCCTTAATAAATCCTACAGAACCTATATTATATTTTAAGGTTTTAAAATCAACTCTTTATAAACATGACTCACTTCTACACCACTAAGGGTATTATTTTAATGTGTTTAGTTATTAGATATACAAAATAATTAAAACCACTCCTCTTTTTCAGAAACCTTGCAAAGGTTTGTGGTTTTGATTAATTTATCATATAGTGTCCAAAACCTAAGTTTAGAAATTACTACAGAATTGTCCTCTATTTATCTATATAAACCCACCCAATATCCTATTAATCTTCAATAAAAACTATTAGAGAATGAATATAATATACCCTCCCCTATCTAGATACCTCCTGAGGTTCCCCCAAGCTCTTAATGATCTTATTACAATCTTTTAAAGCAACCCATAAAGGTAAGGAATCCTCTCCTTCTCCCCTCTATTCAAGTACCTTATCTGCATCATGCCTTTTGATTTCCAAATTTTCAAGTTGTGATATGTTCTTAAACACCCCTATTAATATACTTATGATTCACAGGTAATTATATACCCTTTCACTATAATTAACCCCTTATATAAACCTTTATTTACACCCATTATGCTGTCAAAATTATCCTGCTATTTTACATGCCAAACATTTGTATAGTGAATAGCCGTCACCATTTCCACTAAAGGGTATTAAACTAGTTGTAAATAAAATTAATTTATTAGGGATTTATATTTATATAAACCAAACTCCTTAATCATGGGGTTAAAATTTATAAAATTCATCCTTATGTTGTATGATCTATATGGCACACTTATGCATGTACATGATATGAAAGTGACAGGATATCCTACAATTATATAGCCCTATAATGCATTGGGTATTGTTTTTATCTCATGATATTACATTTATTAGGCATGGGAGTTTATCCTTAGAACCCTATATTATATTTTCTTAGTGGTTATCCTTGATTTATGTTTATGATGTCATGTTCATGTTGTTTTCACATTCTCATGTTTCCTTTATGTTATCATGTTATATCACACCTCATTATTCAATATTATGATTCTCACCCCTCTTATATTACCTTGATTTTCCTCTTGTATCACATTCACTAATTTACCATATTCTATGATTTTTTGTTCCCTTACTGGGCTTTATAACTCATCCCTTTATTATGTATAGCCCTGAGTTATCCCATGTAGTTTTAAACGATCCAAGGAATATAAGGGCATGTTTCAGAGTTATTAAATAACAATTTTGTACAAATGTTTCAAGTTAATGTTATATGAACCTAATTTCAAAAATATATTAGGTATTATGATCTTATGTGGTTGTATAATGTGCATATTTATGTAATAAATCATGAATTAATGTGTAATAAAATATGATGTTTCATAGTTGGTATTAGAGGAAAAGTCTAGTTATTTTTTGTGGATTATATGATTTGGTAAATTCAAAATCTCATTACAAACCATTATTAGGAAAACAAAAATTTCCATATGATTTTTTATGAGGAGATAGATCATGGATAACTTAGATTGACACCTAGAAATTCATAAGTTAAATAATATATGTAATTGATGAGTTATCCATTTAATGTTCATGGTTTCCCCTTTATGTGATTAATAGTTAAAAAATAATAATCCCTAAATTTTCCCTTTCTTCAAGTAAAATGGATAGAAATAAGATGAATTGAGTCAATAACCAATCTAAGGGGCAATGTGATGATGGCCCAAATAAGATTCTCAACGTGATGGGAGTTGGAATAAAAAAATTCATGAAAATAATTTCTCAATTGAATCAGGTTTTTAATAGAAACCTAGATCAAGAGGAATTACCAAATCCCATTAAGAAAGAGTAACTTTCAATTGAGAACCTTATGCGACAAAGGCCTTTGACTTTCAGTTGATCTACTAATCCCTTAATCATAGAACAATGGATCAACTCCATTGAAAATATCTTATCCATCCTTAAATGCTATGAGAAAGAGAAGGTCATGATAGCTATTTATTATATGAAATGGGAAGTTTATCATTGCTGGAATTTGGTTAAAAATATAAAGCCCGAGGAGGAGATCGAAGTGATGGAGTGGAAATAATTTTGGAAATATGTTTTTTGACAAATATTTTCCTCACACTCTCTAACTTAAAATGAAGAAATATTTCCTTAGCCTTAAGAAAAAGGATGGAAAATACATCAGGGAATATGAGGAAAATTTTATAATAATTTCATGACATTCCTTCGACTCTGTCATTACCCCTGAAATTAAATTTAACCACTTTTTTGGGGGCTAAAACCAAGTCTATAAAAATCTTTTGAAATTCAAGACAATGACAGCTATGAGGAAATTATCTGATGTTCCCTTAAATTTAAAATGGAGATTAGTGAATCTCAAGGGCTTTATGGGTCTAGAAATAAGAAGTGGATAATGTATTTTAATTCTGGTGGTTCAATGGAAAATTTTCTGGGGGGAAAGAAATTCCAAAATTCTAGTTGTCAAAAGTGTGGGAAGAAGAATCCTATAAATTGCTTAAATGAGATAAGGAAATGCTTTAGGTATGGGAAGGAATGACACTTATCTAGAGATTTCCAATGGGAGAAACCCACCAATGTGATGGAATAAATGAATTATCTAGTCTACCCTTAGCCTATTGTCTAATTTTTAAAATACAAGGAACAAGGAAACTATGTGAATTAATGAACTAAGTCAAGTATTTTTGATGGTAACCAATGACAATATTCTCCAAGCCTAGAGAGTAAGGGTGAGATTATACCTTCAAAACTGCTTGGGTGGATCAAAAAAATTAATTAATTTAAGGATAGTTAATGTACTATTTGATTATGGTTCTACACATTCTTTAATATCATGTAAATTTAGTATAACTATTAAAACACCACCTCAAAATATTGAAGTTGAGTTATCAGTGAAGACGATAAATGAGTCAATTATTTCATCCCATGAATATAACTCATCCCTTGTCAAAATTTTTGGGATGAATTTCCCAAAAGACCTTATGATACTAACTTTTATATAACTTGATGCTATTCTAGGCATGGATTAGCATTATTTTTATAGAGCCAACATAAATTTCTGAGAGAATGAAATCACCCTCTATATCATGAATTGTCCTTCAATTCTATAAAAGTTTAAAGAGGAGGTTGAATACCCTTTGGTAGAATCATCTTAAGAATGGATATTATTATCCTACCAGTAATCATATAATAACAAAAATTATTGATACTAAGGATCATATCATCCATGAATACTTTCCCATTATGAGGGAATCCAATAATGTGTTTCCCAAATAATTTACTATTATTCTTCTTAGTAGAGATGTTGAGTTATCAATTGAACTTATACCCAAATATTTCCCAATATCCATGAATCCATATAGAATGAATATTGTTGAAAATGAAGAGCTAAATAAAAAAATATAAGGGGATATGTATAAAGGGTTTATATGCCCAAGTGATTCACCGTGGGGTACATCAATCCTCTTTGTTAAGAAGGATGAGTCAATGTGCCTCTACATTTATTATCACGAGCTCAACAAGATCATGATACAGAAAAATTATCCTTTACCATGGATTTAAAAATTATTTTTATCATTTATATAGAGCATAATATATAGTGAACTAACCCCAGATAGCTCGGAGATGGTGTCTTATACTAATTACATTGACATGATTACAAGGAATCAAATCTCGAATGAATGTGATTTTAGTAGTCATGCTAAACCAGATACATACATGAAAATTTTATTTCAAAATAATACAACAATTATAACCTAATTTCATTCTTCTTTCTAAATAAATATCATTGAGGATAACTATAATCCATCTAGTAAATCCCTTCACATATTTTATAATAAACTTTTTGGATTCTTGGGTAAATAAACATAATAAGGGTGATCTAAAATTCTTAGTAAGGAAAAAATATAGCAGAAGAAATAATGAATCAATGAGAATAATAATTATGAAATGGTGAATAACTATTATCACATGCCATATAATCAATAAATCGAGATAGAAGTGCACAAAAAATATTGCAAGGTAATAAATGGAAACACATTCCATTCAAATAACTAGATAAGGAAAGATCAATATGAAAAGGTAAGAAACTGAAACACATGCCATATAAATTACTGAAAATGAAATGTATCCATAGGTATGTTGACACAAAATCTCATGGATGAATAATAACTGAAACCAAATGAGAGAAATTATAAATTTTTGGATTACATGTCTAAGGAACATGAAAACATATTACCATTAAGACTTTTCATAAGACGGTTTAAACTATTCTGATTTAGGAAACTAATTTGTCTCATGAGAACCTGTTGATGCATTGAGGATCTATAAAAATTATAGGATCCACCCATCATTTTCAGTCCAAAACATTCTTCATATTTAAAAATAAAAATAAATAATATGCCTTATCAAATATTCATATTGAATAAAGAATATATAATTATCAATATTTCCTCAAATAATCAAATAACTATCAAAGTAAACACCCTATGAAAAATGGTATACAGCTTAAGAAATAATAATATACATTGTATGAAAATATGGATATTCAAGTAAATTTATAATTAAAAATGATCACAAAAAGTTATTGTTTCAATATAAATTTAACAATCACAAAAGGAAGTGATATTGTAAATATAATCATTAAGAATATTCTTGAGGAGAATAATATTTAAACATTCCAAAGTATCCCATACCACTTTGAAACAATTGAAGAATTATCTCCAAAAAGGTATGACATTAAATGAAACTTATAATATCATGATAATATGGGTATTAATGGTATAATAATAAAAAATTAGTATATACACCAAATAAAATTGAATTGGTTCATAATAACAAATAAGTCTCAATGAAATGTAAATTGATACGGAATTCCCTCACCAATGTGATAACAAATGAATTGGAAGAAACAAAGGTAATAATAATTAAATAAAACATTTAAATAACATGATGATAATATAATTAATGATATTATATGTCAACATGGTAGTATGTACACCATATATAAGAAATTAGTTGCACAACAACAAAGTATGCCTCACAGAAAGAAAAGTGAAACAAGAATCTTTTACCTTGAGTTTCCTTTCAGATGAAAGTCTTTTAACCTTCTGTATTAGGGGTTTAAATTTTTTTTATAACTTTTAAAAGAATTATATTAATATTTATGATATCATATATGACCCTCTTATAATATCTTATTACTTTTTTTCTAATAACCTTTTATTATTTTAACTATTTCAGGTGTTAATTTCTTAGTTTGTTGAGTTTGTTTTAACTTATTATTCGCTGTTATTATTAAATATGTCATGGTTAAATCATTTCAATAATTTAAAACATAGTTTTATTATCATATATATCTATTATATATGTATTTATAGTAGTTTATAATATTTTTTTATTAGAAATGAAGTGCACCGTTCATGGAGACGGTAGGCCGTACGTACACTTGAAAACTACTTTAATTTATTTGTCATATTAAAAGAATGAAAAATAAATGATACATTTATATATTATAATTAAAAAAGAATATATATGTTATATGTGTTATATGGGTTTGTTAAAACCTTCCTTTATATATTCCATGTTTATTGTGAACAAATCACATCGCTTTGAGTGGGCGATAGTCCACACTTCCTCAAACGATATTATCGTATTAACACAAAATGGAAGGTATTAAAGGTATGTGTTATAAAAATATTAAAGAAGTATAAATACATAATAAGTATCATATATATCATATATATATAGAGTTTCCATCATAATGTACACCATGAGAGGTGGTAATGGAAAAATGAAAAATCATCGTTTTGTGAGGCAGTAGTTTGCCGTACAGAGAAATAATATGTTCATTACCTATTATATGGAAATGTCTGCAAGTTTTTATAGAAATAGTTACATAAAAAAATCCTAGTATATTTATTATAATATTGTTTTTACATAATAATGGAATAATAATAGATGATGGGTTGGAGAATGGAAATAAAATTAAAAAGCTTGAGAGAGGACGTCACCTCTTAATCAGGTAACTACTTTTGCCTTGGACCAAAAGGCTTACGTGGAAGGATTTATCACCGAAGGGAGGATTAAAGGTATAGGGGAGAAATTTTGAGAAGCTATATTGGTGGATATTGGCCGAAGCTATGTGTTTTGAGAGGTGTGAGGAATGGGTAGAGGTGGTGGCCTTTTATAGGAAAGGAAAAAACCTCACTTGGAATTTTTGGAAACAAGCTAGGTGTACACATGTTCTTACCTAAGAAAAGTCATAACAAACCAAAAAATAATAATTTAAGGTTAATGAAATAATTATGCACATAAAAGGGTTTTTATAATAGTGTATATGTCATTTTATTCCTTAAATTAAAGGTTTAATACTTTATTAAGATTAATTTTACCTTAATAATTGTAATTAATTTTAATTAATTTCACTAATATTTTTGTTCCAAAACAAATTTGGACCTATGAGACATTATAAATTATGATTATTACAAATTTGGAATCCATTTTTCCAAATTATAATCATATAATTGGAAGAAATTTATTTAAATTTAATCTCACAGGTAGGACAACAATACATGTTTTTTGAAGTAAAAACATCTGAAAGTTTTCTATGTTTTTATAATAAATTTCAAAGCGAAATTTATTCCAATGAAATAAATTGTATTAATTTATAAAAATATTATATAATTAAACTTTTAAAAAAATTAAAATTATAATTTAACCTTATAAATAAATTAGATAAAAAAGCAGTTTTGAACTAAAATTCAGTATTTTTAACTATTCATTAAAAAATGAAAGTTTTTAGAAAAATATAAAAAATTTACCCTAACATAATTATTATGTTTATATTTAAAATATAAAGTTTATTTTGACATATTAAATCAATTAAAGTGTCATAATTCAGATTTAAAATGGGTTCTCTATTAAAAGGCGGTAAAATTGCCTTTATAAAAATATTGGTTTTTATGTGTAGAGTAGGGTTTGTTATTATATTATAAATATAAAATAAAATGGATGAATATAAAAAATATTTGAATGAATATATATAATATATAAATTAAATTAATATCACTCATTAATTGTAATTAATTTAATGTATTAGCATAAAATAACTTTTTGAGCATAAAAATAGTTTTCCATAAAAAAAATCAGTTTATATTAAATTGCTTCTTGTATTCATTTCTAATTAATTTGAAAAAAAATAATTCATTATGTATTTGTATAAACCATAATTTTAATAAGTTAGTTAATACTATTCATAACCGATAACATAAAATCTAGGTTATATCATATTATATTAAATAATAATATTTTAATAATACATTGTTATTTGGTGAAACTTGATCTTACGTGTAACGAAATATATCATGGAAGGTATCTATTACATGTAACTTAAGATATCAATTATGGTCTCTTTTGAAACTAATGTAAGCTATCAGTGAAGTTTTCTTTTCCATGTAACACAAGCTAACTCGGTTTTTCATGCATTGAAATATATAGAGTATATTTTAAATAGTAAATATATTATAATGTATCCAAATATTTTATTAAATTACATGCTTGGAATCAAATTTTATTCATTATATTTAATACACAGTTCTTACTTTAGATTTATGGGGTGTCAAATTCTCCCCACCTTATTTAAATTGCATCATTACAATTTGAACTTGATCACGACGATAGATTATTTGATACTTCCTAGGTTTAAATACCAAATCGTGAGAAGGGTTCTTAAGTAATCCTATATAAAAGAGATAATGGAAAGTAAAAGGGTCACATGGAATACAATGTAACTAGGTCTCTATGTAGGAGAACATCAATGGAAAGTATAGATACATACTTGTAGGAAAAGAGAAAATATTTATAGGGAGTGAATGAGAACATGATCCTCAACCCAGTTGGTGAGTACTCCTTGAGTGCATCCACGAGACCCAGGTTCGAAACCAGGTGTAGGCATAATGTCGGGTATTGTAGCAGTACTATAGTAGGAGCTGTGTGGCTATTGTAGCAGGCACTGTAGCACTCATTGTAGCAGGTACTGTTCGGTACTGTAACAGTCAAAACTATTCACCTTAGGCCACCAGTTTGGGCTTGGAGTCCTTAAGGACTTTGGGAAACCCAGGACTTTAGGTCAGTAAGGCTTTTGGGACACCTTTATGGACTTTAGGCCACCTCAAGGCCTTTGGGCCACATGATTAGTGTAGTTTCCCCAGAAAAAATCTACAAAATAGGAGCAGCCCCAAAGGAGGATTCAGAGCTAGTGAACTCACCAGAGAAGAACCACATGGATTTTTCAGAATGAGAGGGTATGGATATGCCATAGGTACCAGCCTATTATTGCACATTAATCCTAGCTATATGGCCATTCAAAGGTGGAGATCTACTATCATGATGAAGATGCTGGGGAGGGGCAGTTCCTTGTAAATAGTCTGGTTGAATTCCCTAAGACCTTCGGGTCATGTAATCTCCTAAGCCTATGGTCCATGTAATCTCTGAGCCTATGGGCCTTGTATGGGTTCCCCCTCATCCCTTGAAATGGGGGTTATCAAAAATCAATAAAAATGAAGGCATTTGGGCCATTTGGGTATAGGGAGTGAATGAGGTCATCAATCAAAAACAAGTGAATGGTCATTGTAAAGTTGAGGGCCTCAAAACTATAAATATGAGATGATTTAAGAGTACGTTTTTTCAATAGAAATCAAGGTATTAGGACAATGTTTTATTTAAATGAAATTATTCTAATTTTGGGTAATTCTTTTACTACATAATAATATAAGGAAATATTATTAGTTGATAGGTTTCAATTTCATATGAATAATCCTAACTTTTGGTTATGTTTTGATAAAATTATAATTCATAACTTTACTCCCAAAAATCAATTAATAATTTTTTTATGTGTGAAGCACTAAAATATAATTTTAAAGGATATTAAGCCCTAAAAATGAGTGAAAAGTATAACTATTTGTCTTTAACTATCTTTAAAAGCCAATTTGGTTAATAGATTATTATCTAATATTAAAAAAGTGATACTACTATTTCATCATTAACATTTATTCATAAAATTATTTAACTAAAAACAATGAAAAATCAAGTAGGGAATTATATAGGTTAGTTTAGCATGAAACCCTTATCATCCTTTGGTCATGGGTTCAAGACCCGTGACCTTACCAGATTTGATTGGTTTTCACCCAACTTATATGTTGTAATTTTATGAAACCATATTAATATAATTTACAAAATACGATAGATATACTTAAAATGATCTTAATCAATAAATATCCTTTTAACTAAGGTTTTCAATATAACCCCAATACATAAATACTTCATCCATTTATTTCCACATAGGTCATTCCTTGGTCTAGGGTGTGTCCATATTATCATTTCTAGGATTTTTAAATCATGAATCCTTATTTCCAATCTAAATAACCTTAGGTTTAAACTAGGATATTCATTTTCATTATCTATTAAAATTATTCATAATGATATGTAAATAAAATGATAATTATCCTAAGCATATCTCCGGGAGTGTCCTACCGGGTGCATGGTAAGGCCCGTTGTTGTATACTAGGTTATCCTGAGTCAGACTCAGAACACCTTGTCTGAGTTGTTACTCCAAGGTACATCTGTTCCATAACCACAAAAACTTGTAGTATCTAGACAGAGATGTATTTCTAGGAAGACCCACATAATCTATACTTTACCATAATTCTATGGCATTCTTATATACTTATCCTCAAATTCCACCTTAGGGTTACATTATCTAATCTACATTTTCCTAAATATAGTTCCCAAGGTTTCTATTAAAACTCCATCTGATACCAACATTAGTGACCTAACCCCATATAGCCCAAAGCCAGTGTCTGTTACTAATTACATTGTCTTGATTATAAGGAATTAAATCTTAATGGAATGAGAGTTTAATAGTCTTTGTGAACCAGATCCATACATGAGTATTTTATTACAAAAGAATACACTAATTAAAATATAATATTTTTTCTTATTTATAAATAAATGGATTCTAGGATAACTATAATCTATCTAGTAATCCCTAAATATCTTTCATAGTACACTTCTTGAATTTCTAGGGATAGAAACATAATAAGGGTGAGCTCAAATTCCCATTAATGGAAAAATATAATGAAATAAATTATGAATCAATGATAATAATAATTATGACATGGTGAATAAATAAAATCACATTCCATATAATAAATAAACTAAGAATGAAGTGAACAAACAATATGGAAAGGTAATAAATGGAAACACATTCCATTCAAATAACTAGATAATGAAAATTAAATATGGCAATGAAAGAAACTTAAACACATTCTACCTAAATAACTAAAAATGAAATGCATCCATAGATATGTCAATGAAAAATATCATGTATTAATAATAAATAAAAATAAATGGGGAAAATTATTAATTTTTATACTTCATGTCTTAGTCACATGGAAACTTATTACCATCAATACCTTTTATAAGATAGTTTAAACTATTCTGATTTACACAACTAATTTGTCACATGAGAAGCTATCGATGCATCAAGGAGCTATATAAAGTCTGGGATACACCCATCATTTCCAGTCTAAAAAATTCCTCATATTTAATAATAAAAATAAATAATATACCTTATCAAATATCCTTATTGAATAAAGAATACATAATTATCAATATTTACCCAAATAATCAAATAATTGTTAAAGTAAACACCATATATAAAAGGGTATACAATTTAAGAAATAATAATACTCATTATATGAGAATATGGATATTAAAGTAAATTTACAATTAAAAATAATTATAATAAAGTGATTGTTTCAAGATAAATTTAACAATCACAAAAGGAAGGGAGATTACAAAGATAATAATTTAAAATATTCTTGAGGAGAATAAGCTTTAAACATTCCAAAGTGTCCCGTAACAATTTGAAACATTTTAATCCTTATCTATATAAATTTATGACATTAAATTAAACTTATAATATCATGATAATAAGGGTATTTATGATATCTCAAAAAAAGGTAGTATATACACAAAATAAAAGTGAATTGGTGCTTAATAACAAATAATTCTCAATGAAATGTAAATTGAGACGAAATTCACTTACCAATGTGGTAACAAATGAATTGGAAAAACCAAAGGTAATAATAATTAATCAAAAAATTTAAATAACATGAAGATAATATAATTAATGATATTATATGTCAATGTGGTAGTATGTACACCATATATAAGAAATTAGGTGCACAACAACAAAGTATGCCTCACAGAAAGAAAAGTGAGACAAGAATCCCTTACATTGAGTTTCCTTTCAGATGAATGTAATTTAAATTCATTTATAAGGGGTTTAAACATGTTAATAACTTATAAAATAACCATATTAATATTTATGATATCATATATGATCTTATTATAATATCTTATTGCCCTTTTGTTAATAACCTTTCATTATTTTAATTGTTTCAGGTGTTTATTGACTAGTTTGTCGAGTATGTTTTAACTTGTTATTCCTTGATATTATTAAATATATCATGGTTTTATCATCTAAAAAATGTAAAACATAATCTTAATATCATATATATCCAGTATATATGTATTTATAGTAGTCTATAATATTTGGAGATTAGCAATGAAGTGCACCGTTCATGGAGACGGTAGGCCATACACACGCAAGAATGTTACTTTAATTTATTTTTCATATTAAAAGAATGAAAGATAAATTATACATATGTATATTATAATTATATTAGAATATTTATGTTATATATGTTATGTGGTTTTGTTAAAACTTTCATTTATACATTCCATGTTTTGTGTGAATGAATCACATCGCTTTGAGGGGGAGGTAGTCCACACTTCCTCAAATGATGTTATCATATTAACGCACAATGGAAATTATTAAAGGTATGTGTTATAAAAGGATTGATGAAATATAAAGTATGATAAGCATAATATATATCATATATACACATATTTTCCATCATAATGGACACCATGAGAGGTGGTAAGGAAAAAATGAACAATCATCGTTTGGTGAGGTAGTAGTTCTTTGTACATAAAAACAATATGCTCGTTACCAATTAAATGGAAATGTATGTAAGTGTTTATCAAACCATTTACACCATAAAATCATAGTATATTGATGATACTGGTGTTGTTACATAATAGTGTATTAATAATAGACTATGGGTTAGAGAATGGAAATAAAATTAAAAATCATGGGAGAAAACGTTATCTCTTAATCGGGTTACTACTTTTGGTTTGTACCAAAAGGCTTCCTTGGAAGGATTTATACCCAATGGTAGAATTATATGTCTAGGAGAGGGATTTTGTAAAGATATATGGGCATATATTTTCCGAACCTAAGTGTTTTGATAAGTGTGAGGAATGGGGAGAGGTGGTGGCATTTTATATGGAAGGAAGAGGACTCACTTGGAATTTTTGGAAACCAGTTAGGTATACCCATGTTATTACCTAACAAAAGTCATAAAAAACCAAAAAAACTCAATAATATAAGGTTGATGGCCTAATTATGGATAGAAAATTGGTGTTGGAGAAGTGTATTGCACATTTGGGCCCTTAAATTAAATGTTTAGTCCTTTATTAAGTTTAATTTTACCTTAATAATTATAATTAATTATAATTAAATTTAATAATATTTTTGGTCAATTTTTTTATTAGAAATTAAAAATTATTATTATTACGAATATGAAATCCATTTTTAAAAATTCCAATCATAGAAGTGTCATAAATTGTTTTAAATTTAATCTGAGAGGCGGGACAATAATGCAGGTTTTTTAAAGTAAAAACGTCTGAAAGTTTGCTATGTTTTTATATTCAATTTCAAAGTGAAATTTATTCCAATTATATACATTTTATTTATTTATAAAATTTTTATCTAATTCAACTTTAATTAACCTTATAAATAAATTATATGAAAAAATAGTTTTAAACTAAAATTCAGTATTTATAACCATTCATTAAAAAATGAAATGTTTCATAAAATTATCAAAAATTAACCCTAACCAAATTATTATGTTTAGATATCAGATATTAAGTTTATTATGACATATTAAATCAATTAAATTGTCAAAAGGTTGATTTAAAATGGGTTCTCCATTAAAAGGCGGTAAAATCACCTTTATAAAATTTTTGGTTTTTATGTGTAAAGTAGGGTTTGTTCTTATCTTATGCATATAAAATCAAATGGATGAATATAGAAAATATCTGATTGAATATATATATATATATATATTAAATTAATATCACTCAATAATTGTAATTAATTTAATCTATTAGTGTAAAACAACTTTTTGAGCATAAAAATAGATTCTATGAAAATAATTTCTCTGTATTCAATTGATTATTATATTCATTTATAATTAATTTTTATCCAATTAATTAATTACATATTTTTTTAAACCATAATTTTCATATGTTAGTTAATATTATTGATAACTTCTAACATAATAGCGGGGTTATATCATATTATATTAAATAATAATATTTTAATAATACATTGTTATTTGGTGAAACTTGGTATTTCGTGTAACACAAGCTATCATGAAAGGTCTCTCTTACATGTAACACAAGCTATCGAGGAAGGTAGATCTTGTTTGTAATATACGTTATTGAGGAACATTGATCTTGCGTGTAATTCAAGATAACTTGGTATTGCATGCATTGAAATATATAGAATATATTTTAAATATTAAATATATTATAATTTATTTGGATATTATATTACCTTATACACTTGGTGTCGCATGTCATAAAAACTATTGAATACAAGGTTCTTACTTTAGATCTTTGGGGAGTCACGCAATACTTATCCAAGGTGGATATTTGGTTGAGATGTTACCAAGTAAATGTGAATAAGTAGGATATCCCCAAGACTACTTTTCATATAAGACACAAGAACTATGATTTCACACTAATTATATTTAGACTCACTAATTATATATAAAAATTAATAGACTTAATGAATAGAGTCTTTAGGGATTACCTTGAAAAATTTATGATAGTCTTTATAGATGATATTATTATCTACTCTTAAATCAATGAGGAACATTAAGAGAATCTGAATATTATACTAAAGACCTTATAGAATGAAAATTTATTTTTCAAGTATAGTAAATGTGATTTTTGGATGGAGAAGGTAACATTTTTGGGTAATGTTATCACTAGAAAAGGGATATATTTGGATCATTCAAAAATGGAGCTTACTGAAGGATGATCCACACCAACCTCTGTGACAAAAATCCATAGCTTCCTTGGATTAGCTGGGTACTAACATCAATTTTTGAGAAACTTATCATGATTATCAATACTAATAACCAAGATAACTTGAAAGGGGGTTATTTTTTTATAGAATGATGAAAGTGAGGAAATATTTAAAGAGGTGAAAAAGAGTCCAATCACTACACCTGTGCTCAAATTACCCAATAGTAGGTAAGGATTAGTGATCTTCTATGATGTGTCCAAAAAGTTATTGGGCTATATACTCATGCATGATGAAAAAGTGATAGACTATGCCTACCACCAATTAAATATCTATGATTAGAACTACACAACACATGATCTAGAATTGGCAGTAGTGATCTTTGCATTTAATATCATGGGAAATTATCTATATGGAGAAAGGCATGACATATATACAAATTATAAAAGAATAAAGTATATATTCACATAGAATAAGATTAATATTCACTAATTAAAGTGGTTATAGATGATCAAGGATTATGATTTTTCAACCCATTACCATCCTAGGATGGAAAAAAAGTAGAATAAACTCTGAGTATAAAGGATCCATCAACCCTATCCATGATGAGGAATGAAAGGGATCCAATATTCTTAGAAATGAAAAGGATGAATATGTGAATAATAAAAGGATATTCATCCTACCTTTCAAAAATAACTTCTCAACCATATATTCTTGATAGGATCAAGGAGGCTTAGAAAAATGACGAGTTTCTACAAAAGAACGTATTGAATATTCTAGAGATCAACTTTACTAATGATGGAGTTATAAGTTTTGGAACCATCATATGTGTACCATCAAAAATAAAACTTAATATGGAACCTCAATATGGTGCACATAGACCATCCATATCTATTAATTTAGGAATAAATAAGATGTATATAGATTTGAAACAAAACGTCTCATGGTATAACATGAAGAGGGAGATTTTGAATTTTGTATCATGATTCTTTTTATGCCAATAACTCAAGGAATAATGACATAAGCCTAAGTTTATGATGCAAACATTTCCTATACTAGTATATAAATGGAAAAATAACCATTTATTTAATCATAGGACTCTGTAGGACACCTAAAGGAAATAACAACATCATGGTGGTAGTCGACCACCTTACCAAGTCAGCGCATTTTATTGCTATCAAGGAAGATTTTTCTCTTGAACAACTCACCATGATATACCTTAGTAAAGTGGTAAAACTACATGGATTTCCACTATCTATTGTATATGATTGATACATACGGTTTACCTTAATATTTTGGAGAATCATTTAGTAAGTGTTATATAAAGAACTGATCTTTAGTACTACTTATCACCCATAGACAGATGGTCAGTTTGAAAGAACCATTTAAATTCTAAAGGATATAATGATATATTCTTCAATTGATTTCAAAGGATTTTTGGACCATGACCTTCCCCTAGTGGATTTATCATATAATAATAGTTTCCATTTTATCATTAAAATGACACCTTATGAGGCTTTGTATGGGAAATGGTGTTAGATTCCAACATGACGGGATGAAGTTAGAGATAAGAAGTCGACGTGACCTGATATTATCCAAGAAATGATAAAGAAGGATCAAAGCATTTAGTGTCATATTAAATATATGAAAAGTTGATAGAAAATCTATACATAAAATCATTGAAAAAACATTGAGTTTGAGGTCAGAGATAAAGAGTTCCTTAATATATCAACATGGGAGAAATTCATGAGTTTTGGGAAGAAAAAAAAAGCTTAGTTTGAGATAAATTTCCCCCTTTGAGATTGTTGATTGCATCAAAGTGGTGGCAATCAACTATCACTCCCACCTAACCTATATCAAGTACATTAAGTGTTCCATGTGTCTTTATAGAAAAAGTACTTACCAAAACCACAACATGGATAGAATCTAGACGTGGTTCCTTTGGAGATCAAAATTTCATAGGAGGAGTTTTTGGTGAATATCTTAGACAAATCTATATGAAATAAGACAACTCACCTGGTCAAAGTGTTGTGGAGGAACCATAAGTACGAGGAAGAGACATGGGAACCAGAAGAGGAAATGAAACATAAGTAACCTCATCTATTTTAGTGCATGAACGGAATTTCAAGGGAGAAATTTTTGAAGTGGGGAATAATGTAAGGAACCAAAAATTTATAAATGAAGTTAATTTTTCTAAGTAAATTCCTTATTAAGAAATACAGTTATAGAAAATACACACACTACTTTTATTATTTTAGACCACTATATGGTCTATCAAATTTAAAAGATCATTAATCATAATAACCACTTATAATATATAATTTGTATAGTGACTATTAAGATTAGTATATTAAGGGTTATGATAAAGTCCATTTGATATAGACAAAGGGAGCGATGACCCCGACAAATAAGATCATACCCTATAAATACCATTTATCAGAAATTATGGGAGAGATAACATCACTAGGATTTAACCTTGACCAATACCAAGCCAAGATCAAATAAATAAATCATGAGTAAAACCATTTATGGGATAATTTCAAGCTCATCGAGATCACGACCCAAACCATGTTCGCTGAACCAGCTTATGAAAATATCACAATCGCATACCTTACCCTTAGGGAATTCACTAGTCTAATAAAATTCTATGTATCTAGAACATAAAAGTATGAATTTTTATGTTTTATTTTTTAATAGTATAATTATTATATTTATATTTTATTACCTTAAAATGATTAAATAATAAGTTTTATGAAAGTTAATATTTTGATACGATGAAACACAAATCATATTTTTGGAAATATATAGTTCCAATCAAGACATTCTTTTTGATGAATTAAGTAATTTTTTAAATAAAACATATTTAATAAAAAATATTTAATAAAATATTATTTTTAAATAATATTTATTAAATATAAATGATAATATAATTTTATGATGTCAATTGTAATTCTTTTAATGTTAAGACAACTTTTTTTTCAAAAAATAAATATTTTTTAATAAATAGAGATATTTGATTTAAAAGTATAAATTATTATATTTATATATTTGTTTTGATAAAATAAATTTTTTTTTCAATCAGCACATCAGAATTATCCAACGGTGAATTTTTCATAATTTTCTGAGACAGTCAAATTTTTGGGTAAAAAATAAATATAGTATAAATTATGACATCATAAAATCCCAAAAGTGATGTAATAAATACTATAAAGAGTATACTTGAATATAATTATTTTTACCTTTTAAAATAATTCATTTTTAAGTTATTTTATTACTTTCATGAATCCTTAATAAATCCTTCAAAACCTATATTATATTTTAAGGTTTTAAAATAAATTCTTTTGAAACATGTCTCCCTTACACGTCAGCAAGGGGATTATTTTAAATTTTTAGGCTCTTATACTTATAAAATAATGAAAAACAATCCTATTTGGGAGAATCCATGGGAAAAAACCATTGTAAGGTTTTTGGTTTTGATTACTTTATTATATTGATTCCAAAACAAAAGTTTGGAAATTAATAAATAATTCTTTTTTCTTTTTCAATATAAACCTACTCAAACTCCCATTACTCTTCACTCAAGACTCTTAGAGAGTGAATTTACTCTACCATTTCCTCTCAAGATCCCTCCCAAGAAAACTATGTTATTTTTTCTTGTTGTCAATCCTTGACTTATGTTTATGATTTCAAGTTTTATGTTGTTGCTACATTCCCATGTTGCCTTTATGATATCATGTTATATCACACATAATTAATCAATATTATGATTGTTACCCCTCTTATGTTACCTTGATGTTCCTCTTAGATCACATTTAATAGTTTAATTTATTATATTATTTATTTATTCCCTTAATTATATTTACAGCTCACCCTATTCTTGTGTACATCCCCAGGTTATCCCATGAAGTTTTAGAACATCTAAGAAATATAAGGGCTTGTTTTTGAGTTTTTAAATAATTATGTTGTACACATGTTTCAAGTAATGTTCTATGTACCTAATTTTCAAAATACACTAGGACTCACAACCTTTTAGGGTTGTATTATGTATATATTTATTTAATAAATCATGAATTAAGGTGTAATAAAGTATGGGTTATCATAAGTCAATCACACCCAACACCTTCAAGTGGCACTTTCCCTTTTCCTAGACCTGGTAAAACATAATCGACAAATTACCAAAGGAAAAGGTAGGGTGTGGGAAAAAATATCTTAGTAGTACTAAATGTTCCATAAGTTATCCATAAAAACTAAACTATTTATAATTAAATTCAAATAAATATGAGGTATGAAAGAAAAAATTTTCATTTAAAAAATCTTTCAAGTCAAATAGAAAGTGGGTATATCAAAAATAGTCTTAAATGAACATTTTAATAAAATAGATGGGGAATGGATAAAATAGTTAAATAATTAAGGGTATGTAATAATAAAATAAAATTCAATAAACATGATCATAATAATTGAGGTTCATGAGTTCCTAGCTCTAGGATCTTCACACTAATCAATCATTCAATCACAACTCAATGTGTGCATATATCTCTAAGGCTCAGACCATTGGGAAAGAATCAATTGACACCTTATTAGGAAAAAATCCGGATAAAATTGGTTTATTTAGATATTTAATTGTACATCCATTTTTATGGAGTAATATTCCTAGTGTGTTTATCCTATTCACCATCCAACTACTCAAGCTCACATGTTCTTTCAATGAACCAATCAATCAATCGTCAGAAAATAATTCAATTCAATTCAAATCATCTTTTACAATTTAAATCACCAATTTCAAGTTTTAACGTTCCTATTCAATTTCAAAACCAAATCATAGGTTTTTTTAAAGTTCATGAATTTAAAATTAATATTTCATTTAAATCTATTTTCTTAATAATCAACATAAATTCCTTTCATTAAATCACTTTTTATTTTAAGCATATTTTCTCAAAATCCACCAATATTTTAAAAGCCTTTGAAAAAGTGTTTTATTTCAAAATTTTATGAATTTTTAAAATCAAGTATAAAATCTTCTGAAATGAAGGAAATAAAATGAAAATTCTCCTCAAATAAAGTAATTAATCAAGGTTTCATGTATATAAATAACCCTTATAGAACGAGCTTCCTTTAGTAACATGATCAATCAATCACCCGAAATAGGAACCACCAGTGGAGAGTGGAATGTGAGGAACATCAATGAGTAATCCCAAGAATTATAATATATAAAATCATGGTTTGAATATATAGACAATAATGGGAACTATTAATCTCAAAGAATAAGAGAAGAGAAGAATGGGAGATTCCAAATCATAGAGATTACACTTACCAACGGGAGATCAATTGCATCCACTAGTAGTTCAATATGATAAGAAAAGGGTTGAAAGATCCAAAATCCTCTCTAGAGATTCTCTAGAATCAAAAGAGTTGAATTATGTTCTTTTAGGAGGTTTTTAGAATTTATAATAGGGGGTTTGGGTGATTATTTACAATTTTCATGGGATTAAGATATCATCACATTATTTCCTGGGTTAGATCACATAGTTAGAGCTAAACATGAACCTAACTATGATACCTTATTGGGATTCTAGAGAGTGGAACATTGTTAGAATATATAGTTAGAAAAACTATACACCAATCATTCTCTCCATTCAAGGCTAATGGAAAAGGGTGTATAATTCAGTTGTACAGTAAGAAAATCGTGCACCAACTATGCACTCCCCAATATCCCAAACCACATGGTTTGAGGGGGGAGGATGCATGGTTTTCACTAACCATGTACCCACTCTAAAGCCTCACAACAAGGAACATGTTTTCCTAGGACAATCAAAATAGTTTTACCTAACTATGTTCCAACTGTTCATAAGATAAAAAACTTCCTAAATTTTCCGAAAGTCTAAAAAAACAACCCAAACAAAGACCTAGACAAAGGAAGAAAAAAAAGGGATTTAATTATGAAAAATTTGGTAATGGTATGTTACATTAATCATGAAGCAATTTTACTTTATTGTCACAATAAATTCACTAGAATAATAATTGAAATGAGTTGAAGTTGAAGTAATTAAAAGCTTATACTTTAAGTATATTAATCTTTTCATGTAATTTTTATGGTTAAACTTATTTGGTATCTGACACTATATGTTACTCACACATTTGTATCCAAATAAAGTAACTAAATATATTGCAGAATATTATAAGAATGAAGTGGATATTCAAGTGTCTGATTGATCCTAACTGCTACATTAGATAGATAAGTTAATAATTTCAAATTTTCAATTGGAAATATTATTTCATTTGAAAACCAATGTTATATAATTTTTGTTACCAAAACATTATATCAGTGTTGAGTTTAGAAACAATGAGAATTTATTTTATGTTTGAAATAAACATTTTTATGGTATACAATGCTTAATTAATTTTTTAATAATAATTTAATCATAAATGTAATATATCAGTAATAAATGATTAATATAAAATATGGATCAAATAATAATTGATTATGGGAAGATAATACTTGGACAAGTAAAAAAATAAGAAAATTTCAAATATATATCGAGTAAGGTGTTGGACTCTTTTGAGTTAAATCACTTATGTTATTTTAGATAATTTCTTAGGAGGTATAGTAACCATAACACCTTTTGGTTTTAAAGGTGATAAATCCACAATGATTTTATATTTTATTTAGTAATATACATGTGAACTATTTTATGTAGAAGATAGTGGTAAATTATTATACTTTATAAATTCCTTTAAGATATTTAAGGAATATGAAATTAAATTTGAGAATAAGCATGGTATAAAGATAAAATATTCTTTAGGTGGTTGAGTAGAAGAATATATTAACCATGCATTCATAAATCATAAAATATAGAGTTGATTTATTCCTAAACTCACAATTATTTATACATATATAAGTCATGATGTTAGTAAAAGGAATGATATTTTGATATTTATTTTTTCTATGATATAATTTCATCGGAAACAAATAAATTTTGTTTAATACTCAAAAAAATGAGAAGGGTTGTTGGATTAATGACATATTAGATATTAAAATATTATTTGTTACTCATTTTGATAATATATTATCTTATAAGAGTCTAAATGTATTGATAGAAGAATTATATTTCTTAGAGGCCAATGTGTTAGTGAAGATGATTTTTTTTCTTATGACCATGTCTATAGTGGTGGAAATTCAAGAGTAATTTTTTCTAATATTTATCAAAAAATATCCTAGGCTTGATGTTATATCAAAATTTTTTATTTTATAATTTTTGGAACATTATTGGTATGAATGTTTCTTATATCGTACTTGGGTTTATGAACTTCAGAAATTTCAATAGTAGTATTAATGAAACTAACATTACTCTCAATCCCAGAATAAAACATCCAGTGTTATTTATAGTTTTTTTTGGAAAAATAGTTTGTGTTTTGTTATATATGAATTTTTTTCAAGGGATATATTTATTCTTATTAGGATGATATATTCAAGGATTTTTTCCTCAATGTAAAGTGAATTCTTTAGGGATGATTTTTTTGATAATATTGGTATTATTTTTGAGTATTTTCACTGTTTCAAGAATTTAAGGTGAAGTGTAAATAAGTGATTAGATTTTAAGTAAGATATGATTAAAGTGTATGATTGGGTAGAGTGATATTTTTCAGTGGTGGTTATGAGGAATTTGGGTTTTCCCCCTGATTTTATTTCTTTTATTATGTCTTTATTTCCATTTAGTTAATATTCATTTATTATCAATGGTGATGTTTATAATGGTGTGAGGCCAACAAGGGGGCTTAGACCAGGGGAATCATTGTATCCTTATTTATTTATTTCATACACAATTTTTTTGGAATTTTTGATTCACCAAGATCAAAGTGAATGGATGATTCAATGGGTTATGATTAGTTAGACATGATATTGTGTTTCTTATCAAATTTTTATTGATAATTGTAGTTTATATTATAAGTCCCTGTGGACTGGTGTAGGATCACTTAAGATTGGGGGGGGGGGGGTTAATCATGCGTGTTCAATATTTTAATAAATTCCAAATCTTCTTTTAAACTTTTTCCCATTTGGTATTTGAACCATTTATTCTAGCTAAAAATGGATCTTTTCTTGTTTAATCAAACATGCACACCAATATGAAATGCCTGAAATCAGAAAGGTATTGAACATGTGTTTTTAAAAGGTTAAACCTGAGGTGAGAAACCTACTCCTTAATTTTATTTGTTATTCACCTTGATCATATATTCTCTAATAGTACTATTATATTGAAATACTTGTGGTTCAGGTATCACTAGTAGAAAAATATAATTCCACATCGACATTTTAATTTCATTTAAAAAATGGTATTGCAATGAATTTATAGGGTATTTTAACATCAATTTTACAAATAACTGATGTTAAAAGTATTTCTGATATAATTTTAACATTTATTTTTAGAAAAACCAATATTAAACTTATATATTTTTTTTAATTTTGAAATTGGTTTTTAGTAAAACTGAAATTATATTTTTTTTATTTTTGGTGTTGGGTTTTCACTAAAACTAATGTTAATATATATATATATATATATATATATATATATAACCTTTGAAATCAATTTTTATAAAAAAATGACATTAAAACTATTCTTATTGGTATTTTTAATATCTGTTTCATACATAATCGATGTCAAAAGTAAAATTTTTCATCACACGAAATCCAGATTTATTTTTTTCATTGCACTATTTCTAATTTTTTAGTTGTAGACTAAAATTTATTATTCCACACTACACTTTTTCAATCATATTTTATATGTTTTCACTCTCTACACTTATTGATTTCTGATCTACTCTTTTGATCCTCACTCTCATTCTACTAGTTCTTTATTCATTTATTTTAGAATGGTATTTATAATTATTCTCCCATTACCTAATTTATTTATGATTTATTTCATCTATAGATATACTTGTTAATGATTATTTTTTGACGAAGGATACTTCATTAGATTAAGTTAAAAGTATAAGTATTCTACAAGAGATTTACAGTTTGAAGTCTAAAATTCCTCACAAACCACAACTTTATATACCTCATGAGTTATTCCTTATAAATAAAATTAATTCAGTAGACAATTTATTAATAATAGAAATTAAATAAAATCTTTAAAAATATATTTTTTGATTTTTTTTTTGTTTTTACAATATTCTAATTTATCGATCTTGTATTTTTATCAAAGTGAGTTTATTCTTTAAGTTGAATCTTTAAGTTAAAGATTTGTACTTTATTTTCTATATTTTATTTAGTTTTTACAAAATTATACTTCATCGGTCAGGAATTTTAAACCAATTGAGTAATGATAAATGAAATATTTTAAATATTTTTAATAAGTTTTGATATCATTTTTTGTTATAACTAATTTAAAAATTGACTTTTGACATCGTTATGACATAAAACTGATGGAAAAAGTCATCCAATTGCACTTTCGACATCGGTTATAACAAAAACCGATATTGAAATTCATTGAGTTGAAATTTTGATGTTAGTTATAAAACAATTACATAAAAATATTAAATTTTTTATAAAAAATAATTTTAATGTTGGTTTTAATAAAAAATGTTAAAAATACATTTAAAACATCACTCTCATAGGCATCACCTCAAAAAATGATGTTAAAACACAAAAAAACCAAATGTTAAAGGTATTTTTTATACTAGTGTAGGGATCATCCTATACCATCTCAACATAATATTCAGGTGATTTTTTTACTATATTACACAAGTGAACACATTCATTATATTACAAAATTTAACCCTTTTCAATCTTGTGAGTTATTTATACTAGCATCAAACTAGGATTCAAACTTCCAAACTATTTTGATGCAGATCACCAATATATCTATGGATGTTTCTACATCCAACACACTAATTTTATTCCTTAACCATAGATTCTATGACCACCTAATAGTAGTAAAAAATAACACCTACCTGTCTACATCTATTTTATTGTGAAGTCCAAATTATTCTTAATTTTTTTGACTTCAACCAAATTATTATTCAAGAAAACAACCCCAATAAATATTAATTTATGAGTATACAATGAATAAAAAAACTAAATAATATTTTCTAGAAATTGAATACTAAACTTGGGCGTGTTCTTTCTCCCTGCATGAAGACTCTTATAGGACAATTATTTATTTATTATCTTCAACTAAATCTATATAGAATATCCAGTTTTAAATTTTAATCTTTCCTTATTATTTATTACACAAAATGTTGTTCTTCACAAAAATTTATTAGGTCTCATCCTCCTCCTCTTCTTTCTTGAAAGTTAAATTTCTTATCTCAAAACTCTTTCTCTGCACTTCAACACTTAGAAGTTCTATGTAATTTTTTATCAAGAGGTTAACTATTTTTGAACAGGTCGATTCACTTTCCTTTCAGGTCGTTTTTTATCTTCTCATAAATTAAAATATTATATAGTTTACATGAAATTAAAAACAACTCATATTCATGTAAAAAATCACATGATCTCTAGGATCTATATTTTCTAAAATGGTTGTCTCAAGGAGTATCACTAAAATAACCCTCTTTTTGTTTCTTCACATTTTTGTTCCTTCTGGATATATCTTATATTTTATATAGAAATATTGCTACCTATTCTTTTAAAAAATACTCCCCTAAAAATCCACAAAAAATTATTCTTTAAAGGTTGTATAAAAATATATATCACATTAGTTTCAACTTGTTTAATCTCACTCACAATATGAGGCTTCCCAAATAATAAAGTTACTTGATTCTATACATTCTAGACACAAAATATGACTCAACTTCCATTATTCTCATATATATTGAATCACAGAGTTTTTTTTTGATATTTCATTCACTAAATAACAATACTTACATCCACAAATTTATTTTTTATGAAAATAAATAATTATGAAAACTTCAATTTTAGACCTGAAAAAGTATCAAAAAATTCCATTTTATTTGATCTTTTTCTTCATATTTGAAGATCATATTCTCATAAATATCTATATTTAATCACACAACCTTTTAAGTGGTTGTGATATTTGAAACATTGAATAATGGATTTTATATGATCACTATTATTTTATTATATAGAATATAAATTGAAGAAACTTTAATTCTCAATCTATAGAATCTTTAAAATTTCACTAACTGTTGATCCTATGCACACCTCAAATGATGTTAACACAAATAATCACCCTTAAATAACTTTTATTAATTCTTATATATAATAAAATTGATCCTTATACAATAGGAAATTAACCTTATGATGTCCATATAATTATCTTTATGAAGTCATGCCTTTGTAATTTTTTGATCTATTGCACTGGATGATCTTTATATACATCATAAATGATGTTTATGCAGATTAGAATCATTCTTATGATAATCTTTATTAAGTGAATAATCATCCTTATACAGCTTAAGGAAGCTCTTCCTTTATCAATTTTTCATTAGACACTCTGAATAATCCATATACATAATGGGATAGTTCAAGAAATTAACCATTTTTCTACTTTAGTGTTTAAATTCTAGATTTATTTCAATTAATATCAGAACTTATTCAACCACTTTAGAACCTGTTCATATGTATATAATCCTTCTCAAATATTATTAAAAGTTTATCTTCTTTGGTGGGTGTATTCTCACTCCATCACCCATCACTTAACCTTTGTATAATTACATTGAAAAGCTTCTTAACAAGAAAGATCATTTACAACAAATATAAATTCAACCGATAGGGCACTTAAATACCCCCTTTGGATATTTTTTTCAATTCCAAATTGACTCCAAAAGTCAATGTAATCCTTCTCCCCCTAATTGATAATAAATATAAAGGGATAAGTTTAATTTTCCTTATTGACACCATGGATGTAATGAAGAGATTTTACATATCCAACTAGCAATTATAAATTTAAGAAAATTATTCTCCCCTTTTGTTATACTATTTCCATTATGCTCAATTAAAACCATGAGAAAAGGTTTATATCACATGTTTTTTAGAAATAAACTATCTACCGACCAACTATAAGTCTACATGGGCTAACCTGATGTATAAAATCAGAGTGATTAATTTAGAAAACAACACTATCCTTTAAATTCTCACAATGTGATGATACATATAGAATTATATTCTCTAGGGGATGTACAAAATGATATTCAAGAAATTTAATGAACTTTTACTCACTACAAAAAATGCATCAAAAAAATTCCTGATAAAGTTTGTTTTTCTGCATAAGCTTGTTTAATAATCACCCCTTGATAAAGAAGTTCATTAAAAATCAAAAAAGAGATGGGAAAGTGAAAACCAAACCTTAAATATCATTTTTATTAAATTAAATCTAGAATTATAGATTTAAAAACAATGAATAAATTTTTGGAAATCTTGAACATTTTTGATAGATCCCCCTCAAGGGATTCTCACTATACTTCACCATGGTTGATTTTTCTTCAAGAAATAAAATCCATGAATTTTGATACCAGTTTGAGACTGATACTAATTGTAAAATAAATAACAATTGAAAATGATTACGATGACTAGTTCTTTCATTCTATATATAAATAAAAAAATGTATCATCTCTACCTTTTTTAAGATTCACCTTCAATCCCCCTTTTTATAAGTCATACCTAACACAAAATAAGAATAAGGTGGATTTATCATTAGCTTTAGATATAGAAGTAGGGATGCTACTTTTTTCTCAAACTAAATAAATTCTTCTTTGTAGAACCACATAATTGAGAACTATTTATGCTATCCCCATCCTTTATTTTCCAAATTTGTTCATATATGGGAAGCATATGTTTATTTTCATATTAGGATTTATTATTAGTTAGAATGGTCTTCTTGTCTTTAGAAAATGGACCAATTTTATTTCTTTCAGTTTTCCCCATCTTCTTAGACTATTCTATCAAGGATAGACAAATTTTTTGAAATTCCTTGGGAATATGTTTATCTTTCTTCTGGGGTGTGGAGAACTTTCTATAAGCAATATTTTTAACATGATAAGTAACTGGTTCATTCCATTTATTCTTAAATTATATCAAAAAAGTATTCATACATTTTGTAGCTACATGTCTTTCCTTATTTAACCTTACACACACCTCACTAATATCCTTTGGGATATCCTTATTTTATAAACTCTAATGAAATTTTCATTCTTCATCTTGGATATCATCAAACACAAAACTAATCCTACTATCCCTCTCTTGGATTGATTCTATTTTCTATTTCATATTATTCCCTTTACCATTGATGTTTATGGACATTTTAAAATAGTTTATAATGTGATATTTCCTACCAAAATAAAATCATATTCTCTTTTTTTATGTGACACTCTTTTCAAATTTCATCAATAACTTCTTGTGATTTATTTTTTAAATAATATTATTTACTAATTTCACTTCCTTGTAGGACTTTTCAATATTTATATATTTATTTACCTACTATAATGGACTTATTTTATCATCAGTATAAGAGTTTTGATAAGCTTTTACATACCAATACTTCTCATAACAGTGACTATGCATGGTTTAAAAAATCATAGATTGTGTAAAAATAATAAAATATGTTCCTTATAGACAAATTCCTTCTATTCTATGAATCCTTATTTAGTCTAGTAGGATTTCTTCTAATTTTTACTCTTCCTCCTTTATTCAAGCCCTATACTCTTTCCACATAATAAAATATTGTGCCTGAAATCAAATGACATATGTCTAAACCTCTAATAGCACCAACTGACCCATAAATATCTTCATTTTTCTTGAACATACAGTATTTCCATATTTACATGATTGCTATTTTTGGATTGAAAACCCATTCTTTTAGGATATTTTTGGGGTTATTTTTTTCTGGTACATGATAAACTTCACCCTTGAGGATGTGGTGGGTGTTTCAATATTATTAGTCATCTATATTTGTACAGTTTTTGTTTTATTTCCAGTATCAGCCATAAAAAAATTAGTGCTCATAGATTTAACTGAATAATGAGTTATCTTTTAAAATGATCTTGAGGAAGATTCTTCTCTAAATGATTTCAATAAAAATTTCCACTATTTTGAGTTTGCATAGAAGAAATAAACTTATCTAAAATTTGTGTGGTAGCATCTCTAATCTCACATGTTTAGAAAGTTATAGATTGTGTGCCTTCAAAATTTCTCAGTATGATTTCCCACTAAAGACACTTAACTCTAAGGAACTTTTTCCCAACATTCACCACCTTCAGAATATCTTTGAAATACTACTTTTATTTTTATTTTTATCCTCATGCATTTTATTTTTCTCAAGAAAATATTTATCTATCTCTTTTAGTATCTTTTATTTGACTTCATGATGTGAACTTTTAACATCTATAAAGACTTTTTTTATCTTTTAAAATTAATGGATCGCTTATGTAAAGACTTACTTAAATATAAAATTCTGTCAAAAAACCATTTTAATTCTTAATTAATTAGAGAACATTTTTTTATTGAAAAGTAGGGAATATTTTTTCTTAGGTTTAACCATATTTTTGAGTATGTTGCATTGACTCAATTTTTTTACTAATTACTATTTTATTGCATAAGACTCATTTTATAACTATTAATTTTCACCACTTAGTCCCTTGATGTATGAAAATAGTTATATGAAAACTTATAAATGGACACTCATCAATTAATATTTTATTTTAGAATAAAAATTTCCAAGTGATTCATTAAAATCCATATTTGTAACAACTTGTTCTTACTTCAGTAAAGGAATAATATTCAACAGATTTATCAATGATATTGATACTATTACTACCTTCATCCATTGGTTATTCATTTATCACTTTTATTTTATATCTCAACTTTATGACCTCTATTTTAGTTATATTTTGAAAAGTATTGGTAGAATAATCAAAATATGTTTTAATAGGGATGAAATATGATTTCTCCATATGAGGGACTTTTATTTAAAATATGAAATTAATACATACAAGTTTAAAAAAATTGGAAATAAAATTATAAATATAATCATAGGAAACCTTAGGCTCTGATAAAAATTATAATTCCCCAAGAATGGTGAAGGAACACTTGAGAGGGGAGTGAATTAGGTTTAGTTAACTTTTTTTTCCAGATTCTAAATATTCTTTTAAACTTTAACCCTTTTGATCTTTAAATATCTGAATCATTTTCATAAAAATTGATTTTTCTTGTTTAACCTAGTACAAAAACCTATACACAATGTATGAAATCATTAAAGTATAAAAAATTAATTTTTCTAGATTTAACCCCGATGTGGGAAACCCACACTTTATTGTGATTAGTTATTCATCATAATAATATATTATCCACTTATAATTTTTTCTTCAAATACATGTGGTTCAAGTAGAGATCATCTTATACCCTTTAACCATATTTTATTGGTTAATTATTTACAATATTACACAAGTGAATGCATTCAATATATTACAGAAGTAAAATCTTGTCACTCCCAGGGATTTTTTATTCTGGTATCACACTAGTCTTGAAACTCCCAACTTATTTTGAAGTAGATCACCAATCTCTCTAGGGCTTTTTATACTCTAAAAAAACCGACCTTTACTTCAACCATAGAGTCTTAAATTTCTTGTCAATATTAAATAACAACACATGAAACTTGGTTTCTCTTTTCTATCGAACTCCCAGTTCTTCTTCAAAATCTATTCACTAGATTATCTTAACTTAGAATTTAATAACACAACCTTTAAAAATATTACTTGGAAAATATACAATAAATAAAACATATCTAGAATCTTTCCTATAAATATAACATTAAAATTGGGTATGTTTTTTCCCACTGCATGAAGACTCTCAAAAGACCGTTGCTTGTTTATTCTATTTTACTATATTTTTCTAGAATATTCAGTTAAATATATTCTTCTTCCCTTGTTCTTCAACACACAATTATTTTTTCTTTATATCACTATAAAAGGTCTCCTCCACCGCTTCTTCCTTTAGAGTTTCTATTCTTTTCCCAAAACTCTATTCTTAGTACCTCTTCACTCCCAAGTTCTCTTTAATTTTTTATTGAGAGGATATTCTATTTATGTACATAGAGATTCAATTTATTTTGGGGTCATTTTTATATTCCCATAAATGGAAATATTATAGAGTTTATATAGAATCCAAAACAACTGAACTTCATGCAACAAAACACACGATCTCCATGATCTTCTATTTCTAAAAGGTATTTTTTAAAGAGTATTACTAAGATACCCCAATTTTTGTTTACTATCATTTTTATTCTAATAAAATATATATTCGTTTTCTACAGTAGTCTAGATTTGTATTTTTATAAAAAATAATCCACAAAAAATTCACATAAAATCATTCTTCAAATTATATATAAAAATATACAACACATCAGTTTGGGATTGGCTCATCTCATTCATGACACGAGGATTCCCAAAAAATAAAATAAAAAATTCATGCTTGAGTATGTACATTCTATATAGAAACTCTATATTATATTCCTTTCTCCCCATAATTGAATCAAAAATTATTTTTTTATGTTAAAATCACTTAACCATGACACTTACATTGCCATAATTATTTTTCATTAGAATAAATAATCCTATAATATCTAATTTTAGACTTAAAAAAGTCTATCAAATTTCATCTTGATTTTATATTATTATATGTACTTGGAGATATGCTTATCATAAACCCATGCCTTGAATCACACACCATTTTATGTGTTTGAGATATTTAGAACATTGAAGAATGGTTCTGGTATCATCCTAATTAATTTATTCTTCATAATATAAATTTGGGAAAATTTAATTGTCAATATAAAAAATATTCGAAACTTTACTAAGTATTGATCCTTATGCATAACTTAAATAATGATTAATAGTAAATACTACTTATAAATATTCAATTTACACTTATTTAGAATAAAAATGATACCTAGGTAGTGATATTTCATCCTTTTTAAGTCTATGTAATCATCTTTACTAAGCTGTTTCTTTGTCATTTTTCAATCATCTATACTAGATGATCCTTACACAAATCATAAATAATGTTTACAAAAACTAGATTCATACTTATAATAATCCTTAAAAAGAAATTAATCATCATTATATAGATCAAGGAACATCTACCTTTATTAATTTTTCATTATTTGCACTGAATGATCCTTACATAGAATAAGGTGTCTTAGAGACTTATCCATTTTTCTACTTCAGTGATATAATTATAGATTCACTTAAATTAATCTCAGAACTTGTTGGATCACTTGAAATCCTCTTCACATGTGTCCATAATATCTCCAATCTTCTAAAAAATTCATTATTTTTAATGGGTGTATTCTCACTCCATTACCCATCACTTCAACTTTACATAATTACATTGTTAAGATTCTAAATAATAAAAAAAATTAACAAGTTCCCAACCTCTTTTTATTCTTATATTTAAAATCCTTGGTAAAATATTCAAAAATATATTTTAATAGGGATGAAATATAATATATCCATATGAGGAACTTCTATTTCAAATATACACTTTGTTTTCAAGTAAAAAAAATAGGGAAAGATAAATATAGATCTAATTAGAAGAAAACTTGGGCTCTAATAAAAATTATAAGTACCAATGGATTAGTGGAGACAAAAATGAGGTGGGGGGTGGGGGGGGGGGTGAATCGGGTATCATCCTATATCCATAATGAGTGTGGTTGTCCACTAGTACTCTATATTCCATGATATTTACACTTTGGGAACTACCCCACATAGTTTTATTCCAAGGAATTATAATTGAAAGGGACTCATGAATAGGAGGATTGATCACCCATATTATCAGGTGTTGTGCCTCAACCTATATGCCCTATATGATACTTGAAACTTGCTAACATATTTCACCTAAAAATATTTTTCATGAGTTTGGTTAAATACCTATCAAAAATAAATATTAGAGGAAACACTGCATCTGGAATAAAAATATCTCCCTCATTGCATTACCTAAATCAATATAAAATTGTACCATGCTCTGGTACCATTTATGGGTAGTTTGTCCAAGTATTATCTTGTAGGTAAAATGAGTGTGTCTATATTCCAGTGCACTGTGTTCTATGATACTATCCACTATGAGAACTAACCTATATAGTTTTATTCCACGTAATCACAAGCTATTTGTAAAAGGCCTTGAAATTGGGATGATTAATCACTGTTATTGTCAGGTGTTGTGGATCAAACTCCATGACCCATATTAGACTTTAAAATTTATAATATCTCACACCCTTGGAAGCTAATAGAAGGCTAGTTAAAATCATAACACAAATTAATTTTAGGGAAGCACTATATATGAAATAATGCTTGTGATATAATTCTCACAAGTTATGTTTGTTTTAAAATGAATTATTTTTATAAAAAATGTTTGATAGATAGGTAATTATTGAGATATCAAGACATTTTTTTACTAAATAATGATTTATTGGTGAATCATGAAAGTAAATTTCTTATATGAATGTAAGAGGATTAAAATTATGATTATTATCTTGGAATTCCTTTTATAATTATAAAGTTTATAACATAAGTAATCACACATTTCAGAGAAAAATTATCATGAAGGTTCCAAGGTTAGAATAGAATGATGCTTTATTATGATGTAAAGGGGGTCCTTATTAATACAATGATCATCTATTTGTTGAAGTTTTAAATTATCTATATTTATATTTAAAAAGTTTTTTATATTTTTAATTCATTTATTATTAATTTTATTAGGGAAGAGAATCAAGAAAATAAATGGTGAATTGGGTTAGATAAGATATTTTGTGTTCGAAGAAGGATAGTTAGGGTATTATATTTAGATATATAAATAAATTTAATCTTGTCATTTAAAAAAAGGGTTAACATATAATATAATATCTTGAATCTTTATAGTGATGGTGTTAAAGGGTAGATACTTTCTGAAGGTATATTTTCTTTCTTTAAAGTTGGTATGGAGATATTCATATATTTTAAAGGATCTTTTAGTGGATCAAAAAATTACTCGAGAGAGGAATTCCCTAGTTCATGGGATAAAGGACTACTAGACCATGGGAGGATCAATTTCATAAAAATATTTCTATATTTAAGGTTGTGTCTCCAAGGGTTTTGGAGGATTTGAACCTTTAAGTTTGAAATATGTTTTATTATGTGGGTAAGATATAGAATTAATATCACATTAAATGAATTTTATACGACATAAGATTATTTCCATTATTTTAATAAAATTTATTATTAATTTTTTGATGATATTTTTTCATCATAATAATTTTGAAAATTTTTTAGTGTGATCTAAATATAAAGTGGTAAAATATATTTTAGTTTTTAATAATAAATCTTCAATATGACCCTCTATTTGTTCTTCTTGTAAAATAATATAAAGTTTGGTGATTCTTTAGAAAAATAGTTTCATCGTTTAGAGACTTCTTAATGGAATATTATTGGTTGGTCATGCTCTGGATGAAAGGGGCATTACTATTTTGGATATTTTCTAAGTTAATTTTAGGATGAAGGTTTAGATCATTTTTTTATTAAAGGAAGAAGTAAGTGTGAAGGTGTATGGAGTTATGGATAATTGTTTATAATTTTATCAAAGGTGCAAGAGGGTTCTTATATTTTTTCAATAACCTCTTATTCATGAGTTATATGTAATGGATAAAATTATAATGATTTAATAGAAAATATTATTCGACCAAAACTCACCTATCATTATTTAGAGGTGTTAGATCCTAAATTTTTTGTTTCATCAATATTAAATATTTATCAAGAGTTTAGGGTCACATGACTTCAAGGGAATATGATAAAATATAGGACATGGATTCGTAAAAGTGTTAGTTTTCATTAAATTAATTTTGATTCATCAATATAAGTTAAAAGATTCTATAATGGTTTTTTGTGGTTACTTGGGATTATAAAGGTGTGTTAGTGGTTTTGGTATCAAGTGTTCACCATAGTTCAACTATTTGTCCCATAAATAGAAATTAAATATTATTATGGTCCATTTTATCTTAATTATATAATGTTTTCTATTGAATTAAAATATTATTTTGTGTTGATGGAGTTAGAGTGGATGAATTATTTTTTGTAATTATTCTTTATGGTCCTACAACAAGTTTCTTTCCTTTATTTGGGTTTGATTCTTGTTGTTTTTAGTTGTTTTTTCATGAGATTAATGTTATAATAAGAACTTTTTTGAAAATGTCAATAGAATTTGGGATGGAAAGAGTATAGACATATGATTTCCCCTGGGGTTGATTGAAACTATTTTAGTGGATGGTTATTTAAAAAAATTTATTCCATACCTGAGGACCAAATTATCAAAATAAAAGTGGGTCTTGAAAAATATTTTATTTTAAAAATATATATTTATAGAAATTATCTTTGAATTATTTTGTGTGTGTATATAAATATATATTTTAGGTTTTTTTATGGGGAAACCTTTTTCCAAATGTAGCAAAAACATACCACCCCAACCTATTTTTCCACAAGATCCATCATTTTGTTTCAATTGAATAAATAAAAATAAAGAATGAACCATTCTTGAATGAAATTGATTGGTCTAAGCACTTCTTGATGATATTTATAAATATCCCTAAGAAGAAACCAATGGTGTCGACCCACCTCCTCCAAAACACCTAATATTATAGTTATGAAGATATTAGTGACCCTTAAATCTCACCTCCAATAGGCCATGGGTTAGAAACTTGCAACGATGATATAAATTATATATATGGGAGGCATTTCCCTTATAAGCCTAAGAACAAGGAAACAATCCACTAGTCAAATCCAACTATAATACGATAGATAAAATCCCATAATCCCAATAATAATAACATAATATATGTAATTTCATACAAGAACATAAGATCTATAAAGAAAATACAAAAAATGGAATAATGACACCACCAATATCAAACAACCACCAATCCATTAGTTAGTATTGTCTATCTTGATCATCATCTCAACCCTGAAAAACTATAAAAATATTATATAGAAGTTAGAGTGAGAATACAAGTGTACTCAATAGGCTCCTACACAAAAAATAACATGCCAATATAGAATAATCCTACTAAATCCTTAAGGAAGAACCATCAAAACTAACACATTGCCTATCCTAGGTCATGTACTATCCTATCTCACCAAAATCTCACTCAAAAAATCCTCATATAAGTAGAGTAATATGCTAGATATTAAAATATATTAATAAGGACACCCCAAACCAACTTATCCTTTAATACAATCATCCTTAACTCTCAACAACATAGGTTATAGTGCTCTCGTCCCTTGTATATCCACATACCACTACTGCATAACCACATCACAACCATAACCACATCACCATAACCACATACCTTATACTGTAACTACATATGGATAACCACATTATCACATTAATAACACATCACAATATCACTTCCACATAGTGACATCATGACCACATTAGATCCATAAGAGATTGGGGGGAGTCAACCATCCATCCCGCCTGAAGGTTCCAGACCTAGTGGAAGTGCCTATTGGGTAGTAACCAACTTGGTTTTGTATCATAATCAAATAATAATCCAATATGTATATGAAAAAATATTATCATGACCAATTAATTAACTCAAATATTAATTGACATAAATTCTATAATAAATAAGAGAGGATCTTTTTCATGTTAAATTTATATTTAATTTAATACAAGAATAATACCTTTTCTTGGTTTCTTTATTTGATGGAGATGTTGATCATTTGAATCATTTTTTGAGACATAATAATATTTCACCGTGAGTATTCAAGTGTATAATTCCTCTATAGGTTATTCACACATGCTGTTATGATCTTGAAGCATTGCTGATGGTACTATAGGTTCTAGCATGACGTTACCAATCATCTTGCAATACTCCCTTTGATTGATAGATAATCCTTCAAGGTTGAATGTTTGACATCTAGTATTCTCATTATTGATAAAGAGGAGTAAGGTGAGAGAGTTTCCCTAGATCTAGAGAGAAAACCCTAGATAATTTTTTAATCTAGATAATTCTTTAGAGGGAAAATCATTGTGCCTAATTTTCATCCAACCCTAGGAAAATGATATAAATGAGTATAAATATAGTTTTTCTAGAGAATAATTAATTATTCATAGGTACTTTATTATTATCCTGATCCCTAGATAAACCCATTTATAAATAATAATAACAATAATATTATTTACTTGACATGCAATAAACTCATGGATAAAATAAACATAATATATTTAAATAATATTTAATATATCATTCCCACTAGGCCTAACAACTCAGTTTGGAATTCCTCCATATTTACTAAACATTGAATAATAAATATATTTCATTAAATCAAAAAGTAAATATTTATAATTTCCATAGTATTTCAAATAAAAATTTATTTAATATCTTAATCACACATAAATATGGAGGCTGGATATTTACGATCAGTAAATCCTGAATAAATATTATTCCTTATAAGTGCGAATAATTTTTATTTCAATAATTAAATTCAAATGGAATTTAATTGATATCAATGTAAACACTATGTTTATGACCTTAAAATATTCTTCTTTAGTTTCATTATGTGAATTCGACTAAATTCCAATATCATCGTCTAGAAACACATAATGACACCAAAGAGAAAGTAGTTAATGTCACAATGATGGTAATGAAAAATGAACACTCACTGTGTAATATATTTTTATTTTTCATAATATATTATCAAGTAGGTTTCAAAATTAAATCATCAACCTATATGATTGATATGTATTTATTTGACATTATAAAATGAAATTTTCAATACACCATGGCCATGAAATTTAGTTTAATAAATTCATTAAAAATTAAATGGATAAGATATTAAATTTCATAAATATGATAAGGAAAAATCCTTCCCTAACCAATTCATTAATAAAATATCAAACATGTGAAATTATTATTAAATGGTAAATTCTCAAAACATCCTATTTTAGAGTTTACCAAGTGAGAATTTTATGAGAAAAATCCTCATCCACTTATGAGTACTCAGACATGATAGTTAACATACCAGATGTCCCATCATATAATATTATCTAACCTGAGAATAATATTTAAGAATATATTCATGGAATTTCAAGGTTTTCATAATGGTCGAGTACTTCTATGACATTTTTAATGAAAAAATAGTCTTAGGAATTATCACATTAAATTTATGTAAAAGAAAAATCAATATGTGGTAATGTATTTATTAATATTCAAGTCCATGAATATATAACTGATATAAAGTAAAAAGTAGTTAGTTTTTGGGCACCAGCTCCAACATAATCCCACTTGTGCTAGATCTAACTTCTACTGAATTTCAATCTTATAGATGTCACATGATATAAATTCTTATACTGAGTATGAATATAACTCTCAAGCCAATCATGTCATTCCATAACTAGTGTTGGTTTTCCACATATCCCTATTTCTAGTCTATCTACTATGACTTAACTCCCTTGAGAAAATCCCACAAGCAGTGACATCCTTGAGTATCCACATCCTTGTTATAATCCCAAAATCTTGATTAACACTACAGTAAAATATTATCATGATAATAAAAAATTCTTTCTAATAGTCTAACTTAAAATTGGAATAATATATTACCAGACTACAACTTAAGATAAATTAGAATCCTTAATGTATCGAGATATTATAGATATAAAAACCATTACCTTTAACAATTTTGACTTACACATTACCTTTACATCACTATGATAGTATATGAAATTGATCTAAAATAAGATTAGGGTTTAATTACCTTGATCACTAGAATTATTACTTCTCTAAACACTACGAACTTACCCAGTTCTACTTTGGTAAGAATCAATAGATAATTATAACTACAAGTTAGTGTAGTTATTATATATTTGTTTTCTATTAATCCACTATGAATCATGCATCAACAATATCAAAAATTAGTACATATTATGGTATATGAGATATATTTATAGTATTTAATCTTGTGAAATTCTATTTATCTTAATAATCACTTCTTATGACCATGCATGCTATATTGAAAATATTATATGCCAAAAATAATTCGTTCATGAATTGTTCTATATTCGTATTGTTAATACTTTGAAAATATATTTACTATGAATAGATTTAGAAAACCCATGGATATATTTATATATATATTTTTACCTAGAACATTATTGATAATTTAAGTCATTTGGAGAAAATCAGTATTTATTTTTTAAAAATTGTTAAGACACAATATCTTTTTTCTATATGTTATCAATATATTTATCATGAGAATTATAACACTCCTATTAGCCTCTTATATATATATATATGGAACCCTTTAATTTAAAATGATTATTATATGATCACTGTGAATGTTTTTATCCACAAATGAATCTAAGTAACTTTCATAACTTATTGTAATTTATGGATGTAACTAACCATTTATAGTAAGTCCATATAGACATGTTCTATAGGGTATATTTTTTTCATCATATAGACAACTTTTGTAAGGTTTCTTCCTAGGGAGGTTTCCTTGACAATAAATATCTCAATATAATGATCATATAAAAAAATTCTTTGACATGTAGAATTAAAATGACTCCATAATAATGATTGGTTTATATGTTTTTTCATATACTATGTCTATAAATTGTAAAAAACTTTTAATAATCAATTATTCATTATTGGTAATAGATTGTACCATCCATGCCCAGTTTCTATTGAATACTTAATAGTAGTCTAATTATTTTAACATATAGGAATAATTATTCTCATTGAATAATTTATCACCAACTGAAGTGAATATAAAACTATTTTTTTTAATTTCCTACATAACACGTGTCTCTGGAAAAACTCCTCCCACCATGCTTAGAAGAGCTTAGTGTTCTTATGATTTCTCATGTTCATCATGGCCTCAACCTCATAGAAGCTAAGTTCACTCCCACTATCTCAGAAGGGATAGGTTTCCCTCATAGAAACATAATTCATGTTTTCTATATGTTAATATCATTAGTGGCTATATGATTATTAATTAAGATGCACTAAATGTTTGATATTCGTTTATAGCTAAAATCATATTTTAAAAAATGTTTCTGAATAAATACTTGGTTTTATGAACTAATAGATTCTCATTTTGATATCCATTAGTCAAAATGGATATAATATGGTTAATTTATGTGATTTTATTTAAAAAACATGACTTTTATTAAATATGGAATATTTAAAAAACATATAAGACTCACCATTGATTCTAATTTTACTACCAACACTATATTGAAGTATATAAGGAAATGTGAGTTTGGGATTACCTTCACTCTATATGTATATGATCGATGATAACTTAGATAAGATTTTACCAACCACACTCATTCATTTTATTGATCATTTATAACATTTCATAAAGTAATATGATGATGTATATGAATTTACCTTCAGATTCTTACTAGATTAGTTAATGTGATTTTTTTGAACTAACTCTAAAAATACATATCACATACCTTTATTTTTAAAACATTCATTATAAAAAACATGATATGTAGTTTTTTATTATACCCAGTATCTTATCTCAATAGAGACTAAAGCAGTTTATTGGATATTAAAAAGTCAAATACTGTCAGTTTTCTTGATAAAGAATTATCTTTACACCACCTAGTAATTAAGTCTCATATATATTATTCATCATTATTTCCAGTTAGATATTTATGATTATCAAATTATTGAACTATTAGTATAGTATTAAAAATGATTACAACACACATTTAATATATGAAATAATTTATCATTGTATCTAAAATACACAGCAGGATAAATGTTTGGTAATACTCAATACAAAATAGTATCTTAACTATAATATTTGCACCAAGAAATCTATAAGTTTTGTGCTTATCTTGACTGATCTAGGAATCAACCTTCTTAAAATCCTTTGATAACACACCTAGATTCATATATTATTTATATAATTACTTTGTTATCATACTTTAAATACATATGTGTGAAAGCATATACCCAAGAAGTATATCCAAAAAATTACATGTAATGATGAATATACATGAAGTAGAAGCATCTGATTAATCATTATTTAATTCATTACAATTATTATTCCAATATAATTTCCTACCACATGAGAAGAAAATAGACTCTTATTAATTGCTTTACCTTTTAATCTTTTATCTTTTTTTTTGTAAATGTAACATTGAATCTGAAATGGATATGGTATTTTAAACCTTTTACTTTGATTAATTTATCAAGGATGAGGATACATGTTCCAATAAAACCTTATATGTATGGAAAATAATTTTAAAAATATTCCTAATCAATTTATCCACACCGTTCATCCATTAATGCCTAATGAATATGAAAAAATCGGGTGATATGGATGACAATAAGATATTAATGGAAAATTTCTTATCCAAGTGGAATCCAAACTTTTTTAATTGATCAATATACTCAAATATTTTGAATACATAACCAATAAATAGATGACCTTCTTCAAATTTACAATAAAAAATCTAGTGATAGTCTAATTTATATCTCAACTCACTTTCCACTTCTCAAGAGATAGGTGATGAAATATCATGGTGTAAACATCTATGTACTTGTGCTGTATCATTAGCTCTCTAGACATAGATGATATCATGATATAATTAACATATAAATAATCCTCCATTTATCTTTTATAGTATTCATTTTTCACCTTCACCCACTTGTTGTGGAGGCTGATCAAGTGTAGGGTATTCCAATACCTAATATAAATTTTTTGATAGTAAAGAAGTGTATAAAAATTTATGCCACTATAGGAAATATTTTCTATTGAGGACATTACTTAAAATAAGGAATTATTATAATATTTTCATGGTTTCAAATTCCATTTTTAAATAATAAATAAAAAAGATTATTATTACTTTAATTGATTAGTAAAATATGTGTGTTAAAATAATTTGATTATTTTATTCAGTCTCCCACTATTTTATCAACTTTTAATAGCCATCAATATTGATATTATAGTGGCTAGGATCTATATTTTTCTTCTCATAGCCTAAGTTATGACCTGGTAAATTACGCAAAGGTATTTTGGTAGGTAGTCTATCAAACTATGGGCTTTTAGTTCTTATATTTATTGAGTGGACTCCCCAATCATGAAATCCCAATATGAATTTCCCTAACACTTTCCTCCAAATATCATAAAATCCAGCGATTTCTAATTATCATGATTCTTAATTAGTTAATTTGACCCATTATATTTGCTAATATTTCCCGATAACTGAAAATTCCTCAAATGATGGAATGAAATGACACTTTAACTATGGGAGCATCTTAATTTAGATGATCAAAATCTTATTAAATTAATATTAACTTGGGAGATTTTGTTTATTTTGTGTAAATTTCTTTATTTTATACATTTACATGACTTGTTAATATTTAGTAGATTTTAGTTAAGTGATTAACCATGTGTCGATAGAACATTTACACATAATATTTTTTTAATTCCAAAATATAATTTTTAGTATTTAATTTATTAATTTTTGTGATCACGATATTGCATCCATAAAATAGATAACCTTGTATAAGTTAAAATTAAACATGTTGCATGATCATGTGCTTCATATACCAATTTTTTATTGAGTGGAAAATAAAAAAACTATTGACCATAGGAGAAAAAATCATTGAGCGAGTTTTGGCTGAATTTGAATTATTCCAACTATCCCCCTTGTATCACCTGGGTAGATTTCACCTCAATTTCATCTTGAACTACCTTTGAGTTCATGGGATCCCCATCCTTATATACGTTTTTCTCACATAGAGGTGAGTGGAACCAATGTAATAGTTACGGGGTTTACATAAAATAAAATATGGATTTAACACCTCTAGATTTTATGATATATTTCACTTTTAACTAATTTTTCTTTCTTTGATAGCTTGGTTTTTACACAACATAGAGTTTAGGAGAACCACAATATACTATTAAATTATTATTATTTAACGTGATAGCTATTGCATAAATCTTAGATTAGTGGGTACAAATATAACTAAATAAATTAGGAAAAAGTATTTTCTTACAAATTTATAAAATAAATTCCTTGGTTTTCTATTGGTTACAAATGAAAATAAAAGCATTTGAAAGTAAAAGAGATATTTTTCTAATATTTTTTTGTGTAATGTATTTTTATCTTAATAAATTAAATTAATATCTATTAATGAATGATTTTAATGAAAAATATGTATTATATATTCTATAAAATGTTTTAATATTTTTATAACAGTTTTTATAAGTAATGGCATAAGAATAAATCCAGTTTTATTATTAAAAATTCATTTTCCTAAAAACAGTTTTCATTAAATTTTTCAAGCTTATTTTAAAATGAATTTCCAACATATATAGAAATTGAATCTTGTAAAATGGATTAGATATTTTGAGTCATAATAATTTATATAATTTAATATAGTTAAATTAATTCATGGTTTTTATGAATAATAACCGTGATAAAGATTTCTCATCTCGGTAAAACTGGTAAAAATGTATTTAAACTATGGGGTAAAGCTTTAAAATCTCTCTAATACTTACCTATATAATATTTTATGATATTTTAGACTAAATATATTATTAATGAGTTAACTAATGTATTTTAAAACATTTTTTTTCTATTTTTGGAATCCAAGTTTGACTTTTGTGAAGATAAGTTATATTTTATTAAAATTTAAAACTATTTTTGTGTATTTGCACTTAATGGTATGGTTGAAATGTTACATTAAATTTTGGATAGATAAAAATGTATAAAAACCTTTATTTTTTTTATTAAAAAATAAAAAAAATCTTAAAAAGTAACTTTTTTACTTTATTTAAATGTAAAATAGTTGTTACACTTAAATCAGGTACTTTCCAAAAAATTATTTTTCATGTGTTTTAGATTACTATATTAAAAGTAATTTATGAAAACAATAGAAATTGAATATAAAAAATGTATTACAAATTTGGAATCATAATTTATATTTTTTTAGAATTCTTCTTTTATTTTTGGTCATTTAATTAAGTGATCATGGTAAAAATATGAGTTATTCAGGTTAAGGTCAAAATGAGATTAAAGTAGTTTAAATGGGAGATAATGATTAAAATGTGCATAAAAGTTGTATAAATTTGATTGGTAGAGTTTAATTTGACCACATAATATCTTATCATTGAATTTTGGGTTCCTCGGTGCTTCTTGAAATTATTATATATATATATATATATAATTTATTCCTTTAAATAATTCTAAGTGTGTCCTTTCCCACACTTATAAAAGGTAACCTCCTATCCTCCATCATTCACAAATATTAAGACTTATAGATCATCCAATACACACCTTAATAAAATTATATATTCCTTTACCATGTTCTATATATTTTTTTCTTTAAAAAAATACCATCCTTTTAAGGTTCAAGGTGTAAGCCAAAGGCGACTCTCAACGAAGAGGTATAACTCTTAACCGAGTACTTTCAATTTTATTTCTTATTATAAATCATAAAAATATATAGTATCCATTATAAAATAAATAAATAATTATATTCAATATAATTAATAGTTATTATGATTATTTAATAACCATTATCCACCACCTTTCCATTTTATATCAAAAGAAAACATCACTCGTGCATATGTGTGGATTAACTCCTCCATGAAGTGATGTATTTCGTTTTTCATTACTGCTTCACATTGATGGACATAATGATATATTTACAGAATATATATTATATAAATTATATTATTATAATTTTTTAAAGGTCAATAATAATTTTTTTTCCATTCCATCCATCAAAAAGTGGAAACACCACTCTTGCGTACGTACGAACAACCATCTCCATAAAGCGATTTAAATCATTTTTAATCACTACTTTATATGAATATTTATATAATTTTATATAATTATTACATATTATACTCATGAAACGATTAAAAATATGGATATTATGTAACCATGATAAAATTAAAAGGTTTGGGATTGTCAAACCAAAACATGTATGAAAAAATGAGCAATTATCACTCAAAACGGTGATTTTAATAAATAATTGTTAATAAATGGGTGATAAGATGTTATAATTAAATAATATATGTTATAATATATATTATTATAGTTTTAGAATATATTTAAAATAAATATATTTTTCTTAAATAGTATATTTGAACATGTAAGAAGGAAGACAAGACTTGAGGTAAGATATTTAGGTTAAAATATCATTTCTTTATGAATTGTCCATACTAAATTTCCATTGAGGGAAAATTTATGAATATTATCCTTTAAACACAACATATTTTCTTATTATTTTTCTATTAATTATATTTTCAAGTAATATTACTATTTCCCTATCTTTGGTACTTTAATAGATGGATAAAATGTTTTAAAGAAAAACTATATTTATTTCCTCTTTGTTCGGGAATATTTTTCTTCCATATATATATTTTCTTGAAAAATGTTTTCAAGAATGTTTTTAGTTTGATCAACTGATTTTTTAAATTCATTTTACCCATGTTTTAATTTCAATAAATATTCTTAAAAATAATCTTCTTTTCATTTTTTAAATGAGTTACTTTCTACCGAAGGTGTGAACAAAATATTTGTTTTAAATGATTATATCATAAATGAAATTTCAAACTATCAAGAAAAATTAAGGATTTGAAGCTTCATATAAAAGTTTCCATTTTTTAAATAAAATTTTTTCCTTAATATTTTAATTTTTTATAGATTTTAAATAATTTATTTCAAAAATGAAAAGGGTATTTTCCTTAAGAAATATCCCAATGATATTTTAAAGGAAATTTTCATATATGATAACATAATTTGATGAAACTTATTCTTTACTATGGATGTGATTCAATTATACCATCCTTATTCTTTCCCTAGATAGTTTATGATTATGATGATGATATATTTATGAAACCCATTTATTTTCTATGGGTTTTTATATGATGATTTAATGAATGTTTTATAATCATGTTGCATAAATATGAATGGATTATGATTATGCGACAAGTGGGATAAGAGTTATATATCCCTCCAATTAATTGGGTAATGTTGAAGAAGTTAAGAAACTCCAAATAGATGATGGGGTTAATAAAATCCTAAGAGATGATGGAGTTAATAAAGTCCTAAGAGATGACAAAGTTAACTAGATATAAGTTACTCCTTAGAGAATATTGGAAATATCCTATTTAGTAAATTATATAACGAATGTATGATGCCCAAGATATTATAAGGATAATGATTATGATTATGCTAAAACATTCACATGACATTTACAAATTCTTATGATATACCATCATGGATCATTGTTAATTTATGATGATTACTCAGTCTTATGGTTCATGTATTTTTAAGTACTGAATTTTCATGCTATGACTCATATTTATTATCTATGATAGATTGGGTATGAACTTTTCAAGTTATGATCATGATCTCATAACCTTATTCTCATATTATTCTTAAATATGATCATATATTGGTATCTCCAATGTTTACCCTTACTAAGCATATGAGATCACCCCTTATTTTGTTTCTTTTCCATAGGTTATGAAGAAAAGTTTTATGTATGGAATTCCTACTAAGGGTACGATGTGAGTAGAACTTTACAGGAGATGTTGAAGATCATTCATGAATTAATATTTCTATATATCTAGTTTCTAAAGACACAAAACCTTTAGTGTTTTGGGGTGTCTATTGTTATGATATATATTGAATATTCATATAAAATGATTTAATATTTATGTATGAAATGTTTGGGTTTCCTCAATTGGCATCAGAGAAGATTTTAATTATTTTTGAAGATTAGTAATAGAGATATTTTTTGAAAACCCTAGGGATAAGTCTAAGTATAAGACAACATCATAGAGATTTGGTAAAGTAGAAATTGTTTCATTTTCATAAAAATAAATCCTTATATAGATACTAAAAAGTGGATGTAGCTATGGTATAGATGCACATAGGGGTAACTACTCAGAAAGGGGAAGATTGGGTATTAACTCAATCATCACTAGTGCATAATGGGTGGGCTTAAGACTGCACACCTGGATAGACACTCTAGGGGATATGCATGGTTTAATTAAAATTTTGTTCATAAATCATTATGAAATTTTTTAATTAAAAATTACCATGGATGACAAAGTTTAAACTTGAGGTTTCATAGATTTAAAATAAAGTGTCATAATTTAGACATATTATAAATTATTTTTGATGATTATTTGACTTTTCACTATGATTATTGTTTCTCACACTATGATTTTTGGTTTTATTCAATGGAATAAACTAGAAGGAATCATATTAATGGTAAATTGGACTGATAATACAATGATTGTCCTCTAGACAAACCAAATACTAATGGAGATGAAATAAAAAATGTATTTTCAATTCTTACACAACTTTCTAAAGCTATGAACCATGTTGATCTTCCAAATGAGAAAATAATGGAGAAACATATTGTTGAGTATTTCATAAAGAAACATTCAACTTTATTTAGTGGGTCCTCTAATCCATTAATTTATGAGAAATGGATCAGTACCACATCAATAATTCAAAGAAATAGGTGGAAATTGAATCCATTTCATGTGAAGAGTTGAAAATTTTATTTTAAAATAAGTATTTTCCTTAAACCATTCACACTAAAATGTAGATGGAATTCATGGAACTAAAGTATAAGGATGATGATTACATAAACACCTTTGTGGAAAATATCACAATATTTGTAAGGTACTCTTTGGGTTTTATCATTAACCCTGGAATAAAAATTAGTCGATTATTTAGTGTCTTGAGATCAAGTATCTGAAAGGAATTGTCTATAAGAAAATTTTATGGATATGATAAAATCATTTTTTCTGATCTCAATATTGAAATGGTGATTATATACCTTAATCATTCCTATTGTTTTAGGTATAATAAGAGAAAGAAGTAATTCTGAGTAAATAATAATAATAAAACTCATGTAGGAAATAAAATTAATCTTATTTCATGCTAGAAGTGTGGAAGGAATCATGGAGGAATTTTCCGCATGGGTTTTGGTAAATGTTTTAAGTGTGGAAATGTAGTCCATTGAGTAAAATAATGCCAAAGTAATGTGTAGAGGCGATTCAATGAAAGGAATGGTGAGAAATATTAACTGAATTTTCCACCCAAAATTCAATTTTAGAATTACAAAGAGTATAAACATTAAGATAAACAATGCATGAATTTGAGGATTAATGATGAAAATAAATTTCATCAACCTATTAGGATAAGATACATAGGGAAATCTCATGTGAACCAAATTTTTGAAGTGGGTCATGAGAATTAAATTGTGAAAGGTACACATACCATCCACTCTAGAATTTCAAATTCCATAATTGATTCTATCTATACCTACTTGTTTATATCTGAACAATTTTCTAAGGGTATCACATCACCAACTCAATGATTAGATGTTGAGTTAGTAATAAAAACTCCTAATGGTATGGTGATCACATATCAAGTTTATATCCCCTATATGATAGAATTTTGTGGAAATTTACTTCTTAAAAATATTTTGATTCTCCCTTTAGTTGAATTTTATGTGATTTTGGGAAAGGATTGGATATATATATATAGAGTGTATATAAATATATGAGGAAGGGATGTCAAATTTGATATTCTATGTTAACCTATGATCATCTTATAGTATGAATATGAATATGAACTTCCAATTAAAGTTACTTATTTTTATGGGTTTAACTACCTATTCATGAGGGATATTTATCTTAAATGGTTTGGGAGAAACTAAATGTTAGGACCAATAGGGGCCTATATACCCTGAGAGGGGGGGTGAATCAGGGTATGAATATTCTTTTTCAAAGTTCTTTCTGCCCCACTGGATCTTGACCTCTTTGTTACAAGGGTCACTTTGTTTTCACTTGTGTGGTTACTGTGATCACTTGTCTCCTTTACCTGATGATGATTCTTTGAATGCAATGTAGGGAAGTAAGCAGGCAGACACCGAGATTTTTACTTGGTTCACCGCTAAGGGCTACGTCCTAGGAGCATATGCTGACAAGTTGCCGGTTCGTACCAAATTCCACTAGACTTCACTAGTTGTGGCTTACAATGTTCGGGCTAGACCACTTCTATGCCCAGGCTCACTGCCTATACAATGTTTAGGGTCAGCTCAGTGCTTTCCCAAGGGTCACTCCCTATTTCTCTCTCTCTGGCTCACTGCCGGTGGAGAGGATCACCTTTTTCCTCTTCCTAATCTCACTGCTCTTGGAAGGGAATCCAATCACAGTTTATAGACCTGTAGGTCTCTTCATTTCCATTAAGGAATGCATCTTTATCTGTATGTAGATGCTCTGTTGAAGTTCAACTTTCACCCGTAGATGAATACCTCTTTGCCTCTGAACACTGGGCAATTCCTTTTGGAAACACCTTCGCAAAGCACCCTACTATGCGAGGTTCCCAATTTCGTGAAGCTCAAACAAGCCTTCGTGAAGCTCCTACCTTTTCGCGAAGCTCTCTCACGAAGCTCTCTCGCGAATCTCTCTCGCGAAGCTCAACTCGTTGCAAAGAAACTTCTCTCGCGAAGCTCACTGAGCCAACGCGGAGCACACAACTTTCGCGGAGCTAGAATAGCCGCCGCGAAGCTCCCCTTTCGCGAAGCACAACTGCCTTCGTGAACCACCTTTGCGAACTGAGAGCAATGTATTTTCTCTAAAAATTCTCTCTCTTATCCGTTCGAAGGGGTCGACCACTATTTATAGGAGATTCCACCGACCCTCGTCCCTTCCGCGTGAAGTCAACGCCACGTCATCTCAAATCGCGAAGCTCCAAAGTTTCTGTCGGAATTCTGTCCAAATCGTGAAGCTCCACGGCAATCTTCCGTTTGCGGAGGTTGACGTAGTCGCGATGAATCACCATCAACTTACCTTCACGGCTCGCGCCTTCTCCACGAAGCTCCTTCGCGAATCCCAACATTCCTTCGTGCCTTCGCCGCGAAGCTCTCTCGCAAAGCCCTTCTCCGCCGCGATGCGCTTCAGCCTCTTCCGTTCGCAAAGCTTGACCTAATCGCGAAGAATCACCGCCTCCATTCTTCTGGTCTTCGCGATTTCCAAACCATACATCCTATCTTTGCGAAATTCATGCCTTTGCCATATGAAATTATGCTCTTCATGGAAATCCTCTTTTCGCGATGCTCACCAAACTCCAAATTTTGGACCCCAAAAATTTGGCAAACACTGGGAAACGGCGCCACCTTGTACTGCTCTTTTGTACCGCCTCCAGATCGTCCTTTCCTTTTTCATAGTTCTTTGTCAACATGGAATGTCAACAACTTCTCGGGAACTCGACAATTCTTCATGGAAACCTGCTTTGTCAACAAACACAATCAACCCAAAAATACTGCAATGTTACCTTGAGGGATTTTTGCCCAACAATCTCCCCCTTTGGGTTTGTTGACAACTCTTCACAACTCTGCTCAGAAAGATTTTCCGCACTTTGATACCTCACTGAGTCTTCTTCCAGTCGCTAACACCATTCGCCTCTTGCGATTCTGATAGCGTTCAAGGATTCACTTAACACGTACTCTAAGCCCACATGAGAAATGCTCGGCGTGAGAAACAAGAGTAGTATGAAAAGTTCATCAATGAATCACTTCATGTCAGACCCCAGTTGTCGATTCCACCCTGATACCAATTCTTAAAATAAAACTAGTTGTTGAACCACACTGATACCAATTGGTGAATTCTTAAGTTGATACCAATTGTTGATAGCTGGACACCTTTTCACACCATTCCAACACCACTGTACTGCTTTTATCACGATCCTCAGCTGTCGTGATTTCTATGCTTTGAACGATCACTTTTAGCATCATCATATTTAGTAATCTCCCCCTTTCTCATTACTCCCCCTTTCTGGCTGCTCCACCTGTCAGCTTCTCCCCGTATCAATTATGATTTATCAACTCTCTGCACTGTCTCCCCCTTTAACAAACACTTTTCTCCCCCTTTGAGAACCACTTTTCTCCCCCTTTGTCAACGAACCCAAAGGTCACGCCTTTTTAGTCTGTAACATAGTAGAGAACACAAACTAGCACATTAGGGAAAAACACACCATACCTTGGGGAGGGGGGGGGGTCCCACATCCACACTATTTCAAGTGCGGGGAATCGACTGAACTCCCAGAGCCAGTCGATGCCTTTCAAATGCTTCCTTGGGTAAGGCCTTTGTCAGAATGTCTGCAACCTGTAGCGCTGTAGGCACGTACTCCAACTTCACGATTCCCTGCTCAACCTTCTCCTTGATAAAATGATACTTAATATCAATGTTCTTTGTCCTTGAATTATGGACGGTATTTTTGCTAAGATTTATAGCACTTGAGTTGTCACATTGGATTCTGATCGGAGAATTCACTTCAACTCCCATATCTTCAAGCTGCTGCTTCATCCACAACAACTGTGTGCATGCTTGAGTGGCCGCAATATACTCAGCTTCTGCGATGCTTAATGAGATGCAATCTTGCTTCCTACTTAGCCAAGAAATACACAATCCACCAAGATAGAATGCACCACCTGACGTTGATTTTCTATCATCTGCTAAACCGGCCCAATCTGCATCAGTATATCCCAATAACTCTGTCTGAGATTTGTTAGTGTAGGTCAGTCCGAAGTCCACTGTTCCCTTGATATACCGAAGTATTCTTTTCACTGCGAGCATGTGACTTTCCTTGGGATTACTCTGATATCTCGCTGCTTGGCATGTGGCGAAAACAATATCAGGCCTTGTTGCGGTTAAGTACAACAGACTTCCAATGATTTGCCTGTATTTTGTGATATTAAATGCCTTGCCATCCTCATCTTTGGATAATTTCATCCAGGTAGCAACCAGAGTCTTCATATCCTTGGAATTTTCCATTCCAAATCATTCCAAATCATCCTTGGCATATTTGGATTGAGAAATGAATGTGTCATTCCTGCCTTGTGTAACGCTGAAAACCAAGCTTCTTCAAATACTGATATAGACTTCAGTACCATGCTCTTGGGGCTTGTTTCATCCCATATAACACCTTCTTCAGCCTGGAAACTTTGTTCTCATCCTCATGAATGAGAAAACCATCTGGTTGCTCAATGTACACCTCTTCTTCCAAAAACCCATTTAGACCTGATGACGTTTTATCTGCTGGCCTCGAAACAATCTCCCACATCTGGTTCATCGCAATCTGATCATGCATTTTATTCATTGCATGAACCGAATTTTCAATGTCAGCTGCATCAGCAAATCATTTCAGCTATACTTGAGGTAGGAAAGATGTCTTCTGTAGTGACTTCATTATTCTTGTTTAAACAGGAGATTCCTGATCACCAATGATATTCTGTCTATAAATTTCAACTCAGCTCTTTGATTCCTTGTAGACACACACTTGAAACTTTCATGTTAATCATCAATGTCTTCTTATAAATTAGCATCATCCACTTCTTCTCCCCCCGTGTTGCTTTCTTCATCAACACCTTCATCAGGAAATTGTTCACTGACTCATTTTTCAGTGGCTTCATTTCTTTCAGCTATGTTTCTCAGATTTTTGTTGAGACACCTTTGATCTTCTCTTGTAGCTTCTTGGTATCCTGAAAACAGTCAGCTGATACCATATTGTTAGAGCAAATAGATAAGAATGAAATGCATTGTTACTGCTGCTTCTCCATGTGTTTCTTTTTTCCCTCAATAGGAAACACCTGAGCCGAGTCATCCAATTATTGCATTGATGGCTCTTGAATTTGATTTGGATTTAGAATGCTCCCCCTGTGTTATGCAACTCTTCCAGTTGATAGGCCCAACAGTTTAGACCCATAACACGTCTTTTCCTCCTGCATCATTTGTTCTCATCTTCCACTCATATTTGAGCCATTAACAAAATATATAAGCCTACTGAGTTGAAACTATGATTTGAATCAATTGAAACTCTAGAGCATATCACTTCTCCACTTCGCATCCTTAGATGCCACTAACCCATGGATCGTATCTCCCTAAAACCTGAAACACATGAATTACCAGTTAATAGCATTTATATATGTAGGGAGAGGGTGTTTTGTTGTTCTAATCCTCAAAACGAGGATAGTGGTTGATCCTGACGGGTCAACCCTTTGATTTTTTCATGGAGGGCATCACACTCCTTTCTTGCTTCCTCTAGCTGCCTAGCCAACTTCAACTGTTCTGGCCATATGACTAGGCATTCATTGCCTGTATTCTGAGCCTTTTTCTGATATGTAGATTTGGTAGGCTCGGCCTTTCTCACCGCTTGGGGTATAAACCCGCTAGTACACATTTCATTCTTTGAGGTTCTACCAAAATTCCATTTTCCTTGATTATTTCTCTGAGTAGGAACCTCTCTGTTTGGCATCTTCCCTTTCTTCTTATCCCACCTTAGGGGTCTTCCTATTTCCTTCACTTCTCGCTGAGAAACACGACATGTGGATTTTTCGATGCATTCTTTGTTCATCTTTCTTTTATCAGATGTGTGAGTCACCACACTCTTTTTCACTGGTGGTAAGTCCTCCATTGAATGTGCACTCTTCTTATTCATAGTTGTAGTGTTTCCTCCATATTTTTTCATGTTCATTCTTAGAGAGAGGTTGTGAGTGTGACTGGTACACTTTTTGTTCAGCTCCTTGCGATTCTCCAGGAACCCTGACCTTATTCTTCAACATACCACTTTCTCTCCCAGTGTACGCTTTCTCATTATACACCATTGGAGTTGAGAATCTCCTTTGGAGTTCCTTTTGCTTTCCTGCCTTCTTCTTGCTGCAGTGTCTTGCCAAATGCCCATGATTAGAACATATGAAGCAACTTCCATTAAAGGCATACCTCATTTCATCACTTCTATGCTGAGATGTTGATGCAACTTGTTTTCTTCTTCTGGCATCGATCTCCTGAGCTTCCTGACACATACGCATTGTGTGTCCCATCCTTCCACAGTAATAACATCTGATGAATGTTCTCCTATGAGAAACTCTTCTCTCTGATTTATCATGATGCTTCTTCTTATTCTCAGATTTAGTAAAGTCTCTGTTTTCACAGCCTGAAATGTATTCCAGAGCCTCTGAACAGAAGCTTGTGGTGTGGCCATGAATCCCACAGAAACATCACATGTCATCACTACTTTTTGTAACTGTCCTTTTAGGCCTATCTCCAGCACCTATAGGATTTCTTTCACATCTGGAACTGTTCACAGCTATCTTTCTATCTTTCACGGGAGGGGATTCATCAAATCCGATACCAGCTTTTCCGAAACATGCTGGTCTTTGAGCTGAGAAAATATTCTGTTGTTTCCCTTCAGAAATAGCATATCTGTTCTTCATTTTGTCATCACTTGTTGAAGGATGATCAAATTGAAAGTGCATTGCATCCTTCAACTTGGGCTTATCTTCATATTTAGATTTCTCCATTTCCTTCTTCACTGATTCTAGATCTTCTTTCAACTTCTGAATCTTTACTTTACTTGATTCAAGTTGAGCATCAAGTTCTCTCTTGAGAAGCTTCCCGCTACTCACCTCATCTTCTAGTTCCTTTGTGAGTTTTTCCACCATTGAACTTTGATTCACTACTGTTAATTTTTCCTCAGAAACAGATTTAGAGACAGATTCATTCTCTTGTTGTAGGCTTCGATTCTTCTGAACTTCTTCAGACAACTGTGTTGCTAGATCACCATTTCTAGATTTCAGATTCTGAACTTCATCTGACTTTTGATTCTCTTAAAAATCTCCAGCCTTCTGTTTTCCTTTCATTTTAGCCATCTTTTGTAGTTCTTCGGCATGAGAATCATTCTTCTCTGTTAGGTCAGTAACTATTTCAATAAGCCTTTGATTTAAGCCTCTTAGCTTGTTGACCTCAATCTCCAATACTTTGATCCAGATTTCTTTAGATTTGACTTCTTCATCCGATTTCCGGTCCATTTCCTTTGTCATGTTATCGACATCAACTGGTGTCCTCCTTGAAACTTCATCATCATCAGAGGTTTCAGCATCACTTTGAATTTTGAGTACTTCACTCGTTCCAACAACATTATTGAGTAAATCTATCTTTTCCCTATCTGATTCATCCAAGCCTTCCTTCAGCAAGCGGTTTGATTCTTTTAATTGAATCACACATTTTCCATACACACTTCCACACTGAGGAATACCACCTGACTTCTGATTCTTCTTTGATGTTTTTCCCTTTGCCATGGCTCGCCAAGATAAGAGCATACTGATTCTTTAAACACACAGATCGACTATACCAAGTCGGAGCAAACAAATCTGATAAAATCAACCTCCCCTCTGATACCAATTGTTAGGACCAATAGGGGCCTATATACTCTGAGAGGGGGGGGGGGGGGTGAATCAGGGTATGGATATTCTTTTTCAAAGTTCTTTCTGCCCCACTGGATCTTGACCTCTTTGTTACAAGGGTCACTTTGTTTGCACTTGTGTGGTTACTGTGATCACTTGTCTCCTTTACCTGATGATGATGCTTTGAATACAATGCAGGGAAGTAAGCAGGTAGACACCGAGATTTTTACTTGGTTCACCGCTAAGGGCTACATACAAGGAGCATACGCCGACAAGTTGCCGGTTCGTACCAAATTTCACTAGACTTCACTAGTTGTGGATTACAATGTTCGGGCTAGATCACTTCTATGCCCAGGCTCACTGCCTATACAATATTTAGGGTCAGCTCACTACTTTCCCAAAGGTCACTCCCTGTTTCTCTCTCTCTGGCTCACTGCCGGTGGAGAGGATCACCTTTTTCCTCTTCCTAAGCTCACTGCTCTTGGAAGGGAATCCAATCACAGTTTATAGACCTTTAGGTCTCTTCATTTCCATTAAGGAATGCATCTTTCTCTGTATGTAGATGCTCTGTTGAAGTTCAACTTTCACCCGTAGATGAATACCTCTTTTCCTCTGAACACTGGGAAATTCCTTTTGGAAACACCTTCGCAAAGCACCCTACTATGCGAGGTTCCCAATTTCGCGAAGCTCAAACAAGCCTTCGCGAAGCTCCTGCCTTTTCGCAAAGCTCTCTCGCGAAGCTCTCTCGCGAAGCTCTCTCGCGAAGCTCAACTCGTTGCAAAGAAAATTCTCTCGCGAAGCTCACTGAGCCAACGCGGAGCACACAACTTTCGCGGAGCTAGAATAGCTGCCGCGAAGCTCCCCTTTCGCAAAGCACAACTGCCTTCGCGAACCACCTTTGCGAACTGAGAGCAATGTATTTTCTCTGAAAATTCTCTCTCTTATCCGTTCGAAGGGGTCGGCCTCTATTTATAGGAGATTCCACCAACCCTCATCCCTTCCGCGCGAAGTCAACGCCACGTCATCTCAAATCGCGAAGCTCCAAAGTTTCTGTCGGAATTCTATCCAAATCGCGAAGCTCCACGGCAATCTTCCGTTCGCGGAGCTTGACGTAGTCGCGATGAATCACCGTCAACTTACCTTCATGGCTCGCGCCTTCGCCGCGAAGCTCCTTTGCGAAGCCCAACATTCCTTTGCGCCTTCTCCGCGAATCTCTCTCGCAAAGCCCTTCTCTGCCGCGATGCGCTTCAGCCTCTGCCGTTCGCGAAGCTTGACCTAATCACGAAGCATCACCGCCTCCATTCTTCTGGTCTTCGCGATTTCCAAACCATACATCCTATCTTCACGAAATTCATGCCTTTGCCATATGAAATTATTCTCTTCATGGAAATCCTCTTTTCGCGATGCTCACCAAACTCCAAATTTTGGACCCCAAAAATTTGGCAAACACTGGGAAACGGCGCCACCTTGTACTGCTCTTTTGTACCGCCTCCAGATCGTCCTTTCCTTTTTCATAGTTCTTTGTCAATATGGAATGTCAATAACTTCTCGGGAACTCGACAATTCTTCATGGAAACCTGCTTTGTCAACAAACACAATCAACCCAAAAATACTGCAATGTTACCTTGAGGGATTTTTGCCCAACACTAAATATTGAAGATATGCCTATTGGATGGAAATATGATAATATATTTCTTGTAGAATTTACTAGTATTCCCCCAAATAATGATGTTGAATTTTCAATAGAACTTATACTTGGTGCTACACCTATTTCAAAAACTATATATAAAATGGTCTTGATAAAGTTATTGGAGTTGAAGAAGAAACCCCATGAGAATCTAAAAAATGGATTCATATTCCCAAGTGTATCACCACGGGGTGAACCTATTATTTTTGTTAAGAAGAAATATGGTTAAATACACCATAAAATTTATTATATAGAAATTAAAAAATCAATATCTAGAACAAGTATCCTATATCTCATATTTATGACTTGTTTGATCAAATATGCAGAGCTATATACCTTTCCTTTATTTACCTTTATTCTAGATATCACTAATTGAGGGTCAAGAAGAAGGATATACCTATTAAAACCATTAGTATGAGCTATATCATTATGAATTTTTAGTGATTCTATATGGAGTTACCAATTACCCTTCCACCTTCTTGGATTTAATGAATAAATTCTTTAGATATTACCTTGATTAGTTTGTGGTAGTATTTATAGATTATATTCTTATATATTCCTGGAGAAAGGAAGAGCATGAAGACCATTTGATGATTGTGTTGAAGACCCTGAGGAAAGTGGATTTGTATTCCAAATTCAAAACATGTGAATTATAGTTACAAAAATTTTCATTCATTGGTCATATAATTTCAAGGGATAGTATATCAGTGGATCCATCAAACACTGAAATTATTGAACAATAGCTCAGACCAACCATGGTGATTGTGATCCATAGTTTTCTTGGGTTTTTTAGATACTATCATTAATCTTTGAGGGATTTATCATGGATATCTAAAATAATAAACATGTTTATTCGGAATGGAGCAAAGTTCATTTGGATAGATGAATGAAAGGAAAATTTTAAAGAGTCAAAAAGAAGTTTTTAAACACACATATGAAAACACTACATTTTAGTGGAGAAGGCTTTGTGAATTATAATGACCCATCGAAGAAGGTACCGGGATGCTCCCTCAAGTAGAATGATAAAGTGATATCTTATACCTCATTCCAATTGAAAATTCATGATAAAAATTACCTGAATCGTGATTTAGAGTTGGTAGTATATTTTTTTACATTGAAAATATGGAAGATGTCAGGACATGAACCATGTCGGGGCTCGAGCTGCAACTACCCTAATCCCATCTCCATAGGTTAGAGGGTGGAGACAAGTGGAAAAAGGAAAAATAAAAATGGTAGGACTTTTCCTAAGTACCTATACACACCCACCTGACTATTTCAATACAGAAGTGAAGAGGAATAATAATAAAATGATGCAATAGCTATAAAGTAAAGCAAGCATGAAAATCCTCTAGGGTTCACAATAGTATGATAGTGAAAATTGGAAAGTAAAGGGGAAAAATACACACCCAACTAAAAATATGACCCAAACTGAAAAAAACTTGAAAAGTATACTTTTGAAAGAGCCTAACTTATGATCTGTAAGTTGTGACCACCATATGTGGTCCAAAGTACTGTATATCCCTAAGTTTCTCTAGAGTCATCACAGGCCTATTTGTCTTCTACATAATACATGACACATGTAGAAAAAACCCATGCAGGATTGAGTATATATATACCTAGTAGGATGCCTCTAAATCTTAAGGTGGGAGCATTAAGAGATACAAAAGGAAGTATACATATAGTATAATAGTACAAAGGATGCAAGTATAGTGAAAGAGAAAAACTCAACCCAATAAAGACAAAGTGTAACCTTGTATAAACACAGGAAACTCAACATGGTGAGTAGATGAACTACACATCGAGTCTTTTACACCCATAGTATGATAGTAGACTCATCCAACCATGAGAAACTAAGCATAGAAAGCACATAACATACCACACACATCTTTTTGTCCCATGGAAATAGAGAAAACAAAAAAAGTTAAGGATATAAAAGAATATATATATATATATGTTCAGTAAAAAATATTCCCAAAAGAAAGAGTAAGGGGATCTCTTTCTTAGAGATCATCCCAAGAATAAGAGTAGGAAAAAGTTCCAAAAGTCCATCAACGATGCCCAAAATCTCATGCGCCTACCCAAAAGTATCCATAAAATTCATACCACACCTCATCACTGTGTCGTATAGTCGAGGGAAAAAAACTCAAAGTAGAGGACCTACTCCCTAGTGCGTCAGGGGGGGGGTCCACTATAGTTGTATCTATAAAGGACCAATGCCCTAGTGTGTTAGGGGTGTTCCAATCTATTATCCTGAGGATCCAAACCCTATCTGAAAGGAGGTACCACTTTATATGTTGAGGACCCATGAATTGGTGCGATAGGGGGTTACAATCTAGTAATTGAGTACTCAAACACTATAAAATAGGGATTTACAATCAAAAGAAGTTGTAGAGGACCCACACCCATATTGATGGGGGGGGGGGTTCCAATCTAGAGATCTAGGACCCATGCCCTAGTGTGATAAGGGGTTCCACTCTATTTATTAAGGACCCATGCCCTATCCAATAGTGGATTACACTACAATCATCAAGGACCCTTTCCTTATCTGATAGGGGGTTCCGCTCGGAAGAAGATTCTGAGGACCCACACCCATATTGATGGTGGGGGGGGGGGATTCCACTCTTGTATCTCTGATGATCCCCTACCTGATCAATGTCATCATCGAGCTTCTCCTTAAATAAGCACTATGGCTAAAACATTTCACATTGTATCTCAATAGCCACAAATAAGGGAACCATCATGTTCTATTTGGGAGAAAAACTTTGGATATGATACTCATGGGCTAAAATTTTATTTTAAATGATGGATATATAAAACCTTAAAGTTTTATCAAAAGGAAAGAAGTAGTACAAGACGTGTGAGGGGACCCATATGATGTGTGCTCCCGCTCCACCACCTGGTTGTTTCCCTAGCAAGTACACAGATCCCAACCCATGTAAGAGTACACATTGTGTGGGATGACTACATGGAATTTCCTAACTATCTAGGATTCAGCCATGTGCTTTTGGTTGTGTCTATGTATTCAAGACATTCCCATGTACTTTGGTACATGGTGTGGATCTTCACACGAGGTACCGCTTGTGTGATCTGTCCGTGATCATGTACTTGGAACTTGGCATGTGCCTGGCCATGTACTCCGTCACATGGATTAACCACATGGATAAGGTGGTTCATGGAAGGTAGGGTAACTACATGACATGACATCATTATAAACTTCTAAAATTATAGCCTCTACACTTTAAGGGGATACATGTTGTGTGTTCATCCATGTACATGGCGTTCAGTTTGGGTTTTTTCATAGAATTCTAGATTCACTATCCACGACTTGAATCTGTTCCTACCACTTCTATTTCAACCCTATTTGTACCTGAAAATGGTGGATCTAGATGTGGTTTATGGTTTCCAGCTGTTGTTCACTGAAAATCAGATCTCTTCGACCTATAGGGGTTTCATCATGAGTTCTGCATGCCCCTGATCCTTATTCCATCGATTAATCTATATTCGATCTTCAAAAAAACCATTCTTATCCCACAACATCCCAAATATTTTCTCATCTTATCAATATACTATTCACTCATGAAACCATTGCAATTTTGAGGGTCCGATCAGGCTTGTTACTGTATGAAAATTTCAAACTGGGACTATGGGGTCTAACCAGTGATGAAAGTGAAGAAAAAGAGTGTGTAAATCACATAAACAATTGTTTAAATGATATTTTCCTAAGAATTATTATCCAAAAACCAATAACAAGCATCTGAGGTTAGAAACCAATGAAATAATTCAATTCAATCTGGTATGTAGGAGCATTATTAGGACACAATTGGCATAGATCGATAGAAGGGATTACTCCACTCAATTAATTTATTCAAATTGGGTGAAAATGAAAAATTTACTAGTCTTACCTTAATATTGGATCATTCTTCATTGAATAATGCGATCTCCAACGATGCAAAGAAAGTCATTTCATTCTCTATGTCCCAAACTGCTACGATCTGAAATTTCGTCATTGTTTGATTTAATTTGACAATGAATAGAGGAAGGAGTTCATCATTATAGATTCCAAGATTATGAGGATAACCCTATAAAATTATCTATGACTATGTATTTGTAGGAAAAATGGTTTTGGTCAAAATGAATTAATGAATTTAATAATTAATTAATCCACTGAATGTACCACCAGTGGGTGAGATGTTTGAATGCCCTGTGCTGACCTATTTCATGTTGCACCTAGGGTAAAAACAACATTCTAAACTCAAAAGTGGTATCAAATCTATGGTCTGAGCACCCTTTTAAGAGTTATCCCATTTTCTTTAAGAAATTTTTCTTTCACAATATTAAATATATTTCATATTTTTATAAAATTATTTCCCTCCACACTGGGTCTTGGAATCAAATGTTGTCTCAGCACCTAGCTCTAGAAATATACATATAAATACTTAAAATTATTACATGGAAAAAACTTGGTATCTTTATCATTCCACACTTCAATCTTTTTATCCATGAAAATAAATACTAGAAAGAAAACTCAGGATACTGAGCCCACATATGGCTCTCCTTCTCCTAAGAACTCCGCTGCACGTTCCCATGTTGCCACAACACATAAACCAAGGGGATGGTTCATCCATGTAGGTCCTCTCCTATCAATCCTCGATCGATACTAGGTGTTCCACAAAGTTGCCTTTATCCTTGATTTCCAACTCTACCTAGTCGATGATGTGCATGTGGTCATGCACATATCTCTTCAACTCTGATGCATGGAAGACGTCATGCATCCGCTCCAACTATGGGGGTAAGGGGAGACGATAAGGTACCTATCAAAACATCTACATGATCTTGAACGAACCGATGAACTAGAGGGATAAATTTCCTACCCGAATAAACCTCCAAAATCCTTTTTGTGGGGAGACTCTCAGGAAAATGTGGTCTCCAGCCTCGAACTCTAAGGGCCTATAATGGATATCTGATAATATTTTTGTCAGCTCTGTACCATCCTCATCTTTTCATGGATAACCTTTAATTTTTACACTATCACCTGCATCATCTCTAGGCCCACAAGAGATGTCTCCCTGATCTCCATGCTACATAAGGGTGACCTGCAGGGTCTCCCGTAAAGGGCCTCAGAAGGTTCCATGTTGATGGTAGAGTGGTAGCTATTGTTGTACTTAAACTCTGACAAGGGAAAGTGATCCCCCAAATTTATCCAAAGTCTTACATGAAATAACTCAATATATCATCCACCAACTAGATAGTGTGCTTGGTCTTCCCATAATTCTAGAGTTAAAAGGCTATACTCATCCTCATTATGGTTCTAAATGCCTCATGAAGGCCTCTCCAAAACCTTGATGTAAACCGTTTATCATGATTATAGACAATCATTGAGAGGACCCCATAAAGGAAAACAATCTCCCATGTGTACAAATTCCTTAAACTCTCCATCGAACTTCACTCCTTATTAGAAAGGAAGTGCACTGAATTCATGAGTTGGTAAAATATCACTGAGATGGCATTGTATCCCTTCACTATGTGCATAATCCCTATCACAAAGTCCATGTATATGACATCCCACTTCCACTCCAGGATCTAAAGGGGCGGTAACAAACATTCCAGAACATGGCGCTCAACCTTCACTTGCTGAAAAGTGAGGCACCAAGAGATGAATTATGCTATGATTTGTCTCCTTAAGACAACTGAGATTGAAACTAAAGGTCTTTGTACATCTTTCCCACACCGAGATATATATCTTAGAGATAAGTGTGTAACTCCCACATCACCTTCTCCCACATCGTGACTGAAACCACTGTCTACCCCTGGAACTGGGTGAAATGATTCTCTCCTTCAGAATATCTATTGGGTGAATCCCCTAGGGACATCTGGTCATAAAATACATCACAGTCAATGTATCCCAGTCAGGACTCTCTCACATGCTCGATAAGTGAAGGAGTCAACACCATCGACTGTAGAAAACTTTTATCCTCTTGTTATATTAGGGTCAAATGCAACAAATCTAACTACTCCAAATCCTCCTACACCAAGCGATCCTAGGATTTTCTACTAAGGTATTATGCTAAAAAATTTCCCTTCCTCAAATTATACACTATCTCTAAGTCAGAGTCTTTTAGGAACTCTAACCAGAGCCACTATCTCATGTTCAAGTCTCTCTGTGTGAAGATATACCTGAGACTTTAATGTTGTGAGTAAACCACAAAGTGCTCCCCTGGAAGGTTTTCCCTCTAAATCCTCAAAGAAAAGACTACTTCTACCAAATCTAGGTCATGTGTTTCATTGTTTTTCTTGTGGGGACTCAACTACCTTGGCTTGCATGTGATAACTACCTACCCCTGAGTCAACATGAAACCAATCCCAACTCCTGAGGAATTATAATACACTATATACCCAACAATCTCCTTTGGTAGTTTGAACATAGGAGAACTCATAATCCTTAGACTCATCTCCTCAAAGTACCTATAGTGCTTCTAAAATCAGGTAAACAACTTCCCTTTCCACATCAGGGTGGTGAAAGGGATGCAATTCTAGATAATTCTTCCACAAGCCTCCTCTAGTACCCTACCAAACCAAAAATGATTCACTCCTATGACATTGTCTGGGTTGGCTCCCAGGTAAGCACTATATAAATCTTCACTAGGTCCATGTATAATCCATTCTCAGAAATCACATTCCCTATAAATTTAACCTCATGAATCCAGAATTGGAGCTTCAAAAGTTTCCCATAAAGCTAGTGATCTTGAAAAAATCTAGAACCAAACTCAAGTACTCTGCATATTCATCCTCTAATGTAGAGTAGATGAGTATGTCGTCTATGAAGACAACCACAAACCGGTCCAAGTATGGTTAGAATACTTAGTTCATTAAAGAGGTAAACATGGATCAGGTGTTTGTCACACTAAATGGAATCACCCGAAACTCATATTGTCTGTAGAGAGATTAGAATGCCAACTTTGGAATACTATCCATGCAAACCCACAACTGGCAGTAGATGGACCAGAGATCAATCTTCGAGAACCATACCATGCCTCAAAATTGGTCAAAGTGGTCATCAATCCATAACAAGGGGTAATTTTTATTTGTCATGGACTGGTTAAGGAGATGATAATCTATAAAAACTTCAAGTTCCCATCCTCCTTTTTTCATGAAAAACATTGGAGCTTCCTAGGGGGACACACTGGGCCTGATGAAACTTTATCCCGAAGGTCCTCCAACTATAACTGCAGCTCTTGAATCTCAGTATGGGCCATCTAATATTCCATAAAATATATCGGAGTGGTGTTGGGATGTAAGTTGATGCAAAATTTCATCTCCCACCTCATAGGTAGTCCTATAACATCCTCAAGGAAGACATCTATATATCATCCACAACTGAATAAATATTGATTCCTAAAGAGACTACTGCACCAAGGGCTATAATCAATAATTGATGAGTGATGGGTTATATACTACTACTCTTAGAATCTACTCATCCTACCATGGGATCTATCTCTCCCATAAAGGTGAATCTCATCCCATTAGTGCGTAGGCATCTGACTCATCTCTGGTGATAGTCAGTCTGATCTCAGACCATGGACAAACAATATATTCCCAGTATGATGTTATAGGGTTCCATCATGATGAACAAAAGGTCTCATATAAACCTATTTGCACTAAGAAATAGCTCAAAATGTTAGTAGATAAAATATATTGAAGAATCCTTCCATGTAGGAACCTCAAGATGAAGTTGCTGTGATAACACCTAAAATGGTAACTCCAGGTCTCGCATTAGAAGTATAGAGAAGATGGAATGACTAGAACCTATTTCTACTAATAATGAAGAAAGATTAGAATAAACCCAAATAGTACCTCTAATCATCTCATGCGCTATGGGTTTATAAGCCTCTAGAGCCTACAACTATCTGCAACTGAGACCATCATCTTCCTAATCCTGATGTGGGATGTTTGGTGGTAGTGGTGGAAGGATATCCTAGAATCATAAACCAATAACATCTCCTCCCACAACTCTTGTAGCTCCACCTCCCTAGGGACCACCATTTCCTTTCCTGGGAGATCCCTCATTATAGCGTTTCCTCTACCGTGACAGTTTGTTAGCTATCTGTCTATGCTGCACAACATGTCTCATTAGGAAGTCTCACACTATGTGACCTTACCCACCACAAGAAAATAACTTTCCCTCTCCAGTATATCCCGTACCTCTATATTTCCCCTGACCATATGACTAAGTCTGATCATGGGTAGGTCTCCCGTGTTGAGATCTTGGTGCCTGGTGTCTACTAGCTTATCTAGATGACTTAGATATATGGAGCCTAGTACTAGTTCTATCTATCAGATTTATATTTGAGGGAAAGAAATCTATCACTAATGTTTTCTCTAGAACCCCATCATAGGTGGAGATGCAAAAGGACACCTTGTATGCATGAATCACTCAGCAGAGTCCCTAATCAAACTTCCATTATTGAAATTATTCATCCTGTATCATGTTAAGGGAGTACTAGGTAAGGTCTGTAAACCTTGTTGTGTACTCAGTAACCATTATACCACCCTGATGTAGCTCTAGAAGCTCTTGATTTTGAACTGAGTTCAAGAAGAATGGCTAGTACTCCTTATAGGAGAACTGCTGGAAGTCAGTCCACGAGAGCGTCAAATCATCATGCATCTAGGTAACAAAGCTCCACTAGCATCCAAATACTTCATGGAAAATTCTAGATTCTAGTGAAACCATTTAATCATTTGGAGTCTAGTTGATCATGAATACATGGAGCAATGACTCTATCTAATCCTATGCTTCTTGAGGATTTGTATCACCATGGAACCTCAATATCCTCTAGCACTGGAACTCATAGAGCATGCTAATCCTGCGCGCATCCTTATCATGCTATATTGAGATGTTTTTCTTATAAAAATGTAGAGGTGATTCTACCTTCCCACATGGAGGAAGAAGTTTCTAGGATGGACCTTGAACTAAGGCCTTGTCACTCATTGGATCATCATCACGATCCAGAACTTGTATCTTGGATGGCTGTCATCGTAGATGCATCTTGAAAATTTTATCAAGATGTACCATAATCAATTGTGAATATATATATATATATAACAACAACGGGGAGACAAATCAAGAAAGATATTTAAAGACTCAATCCTATATGGTTCATGTACCATTGATCCCCACAACCAATGTTTTAGTGTGTTGAGTTGACAAGAAGGTAGTCAAGGTCTTGGTGAATGGATACTTCAACTGCCCACACCATCCCTGAATTCCATGGCCTAAGGGCCTCCCTCGAAACACATTGACACTATTACCCTAATCCCAACCAAATCCTAGTGGGTACTACTCTAGAAAATTTCCCATGGAATTAACTTTATCTGATACCAATCTCTTAGGACCTAACCCAAGATGAGGCTCAATCCGCAACTACCCCAAGCCTACCTTCATAGTCCAGAGGGTGGAAAAAAGTACCGAAAGGAAAAACCTAAATGGGAGGCCTTTTCCTAAGCACATGTATGCACACAACCAACCATATCAATGTAGAAGTGTATTTGAAAAATAATAAAAATATTCAACAGTTATAAAGTAAACCAAGCATGAAAAACCTCTTGGGTGCACAAGAGTATGATATTGCAGAATGAAAAGTAAAGAGAATAAATACATTCCCAACTAAAAACATGTCCCAACCTGATAAAAAGTATAAAAGTAAACTATTGATAGATCCTAGGTTATGATCTCAAAGTTTCAACCACCATAAATAGTCCAAAGTACCAAGTATCCCTAAGCTCTTTTGAAGTCACTGCTAACCTATCCATCATTTGCATAAGATAGGACACGTGCAAGAAAATCCCATGCAAGGGTGAGTATATACATACCCAATAGGATGCCATGAAAGTTGAAGGGGGATTAGTAAGAGATACAACAATAATGATAATGATAGTATAATATTACATAGGATATATACAGAGAAAGGGAACATGTCAACCCAATCAAGATAAAGAGTAACCTCATACAAACACAAGGGGATTAACATGATGAGTAGATGAACTACACATCGAGTCTTTCCCACCCATAACAGAAGAGTAGACTCATCCAACCACAAGAAGCTAAAAAAGGAAAGAACATGACATATCCTATGTGTCTTGGCCTCCCATGAAAATAGAGTAACCAAATCCAAAGGTATAGACACTGAATAATATATATATATATGATTGGTCAAAAAGAAACCCAAACAAGAGATTAAAGAGATATACATCTCCTAGATCAGCCTAAAAAGAATAGTATCCAATAGTTCCAAAATTCCATCAATGATTCCCAACATCTCACACGTATTCTTAGAAGTATTTTTCCAAGTCATACCATGCCTTGTCACTATTCCATACAGTCTAGGGTCCACAAACTCAAAGTAGAGGACTTGTGCCCTAGTTCATCCGGGGGTTCCACTCTGGTAGTATTTATAGAGGACTCACACCCTATTGTGTTGGGGGTGGGGGGGTGGGGGTTCTACTATGGTGTCATGAGGACCTGTACCATATCTGATAGATGTGTTCCACTTAGAATATAGAGGAACAATTCCAAGGGTCATGGGGGGGGGGTGTTCCACTCTAGTATCTCTGATGATCCTTTACCTGATCACTGCCTTCATCGAGCATTGCCTCAAATAAGAATATTTCCCAAAACATTTCACATAATATCTCAAAATCCACAATGGATGGTACCATCATGTTCCACATAAAAAAACACTCAAGATAGGTTACTCATGGTCCAAAATCCAAGTTCAAATGAAAGAGATACAAAAACATGGAGTATCATAAAAAGTAAAAAAGTAGTACACGGTGTGTGAGGAGATCCACACGGTGTGTTGTCACAATCCACCTCATTTCCATTCCCCTAGACAGAACATGACTACCAACCCATTTAGGAGTATACACCGTGTGGGTGGACTACATGACTTGTTCTAACTATCTGGGACTGGGTCATGTCCTTCTGGCTGTGTTCGTGTATTCAATCCATGTCCATGTTCTTTGGTACATGATATGTCGCTTCAAATGAGGTGTTGATCTATGCTCTGGTTGTGTTTGTGTACTTGACACATGGCATGTTCCTAGCCATGGAGTCCATCATATGGCTCAGACACATAGATAAGGTGGTACATGGTGTGTAGGGTAACTACATGGTGTGCCATCATTATAGACTTCTAAAAACCTAGCCACCAAACTTAAGGGGATAAATACTATGTGTTAATCCTTGTATGTGATGTTTAGTCAAGTTTTTCATAGAAATCCAGATCTATGTTCCACACTTCGAATATGATCCCTCTGCTTTGATTTTGGACCTATCTCCACCCAAAAAAGGTGGATTTGGCTGTGGTTTGTGGTTTCTGACCGTCATTCACTAGAAATCAGATCTAGTTGAACCACTGGGGTTTTATCATGATTTCTAGATGCCCTTGATCCTTCATCCATAAATTAATAAATATTATATCATCAAAATAACCATTCTTATCCTAAAATGATCTCAGATCTATGCTTGTCTCATCAATCCATTCCTTGCTTGTGAAACCACTGTGATTCTAGAGGCCTGACCGAGCTTCGTATCACCTAACAATGTTAAAATGGGACTGTGAGGTCCAACTAGTGATAAACACAAAGAAAAATAGAGGGAAAATCATAAGAACAATTGTTTTAATGATTGTATCTTAGGGTTTATGGACAACGATAAAGAACTGGCATCCAGGGTTAGAAACCAATGATATAATTTAATTTAATCTAGTACATATGAGCTCTCTTAGGACACAATTGGTGTATATCAATATAATGGATCAATACTCTCAATTAATTTAATAAAAGATGGCATTAACCATAAATTTAAGAGTCCAGCCTAGAGATTGGATCTTTCATCATTAAGGAACGTTCCCACCAATAATCAAAGAAAGTAATTGTATTCACTACATCTTGATCTGCTCCAATATGGTGTTTTCTCATAATCCATTATGATCCTTCAATGGAAGTAAGAAGGAGAGCATAATTGGAGATTCTAGTATTATGAGGGTAACCTCAAACCATTCACTATGATGATGTATTTGTAGGAAAAATGGTTTAGATCAAATTGATTTGATTAATTAATTTAATAATAAATTAATCCATTGAACATACCGCTAATGGGTGAGATGTCCAAACACCTCATGCCAACCTATTTTTGGTCACGACTAGGGTAAAAAACACATTACAAACTCAACCATGGTCGCATATTTCTAATATTATCTCTCATTTAAGAGTTATATCATTTTCTTAAAGAAACTATGTGCTCGAAATATAAAATATATTTTTATATTTTTATAAAACTAATTCTTGGCACACCGGTCCTCAAAATCACATGCCGTCTCAGCACCCAAATCTAAAAATATAAATAGAAATATTTGAAAGTATTACTAGGGAAAAAAGAGTTTATAGAAGCATTATATTAATGGTTAAATATGTTATATATAACTTGATAATAATAGATTGAAGCATATATTCCCATATAAATATTTCAAAATGCACTAAAGGAGATGGTTAAAATTGATTTAATATTATGAATTCTCAATAAATTACCACCCTTGGAATGAAAAAGTGGTAGTTGATTCTCTGATTCAAAAGAACCATTTTAGTTTTTCCATGATGAGGATTGAAATAGATCCAATACTTATGGATTTTTAAAATATGGATCTTGAAATCATGAGAAAAGGTAACAAATCATATATTTATCAGATGAATGTTAAACCATCCATCCATGTGAGGCTTAAGAAGGAATATAGGGAATATGTGGAGATATAGAATAAGGTGAGGATTTTTTTTGAACTCAACCATGATTGTGATATAATGATAAGGTTCAAGAAAAAAGTATGGTCCCTTCAATACAAAAATTAAAGAAGTAGTTGTTAGATGAAGCTCATAGTTCATCATTCTTCATCTATTATAGAATTATGAAGCTCTATTGAGATATAAAAGACTATTTCTGGTCATAAAAAATAAAAATGGATATTAATGAATATGTATCTTGATTCATGGTATGTTAGAAAGTTAAGGTTGAGAGACATAATTCTAAGGGAATTTTACAACCATGACCCATACCAGAATGGAAATAGAAAAACATTTCCATAGATTTAATCATCAGACTTCCCAAAACATCGAAACCTTATAATTATATTTGGATTATAGTTTATAACCTTAAAAAGTACACTCATTTCATTTAAATAAGAGAATATATCTCTATTTATCATCATTTTATGATATATATTAAGTAAGTGGTAAGGTTTCATGGAGTACCAAATTCTATTATATATGACCATGACCTGAGGTTTACCTTGAAGTTTTGGATAATTCTTCAACAATATTTGATTAGAGTGTTGAACTTTAGAACTGTATATTATAATAAAAAATATATTCAGTATGATAGGACCATTAAAAATTTAGAAGATATTTTTATAACATGTTCTATGTATTTCAAAGGTGGTTGGGATAAAAAAATTTCTCTGGTTGAGTTTTCTTACAATAATAGCTTTCACTCAATTATTCAGATGTATCCATATGAGTCCCTCTATGAAAGAAGTGAAAAACTCTATCATGATAGGATAAAGTTTGTGAAATAAATATATTGGTACATGATATATCTGATAAAATGGTAAATACGGTTAGAGCCATTCAGTAACACACTAGGGTAGCTCAAAGTTAATATAAAAGTTATAATAACAGTTATAAAAAAGTTCAAGTATTTGAAGTTTGTGATATGGTATTCCTATAATTATCTCCTTGGAAGAAGGTTATGAGATTTGAAAATAAGTTCAATAAGATCTGTATATATATACATCATTACCTTTAAAATTCTTAATATTATTGGGCTAGTAGCTGTTGCTTGGTGCTTCCACTAAATCTATCTCAAGTTCATGATGTGTTCCATTTATTTCCCATGAGGAAGTACATACCTGATATTTCACATATACTAAACTTAGAGGTCATATGACTAGTGAAAGATATCTCTTATGAGGAAAACATATTGGAGATTCTAGATCTAATAGATAACTTTATTTTAAAAAATACCACTAACCTAGTCAAGGTTTTGTGGTGAAACCATAAATTTGAGGAATCTACATGGGAACCCAAGGATGCGATGATGTAGAATTATCCTTAATTTATTATATCAGAGTGATAAAATTTTAAGGAAAAACTATTATAAGAGGGTAGAATTTAACAACCATATACTTTATGTTATATTTCTATTTAAATAAATTTAATTTATTTGATAGATTTATTTTCATGCAACAATGAGTTGAGATGAAATGTGATATGATATTAAGATATTATTATTTAATGTGATAATTATCATTTAGATGATAGATTTATGGGTATAAATAATATTAGATAAAGTATGAAAAATTATTTTGATACATTTATAAATTTAATTCACTGGTTATTAATTTTTTATAAAAGAAAATAAAAGCATTTCAAGATAAAAGAGTTGTTTTTCTGAAAAACATATTTTATTCATGAAAAGTGTATTTATCTTAATAAACTAAATTAATATCTACTAAAGAATTATTTAAATTTTTTTATGGATTATATATTCATCCAATTTTTTTAATGTTCATATAATGGTTTTAATTTGGAATGGAATAATAATAAATCCTATTTCATATTTAAAAATGCATTTTCCTAAAAATAATTTTCATTGTGTTTTTCGATCTTATTTTAAAATGAATTTATACCACATAAAAAAAATTAAATCTTATAATTTTTTTTCATATTTGGAATCAATATAATTAATATAATTAGATTGGGTCAACTTATTTTTTGGTCATTATGAATAGTAATCATGGTAAATATTTTTCACCTTAGTAAAACAGGTAAAAATATATTAAAACTATGTTGAAATGATTTAAAATCTCTATAAAACTTAACTATATACTAATTTATGAGTGGATTTCAAAAAAATTTATGTTTAAGGAGTTAAATAATTTATTTTAAAACATTATTTTTAATTTTTGAACCCAATATTGACTTTTTTGAAATAATTTATTTTAAAATATTATTTTGAATTTTTGAACCCAATATTGACTTTTGTGAAGATAAGTTTTATTTTATTCAAATTAAAAACTTATTTTGGGTGTTTTAATTTAATGGTATGGTTTGAAGAATTAATTTAGTTTATACTTCATCACAACGTCTATAAAACTTCATTTTTTATTTAATATCCAAAAAAAACTCGTGGAAAAAACTTTTTTTACATGATTTTAATATAAAATTATTTTAATATAAAATTATTTTAATGCTTAAATTAGGTATTTTCCTAAAAAACGTTTTCATGAATTTTCTATTATTATATTAAAATAAATTTCTACCACATATATAAATTTAATATGATAAAATTGATTCAAAATTTGGAATCATAATGTACAAATTTGGTTAGAAGTCCCATTTTATTATTGGTCATATAATTAGTTTATCATGGTAAAAAGTTAAATTATTTTGATTAAGGTTAAATGGTATTAAAGTGGTTTAGGTATAAGATAAGTATTAATATATCTCCAACACTTTTATAAATGAAATTGGTTGATTTTATTTCAACCATATCAAGCAGTATCTAATAATTTTGTGTCCCTTGGTTCTACTTGACATGATTATGATATATATATATATATATATATTAATCTTTTAAGTAATTCCAATTGTGTATTTTCCATCACTTATAAAAGGGAACCTACCCTCATCCATTATTCAAAAATATTTAGACTTATATATTATCCAATAACTAGAATAATACCATCCTAGATTCCTTCCCCACACACTGGAGTTTATTCTCATGCTAAAATGTCAACCTTTAAAGTCTTAAGGTGTAAGCCAAAAGAGGTTTCTCAGTATAGAGGTATAACTATTAACTGAGTAATTTTATTTCTTATTTCTTATTCTATATCCACTAATGTAACACCTTTAGATTTTATGAATTATTTGTTTTCAATTTAATTTAATCTTTTTGATATCCTGCATTTCACACAACACTGAATATAGCTTGTGTTATATGAATGCACTAAGTTTGGTTTGCATTGAACACAACACCAAGTTAATTTTACACTACATGAAACACCTATATTATATTTCATTTCACACAACACAATTTTTGTATTGTGTTATACACTATTATGAGTTCCCTCGATAGCTTTCATTACATGAAAGACCTAATTTTACCAAATTACAATGTACTAATAATATTATTTTTAAAATATTATTATAGTTTTCACCTAGCCATTGGAATAGTGTTTATGAATAAGATTAATTAAATTAGGAAAATATGGTTTAAAAATATATATAATAATAAATATTTGGTGACTAACTAACTAGAAATGAAAATAAAACCCTTTTGAAAATATAGGAAATCTTTTGCTAGAAAACTATATTTATGCAATCAAACACATTTTACCTCAATAAATAATTTAAAACAATTTTGATAAATTATTTTAATGAAATATATATATTATATTCATTAAACTATTTAATTTCTAAATTATGTTTTTTCTAGACAAGATATAAGAATATATCAAATTTTATGCATAAAAATATTTTTTTCCTCTAAAAGGTGATTTTATCACCTTTTGATGGTGCACTAATTTTAAATCTAAATTTTAAAACTTTTATAAATTATATATGAAAAAATAAACATAATTTTTTAAATTTTAATATCAAAATTTTCTTTGGGTGATTTTTTGGTATTTTTATGAGAAGTTTCATTTTTGATGAATAGTGAAAAACCTCAAATTTTAATTTGAAAATGTATTTTCATATTTTTTAATTATATTGATAAATTATATTTTAATTTGGTTTTAAATTATATTTATATAAATTATAAATATATTAATTCAATTCATGTCATTTTAATTAATTTAACATTTAAATTGGATATAAAAACATTTCATACTTTTGGAAAATTTCACTTTAAAAAAGCGTTGTCTCATCCCCTCTGAAGAATTAATTTTAAATTTATTTATGCCACTGATGTGATCATAATTTAAAAAAATGGATCACATATTTGGAAAAAAATAATTTATAATTTCTATTAAGATAAACTTATTTTTTTTCAAAAATATTAGTGAAAGTAATTAAAATTAATTACAACTATTAAGGTAAAAACTAGTTTACTTAGTGGTTAAACATTAACTTAAGGGGAATATAACATAGAAACGTGTCCAAAATCCATTTTCTAGAAATATTTAGACCATATAATCCATTTTCTAAAGAATTTACTATTATTTTAGGCACATGATGTAAGGGAGACCTCTCAATAGTGATTACTTTTTTGTATTTACAAGAATATCACTCCTTCTCCACTATATAATGGCACTCACCCCACCTCACTTATTAACACCTCTCAATCCATTTGGATCATCCAAAACCAGAAAAAATAATCTCCCAAATTCCATAGATTCATCATATAATCCTCCATATGGTAATAAATCCAACCAAGGAATCCCTTTGGTGCAAACCAAAAGGTGGTACTTAAAGAAAAGGTAACATTCTTCAACAAGAACTTTAGTTTTATTTTTTTCACCACCACTTATATTATTATTCCATGATTATATAATAATATAATTATCCTAAATATATTAATTTTTTGTTTTGTTATGGGTTATACCTACCAATATAGATACTTCCATCAAATGGGATACACAATCATCGTTCATGTGTATGGCGGACTACCACCTTGTGAACCGATGTCATTCATTATTCCATTACCACCTCTCAAGGTTGGGAATAATGATGAAAATATTATTTTTATATGAAATATATGATATTTAATATGTATTTAGTCTTATTGAATTATTATATAACACATAACTTCGTGTTTTCCATTTTTGGGGAATACGATAACATCGTTTGTGGACATGCATACTACCGCCTCCACAAAGCGATGTGATTCGTTCACGCTTTATGTGGAAATTATTAAGAATGAATTTATTAAACATATGTGATATTTATGAAATAATAATTATACTTTAATGATAATATATATGTTTATATACATCATTTAATTTTCATCCATTTAAAATATGTAAAGAAAACGGAAACAACGTTCAAGCATACGTACGACCTATCGTCTCCCTGAACATTGTATTTAATTTGAAATTTATATATTTTATAAATTATTATAAATAATTATATACTAAATATATATGATATTTTTATCATTTTTGATATTATTTAAATAAATAAATCAAGATCTATGTAAGAGGATCAGGAATAACAAGTCAAAACATATATGAGAAAACAAAGAGGTTATTACCCAAAACGTAACTTTAAAAAGAAATTGTTAATAAATGGTTAATATAAAGTCATAATAAAATAATATATGCTATAATATATAAGAATTTGGTTCTTTGGTAGATTTATAACAAAATTTTATTTATTATACATGTGTTTTGAATGTGTACAAATAAATTTAATACTTAAGGTAATGGTTTTCTAGTCTCACTTTTATTTTTGTGAGATATATGACATATTCACCAATTATTATTTTTGTGTGGTTTATATACTACCCTATGATGTTTTATATCCTAAATCTACTTTATTTAATTATATTAAAAGTTTCAATTGTTTTTATTCATTCACAAATCTCTTGATTTAAAAGTTTCTCAAGTAGGAATAAGATTTCTAGTCTCACTTTTATTTCTATGAGACTCATGCCTTATTCACCACTTGTTTCTTTTGTGTGGTGTATATATTTACCATGAATATATTATATAATTAATATAATTAAATTTATGGGTATTTAAATATCTATTTTAAGATATATATTTCATGGATTTTATAGTTCAAAAAGTTACCAAATCGAAAAAGTAATTTCTTCTCAGTCTGCCTTTTTTGAGACACATGTTATGTTACGAACCTATATTCTTTTAAAAGGTATATATACTACACTTTGACATGTTTTATCATGAATAAAATTATTTTTATGATATTTTAATATTCTTTTAATGTTATTCATTCATGGTTACTTTGATTCAAAGTTACTAAAGAGGTAAAAGTTTATTGTTACAATCTTATCGTTTATCTGGATTGTTTATGATTATGTTTCCATTGATGAAATATTTTGATCCATATTTAAATTATTCTCATAAATGTTATTCTAATATGGTTATTAATGATATATTCAAGTAATGTTACCATTTTATCACTCTTTGGTACTTAATATAATTGATTCACACTTATCGTGGGTATGACAAAACAATATTTAAATTACCTAAGTATAGTATTGTAGTTAACTCATGTAATCTCCTGAAGAGGAGTTCACAAAAAATGAAGTTGTCACATTTAATTTATTTTATTAAAAAATTTGGGTTTAATTATTTTTTATAAATTGAGGTAAATAAATAGTTTTATATGATTTATTTTAAACAATTGAGAAAGATGGTGACCAGAGCAGGTTTGGCTAAACCTAATGTCATCCTATAATGGATTCCAAATTTTACCCCATTTTCTTTTTTTGAATGGTAAGAGAGAGATACACCAACCAAGTATTATTTAACCCTTTGATATATGGTTATGATTAGAATATTCCTATCTTAAACCTCAGGTTGGTCTACCCTCTTTTCTGTGTGAGTAACATTGCAGCATGTTTTTTTGATTAATTAGGGTAATCCCTGACTAGGAAATGTCATTCCTTAATAAACCAATATTCTAACATATTATCTTAAAAACATGATTAAAACCATAAATAAGTCACCATCTTCCCTAATATTTTCCACCATATATAAAAAATTATTTGGTGGAGGGATATATAGATCATTGAACAAAGAAATTAAAATTTAACAGAATCAAAACCTAACACAACCGCATTTGGAATTTAAAAATGAATTAAGAATTAAAGATAGATGTAGAAAGAAGAAGAGATATTTTTAAATTTAATCACAAAAAATCAATAAATAACACAGGTATAGCCTCCAACTTTCTCGATCACTCAGATAAACTAACCCTCTATGGTTGGGGAAGTCGAGTTGATGTTGGAGAGGGGTGTCATCACAGAGTAAAGAAAATAAAAGAAGAAGAAAGTACAAAAAAAATATATAGAAGGCCATTATATAGAGATTAGATAAAAGATATTTCATCTTAAATCTACCCCTATCCTCTTATTTATAGGCATGTAAGATGCTTCAAGGCATCATAAAGGTCTATTAATGGGTTTTATGAGATAATGGTTTGTCCAAAGTTCAAATTTTGGTTCTGAAATCTTCTTCCAAATGATTTCAATTAAAATTACTTTTGATTGATTGAATTAGAAAAAGTATTATTATATAAAGTTGTTAAAAATATCTTTTTATTTTTACCACAAAATTTTAGATTCATTCGGAACTCTTAGAGAAATTTATTTCCAATTTACCCTAACAATTTATTCTGGCCAGGAAGAATCTTTTAATTTCTAAAATCTAATTTATCATGAATTTATGGCCTTGATTTAGGTATAATCAAGTGAGGACATAGATATTAAAGTTATTTATAAATATTTTATCTTTATCATTTTTTTAATTTTCACTCCATTTGGTCAACCAATTATGAGATATAAGCCCGTCTTTAAAAATATCTGGATTTGTGCACATATTTTGTGGCAAGAATTGTGAGATTATTTTAAGCCTTAAAATGATGGATTAATATTTGGTTTCATAAGAATTAAATGAATACCAAGATGAATTTTAGCCTTAAAAAAGTAATTCCATAAATTAAATCAGTATTAAAGATGTTATGTCCAAAATAATTAAATAAATTAAAATATTTTAATCCAAAAATTATGCCATTTTTCAATTAAGCTGAAAATGATTCTATTACCATAAAATGTTAGAATTGAAATTAAAATATCAATTTTTCGGGATTAAAACCATTGAAATTTATTTAAAATATCCATGGAAATTGTTTGTGTCAATACCTCCACACTTAAACCATGGTTGTCCTCAAGCATAAAATGTCAACATTAAAAATCAACGAGCACCAATGTTATCATTATTCCAATTTAGAGGTAGTGAAATTAAAAAATCATCAATGTCAAATAAAACTATCAAATTTCACATAAAACATAAATTAAATTTCCCATTATTCAAATAAATAATCAATTAATGTATTTTAATTTTCCCATTTATAAAATGATTCATCTTCTTCTTTTATTCAACTAAGATCCCCAATTCATTATTACTAAACATGCCAAATCAAGATCTACCTCAGTTTTGAATCTTTTATCTCATCACTCGTGACATTTTTCAAGTGGAGTTATGTAAATATTATTATAACATGCTTCTTATACATAATATTATAAAAGAATTACTTTCTCCACTTTGTGAAGAAAAAATACACACAAAATCTCAAGGTCTTGTAATTATTGTTCTAATGACTCTAAGGCTTAAGGTTGGTAGGATTTGATGTTTAAAAATTAAGTATCAAGGATAAGGTTTATCTCTTAAATCAAAGTGTATAATATCAAAAATAAAATCTCAATGACATTCTACCCATAAAATCATAACAACCACCACTTCCCATTCTCAAATTAAGGTTATGATCAATGTAAATCATAATCAATAATTTGTGAAACCTATTGAATAATTGTTTTCCCTAGTTTTATAATTTTTTAATTTTTAAAAGAACTTTTTATTTTTTTCTTTTAAGAAAGTTACACTTAAAATTAACCTCACATCCACCACCTAACCAAATATGATTAAAATCATTGGTCTAATAATGGTAATTTTTTGTTTTCTGAAATCACAACCCATTTTCTTATTTTTTGGTCATTTTTTTTCATTATACCTTTTTTTTCAAGAGGAGAAAACAATAAAGGGGACAATGAGTAAATCATGAATCTTTCTTAGTAACCACAATTAGTACCCCCAATTTTTTTCTTGCAATGTATATCATCCCTTCCACCATGACTACCTTAATCCCCACTCTTAAACTTTAAAATATCACGAAAATACTAATAATATGGTAGGAATAGATAAAAATAGCTTGAAACATGGATCATACCTAGAAATGTCATTCATGGTTTCTATGGGCTAAATGAGGATTTATGTAAATGTGGTATTTTAAGGATAAGGACTTTTAAAAATATCACTACCACAAAACTGGGCAAGGCATGCGCCTTCCTTTATCAGTGCTAACAGTAAAGCGCTGATAAAGGGCCGGGCCTTTATCAGTGCTTTTTAGCGCTAATAAAGGGCTTATTTATCAAAGCTAAAAAAGCATTGATAAAGGTTGTATGTATCAGCGCTTTTCATTTTAGCGCTGATAAATACACCCTTTATCAGCACTTTTTACTAGAACTGATAAAGGCTCACGCAGATTTGTTAAAAACCCGTGGGTCCTCTTCCTACTCCCTGCACCCGGTCAAGCTCTCACAGAAGCCCTCCTCTACGCCGCTACCCGCCGCCTCCTCCTCCGCCGCCGCAGCCATTTCCTCCTCCTTCTCCTCCTCCTCCGGCCGCCTCCTCCTCCTACTCCGGCCTCCTCCTCCTCCTCCTCCTCTGCTCCTCCTCCTCCTCCCCCTCCTCCACCGCAACCTCGTCCTCCTCCTCCTCCACCGGCGCTTCCTCCTCCTCCTCCTAGTCTGCGTCCTCATCCTCCTCCTCCTCCACCGGCGCCTCCTCCTCCTCCTCCTCTTCCTACTCCGCTGCCTCCTCCTCCACTGCGTCTTCCTCCTCCTCCTCCTCCTCTTCCTCCTCCTCCTCCGCTGCCTCCGATGCCTCCGCCCTGCCTCCACCCTGCCTCCACGCTGCCTCCGTTGCCTCCGGTGCCTCCGCTGTCGACACCTCCTTCTCATCCGCCACCGGGTCCTCCTCTATAAGGTGATTCAAATTTAATTTTCATGAATTAATTATGTTTGGAATGGTAAGTGTTTTACCAACTATTCTTCATGTTGAATCTTCAGTTTCCATGGGTGGTTTGGGACTGTGGTTATGTTTTGATCCTGACTATGGGTTGTTTTTATGATTTCCCACTACTTCATTATATTTATTTAGTTATTATTATGTTTTGGTGTTTTCATTTAGTTCTTTTTTTGTGATTTGATGTTGGGTTTTCCTTGATGGAGGTTGTTCATGTTTCTTGTAGACAATACCTCCTAGAAGGACCATGTAGAATCATAGAGAGTGTGAACCAGAGTACCCCAAAGAGGAACCATCCCATTGACACAATTTTTTTTGGATTCAATGATTTATAATTTCAAAAACGTGGGTTAAATTGGTATCCATGATAAGACATGAACTATGGACCACACTCAAGAATTTTCAAAGAATAATTCAGAGTTTTTCCTTACGGAAAAGAAAACCAAGTAATTTAAGGAGTAGTTGGACTGTATCAAGTAGATCTTAGAGTTTTTAAAAACCCCTAAGACATCTAAACTGTTATTTTTTGGTTCCTTTTTAAAATAATTTATTTGAATGTGGTGCGATTCAATGATTCTTTCGAGGAATAGAGAGGATCTCACTTTTACCACTTTCCAAGTGGTATTTCTTTAGAGGTTCTACCCAGATACCTTGATATTGATGAATGACTATGTGTTTTTAAAGCTAGAGTATTGTGGTCATTTAGTCATGGATTATGCCACTAGATTCCGTAATTTGGTTCATGTATCTCTTTATCTCCCCACGAACGATTATCTTATGGCTATTAATTTTGAGATGGGTTTTGAGGAAATATATCAGATTTATTCTTATTGTTCTAAGTATACCAACCTATTTTTAGGTGTTTCCCAAGGTATTGATGTGAGAGGAATATTTTAAATGAAATATTGGGCTCAATGGTTTTCCATTAATGGGTGGTATCCATAGTTATTTTTGAGGATAAAATATAAAGCACGATGAGTCTTAGAGAAGTAGTGGAAATGGATTTGAGTAGTATTTATGAACAGATTATGTGGATTCTATGGACAATGGACCTATTTTTTTATCAGATTATAAATGTGGGAAACATCTGGACGATTTTACCAGAGACTCTGAGGGCATTCCACCTATTTGGGTAGCCAGGGAATATCTTGTGATTTTTTCAATTGGCTCCTAATGGGAGTGGTGTAGGCTCCACTTTTTAAAGGGCTATTAGTTAAAATAAGAGGCTTCAAATGGTGGAGGATCACATCCTAAAAGAAAGGGGGATTCTTAATAGAGAAATAATACATAGAAGAGTCTAATCCAGAAAAAATCAATGCAGTAGAGGTCATTCATGAGGACTCATAATCTTGGCCAACCACAATTCGAGGTGATTTTTTTTAATTCTTCTATAGTATTGGTTTCATTTCAAAATGGTGAATCCTAGTCATTAATTTCACATATTTTTTTATTACTTGGTTATGAAGGCAGCGTTTATGAATTATTTCATGTATTGCCTAACTCTTTTGGGTAGGAAAAATGGTCATGGTTTCATGTTCTTTGAGAGTTGTGTTGTGGTACATGGTATGGAGGACATTTCGGAATTCCATGTTTTGGACCTGGTCTTTTCCGACCTCATTATCATCTTGGATTTTTTATTGGATTTAGTGCACTAGATGACTATTATCACCATTGGGTTCAGTTACATACTCTTAACAGGAGATTCCATGTCTTTTATGAAGATTGTGATCTATAACCATGGAGGGTATGACAAGTTGCTTCTATGTTATGGTTCATATCATGTCATTTTTCCAAGGTTTTCCTTGGGGTTGTTGAGAAGTGTTCTTCATGTGAAATTCCAGTGGTCATGGAAAAGTACACAAAATTATTTCTAGAGGACTTCATGGGATAACCTCCCCAATGAGTGTTTGCGTTTTCTATCTATTTGCTTCACAGGACGATCCCATTTTCCATTCCATCACATCATAAGGCTCTGGCCTATTTAGAGGAGCTAAAAGATCAGCTAGAAGATCTTTAGGGAAATCGTTCTATCTATATGATCATGTCACTATGGGATTTTCCAATTCTGTTTTCAATGAAGTCATATCATAGCCTATTAATTTTAACAGTCTACCGTAGTCATAGCCAGGTGATAGTAATGAATAATTACATATTGCCTATAATTGATGATTTTTTTGACCATCTTATAATGTTCTATTGGTTTTTGAAAATTTTCTAGAGATCAGGGTACCAACAGTTGAGGGTTTGGGAAGAGGATGCTCAAAAGATATATTTTTAAAGTCGATATGGAAATTTAAAGTATTTATGAATTCCATTTGGGATCACCAATACTCTATCTATTTCATGGAACTGATGAACTAGATCTTTAATATCTTTCTAGACACCTCCATTTTCGTTTTTTTAGAATACTTCTTGGTGTATTACAATATATAGGAGGAGTACTCAGATAATCTGGAGGTTGTTTTGGGTGTTTTTAGAGAGATTTGTCTTTATTAAAATATTATAAATTCCCCATATTTTGTTTAAGAAGTATTGTTTCATGGTCACATTATTTCCTTGGAAGGAGTTCTAGGTTATCCAGAAAAGGTTCGAGAAGTCATTTCTCCAAATCAGTCAAAGAATGTATTCAAGATCCAAAAAATTATAGACTTAGTCATTTCATGGTCACATTATTTCCTTGAAGTATCATGTTTTTTATCTAAATTATACTCATATTCCTTCTCCTCTAACCTATATACTCATCCTATGGATTTCAAATAGGATGAATATAAATAAAGAATGGATGAATGCCATTCAGTTGACAAAAGAGTATGAAGAAGGCGTGAAAGAATTTGTCAAGTTTTCAAAAGATCATGCATGTGACTCTTCTCAAATCCTTTGTCCATGTTTACGCTGTTGTTATTCAAAACAAATTAGTCCAGATGAGTTGGAAGTACACTTGATCTGTCACGGAATAGATCAAAGTTATACATGTTAGAATAAACATGGGGAAACAACGAATGTAGGTAGTGACTGGGGTGACACTACGTTTTATGGATCATCTGATATGATTACAAACATGAACAATGAAGATGACCATATGGAGGATGTGATTACATATGTGAATGATGATGAAGATCGTATTGAGAAAATGACAAGGACCTTCGAAGATAAACTTCGTGATTGCCCAAAATTGTTTGAGAAGTTAAAAAGTTGTGCAAAGACGCCATTGTATGCTGGTTGCACTAAATATACAGTATTGTCAGTCGTACTGAAGCTGTATAATTTGAAAGCAGATAACGGGTGGAGTGATGACAGTTTTACGAAACTACTTGCCCTCTTGAATGACATGCTCCCAGAAGACAATGAGCTCCCGAGCCGAACATACGATGCCAAACGAATGCTACGATCTATGGGTATGATCTCTGAAAGAATACACGCCTGCCCGAATGACTGTATACTATTTCGCAAGGACCACAAATCACTTAAAGAATGCCCAATGTGTGGTGCTTGTCGATACAAGAAAGATGAATCCATTCCTACTAAAGTTGTATGGTACTTTCCAATCATTCCAAGGTTTAGATGCCTATATGGAAGTAAGGAGACTGCAGAACAATTAACATGGCATGAAGATACAATAATTAAATATGGGATACTACATCACCCGAAAAAATCTTCTCAGTGGAATAGAATCGATCATGAGTATCCTGAATTTGGAAACGAGTCGAGAAACCTTCATCTTGTGTTATCTACAGATGGAGTGATTCCTTTTGGTTTTCAAAGCAGCAGTCACAGTACATGGCTGGTTATGTTGATAAATTATAACTTACCACCGTGGTTATGCATGAAACAAAAATACATCATGTTATCTATGCTTATATCAGGACCAAAACAACTGGGTAATGATATTGATGTTTATTTAGCTCCATTGATCGAATATTTGAAATTATTGTGGGATTGAGGTGTTACATTGTATGATGCTTACAGAAAGGAAGATTTCACTTTGAGAGTCATGTTGTATGGGAAAATAAATGAATTCCCTGCTTATGGAAATTTTTCAGGATATAGCATTAAAGGAACTCAAGGCTGTCCCATTTACGAAGAAGGTACACAATAAATTAGGTTGAAACATTCATCGAAAACCGTGTTTCTAGGACATCGCAGATTTCTACCACGACGACATAAGTACCGTTCTTGGAAGACATCATTCAATGGAAGTTCAGAAGAACGTACAACATCGTCTCCACTAACAGGCGATCAGTTGTTTGAGAAAGTTAAAAATGTGGACACTACTTTTGGTAAATCGGCTTCGAAAAACCTTACGAAAATCGGTTGAAAAAAGAGATCAATTTTTTTTGAATTACAATACTGGAATTGTCTGTATGTAAGAAATTTTATTGATGTTATGCATGTAGAAAAAAATGTATTTGACAGTGTTATCAGCACGTTGCTAAATACATCTGAAAAAACAAAATATGGAATTAAGGCTAGGTTGGACATGGTTGAGATGGGAATACGAGAAGAGTTGGCACCAATTAAGGGTCAAAAACAGACATTTCTTCCTCCTGCTGCTTACACTCTTTGCAGGCAGGAGAGATATCAGTTTTGTAACTTCTTGAATGACGTAAAGGTTCCAGAGGGGTATTCGTCAAATATCAGTAACCATGTGTCAATGAGCGACTTGAAGTTAAAAGGTCTAAAATCACATGACTGTCATGTTTTGATGAAAAATCTCATTTAAATTTCTTTACGTTTCATTTTTCCCAAGATTGTCCGCCATACATTAACGAAACTGTGTTTCTTCTTCAAAGCTATATGCAACAAAGTTATAAACCCGACGAAATTGCTATCTATGGAAAAAGAAATTGCCATCATATTATATGAATTAGAAATTTTCTTCCCACCTTCATTTTTTGATATGATGGTTCATTTGATGGTCCACTTGGTGAGAGAGATTCGACTATGTGGTCCTGTACATTACAGATGGATGTACCCCATTGAACGGTATATGAAGATTTTGAAATGGTATGTCAAAAATTGAAGTCGGCCAGAGGGTTGTATTGCAGAGCGATATATTGTTGAGGAAGCTGTTGAATTCTGTACCGAATACTTGTATGGTGTGGAAAGCATTGGCTTACCAAAATCTCGTCACACTGGGAGGCTTGAGGGTGAAGGAATTTCTGGAAGAAAGGTTGTCACAATCAATATTACAGATCGGGAGCAGGCCCACCTTTATGTTTTTCATAACAGTTTCGACATTGACCCATATGTTGAAATCCACAAAGAAATTATTAGGCATTTGAATCCATCATGGGCTGAAAAATGGATATCAGATACACATAATTGACAGTTTATAGGATGGTTTCGAGATCATATTTTTAAGAAGTCAGATGAAAATCCAAAGTCAATTTCGGAACGACTTCGATGGCTAGCCGGAGGACCAAGTGTGTATGCATTATCTTACAATGCTTATATAGTTAATGGTTATACATTTTATACTAATGAACATGATGAAGACAATACCATGAATAGCGGGGTTACACTTGTGGCTGAAGCGATGCATGTTTCTTGTTCTAAGGATAGAAATCCAATTTATGCGAATATGTCATACTTTGGCATCATCAAACAAATATGGGAGTTGGATTATACGGAATTTCAAGTTCCTATATTTCAATGCAAGTGGGTTGATAACAGGATTGCTATTAAAATAGATGATTTGGGATCCGTGAAAGTTAATTTTAGTAAGGAAGGGGAGAAAGATGAACCATTTATAATGGTATCACAGGCAGTGCAAGTATTTTATGTTCCAGATCCCACAAACCGAAACTGGTCAATTGTTCTATTATCGACCAAAACAGCTGAAGGGTAAGATGAAAATTAAACGGAAGATGACCCTTTCATTGGGAATTCGCAATCATTTCACAGTGGTCCCAATGTAGACGACGTTTTGTATGTCAGGGGAGACCACAATGAAGGGATATAGATAGTTGATAGAGGGGTCAAATCCCTTCAGCCTTTAAAAAAAGGGAGTTCAATAATCAGGTTATTGATTTTTATTGTAATATAGATTGTGTTACATTATGTTATTATCTGTTCACTGCTGCTTTTATGTGATCTAAATTAAATTTTAAACCAGTTCTGCAGATAATGACTTCTTCACCTGCTGATGCACCCAATCCCGAGACACAACACGTCTCTCAACCTGTTGCAGCTGGTCCCACTACTGTGAGACAATAGGTCTCTCAACCTGTTGCAGCTGGTCCCACTACTGACGTACAAAAGGTCTCTCAACCTGTTGCAGCTGGTGTCAGTGCCGATGCTAGTGCTTCAGAGAAACATAATGATGATGCAGAAACTGAGGAAATGGTAGGCGATGAAACCCCAGCGACAAAAAAAAAATAGGTGCACCGTAGTTTGACAGTTTTAGCAAAAATCCTTAAGGCAAAAGAAAAAGGCATCAAATATGAGGTGGGATGGAATAAGCTAGGCCGACATGTAAACCCCAACAAAGCCATGTTTAGTAGCTATATTGGAATCGTCACTCGACAACGCGTGCCGATTGACGTAGAGTCGTGGCACCATGTTGTCAGCGGGTTGAAAACATTAATGTGGGAAGATATTACGGTAACATTACGATATCATCTATTTAATTTATTAAAATAAAATAAAATATTAAAATATTGACTAACCCTTCATCATCTCTTGCAGAGTGCATTTATAGTAGATGTTTTGCACAAAGAATATGTTTTCAGACTGGCAGGAAGGATTCATAGAGGCTTTCGCACCATTTTAACGAAACATCATATGAAAGATGCCGAAGGGAAAATCAATCCGCACCTACCTCCTCTTTATGCACACTTGATATCCCAAGGAACGTGGGATGCGTTTTGCAACCGTCGTGCGGAACAAAATTTTCAGGTACATTGTGTTTGGTTACACATTGTGTAACGTTGCTTGTATTCATCACGTTGATTGATAGGTTTTTATTTATGAAACAGCAACTGAGTGATGAAAATAAAGAACGGGCAGCAAAACCAGCGTACCTCTATTGTAAAGCAAGGTTGGGGTACGCTTCAATTGAAAAACAATTGGTATGTATTTTAAAAGTACTGTAATAATTTTATGTGACATAAAACAACACTGTAACCATGTTTCTCTGTTTATATGCAGATTGATGAATCAAAATCTCAAGTCACTTCCATTCCACGCCATGTGCTATGGAAGGAGGCTCGTGTTAATAAAGAGGGGAAACTGATAGATTAAAACTCATAAAAAGTGTGGGAAACATGTGTAAGTATGACATAATATAAACTTTTTTTTCTTTAAATCACTATTACATAACGATGCTTACTTATTTTTTTCATATTTTCTATTTGACATAGTCATAGGAATCAACAACACCCGCACTGGATGCAGACATACTTTCAACGGCCTTGAAACAGCCAGAACAGTATGGCCGCGTCAGAGGTGTGGGTTTTGGGGTGTCACCCCGGACATATTTTCAGAAAAAAAAACAAGAGGATGAACAAACTAAATAATTTCATGTAATGAGAGATAAAGTATCTACCCTTGAAGAACTAATCCAAACTCAGGGAGAGATTCTAAGGAGTTTGATGGAGGAGAGGCGAAGAGAACAAACAACTCAAGAACAACCCCCGTGAGAAGATCCACCCCTCACCAGCTTTGAGGCGATCCATTCCCCTCAAAGACCTGACTTAACCGAGGTAATCAATGTTATAATATTAGTTTTTGTGAGATGTGAATCACATAGACACTGATACCTTTCATGTAATGATATTCTGTAGGGTGAAAATGACTGTGATTTATTTCTGTCAACTCCCACCCATCGCCTTGTAATGAGGGCTACGGTGTTCAATATGCAGAATGACACGCTACACTCCAGACCACTTCCAACCGGTCATGTCAAAGTGTCGATTAACGTAGTTCATGAGCCGAGTGCCAAGATACCCGTTCCAAATGATGATGACGACATTCATACGGTGGAAAAAGCTATTGGAACATTCGTTGCATGGTCGTCGAATCTTGTAAAAAAACATGTCGAGCAGGAGGTATTCATTTCCAGTTCATTTTTCAAGAAGAACCTTTAAAATTAAATTAGAAAATGGCTGAACTGATGAATGTTATTACAGAAGGATAAAATGGAGAAGATAAAATGAAAGAGTGGCTCCAACATTGGATCAACCAACTGATCAAAACGATCTATTGAGAGCGCGTTCACCCCACCCGTTCTATATCTACATTTAATATCATTGCAAGCTCACGTGGATACGAAAATGAAAGACGAAAAGAGTCATAAAATTGTTTGTGAAAAAGATATGTACGGAGAGGAAACAACAGATTTCGTTAGTGCAGACGCTGTTTCTGAGATCATCACATATGACTGGCTAGGAGCCTCAGTTATAAATGTATACATGAGGTATGTTTTCATGATTTGATTTTACAGAAGCTGATATACTTTGATAATTATGGATAAATACATCTCATATTTTTCACAGGTGTATATATGAAAAAAAATTGAAGGGATTTTCCCATGAATACAAATTTGGACTCGTTAGTCCTCACACCATTTCTACACAACGGACAGAAATAGATTCTAATTTTCAGGCTGAATTGATGTCAAATCTGCTAAGAACGTTTCAAAGAAGAATTACGACTGACAAGATCTTTTTAATACCAACGATGCAAGGGTAAAACTCTACATTTTAATCATATCAATTATATTTTCATTTCTATCAGTACTTATTTCTTTTTGTGTTTTTAGGGAACATTGGATGCTCATTGCAGTCAATTTGGATACTCCAAAGATTTATTTTCTGGATTCACTGCATGGATATCCAACTAACTGACCACAGATGATGGAGATTATCAATTTTTAATACACTAGATCCAACATTTTAGAACTAAATATCTAGTTATATAATTTATATTATCTTTTAATGAGGATTTTGTTATGATAGGGCGGTGTATGAATATCGTCTAAAGGCTGGAATGAATCCAGGGCATAAGGACGACAATACCCACAAGATCTACAAATGGAGAAGTATCTGGGTATATATAATTATAGTTCACTATCCAAATACATATCAAAACAAATTACTTATTTTTCTCGATGTTTTTGCAGTGTCCGAAACAAACAAATGACAAGGACTGCAGTTATTATGTTTGTAAATTTATAAAAGAGATCATATTTCATGAACAAACTAGCATCCCTAAAGAGGTATTTTTGAAAATAATTACTACTTTATTTAAAATAATTATTAACCATTTGTGTATTTATATTTTTTCATTACTACTATGACTGTCGCAAAAACTCTTATTCAGAAGATGATATAAATGTCTTTAGAAACGAATGGGCATCATACCTGATGGAAGAATGTAAAAAAATAGGACAATGAAGGTGAATTCCTAATACTTATGTTATTTTTATATGGTCATTGATATCTCCCTTTACACTTATTGAGAATATATAATCTCCCTTTCTTATGTTTCATATCCTTAGATTAGTGAATTCCTACTACTTAGTTTGTAAATGACATAAAATTTGGAAAACAAAACCAATGACATACGCCCAACCAAGGAAATGCGTTCGGATTGTTTTGATACTTTAGGACAAAGATCCACGAGTTATTTGTGACGTGTATGAATCGGCCGCACCTCAATCCGACGCACGGTGTGACCAGTATGGCTAAAAGTGTCTGATATCAGTTTCAAATTGAGATAAACTTTGGAAAACAACACCAATGACATACGCCAAACCGAGGAGACGCATTCAGATTGTTTTGATACTTTAGTACAACTATCCACGAGTCATTTGTGACGTGTACGAATCGACTGCACCTCAATCTGACACACGGTGTGACCGGTATGGCTAAAAGTATCTGATATCAGTTTCAAATTGAGATAAACTATGGAAAACAACACCAATGACATACGCCAAACCGAGCAAACGCTTTTGGATTGTTTTGATACTTTAGTACAATGATCCACGGGTCATTTATGACGTGTACGAATCGACCGCACCTCAATCCGACGCACGGTGTGACCGGTATGGCTAAAAGTGTCTGATATCAGTTTCAAATTGAGATAAACTTTGGAAAACAACACCAATGACATACGAAAAACCAATCAAACGCATTTGGATTGTTTTTATACTTTAGGACAACGATCCACGAGTCATTTGTGATGTGTATAAATCGACTGCACCTCAATCCGATGCACCGTGTGACCGGTATGGCTAAAAGTGTCTGATATCAGTTTCAAATTGAGATAAACTTTGGAAAACAACACCAATGACATACGGAAAACTGAGAAAATGTGTTCGGATTGTTTTGATACTTTAGGAAAACGATCCACGAGTCATTTTTGACGTGTAAGAATCGACCACACCTCAATATGACACACGGTGTGACCGGTATGGCTAAAAGTGTCTGATATCAGTTTAAAATTGAGATAAACTTTGGAAAACAACACCAATGACATACAACAAACTGAGGAAATGCATTCGGATTGTTTTGATACTTTAGGAAAACGATCCATGAGTCATTTGTAACATGTAAAAATCGACCGCACCTCAATCCAACGCACGGTGTGACCGGTATGGCTAAAAGTGTCTGATATCAATTTCAAATTGAGATAAACTTTGGAAAACAACACCAATGACATACGCCAAACCAAGGAAACACGTTCGGATTATTTTTATACTTTAGGAAAACGATCCACGAGTCATTTGTGACATGTACGAATTGACCGAACCTCAATACAACGCACGGTGTGACCAGTATGGCTAAAAGTGTTTGATATCAGTTTCAAATTGAGATAAACTTTGGAAAAAAACAACAATGACATACGCCGAACCGAGGAAACGCGTTCGGATTGTTTTGATACTTTAGGAAAACTATCCAAGAATCGTTTGTGACGTGTAAGAATCGACCGCACCTCAATCCGACGCACGATGTGACTGATATGGCTAAAAGTTTCTGATATCAGTTTCAAATTGAGATAAACTTTGGAAAACTACACCAATGACATACGCCAAACCGAGAAAACGCGTTCGTATTGTTTTGATACTTTAGTACAACGATTCACGAGTCATTTGTGACGTGTATGAATCTACCGCACCTCAATCGACCTTACGGTGTGAATGGTATGGCTAAATGTGTCTGATATCAGTTTCAAATTGAGATAAACTTTGGAAAACAACAACAATGACATACGCCAAACTGAGAAAATGCGTTCGTATTGTTTTTATACTTTAGGAAAACGATCCACGAGTCATTTGGGACGTGTATGAATTGACCGCACCTCAATTCGACGCACGGTGTGACCGGTATGGCTAAAAGTGTCTGATATTAGTTTCAAATTTAGATAAAATTTAGAAAACAACACCAATGACATACGGCAAACTGAGCAAACACATTTGGATTGTTTTGATACTTTAGGAAAATGATCCACGAGTCATTTGTGACGTGTATGAATCGACCACACCTCAATCCGACGCATGGTGTGACTGGTATGGATAAAAGTGTCTGATATCAGTTTTAAATTGAGATAAACTTTGGAAAACAACACCAATGACATACGCCAAACCGAGGAAATGTGTTCGGATTGTTTTGATACATTAGTAAAATGATCCACGAGTCATTTTTAACGTGTAAGAATCGACCGCACCTCAATCCGACGCATGGTGTGACCAGTATGGCTAAAAGTGTCTGATATCAGTTTCAAATTGAGATAAACTTTGGAAAACAACACCAATGACATACGCCAAACCGAGGAAACGCGTTCTGATTGTTTTTATACTTTAGGACAATGATCCACAAATCATTTGTGATGTGTAAGAATCGACCACACCTCAATCCGACGCACGGTGTGACCGGTATGGATAAAAGTGTCTGATATCAGTTTAAAATTGAGATAAACTTTGGAAAACAACACCAATGACATACGCCAAACCGAGAAAACACATTTGGATTGTTTTGATACTTTTGGAAAACGATCCACGAGTCATTTGTGATGTGTATGAATTGACCGCACCTTAATTGACCGCACGGTGTGACCGGTATGGCTAAAAGTGTCTGATATCAGTTTCAAATTGAGATAAACTTTGGAAAACAACACCAATGACATACGCCAAACCGATCAAACGTGTTCGTATCATTTTTATACTTTAGGACAACGATCCACGAGTCATTTGTGACGTGTACGAATGGACCGCACCTCAATCCGACGCATGGTGTGACCGGTATGGCTAAAAGTGTCTGATATCAGTTTCAAATTGAGATAAACTTTGGAAAACAACACCAATGACATACGCCAAACCGAGAAAACGCGTTCGGATTGGTTTGATACTTTAGGACAACGATCCACGAGTCATTTGTGACGTGTAAAAATTGACCGCACCTCAATCCGATGCACGGTGTGACCGGTATGGCTAAAAGTGTCTGATATCAGTTTCAAATTGAGATAAAATTTGGAAAACAACACCAATGAAATACGGAAAACCTAGAAAACGCGTTCGTATTGTTTTGATACTTTAGGAAAATGATACACGAGTCATTTTTGACGTGTAAGAATCGACTGCACCTCAATCCGACGCATGCTATGACCGGTATGGCTAAAAGTGTCTGATATCAGTTTCAAATTGAGATAAACTTTGGAAAACAACACCAATGACATACTCCAAACCGAGAAAACACGTTCGGATTATTTTGATACTTTAGGACAACAATCCACGAGTCATTTGTGACGTGTATGAATCGACCACACATCAATCTGACTGATGCATGGTGTGACCGGTAAATCTTTTCATTAGATAAAGAATCAGTATTTATTAAATGAGACAAATCAATCAAAAACATATTGATTTTACATTATTCCCTTTAATTGTTATGAAAATGAAAACTTTTGAGTTTCAAATTTCATATTTTAGTTTCACATTTCCATATTAATGTATTCTTTCATATTACTATTTTAATTTCTTTCATTATTGCATTACTAACATAATATTTTTTTTCTTATATAGGTGAATTTTTTTCCTTGAGTTCGGATGCTTTGTTCGACAACAAATACCATCGAGAGTGGATCACAGATATCAAAGGATGAAACATGAATGTTTATAACTATTGTTGAATAATTGTAAATGTAACCATGTAAAACAATGTTTGAAACGTATATAGCAATGCGTTTTTTGTATTCATGATGTTAAGTAAATTTATATACCGTTGTCAGTCAAAATATTGGGTGCAGGTGATATGGTGTGCAGGACTGCATGTGCTACTTTGTGCAGGTATTCTGGTGTGCAGGTGTGCAGGTACTGTTTTTTAGGTGCAGGCGATGGGGCCATTATCAGCGCTTTTTTAGCGCTCATAAAGGAAACCTTTAACAGTGCTAGAGGAGCGCTAATAAAGGAACCCTTTATCAGCGCTCCGTCAAGCGCCGATATAGGAGACCTTTATGAGCGCTAAAAGAAGCGCTGATAAAGGGGTCCTTTATCAGCTCTTCGAGAAGCGCTGATATAGGAGACCTTTTTCAGTGCTAAGAGAAGCGCTGATAAAGGCGGACCTTTATCAGCGCTTTTGTTAGCACTGATAAAGGTCTCCTATATCAGCCCTTCTGGGAGCGCTGATAAAGGGGACCCCCCTTTATCTTCGCCGGCATTAACAGCGCTTTTCTAGTGTTGTTTGTTCCGTTTTTTAGCACTGATAAAGGGCCAGGTTGTAGTAGTGTATTCCTCAATCATTTTAAATGTTTTTTTATAGTCATATATTTAATAATTTTAAATTCAAGTTCTAGTAGGTGGAATGTCCCAAGATCACTTGAGAAATATGCTCTGGAATAAATAAGAATTACTTGATCAAGAAATCATTTAGGAAATTAGACATATGATTTGGGGAAATGACTCAAGACATGAATAAAACTCCCTTTAGCAATGATTCTTCAATTCGGTGGTGCAAGTCCTGTTCCTTCATTTCTGTTTTGCAGCACTTTCGCGATGTGTGTTCTATTAAGTTTCTCTATTTTTTAGACATGAATCATCTTCATTAACAGGCCTAAAAATTTAGTATAAAAACAAATGATAGTGCATGTCTATTCTGTTATGATATAATATTATTGAGAGGAAAATTGGATTAAAGGAAGGAAAAAAACACGGGTTTCCTCTTGAAATAACTTTTGTTTAATGTCATTGGCTTGACTCAAAAAATGATTTTTTTAAAAAAATACTAGACTAAAAGATTGCTTCCCACACAATTAATTAATGTAGTTTCCTTAATGTATTTAAATTTATTTTTCATGTAAGTATATTAAAAATGAAATTACTTATTTTAATCAAATGTAAAGGAAAGATGAAACCTGGTAGGCCTTCATTGGTAATCATGGTAAAGGAGTGTGATCTCCTCCATTAGTTATTGTAGTATGGTACCATGTAATTATTTAGCCCCTTCTCATTAAAGTGAAGGGGTTTTATCATATTTCCTTTTCAATCAACACAACACCAAATGTGTACACGTGAATAAGAGTAAAGGGAACTTCCTATATGGAAGAAAGTTTACCTGGAATTGGTTTAAGTCTGGATTTTTATAACATTACTTGATCTCTAGGGTTAAAGGTTATTGGTTGAATTAGTTTCTCATGGGCCATCCTTTTTCTCTCTTTTTAGATCTTTTAATTTTCAAAATCTTACCTTATGATTTCCCCTAACTCCTGTAACTACAATCTACTCTCATTCCTAGCTTTATGAAGGTCCAAATTCATCTATCTTACTGCCCAATATGCTTTGAGTTAAAATTACATAGGATGGTGGAAGCTATTTTCATAAATTAATATATAGGGGATCATCCATAAGGGTGTATTATAGGCTATTCTATAATCCCATAAGATATCATGTAACATTTAGATCAAGTCCTTCCTATTGGGTTTTACTAGTTTTTTCTAGAATTCCTTTGATTTATCTACTGGAGACTTCTGCTTAACCATTTTTTGTGGATGGTATAGAGTTGATATTCTATGACGTACCCTATAATTTTTTTAGCAATGCATCAATTTTACTATTATAGAAATGAGTTCCTTGGTCACTGATTATTGCTCGTGGCACTCCAAACCTATAAAATATGTTATCCCTAACAAAATCAAAAACAACTTTATCATCACCAGTCCTAGTGGAGTTTGTTGCCACCCATTTTGAAACATGATCAAAAACCAAAATAATATATGAATTTCAAAATGACATTGAGAATGGTCCCATGAAGTCTATTCCCCATACTTCAAAAATTTCACAAAAAGTAATTGGTTTTTGAGATATTTCTTATCATTTTGAGATATTATCAAAAAATTTGAATCTTTCATATCTTTTAAAAAATTCATATCCATATTTGAATATGGTGGGATAATAAATTATAGAATATAAAATTTTTTAGGCTATTATCTAAGGTCCAAATTGTCCTCCATAAGATAGTTTATAACACAATTATAACACTAATACAATTTCACTTTATGGTAATACTATTCTTTTGATTTTATCATTAAAAATTTACCACAGAAATGGGTGTGACAAAATATAAAATCTCGATTTAAATTTAATCTTATGTTTTTATGAGATTTTAGATGGGAGGGTACTTGATATGTAACCAAATAATTGACAATATTGGAATACTATAGTACTTTACTATTTATGATGTAGAGATTTTTTTCAGAAATACCATCATTAAGTGGGTTATGGTTTTGAATTTCTACTTCATTGGGGTAGAGAAATTGACTTAGATGATCGACCACCTGATTTTCAGTTCCATTTTTATTTTTAATTTCTATATTTAACCCTTCTAAGAGTAACATCCATCTCACTAGCCTTGTATTTTTATCTACATATTTCATTAAATACTTGAGTGCTGAATGATCAGAAAAAACAACAACTTTAGTTCCAAGAGTATATTATAAGAATTTATCTAGTGTAAAGATGACTATAAATAACTCCATCTTGGTGGTTTTGTAATTGATTAGTATGGAATCCAAGGTCCTTGATTCATAGGATATGACTTGAGTATTACTTTAAATTCTTTGTGATAGAGAGGATCCCATTTTTTAGTTGAATACATTACATATCAACTCAAAAGGGTACTCCTAGTTGGGTGGTTTCATTATTGGAGGTGTGGTCAACCTTTTATTTAACTCATGAAATGATTTTCTACATGAATAATCAACATTAAAGTTATCTTCCTTTAGAAGTGATCTTGAGAGAGGGAGAGAAATATTACTAAAATATTTTATGAATCTTTTGTAAAATCCTGCATATTCTAAAAAGGATCTAAAATGTCTTAAAAAAGTTGTATACGAAAAGGAATTTATTACTTAAACTTTTGATTTATCAACCTCAATCCATTTTTTTAAATTATGTGCACACATATTATTCCCTTTTCAACCATGAAATTAAATTTTTAAAAATCTAAGACATGATTATTTTCAATTCATGTTTTCAAATTTTTTTCCAAATTTCCCAAACAATGATCAAATGAAATACCAAAAATTGTGAATGCATGAAGAAATACCTCTAGGAAGTCCTCAATATTATCTAAGAAAATAATCACCATACACTATTGAAATGTACTCGTGGAATTGAATAGACCTAGAGACATCATTTTGTAGGTTAATTTCCCAAAAGGACTGGTGAAGGATGTATTCTCCTAGTCTTTTGGTGTGAAAGGTACCTGGAAGTATCATGAGAATCCATCTAAAAAATAGTAATGAGTTTTTCCAGCTAACCTTTCTAGCATATGATTTATGAATGGAATGGGAAAATGGTATTTTTTAGTAGCTTCATTTATATTACTATAAAATATACACTCTCTCTAGATATTTTTTTTACTCTCATGGGGATTAGTTAATTTATTTCATTATTAACAGTGGTCCGACCAGTTTTCTTATGAAATACATGAATGTGACTAATCCACTGAGAATTAGAGATCAGATAAATGATTTCATCTGCTATAAATTTATCTATATATTTCTTAAAAACCTATATTATGGTGGTATTGAGTCTTATTTGAGGGTGTCTTACTAGTTAGGAATCACTTTCTAAAAATATTATATGAGATCAGACCTTGGGATTGATTCTGGGTATATAACCTGAACTCCATCCTACAGCTTGAACATTTCTTCTGAGAAGGTCAATCAGAGTTTGTTCTTGTGAATAGGATAGGTTACTGGAAATAATTACCATAAATTTCTCCCATTCCATTAGGTAACCATAATTAAAATCACTTGGAAATGTCTTAAGTTCTAGACATTTTAATATATGATATAGAATTTAGGTTTCCTACTTCTAAGGATGGAATATATAGTGTCATCTCATTATCTTTTAATAAATCATTGAAAAAGTCAGATTTTACCTTTTCCTAAAACATGATATTAGGATTTTTAGGTTCTTGGAAATTGGAAAATTTAAATAAAAATTGTCCTCCTAATAATAAAAATCCATAAAGCATTCCTGAATCTTAAATTGGTTCTATAACTTCATCTTGGGAGATTGCATAAAGTGAGTGATGATTGGAAGGATGTTTCATCACATAAAAAATGTTGAAGTGTATTATACTATCTCTAAGTTCTACTATGAGTGTTCCTTCACAAACATTGATGATAGTATTTGCTGTTTTCAGGAGGGGTCTCCCTAGGATGATGAGAGAGTGTCATGGTTCTTTATATTCTTCCATGTTAAGGACATAAGAGTCTACTGGAAAGATAAATCTTCTTACTCCCATGAGTATATATTCTAAAACTCCAGTGGGGAAAACTGTAGATTTATTTGGTAATTATACCACTATTTGAGTTGATTTTAGTTATCTGATTTGAAAGGATAAAAATACTGAGTGAGGCATAACATTTATTGAAGATCTAAGACCACATAGTGAATTAGTTATATTTAAATACCCAAAAGTATAGGGAATATAGAATGTCCATGGAACTTGAAATTTTTGTGATATCAATGGTGTGATCAGTGCTGAGATACTTCTTCCTAAGATGATTCTTTCATTTATATCCTGATTCCTTCTTTTCGAGCACAACTCCTTCAGAAATTTTGCATAATGAGGGATTTTTTGGATATCCTATAGAAGTGGGATGCTTATCTCTAATTTCTGGAAGATTTATTTAATTTAACGTTGAAGTTTATCCTCTTCAAACTTTTTTTTGTCCCAGCTAATGCAGAATGGAATGGTGCTTTGATATCTTTATTTTCTCTTTTCTATTTCTATAAGGGAATTTCTGGCCTTTCTTATTTGAAACTTGTTTTTACAATTTAAGGTTGCTTATCCTATTCTATTTTCAGTAAGATTAGTTCTTCAACATTATTCTCATATTATTTAGCCTCATGTTGTTATGGTGTTAGGATCTATTTTCCTCTTCATGTTGTAATCACACTTACATTTTCTTTAGGATTTGTAACTCTCTACACTAGTAAATTTACTTGGTTATTTATTATAATGTCCCTAAAATTTAAAAAAAATGATTATTTAGCTTGAAAATTTTATCTTCCAATCCCAAAACTTTGGTCTTTAGTCACTTCTCTTTAGTTTTTGGTGAACTTGTGGATGTCTTCTCATAATTCTTTCAATGGAAATGTGGTGGTTGAAAAAGTTTTTTTTGCTGGAAGGGATATTTGTATGGTTATTGGAATAGGGGGGGGGGTTATGGTATTTATTTTGAAAAGAAGATATATCCAGGTTCTATTGTAATTCATATCCTCTTTGGGTTTGGGGTTGATGTGGCTGATTTGGTTGAAATTTCATTTGATGATAGGCTATAGCATAATTTTTTGTCTCCTGTAGATATGGAAAATTATAAGTGTAATGGTAATTTAAAGAAAATAAACCACATAACTAAGTCATGACTTAATGTTCTTTAACATAGTATACAACAAGTTGTCTCATCACACTAGTCATTTCCTAGTGTGGCTTCAAATAAGGATAAGAAATAATTAAAAGTCCTTACCTCATAGATTCCTCTCGTTCCCATACCTCTAGTGAAAAATTGATATGAGTTTTGTGAAATCTTCTAAATCAGAACTCGAATATCTATAGGAGACTTGTCGATCAGGTATCCTCTAGATGAGGCATCTATTATATTTGAATCATTATCGAGAAATCCTTGGTAGAAGAGCCCTAGGTATTGGTTGTCATCCATTTCTTGGTGTGTAAATCTTGAAGAGAGTTTCTTGGAATGTTCCCAGTATTCGTAGAGAGTATCTCCAGTTGATTGATGTATGACATAAATATTTTTTTTATTACAATTCTCCAAGATGTGGGGAATAATATCATCAGGAACCATCATTTGAGATATCCCCAATCGCTAATCTCCCCTGTTTTTAGATTTTAAAACCAATCCTTTGCTTCTCCCTTAAGGGAGAAGGGGAATTCCATCCACATTAATTGCTCTTCCATGAATCCTTGAGATTTGAAGTTGGAGAAGACATAGGTTAATTCTTGTATGTGTCAATTTGGGTCTTCACCTGCAAAACCATGAAATTTAGGTATCACTTGGATCATTTTAATGCACAATTCAATATCATTTTATATGGGAGGGATAATGAGTTGGTTATTCTCATTATCAAATCGAGGTGTGAAGATGTCATGAAAGGTTTGGTTGGGATTTTCAGTCATTATTATAGTTTTAGAGTGATCAATGAAAGGGTCACTTGAATTTGTGAGGTTCATTTCTTGAAACTCTATTTTCAATTTTTTTCTCAATTAGTTAATTATTCATTAAATTTTAGGATCAGATTCAATTAAATTTTTATTTGAACTACAGGTAATTCAAAATTTTTTAATATATTTTTTATTTTTTGGTGTTTTGGGGAAATTACTCACTAGAAATAGTACCAAGTTTGATAAACGCCTGTCATGGGACGTGTAAAAACAATATTTAAATTACCTATGTATAGTATAATAGTTAACTCTTTGTAGTCTCCTAAAGAGGAGTGAACACCAAATTAAGTTATCAATTTTTATTGATTTTATTGAAAATGTTGGTTTTAATTAATTTTAAGAAAGTGAGAGAAATAAATTTTTTTATTTGATTGATTTTAAACTATTTAAAAAGATGGTAACTAGAGTAGGTTTGGCTACACCCAGTGTTGTGCTTCCTTGGCTTCCAAATTTTACCTCTTTTTCTTCTACTAACTGGAAAGAGAGAGATTCATATACCGAGTCTTCTCTCCACCTTCTACAAATGATTACAATGAGAATATTCTTGTCTGAAACCTCAGGTTGGTCTACCCTTCTTCCTATGTGAGTAGCGTGGAAGAAGGTTTTATTGATTAATTAGGGTAATCCCTAACCAGGAATTTTTGTTCCTTAATAAACCAATATTCCGACCTATAATCTTACACACATGATGAAAACCATCATGAACTCAACACCCAACCCTAATATGTTTCAGTATATAAATAAAATTATTGGGTGGAGGTAGATATGGATCATCAACCAAAGAAATTAAAATTTAACAGAATCAAAACCTAACATAACTGTATTTTTAATTTAAAATTGTATTAATAAATTAAATCATATTTATAAAGAAGAAGTGATGATATTAAATCAAATAAAAAAAAACTCAAGAAATAAAATAGGTCTATCCTCTCCCTTTCCTGATCACTCAGAGAAACTACCCCTCCATAGATGGGGTTGTCGAGTTGATGTGGGAGAGGGGAGACATCATAGAGTAAAGAATATAAAAGAAGAAGAAAGAAGGGAAATAAATATTCATCAGGCCATCATATAGAGCTCAGATCATAGATATATACTCTTAAATCCACCCCTATCCAATTATTTATAGGCTTAGAAGATGCTTTGGGGCATCATAAAGGTCCATTAATGGGTTTCAAGAGATAATGGGTTGTCAACAATTTGAATTTTGGTTCAAGAATCTTCTTTAAAAAAATTTCGGTTGGAAGTGATTTTTTTTACCAAATCAGAGAAATTATTATTCTAGAATTTTTAAAAAAAATATCTTTTTCATTTTAATACAAAATTTCAGATTTATACATAATGTGTAGAGGAAGTTATGATCAATTTACCCCAATAGTTTTTCTAGCCAGACATAATCTTTGAATATCCTAAATCCGATTTTTCATGCATTTATGGCCTTTATTTCCCTAGAATACAGTAGGAAAATAGTTATTATAGTTTTTTATAATTATTTTATATTTATCATTTCCAAATTTCAGAATCATTTGGTCATAAATTTACAAGATATATGCCCATATTAAAAAATATATAGAACTGTGCACATATTTTGTGGTCTGAATTGTGAGATTCTTTTGGGAATTCAATTGATGGATTCAAATTTGGGTCCAGAATAGTTAAAAGAATAACAAGATGAATTTAATCCCAAGTAATTATATTAATAAATTAAATTATTCTAAATTTTTTTATTCCCATAATACTTCAATAAATTAAAATAGTTAAATTTCAAAATTAGGTCATATTTCCAGTTAAGTCCAAAATGATTCTATTACCATAATACGTGACAATTGACATTAAAATATCAATTTTGATAGATTAAAAACATTGAAATTTATTTATAAATATCCATATATACCACATTCCATTTTTTTATATTTTATAGTGACACTTATAAGGGATAAGTGTGAACCCTAATAGAATATCTACCAGATAAAATTCCTTACAAAAGTAAACTAACACAACCCGCACCTCATAATTCCCAGGACGCACCAGAAGAAAAAGGTCTCAAATTTTAAATTACAAAAGGTCATTATTTTCGAACTTAGACCACATGACAACCCATCACACGATCACCAAAGCTTGTCACGTCACACCAACAACCATCTCTAGATGGAACATCAATGCCATCATCATCGCCGGAGAAAAAACAGAACCATCTTCGATTGGGGAGAACATGAAACAGGGATACATGATAACCAAAATAAAAACCTGAAAAAATAAAACCTCATAATCGACCTCCTTGAGCAACCATGCTGATGTGACCATCTTTACCAGCCCCAAGTCACATAAAAACTAGAAAACTCTAGACTCAGAATCCACTGAAACCCTCCAACAATGTGAGATGATACTCCTAAAAGACCTATGGGAAGAACACATTCCAAAAAACCAGATCTATCAAAGAATACAAATTGAGGAAGAAACTATGTAGAAATTATCCATTTATCCCTTAAACTTCACCATTTTCATCCTTACCGCATTACGAACTCTACCCTATTCCGTCACCACATCACCATACAACTCCCTCATCGAACCATCAATATAAGAAAAGAAGATAACAACTTCAAAAACCCACAATATAAGAAAATCCTAAACCACTGAGAGTGAGGAAGAAGGAATAGGACTGAAACCCTAATAGGAACCGGATAAAAGTCATTAAAAATAAAACTGAAAGGCAACTGAAAAACACCACTGAGAGGGGATGAAACCCTAGAAATATTATGAGGGATGAAACCCTAAATTAAGAAGACAAGAGACCTTGAGAGTACCCTAAACCACCAAACTGATAACCCAAAGCCTCAGTATTCCCATCACTCCAGATCCAACTTGGGAGGAGAAGTGGAACTCAAGGCCAGAGCATAGTTAGGAAGCCTGAGAAAGTCCTTCAAAAATCTGGGGAAGGAGAAATAGGGAGTGAATAACTATAAATAGGTAGAGAGAGAGAGGAATTATAGATTGTGAAGCCTAGAAAAATGAGTAGATAGAAGAGAGAAATAGGTAAAGGAATTAGAAAATCCACTTTGACTTTATTTCTCTTTTCGATTGAAAATATACGTTCTTCTAAAACCATGTTTTATAAAATTATTTTATGTTCAATAAGTGTTTTAAATTATTTTAAAATATTCATTTATATGTTTTCAAAAATTTATTTTAAAATAAATTGTTTTTAGTGGTTTCAAAGATTATTTGATAAGTTTTCAAATATATTTTCAAAGAAAAAGTTTTTCAAAAAAGTTTTATGTTTAAAAAGTTATTTAAATGATTTTCAAAGATTAATTTATATGTTTTCAAAAGTTTATTTTAAAATAAAAGTATTTCAATGATTTAAAATTATATTTTAAATTTTCAAATACATTTTTATTGAAAATGGTTTTCATAAATTTTTATGCTTTTAAAATCATTTTTCAAAGAGGAAAGGATATTTTCCCCAAGAAAAGTTTTAAATGATCTTTCATAATAATTTTCATTTAATTTGAAATATATTTATGTTACCTATTCCTTATTAGGGTTATGATTCAAGGTTAAAATTCATATTCTTTCTATTAATGGTTTATTTTTAAGATGATAAATTGTTTATTAAACCCATTTCTCTTCTATGGGTTATACCATGTTATAATTTGTATGAAACATGCTTATTTTCAAAGACTATTTTATGATGAAATGATTATGAAATATATCTTTTTTCCTATAGGTTATGATATGGTGAAATTTTTATGATTTCCATTTCATTTCATGGTTTATGATATGATGATTATGAAACCCATCTCTTTTTATGGGTTATGATATCATGAGTGTTTTATTATCTTTTGGAACATGTATGTATGATTTTATTATGTGATGGGTGAGACCTATATATCCATCCAATGAATTAGGTATTGGTAAATATTCTATGAGATCAAAGGGTATATTAGAGGGGATCCAAATCATGTAATAAGAGGGTATATGAGAGGTCATCTCAATCCCATAACAAGAGGGTATACAGGAGGTAATCCAAAGCCCATAACAAGAGGGTATTTAGGAGGGAATCCCAAGCCCGTAATAAGAGGGTACATAGAAGGGAATCCTAAGACCATAATAAGAGGGTGTATGAGAAGGAATCCCAAGAACATATTAAGAGGGTATACAAGAAGGAATCCCATGCTCATAAAAAGAGGGTATACATGAGGAAATCCCAATCCCATAATAAGAGGGTACATGAGGGGGGGGGGGATCCCAAGCTGGTACCAAAATATTACATGGGATGGAATCCCAAGCTCAAAACAAGATGGTATATGGGAGGTCATAATAATACCAAATAATTCACATGAGTGATTATCCTAAGCCTAACATGTTATGAGGCTCTTGGTAGGTAGGCTTGACATAGGATTTTCTTTAACAATGTACATTCCACAATTCCATGTCTTATTCCTATATTATGATCTCGTGGATTATGATCCTGATTTATTTCTGATTAATGTCTTATAAACTAGAAATATTTATGCCATGAATCTTAATTATGATCTTTGATACGAAGGGTATGATCTTATAATGTTATTATCATGTTCTCATACCCTTATGCTCATGTTATTCTTAAACATCTCTCTTGTTTACCCGTATTGAGAATATAATCTCACCACATTATTATGTTTCCTTTACTTAGGTTATGAAGAAAGGTTTTAAGTAGGATTACTAAAGGTGAAGATATTTAAGGGAGACATTAAATATCTCTCACCAGGTTATAAAATTGTGTTATATGCTTCCAAATACACTGAACTATTACCATCCTCAAACATTTACTTTTTAATGTGATAAATATTCATCTAAAATGATGTACTATCTATGCATGTTAAGACTGGGTAGCTATAGTTGGTATCAAAAGAAAGGTTTATTCAACCTTTAGAAACTAGGATAAGAAAAATTTATCAATATCCCTAGGTGTATTTCTAAGGATATGTCTAGTGATGTCCCTAAGGATAAGTCTGATGATGAGTCGAAGTTTCAGAAAATATCCCTGAATTTTGGTAAAGGATTGAGAGAGTGGGTTCCAAGAAATTAAATCTCTGTCTAGATACTATAAGTGAATGTGACTCTAGAATAGATGCACACATGGGTAATATAATATCCTAGTACCTTCACTCCATAATCTTGGGTTGAAATCCATAACTTTACATTTCTATCTATGATTTTGATAATTATGACCTAATTATTTTCCATCAAAACCTTACAACATAAAAATGAAAACCTAGATCACTTACATTCTGGAGGACCTTTCAGGTTTATAGTTTTATAGAATTAGGACAAAATCTCACATAAAAAACTCATATCAACTTGGACTCATATATTGTCAAAAGAATATTTCTGAAATTTATCGTAGATTTTATTAATTCACAATAAGTCACCAACATCATCCTTGTGAAATCCTTTATAGACATAAATTTTTCAATATCATTCTTTAAAAATCATGGAAAAGGAAAGATAATAAGGGTAATCTCAAATGATTAGTGAGTGTAAAAATAATCATTAATAATTAAATGTAATCAATGAACATAAGAGTACATAAGGGTATGATGAAATAATTAAAGTGCATGAGCGAACCACAAAAGAAATCATAACCATAAATACTTAGAGAACCAAATATGAAAACATGTAAAAGGCAAGAGTCATCAAAATCATGAGCCATGTGATATCAATCTCAATCATTAAAAACATTATAAATTCATAAAAATCAATTAAAACTATTTTTGGTAACTTGTAGAATCACTTTTATAAACCCTTTCAAAACACTTTAAATTAGAATAACCATAAGGTATATTTCTAACATTATCATTACCTAATGCATTGGTTATCTTTAATGGGGGTCACATTTCCTATAAGCTATTTTAGGATTGCCTATTTTCAGTGAGCTATAAATGGAATCAACCCTTCATATAAGTTATATCAGGATCAACCATGAGCTATAATAGTGCTCAAAACTTCATATAACCTATATCAGGCTCACCTATTTCACATAATTATGAAGTACCATGAATAAAACACATTCATAATAAAAATTATAAAAACATGATAAACTCATGGAAAATAAATGAGTTCCATAACAATCTCTTGGAATAAATATAAATCCATCCATAAAATAATGAGGAAGGTATCGAAACAAAATATCCATGGATGGGGATAAATAACAAAAAGGGTTTTTGATACTGACGAATGGAAATACCATTAAAATATCATTAACATATTCTCAAGGAAAATAATCATTAAACTTTCCAAACCGCCCTATACCGCTTTGAAACATTTGAATCATTAAGCCCATGAAGGAATAACATTAAAAAAACTTATAATATTATGAGAATAAATATATTGATGGTGTATCATGTCAAATAGTTAGTATATACACCTTATAAAATAATCTAGGTGCATAACAACAATTAAGTCTCAAAGAAATATAAATTGAGATGAAACCCCTTCCAACTATAGTAACATTTGAATTAAAAACTACAAAAGTAACAATAATCAAATGAAAAATTTATATACCAAAGAGATAAATGAATTAATGATATAATAAATCAAAAGGGTGATTATAAACACCAAAAAAAATAAATAAGTGGTGATTATGACGTATGCCTCACGAAAGTAAAAGCGAGACAAGAATCCCATACCTCAAGTTTGATTTGTCATGCTTGTTCTCTATCTCCCTAAATAATAAAATTATGTTAATTATATACTTTATTCAGAAACTTTTAAAAGTTTATTATTACTTTTATTTCACTTATATAAAATTTATATACATTTACTTAATCAATAATGTTTAAGTCATATGTTTTGATCATATTCGACTTATGTCTCAAAATTGACTTTGATAGGTCGACTATGGTCAATGAAGCCATTATATAAACATCTCCAGAATAATAATCATGACATAATTTTCAGATTTATAAATAAATTATACCTTTAAACCAAATCATGAATTATGGATATGAAAAACAAACCAACCTTTACAGTCATGGAGACGGTTAGTCGTACATACGCATGAGTAACATTCGTATTTTTCATTGATCGCTATGGAAAGAAGGTAAGTAAAATTTAATATTTCTATAATTATAATTATATAATAAATGAAATTTTATTTAATCATATATACTCATATATATAATTTTTGTGATTTAAAAGGAATCATATCACGTCGAGGAGGTCATAGTCCACACATCCATAAACGACATTATCACTTTTTTAGTGTGTGAAAAGGTAATAAAGAAAATAATATATTATATTTATAGAAAATTAATTGTGTAATTAATATTATATATATTTAATTTAGGTCACATATGTTTAATTAAACACATACTTAATACATTCCATGAAATATGTGAACGTATCACATCCCTTTGAGGAGGCAGTAGTCCACACGTCCACAAAATGATGTTATCATATTTACACCAAATGGAAAGAATAAAGGTATGTGTTATATAAAAATAAAATAAGTATGAAGGAAAATTAAATATAAGATATAAAACACACACAAAAATATTGTTTCCATCATAATTTCCAACAATGAGAGATGGTAAAGTAAAAATGAACAACATCGTTTCGTGAGGCATTAGTTTTCCGTACACAAGAATGATAAGTTCGTTACCTATTTGATGGAGTGTGTGTAGGTGTAGGTATAAAACTTATAATAAAATCATATAATTATATTTAGGATAACATGGTTATTAAATAATCATGGGTTAATAATATTTTAGGGGATGTATAATGAAAATAAAATAATAGATCATGAGAAAGGGTGTTACCTCTTCTTGGGGTAACTCTACTTAAATTGTAATAAATTGATTCCTTGGATTTATTTATGACAAAATAGAGGATTATAGGTTGATATTATTGATTTTGGGAGATTATTTTTTCATTTTTTGATGATCCAAAGTGGCTTGAGAGGTGTAAGGAAGGGTAATAGTGAATTCCTTTTTATAGTGGAGGAGGAGTCTCATTCTTGTAAATATAAAAAGTAAACACTTTTCGAAGGTATACCTTACCTAATGAGAATAAAAAGTAAAAAATAATGGAGTAAAGTGAAATTATGGTCGATCCAAATCTCCACCACAAAAAATAAGTGCTTTTTTATAATTTTTTTCCTTATTCTTTAAGTTTCCTTATATTTTTCATTTAGGTAACTAATTTTCTAACATATTCACTTCATCCATTAAGAATAAATTAAAGTTATAATTATTAAAAAATTCATAAAAAATTAATTATAAATATTATATCTAATTTACAATATATTAATACTATGTGTGATGGAAATTAATTTTAAAATAAGCGCATGTAACACACAAAAACACTACTTTAACCCAGATCATGCTTACAATGTTTTTACTATATATGGGTAAATATATTAATCATAAAAGATCAATTAGTACATTAATAGAAAATATTTTATATTTATTAATACTTAAAAATCACTTTGAAGAAGTTAGATTTTTTTATTAAATTTAAATCATTTAATAAAATATCATTTATTGCAAAATGACATTAATGTCAATTTTGACATTATTTACTGAATTTAAATTAAACAAATAACAAAAAAATGATATAATTAAAATATATAAATTAATATATATTTAACATGACATATTAACCTAAAAAAATAATTCAACACAATAATTAATTAAATTTACTTTCCTACTAATGTTTTTAATATCATTTATTTTATTTAGTTATTAACTAATTAATCCATGCATTAGAGTTTGTTACCCATTTAATGTAGCAAATTCATCTATAATAAAAATAGTTAAATTATAATGATAAAAAAACAATTTAACTGTCAAAATAATGTTTATAACCAAAAATAATTAGCTTCTTTCATACTCCAAATCATTATAGGAATTAAAAGCAAGGAAGATAATTCTTTTTTATCTTTTTCTTTACATTACTTATTATATGGGTCAATTTCATGAACATGTGTCCTAATAACTCATAAATTTAGGAAAAGGGGGTATATGGTTGAAATATGGGAATAAAATTTATTTTTGACAAATTTAGAGGTAATTTTGGACATTAATTTTAAGGTTTAGTCCCATGTTAAGATTAATGTTACCTAAATTGCAATAATTAATTTTAATTACTTTAACTAATATTTTTGGTCAAAAAATAATTTAAAACTATTAGAAATTATTAATTATTATAATTAAAAATATATAATCAATTTTTCAAAATTCTGATCATAAAAGTGAAAAAATTTAATTTAAAATCAATCCCGTAGACGGGACAACAAAGTGGGTTTTTAAAGAGAAAAGTTCAAACGTTTGACATGTTTTTATATCCAATTTCAATATGAAATTGATTCAAATGATCTAAATTGAATTGATTGATGTAAAATTGAACTAACTATCCTAGAAAAGTTCAAACCATAGGTGTCCCCATGGCCCAAAAAAAATTATTATAAAAGAAAACATCAGAGGAACAAGGAGAGTTAAGGGTTCAAGTAACATACACCATAAAACAAAACAAAACAAGAAAACGCATCTTATCCCTTATTTCTACCACCATGTCCACATCCTCCTCAGCCTCTCGGGTGTCGTCCCCTCTGCCATTGCTTTGGGGTCTGCCACACATCATGTTTTTCAGTAACCTCAATTTTAATGATTTTCTTGTCCATCTTAGCCACAGTCATCACATCATCCTTGCCATTACCACCACCAATATGTTCACCCAACATTTACTCATTACGAGGCCTCCCTAACTGCAGCTTCTTGTTGGTATCCTACTTGGAAAGATTAGGTGAGTTATTCACTATATAAATTAATTCATTCTTACCTTTTCTCTCCCTACTCTCCCTATAAAGCCTGTAAAACTGAGGAGAGTTCATAGACTCCAACACATTAAAAAAATTATTCTTCACAGTTTCATGTAGATGAGCCTCTAATAGAGCCTCCAAGTCAACTGTAGAGGAAAAAACATAAGCCTTTGACAACACATATCTTTCGAGTCTCTCTATCCCCATGTCATGAGGAGCTGTAGGAAGATCCACCAGCTCCAATTGTAAGTTCCCAGATCTAGGCAACACATCACCTATAGAGATGTTTTGAGAAGAGATTTTATCCAGTACAGAACCACCAGAAACAACTGGTTGTGTCTCCAAATGCCCAATGGAAGATGGGTCAACGATAGGTGATGTCACCTTCTTAGGATCAGCATGTACAAAATCAACTACAAGTGCAGTTAACATATTCCTATCAGTGTCCCTTTGCAAGGAACCACAAATTTTTTCCTTTAGAGAAAAATTGCCCTTGAGAAGGGGATTTTTCCATTACAAAACTACTATAAACACCAGGCTGAGTCTCCAATTTCCCAATGACAGATGAATCAACAGCAGGTGTTGTCACCTTCTTAGGAATAACATGCACCAAATCAACCACTGGTGTATCCATCATACAACCAACGACATGTATAGGTAACATATTCCCATCAGTGTCCCTTTGTAAGGAACCAAAAATTTTTCCTTTAGAGAAAAATTGACCTTAAGAAGATGATTTTTCTATCATAGAACCGCTAGAAACACCTGGCTGAGTCTCCAATTTCCCAATGACAGATGAATAAACAGTAGGAATTGTCACCTTCTTAGGAATAACATGCACCAAATAAACCATTGGTGCATCCAACATACACCCAACAGAGTCCCTTTGTAGGGAACCGCAAATTTTACCCTTGGGAAAAATTTCTCTTCCAATAAGACTGCAGAATCCACTACGGTGTCACTTTCATGTCCATTAGAACAATAATCACCAAACTTAGAGGTCTTTCCCTAAGCAGGGGTATTAGGTACAACATGAGTGGATGACATATAATGTGGAAACACACCTCCACTATTGTTAATACCAAGACTATCATCAGTTGGCTTCCTGCCATCCCCAACATTAGCAAAAGAAACTAGGCCTGCATTTCTACTAGAAGTTCCATGAAACATAGGTCCCTTAATGGGTGAAGGTGGATCAACCCTCACATCATCAGTGACACAATTCATTTCAGAAGCAACAAGAAAATTAAATTTTCAATTCCCCACAAGGTTCCCATAACATTTACAGTTATAACATCACAATCCTTGATGACAATTCTCCTTAACATGCCCAATTGATGAAAAATTTACTGAGAAATCCAGAACATGTTCAAATTCGATCTCATGTTAAAACTTGAACTCACCAGCTATTACATACATAGTCTCCGAAAGATCTAAAGACATATCAAACTCGAGTAAGATGCGAGAAAAATGACCAAATCAAACTAATGATGTTTCCTTATCAAGCTTGATGGGGGTCTGAACTACTAGTGCAATATCCCATAAAATTCTTGGGTGCTAGAATACTCAGCTCAATCCTTTCACATGAATCCAGGATTGAACTGTGGTATTCTTGGACTGAAAAGGATCGAACCAAGGATCCCAGTTCTGAAATCTCAGGATCCTAGGTTTAAGGTTAACAAATCCATAGCTCCAGGCCCTCATTTTCAAGTTAAACAAGAAAAAATTGAAATGAAAAAAGTTCATACCAAGCGATACCATCCACCAATCGATGAAACCCCAAATTTCCTGGAGACACTTCTGAAGGTCCTAGAATTTCCAAGAAACATTCAAATTCTAAGTAAGTCTTGAAATAATAGAAAACTTACAAGTATCTATTTTCTACTGAAAGAGTTGAGGGTTCGCATCGACCACCGCAAGCGCCCCATTCCTCGATATCCGATTATGAGATGAAAATCACCACATCTGGATCCAAGAAAGAACTTATCAAAGCCCATGACCTTAAATAGATTCGTGCACACAAAATCCATGAGCTGATCCAAGTCAAATCCACTGTCCGTCTTCTTAGAGGTCCCAACAAAAACCTCCACAGGATTGAAATAATTGATCGAGTTGGAGTTCATCATGGATCGAAAACCCAGACATTGATTCCATAGAAAGAGAAACTCTCAGCCCATTATCTATCCATAATCAAGATTATGTTCTTTAACTAAATATACTTTTAAACTAATTCAAAACATAATTTCACTATATAAATAAATTGGAAGAAAATGCAGTTTTGAACTAAAATTCAGTATTATTCACTATTCATCAAAATATGAAAGTTATAAGAAAACACCAAAATTTTATCCAATGTAAATTTCTATATATCACTTTCAAAAATTAATTTTATTTTTTCATATAAAATTTATAACAGTGTCAAAAATTAGGTTTAAAATAGGTGCACCATTGAAAGGCGAAAAAACTATATTTTTAAAATATTGAGGTTTTTCTACTTAAAATTGGATTTATACTTATATTAAGCCTATAAAATTTATTAGATGAATGTAAAATCATTTTATAAAAATGGGTTAAATATTATTTCATAATTTATTTAATCATATTCATTACCTCCATTCTAATGGCTAAGTGATAACTATTATGTTAAAATAATAATATTATTTTGTATATTACTGTACACTAATTCTCAGCCTTCTATGTGACATAAGTCATCAAAGGGACTCGATATTGCATATAATGAAAGATAAACATGGTGTTTCATGTGATGAAAGCTAAAATATGTATTAAGTGTAACATAATATATTAAATGATTTAAATTAATTTTAAATAATATATTTCATAAAATCTTGGGATGTTATAGGTAACAACCCTGAAAAATTTGTATTGAGCTAGACTTGATTGAGAATTGGTTCACAACAATGGGTCTTGCTGCACACCTGGTTTGACACTCCTTGGGGACATGATTTATAAATTCACAAATTATTTATGAACCATCATGAATGATTTAAATATAATATGACTATGAATAACCTAGGATAAATCAAAGGTGTCATATATTAAAGAATTAAGAGTCATGATTTAGATATCCTATAAGTGATTTTCCTGATTATGGAGTTTTTATTATGATAAGTGTTTTTCACAATATGATTTATGGTTTTAGTTAATTTAAGGAACTAGAAGAGACTTGGTTTACGTAGAATGTTTTAGATGTGGAAAGTATAGGCATTATGAAAATTTATTTCCTAAGTGGAAATATCATGAAGAGAATTAAGAAGGTGGTACGAGTATTGACCCCAAATGACATGTGAAAGGTAAAGGATGTTCTAATATTATTTTATACATTAAACATAAGAAGCATGATTAAATTGAGGTTGGGGAGCCTTAATACATGAATCATATTTCATATTCTTGGAAAAGGGTATTAAGGAATCAGATAATGAATCCTAAGTAATGATTTTAGAATAAAATTGGACGATTGAAGTATATATGTATTGGAAGTGAGGAATTATGTTATATGAATAATTAAGTATATGTTTTCCAATAAGGATTTGAAAAAAAATATATTGAAAGGTGATGATGACCTATAAAAGTGATTTAATGGAAAGGTGATATTTTGATTAAGGGAAGGTAACCCTTAATGAGTTCTTAATGTTGATAAAATCATGTTTAGATTTGATAAAGATAGGATTGATATGGATAAAGTAAATTGGATAGTATTTATTACCATGTAAATGAATATAGATTTTTTGAAAAAGTGAACTATATTATCATGGATAAAGTGTACAATTTTTTTTTGAATTTAAGGAATATATAAAATAATATTTGGAATAATAAATAATGCATGTTTTTAATAATGTTTTTTTGATAATTTAGGTTATTACCATGTTTCAAAAAAATACATGACAAAGGTATTCACATGTTTGGATTGCTAAAACCAAGGACTACCATATATTATATTGGGGATCAATGTTAAGCTGATTTAGTGACCTTATTTATAATTTTTTTATTTTCATCTTTTCAGAAGAGTTTAAAGGTTGACCAATTATGAAATGGTTTAAGTTAAACTTTATATGAGGTTTTCTGTGATTAAAGTATTATCTCACCATATGAGGATTTATGCACAATGGATAGCATATTATAACATTTTTTAAAAAATTATAAATAAATATATATGGAATAAATTATCATCCTACATATGGATCTTATGGTTAGTTAGTTGTTTAAGAAAAAAAATTCACCTTCATTTTTAGAGTAATAGATGAAGTAAAAATTGGATATGTGCTCTAACACCTCTTCAAAGCGACGTGATTCATTCATGCTTAAATGGAATGTATTAAAGATTTGATTATTAAAAATATGTGGTATATATGAAATTATAATGCTTCTAAAATTATAATATATATTTACATCATTTACTTTTCATTCTTTTAAAATATGTTATGAAAATGGAAACAACATTCATACGTACGTATGACCTACTGTCTCCATGAACAATATATTTCATTTCATATTTATATATTTTATAATTTATTATAAAGACATATATAATTAATAAATATGATATTTATATGATGTTTTAAATTTTTCTAATATATAAAGCATGATCTATATAATAGGATCAATAATAACAAATCAAAACATATATGAAAATATAAAGCGATTATTACCCGAAATGTAACTTTAATATGAAATTGTTAATATAAGGGTAATATAAAGTCATAATAAAATCATATATGGTATGATATATTATAATATGGTTATTTTTATATGTATAATAAACTTATATTTATTATACATGAGGTTTTAATGAATATATATAAAGTCAAGACTTAAGGTAATAGTTTTCACATATCACTTTTATTTCTATGAGATATATGCTATATTCCCCACTTATTCTTATTGTGTGGTGTATATACTAAAATATTTGAAGTTATATCATGAATTTAATTTATTTCATAATATTAAAAGTATCAATTGATATTATTGTTTCACAGATATCAAGATTCAAATGTTACTCAAGTAGTAAGGGGATTTCTAGCTTTATTTTTATTTTTGCGAGGCTCATAACTTATTCACCACTCATTTATTTAGTGTAGTGTATATAATACCCATGAATTTATTATATTATTATTATAATTAAATTTATGGGTATTTATATATCCATTTTATGATATATCTTTCATGGATTTTATGGTTCCAAAGTTACAAAATCTGTAAAGTAATTTTGTCTCAATTTTCCTTGTTTGAGACACATGTTTTGTTATGCACCTATATTCTCTTACAAGGTCTATATAATAACTTTTTTAATGGTTTATCTTGAATATAATTATTTTTATAATATTCTAAGCTTCATTTAATTTCATTATTTCCTGGGGATTTTGATTCAGAGTTACTAAAGTGGTAAGTGTTTATTGCTACAATCTCATCGTTTATCAGGATTGTTTATGATTATACATACATTGATGAAATATTATGATAAATATATCAATAATACTCATGAATTTTCTTGTCCTATTTTTATTCATGACATCTTAAAGTATTGATACAAATTTTCACTCTTTTTTACTTACTATAATTAAGAATTTGTTTTAAGAAAATTTGACTTTATTTATCATTTCATTCAGAAATATTTATTCTTCCAAAACCATGTTTTGTAAAAATGTTTTATGTTAGAGAAATATTTTTAATGATTTTAAAATATTAATTTATATGTTTTTAAAAGATTATTTTCAAATAAAAGTATTTCAATTATTTCAAAGATTCATTTATAAGTTTTCAAAACTATTTTCTAAGAAAAAGGGTTTCAAAAAGGATTTATGTTTATAAAGTGTTTTAAATAATTTTAAAAGATTAATTTATGTTTTTTCACAAGGTTATTTTAAAAGAAAATTATTTAAATGATTTCAAATCTTCTTTTATGTTTCATAATCTATTTTCAAAGAAATAGGGTTTAACAATGTTTTATGTTTTAAAAAGAAATTTTCAAAGTGAAAAGGATTTTTCCTGAAGAAACATTTTAAATGATCTTTTAGAATAATTTTCCGTTTAATATTACATCCATAGATGATATCTATTACTTACTAGGGTTATGATGCAAGTGTAACATTCATATTATTCATCTTAATGTTTTATTTTTAAAATGAAAAGTATTTTATGAAACCCATTTCTCTTCCATGGGATATACCATGTTAAAATGCTTATGAAACCTGCTTCTTTTCAGGGGATATTCTATAATGAATTGATTATGAAACCTGTATCTTTTACATAGGTTATGATATGATGAAATTTTTATGATACCCATTTCATTTCATTGTTTATGATATGATGTTTATGAAACACATATCTTTTAATGGGTCATGATATGATGAGTGTTTTATTATATTGTGAAACATGTATATTTGATTTCATTATACAAAGGGTGGGACCTATATCTCCATTAAATAAATTAAGTAATGGTAAATATTTTATGATCTAAAAGGATACATGAGAGTGCATCCCAAGGCTATTATAAGAGGTTATACGAGAGGGCATAACAATTCTGTGACAAGAGGGTATCCCAAGTCTATAACAGAGGGTATATGGGAGGGCATCCCAAGACCATAACAAGTGGGTACATGGGAGGGAACCCCAAGACCATAACAAGAGGGTATTGGGAAGGAATCCCAAGCCCATAATAAGAGGGTATATTGGAAGGAATCCCAATACCATAACAATAGGGTGCAAGGGAGGGAATCCCAAGCCCATAATAAGAGGGTACATGGGAGGGCATCCCGATCCTATAACAAAAGGGTACAGGAGAGGGAATCCCAAGCCTAAAATAAGACACTATACAAGAGGTAATCCCAATCCATAAGAAGGTATACAAGTTATTATTTTTGGCCTAACATATTATGAGGGTCTTGGTAGGTATCCATGATATATAATTTTCTATTCTTATGTGTGTGGCACAATTCCATGTCTTATTCCTTTATTATACTCTCATGGATTATTCTATTTATTCTCTTATGATTCACGTCTTATGAACTAACAATATTTATTACATGAATCTTTATTATGATATTTTATATGTAGGGTAATATCTTCTAATGTTATGATCATGTCCTCATACCCTTATTCTCATGTTATGCTTATATATCTCCCTTATTTATCCTTACTAGGCATCTGAGCTCACCCTTTTATTATGTTTCATTTCCCTAAGTTATGAAGAACAGTTTTACATAGGAGTAATATAGGGGAATATATTTAAGGGATATGTTGAAGATATTTAAACAAGTTTTAATACTTTTTTCCAAGTTTCTAAATACACTAAACTATTATGGTCCTCAGGTATGTAATTTTTTAATGTGCTGAATATTAATCTAAAATGACGTAATATCCATGTATGTTAATCCTAGTTCACTATAAATAAATTAATGATATAAATTAAAAAATGAATACTTAAATATATTCAACAAAATTAATTGTTATTATGATTATGGAATGACCATTTTCCACCTCTTTCCATCATATGGGAAAAGAAAACATCACTTGTGTGCACTTGTAGATTACCGCTTCCTCAAGGTGGTGCATTTTTTTCATCATCGCTTCACATTGAGGGTTATAATGATATATTTGATGAATCTATATGATATTTATGATATTATTATATTTCTATAGAGGTTAATTATTTTTTAATTTTCTTTCACTCCATCCATAAAAAAGTGGAAACATCACCCGTGTGTATTTACGGACTACCATCTCCATGATGTGATGTAATTTATTTTTCATCACCAATTTATATGAATATTTATAAATGTATATATAATGATTAAATATGATAATAATTAAATGATTAATAATATAGTTATTATGTAACCATGATCATTATACAAGGACCGAGACTTCCAAACCAAAAAATTCTTGCAAAACGAAACAGTTATCACTTAGAATAATGGTTTTAACAAATAATTATTAATAAATGAGTGATAAAATGTTTTAAATAAATCATATATGGTATGATATATATTAATATGGTTCTAGAATAATTTTTTTAAAAAATATATTTATTATACAGGAGGTTTGAACATGTATAAATAAAGACATAATTTGAATCAATGGATTTATTTGAAAATATAATTTATTTTCAGGACTGTTTATAATAAATTTACATTGAGGGGAATTATATGAATTCTATTTTTTTAAAACCCATATATTTTATTCTACTATATTTATTCATGTAATTATAAAAAAAATAATACCATTTTTTTTCACTTTGTTACTTAAAATGTTTGAGAAAATATTTTTAAGAAAAACCATATTTATTTTATCTCTGTGAGGAATATTTTTCTTCTATGTTTATATTTTATTAAAAATTGTTTTCAAGAATTTTTTTAATATAATACAATTATTTTTTAAATTATTTTTTATTTATGTTTTACTTTCTATAAAAAGGTTTAAAAATTCTTGTTATCATTTTTTGAATAAGGAATTGTTCACCGAAGTTGTGAACATAATATTTATTTTAAACAACTTGACATAAATAAAATTTCACACCATTCTAACCACTAAATTATTTGAAGATTACTTTTAAATTTTAAAAGTTTATTTTCAAATAATTTTTTTTCATATTTTTTTTTCAATTTAGATAAGTGATTTCAAAATGAAAAGGTATTTTTCTTCAAAATTATTCCAGTGATCTTTTAAAGTAATTTTTCATCTATGAAAACATAATTTGATGCTACTTATGATTTTTTTGGAGATATGATCCAAGGATACAATCCTTATTATTTCCTAGTATATTTTATTATTATGATTATGTGATGTTTATGAAACACATTTATTTTCTAGGGATTATTCTATGATGATATGATGATTGTTTCATGATATTTTGGTATAAATAAGAATTAATTATGATTATTTATGAGTGTGAATTGAATTATATATCCCTCCAATTAATTTTGTAATGATGAAAAAGTTATGATACTCCTGATGGATGATGAAGTTAAGAAAATCCTAAGAGATGATAGAGCTAATAAACTCTTAAGAGATGATAGAGGTATCTAGATATAAGTTACTCCTAAGATAATGATATAATTATCCTGTTTTGGTAACTCCATGATGAATGTATGATGCCAAATATATTATTATTATTATTATGTTTATGACTGAGACACAAAATTTATATTCCATGTCCAAATTATTATTATATGATATCATGGATGATGATTGATTTATGAAGATTCTTTACTCTTATGATTTATGTATTTTGAAATGATAATGTTTTTTTCCTTCACTCATGTTTTTTATTTATGATAGACTGGGTATAAAATTTATAAGTTATGATCATGATATTATACCCTCATTCATATCTTATTATTGTTTATAATAAGTTATTTATATCTCCCATACCTACCCTTATTAAGTATCTAATCTGACCCTTTCTTGTGTTTCTTTTCCCTGATATTAAAGAATGATTCTAAGTAGGGTATGTTTCAAAAGGGTATTATGTGAGAAGAACATTATGGAAGATACTAAACATCTTTTATGAATTAAGTTATTTATGTATCTAATATCAAAGTACAATAATCCTTTATGGTTTTTTGGTTCTAATTGTTAGAAGATATAATGAATATTCATCTAAAATGATGTAATATTTATATATGAAAATCTTGGGCTACCTTAGCGGACACACATGTCCATAAATAATAAGAGGAAGAGATGAAATAAAATCCATCATTTAATAATAATAATTGAAAAACCCATGCTATAATTAAATTAAAATTTAATCAACCCATACATTGGTCAGTCAATATCATGATCATCCACAAATACAATGAATACACATTTAATAAATTTTCAATAATTTTAATCATTCTTATTTTTGATAAAAAACACTCGAATTAATTAATTATATTAATTAATTAATCAATTCATTTATATTAATATCCATACAAATAGCTCACTATATTCCCATATAATTTATTTTCAAAAAAAATAAATAAATTAATTTGATCTAAAATTAACTATGTACGTATAGTATACTTAGAGGCAACACAATGAGTACCCATATGAACTACTTGGCATGTATTTTGGTCAAATATTGTTCACTAAAACATTATTTATCATAAATTTTATGTCATATAACTACATGGTATGTAATTTCAATAAATGGTACATAGATATGTGTTAATTCATATAACATGTAATTCTTTTAATGCACATTGAGTAATAAATGTATTAAAACTACACATGAAATGTATTTTTGAATTTTATATAGAAATAAATTAAGCTTTTAATATGTAATAAATACTATAACATGTATTGTATTATCAATAAATTACACATTTAAATGTGTTTATTAGGTTTAAAATAGTAATTAATTAATTAGTTCTTTTTTTCATAAATAGGTATGGTATACATAGTGTGTACTTTCCATCCACATGTCATTTATTTTGATCACTATCTATCCATACCACACACCTAGGGACTAGGAGTGTTCATCATCCACATACATTTATAAGGTATATATCTTGAAATATGTGTAGACATCATGTTAACTCTAAGTTTCATGAGTACCAATCACATGTGTTGTGTAATAAATATATAACACATCTTTAACTACATTATTTTCACTATGAAAATGTGTAGACTACATGGCATGTAAGAAAGACACACAATATGTTGTTCAAAAAATAGTGTGAAAAGATATACGAGTCAATACATGATATGTATTAGTACATGTTTCATGTAGTTACTACACGAAGACTTGAATTTATCACGGTTCATCCTGGTGTAGTGTACGCGGGTACAAGTCATGTACCAACATGATATATGACATGTAATCTTATTCTATCTGATCAAAATTATCAGCACCTATATATGTGTTCTTCATATATTATTAACCCATTTTTAATTATACAAGTGAGAACAAATAATTTGAATAGAATATCTTGTCATTTATATTTAAATAATGAAGTACATAAATGAAAAATATAATAAGAAATTCATATAATGATAAAAAAATTAAATAACTATAAATCTGAATGTGACTACTTTGATACCAATTGAAGGTTCCAGATTTAGTGGAAGCACTTATTAGAAAATTTCCAACTTGGGTTTTATCATAATCAATGAATAATATTAGATATACATGGTAAATAATTATCATTACCAATGAACTAATTCAAATATTAATTAATAAACCACTATAACTAATAAGATAAGATCTTTTTCATGTTATATTTATAATTAATTTAATACTATAATAATTCAATTTCTTGGTTTCTTTTTTAAATGATAATTATGATCATCTAAATCATCATACGAGTCTTATTTTCATTGTATTGTGAGGATTCAAGTGTAAAATTCCACTAGCGGTGATCTGTACAGGCTTCTATAATTCCAAAGCATAATTTATGGAACTCTGAGTGTTAACATGAAAATATAGATATTCTCATGTTGCTCCATTATATCCATAAACAATCCTTCAAGTTTTTATTATTGATCATTGTTCTTATCATTCATGAGAAAGAGGAGGAAGGCGGGAGAGTTTCTCTTGACCTAGAGGGAAAACCTAAGACAAGTTCTTTATGGAGTGAAATCTCTAGAGAAGAAACTATTGAGAATAAATTCCATCCAACCTGAGGAAAATGATATAATTGAGTATATGTAGATCTAGTTTAGATAATAATTAATTATACATAACCCCTTTATCATTCTCCTAACACCCAATGAACCTCATGTATAAATAATAATTATATTTTCTTAACATTAACTAAAATCATGTTTAAAATAAATATAATTTATTTAAATAAACAAATTAATATTTATTTAAAGGATATTTAATATATCATTCCAACTGGACCTAATACATTGGTGTTCACTTTTTCTATATTTACCACACCATGAATAATAAATATTATTCATTTAATAAATAAAAAAATAAATAAATAATAATAATATTCATGGTCTTGTAGATAAATATTTATTTAATATTCAACTCACACATAAATATAAAGACTAAATATTTTCAATCAGTAAATTCCAAATAAATATTATTCTTTGATAGTGAGAATAATATTTATTCAAATAACTAAATTTAAATCGAATTTAATTAAGACCAATGGAAACACTAAGTGTGTGACCCTCTAGGATTATTTCTCAGTGGGATTAGGCAGATTCACCTATAGTCTAATATCAGTGTTTATCAACTCATAATAGAACCCAATAAAATGATGTTAATTTCAAAAAAATGAAAGAAACATATGGACACTCATTATGTAATATAATCCGTTTTCGATGATATTTCATCAATTAGGTTTCACACTCATGTCATCATCCAATATGCTCGACACATCTTTCTTTGACTTTATAAAATGAAACCTTAAATACATCACAAACTTGGAATTTAATTTTACAGATTAATTCCAATAAAATATTGGAGATACAAAGTTATATAATTATTTAATGGATAAATAATTCATTGACTTATTAATTAATAATATATCATTTGTGAAACTCCCAACATAATTTACTTCTTATGAACATATATCATCATGGTTTTGGGTAGTACATCTAAGTTCATGAGTCATGATATGTATTACACATTCCAAATCCGTAATATCTAATGACACACAAACATGTGGAATTCCCACTAGTGGCTCAGTTCTTATAAACACCTCTCTTAGAGATTACCAAGTAAAAAATTCTTGAGTTAAAGTCTCATATGATTATGAGTACTCAAACTTAACATTAAACATACTATGTGTCCCATAATATAATGTTATCTAACTATATAAAACTATTTAATAATATCATCATAGAATTTCAAGGTTCACATCATAATAGGGAATTTCCATGAGATTTTCAATATGACAAATACTATATGAATTTATCACATTAAATACACATATAAGAATACTCAATATGTGATGATATATTTATTAATATTCAAGTAAATGAATATAAAGGTAAAATATAGTCCAAATTATTTGGTTTTAGGGAACCAAATACAATATCACCCACATCTTAGATTTTAGGGGAAAACCTAAATCCCAAACCTCATATGAGCATCAGTCAGGTTACCTGACTCATGTGGTGGTGTGTAAAAAATTAAAAAACATAAGATGATGTTTATAACACACAATACCAATTAAGGGTCCACACACAACAGAAACACATTATTATACATCCACCATAATAAAATAATAACAATCATTACCACCTTTAACCATACAAAAACCAATACTACAACCATAAAAAATGACACAACATTTCTCTATATCACATTCACATTCATTATTTTACTAACAACATTAGATTCATTAGACACATTAATTCCAAAAACTAACCTTATTCATACATATATAATCATTTACCACATATTTAATATAGCACTTTTATTTATTTATTTCAACACTGAATTAATTTAATACAACTCATAGCCATTTCATTATATTCAATTTCATTTATTTATTTCAAAATGATTCTATATGAATGGGGAACTATAACACACTAAACATATCAATTATATCACTAAATTTCATCAATACGCCACTAATAACCCACATCTTCTACTCTAACACTTCCATGTAAATAAACCATATCAACCACAAAAAATATATCTAAATACCCACAAAATGAACTAAAACCACAACACATATCAACACCTATTCCACCACATCAAATAAACCACAATAAAACCTCTGACAACACCATAAATCTATTAAATAATATAAATCTTCCATAATAATAAGTAATAAAACCCATCATAATCATAAAAAAACATTTCAATAAAACAATTCCACTATAATAATAAATAATTGAAGTTCTCTTTAGTGTCTGATTATGTTTGTTTCTAGAAGATCATGTCAATATATATGTTTTCAATGAGCATAGAAGAATAAGATGTATAGAAGAATAGGAGATAGAGTAGAGTATCCACCTATTTAAGAAAAACTGAAGATACTTTTAATATATTATATGATATGGTGATGATCAATTTTCTGTTGGAGTTTCAAAGGAAGTTTTATATGTTAGTAATAGAGTTTGGAAGAGATAGATTCTTAAAGAGAATCCTAATACATAAAATGAGACTTGAGTGGATATTAAATGACATTAGAGATTTTTTTTAAAAAATATTAAAGAAAAATATATTACAATATACATGGAATTATCTTCTTCAATTATAGAAAATGGAAAGGAAAACTTTATAAGATTGATTGAGCTAGTATCCATGTGTATGAAAATTACCGATGTATGAAATTTATATCTACAAAAACTAATGGAATTTGGAAATCCTTGAATTATTTTCTTATGGATACAACCTATCAAATCTATTATTAATTTAGTTAAAATTTTTCTAAATTTAAGTTTGAAGAGATAAAACTATGACAAAACCATTCTTATGTAATCGAGCATGAAAGATGGTGATTTTTGTTTTATAAGATGCTTGGATGAAGTCATGAAATGCTTTTAGATGGTTAGAGATGAGTTAAAGAGATATTTTTCTGTTTGATGAAGTCTAGAAACACTATACAGTTTATATGACTTTGGATTGATTTCATAATACTTTGATCAAGTGCACAAATTTGAATTCAACAACATATGACTTTAAAGATTATATGAATTTGCATCGTATGAATTTTGGAAAACATAAGTCTTAATCATAAGATATCACCAATAGAATTTTTTTATATGAGTGTATGACTTTGGAGTATCATACAACTTTAAAAGATACCATCGTATGACTTAAATAGTCCAGTGTCACACTTAAGAGTCAAGCATAAAACTTTTGACTTCTAATGGATTAAATGTCATATGAAACAAACTTCTTGAGAAAAATATGGATTTAATAGATCATATTAATTTTAAATTCATATGAGATACTAGAAAATGATGTGAGATTCTAGAATTCATGATTATGAAGAAAAAATATTGAGTTTATACCTATGCCATTCCTCATGGATTTAGACATCACAAATACAAAAATGAGTTGTGATTCAAGAATGAAAATAGTGAGATGATAATATTAAATACAAGGAGATAAAGATAAAAGTTGAATGAGTTTTTTAATAAATTCAGAGGAGACACCAAATTATTTAAATTAAGAAATTAATAGAAATATTAATATTCAATAGTTTTACTAAAATGTTTTGTAATATCAAAAATACTTTGCAGAACATGATGAGTATAAGAAGATAACATTGTTTGGTACTCTGATGGTGAAGATGGAATATAATGGATTCAAAAAAATGTTTAGAGACTCTCACATTATAGAAGTAGAGTAGTGTAATAATATGGAATGATGTGTGACTTATTATATGGATTTGGAAGACTAATGAGGTGTATTTTTAAGTGTAGTTTTTTTAGAATATGTGTTGGGAGAAAGTAAACCTACAACACCCAGAGGGGGGGGGGGGTGAATCTCGGTGTTGATATATGTACAATTTTATATAAGTAGGTCATTTTTCCTTTTTTATTTTGTTTATATATTTTTAAGAATGCATTAAATATATAATTCTTTCTCTCCCTCAAAATAAATGATAAAACAAATATAAAATTAAATAATGAAAAAACAGACGATTTTACTTTGTTCCACCGCTAAGGGATATTTCAAGGGGCACACCCCAATGGTGTGTTGTTGTTCCAGAGCTATAATAATATTCATTAGGGATTTTATAATGTATATGGAAAGGGTTCACAACTAATACCAGACATAATGAAACTTCTCTAATCTCTCATGTTGATCAAGCTATGAATGGATAATTTATTTACTTGAGGACCTCTTCAATAGTTTATAGACATGATGGTCCTGTTTATGAGGTTAATATAGGTTAGTGATAAACATTTTATATTTCAACTCCAAATAGACATGCCTTGATGTTTAATAAACTACATGACTTTATCCTCTTAAAACCATATTAACATAATTAAATTTATCCCTGTATCCACAAAAACCTTCTATATATAGCAATAATTCTAACAATATAATTATATTTTTAAGATTACCTTTCTTCTATGGCTAGATATATAAATGAAAAATTTACCAAACCTCTATCCCTATCTAGATCCATCATATTTTAATGGTACCCAGATATAATCAATGGAATATAAAATTTTTATGTTAATTAAAAATACCAAATATAAAATATATATAATACCTTCTCTCTCAAACCCTATATTCTATTATTTTTTACTAGACTTTTCAATTCACCGCTCGATTCTTTTTCTTTATTTTCTTCTATTATGAACTAGATATGGAAATATTACCTTGATCTCTATATTTACATAACTTATTTAATAATATTATATAAGTTCTCTTATATTCTATACACAGTAAAAAATGACATAGATTACACCAGGTTTCGAATATTATCCATGATTCTGCTATCAATCCCATGTGATAAAATCCTAAATAAAAAATCTATGATATTCACTATATATTCTCCATATTTTTTTTGGTTAGTTTAATTCAAAAAATTTCTATAAAAATTTATCCAACATCCTAGATTTTCAATATTCCAAATAATTCAAAAAACCTTCTAAATACTTATGTTTTCTTAAAACTTCTTCTTTAACTGTAGTAAAAAAACTGATCTACAGAATCCATGGAAGTCTCATATTTAATTCACTCAAAAATATGAAAATTAATTACTTATTATTTGACTATGTAACATGCTTCACTTCACACAATATAGTGCATATCCAAGAATAAATCCTAGTTAATTGCTCAATAAAATTCCCTAAACTCTCCATTTTTATCTATACCTAGAATGCCTAAAACTCCAAAATGCATGACACTTAAAAATGATAAGGCACATGACATAGAAGTGCATCTAAATTTTTTTATTTGAAAAGTCTTCCATGGGTCCCTCATGAAAACCAAAAAACTATATCTACAATGGAGTAACTATTATAAATAAATTTTATTATCACTGAACTCCTTCGATCTCTCCTAGGGTCATTGAAAAGCTTGAGAGATCTAAAACACTCAAGTATGTACTTCACATTTTTTACAGACAAAATATAAATACAAAATTTTTTCTTCCATAGAATGGTGATTTTTTAGTTATTGTGCACCCAAAATTCCCAATGGTTAACTTACTCCATGGAATGGTCTTCTTTAGAAACATCCTCTTTTTTATGAATTATGTTTTGAAAATGGATGTATATCCCACAATCCATCATCATAAATGAGTTTGGGAAGCCTTTTCTTTATCAATCCGAAAGTGGTATCCACCACTCAAATAACACTAGTGGTTCCAATCTTCACTATGACTACTTATCTACCATTACTTTAAAATATTCCATGACCACTTGTACACCCACTGTGCTAACCTACACTGTCTGTACTCTCCATTGAATGAACTTTTCTATCCCTATTTACTCATGCGGTATATGGGAAATTTGTCTGAAAATTTTTATATATCTTTTATTTCCATTTCCCTTTTCCATTTCATTTTTAAATTTTCATTTTTAATACTTTCTACTATGACCACCATGTATTGTCCTAGATTACTATAGTCTAGTGAGTCTATCCTTTTTCAATTGGTAGTATTATTAATAAAAACTCCTACAAAAACACCCATAGTAGAATCAAACCAGCCATTTCCATCCCAAAAAAAGAACTACCTCATTCACTATGGAATATTTCATACAATGGTGAATGTTTTCTTCACTATATTTCCTTTATCCAACTCCAGTTAACTCATTGTAAGATCAAACTATTTACAGGTTTTTATTATTCTTGAATAAGCATATTAACAATCATAAAAAACCATTTTTACTTACACCCCCAACAGTATATCCATTTAAATACATGTAAACTACTTCTTCATATCTCCTATTAGAATTACCTTATCATTATGTCTTTAATGTATTCAAATTAATTATCCATAAAACCACATTAGTTATTTTAAAAAAAGCTAACAAACAACCTCTTGGTTACAATATTATCCAACTTTTTATTTTGTGTACAATACTATAAAAAACCCTTATTCTCCTTATTTCTACAAGTTATAAAAAATTGAAAGGATTTATGGTGTATTCAGATGTTTCTCCCCCTTTTTATATAAAATTCAAATGGTCTTCAAATCAATATTTTTCTTTTACGTTTCCTTCCCATATTTTTTTAACACCAAAGGGGTTACTTCATCAATGTTTTCCCCACATTGATCAATAATATCCTTGAACTATATTTTCAATTATCTTAAAAAATTTTATTTTGGGGAAAGAAAATTCTTCCAAAATATTGATAAGGACTGATTTTACCCTTTGTAATGTAATCCCTCATTAAAAATTTGACACCCAAGTGAACATCAAAAAAACTTCTTGGCTATGTAATTTTTTTTAAAATTTTCCTAAAAAAATATGTTTTTTTCAAAATACTTATAAATTATCCAAATTTCTTCAGAATTTTGTTTCTATGTACTACATTCAAAACTTTGAAATCAATCACATGTTGATACCATTTGATGAAAATAATTATAGTTTTTTATTTCAGAATTTAATCCACTTTCCTCCATTAAATATAAATTTTTCTCTAATTAATTTATATGATTTAATTCAACACTTAAAATTTAGTTGTTGATAAGTTATATAAGCCTACTAGGTTAAATATTGGTGTTGGAAACAAGATTTTATGCTAAAAAACTCAAGTTTTTCATGTCACTCACTTCCTTTAGTAAATACGTGCAACTTAAAATTTATTCTTCATATGAACATCCTATCAACTTAACCAAACTACACCAAACCATCAATGAATAAGAAATTTTACCTAGTGTGTGTGTCTTAAAATTTGTTGATTATATTCCACCTTTATTCATAGAGATTCATATCTTCTAGATAAAGCTACAAAAACTTTGAGTGATCCCCTTTAACCCCACCTAAATGCCTTCATCTTTTAGAAGATAATTTTGAAATGATATTCAACATAGGGGAAAATTATAAGTAATGATTTCTTCAATAGGAAGCTTATAATTATACTAAGAATAATTAGATGATACCGATTGTTAGGAGACAAATAAATAAACATGAAATATCATGACTGTTGCTACTTTACCACTAATATGTATTCTTCTTCTTGGTGGTTTTATATTATTGAAAACTATGGTATGAATCAATTTTAAGTCTTAAATAATAGTTTTATACCATTACAAGTTTAAAATATAGATTTTACACCTCTTCAATTCAATATCAGGATCTACAACATTGGTTCTTTTATATTCTAGCATAAAAATTCAATATTTTTCTTAAGACAACTATGTGGTTTCCTAACACTTCTTATTGAGATAGATTAAGGTCCTTAATACTAATTCAACCTTCAGTTCAGGAATTATACTCAAAGATTACAACAAGGATTCTAATTACACTTGTGGAAACTATCTCCATTTACCATAATCATAGATCTTCTTTTCATATTACATGCATCCATCTCCTTGGAATACATAAAGCCCCATAGATTATATCTCCACCTTAAGCCTATACCACTTTTAACATATTTTAGATTTAATTAAATACATGGGTATAGAGGTGTCTCTAACATCCTCAATTTTAGAAATATGGTTAGACTTGATGAACCTACCCTTTTCTTCCACTTTTAATACAATATTTTTTAGTGGCTATTTTTGGAAAACCAGTCGTAAAAATTTCATTTGAGATGTTATTTTTGGGCTAATTTAACATATTTATATAGTTTCCTACTCTGCTATGAGATCAATACCACTTATACATATCTTATATTTTAATGTATTTTGATTGCATCCTTCAACATGTTCCACCACCAATGGAGGGCTCTTCCACCAACTTCGACCTCTTGTCTTGGGATGTGATATGTGATACCACTAAAGTATACTTCATGTTTTCCTCTTATATAACCATAAGAATCACTTAAGAATTAGTTAACCTTGGTGAAACATTATTTAACTAAAATTTACACTTTCTAAAAGTAGGAATAATTTCCTTATTCAATATATTCTAAAATTATTATTTTTTATTTTCATAATGGGTGATTTGAGTGTATCATTATTAGTGACTGCTACATCATCCATTGATCTCCAATTTCCTCCAAAACATCATATTTTTTCTCCATCTTAACAAAATATATTCTTGTTTAAATTATTTCCTTGTATATCATAATAATTGAGGAATTCATTTTGACTTATTTGGTTATTATCCTACTATAATAACTTTCTATATGTATAGGGTTAGAAAAAATAAAGCATCTCATATAATAATCATACCTCATATAGTAGTTTTTAATGAGATGTTGATGAAACTATTATTCTTTTACCTTTGATACATTGGGATTAAAGAAAAACACTCATGGTGTGTCCCATTTTTCTATAGTAGTAGCAGTTAATTTCTATATTATTTTTAGATCCATCTCTTCTAGATTTTTCATGAATATTTTTCTTAACCACTATTTTCAAATTTCGACATTTTGGGACTCCATTAGTCAACTTTTCCATGATAGGAGTTACTAAATTATCCTTTACATTTTTGGGTCTTAAAATTTCTTTGATTTCCCTAATTTTATCATCATTTTATTTCAAATTAGTATTCATCTTCTTAAACATTGAACTAATTTATTTTACAGTATATATCCTATCTTCTAATTGAGTCTTGAGATGGATAAACTAGTTTTAATTATTTTTCTATAGAATTTTTTACCCATTTATTGTGTGAGTTCTTTCAATAATTCACTTTGAACATTCATATTTTCACACATTTTCTTCATTTCAAAACTTATGTCCACTTAAACTATGTTGAAACTTTTTTTTTATATTTAAAAATATTCACTAAATTCAAGATCCACTTGGTGAATGATCTCCCAATGATCCACCATTTCACACAAGGATTGGATCCCCTCTTTATTACTACATATACTTTCACTAAACTGTAGGCAAGAAGTCTTTTATATGTCTTCTATAGAATTTACTCTTCATTCCATATCCATGATAAATTCTAAATTTCAAGATTCACAAAAATATTATAAAATATTATTAAAATCATATATCCAAATAGATTTAGAAATGATCATGTTGATTTGAGTGATGTTCTTCCTAAGAGAATTCTTATTATTTAATTTTTTCGTAAGTCATTATTCACTATCCTTGATCACTAGTTTCTCATCTTGACCAATTTTTCAATATTCACTAGAAGTAAACAACAGAACCTCCTTGGTCTCAATTGAATTTAAATAAATAACTTCTTCTGTCTTTCAAATTTAAAAGTATAACACCTTAATATTTTAGAATGTTTTATCTTTAATATTTTTTTGTGTTTAATCTCTTATGATGCACAAAACACTAAGCTTAAAAAAATCATGGTATACTATAAAATTTTTGTTATTAAATATGATTATTATAACCTAAATATTGGATTTATGGCCATGTATTTGAGTCACCACATTATGAAATACATGTATAAAATTAGTCCTAATGAAAAATTATATATTAGTACCTATGAAATAATTACTCAATTTTGAATGATAAGAATGAAATCTTATAATGTTAAGAACTATTAAAGACTAAAAGGGAAATTTTTTAATAGTGGGTTTGCTGTATATTTTGTATTTTAATTTTAATTATAAATTTATAAATTTTAGAAAATAAATTTGATAATTTTTTTATTTCATCATATCAATATTATCTAAGGATTAATTTTTGGGATTTTTTTAGAAATAGTTGATTTTTATGTGAATAGTGAAAAATATCGATTTTAAAAATAATGTCACTTTTTTGAAATTAAAATAAGAATTAATTGAAATTTTATGAATAATTTTATATGGAACAAATATATATTTAATAAATAATATAATTCATTTAAAAATATAATGTGTAACTTATAATTCTATGTTTGACATTATGGAAATCTATGTAATGTTTTCATTCAAATAAAAAATACTTTCCATACCTATCTTTTAATCAAAATTTCACAAGGTATTTTTTAAATTAGTTAAAAATAATTCTCCTTTCATTAAACATAATGAAATTAATTCCCTAATAATCAACATTATATAATATTTTGATATAAAATCATTTTATCCATAAATGAACATTTATCTAAAGATGAGTTTTCATTTCTTTTTGTGAGATTATATTGAAAGTAATTTTTACACCTTATAGATATTATATATTAGAAGTTTGTCTTCATATTTTGTGTCATCATTTCCAAATTTGTTTATAAGGTCAATTTTTTTCATTATAATGTGTAGTAGCTGTGGTTAACGTTTATCACCATGATAAAAGATGAAATGAGTTAAACAAGGTTAAAAATATTTGATAAGGTCTAAAAATATCTAAAACACTTGACTTTATTTCATTTTGTGAGTTTATTTCAACAAAAATAATACTATATTTGAAAATATTTAAATTTGGTGTCATTTTTCATTGATAATGAACTTTTTATTATTTAAAGTAATGGATAATTACAAAATTTCACTCTTTATTTTAATGTATATAATATGTTATTGTAGGTATATAAAGAATTTTTGAGTGATTTTAAATTGTTCTTTTGAATATTAATAAATTATTTTATTATATTAATTAATTATTAAGTTTTAGTGATGGTATAATTACCTTGAATGCGTACACAATTCTGCACAACACTTGTGCATGCAGTAGAAAAATCAAGAAAATTATATTAATTTTTTTAAAGTAATATGTTTTGAGTTAATTATGGTATTTCATGAATTTAATGGATAATTATAAAGTATAAGTATTATTAGAACTATTTATATTCTAATTACATTGTTATCTTGATTCCTTCAAAGTTAAAATATGTGAATAATCATGAAAATAACTTTAAAAGACATTTAATGTTTAAAAATTATATCTAAACCATTATAAAATCATAAAAATATTATATTTTTTTAAAACTAATTGAAATTTGTTTATAATATCAACCATTTTACACTTATTATCCACTTGACTCTTTATGATGACATTATTTACCCTTAAAGACTATGTATATGCGAAAATGACTTTGATTTTTCATATAAAAGGGATTTAATATGACCCCTACAAAGAAACTTTTGAGTTAAGTTTTATATAAAACCTATGAGTAAACCACTCTTCAAAATTCCCATACCACATTACCAATACTATTTTATGACCATAAAACTCTCCTCCAAAGGCGTTGAGTTTAATTGAAAGAAGGATACTCGAAGAAGATGTAACTGTCTTTACCGATCCATTTCAAGTTTATTTCTTATTTAAACTAATTCAAATATTCTATATCCATTATAACATAATAACATCATTATATTTACTATATTGATTTTTTTTGTTAATGAAACAACCAGTTTCTATATCTTTTCCATATAATGGATAATTAAAACATTGCTCATACGTACGAATGGGCTACCATCTCCGTGAGGCAATGTATTTTATTTTTCATCACTATCACTCCTTGATAGTTATATAGATGTATTTAATAAATATATGTTATTATTATAAAATAATTTTGATTATTTTAATACAAAATATTTTCTAACTTCTTACCTTCCCATTCGTTTAAAAATGATAATGCCGCTCATACGTACGTGTGAACTACCACCTCCATAAATTGATGTGACTCATTTTTCATTTCCACTTTACATGGATAGTAATAAGTATATATTTAATTAATAAATATGATAAATATGATATATTTATGATTATATAGGTAGAAATTATTTTTTACCTTTCTTTATTTCTGTTCATTGAAAGTTGAAAGCATCATACTTGAGTACGTATATACTAAAATCTCTACGATGTGATGTAATTCATTTTTCTTCACTATATTACCTATATTGTAATAAAAGAGTATATAATAAATATATATAATATTTATAACATGTTTAAAATTTTGTAACCATGACCAATGTGGAATAATAAGAACCATCAAACCAAAACATGCATGAAAAACATAATAGTTAACACCTAGAATAATAATTTTAATGAAGAACAATTAATAATGGGGTCATAATATGTTATAAGTGAATCAAATATGGTATGATAAGTATTAAAATGGTTTTGTTATTTGTTTATAATATATCTAAATCTATTATATAGGAGTTTAATCTCATGTTCAAAGTAATTTGGGACTTGAGGTGAGGGTTCTTCATCTCAATATTGTTTCGTTGAGACATGTTTCATGTTATTAACATATTTCTGTTTATATTCTATATATAATTTACATTTTATATATTATATCATAATTCTATTTTTTGGGAACAATTTGGAAATATGGAGTTTTTATAAGCTGAAATAAGGTTATGTTGAAAATATTGTCTTTTGTTGGTTAAGTAAATAAAATCACCTCACTTTTTAAACTGGTGATCAGACTCAAAAATCATATTCAAAAAATTATATTCACAATTAGTAAGAAAGTTTATCATATTTAGAAGATGTCTTTTAGAATAAAAGGTTTATAAGACTCACCTCGAGTCCAGAATGTGGTTCTGATCATTTTAAGGAAAATAATCAAAGTATAAAATATTATGATGAATTATGATGGTTTACTGTTTTTTATTTCACAAAATTCATAAGTTGTTTGAAAAAACTTTTGATTCAAGACTTATGAAGGAAAGGGAGAGAAAATTTGCTTCTTATCATATTCAGGCTTGGTAGGAAATGATGATATTGCAGGGAGATTGGTAAGTTACAAAAATATCCATTATAAGTTGGATGATGCTAAAAATGATCTTAAATGTTTTTAAATTCATAAAGGAAGTCCTGATAATAAGTAGAAGTTTGTGAAATAAAAAAGTTCTAGAAGTTGAATATTTCCGATCTCAGTCCATTGAAGTGAGAACATCAAATGAAGATTTGTTTTATGGATGAAGAGGATGATCATAATTTAAGAAAGATAATGGTGATGGTTTTTAGTCAGACCAAAATATAAAAGATTTAAATATTTAGTGAAAGAATTCATGGGAATCGTAATCATAATGGATAAATATGTCAAGTGTTGGAAGTTCATTGACATCATATCCAGAAAAGAAAAAAAAAGTTACTGAAGTTGAATCTACTGGAACCAGTCCATTAGACTCATTGTGCCACCAATAATTAGAGCTAATATGACACCAATTAGTCATTACATTTTTTTGGTATCATTATAACATAAAATGAAAATTGATAAGAAAATTTTGTTGGAGAAGGAATATTTTTAGTAATAGTCTTCTTGGGAGATATTGGGACAATTGAATAAGAAAATTTTGTTGAGATTGACATCAATCAACAATATAGTCAACCATTTCTCATCAAAATGATTTTTTGATTGAGTCAAGTGATAAATAAAGTTTTGTATATCTCTTAAAAGGGGGTCACGATAAAAGAAAAATAAGAAGAGTCTTGTTTGAGGATTTTTTTAAAGTGTTATAAAAGGGGGTTAAAAATGATTCTTGAAGAAACACAAATTTTTTCCTTTGTTTTCATCAGTTGGTATATAACATCCTAATTGGAAGAAATATGTTTTACATTAGACGTAATTGATATAGATAAATGTATTGAACACACTATTGTATTTATTATAATGAAGAAATCGTATTAGGAAATCCAAATCAATAATTGGATTCTCAATGAAGATATTGTAGAAAGACTGAAGCATTGGAGAATTGAAAGAGAGATCCAAAATTGAAGGGTAATTAAAGGTACTAAAAACGTAAAATAAAGATATAATATTTAAGGAAGATTGAGGATTCAAAAAATTTTATAAAGAACAAAACCTTTTTAGAATCCCGATTAAAATATTTTGGCATGTATATAAAATGACGAGGGCACTTTGTGTATTATAGGACTTATATCGATCACAAAAGAAGAGGGAGAAGATATGAAATTATAGTAAGAAGAAATTTTCAGGATTGTGTTTTCTTAAAGAATATTTCCAGTTAGAGGAAAGAAAGAAGAAGAGAAATGATCATAATTATAGATTTTGGAATTATATAGAGAAATAAGTCTGGGATTTTCAAACTGTGGAAGAAGAAGTTCATGATTGTTTTAGCTGTATTTTGATAGAGTATTATTTTGTATTGAAAAATTGAACTTGGTAATTGGATAAGAAAATTTTACTGAGTTTCATTATGGAGTCTAGAATAAATTATTATTATATTATGGGTAATAAAGTGAATAATTGTTTTTAAATATCATATTTTTTAAAGTTTATCAAGAATAATTGTAACTTGTTTATTACAAAATTATCGTACTTCATTTTGTGGTAATTAAATCACATGCCCTGTTGTATTGATCACAATGTTACATGAGTGTAGAGGAATATCCTACTCATTATACTCCACACAAAAGTATTGTTTTATAGTGGATTATTTGGTATTTTATTGATTCAAAACCATATCAAGGACGTATCTACTGTTATTAAATAGTTAACCTTGTAAATTATTATGTTTCTATGGCTGTGTGTTTGAATTGTTTTCACTAGGTAAATACATATTTAAAAGGAAGTGAAGGTTGTTTCAAAATGAAGGAAACATAAAATAAAAATATATCACTGATTCAACCCTTCCCCTCTCACTGATACAAAAATCTTGACTAGTAAATTACAAGTGGTATCAGAGACCAAGGTTCCCTTTATTTTACTCTTTTATAAATTTTTGAAGAGAAGTTGATGAAAATCTATTTTGTGTCAACAATAAAGGTATTCCAATTTTCGATGGTAAGAATTAGCATATCAAAAAATATAGAATGTTTCCTTATCTTATGTCTCTGGTTATAATGTTATTGAAGCTAAAATAGATTTATTTACTCTTATTAAAGATAAAATTCCTCTTACACATGTTTATAAGAAGCATATTGAGAATTATCGAAGGATTAGAAACGCTTTACTATCATCACTTTCTAAAAGCAAATTGTTAATTGTGAAGGGTGTTTCCACTACCAAAGGTATCTGGGAAAAGTTGAATAACATTTATTAAGGTAATATAAATCTGAATAAAGAAATTTTACTAATATAGAGATTGAAGTATAAATATCTCGATATGGGTGAAGATGAATCAGTAGGTGACATATTTACCAGGGTAAATGACATTGTAAGTTCTATCTTATGTCTTAGTGAGAATATGAAAGACTCCACTATTTTTGTGAATATCTTGAGAATTATTCTTGATAAGTTTGATGAAAATTTTTCTTTATTAGAAGATAGATATCTTGAAACATTATATTTGGAATATTTACATTGCACTCTCATAACTAATGAGATGAGAAGGAAAAAAAGTTACGATGAAAAAAAATGTGATAGAGATATTTATTTCAAAGTTTCTAAGAAATAATAATATGGAAAGGTTCATAAGGAATATGATGTTACTGAATCTGACTTTGAAAATGAGGTATGTAAAGACCCTGATGAATTTTTATCCTTGTTTTCAAAAAATACAAGAAGAGGTACATGTAAATATAAAGGGAAACTTTACTTTAAGTTTATTTACTGTGGATTCATTAGAAAATTTATGAATAATTTTCCTTAAAGAGAGAAAGAAGAGGATAATGATAAATAACAAAGAAGGAGAAGAAGGTTTTGAAAGAAACAAGGTGATAAGGATAAATATTTTTTCATTAGAAATGGTAGAAAATTCTCCAAATCTATAAGGTAAAATTTCTTATCTGAAGATGAAGAAGAAAAAGGCAATGAAGTTGAATACGAAAAATCTACTGACCATTAAAGTGAGAATACTTTTATTGTAAGAGTAAATAATGAAAATTTCATAGGATTAGTTTTTAAGAAGAAGAAAACAAGTTAGAATTTCATCTTAAAGTAGAATTGAAATAATGTATGAGGAAGATTAGGAGGCTTGAAAAAGAAACCAGAAAGCTGATAAGTGAAAAATATTCAACAAGAAAACATAAATGTATTCCTAATGAGAAAGTTAAGATAATGAAATAAATTGATGACTTGAAGAAATATCTTGATAAAAAAAAGAATCATAATAAACATATGGAAGTTAATATAAAGGAAAAATAAGAGGAGTTAATACTTGTCGAATAATTTTTTTAAAGTTGAAGAAAGAGGTAAAAGTTTTAAAACTCTATATTCGAAGTTTGTTAAAGTTATTAAATGTAATAACCTGATAAAGATTAAAAAAAGTCACCTTTAAAGGTTGAGAAGAAATATGGAATTGCTTCCAAGAAAAATAAAGCTAGGAAACTTATATATATGGACAAAATCAACAAGTTTAAAAAATAAAAAAGCTTCTAAAAACAATGAGTTAGAAAATTTTTGTAAAAATTATGAGTCTGGAAAAATTTATATGACTTTTAGTTCTGATAAGGATGTAAATAAAACTGATTTGGAGAAGAAGGTTTTGGGAGATTTCAGAAAGGTTGGTGGTTAAAAAAGTTCTGAAAATAAAGACAAGAAGATTACTGAGAAACATGCTCACAACTCCGGTTAGTATTAAAGATATAGAATAAAATAATATTTCTATAGATACTACTGGTATTGTGATAGATCTGAACACATTGAAAATATGTGTTATTTTAATCAAAAACATTACTAATACTCTACAAATTACAGATGAAATTTTTTAAGGGGTAGTCAATATCCTCAAAGAATGAAGTCTGAGAAGGATGTTCAGAAAAAGTATGAGAATGATATTTAGAAGAAACTTAAGGAAGTTAGTGTGAAAATTGAAAATAGGTTCCATATTTTGTGACCTATTTTTGAAAGATGTAAAAAATTTGTACATATTTCTAATGTATTTCATGTTTTGTTAATGAAAAAAAGTTTGATAACAATTCTTAAAATCCATAGATGAAGAAAGATAAATGGAAAGAATAGGATCATGTTTTTGAAATAATTTTAAATTATATAAAAGGATAAAAACCTTGGATTCTTTATAGTGAGTGTTCTTCTCATACAATATGAGAATTAAATTTTTTGAATAATGTGAAAGATGTCAAAGAAGGAATGATGACATTTGGAAATGATGAATCCATGATAATCAAAGAAGGAATGGTGGATAAAAATAATTTTTGGCATAAAAGGATGAAAAAAATCTATCAGAGAAACATGATAATGTTATCAAAGTGAGATAGTGTTCATGATATTCCAGATATGTCAAAAATAAGATATTTGTGAAGCACTATTTTTCAAAGTGGAAAAATTACTAACTCCCTAAATAAGAAAGTTAATAATTATTCAAAATAAAACCTAGAACTTATTCATTACTATATTTGTGAGCCAATGAGAAAACAATAAACTAATGGAGATTAATACTTTATCACTTTAATTTATGGATTTAATCACATTACTTGTATTATGTATATTAAAGTAGGATGGTTTGAAAATGTTTAAAAGTTTCAAGAGTAAAGATGAGAAGTAATGTGAGTATTCAGTGAAGAAGTTGAGAAATGATAATGGTGGCGAGTATAGAAATGAATTATTTGAATGTTATATTGAGAAACATGAAATTCAACATGAGTTCAATTCACCATACACTCTTCAACAAAAAGGAGTTTCTTAAAGGAAGAATAGAAGTTTGGTGGAAATGGGAATAACTATGTTACTTGAACATGGTCTCTCTCATTACTATTAGAGGCAAGCCATGAGAACTGCTATGTATATTAAAAATTGATGTTTCTATAAACCAATTTTAGACATGATCCCATATGAAATATTTTATGATAGAACTCAAAGTATGAAACTGTTAATAGTTTTTTGGATTTTATACATCCTAAAGAATAATGGTGGAAACCTTGTAAAGTTTTAGTAGAGAGGTGAAGAAATAATACTTCTTAGCAATAATTTTGAAGGAAGATGTTATAGATGCATCCACAAAGAAAAAATAATAATTTTTGATTTTATTGATGTGGAGGTTACTGAAAAGGCTGAGGAAGATAACCACACTCGGGCTGATAAGGAAGTTGATTAGGAATTTTTTTTTGTCAACAATTATAATAAGGATACTAACAATAGTAATCCTAATTAAGAAGAAGAATCTAACTGAACTATTTACAAGGATGATGATGAATCTCAAAAATGACATCCTAGGATGAGGAAGAAATTGTAATCTAAGAACATTATTGGTGATCAATATCAAAGGGTTCAAACAAGAGGGATAATTTTATAGATGTTTTATTTTAAAAAGTTGAGCTGAAATATGTGAATGAAGCCTTCAAGATTCCAAAATGGGTTTAGACCATGAATAAAGTGAATGATTAGATAGAAAAGAATGATACATGGGAACTCAAAACTAAGAGAGATAAAAAAAATGTTATTGGTACAAAATGGGTTTTCTGAAATAAGATGAATGAAGATAGTAAAGTGATAATAAACAAAGATAGATTTGTGTATAAAAGTTACTCATAGATAGAAGACATTTATTTTTATAATAAATTTTATCTAGTGTCAAGGTTATAAATAATAATAATCTTTGTTGCTATTATTTGACAACGAGGTTATAATTTTTTTTAAATGGGTGTAAAGCCCACATTTTAGAATTTGGATCTTGATGAGGAAGTTTACATTGAACAACCTTGTGGATTTATTGTTGGAAAAGATAAAACTTATGCTTGTAAGATGAATAAATCCTTGTATGGAATAAAAAATCTATGAGAGCATGGTATTCCAAATGGTATAATTTCTTAATAAATATGAGTTTCAAGAACGGAAGAGTTGAACAAAATATTTACATTAAGGAAAATAATGAGTTTTCTATTATCCCAATTGTTTATATTGATGAAATTATATTGGCCGGGAATGTTGAAATATCTTTTGAACAATTTTCTGAAGAGGTGAAAATTTTATTTGATATATCCTTGCTAGGAGAAATGAAATATTTCTTTGGTTATAAATTTTTCAAAAGAAGAAACACATTTTTATTTCTCAAGAAAATTATGCTAAGAAACTTATTAAGAAGTCCAACATTGAAAATTTGGAACCAGTTTACACACCAATTTTAGTGGAAAAGAAGTTTTCTAAATATAGAGGATGAAGTTCATCAAAAATATTTTTGAAACATGATTGGAAGTTTAATTTATTTGACCACCTCAAGTCCCAAAAGTTTTTATATTGTTACCTTATGTATTAGATTTTAGAGTTCTAAAAAAGAATCACATTTAATTTATGGAAATAGAATTATTAGATATATTAAAGGAATAATAAATTTTAGAATCAGGTTTTATTGCTCAAAAAGTATTGACTTGTTTGGGTATTCAGATGCTGATTGGGTAGAAAATGTTGATGATAGAAGATTAATATGTAGTGGAATTTTATTTCAAAGAAAAATTTGTATTAGCCTGAATATAAAGAATAAAAATTCAGTTACTCTTAGTATGAATGAAGATGAGTATGTTTCTGCCCCTCAAGTCGCTACTCAACTTGTGTGGATAAAGACTTAGTTGGAATAATTACTTATAGAAGTAAAGTTACCATGGATCTTGGGTTGTGATAATCAAATAATGATAAAGATTATGAGGAATCTAGTAAAAAAATCTTGTTTAAAACATATTGTTATCAAATATCAATTCATTAATGAGAATTTAGAGAAAAATGAATTAAATATGGAGTATGTTCCAACATCGGAACAAGTTGCTGACATTTTCACAAAACATTTACCAAAATATATATATTTTTAAAATGAGGTTGAACATGGGAATCCAACCTCATTATCTTTAGATATTGTTTTTTAAGGGTGATAATTATTTCATAAATCTATCCTTACTAAGGAATGCATAAATGGGGAGTTTTGGGTAAGCTGTGAATCCAACATGAAAGTGTGTGAACTATTCTAAATTTTTATTAGAGTGGTCATAGGAAAAGAAAAATTCTGTTAACAGGAATTTTGAAGAAGTGGAAAAGAAAATTTTTGTTACCAGGAAAGTTAAAGAAGTGAAAAATATGTGAATACATGCTTAATATGTTGAATTATTTTTCACGAGTCACTATATTTTGTCATCATGGTTTTTTTATCAATAATTATTGTTTCTTATAATGAGTTAGATCACATAGTCTTAGATTTTTTTATAAGTAAACCATCAATTGAGGTTACAAATTTTAGTGATTTATAAACCTTGGTCAAAAATAAAATCCAAAGGGGGATATTTTTGGGATCAAGTTGGTAATATGGTGTTCTTAAAATCTGAAAGAAGATTATGTTTATAGTATTGTCATTTTTTGGTCAAGGAAATAAAATCACCACACTTTGTAAAACTCATGATCAGACTCAAAAATCATATTCAGATAATCAGGCTCACAATTTTTAAGAAAGTCCATCATATTTAGAATATGTTTTCTGGAAGAAAAGTTTCATCAGACTCACCTCAGTCCTGAATTGAAGTTATTATCCTTTTAAGGAAAATAATCAGAGTCTAAAATATTACAATAAATTATGATGAATATTTTCTATTTTTTATTTCAAAAAATTCAGAAGTTGTTTGGATAAACTAGTGATTCAAGTCTTATAAAGGAAATGCAAAGAATAGGTTCTGACAATTATATTCAGGATTGATAGGAAAGGAATATATTTTTGGGAGAATGGGTAGTTATAAAACTTTCCACTATAATTTAAAAAAACTATAAAACTAATATTTAAAATTTTAAAATCATGAATAAAGTCATGATGACAATAAAAAGTTTGTGAATGAAGAAAGTTGTAGAAGATGAGTATTTCCAGTCTAATTCCATTGGAGTGAGGACATGAGATGTAAACATGTTTAATAGATGGAGAGGAAAATCTTAATGGGAAAAAACTTAATGTGAGGGTTTTTAGTCAAAACAAAATCCAAAAGATCTAAATCTTTTTAGAAATAATTTTATGGGAATAATATTCATAAATGAGAAATATGTTATGTTATAGAAGTTTATTGATATTATATTCATAAAAGTAGAAGGATTTTTTTAAAGTTGAAGTTGCTGGGACCGGTCCACCAGACTTGATGTTTCACAAATATTCAGAGTTACTCTAATAACAATTAGTCATTATATTTGTTTGGTATTCTTATAAAATTGAAGTCATATTGATAAGAAAGTTTTTTTGAAGAAGAATTTTTTTTATGAAGAATTGTCTTGGGAGATGTTAGGATAATTGAATAAGAAAAGTGTTTTGATACTGAGATCAATGAACAATATAGTCAAAAATTTCTCATCAAGATGATTTTTTGATTAAGTAAAGTGTTATATAAAATTTTGAATATCCTTAACAAGTGTGTCAAGAGAAAAGAAGAAGAAGAATGATGTTTGAATACTTTTTTAAAGTGTTGTCAAAGGGGGAAAACATATTTTTTAAAGTTCCAAGACTTTATTTCCCATTGTTTTTATCATTTTCTGTAAAGGATTGTAATGAGAAGGCATATGTTTTTCATTTTTCACAATTGATATAGAGTACTGTATTAAAGAATATCCTTTCTTTTTCATAATGAATAAATTTTATTGGGAAATCAGAATTCGGAATTAGATTAGGGCTGTAGATTTTTTAGAAAGTTTAAAGCATTGAACAATTAAAATATAGATCCAAAATTAAAGGGAAATTAAGGGTGGTGAACAAGTTAAATAAATATCTTAGATTAATGGAAGATTTAAGATTTGAAAAAAAATTTAAATTGGGATAACCTTGTAAGAATCCCAGTTAAATCATTTTGGAGGGTCATAAATATAGGAGAATACTTTTTGTATTATAGGACTTGTATTAATTGTGAAAGAGGAGATAAAATCTCTAAAATTATATTAATAAAAAAGTTTTTATATTGTGTTTCCTTAAAGAAGATCATTGGATAGAAGAAATAAAGAATAATAGAAAAGATCATAATTAGAGTTTCTAGAACCAGACTGAGAAATCAGACTAGGATTTTTAGATTGAGGAAGAATAAGTTCAAGATTATTTTAGCTATATTCTAATAGATTATTATTTATGTATTGAGAAATTGGACTTGTGAATTGGATTGAGAAATAATAATGATTGTCATTATGAATTCCATAAGAGGTTCTTATCAACTTATGGGTAATAAAGTGAAGAATTGTTTTAAAATATCGTATTTGAGAAAGTTGATCAAAGAGAACTAGAACATGTTTATTACAAAAATAATCCTATATAATTTCATGCTACTTAAAGAAAATACACTATTTTGTTGATCATAATATTACAAAAGTGTAAGGGAATATCCTAGTCACTTTATTCCACAAACAATTATTGTTTTCTAGTGGATCGTGTGGTATTGTATTGTTTCCAAACCATACCAAGGACAAAGATACTCTTATTGAGTAGCGAACCTTGTAAATTCTTGTGTTCTTGTGGATATTTGTTTGAATTTTTTTCATTAGGGAAATAATTATTTAACAGAAAGAAAAGGTTATTTCAAAATCAAGAAAACATAAAAGAAAAATATATCATTAATTCCACCCCTCCCCCTCTCAATGATACAAAAATATTGAGTGGGAAATTACACTATTCATATTAATTGTTTTTAAAGTTCTATTTTAAGTTATTTATTTCAAGGGGTTTATGATTCAAAATCTATCAAAGTGGTATGTGTTTATGTTAAAATATTATTTATGTTTGATATTTTATATATTAAATATACATTGAGGGAAAATATATGATCCAAATCTTTTAAACCCCATACATTTTATTCTCCTATGTTTATTTAGGTGGTTTTCATGCTTTAATTTCATTCTACACTCTTTGTTACTTAAAATTATTGATAAAATGTTTTTAAGAATAGTCATCTTTATTTCTTATTTTTAGTTATAAATATTTTTATACAATATGAATGTTCTTAAAATTGTTTTATGGAAGTTATTTTCTATTCATAATTTTTTTAAATAGTTAATTTTCACTACCTTTAACTTTCTTTACAAATTATTAAAAGTAATATTTTTAAATGTTTTTCATATGAATCGGTTTTTAATTTTTGTAAAAGTGTAAAAATAATTTTTTATTTTAATACTTATGAAATGAATATATTTTTCTACCCTCCTGTAATTTATTTATTATAAATATTAAATTATAAGTTTCAAATTTTATATAAAGAATAAATTATTTCTATTATTTCTATGAATTTTAGTTTCTAAAATTCACTAAAATAGAAGGGATTCTTTATCTTTATTTTCAAAACATCTTTTAAATTATTTATAAAAAATATTTGTCATCTATGTCAATATAATTTAATGATTGTTATGATTTACTAGGGATATTATCTTATTATACCATCAACATTGTTTCTATAGATGGATTATGAAGATGATTTTTTAAGAATGTTTTTATGAAGCTCCTTTCTTTCAATGGGTCAATTAGTCTATGATTAAATAATTAATGTTTTTATGATAAATTTAACTTCCTTTATCTATATATATTATGATTATATGATAACGAAATATTTATGAAACCCGGTTCTTTTTTAAGGGTTATATTATGATGAAATTATGAATGATTTTATGGTATTGTGGCACAATTATTTATGATTTTCATTATGTGATGGGTGTTACTAAAATTTTATACCCCTATAAAGAATTTGGTAAATATTTATATTTCATGAGATAATATGATTTTTATTGTGGAGTTAACCGTATACAGTAATGGACTCTATCCACTATGATAGTCCTGATAGTTATCATTGACTAAATAATTGATATAATTGATGAGTAAACCCAATCCACAATGAGACTCTATCTAATATAATAGTCTTAGTAGTGATACTTGATAAGTAAAATTATTTTATATTCCTATGTGTGTTACAAAAAACTTATTTCTTATGCTTATGATATACTCATTTGGATCATGATTTATTAATGGTGATTTCATGCACTTATGACTTGCGTATCTTGTTATGACAAAGTCTTATTCCATGAATCATAATTTATGATCTATGACTAATTGGGTATGAATTTTTTATGTCATGATCATACTATAATACCATTATTAATATCTCATTATTACATATGATCAATGATTTATATCTCCTATGTTTACACTTACTGAGCATCCAAGTTTACCCTTTATTATGCTTCAATTTCCAAAGGTTATTAAGAATGATGTTTTATAAAACTTGTATAGAAGGTTATAATGTGTGAAAAATTTATTAATATATATTTAAGTATTCTTATGGAATAAGAAAATCTGGGTATAATAGAAAAAATACCCATTTGATGAGAAATACATGGGTTTTTATAAATAATAGTTTTTTCCTAATTCTCTAAATCTCTAAACCTAAAAGGTACTAAGTATGTAACTAAATCATTTTTGGATATTGATATTATAATTATGGATGGTTAAAATTGGGTTACTTCAGTTTGAATCAAAGGAAGTATGTAAAGAATATGTTTTTAGTATTGGATCCAGGTGTACGGATCTCGAGCTATCTTACAATGAATATAAAAAAATGGATGAGTTTCTTATAAACTTCAATAAAAAATGATATTTTAAAGATATTTTCATTACTTTCATCTCCATTCATATCACTAGGGTTTTTTAAATCAACATCTCAATAAATTTATTCCATTACCTCCTTAACACATTCCTCTAAGAACATCAACATTTCTATTTTCCAACCCTCATAGCTATTTCCTATAAAAATAGAGGTTTCATAATCTATTCCATAAAAAAATCCTAAAACATATTGTTATTTAAATATCACGTTATAACTTTTGTCTTTGATACCACTTATTATGACTAAGGAGACTCGGAAAACCCTGGGGGGGTGAATCATGGTATTGAAAGATTTACACTTTTATTTGAACCAATTATTTTCACCTTATAAATATCATTCTCTTATTAATAAGAACTTGTTCAATCTATCATTGTTTCTCTCCCTTTACCTGAATGATAAAAAATTTATAAAAGTAAAGCAAGAACACATAGGATTTAACCCGGTCCACCACTAAGTGAAAATACAAGGAGAACACCCCTGTGATGTGTTGGTGTGTCATTGTTGTAATAATATTTACTAGGGATATTATAATGGATTTTGGAATAGTACACTACTAGTCCCAAGTGAAACAACTCTTCCTTACTATCACTCATTGATTAAGTGAGGAATAGTCATTTTATAGACTTAAGGGTCTCTTCAATTGTTTACAGACATGATGGTATTCTTTAAGATATTAACATAGGTTATTGAAAAAACATGAATATTTTATATCTAGACAGATGCAGCTTGATCTTTAATATATCGGATGACCTCCTACTCTTTAAACTGTATTAACAGAATTAAATTTATTCCTTGATCTATAGTATTACCTTCTACAGATAGTAATAATTCCAAGGCTGGAATTATTATTTGAATTTCAACTTTCTTCATTGGCTAGACTTATCAATGATAAATTTCATAATCCTATCTCTTAGAAACCTTATAATTTCAATAAAATTGGGATATACTCAATAGAATACTAACTCCTTCTACTGTTCCTCGAAACCAAATATGAAATATATGCAATCACTTCTCTATATCTCTCTATCATATTCATTTGGACTAGTTTTTTAAATGAATCACTAAACTATTTTCTTCTCTTCATTTGTTTTGAACTAGATGTGGAAATATCCCCCCACTATCTATCTTTTTAGAATTAACATGAGTATCTTGTATACTTTCTCTCATGTTCTATACAAAATAGCTAATGATAAAGAATATACCAGGTTTGTACTATTCTCCATTATTCTTCCATATATCCCATATGCTAATAGTCTAAATAAAAACTATTTAATATTCACTAGATACTCCATATTTTTTGTGTGATTAGTTGAGTTAAAATAATTGCTCCTATAATCTCTCCATGAACCCAACTCTTCAATATTCAAAACTATTTCCAAAACCTTCTTCATACTTTGGTTTTCCCAACACTCCTACTTTATCTATAGTAACAAACCAATCATATAGAACCCCTGTATGTCTCATATTTAATTCAATCATAAACCTTATTATGTATTTTTAATATTTGACTGTGGAATGTGATCTTTTCCCATGATATAGTTTATCTTTAAGAAATATTACTTGTGAAATGATTAGTAAAATTCCATAAACTTCCCATTTTTCTCTAACTCTAGAATGACCAAAATTTGAAAATGTACAGCACTTAAAAATTCTCATGGAAAAGAAATAGGGGTATCCCTATATTCCTTATTTAATATTCCTTCCATGGATCCATCGCAATGACAAAAGTTCCCATAGTGGGCCTCCATGTTTTTCACAAGTAAATCCTCAAACAGAAACATTGATCTCCACAGTATGGTCACCATTTGAAAACTATTTTGATTACCACTGAACTCCTTAAACATCACCCATAGACATTGGAATTATTATGACCTCAAAAATTCCTAAGTATAACCTTCTCTTTTCATGTAGGAAAACTCTCATTGTAAAAGACCCTCCTCTACGGCGTGGTGAAAAGTATTTGTTCATTTTTTACCCAAAATGTTTAGTGGTTCACTTACTCCTTAGCATGATCCACTTCAATGAACAACTCTTCTTGTGCACAATATGTTTTGAATGTTAATATATATCCTATAATACTACCTCAAATATTATCTTGGAAAATATCAATTTTATCAATAAAAATGTTGCATCCACCACTCAAATAACTCACATAGTGCCACCCTACACTATGGGGAATTATCTACTATAGCATCAACCCTCACTAATACCACTTTTATGAAATATGTTATAAACTATGATTCTCATTATCTCTTCTAAGATAACATGTTCTTCCATTTTTTCACACAGTGTGCTTATAGAAGTGGATCCATATTTTTACTTCTCTTTTCTTTCCTTTTACTTATCCATTTCCTTTTCTAAATGATCTTTTTAATACCTTAAACCTTGACTAAAATAGATTTCCTAGAATTATTATGGCATGGTGAGTCTTTACATTTTCAATATGATGGATTAACAATTAAAATACTAACCCAAATTCCTAGGTAAGCTTCAACCAATCCATTTACATGTCTAAAATGGTTCATCCTCATTCACCATGGTGTTGTGCATGACATGGTGAAGGTTTATTTCACTATCCTACTTTTTCCATATATATATAACTCATTGTAATATCCAAATATTTCTATAGCCTTATTATTCTTAAATAAGTATATTAAAAATCATCAAACACTATTTAACATTCCACCTCTATAAGTGGATCCATATACTTACATGTGAAACACTTCTCCATATCTTCTATAAACATTATCTTATCATAATGTATTCAATGTATTCTCATGATTTACCCATAAAAATATTTTTGTGATAGTAAATAAATATAAAACTCAAACTATTAGTTTAAATAATAATAAAAGAAGTAAGCCAAGATTGTAAGAAGAATTTTTAAGATGCATTAAAATGATAAAAATAGAATACAAAAGATAAAAACTGAAGGGAACTACTATAAATTTATAAGATACAACGGTTGAGGATAAAAAATGAAAAATGAGATCATGGGTCACTCCAAAATATAAGAAAGGTGGTTTGTGATCATGGGAATATAATTTTTTAATGAATTTATAAATTTTAAATATATATAATATTATTCCTAGTGAATTTTGTATAAAATGAAAATGAAAGAGAGAGTAGATGCATTTGAGACTTCTGAAAATGAGAGTCTATGAGAAGTGAAGAATTATAAGCTCTTAAATAATAAGGTCAAGGAGGATTGAATTCTAAAATAAAGTTCAAAACTATTGGGAATTAAATCTTATGGAATAAGAAGGACTCCTCTATGTATGTATAGTGAGATTTTGTGTAGGTTTGAGAATAACCAACCATTATAATCAACATTTGATTATATTAGAGAATCCCTAATTAGGGTGAATATACAATCAAGGAAAGGAATAAGGCTTAGTACCAAACCCTGTTAAAATACCATACCAACCATTTATTTTATTTACTTGCATTACATGTTGTATGATTTCTTTGTAAAACATAAATTGATAAATCTTTTATAAACAATAATATAGGTTTATAACTAAATGGGGTTAAAGATTCAAAGGAAAATTGAGAATTGCTAAAATTTAGGAACCACTTGATTCACCCCCTCTCTGGTGTCTTATGGGAAATTCACATGGAATTAAATAAATGGTTACCTATATTCAGACCAAATTTTACCTTCCTTAGTATCTATATTAGAGTGTGATGAAGTAAAGATTTGAATTTGAATATCCTTAGATGTAGGGATCTGATTCTATACCAATTTGTGTAGAATTAAAAGTTACATAAAAGAAACTGAAAAATTGGATGAAAAAGGCATCTAAGAAGGTGAAAACAATTTAAAATAGATAAGGGGTAAATTATTACTTTAATTTGATCAAATTGGTATATTTTCTCTAATATAAACTGTTTATAAAGATCCCTATGATGACTCTAGTACAATCTTTAGAGAGTATAGAGAGATAAAAAAATCTTAATGACTTTTACTCTTATATGAGAGATTATTTTTATAAGTTTACTTTTGAATTAATAGATCATTAATTGGTTTTATCAATGAACTATTTGAGGATAAATCACATCTATAGAAGGAATCTAATTCTATAGAGAATGAATTGGATGAAAAGGTTATGAGACATAACACCCTATGAAAGATGTTTAAATCTAATGGAGAAACAATCTAAAATTGAAATTATAATATATCTTTTTTTAATGAAAAGTTTCAAAGAACAATTTATAAGAAGTTTGTATTTAAATATTTTGTTACTAAAATATTACATGCATTATAGAAGCTTCATAAAGTCATAGATAATGTATAGGATTCACAACTAGATGTGAAGCTAAAAGAGTGAAGGATATTGATAATTCATTGCAAGAGATAAGTATGATGCATGGTGAAATTTTTTAGAATGTGAAAAGATACCTGGAATTAATATTGAAATGTTTTTAGGTGGATTAATATTAAATCAACATAAAGTGTTTAAAATTGGAAGTAAATTTGAGAAATCTAGAAATGAAACAAGCTAAAACACACCAAACAGTTAAGAAGAGAGTTCTTCCACTCAATATTCAAAGAATTAATTTACCTAAAAATGGATTTATGTTTATGGTAAATAAATTCTGAGAATATGTAGATAATATTCCACCTCATCCTTATGGAAGAAGGTATCCCACTACCAATATAAATATATTATCAATAAATTTGTTTTATCTGTAAGTGTTGGAAAAAATGTAAATTATATGAAAATTTGAGTTACTAAAAATAGTGAGAAACACACCAATAAATAAATGGTTTGTGTGAGAAGATAAAAAAATTACATCTTCCGAATTAGATATCAAAATAGAAGAGTTATAACCTAACACCAACAATAATGATAATCTTTAAAATCTAAACAACTAACTTCCAAAGATAAAATAAATATAGTTTTTGGTAGATGTTGGTGTCATTGGAGGTTTAGACATAGGTATATTGATTTTTGGAATAATATTTAAACTCATAAAAATGGTAGGTGGACAGAAGAAAGGGTAGAAGTGATATAGTTAAGAACAAACCTACTGGATAGAATTCATAGAATGAAGAAAAACTTTATATGAGAAATAAATTTAAAATACTTGATAATTCATGTGAGTATTAAAGTATATATGGCCATATATATGATTAATTAAGGTATGATCCAATTAAAAATATGTCACATATTGATTAAACAATAATTTCAAAAAATATATGAAAAGGAAATATAGAAATGAAATTAAGTCTATATTGGGGAAAAAAATATGGGAGCTAAATAAGTTTCTCCCAAGAAGAAAGTGATGAATGAATAGAAATATGCCACACCAGAAAAGGTAATATGCTTATATTGAGGTCGAAAAATTTATCATGGAATATTGAAAAAGTAAATCATGAACTATAAAGTTCAAAAGATAAATATTTAACCAAAAGGCAAGTCAGTCAAGGAGATGCATAAGAATATTGGCATTGTAGAAGATAACTCTAATGAAAAATTTTATAGGTTACCTAAAAAGAGTAACCTAGGAGGTAGTAAAAATGTGTGTGGAAGGTGTAACATATATGAAGAAACTCCTAAAAAATGTATAACAAGGATTCCTAGTAAAAAGGAGTTTCAACCTAACAATGAGTAAAGAATGAGTGGTTTTAATTTCAAAATCTATTTCAATAAAGAAGAATAAACACATATAGAAGTCTAATAATTTTCCTAAAGAGAGTTTAGTCATATGATTATATTATTTAAATAAATAAAAAAGGAGAAAGATGAGAATTTAAGGGTTTTGTTATAGTATAATGATAATTATCAGATCATGTTAAAGTGATTAAAACCCTTTCCTAGGATCTCCATGAAAGATAATATGAAATCTGCATAGAAATTGAAATGAAGTATATACTATAAATATGATATACCTTACATCTAATACAATCTACTATATCTTCATCTCTATATGTATTTAATGAATATAACTAAGTGGAGAAATAATCCTACCTCTATGGTGTATCCATTAGCTAATATTAATCACATTTATTACATATGAGATTCTCCTTTCACCCAAAACATGATATCATCTCAGCATGAATATGGAGAATAAGAAAGAGAGTAATAGGTCCATGTGAGGTTCGACCAAGCATCATTCAATACACATACACCCTCCATCGTATGTTAGTGAGTTATATATATCCTATCAAAGGCACTTTTTGACTGTTACAATATTTATTCTTGTATTTATAACACATGAGTAAATTCTATAGATAGTGAATTCATCTCATGGATGAAAACTCCACTACAACATTACATTTAATGTAACATATTAATAATGAAAATTTTAATTGAGTAAAACCATTTTAATATAAATTTACTTAATATTTAGTTTCTAATTTGATTAAAGGTAGTGTCATGTATAAAATATAATTTCATGCATGTATCTCAAAATATCGTACAATTAATATAGCCATGTAAAAAATAAAGGCTATAGATTTAGGGAATATCTCTTTCAATCTTCCACTTTCACTAAATCCTATTAGAACTTGTGCCATTTCACCTTATATTTTATTGTATACAAACCTATAAAACCATATCAAAATATCCTTTTAGATATCTTCCATTTTTTTGTAAATCAATCTTGAACTTATCCTTGCATTATATCATATGTATTACATTGTGAATACCCACGCAAAGTATTTCTGGATTAAATCTAAAACCCTTTTAGAGTAGCTTTTTGATTCAAACACAATCCTCATTTAGTCAACCAAAAACTGAAACCCTATGATACTTTTTAATGTTGACAACATATAAAACATTTGGATCCATATATGTAGGCAAAATAAAGCCTCTAGAAAATAATCAATGCTACTCAAGCTATAAAGGGATCTAACGCGATCTCCATCATACAGAAATATCTCTGTACCTGTGTCCATTAGTCTGCTTCATATACAAATTTGAATGATAATATTTTCCCTTTTTCTTAGACATCAAGAAAATATGGGACATGGAACATGGGAATCCCATATAGCCAACTCATCTTTTCTTGACTCTCGGAGTGTAGACCGAACCGATTGATAAATATATCACATATTATTCATCCTTTTAGATAATAATATAACATACACCCTTTCTCGATATATATATATATATATATATATATATATATATAATATCTAGGTGTATATACACATTTCCACAATGTATCTTAATCAACGGACCAGATGTTATACTCATCATACAAGAGGAACAAATCCCATATTGGTTGATCTCTAACCAATGACATGATCAACAATATACCCAACCACCACCATATTAGCTAATTTAATATATAGACTTGTGTAAGTATGGTATCAAATTATGAAGGTTCTAATGCTAGGTATCTCACCACCCTCGGGTAATGGGGACTCAAATATGATCCACGTACCCCAAGTATACCAAAGAAATCTATAAATGACACTCCATGTAGTATACTTAATAGGCCATACAATGCTCCCAAAGAATATTATTCTTTATCTTATGCCTCATGAGAATATTCTGTATCTATATACAATAATACTTCTCACATTAACATTAATATTTAATCATAACCTATAATACTCCATGACGAACATTATTTTGGGATAAATTCAAAGTCATTCTTTGATAGGTCAATTATCATTTTATTTCATGAAATTTATATCAATATATACAATTATGTATCAAACATGAAAGAATTATAATATAGAGGTTTATTTGAATATGATACATTTTAACATTCTTAAACTCTTTAAGAATACTTAAAAAAAACAAGAATAAACACTAGTTTATTATATCATATATGATAAACTACGAGATATTCCTTATGTTTTCTATAATATTTGGTTTTTTAACTCTTTAGATCATAATAAATTATTGTCACATGTTAATGTGACTACATAACATCTCCATGTGTTCATATTATAAAACACTCCTACTAAAATTATTTAGTGAGAAACATGTTTGAAGTAACATATTTTGAATAAAGATGAGACTTAGGAATCACATTCCTAACTGTTCAACTTCATTAACATATTCAACCTTATTAACTTTACAATAAAAAATGTTCTGATGTTAACCTCTATTTTCTAATTAGAACTCTTTCTAAGTTCATCATTATCATACTTGGAACCCTATTACATCAATCATTTTCCTTGATATAATGTAACTATTTCCATTATTGTATATAGGTCCACATAAACTCTTTTTGGATAAAGTGATGAATAACTTAACCTAAGATTAGTGTTATCCTTTATCTTTTAATTTTTAATTTCTATAAGTCCAAACATTCTCCTGCTAACCTATTATAAACTATATTCTTTTTAATAATATATTGATTATAAATACAAACTGTTTTGTGTTAGGAAATAAATTTTATTTATTTTTTGTAAAAATATTAAAAAAATAAAATATTGTTTCCATATCATATGGTATTATATGTGTTTGGAAATTTTTTTCATTTGAAAATAATACTATTAAAATATACCACCAATGGGTGGTGGAAACACATTCACACTTATTTTAACAAATATCAAGATAAACACTTTATCTTGGATAAAAACTTTTACCCAAATATTATTCTCAAAACATGTTATTTATGAATCATAAATAATGTTTATACAATTAATCATCTGAAAATTATTCACAAAAACTATTTTTAATCAAATAAATTCTCATATAACATAAGTAAAATGAGACGTGGATACTCATTTTTTACTTAGATTCATTTGAGATTGATAAAATATTTTACTTTCAAATCCTTGATGTAGAAACTATTTACATCATGAATCTAAACTATAAGCTCAAAAAATTTATCATTTTATTTTGTACTCATGAATGTTTATAAAACTTTTTAAAATATACATTCAGTTTCACATACATTTCAAAATCAAATAAATAATTCCTACAACATCCATATCTATCATGGAAATTCGATGGAGTTTCCAAAACTCCTTTAGGAATATCTTGGATAATCCAATAATGTTGAACTATTTATATTCCTTCCTAATAACCCTAGGCTTCAATGAACTTGATTGGATTCTTAAAGAAATGTTTTTGAACTTTTCAACCAACTTCTATTCTTCCAGTTTGAACTTTTACCCACTTTTACTGACAATATAATACAAGAATCAAATTACCATATGGCTAGTTCATCTATTCTCAACAATTTTAGAATATCAGGTAAAATTTTCTTGAATTCATTCTATTTGTCATAAAATTTCCATAAATGAAAGTAGTATGAATTCCCTTTCTATAACAAGACATTTTTATTCTCTTCTTAAAGCATGTCATAAAATCTAGAAGAACATAACTGTGAATATCAAAAACACATCATCTCATTTTATTATAAAATAATTATTTCCATGCTCTTCACAAGATAAAAATGTGATAAAATACACATATTATAACAATTTTATCCTATATTGAATCATTTAAGTTATCAATGTATCAACTAATTTACTCTACTACTTAAAATCAACCTTCAAGATCTAATCATTTCTTAACTCCTGGACTTTTATATACTTACAACACTTTTAAAATCATAAATTTGATATCATATATCTGTGAGAGTAATAGAATTTATTTTATAACCAATAATTCTTTATGTAAACATTTAGTCTCACCAAGTCATTTAGAATATTCAATCATATTTAATATCATTTGATGTACCCAATAACATTGATTATATAATACTCAAATCATTTTTGTACCCAATCATATGAAGTACATGAGTGGAGGCTGGGATTCATTTAGATATTTTTCATTTAATCCCTTTGAAACCTTAAAATAATTACTCTATGATTACATAATCATCTATATTAACTCATTAAACCACTTCAAGACTTGGTCACTAAGAAAAGATCTATTATAATACATAGAAATTTCCTTAAAATTTTTTCTTAACTTACCAATATTTCTTATGAATTTTTCTTAAGTTATTAATATTAATATCTACTCACTTTAATATTCTCCTTATGAAGGATTGATCATAATTTTTTTCTAGATTATGATGATGATGATATTGTCTACAACAAAATATTTTATCATATGAGTATCATATATTATTAATAATTTAGTAATGAATTTTATTAAGTGGGATCCCTCTAAAATGATAAACCCTTTTGTGCATAATATCTATTAGTATTATAAGATCCACATTTCATTAATCAATGAGTATTTTTTTAGTGTTCCTCACATCCCTTAATTAATTAGGTAGGGAATCATCTCAATAATATCATATATTATTCTTGGATATCTGAGTAGATAACCCCTTTTCCAATCCATCATCTGGATAAACATGACTTCATTCCTCTGGCATCCATCCTATTGTTTTCCCAATAAAGTGTAATCCAAAGAAAATGTCAAAAATAGATTAATAATGGAAACCCAGGGGAACCCTGCAAAGGTAGAACCTACCCAAGGATGATCCAGTGTCACCCATTACTTTCTTTCATAACATAATATAATCTAGGGGAACCCTATAAAGAAAAAACCTACCCAGTTAAATGATGGAGGTTTGTACAAGTGTTTCTTTAGAAGGAATCTCACAATAAGTATTTGAATATAAATTTAATCTAACCATATTATCTCATGTTATTACCTTTAAATATTAATTATTCTAGTAATTTAGTTTAGAATCATATACACTTCACGATATCAATATGTTTAAACCATATTCATTTGTAACTCTTTACACAACCCATAATTTTTTGTTACTTACCCAAAAATAGAAGTCAAACATATTCATACATATCCATAAAAATATTATGTATAAGATACATGAACACTTCATGTAAAGGATTAAAATTATATTATATTTATAATCTCCATATTAGTAAGACCAAAACAATAGATAGGCAACCCCTTTCACCAACATAGAAAAGACATATGCCTCTTGGTAGGTAGGTAGTCCGACCTAAGTCCATCTACTTCAGGATACTTTACTAAAGAGATAATCTCATTCATCATAACTCTACAAACTAGAAAGAAAAAAATATTCAATAGTTAAATTAAATTTCATAATTTTAATTATAAACTGAGGTCAAGGTAGATGAAAAACTAAATTCATTATAGAGTGAATACTATAACATAATGGTGAGCTCTATCCTAGAAGCATTTTAAAAAATAAACTAAATCATAAAAAATATTTATATTTTAATTTTTTTAGTAAAAATGAATATAGAATGGAATAACCTCTAAATAAATGAATAATTAAAATATTTAAAAATGAGATAAGCATTCATTAATAATTCAAATATCAAATCAAATTATAACCACTTTTATAATTTTCATCATTAACATTATAGAAAATCTATTGTGACACTACTTTTTATTTCATATCTTATAACATAATATTATAGAAAAACAACATAAAATCATTACATAATGGGGATTAAAAGTTTTAGTGTCTGGGTAAAATTAGGACTATACATAAAATTTACAAAATAAAACATAAACATTTATTTAATTCCTTATTCTCTAGCTTCTTATTGGTCCATTAATTCTATTTATTACATGTAATCACCTGAGGATATACATCAAAAAGGGAAGAGATAAAATCCTAGTAGGAGGATAGATAATAACATGAAACAATATAACAAGGGGTGATCATAATCATAACATCATCATCATAATAATGTGAGGAAACATTAGATAATGGCATGGAATGTGACAATGCCTAAAAATGAAACATCATGTCTTAGTGGTAAACTACTACACATAGTTGTGAAAAAATCCAAGGGCACCATTAAAACTGCAACTGTGACAATACCTAAGAATAGATCTAATCTTGACTGGTGTGGGTTGACTGGAAAAGATAAATTTTGGACTTTTTATAGAAATTTGAAAAAAAATGAACTTGATGTTTTATTTTATTTTGAGTTTTCAAATTCTTGCAATGAAATGGATTTGTAATGCAGCGAAACTGATAACGTTGTTTCATTAATGAAACAACATAATGATACTTCAACACAACGACAATAGAAAGGCATTTCCACCTTTAATGTTTTGTGCATGGGGTGTGTCGTTGGCACGTTGGGATAAACCCTTAGAGCCTCTAGAGGATCATCGTTGACGAACGACGATTGCCAACAACCTTGATCATTCCTCCTCCACTTAGTAAGATCGCTTCCTCGATGACAGATCGAGGAACTTTGTCGATGGATCGCCTTCAGCGACATATCCTTCGTATAAATGGACCTTCACCAGGTAGAGGTTGTTATTTTATTTTGTTCTTTCCACATTCTTCGTTTTAAACAATGGATGCAGATCATCCCACAAATAGGATGACTCAATGTTCGATTGTTAATGTGGGAGGTTCTTGACTGCAGGATGGTTTGGGGAAATGAACTCTTGTTTAATTGATTTGCAAAATCCATATAATGAGAGTGGATTGACACTATGACCAATGATGGTAGAGGTTTGTTCCTTGATTTTTGTTTGGTTTTCCTCTCCCCTTTAATGTACATTCTTCATGTTATTCGTGGGTTGACAAACGTTCATTGTTTCACAACCATTCTTGGCGCAATGATCCGATGACATGGATCCAGAATGGGGACAACACAACAGAGGTGTGATGATGATGGTGGAAATCAAATCAAGGTGATGTGGGAGATTTCATACATGAATAGATTCACACCAAAAATATGTTCAAATAGATATTTAATCCCCACACGATGAAGAATGCGGTCCGAGGGCTCTAGAACACCCTCCAGATCAATGAAAGGACCACCGAAGCGCATCCGATGGTCCGTAGAAGGTTCTTCAAGGGAGTCAGCGGTGGTGGCCGCACGCGACCGCATGCTGGATGGTGGGGAGGTTCACCATAGTGGTGGTGTAATCCACATAACGCGACTGGCCTCATGGAGGAGACCCAACTCTAGTCGCGACGTGACCTGGACCCACTATAAGTTGCGAGTCATGCAGGAAAACCCGATCCACGTGAGCGGACCAGTTGACAGGGACGCGGTGCCAGCTTGCACTAAATGGTGAGAGAATGACATGGCTCTGACATGTCTGAGATGGTTCTAGTGGTCCATGCCCAACCGAGCGGGTCTGGATAGTAGTGGGTCGGGTCGGGCCCAATGGTCTGGGTTGGACCCAGGTCGGACCGGACCTAGACCCAACTGGCCCCTATTTCGCTAAAACACCTATTCCTTTCAAATAGAGCATCTTTTTGAAGAGCTTCCTCCAGCATTGGGACTATTTTAATGAGACGGTCCTTTTGATATACTCTAGTTATTTTTTGAGGAGGTTGGAGGATGGACTATTGATTTGAAAAGTATGTCCTCCCGATACAAGTATACTTTTAGCAGAGTCGGGGTAGTTCTCTTGAAGATATCCTAGGATGATTACTCCCTTGATGACTCATGGTGTGTGTACTTCTTATCTCTATGCTTTGGTAGATATGGGACTCCCCACATCATGGGCGTGGGTTCATTTCCTTCAGGTAGTTTCCTCTGTGGGTGTTACTCCCTTGATGGACTAGGGTGTGGGTTCTCAGAGATGTTTGTGAAGGAAGAGTAGATACTCCCCTCTGGGACTAGGGAGTGGGTTCCCTAACTTTAGAGTCGTTACTCCCTTTCCATTCTAGGGTGAGGGTCCTCCTTATGAATTGTTATAGCAGATTCAGTACCCCCATGTTGTACCAGGGAGCGGTTCCTCTAGCCTGGGGTCTGTACCCCCCTAATGTACTAGGGAGCAGGTCCCCTATAGTGAATAAACTGACAGAGTTGGTACTCCCATAGTACCTGCGTGCAGGTCCTCTAGTCACTGAGTAGTACTCCCCTATCAGGTAGGGTGTGGGTCCTTGATATACAAAGTAGTACTCCCCTTTCGTAATAGGGTGTGGTTCCTTCATGAGTAGTACTCCCATGTTGGAACTAGGGTGTGTGTCCTCACTTAAGGAGCAGTACTACCCCGTATCCGAGTAGCGATGGGTAGTTGGTACTGTATAGGAGTTTAATCTACCTCAACTATAGGAAACAACTATGAGGAGAGGTCCCCTCCACTTGAAGAGATTGATCCCTAAGTAGGAGCAAGTGCTCCATCAAAGGACTGAGGTGCGAGCCACTCCCTACAAGAGGGACCGAGGTATCACATGTTAGTCTAGAGTAGTGATACTTCAATTGGGTGCAGTGGTGAGGAGTGGTCCTCTTCACTTGGGTTTTATTAGTCTGACATTGGGCGCAAGACGATGATGATTGCACCTATAGTGTGAGGAACTGGAGTTGAACCAAGTATAATGTTCCCAATGGTTCACGTTCTCTTGGACGTACCATTAGGAATGATAGAGTTGTACCTGAGGGAATGTATCTCTTGGATGGTTCCATCAGGGATGACTAAGATCGTGGAGCATGTTCTCATGGTTTATGTGTTTCATTTTTAATCTTCATTAAGAATCTTGATGCTGGTTATAAGGCCAACACCTTATGCTTATTAGTGGATGAGACGAGTATATCTGGATAACCTTGGTATATGTTTTGGCATATACCTAGGTAGAGCTGAAATTAATTTGTGTATACTTTACCTTGTGGTCTTCCCCTAGTGTTTTGGGATCCCTACTAAGTATTTTACTACTCACCCCAGCACGAGCTTCATCCACATGTGTTGTGTCTGGTGAAGACAACAGGCGCTTTGAATGAGACCTTGGCAGCCCGGGACCAGGCGATTCCTGGTGAGATATGACAGACATTCCGTACTTACACAACTTCTGATAGCCACTCCTTACCTACCCTTTAGGTGAGGACTTCTATGGACATCTGATAGAGATCTTTTTTAATTTCCTGTTTTCAGTTTATCTTTTGTTGGGTTTGTATTATGGCCCATTTTACTTACAACTTGTACCTTTACTCAGTGTTTATTTAGTGGAATTCTTGTTTTTCTTTCTAGCTATTTGGGATGTGGTTGTGTGTGTGCGCGTGCATACATGTACTCAGGAAAAGTTCACATACTCGTGGGATAATGCCTTCGGTGCTAGTCGTTAGCCCCTGGCCTTTGAGAGGTGGGCTTGGGGTAATCACGACACATGCCCCAGGAGAAGGGTCGTGACAACTATGAATATTTTGATAATTATATGTAAATATATAAAAAAATTATTTATGGTTCTAGATTAAGGTTCTTACATCATCCTTATGTTAATAATGACTGAATAATGCATGTATTTAGCATTTAAAAATTATCATATTTTACAATTCATAAAAAATCTTGTATTTTATAAAACTAACAAAAAATTTACCCTAATAATTTTTTGAAGTGTAATTTTCAAAAATTAAATCAATTTTATGAAAATAATTTTCTAAATATGATTAATTTAAATATTAATTAAAATCATTATTTACATGGAAAATACAGATTTTAAAATTATAACTGATTTTATGACGCATTGAAAAATTAATTAAGGTCTCATAAAATTATCTTAAAATATTAAGACATAAAATTATTAATTTATGAATAAATTTTATGAAAATAAATTTTCTTTTAAAATATTAAATTAATCATAAAAATGTAATTGAATATTTATGACTTAAAAAAATTTAATAATTTTTAAATTAGTTACTTACTTATACTATGATATAATTATATCATATTTTCACTTATAAGATGCCTAAATTTTATTAATACTTTCATACGAGAGTTGACTATTCATTTTTCCAGTTTACTATTCATAAAGGTCATAATACTATTCTTAAGGTCAAGTTACAATTTCATCGGTATTGGATTCTTAAATTATAGAAATACTTATTATTTAATTAATTATTCACTTAAAAAGTTTTTATTATGGTCCATAAGTAATTATATGAAATTTATAGTATATGAAATTACTATAATAAGGGAAATATTCCATTGATAAAAGTTTGGGTTGTTACATTCTTCCCCCTTTTTGAAATTTCACCCTCAAAATTTTAATTTTAATAAATAGCCATGGGTAATTATCCTGCATCACCTCCTCTAATTCCCAAGTTGCATATTCATACTTATGGTTCCTTCACAACACTTTGACAAGGTGAGTTTTCTTGTTTCATAGAACCTTATCTCTCCAGTCCATAATCTTTACTGGTTGCTCCTCATATGAGATATCATCCTCCAGTTATACCACCTTTGAGTTCAGTACATATGAGGGATATAATATGTACTTTATCAGGAGTGATACGTAGAATTCATCATGAACTCAATCCATATTCATTGGAAGTTCAAGCCGATAGGTCGTGACTCCAAGAGAGTTGTTCAAGTGAGAGATATTTCTGAATAGCGATAATGTGGGCAGCCTTGGTGTATCGGTCCACCAAAACCCATATCACATTATTTCCCTTGGATATCTTTGGGAGAGTTATGAAAAAGTCCATAGTGACATTATCCCATTTAAACATGGGTATAAGAAATGGTTGCATCATCCATTTGGACATATGTCTCTTGACTTTAACTTTCTAACATATCATGCACCTAAAGATATACTTCACAATCTTTTTCTTCATGTTGTCCCACCAGAAGTTATCTCAGATATCACAATACATCTTGGTACTCCTAGGATGGATAGAGAAAATTGGGCTATGTGCATTTTCAAATATCTCATTCTTTATCCCAGGTGATGACGACACACAAAGAATTGTTCCAAACCAAATCACACCATCCTAATCATTATGGAACTCCTACAGTTTCCCTTACTTTTTTTCATTCACCTTCTTTTGTAACTCCGGATCATCTCTTTGTTCTTCCTTAATATTCTCTTAGATTGATGGTTGGGAAATCATTTGGGAAGGTTAGGATGTATTCCCTACCTTTATGATTTCCAAATGAATTATTTTCATATTTATGGAGATAGGGTCTTTCTCAAACCTCAACATGGATAGAGTAGGAGATTATTTTCTACTAAGAACATCAGCTACCTTGTTTTCCTTGACAGGATGATTGTGAATAAAGGAATCATAGTGTTTTATTAGCTCTAACCATATTTTTGGATGCATGTTGAGATCCTTTTATGAAAACATTTTATTTAGGCTCTTGTGATCGGTATATATGACACATTTCTCACCATAGAGGTAGTACTGCCAGATTTTCATGGAAAAAATCACATATTTTATCTCCATATCATGCATCATGTAGTTTTATTTATGTATCATGAACTTCCATGAGGCTTAGGCTATCACATTATCATTTTTCATGAGTACACAACTCAATCCTTTCTTTGAAGAATCAATTTATTTCACAAAACTTTCTCCACTTTTAGTAATGTGAGTACATATGTAGTGATAAGCCTTCTCTTTAACTCCTTGATTCTTTCCTCACATTATTCTCTCTAGACATAATTTATCCCTTTCCTTGTTAACTTAGTTAGCGAGATTTAAAATCATGAGAAATTTCTCACAAAACATAGATAGTACCCTGTTAATCCAAGAAAAATGTTCTTTTCTATGACACTAGAGGGTCTGGTCCATTCCTCAATCGCCTTTGTTTTTGAAGGGTTAATAGAAATTACCTCACTTATGATCACATGTCCCAAGAATGTGACTTGGTGAAACCAAAAGTTACACTTGATGAACTTGGCATACAACTTATCATTCTTTAATGTCACCAACAAAAGCCTTAGATATTCTTCTTGTTCCTCCTTTCTCTTAGAGTAGATGAGAATATCATTGATAAAAACTACCCAAAATTTTTCAAGGTAATGTATAAATACTCTATTAGTCAAAATACATGAATATTTCAGGTTAATTAGAATGTCTAAAGGGAATCACCAGAAACTCATAGTGTCTATACCTTATACAGAAGGTAGTCTTCTAAATATCTTCCTTCTTCACCTATAGCTGATGATATCCAGAATGGAGATCTACCTGTGAGAAGTACTGAGATCCTCATAAATGGTCGAACAAGTCATCAATCCTTGGAAGAGTATACTTTTTCTTTATGGTGATATTGTTAAGTTCCTGATAATTGATACACAACCACATTAATCCATCCTTCTTCTTGACTAAGAGTACTGGAGAAACCTAAGGTGGTGCACTAGGGTGTATGCACCCTTTATCCAAATGCTTTTGTAGCTTCTTCTTTAACTAATCCAGTTCGATAAGAGTTGTCTTATAGGGAAACTTTTAGATAGGGGTACCTCTAGGTACAATTTCTTTTGAGAACTCCACCTCATGACCTGGGGGACACCTGGGTAAATATTCAGAAAATCCATCACTGTATTCCATCATAATAGGAATTTACCCTAGGTTCATAACTTCCTTTGACTCAACCATTTGAGTGAGGTATTCCTCTTCATAGGTAATAAACACCCACAATCTTGAAGGATTTCCAAAAGGAGATTAATGATATTCCTTTAATTTATAAAGGAGTATGGAATGGTTCAGAATATGAAAACATATTTCCTTTTCCCAAAATTTGATGTGTTATCTATATAAATAGATCCAATCCATCCCTAGTATAGCATCAAATTACACTAAGGTAAGTATCCAGAGATTCACTAGAAAAATCTTCCCACACACGCTAATAGGAGAAGATTCCAACACTTGGGTTCCAATGATTGTACCACTAGGTGTTTTTACAGATATGTATACTTCAAGGTTTCAGGGCTTCGATTCAATAGTTCTAAAAAACATTCAAGATATAAAGTAATGCGTAGAACCAAAATCAAATAAGACTTTTTCCATTCCTGATTGAATAAGAAGTGTACCTTGTATGAATTAGTTTCCTTTCTCCACTTATGCAATAGTGATGGAATAATCCTTCCCTTTCTCCTTTGGCTTTGGTGGCTGATGAAACTTATTACCCTTGAGAACTTGATGTTTAGTGCATTGCCTTGCATAGTGCCCTTTCTCCCTATAGTTGTAGCATTGAAACATAGGTGGTTCTCTACTTCCATCCACCACATTTTCCTAATTCATCATGTATTTTTGAAGTTCATGAGATTAGTGAACTTCTCTCCCACACTTGAAGCATTTTCTCATCCCTTTGAGGCAGTTCCCATGATGAATCTTCCCACATTTTTGACATGTGTGTGTTTGATTTTTCTTTCTAACTTTCTCATTAGACCCTCTAACATGAAACACCATCTTTTGTTTCTTATCACTATATCCATGGAACCACTCTATAAACTACATATCCACTTTGATGGAACATCGAATAACTTATTCCTTACTCCCAAAGTCTTGAATTTCTAATGCCTTTAGAAGGTTTAGTTCTAAACCACTAAAGAATCTATCAATTTTGGTATCATTTATTATAATAAAACCCAAAGCATACCCTATAAGCCTTGTAAAATTTGCTTTGTAGGCCATGAAATATTATCTTTCCTTTTGCTTCAGATTTATAAATTCTCTCTCTATCTTTTTATGAAGCATTATAGGGAAATACTTATTAAGAAACATTATCTTAAAGTCTTCCCACTCAATCTCTTTAGTTTCATCGTTCGAATTGGTGTTCTTAATAAAATCCCACCATTTATTGACATCTCTATATAGATGATAAATAGATAGATTCACCTTCTCCATATCAGAATACTGAATAATAGAAAATATCTTTCCATTGATTTGAAAAACTATTCCACAACTAGTAGATCAGTAGATCCACTAAATGTCAGTGTTCTTTGCTGCAAAAACACTCGATAGCCAGTTTCTCCCTCTTAGGTGATGGTGGGAATTCCAAATTATTCAATTTATTCTTAATAATTTGAGACAACTGGGTAAGAATCACCATTAAATTTTTAACTCCACCTCCCAAATCATTAGGGATGTCATTCGAGCAATCACTGCATTTCCCATCACATGGATTGTTATATAGGTTTCTCTTGGTTCCTGATAAAACACTATTTTATTGAATATTTTATTGATAATAAATGATATAATTTCCTCACATTGTGTTAAATATGTTTATTTATAAAATATTTGGAATTTGATCATTCATTTGAAAATTTGGTGAAAATTCCAGTTTTACCCTTAATAGTGCACTATAGTATTTCGAAGATAAATATTTTTATATTTATTATTTGAATTTTAAATTTTTTTTAACAGTGTTCCTAACTTAATTATCTACAACTTTTATTCAGGACACTAAAGCTAAAGAGTTCATTTGGTTGTTTAAATTGGGCCATGAAGTTAAAGTTGGGCTGGGCTCGCCAGAATGGAGAAGGTTCTGTATTTGGGCCATAGCCTCTACATACGGGCTTGGATTGAGCCCAAATTTTGAGGACAGCTCTGGGACATGATGTGGAACAAATCATCCTTCTGGAAGGCCGGTCCATTCACGCGTTTTGGAGGTCAAATTGGCAGTTCAAGTTGGAATAAAATATTTAGCCGAGATTTTCATTTCACACTTAAAAAGTTATGTATCCCTAGCCCTCACAAACTCTATTTAAAGGGGGTTTTAACTCTTTGAGATGTCTGGTGGAGGCTTTGGGAAGGTGTTGCCGAAAGGGTGTCTCTTGGGAGCCCCTCAAAACTCTTGGAGGAAGTAAGCCTTTGTGCAAACCTCTCTTCCAAAAAGGCTCTCCTCTCTCACCTCTTCTTTGTATTTATTTTCTTTCATGTTTGTTTCTTGAATTTTTCTTCAAATAATATTCTGTGTTCATCCCTATTCTTCTTATATTAATCTTCTTAATTGGGTTGGAATCAAGAGTGGAGACAAGATTGGGTTCTACCCTTTCAATCCGTTGCTTATGCAAAACGTCTCCACGATGACTACACCACCCATGGAAGAGTAGTTTTTTTTAGTAATCGATCGACCTCTATCCTTCTTCATTCATTTATTTTGAATCAATTAGCTAATGTAGTTCACATATTATGATATAATAATTGAGTTTTTAATTTAAATTAAACTAATCAAGCAATTTAATAGTTAACACAAAACACGCGAGGTCGGGAATTGTGTGAACTGTGAGAGCGCAACCTTAACCGGTAATTCAAAACCACATGGGATCAATTTGTAGAGTTCAAATATAATCCCTAAACTCAATTAATCATCATTTATAGAGTGGTTATGTGCCTTAATTTACCACTGACCATAAGATAATTTTAGAACATAAATCAAAGCAGGGTGTTGCGATTGCATGTTCCGAAGTTAGCCTAAGGTTAAAATTCACTTCAATCTTCGTGGTAAAGTTAATTCTCGTAGGGTTCGGGATTTAACAAATTAAGGGATCATAATTAAGTGAATATTAATTTAAATGATAATGATTAATAAATGATTTAAGAGGTAGAGTTAGATCGATTACGTCTTTTAAATATTGTCTAAACAAACATCTTTTTGTTGTGTCATTTTAATCAAACTTCATTTCAAAACTAAAAACAAAAAAAATACAATCTTCTTCCAGCAAAATTATTCTAGATTCATAAACTATAAACAAACACCCCCATCCTTTCAAGTAGTGTTTTTATTCTCTTTTATTTTACTTATAGAATACCTCTAAAAATTGTTTTAATTCACTTCCTCCTTTGAGAGACGACCTTGGTCAGCCACTCTGCTGCACCTAAGTACCCCAAAATCATACTAATCATTTGAGGGCGCCCACGACAGCGCTCTTTCAAATTGGCGCCGTTGCCGGGGAGGCAAGTAATTATTTCAACCAATTAGAGGTATTTATTTTATTTTACATTTTAATTCTCTTCCTCTCTTCTTTCTTCCGTCTTTACCCAATCTGATTTTTTTTTCTTTTTCTTCTGCTTCTTTTATCTCTTTCTAACTCTTTTTAGACCATCAACTCAAACTTCTAATTTTTATTTTACTATGGTCCACATTCCTTCTTTTCATCTTTCATTGATTGATGACACGAACTAATCCCGAAGATCTCTTAGATCTTGACCCTGAGATTGAACGTAGCCTTAGGGCACGAATCAGACATTCTCAGTCTACAGGAAGTTTCAACATTCAACCAGTTGGAGAATTACTCCAATATCAGAACATTGAAATTGGAAGCAATTCAAATTCAACCATAAAACAAGAACCAATGGCTGGAAATAATGGAAATGAACTTAATAGAACCATTCGAGAATTGGCTGCACCTGATATTAACTATCAACCAAATTGTATTGCATACCCAAATCTCGACTCGGACTTTGAATTGAAATCTGGATTAATTCACCTTCTTCCAAAGTTTCATGGCTTATCTGGTGAGGATCCCAACAAACACCTTAAGGAATTTAATGTGGTTTGCTCAACTTTAAAACCAAGAAATGTTTCTGAAGATCAAATTAAATTAAGAGCATTCCCATTCTCACTTGATGGAGCTACAAAAGATTGGATGTATTATTTACAACCCGAAGATGTAACTTGTTGGAACGATTTGAAACATCTTTTCTTGCAGAGATTTTTTCCAGCATCAAGGACCACATCCATTCGAAAGGAGATATCGGGGATCAAGCAAGCCCAAGGGGAGTCAATGTATGAGTACTGGGAGAGATTCAAGAAGTTGTGTGCAAGCTGCCCACATCACCAAATCAGTGAGCAGCTCCTCATCCAATACTTCTACGAAGGACTCACACCCATGGAGAGGAGAATGGTAGATGCTGCGGCTGGAGGAGCATTGGTGGAAAAGACACCAGTAGCTGCGCGCGCGTTGATCGACAAGATGGCCCAAAACTCCCAACAATTCGGTGATAGAGGTACACCACATGTTCGAGGAGTACATCAAGTAAGTCCTTCTTCTCTTAAAAGTCATTTGATTGATACTAAGTTAGAATAATTGACCACTATGGTGAGGCAGATTGCATTGGCACAAAAGACATCTCTACCCCCTCCTTCAAGGCCATGTGGCATTTGCACTGAGACAAGCCACCCAACTGATTGTTGCCCACAACTACAAGAGACAGAAGATTGTGCAACAGTGTTCCCTGGGAGACCATTTCAGCAGCAACAACAACAACCATATCCCCAAAAGAAGTTTGATCCAACATACAACCAAGGGTGGAAAGATCTAGCGGACATGAGGTATGGCTCTGGACAACAACAAAGGCCCCCTTTTCAACCAAACTTCCAGCAGCCTCCACCTTACCAACAGGGTTTCCAACAACCCCAAAGGAGATTAGAAGCTCAAACATCAACGAGTCAGCAACAAGGGAATATCCAACACAAGGTAGACTCTAACACTGATGATCTTTTGAAACAAATTGTTCTTAATCAACAGAATGAGATGAAGAGTCAAGGTTCGGAGCTGAGAGAGTTGAAGACTCAAATGAGCCAGATTGCCACCGCCCTCCATGAACTTGTGAGTAAGAATTCCTGAAATCTACCTTCCCAACCCACTCCAAATCCAAAGGGGAATGTTAGTGCCATCACATTGAGAAGTGGGAAGCAAATGACGATACATCTGCACCTACCATTCCACCGGGATTCACCTCAACTTCAGAGAAGCCGCATTCCATACCAACTGATGAACAATCCAAGGAGAAAGATAAAGGTAAGAAAAAGATTGATGATGTTCCTCCTAAACCCCTTCCTTTTCCAAACAGGGTTGTTCAAACCAAGAAGATGGCTGGAGAAGCAATGCAAAAGGAGGTTTTGAACACATTCAAGCGTGTGGAGATCAACATTCCTCTACTTGAATCCATTAAGCAAATCCCAAGGTATGCCAAATTATTAAAAGAACTCTGCACCAATCGAAGAGGGCTCAAGGGGAATGAGAGGATCAACCTTGGAAGGAATGTCTCGGCACTCATTACACCAACTCTAGCAATGCCAACAAAGTGCAAGGATCCTGGGACATTCACCATCCCATGTACCATAGGGGAGTTGCACTTCTCTGATGCTCTTTGTGATTTAGGAGCTTCAATAAATGTGATGCCTCACTCTGTATTCTCTTCCTTGCAGGTTGGTGAGTTGAAGCCAACAAGAGTAGTGGTGCAATTGGCGAATAAAGCTACGGCATATCCAGCGGGAGTTCTTGAGGATGTACTTGTTCGGGTAAGAGACATGATCTTTCCAGCGGATTTCTATGTTCTTAACATGGAGGATGATCAGGTAAGTTCTCATGCCCCCATTATCTTAGGTAGACCCTTCCTCAAAACTGCAAAAACTATCATAAATGTCAATGAGGGTACACTTTCCATGGAATTTGGGGATGAAGTTGTGATATTTAATGTTATGGATTCAATGAAGTACCCCTCAGAGGACCATTCTGGTTTTGTTATCTCCCATTTTGAACCACCAAATAAAAACTCCATAGAATTTGATTGTCCTATGCTTAGGGATATTATGAGTATTGGTTCTAGTTTTATGTCTAAGAATACTTCTACGCCCATTTTTAAGGAACAAGACTCTCTAAGATTTGATTTTGAAATGGAATCATATTCTGATTTTGATCATGTGAACTCTGATTATGACATGGCTATTGAGTATGCTGATGGATTTGGTGCTTTATTCTCTGATTGTGATGATTTTTATTCTGATACTGATGTTCATTGTGCAGATATGTCTGTTGCGTCAATTTCTCCATCCATACATCACCCACCTACATTGGAACTCAAGCCATTGCCCCCAAATCTCAAATATGCATACTTGCTCAGTGGTGATAGATTACCTGTCATAATTGCTAACAATCTCTCTTTTGAACATGAAGAAAAACTTTTGAATCTTTTGAGAGATAACATTAGGGAAATTGGTTGGACATTGGCAGACATATCAGGTATTAGCCCCTCCATTTGCATGCATATGATTCTCTTGGAGGATGGGGCTAAACCGGTGAGACAGCCACAAAGGAGACTTAATCCCACCCTCCTAGAAGTTGTTAAGAAAGAAGTTGAAAAATTACTTGAGGCGGGTATCATTTACCCTATTTCTGACTCACAATGGGTTAGCCCTGTTCAGGTTGTACCAAAGAAAACTGGTTTCACTGTTATAAAAAATGAAAATGATGAGTTAGTTCCTGTGAGAGTACAAAACAGTTGGCGAGTGTGTATCGATTATAGGAAACTAAATCAATCCACTCGTAAGGACCATTTCCCACTTCCATTCATTGACCAGATGCTTGAGAGACTAGCTGGGAAGACACACTATTGTTTCTTGGATGGATTTTCTGGCTATTTTCAGGTTCCCATTGCAGCAGAGGACCAGGAGAAGACAACATTCACCTGCCCATTCGTTACCTTTGCTTACTGGAGGATTCCATTTGGACTTTGCAACGCCCCAGGTACCTTCCAGAGATGCATGGTGAGTATTTTATCAGATTTCATTGAGACCTGCATGGAGGTATTTATGGATGATTTTACAGTTTATGGGTCCTCATTTGATGAATGTATCTCTAGTTTGGGTGATGTGTTGCATCGTTGTATTGAGAAGAATCTGGTCTTAAATTTTGAAAAATGTCATTTCATGGTCGAAAAGGGAATTGTCTTAGGTCATATAGTCTCACAACATGGAATTGAAGTTGATAAATCTAAGGTAGACATTATTTCATCCCTCCAATATCCTACATGTGTGCGTGATGTTCGATCATTCCTTGGGCATGCTGGATTTTATCGACGCTTCATCAGAGATTTTAGTAAGATCGATCTACCCTTATCTCGATTGCTTCAAAAAGATATTGACTTCAATTTTGATGATTCATGCAGGGTATCATTTGATAAGATGAAGAAGTGTCTGACCACTCCACCAATCATACAACCCCCACGGCGGGACCTTCCATTTGAGCTTATGTGTGACGCCTCCAACTTCGCGGTAGGAGCTGTCTTATCTCAGAGGGTGGAGGGACGTTCACATGTGATCGCCTATGCATCGAGGACGCTAGATTCAGCCCAATAAAACTACACTACCACAGAAAAGGAGTTTCTTGCTGTCATATTTGCTTTAGATAAATTCCGTTCATATTTATTGGGCTCTAAAGTAGTTGTTTTTTCTGACCATGCAGCTTTGAGGTACCTCCTAAAGAAGCCAGATGCAAAGCCACGACTTATCCGTTGGATGCTCCTTCTTCAAGAGTTTGACCTTGAGATAAAGGACAAGAAGGGATCAGAGAATTTGGTGGCGGACCACATGAGTAGGCTTACTCGCACACTAGAGGATGACACCTTGGATCAGGTACCACTTCGGGACACTTTCCCCGATGAGCATCTCTATACCATCTCAGGTAAGCATCCTTGGTATGCTGATTTAGTTAATTACATTGTTGGCTCTGAAATCCCAGTAAATTTGAAGAAGTATCAAGTGCAAAAATTAAAAAGCGAGTCTAGGTATTATGTGTGGGATGATCCGTACCTCTGGCGCATGTGTAGTGACCAAGTCATTAGGAGGTGTATTCCTGATCATGAGTTTGAGTCTGTTTTGCAATTCTGTCATACACTTGCATGTGGTGGACACTTTGGACCCCAACGGACAGCTAGGTTTAGACTCTGGATTATATTGGCCTAGCTTGTTCCATGATGCCCATTTGTTTTGTAAGTCATGCTCTCGTTGCCAACACACTGGGAACATTTCTAGGAGACATGAGATGCCCCAACAACCCATACTATTTTGTGAGATTTTTGATGTATGGGGCATCGACTTTATGGGTCCTTTTCCTAGTTCATTTTGATTTTTTTATATTTTGGTTGCTGTTGATTATGTGAGTAAATGGGTGGAGGCCAAGGCCACCAGGACTGACGATTCTCATGTTGTTGTGGACTTTGTCAAAGCACATATTTTTTGCAGGTTTGGAGTACCAAAGGCCATCATCAGTGACCAAGGGACACACTTTTGCAATAGTAATTTTGCTTCCCTCCTTCGAAAGTATGGGGTGACACACAAAACATCAACACCATAAAACCCCCAAACAAATGGCCAGGCTGAGGTTTCAAATCGTGAGTTGAAACAAATCTTGGAGAAAACCGTGCATCCAAATAGGAAGGATTGGAGAAAGTGCTTGGATGATGCATTGTGGGCTTATAGGATAGCATACAAGACCCCCATTGGTATGTCCCCATTTCGGATTGTTTTTGGGAAAGCGTGTCATCTCCCCGTGGAAGTCGAGCATCGGGCATATTGGGCTATAAAGAAATGTAACATGGATTTGGCCCAAGCTGGAATTCAAAAGAAGTTGCAAATTCAAGAGCTTGAGGAGATTCGACTGTCATCATATGAGAACTCAAGGCTCTATAAGGAAAGATCAAAAGCAGATCATGACAAAATGATCCAACAAAGGGAGTTTCATGTTGGAGAGAAAGTCCTTCTCTATAGTTCAAGACTGAAGTTGATGCCTGGTAAGTTGCGTTCCAGATGGTTAGGTCCTTATATTGTGTCTAATGTTTTTCCTTATGGTGCAGTGGAGATCACACAAGAGGACACTGGAAGGAGCTTTACAGTCAATGGGCAACGTTTTAAGAGATACATTGAGGTACATCCTACTGATGCAGTGGATTTTATCACACTGCATGACCCCATCATCACTTGATCACATTAGGCTGTTCCTAACCCTTTCACTTTTATATTATTTGTCCTATTTAAAAATTCTGCATTTCATGTGCATATATCATCTCATGGGTTCACATTGAGGACAATGCAATATTTTAAGTGTGGGGGAGGGAACCTTTTAGTTTAGTAATTTCAATTGTTTTCCTGTTTTAAAAAAAAACCAAAAAAAAAATTGTGTGTTTTTCAAAAATTGTGTGTTTATTTTACAATTTTCTGTGTGTTTTTGAAACTTTTGAGCTGAAATGATTCTCATCACCATTTTTAAATCCATATCAATAAGTGAAACAATTTACCCCTTGAAACTAAGCTTAAATGAATGCTGAAATGACTTTGTTTCAAGTTCAAACATTTAGTAATTTCATGAAAAGTACGTTGAATTTTGAATCCCATGCCAATCTCACTGTCTTTATATTTGAAATCACTTTCCTGTGAGGCTTGTAAACCATTATTTTCATATTCTTTACATTCACCTCACTTATTGAGAGAACCAAACCATACTTGATTTAACCAGAATTTGATCTATTCCTGTCAAAACTTGAGGGTTTGAGGTACTTGTGTTTAAATGATTGAGGCATTTGTTTGGTATTAAAACCCCTATTTCAATGAATCCTTTTTTATAATGGCCTACCTTGAATATTTAATCCTTTTAGCCCTTAGAATCCATGCACATCCTGTTAGGTTAAGCCACATTACAAGCCAATTTTCCCTATCCAACCAACTCTTGAAGTGAAATTGCATAATCTATTTGAGCTTAAGTGTGGGGGAATTTGTCTTGTGTTGTACCACCACATTATGTGATACTTTGGGTGGAAAATTAAATTCTGAAGAGATGTGTTTGCTGCTAAAGAAAGTTATTATATTGAAAGTTGTGCCTTTTCTGGAGCTTTCATGACAAGTGAAGCTGTGCCTTTTCTGGAGCTTCTAATTGAGGTGGAAAGCTGTGCCCATCTGGAGCTTTCAAGAAAATCATGTTTGAGAAGATTGAAATTTTTTATGCTGAAATGATGAATGGTGTAAACCTTTCATGACTTTTCATGATGATGGAGCTGAATTGATACTATAGGGATTGAAGAGAAGACCATATTTAAGTGAAAATTAGATTAATGCAATTTTGCTTCAAAAGAGTCAAGCCCTCCTTATTCAGCCTCAGAGTTTTTCACATCTTAATCCTACCAACCAAAAGCCACAGAACAACCCTGAAAAGTCCTCATGATAAACATATGTCCTTGACTCACATCGGGTAGCGATGTAGGAATCTATCAAGCCTATGGTGACCCTTGTATGAGTTTGGATGAGAAAGACATTGCAAAAAAAAAATTGATATTTGAGTGATGAGAGAAAATTCAAGAGAGGTAAGTGTTTTGTGCATGGGTGGATAAATGAAGTGGAAATATATTGAATTATATAAATGGAGAACTTGAAATAAGTTTTTTTATGAGGCATGATATCTTTTGATTCTTGGTGTGAAATTTCTTGATCTTAAAGATATGTGTTTTAAAATTGGTTTTGATTTGATATTGATGTTTACTTGATATGAGGTTTTGCCCAGATGTGCAAAAGGGTAAGTGTGGGGGAGTTGATAAAACACTATTTTATTGAATATTTTATTGATAATAAATGATATAATTTCCTCACATTATGTTAAATATGTTTATTTATAAAATATTTGGGATTTGATCATTCATTTGAAAATTTGGTGAAAATTCCAGTTTTACCCTTAATAGTGCACTGTAGTATTTCAAAGATAAATATTTTTATATTTATTATTTGAATTTTAAATTTTTTAACAGTGTTCCTAACTTAATTATCTACAACTTTTATTCAGGACACTAAAGCTAAAGAGTTCATTTGGTTGTTGAAATTGGTCCATGCAGTTAACGTTGGGCTGGGCTCGCCAGAATGGAAAAGGTTCTGTATGTGGGCCATATCCTCTACATACGGGCTTGGATTGAGCCCAAATTTTGAGGAAAGCTCGGGGACATGATGTGGAACAAATCATCCTTCTGGAAGGCCGGTCAATTCACGCGTTTTGGAGGTCAAATTGGCGGTTCAATTTGAAATAAAATATTTAGCCGAGATTTTCATTTCACACTTAAAAAGTTATGTATCCCTAGCCCTCACAAACTCTATTTAAAGGGGGTTTTAACTCTTTGAGAGGGCTGGTGGAGTCTTTGGGAAGGTGTGGCCGAAAGGGTGTCTCTTGGGATCCCCTCAGAACTCTTGGAGGAAGTAAGCCTTTGTGCAAACCTCTCTTCCAAAAAGGCTCTCCTCTCTCACCTCTTCTTTATATTTCTTTTCTTTCATGTTTGTTTCTTGAATTTTTCTTCAAATAATATTCTGTGTTCATCCATCTTATTCTTATATTAATCTTCTTAATTGGGTTGGAATCAAGAGTGGAGACAAGATTGGGTTCTACCCTTTCAATCCATTGCTTATGCAAAACGTCTCCACGATGACTACACCACCCATGGAAGAGTAGTTTTTTTTAGTAATCGATCGACCTCTATCCTTCTTCATTCATTTATTTTGAATCAATGAGCTAATGTAGTTCACATATTATGATATACTAATTGAGTTTTTAATTTAAATTAAACCAAGCAAGCAATTGAATAGTTAACACAAAACACGCGAGGTCAGGAATTGTGTGAACTGTGAGAGCGCAACCTTAACCGGTAATTCAAAACCACATGGGATCAATTTGTAGAGTTCAAATATAATCCCTAAACTCAATTAATCCTTATTTACAGAGTGGTTATGTGCCTTAATTTACCACTGACCATAAGCTAATTTTAGAACATCAATCAAAGCAGGGTGTTGCGATTGCATGTTCCGAAGTTAGCCTAAGGTTAAAATTCACTTCAATCTTCGTGGTAAAGTTAATTCTCGTAGGGTTCGGGATTTAACAAATTAAGGGGTCATAATTAAGTGAATATTAATTTAAATGATAATGATTAATAAATGATTGAAGAGGTAGAGTTAGATCGATTACGTCTTTTAAATATTGTCTAAACAAACATCTTTTTGTTGTGTCATTTTAATCAAACTTCATTTCAAAACTAAAAACAAAAAAAATACAATCTTCTTCCGGCAAACTTCTTCTAGATTCATAAACTATAAACAAACACCACCATCCTTTCAAGTAGTGTTTTTATTCTCTTTTATTTTACTTCTAGAATACCTCAAAAATTGTTTTAATTCACTTCCTCCTTTGAGAGATGACCTTGGTCAGCCACTCTGCTGCACCTAAGTACCCCAAAATCATACTAATCATTTAAGGGCACCCACGACAGCGCTCTTTCAGTTCCCACCATTTTATAAAATAGAAAAGTCTAGAACAAAACATTAGTCAACAAGTCATGAATAAATATTATATTTCTTTGTGAATTTAAATCTAAGAAAATATCCTGTGTGATCCCTATATTTAGAATTTTCTAAAAAAGGATTCTTGGGTGATCACTTATACTTATTCTCATACTAAGGGTTTTCACTAAGGTTTTATAATCCAAATTCCCAAATTAATTAAACCATCCTCTGATACGAACTATAGTGACCATGATTTTTATTTCATATCTTATTATATCATTTTAATGACAAACAACATAAAATTATTACACAACAAGGATCCATAGGTTTAGTGTACTGGGAGAATCAGGACCGTACATAACATTTTAAAAATAAGACATAAACATTTATTTAATTCGTTCTTCTTATGATTCTTATTGGACCTTGAATTCTCCTTAGTACATGTAATCACCTGAGGATATACATAAAAAAGGGGTGAGATAAAATCCTAGTAAGAGGATAGAAAATAACAAGAACCAATATAACATGGGGTGATAATAATCCTAACATCATCATCATAATCATGAGAGGGAGCATTAGATAATGGCATGGAATGTGAAAATGCATAAAAATGAAACATCATGTCTTAGTGGTAAACTACCACATATAGTTGTGAAAAAATATAGCCTCATGTTCATTAATATTTCACTTTTCTCATGATAAATCACACTAACTGATGCATTGAAGCACTATATAATTTCAGGCGTACCCTTCACATCATTTCATTTATATTGCACTATATAATTCTAGGGACACCTATCACATCAAAACATTTACATTATGATGCATGCCACATAGGGAAGAAAAAAATATAATCTAAGTGGGGAATAATAGTATATCAAACATACATTATTTATCATTCCATTTGTATAAGATAAGGTGAGGGGAATAGAAGAGAAGAAATTAAATTGAAAGGAAATTAAAAGAAAAATAGAGAGGATTTACCTCTTGAATTGTCCTCTTAAGATCCTCCTAAAGGCACACAGGATTGGTCTTTTGATGAGACCAAGAGATAATCAAAGTGGGGAAGAGGATAGGGAAGAGTATTGAAAATAATTTAGGCAAGTATCAAAGCTTTGGAGGTGTGAGAATAAGAGGGTGTGAGGGGTGGTATTTATAGTGGATGAGAGGGTTGTTTTCTCAATATAATATTCATTACTTTATTATTTTTGATCCAGACTATGAATAGTTCGAAAATAATCTCTAAATATATTAAAATAATTAAGGATGATTCTATATTAAGGTGTTTACATCATCCTTACATCAACAATTACTCAATAATTCATGTATTTAGCATTTATAAAAAATTATCATATTTTACTATTCATAAAAAATTCATGTATTTTAGAAAAATCCCAAAAATTCACCCTAACCATTTTTTAACATGTTGAATTCCAAAAAGAACTCTGTTTTTGGAGAATAATTTTCTACATATTATTAATTAAAATTTTAATTAACGTCTTTATTTACTTGGAAAATAGAGACTTTAAAATTATAAATGATTTGATAACACTTTGAAAAATTACTTAAGGTCTCATAAAATTATTATAAAACCATAAGAGATAAAAATATCAATTTTTGAATTAATTTTATGAAAATAAAATTTCTTTTAAATTATTAAATTAATCAAAAAAATGAAATTGAATATTTATGAATTACAAGAAAATGATAACACTTAATTAATAATTTGTAAAATATTTACTTAGTTATTTTATGATAAAATTATATGATATTTTTACTTATAAGATACCTAAATATTGTTTATAATTTCATATGTGAGGTAACTATTTATTTGGCCATTTTACTATTCATAAGGGTCCTATTACTATTCCTAATGTCAAGTTACTGTTTTATTTCCATTAGATCCTTAACTTCTAGAAATACTTCTTATTTCATTAATTATTCATTTAAAAAGTTTTTATTATGGTCCAAAAGTGATTATATGTGATTTATACTATATGAAATTACTATAATAAAGGAGAAATTCTATTGATAAAATTTTGGGTTGTTACACAATCCATAATTTTAAATATATAAATTTTGTATACATTTCAACATGAACTCTTTAAAATTTATCATTATATTTAATTTTAATTTTAAATATATGATATTATATGAATTATATACTATTTATAATTTAATTTCTCGTATCTAAACATTTTAAATTATTTTAATATCATATTCTTAAACATTATTTGAACCACGATCACAAAAATATTCAAAACACATTTTATGTGGATTAATTAATATCCAAATAACCCCCCTTTTATTTTGAACAATTAAAAATAAATAATTATAAAATATTCATAATTTAAATATAAAAATTATATATTTTGGCATTATTTCATAATTTATAACCCTTTATAAATTATTTCTTTTGAAATATAACTAAACAATTTTATTTCTATATTATAGTAATATCCATATAATTTGAGAAATAATATTTAAAATATTAACTTTAAAAATTTGGAAATAAAATGTTTCATGAACATATAATTATTAAAAATTTATAATTAATTAATTTATAAAATTTTATTAATTAAAATATCCTAAAATAACATTTATAATGATTTATAAACATTTTATAAACAATTAAAACCATTTTATATGTTAAAATAAATTTTTAACAATTTTTTTATTTACCATTTCACAGGAACCCATTTCTTAAAATGGGTATCCTCCCTTTACCATTATGAAGAAACTCTATTTAAGGGTAACTATCTTAAAACTTTATGAAAATTCTTTGTGTAATGGTAAAACCCTTTTGTAGTGCCAATTGTATAAGTCTAAGGAGGAAACAACCCTTACACATTGCCTCATGTATAAGTAATACCTTTACACATTTCATTTGTGTAAAGGTAATATTTACATTTATTACACTATGTAAAGCTGAAGTTCAAGGACCTTTACACAGTGGATCTGGTACCTATTTGCCTAAGGTAAAAGCAACTTATTACCTATACAAAACACAGTTCACTATTAAAAAACTGACCTATACCCATGGTTTTAAACCGTGTGTATAGCCCCCAATACCGTGGGCATAGGCTATACCCACGGTTTTGGGAACCGTGGGCAACCGAGGTGTCAGGATAGTTACCCAACCTATACCCACAGTTTGTAACACTGTAGATATAGTTATTTTCCACTATATCATAGACATATACCCACAGTTCTAAACCATGAGTATTAATATAAAGAAAATTCCTTTTCCCACGGTTTGCAGAACTGTGGGTATAAAATATTAGAAAAATGGATCAAAAATCACTGAAAAACATCCTCTGAATATTGATCCCGTGACCTCAAACCAGGAATCCTACAACCTAACTAACTGAGCCTCTTAACCTTTGAACATATATGTTTGCATATCTATATATATATATATTAATATATATCATCCATCCTGCAAAAAACTCTTTCATCAAATTTTGATCTCGTGACATTCTGCGCGAAACTACACCATCTCACTAACTTAGTTGGGTTAATTACGTTTATTTATTTATGTATCTATCTAATAATATTAATTTTAACTGCCTTTAGAAAAAAATTAATGTCAGGTTTCGAACCCGTGTTCCTACGATGCGCCATAAGTCTTGTACCACTATGCTACATAGAGTTATTTAAACATTTTGATATATCTTGTAATATATATATATATATATATATATATATATTTAAAAAACTGGATTAAAAAAACAACCAGCCTACGTTTTGAACCCACATTTCTCATAGAAGGTAGGAACAACTTACCACTACACTAGGCAGAATTTCAATTGCATATACATTTATTATGTTATATATATTTTTTCCCACATAAAAAATAAGGGACCCTATACCCACAGTTCACTAAAACTGTGGATATAGGTCCATTCTATACCCATGGTTTATGAAAACCGTTGGTATAGGGTTTAATATGAAAGGATATACCTACAGTTTATAAAAACTTTGGGTATAGGTGGAATCTATACCCATGGTTTATGAAAACCATGGGTATAAGATTATATACTAAAGTATATACCCATGGTTATATGGAAACCATGGGTATATGTTTTCCCACAGTTTTCCTGTGAATTGTTTTGGCATTGGGCGCTTATGCGGGTACCCTATACCCACGGTTTAGCAAGAACCGTGGGTATAGGTCAGAAAATGTCACCAGTACCCACAATTCATAAAAACAATGGGTATAGGTGAGTCTATACCCACATTTTTGGTAAAACTATGGGTATAGACCCATTTTCCAGTAGTTGTTACATGTAAGGTGAAGCATCCAGTTGCCTTTACATAAACCTTTTTAAAACTCAACTACCTTTATACTGCCTTACTCAATATAAATGTATGTTGTGGTGAAACTCATATAGACTACTATATGTATGGTTAATGAATTGTTTACCCTTAAACATCTTACCTTCATTAAATTAAGTCCATCCTTACCTTTATGTAACCATACTACATAAATGTAAACCATTTTAAGAAACCAAATTTTTTGAAAATTAAAATGAAACTATATTATATCGGTTTTCAAATTCATTTCATCATAAGTTTCATAAGACTTAAGAATTGATCAATATAATACCATTGAAGGGTTTTTTAAGAGTATAAAAATAATTATTAGATCAATTGAAAGTGATTAAAATCCTTTTTTGAGTATCTATATGCAAGAAAATATGAAAACTGCATAAACATTGAAATGAAGTACATGATTTAAATCTGGAATACCTTAAACTGAAAAGTATGTGATATATATTCATCTTCATATTTGTTTTATGAAGTTCACTAAATGGTAAATGAATCCCACCTATATGGTGTATCCATGGTCTAGTCCAAATCGCATATCATACATGCATGAATCTTCTTTCTCCTAAAATGTTCTATCATCTCTATATGAAAAATAAGAAGAAGAAAGAGAGAAATAGGTTCAATATTGGTTTAAACAAGAATCATGTGATAAACACACAATTTTCATCATATAAAATTGATATATACATATATATATATATATATATATATATCTTTTTAGATGAAACTTGTTGACTGCTATTACATTTACTCATTCATTTATAATGCATGAGTAAATTCTACAGCCAATGAATTCATCTCATGAATGAAAACTCCAATCTAGTATTTCATTTCATGCAACATATTAATAAATTATAACTTTAAGTGAGTTTAACCATTTTACAATTAATATAAATAACATTCATTTAAAAATTTGGTTAAAGTTAGTGACATGCCTGAAATCTCATTTGATGCATGCATCTTGATATACTATACACTCAATATAACCATGTATCATTTACAGGAAATAGCTTTAGGAAATATATCCTTAAAAAAGAAGTGCTCTTTAGTTACTCAAGTGAATAAGAAATTTATTGAAACCAAATTAAAAAATAAGGTGATCCCATGATGCTTTAAGGTGAATAGGTTTGATTATAAATAAGGAATAAAGGACGATGAAAAAAAGAAACTTTAAAGCTACAAATAAAATTTCAAGTGGGTTAAAAAATAATTCTCAACCACCGTAATACAAATGAAGAGAAGTGGAAGGCCCACCTTATTCCCAAATCCTTTGTGGTTATGCTTTATAAAACATTATTAAAGGTGTTGAATGAGAAGACTAAATAAGGGTTTTTTTGTTTGTACAATCAAGATAGAAAACAATCATTTATATTTTTTGAATTGTAATTTATTTTAAATTGGTATCAAACATGAACTGGTATTTTGTCTTCTTGAAGCAAGGTTGTCTTATATATAATGAAGAGAAATAGAAATAATCCCTTAAGGAGGATCTAACAAAGAAGTCAAGGATGATAGATATTTAATATTTTTATATAAATATATAATTTGGGATATCCCTAACAAATACTTTAGTTTGAGGTATAATACTCACTCTCTTATACCTTCTATAGTTTATAATATTTATAAACACAAAGGGTGAGTGGTTCTCCAACAAAATGGGGAATTTGAGTTTAATTGAACTTGGATATTTTGATGTATTTTGTGAAGTTGAGTACAAGTTCATGAATCATCTTGAAAATACATCTACATTACCACAAAGAAATGAAATTCAAAGTTGGAAGCACGATGAGAAATTTATATAGATAGATTTGATGATTTATTAAAATCACTGTTATTTTCCATATAGAGAATTCCCATGTACACTTTGAGTTGAATTACCTAAATCTCTTTGCTAGTGGTTTAACTGGTGCCATCCTTCTCTTAATATAGGATGATAACATCAAGGGGTGAATATGGTTATTGAATTCAACTGAGTAAGGGGGAGATGAAAATTTCCCCTTAGAAGACCTTCCATCGCATTTTTTTATAATCAAGGGTGGGGGTGATAATGTTTTTTCACTTTTGTACTTTTTCTCATTAGAGGGGAGTGGAATCATGAAATCATAGTGGAATATTAATAAATAATAGTAGAATATTAAAACGAATCTCATATATTTAGAAGTTCAAAGTATTGAAAACAAATCCAAAGGGGAAGATTTAAGAGACATTTGGTGTGTGATTATGTTTATTTTTAATAGATTATATCAATATATATATATATATATATATATATTATTAATGAGTATGGAGGAATGGGAGATAGATTGGGGTATATACCCACTAAATACAAGCTAAATATGCTTCCCATGTATTATGTTTAATGTAGATGAGTAGGCTACAATTGTTGTTGAAAAATAATGTTCATATATTGAAAATGGATTTTGGAAGACCTAGATGTTTGGTGACTAGTATTATACCTTAGAAACTTACTTTACTGATGTTCAAGGACATCAGAGACTTATGTTGTTAATGATGGATCCAAATTTCATTACATCATATAAGGAATGAGATTATTCTATAATGGAAAAAGGTAAGGAAAACATCAAATGATTTATTGATCTGGTCTTAATGTGAACGAAACGTACTAAAGTGTTTATGTTCTTCCTATAATAGTCAATGAAAGTTTGAAAGACTTTAAGTTCTATTTTCTAGATAAAATCTGCTAAAGCTATTGTTAATTATATTCAAAACAAAATACATCAAAGTTGAAAGAGTTTAATATTTGGAGGAACCATACTTTTGTAATATAGAATGAAGGAAACTAATTTCAGTGTTTTAAAATTTTTTGATAAAGGTTTCAAATGATTTGAGATGGCTGAAGATGAGTTAATGAGACTTTGTTTTATGTTTGATGAAGTTTAGAAACACTGTATAGCATGTATTACTTTGGGATGAGATTTTAAAACTTCGACCAAGCATAAAACTTTTAATTTGGAAGTGTACAACTTTAAATATAATATGACATTTCATCACATGACTTTTTAACAACATAAGTGTTCATCGAAAGACTTCATCATTATAATTTTTTGAATTGAGCGTACAAATTTGGAGTATGACATGACTTCAGAATATGTAATTGTATGACTTAAAGAGTCCATTTTAAGAATTTAGTGCTGAGAATATGAATTTTCAACTACTTATAAATTCAAATTTATATTAAATGGATTTTTTAGCAGTGTATAACTTCAACATATCATATGTAACAACCTAGATATTTTTAATGATATATAAATTTTATGTTTTATTAATTTTTATTTATTAAAGAAATATTTTTTTTAAATGTATATATTTTTATTTCATGACCCAATTAAATTAGCTACAAAAAATTGATGTAATTTAATTATTGGAGGATAAATAATTAATATGATTTAATTCTAAATGGACTATTTTTCAAAGAACTGTTTTAGAGTGTTGTGTATTTATGTTAATAAATTAAATTGATCACTTTTAAAAGATAATAAAGGTAATATTTAATATACCAAATTTATAAAGTAATATATTAACACTCAATTAATTAAAAATTGATATTAAATAATATTAAGAATACCAAAGGTTCAAAAGGGCCATTTTTTCCCAAAGCATTTTTTAAATTTTATATTTTCATATAAAAGATAAATTTATAAATTTTTGAATTTTAATTTTATAAAATAAAATAAATTTATTAATTAATCAAGAAAAAATTAAATTATGGTGATTTTTTTAATTTTTTGAATAGGATGATTTTTGGGTGAATAGTGAAAAATACAACTTTTAAAATTACTGTTACTTTTATGACCTCATTATGATATAATAATGACTTGAAAGTTTTTGGTACCTTTTTTATAGAATATATACGTGTATAATATTTAAAATAAAACATTTAAAAATATTTTTTAATTTATAAACCCATGTTTGATAAACATAAATGATGTTTTATTCTAATAAAATAACTATTTTTGATAATTTTACCTAATTAACTATTTACAATGATATTTTTGGTTTTAGATTACTTTTAAAGTCACACAAATATAATTTTTATAATAATAAACCAATAAATTTCTTGGGGATCAATTCTATACATTATTTTTTCATAAATTCATTTTTATGCTTAAAAGTCATTTTTCTAAAAACTGTTTTTTGTTACATTAGGCATACTTATATTAAAATTAATGTTTAAAACATTTATAAATTGAATATTGAAAATTTTATTCCATATTTTGAATAAAAATATTCAAATTATGTAATATTTTCCATTTCATTTTTATTCATAAATGAAGTTACCATAGTAAAATTTAGTCACCGCGGTAATGGTTAAATAGGTTGAAAATGAAAAAACTATGTGATAAGGTCAAAAATATCACAAAATATTATATTTAATTTTATTTTATGAGTTTTTTTGATCTATAATATCCTATATTAAAATTTTGGTTTCCTTTGTGCCAATTTACATTGATAATGATATTTATTTTATTTTAAAGTTAAGAGTATTTATAAGGGTAAACCTCTTCTCACCTATAAAAGGCGCCTCTCACTTGCTCACTTATATACTGTTTTTAAAACATAATCTCAACCAATATTTTATAAAATCACTTCCCAAAACATTTATCCATGACCTATAGGTTATTTTATCCCCAAAATACTAACTTAAGAAGGTGGAGGAGGATATCCAAAGGGGGATACCCAAGGAACATGTAATCTTGTTAATTGACTTCATTTATGTTTCTTTCTTCTTACAGCTATTAAAAAACTATTTTAACCATTAAAATATAATAAAATAAGTATTATTAGTATAATGAAATTTTATTATGTTTATGTAAATAACATTATCAACCATACATCCATTCATTATAAAATGAAAACCTAGCTTGTGTGTATGTGCAGACTACCACCTCCATGAACAATGTATTTACCTTTTTATCACTTCCTCACATGGATGGTTATAAAGATAGATTTAATGAATAAATATGACATATATGAAATAATTTTTATTCATAAATGATAAATAATTATCTAAATTGTTTCCTTTCTATCCATTGAAAAATGAAAATGTCGTTTGTGTGTATGTGTAGACTACTACCTCCCTGAACAATGTATATCATTTTTCATTACCACATAACATGGTTGATTATAAAAATGGATTTATTGAATAAATATTATATTTATAAAATTATTAATAATCTATAAAATTTATAATATAATTATACTATAACATTTTCTTACACATTTAACAGTTATAACATGTTCTTATTATGGTCGATTTTACCAACTACATGGACATTTTTATAATGTTTATGTCACGAATGATTAAGGAATGTTATATAATGATAATATTATGTAATAATGATGAATTTATGATGTTAATAAAATTATTTAATCATAACATATATATATATATATATATATATATATTTTAATAAAATCATGTCTTTCTACGAAATCAAAAACGTTAAAAAAATGGAATTTTTAAGTTTTCCATGAAAATAACTACCATAAGTTCCATGAGATGACCATTGTAATCTTGAAATATATAAAAGCATAATATAAAAATTCAATAAATTTATTTAAATGATTAAATCATTACCAAGGTGCAAGGAACAAAATTGATGAATTGAAACATATAGAGAAACATGACAATTAACACATAAATATTGATTTTTAATAAAGAATTATTAATAAATAGGTGATATGAAATTATAAGTGAATGGTATCTAGTAATAAAAATATATGTATGGTTATAATAGTGGTTTATAATAAATATAAATGAATTATATAAGGAATATAGAGTGAATCCAACTAATTGGAAGTCCGAGGTTAGTGACTTTTCTTTAAAAACTCGTTTTAGATGTTTTAATGTATTCCTTCAAAATATTTATCTTACATATCCATGTTATCTAAAATATTTCAAAATATTTTATATATATACTTAAATTTTTATTAAAATTAATTTTCTAATATCATTAAATTTCTTTAAAAAGTTTTTAAAAGGAATATTTCTAATGTTTCTGTATAAGAAAATTTTTACATTCCCTATAAAAGTAGGGAAAAAATGTTTTTTATACCATTACATATTAATTGATATTTTTGAAAATATTTTTATTATTCATTATTATTATTATTCCTATTTAATTTTACATAGTATTTAAAATAATATACTATTCCAATTCTTCTATGAGTTTTTCATTTTCAAAAGAAATGAATATTTTTCCAAATTTTCATATGATAGATAAAAATAATTATGTTTATGGATTATAAAGAATTTTCCATCAGTTTTTTTGATTTAAATGAAATATTTTATATGTTTTATTCATTTCATGGTTCTTATAAATTTTATATGATGATGGGTGGGTCTGATATATCCTTCCAATGCATTGGGGAATGATATGTTCTCAAGAAAAATTGTCTTGCAATTAACTGGTGAAGTTATTACACTCTATGTGTTTTTTTAAGGGTGATATGAGTATAATTTATCAAGATTTGTACATGGGTTTTAAATTTTTTCTATGAGTATTATTGAAAATATATTTTTTCACATGGTAAGAAAATGAGTTTAAGATTAAATGAAATATTATGATCTTCTAAAAGTGAATGTTTTCTTTTCAAGGAAAAGTTTTCATGAGTTTTTTTCCTACGTAACTTTCATGATTATGAATTTTTCCTTTATTCTAGCTTATAAAATGTTTATGAAAAAATTTGTCCAATGAAGTTGATTTCCTGAGTAAGTAAATGATCATTTGATCTTGAAGTTTATTATATAAAAATGAAAAATTTATTATTAATTTTAATATATTTTAATGGAATAACCGTTTACTTTCTTTTTTTATACCCATTACTGAGTTTTTTTTCTCATACCATGTTTTCAAATGTTTTTCATAGGGATTAATGATGATTAAAAACAATTATAGAGTCCAAATTTTGATCTTGAATGAATATGTAATTTCCAAACTTTTCTATGTGGTATAAAAAATTTTATTTCCAGTTTAATTCCTTAGTTTTGACTAATTATGTTTGAATAATAAGGTTATGGGGGAAATAAGGGTGTTCTGAGATTTTTTAGAGCTCGGATCTTGGGATTTTGGAAGACATGGCTAGGCTGCATGGTTAGTAGGAACCATGAAACCTAAGTGGAACTCTTTGATTAAATCGTGTTGGGTGGATTTTAGTACATAGAAGAGGGTGCACCATTTTTCCAAACCTAGTGACCCAGGATGCATGCCTTTGTAAGTGTTGAGGAATTTTTGGATGAATTGAAATGCATGGTTGGTGCACGGTTTATTTGATCGTATGCCATGATCTTTTAAGGGGGTTTAGAGATATATAATGACACATAGTGGACACATGGTTTGACCAACCGTACAACCAAACCATGTGACCCAGTATTTAGAGGGGAAATGACTATTTTTCCCTCAATTAATTATATGTATAACCTTCCTTCTTCTATTTCTATTTTCCTCCAGTAGTGGACACATCTTTCCCTCTTTTATATCTGCCATGGAAGCCCAACCAATGGTTTTACATAACTGTTTGATCTAGACTTTGATTCTTCCACCATATATATCATTGGATGTTCCTCAGTGAGTTATCTATTCCTATTACTTCTTTTTCTAAATGACACTTTTTTGGTGTAGGATATTATTCCCTATTTTAACAGGGTTTATTTATTCTTCCATTTTGTTTTGATCCTAATTGAATCTGAGGATAAGACTAGATAAGTGTTCCCCTACCAAGATGAGGTAGGTGGTATTAACTTTTCCCTCAATATCTCTTTATTTATAACTTGTTTCCATTATGTTTCATGTCATAATTTCTAGATGATTCTTTATAAATTAATTGAACCTTCATTTAAATGATAAAAACATGTTTGAGACATGCCATGAAACCTTTTTTCATGTTTGGAGGTTGTATACCTCATCATAAACTACCCCTAGGGTGGGCTCTACATTTTTATTATGATTATTCCACCCTTAGGGTGTGATGATATTTCCTCATACAATTGGGAATTGATTATAGTAATCAAAGAGAATTGTTAAGGAAAGTAAGAACCTTGTAGAAGTTTTTCATTTTTATATAAAATGTATAAATTGTTAAATCCCTTGGATTTTATATGATTATGAAGGGATTTATGAAATGGTGAATGAATTGTTTAGGATTCCTGGGACATTTCTACTCCTTGGATCCCTTTTAATTAGTTACTTGGATTTGAGTGACATTTCTACTCCTTAGATACCTTTTGATAGGATTACTTAGAAATTTACACTCCTTAGATCCTATGAACTAATAGGATTCCTTGGATATTTCTACTCCTTAGATCCTAGTTACACAAATCATTTGGATTCCTTATATATTTCTACTCCATGGATCCTAGGTACATGGCTTACATGGATTACTTAGACATTTATATTGCAAGTATCAAGTTTAACTAGTTTACATTAAATGATTGGATGTCCTAGAATTTTCTACTCCTTGGATCCTCTTTACTTATTTCAATTATAATTATAGGATGTCTTGGATATTCTTAATCCTTAGATTATATGAAATTTTCTTACATATATTATTAGTTTCCTTGGAAATTTCTATTCATTGGAAATTATCCATTGGTGGTTGACTAATGAGTGTTATCTCACACTATGTTTGGGCCGTAATTGGGTACCCGAATAGACTTCATGGATTCTAGTAGAGATGGGGGAAAGTTCCCACTAACTGATGCTTGATTGATTATTGCATAGAAGTAGGGAAGTACATGACAGGACTATGCTTGTGATGCTATCTGGGGATAGTTCATTTTTGGTATTTTTTGTACTCTTGATACATGTATTATAATTGATTCTCATGTACATGTATTACCTATTTTTTTTATGGAATTACATGATCATAATTTATATATATGTTAGATGATATTACATGATTATTTATATAATGGATGTTTATTCTTCATATTCTCAGTTATTTCATATGTTTTTTCTATTGATTGGCATGTTATTTCCATTATGCTATACTATGATAATGAGGGTATTTTCACCCCACTATTCCACCATGGACCCTCACTACTAGTTGGTATCCTCTGGAATACGGGGAGACATGCTTGAGGCTATGTGGCCAACTGGGTGCAGATACTATTGAGTGAACTAAGTCTGAGATGTCATAAAGGGGTATCAGAGCGGTTATTTTATTTTGTCTTAAAGTTTTGTAATATTAGACATGAGATTTGGAATGTGTTGGAATTTGGCAATGAGACGGGCCTGAGATTAGCTAACCCATATACAAACAAAATCCAAATTACCTGGTATGGGATATTATAATGACCCAAAATATTTATACATAGATATTACATATTTTTAGATGAATATTAATTATATTACACAAACACACATCAGGGTATTGTAAAGGTCTAGTGACTTTGAAAACTTAGAAACATAAATAAATGGTTCATAAAATATCTACATCATCTCCCACTTATTCCCTCATAACTATAACCCCTTTTTTATATATCATACTGAATACCATTATTCATATCCTAAGTAAAAGAAGCATTATAAAAGGGTGATATTAGATTCTTAGTAAGGGTAAAAATGGGATATATCAAGAAAACCATGAGCATACGGATATAAAAACATGAACATAAAATTTTGAAGTCACACCCTATATAACATATATCATAATATTGAGTCATGGAATAAATCATGGTAGTTCATAAGACATAAATCATAAAGGAACATGATCCATGAGAAAATAACATTGTCATAAAACATGGAATTTTTGAAAACACATAAGCATAGAAAAATAATTTCCTTAGTATTCAAGGATATTTTCAAAGACTATCATTATAACAACCATGGTCTTTATTACACCTTTAAACATGCTTTATTACCTAAAATTTCACTTAATTCAACCTAAAATATTGAGAGGTCTAGTTTCTTTGGGGCTTAGTAACATTACATGACAACTTAAGACATAAAATATAACATATTTATTAAAAACATCTTTAACATGACCACAACATTCCTTCATACTTAACATTGCATGGGATAACCTGAGGACATACATAATAAAAGGGTGAGATATAAAGCCCAGTAAGTGAGTAATAAAGGAATAACATGAAGAATAAAATTCATGTTGGGAAATAGGCATATCAATGGAGAATAAGAGAAACATGAACATAAATTAAAGATATAACATAATTATCATAACATGGAAATGTGACAACAACTTAAAACACTACATCATAAACATAAATAAATCAGGTAAACCTCTATCCCAACATGTGAAAAAAATTTCTAAAAGGAATTAGGTAAAACTATATCCAAACATTTAGTATAATGATACTAAACATTACTCAATGCATTGGATCACAATTAGAGTTCACCCTTCATAATCATTCCAATCTCATGATTAAGTGTGCCACATAGATCATATAACATGGATTCATACAACATCATAATTTATTCCATGATTGAATAATGTATAATACATACATGTAAGTCCCAAATAAATAATTATATGTTCATAAAGGTTAATACCCATGATAGAGGAATGGATATGGTATTTACTACATGATGATTTGGGCATGGAAAATCGTGGTGCAATTTCGGTAACATAATGTTGTCATATAGAAATGCATAAAATGGGTAGATAAGAGCGAAATTGGTCTCTCATAATTTATACATGAAATGGATAGTGAGGGGATCATGTAACATAATATCCCAACATATAAAATAGAATTTAATATGCATAATACAAATTAAGTTCTTGAAATGGAAATGAGAAGATAGAAATCCCTTATGGAATTTCAGCATAGTAACAACATAGGTAAGGGTCTAAATGGGGAAGGATAAATGACCTGTCATTGAAATAACATAAAATAAAAAGTAGTTAATTGATTATAAAAGTATGAAACTATATCTAATTGAAATTAAAAATGGATAATTTCAAACAAGGTTCTTGAATTGAAAAGAAGATAGAAAGGTGAGGATCCCTTACTTGGATGTGTGATCCCAAAGGCTTGGTAGAGGATTCTTGGGAGATTGGGGGTCACTTGCGAGGACTCTAGGGATTATAGAGAAGAGTGAGGATAATATTAAATGAGTTTTAGTGAAGAGTAATTGGTTCTTGGTTGGGTTTATATAGGAAAGGAGGGGGAAATTCTTTATTATTTTTGTTTTGGACACTACACACTAAAAATATTCAAAACCACTATCAAACCATGGGTTTTACCATTTTTTATGGACAAGGGGAGTATAGAATATTATTTTATTAGTAAAAGTGAAGAATATATTAAAATATTATCCTTTATTATGTGGAGGTGAGTCACATTATTAAGGAAAAGAACTTAAAATCATAAAATATGTTATAAAATTTGGGGGATTCACTAAGGCATTATAAAATAAGTAAAATAAATCTAAAATCAAATTATTTTAAATTTAAAACATATATTTGGTCAAATATCCCTTTTATGTTATTTTTTACATCACTATTGGGTCATTATGATGTCATAAAATACACTATATATTTATATATTATTTAATTTTAACCCAAAAATTTGACACTCAGAAAATTATGAAAAATTCACCATTGGATAATTTCTATATCATGATTACAAAAATAATACTAATTTTATCTAAATAAATTTCTAAATATGTGAATTTTTACTTTTAAAATGAGAACCGATATTTATAGAAAATTTGATGGGTTTTGATAAAAACAGTCGTTAAACCTTAATAAAAATTACATTTGACTTCATAAAATTTATATTCTAAATTATTATTAATAAAATTAATTTGATAAAAATATTTTATTAAAATATTAATTATTTCAAAATTCATTAATTCCTTAAAATATATTCATTAAAAAAATACACTTTCTATTTTATCATATAAAAATATAACTCTTATCAAACTAATTGCCTAATAATTTATAGATAAGAAACTGAGATAATAATCATTTATAAGAATTGTTTTTATAATATTATTAATAAAACCATAATAATTCTTATATTTCTTGAAAGTACCATTTTTACCTGAAAAATCAATTTATCAAATTCATTATTTTTTAAGAAAGACTATTCCCATAAAGGAATTGATGGAATAAGACTTTTATTTATCAAAAGGGATTACACAATAAGTAACTAATAACTTGTTACATAACCCCTTATAACACCAGAATAAGACATAAGGGTAAAGTATGCGATGGATACAGTCTCTTGGGGTGGCTTGGATAACATATCTCTGTCATTAATCTCTATTAACTTGAACTTATCCCATAGGTGATTCCATTTAAACTTAACATGTTCCAGCTCGGCTTGGGCTTGGTCAAGAGAGAATCCTAGTGATGGTACCTCCTTTCCGAGCTCCAAAAAATGAGCTTTTTATGACCTGAGTCTACTATATTAGGCCATCATCTCCTTTTCTGTGTCAAAAGGATTTGTTAAAAGCTTATATTTATATTAGTTTCATGATCATTGTTCAATGACTATATTATCAACGGTAATGATACTTAACGGTTATTTAAACCCAATAAAAAAAGAGTGAATGTGTTTTTTATGTCCATAAGACATTAAAATAAAGGTAATTTTATCCATAAATGAACTGTTCGTTACAATCATAGTGGAATATGTTCAGTCCCCAAACCATTCTAGTAGGAAAGGTTCACTCCAAACACTATAATGGTGGACAAAGTCCCTTACTAAACTGAGTTCACTCCCAATTAATATACTATATATCTCATGAGATATAAATCATTAACCAATTTATTTAAGGTATATATAGTTCCCACCCATTACAAATTGAAAACCATACATATGTGTGCCATAAGAATATAAATAATTCATCATATAAGAACCCATGAAAAGAAATGGGGTTCATAAACTTTTAATCCTAACATAACTCATGGAATAAAATTCATAAAAATCATTCCATAATAAACATAAACCATTTAGAAAATGAATAATATTGGTATATTTTTAAAACATAAGTAACATAAAATAATGTTATCTTATATTGAAAATTGTTTTGATAGATCAATTGAAATAATTATTGAGAAAATTTCTTTTCCATTTTAAAAATATTTTTTTAAAAAAACCACATAATTACAAAGGAAAAAATCTTCTCTAAAAATAATACTATAGGATTTTAAAATAATATTCTAAATATTAAGGAATCATGAAATTTGGAAAACCCACTCATGATTTATAAGTTAAAAAACATTCCTTCCATATTTTTTTGGAAAATTCACAAAGTGCCTTGTTTGGAAAATGATAAAAATGTTGCTTTTAAACCATTTTATAAAAAATAAAAATTATTAAAAATGAATTTAAACATTCATAGGATAATATGAAAAACATTTTGAATTTTTTTAGAAATAACAGGAATGGATGATAAATATTCCATAGAAGATATTTAAACATAAACAATCTCAAATAATAATGAGATTGAGAAATAAACCCTTACCACTTTGTAATAAGTCAAGTCATTTTCCCTAAGAAATATTGAAAATCATATGGATATTTAAATACCAAAATATTCAGGATAAGACTCATAAAATACATTCATGGGGTATATATACACCACACAAAATAAATAAGTAGTGTATAAGACATGTATCCCACAGAAATAAAAGTGATACAAAAACCCATTACCATATGTCTTGAACTTATTTGTTCATATTGAAACATCATGTATATTAAATATAAATTTATTATAAATTTATTACATAAAAATATATCTATAAAATAATTTAGTACTTTTTTTTAAAAATATTATCACCATTTTATTAATATTTTTTATTAAAATCATTGTTCTAAGTGATAACTAGTTCGTTTTCAAAGAATGTTTCAGTTTGGTAGTCCCGATAGTTTTACACTGATCATTGTATCACAATTTCCATAATGTTAATCATGGGTCGAACATAATATATATTCATTATATACATATTTATATTCCTTCATAAAAAATTTGAGATATAAAAATGAATTACATTGTTCATGGAGATGACATGCCGTATGTACACATGAACACTATTTCCATTTTTCATCTAATGAAATAAAATAAAGGAAAATAATAATACAACTTTAAATAATAATTATTATGTTATATATATAATATATTTTCATAAAAATAATACTTATTACCATACATGTGAAATATAAGTGAAAAAAAATTACATCGCATCACGGAGATGGTAGTCCATATGTACAAATGAGCAACATTATCATTTCTAAAAAGATCAGATGATAATAAGATATACTTAATATTATAATTATAGAGGTAAAATTATGTTATAAATATCATATATAATCAGTTATACCATCATAATACCCAAATATATATAATATGTTTATAAAAAATGAACTGTATCACTACATGGAGACAATAAGTCGTGCATACGCATGAAGGATACTTTCACTTCGTGTTTGAAGAGAAAGAAGGTGTATAATTGTGTTTTTATAATCATAATAAAATTTAATTATATTTATGATAATTAATTTATTATTATATGATAAACATCATAGGTTTATGGGAGGTAAGAAATATTAGAAAAATAATGTGATTGGTTAGAGAAATTACTTATTCTTCGATACATCTCTTTTGGATATCCTTTAAATGGATCTAGGGTTGGTATATGGAGAATACCAGCACCTATATAAGGTGTATAGATAATTTTGGAATATAAATTAGTATCTTATGGTTGAGATATAATGCTCAAAGTGATGTGAAGAAGTGATGGAGTAAGCACTCTTTTATAATTGAGGTGATGGGCACTTTTGGAATTACTAAAAAGATTAATTTATTAAAAAATTTAATATCAATGAAAATACATCCAAAAGAGAATATATTATAATGTAATATATGATATTATTTTCATCTAATCAAACAATATATTTTTGAAAAGTTTTGGTCTTTTTTTAAACCTTATCATTTTGATTAAACCTTAGTTAACAAATTTTAATGTTAACTACGGTAGAAACTTTTTCAATATTAAAGGTTTTTAATTTTTACTTATAAAGTATCAAATGAATCATAAGAAGAAGATTTATTATATTTTATAGCATATATTATCCCCTTTTTACTTATTTAATATTTTTATTATTTTTTAATAATATAATCAAATAGTATTTTTCATAAAATATCATTAGTGTCAAATTTTACACTATTCATTACTTTGACTTTATGAAAATCAAGAAAACAAGATATATTCAAAAATAATAATTTAATTCAAACATAACATGTCATAATAATCAAAAAAAATTTAAACACATTATTTGATTCAAATAATAATTTATTTTATATTTTTAATTTCTTTTATTTGATTTGTTATTTAATAGAATAATTACTACATCATCATTGTGTAATTATTTAAGGCACTTATTTACTAACTAAAAATTTAAAATAAAACAACACAATTTATATAAATATTTTATATTTTAAATGAATATTTATGGAATTATATATCTTATGGAAAACCATATATTAAAATTGTTATAGTATTTAAAACTGGAATATGAAATCATTGACTTTTTATTAAATAAAATATTATAAACATCATAATCTCATCCAAGTGGCCCCAAAAGTCATAAATAAATTTATATAATGAAATAAATTTTCCTAAATTAATAATTAACACTTAGATTCATTAATAACCTATTTTGTTCCCATGTGGACACATAAGAGATTTTTAAGACAAAGAAAGTGACATTTTGTGACTTTCTTTGATTTAGATAATATATAAGTCATTTTGATGGAAAAGTGTCCATTAAGAAAACTTAAATTTAGAAACTTTGGTTTTATTGGTTTAATTAACTTCTTCAAAAAATAAATAGTATAAAAAATTATAGCCTTATCACCTATTTTTAATTCATATTAACCCGTTTTACCCTTTATCGAGACAATAAATTTTACTATAGTTACTATTTATATTGATAAAACATAAATGTAAAATATTTACTAAATTTTAACCCACTGATTCATAATATTGAATCCATTTTTCAAAATTTAAAACACATAAGTTATAGAATCTAATTTAAAATCAAACTGAAAAAACATAGTTAAAATAGTTATTTGCAAAAATTATTCTTTTAAATATAAAATGTTTTTATACAAAATTCAATTATAAAATCCACTTTAAAACCCATAATTTTGTTATTTTAAATAAAAATTAACTAATAAAAATTTAAAACTCATTCCAAACATAAATTTACATTGTAAAAACTTTAAAAGAAAATACAATTTGCAATAAAATAGAAATTTTTATCTATTCTTTGAAAAATAAATGTTTTCAAAAAATTATCAAAAAATAATTTTAAAATAATTTTGAAATTATAAATTCAAAAATGAAATAATTATTTTAAAATAAAATTTCTATAACTTCTACAAATTAATATTGAGTTATTAAAATAAGAAAAAATTATTTTTGAAGAAAATGTATTTATTAAGAATAATGCGAATTTATTAAAAATTATGTGATTGTTTCTCTAAGAACTTACCAATACATTCATATTGAGTTATAGCTTTATATTTTTTTCATAAATTATTTATTCATATTTATTCCCACCAATTTAATGTAAGTATAATATTTCATAGTTCGTCGAAACTTTCTATTGCGTGCAACACAAGACATCAAAGAAATAAAAATATTTAAAAACATATTTCATAAAAATATAGGGGTGTTATAGATATGTTTTTATAGACTGTTCCTATTACATTTAATTTTATTTCACCATTGGTTGATTCAGTTGATGTTTGATGTTCTTTATGATTAAATATTTTTACGCATGGCCTTATGGTAAGGAGATATTTCATCATGAATCATTTTAGGCACTTTAATATTTATATGTCATGCATTATTCCATGCCATGTTTATATTACCATGTAAATTGATTGTAGTATGTATTGGTGCCTTTATTTATATATCCATGAAATGTTTCTAACATTTTATGTAGGGACTTGATAAATTACTTGTTGGGATTAAATGGATGCCACACATCAATTTATAATGTGTACGGGACCTTATAAATTGGAAGTGGTGACCCACATTGTTTAAAATATTAGATATAATTTCTAATAAATTATAATGAATTTAAAATAAGTTGAATTTTGGAATGAATGGTTGCCATTAAATTATTATTCCCATAACAATTTAACATGTGTTTTTCTCTATAAATTAAAATTTACATTATATACATTAGAACCCCTAACTTATATTAGAGAACTTAACCATGACCCGACTTTAGTATTGGGTAGTTTATAGTATCTCATTCATTATTATGACGTGTATATTTCCAAAAATGTGATTTAGGAGTAGGTAGAGGGGTATGACTCATGATTAATAAGACTTGTGCCTATCCAACTTATGTATTTGTGACCCTGTTGTTATCAAGCCTTGATTGGGTCGTGTGCTTAGAATTTTTAGAGATAGACATCATGAAAGAATCCAGTTGTATTCTAGAAGGGTGGTGACAACCATGATCCAGAGGTTGTGCAACTTGGACCACCAGTATAACCTTCCATAGTTCCTATTTCGGCACTTCTTATTATACCTGATATGGGTGTTGAGGCCCGGTTCCGACAGGGATTCTTATGTTTTATATAGACCATTTAGGGAGCATCAAGACATCCCAGACCATGGTAGAGTTGACATGTGAGTTCCAACAATAGTATTTGCCAACATTTTTAGGGGATGGAGGACCATAGGAGGTAGTGTCATGGATAAAGGCCATGATATTGATTTTAGAGTATCTTGAGACACCTATCGAGATGAGAGTGAATATCACTACATATATGCTATGGGATTATTCCAAGAGATGGTGGGACATGATTACTCATACGTATAATCATTGGGATATGGCTTGGATGGTTTTTATAGATATCATTTTATGATTACTTTTATCTTGAAATTCCATGGGATGATAGAGTTGGAGAGTTTATGCATCTGGAGTAGGGCGTCTTATCATTCATGGACTATTCAACCCATTTTATAGTGATCCATTGTTTCACACCTATTCTGTTAGGTTATGAGGTATTGAAAACAAGTTGATTTGAAGAAATTATTAGGTATGAAATTTGAAAACATGTGATTGTTTTCTGGATTACTTCCATATATGAAATAGTAAATCTGGCATTGATTACTAAATATAACCTGAGAGAAGCTAGGGTAGCAAATCATGGGATATCAGCTTCTCCACCCAGTGGTCTTGTGTTAGCTGGTTGGTAGAGTCGTTTTGAGGTCTCTTGTGAGGGGAATACTAGCCAAATAATGAATTATATTAGTTTTATCTCTATCATCAATGTTAAAGGTAGGGACACATGATGAATCATTATTATAGAGACTAAATTGAGTTCCAAACTTATGGAAGGATGGTCCATCTACAATAGTTTTGCTGGACCTTTCCTCCAGCATCCAGTGAGAGGATTTTCTCTATCTCCACCTTCTAGAGTGGGGTAAATAGATTCTCATTGGTAGAGATCTTGAGTTTGAATGTCCAATCAGGTCAAGGTGGTGCTTATGGATGACGTAGCTAGACACTAGACTCACATCAACAGTAGAGTGGACCTACTTAGGGTACTCCATATATACCTCATGGATTCACTTCATACTATATATATATATATATAGTATAATAGAAACCCGAGTATAAGAGTTTCATATCTTATATGGTGAGAGATACTATTATGTTAGCCTATACATTATTATCTTCTCTTTTTGATATAAGTGTGGTTGCGCCCAAATTTACCCTACAGGTATGCGGTCGTTGTAGTACAGGTAGGGGTCGAATCCACAGGGACCGAAGAAGAAACCGAGAGACACTCTGATTTTGGAAGGATTTGGCTATGGAGTGGCCAGCTATTTGGATTGATTTTAATTGAATAACTACTGGTTTAATTTAAAGAAAATAAATTAAAACATACACTTACTTAGTCTTAAACAATTAATGGAGATGAGTTGATCCTAAGTTGTTACTAGGGTTAGATTGGATGTATTTATTATCTTATAACGTTCGTTTCACTAATTCAAGACGTATCCACAAAATGATATAATTCCTAAACATCATTCACCAATTTAATCCCTACACAATTTTAAGGCTAATCACCAATGCACTTAGAGGATCAATTTAATGATCACTTCAAGGAATTGGATCGTACTAGCACTCGAAATGTGTTATTGTTAAAGTTGGCGAAGATGAAGAAGAAATTAATCATCAAATGGAAATATTAAATTAATGAAATGATTACAGAATTTTAGATCATAAAATAACATACAATATTCCCCATGAAACTCCCTAGGATCAACCCATAAGGGTTTATCCCTCCATTTATGCTATTAAATAAATGGAAGCGGGAAGTCGGCTTAAAGAAGCGGAATTGGAGAAGAAAAATAAAACAATGAAACGATCACTCCACCGTTGTGTGAATAAATTCACAAGTGCTGGTGTGAATAAATTCACACCTTAAAGCAACAGTATCAAAGTGATAAGAAGAAGAAAAGAAAAAGATTAAATGAAGAACTTTTATTGAGAACTAATGTGATTCAAATAACTTACATGAGAATGAAGAACGATTACAACATCAAATGGACAACAAAACATTACAATGAAACAAAGAATCCAAGATGATAAGAAAAAATTCCACCCCCATTCCCTTCACCTATAGCTCCTTATATAGGAATATTAGGAGCCTTAGGTACATCCCCCAACAATTAATTCACCCCCCAACAATTAGTAGAGTCAAATGGAGGGTGAATAATCAAAAGGAAATTGATGTTTCGAATTTGACCCGGAAAACTGTCCAGATTCGACCACCACATTGACGTGTGAATTCGAAAATGAATAAGGCCGAATCCGGAGGGGCTGTAGAAGAAAAATATCTTCACCCATATGTTATCTATGAGCTGTAATCATTTCAGGAAACTTCGCTCATCCGTTTGGAAGTTATAGTCGAAATGGTGGGACGGCTTTTTGAGCATTAATGTCATGTCCACCATTTAAATCTCAACTTCAGATCCCTTTATCATCATGATAACATCAGAATTAGCTCCGGCCATAGTTTAATAAAATGATTCTAATATTTTTATCTTTCTACTGTATAAATTTGAGCTTCATTGGGCTTGGTTTCGAGGCCCCACATTTGTTTGATGGGCCTTAGGCCCATTATGCTTTTTCCAGCATGTTTCTGCCTTCAGGCGCAAAATTATCCATCTTCCTTTGGGATTCATCCATCGGACCTAAAAGATAAAATGTTCCAAACAAAGTGATAAATCATATACCAAAATTTCAAATTAAAATGATGAATATTGTAATTTCCAGAATCAAATTATTGAGTGGGCCCAAATTGACATTTTAAGCATGAATTGCACAATGATGGGAAATGAAGTTCAATTTCTGAATTGGACTAAAATTGATGTTTATGAACTTTTAAAAACATTAATATTAAGATCTTAACAATGAATATTAGATACTTTCAGTGACTAATCAAAGTGATTCTTATTTTTCATATATGTACCTATTGTAGAGATAATTAGTCTCAATGATCAGTTTTACTATGGAATGATTTCACTTGATACTATATTAGGGTTATGACCAGAGAGTGTATTCTAGATAAAGGACGGGACCCATGATATAGGAGGGTGTCGCTTCATATGGGACCTATTTTTTGCTCAAGATGAAAGGGTTTGATGTCATTCTTAGGATGGACTAGTCAGTTCCCTATCTTGAATTCATTGATTTATATCACTAAAGGTTATCCTTCACATCATTAGAAGGTGGAGATTTTGTTCAAAATAGTGAATGGGATGTCCAGGAGAGCTGAGCTAGACCTGAATTTTGTGGTCTGGGTGGGATGATAGCCCAGATTTCTTGCTTGTAATTGGATGATCAGGGATCATGTCAGAAAGATTTTCCTTCAGTGGTTAACCATTTCAAGGATGTTTTACTAGATGACTTTTTAGGACTACCTCCTAAGAGAGAGGTACACTTTTCCATTGAGATAGTGCTAGGAGTTGCACCATTATCTATTCCTCCTTATAGGATGGCTAATAATAAGTTTTAGGAGCTCAAGAGGTATCTAGAGGACATATAAGAAAATGGGTTTATATGAACAAGTACCACTTCATGGGGATAACTGGTATTTTTTTCAAAGAAGTTATATGGAACCATTTTTTTATGTGTGGATTAAGAGAAATAGAACCAGTTAATAGTTAGGAACTGGTATCCCTTAACTCAGATAGATGATATCATTGACCATCTCAGAGGAACTTGGTTGTTCTTGAAGATTTATTCGAGATCGTGTTATCATCAGGAAAGTTTTCTACCTGCATACATACCACATGCATATTATTATAACAGGTATGGTCTATATGAGTATCTAGTTATTCAATTCAGTCTCGTGAACACACTAGCATTTTTCATGGAACTGATTAACCGGGTTTTCTATACTTATCTATATTTTTATGGTGGTATTTGTGGATGATATCTTGGTGTATTCCCACACTAAACATGACCATGAAGAATATCTTGAGATCATATTGGATACATTGAGTGGGAATCAGTTATATGATAACCTCAGAAAGTGACACATTTGGATGGATAAGTTCCACTTCCCAAGTCATATTATCTCAGAGACATAAGTATCAGTTGACAAAAAGAGGCGAGAGATGTAGTTTCCTAATAGAATCCCAAAAATGTATTTGATATAAAAAGTGTATTGGGTCTAGCAAGTTATTATAGGCATTCCATACTAGAATTATCACACTTATGAGAACCTATTATGGGATTCACTAAGAAAGTTATATAGTTTTTATGGTCAGATACCCACAAGATAGCCTTTCAGGACCTGAAAGAGAGATTGAATTCAACACCAGTCTTGATTATTCAAGAGTTGGGAAAAAGATATATTGTATATTGTGATTTATTGGCTATTGATCTAGGAGTAGTTTTTATGGAGGAGGAGTGATTCATAGTGTACATGTCTCATTTGTTGAGGCCACATAAGCGGAACTAATTGATGAACAATTTTGATTTATCCACTATTGTTCATGCCTTGATATATTGGAGGAATTATTTACTGGGAGATAATTTTTTAGTGTGAACGGACCACAAAATACTCAATTACATACTAAAACAGCATGACTTGAACCTTAGGAAATTAAGGTGGGTGGAATACCTACAGTATTTTGACTTTGATCTTGACTAGTCACCTAGAAAGGGAATTGAAGTTTCTAATGCGTTGGGTTGGAGGACATATATATAGGTTGTTTTGGAGGCTAGTAGCAAGTGTAAACTTATGGAATTGTTTTTAGAGATTCACTTGGAGGTACATGATAGTATTTGGTTGAATTATATATCATCTTTAGCTGTGACTTCCACTCTTTTGGATTGGTTGAGGATAAGAACACTTATAGATTCAGAGGTCTTGGTCCTATAGGAGAGTGTGGTAGGTGAGGACCCACCACCTGGTTAGACCGTTGGTTTGGATGAGATCATACACATCCACAAATGTTTTTGTGTTGTAGAATACATCCGATCGAAGTTTATGTGAGTGTCATGTTCCCCAGAATCTCGATATTAATAATATGTATCCTTAATTATGCTATAAATAATAGTTTATTGGGATGAAGTGGGAGATATATAGGTTAATTAGATGGGTTTCCACCTTTAAGTAGGTGCCGAAAGAGCACTCACAACCAGTAAGACCTTTACAACCGTTACCTATTCTTGAGTAGAAATGGGATGACATCACCATGGATTTCATGATAGGACTTCATAGATCACCATGGGGTAGTGACAACTTATGGGTGATTGTCGATAGGTTAACAAAGGTTTCCCATTTTTTTCCTATTCAGGAGACTATTTCATTGGATGAGCATAGGTGGATCTATATTTGTGAGATCATACACCTCCATGAGGATCCATGTTCTATCATAATAGACATAGATGATTGTTTCACAACACGACTTTGATAGGGGTTAAAGAGGGAACTATGTTCATAGGTATTACTGAATAAAACATATCACCCATAGACTGAAGATCAGTCTAAGTATACAAGATAGGTTTTTAAGGACATGATCCGAGATTGAATCCTTGAATTTAGAGGTAATTAAGGGAAAAACATACCTCTCGCCAAGTTTTATTATAATAATAGCTTCTAGGAGAAAATACTGATAGATATTTATGAGGCCCTATAGGTAGGCCATATTATTTACCCCTTTACTGGTTAGAGGTAGGATATGTAGTTCTACTTAGTCCTCATCTCATTCAGGAGACTTCATAATAGGCTCAAATTATCAGGAACTGGATGGCTACAGCTCAGTCTAGATAGAATTCATTCACTAATTTCCACCATCGATCACTAGAGTTTGAGTTGGGTAGTTGGATTTTCATGATAATTTCACATAGATAGGGGAATAAACTGACTTAGAAATAAGGGAAGATAGCACCTTATTATGTTAGGCCCTTTGAGATTATATAAAGAGTCAGGTCGGTAGCCTGTAAGATAAAGTTACCTTTGAGGTACCGAGCCTTGAATGAAATATTCCATGTAACTCAGCTTTATTGTTATCATTTTTATCCATCAAATATTTTTTATTCTAATGAGGCTCAGTTGGATGTAGATCCATCCTTTGTAAAGCATCATATCCAAATATTTGATTATGGAATTATGATTATTCAAGGTTGGTAAGTTCCTCGAGTATGAGTACTATGGTAGCACATCCATGTATAGGATAAGACATGGGAGTAGGATTCCAATGTATGTATCCAGTGGCCGAAGCTATTCTTAAAAAATGCTTGAACACCCTTGGAAGGGAAATTTAGGGACAAATTGATTTAAAGGTGAAAGATTGTAAGATCATGAATTTTCTATGATGTATATAACCTTTTATTTCTAGTTTAATTCCTTGGTTTTGAAATATTATTGATTCCAAGAACATATATAGAGGTAACTGGGGTGTTCAGGGCTTTTTTAGATCCCGAAGCACAATATTTTATAAGAGACAGCTAGGCAGCATAGTTATTAGAAACCATGCATCCCAGTTCAAAAAATTTGATTAAAATGTGTGTGGAATTTCAGTGAACAACAGAGGGAACATAGTTTTACCTATTTATATGACCTAGGACACATGCCCATTCAAGTATTGTAGACTTTTTGATAGAGGATAAACACACTATCGGTGCACTATTTGTCAGACCATTCTCTATGACCGTGCGAGGGGGTTTGGAGACATATAAGGGTATACAATTGGCACAATGTTTGACCAACCCTAAATCCAAACTTTTTGACCCAATATTTAGAGAGGAAATGACCATTTTTCTCTTAATTCCTTAAAATCATTAACCCTCCTCCTCCTTTCATATTTTCATCCAGTAGTTTCTACCTATTTTTCCCCATTGATAGCTCCCATGGATGCCTATCCTAGGAATTTTCATAACTCTATAATCCGAACTATGATTATTTCACCTTTAGTCTCATTAGATTCATGCTAGTGATTTATCTTTTTCTCTTTCACCTTTCACTATTATTCTTACTATAAATTATGCGTTTTTTGTGTAGGCTCTTATGCCCTATTTTTAGGGTGTCCATCCATTGTTCAATTTTATTCTAATCTAGATCAAATAAAAGACTAAGACTAGTAATGTGTTCCTATACCAAGATGAGGTTGGTGACCTATAACTTTCCCTCAATGTATCATTGTTTATAGATTTTGTTCATTTTTCCACACACTGAAATTTATGGGAGATGATTTCTAAATTAATTCAACATTGATTTAAATGATAATAAATGTTTGAGACATACCATGACACCTTTAATCATGGTTGGAGGTTGTCTACCTCAACCTGAACATCCCATGTGGTGGGTTCTACCTTTTTATCATGATTATTCCACTCTTGGGGTGTGATGAGCTCACCTCGTACAATTGATAATTGATTATGGTAATAAAATATAATTTTATAGTGTTGTAAGAAAATTGTAGCACCTTTTCATTTGTATATTAAAGGTATAAATTGTTAAATCTCTTGGATTGTATATGATAATAAAGGGGTTTATGAAATTATGAATGAATTGATTAGGATGTTGGGACATTTATAATACATGGATCCTTTTTAATTAGTTACTGGGATTCTGTGGACATTTATACTCCTTAGATCTGATAACTTGATTTACTTGATATGTCAGGATGCCTTGGATATTTATACTTTTTGGATCCATTGAACCAATATGATGCCTTGGAGATTTCTACTCTTTAGATCATATTTACATGACTCATTTGGATCCCTTGGAGATTTCTACTCCTCAGATCTTGGTTACATGGATTACATGGATGCCTTGGAAATTTATACTCCAAGGACCTGGTTTAACCAGTTTACTCGACATTCTATAATTCCTTGGTAATTTATACTCCTTAGGTTTGACCCATTTGGATGCCTTGGAAATTTTACTCTTTGGATACTTTTTTACTTGATTTAATTAGAATTATAGGATTCCTTGGATATTTCTACTCCTTTCACCCCGTGTAATTGTTTTAAATAGTTTATTCATTCCCTTGGAAATTACCATACCTTAAACTCTATCCCATGTACGCTTGATATGTGATCTCACAACATAGACCATTATTGTTGATGCTTTATAATCATTACAGATAGCTAATATGATTTATTTTCTTGACCATATCTAGACTTGATTGACCAGATAAAATAACTTCTATTGTTTTACTTTTACACCTGTTATATCTACAGACCACTTCATCTTATATGCACAGATTGGACATATTAATGAAACCATTGGTGGTGGGCCACTGAGTGTTATCTCACACCCTTTTCGGGTGACTATTGGGTACCCAAATAGACTTAATGGATATAGGTAGGGACAAGTGAAAGTGACTACTTGCTGATGATTGATTTATTATTACATAACAACAGGGGAGTGTAGGACTGAGCTATTCCTGTGATGCTATCTGAGGATAGTTACTTTTTAATCTTTTTCTACTCTGGATACATGTATTGCACAATATTCCTAGTGCCATGTATTACCTATCTTTTGTATAGAATGTGATGATAATCATTTGAATATGAAACTATTGGGTGAAATTACATGGTTATTTATATGAATAATGTTTATTATTCAACTGCTCAGTTATTTCATTTTCTTCCACTATTTATTGATATGTTATTAACTCTACAGTACACTCTGATAATGAGGGTATAGTCACCTCACTGTTTCACCATGGAATATCACTATATGTTAGCATCTTCTAGAATATAGGGAGGAATGATTGAGTCCATGTGGTCAAATGGGTTCAGTTACTGTTGATTGAACCAGGTCTAAGACATCCCAAAATAAAGTTTAATAATAGAAGAATTTTTTATGGGAAAATGTACACTTAGTTGAAATGTGATTTTTGTTATGTATAAGTTTTTATAATTATCTGAAACTCTAAAACTAAAATGTATTGGGTATGTAAATGACTCAATATTTATCTTTACATTTTAATTATGAAGGGTTAAAATTTGATCACATTTGTTGGTATCAAACCTAGTATGCATATGATTGATTTTTAGCCCTAGATCCAGGAGTGTGGGTGTGGGGTATCACAGTTAGTATCAGAGCATAGTTTAGATAAATTTATCAATTAGGATGTTTTTAGATGAGAATAATTTAAAATGTTAAGAAAAATTCAGGGGTTAATACATTGGTTTAGGATCGTAAGTTAAAAGTGTTTTATAACCACAAAGGACAGTATATTAAGGAGAACTATGGTTATTTTTAGGGATTTTAGGATAAACTAAGAGAGTTAAGTAGAAGGTGAATTCATTTATGAAATCTTAGTATTTATTTTATAATGATGGATTACTATGACTTTTTTTGATATATCGCACTAATAATTTTTATTTTATTCATAATAATAAACTAATTTTGGTGAGAAAAAATGAAAATTGGGAGGAGATAATTTATTTAAGGTGATAGAATGCGATAAACCTGATATTTTTAACAATTTATTGGTTTTATGTTTTATTAATTTATATTTATTCAATAAATAAATATTTTAAAATGAATATATTATTATTTTATGCCTTAAATGATATTAATTACCAATAAATTGATTAAATCTAATGATTAGATGATAAATATGTTAAAAGGATTGTTTTTCAAAGAACTGCTTTTAAAGTGTGGTGTATTTTATCTTAATAAATAAAATTGATGAATCTCAATAAGGATTTTGATAATATTGAATTTTTAATTTTTTTAAACAAATATATAAACACTCAATTATTTGATAATTGTTATGAAATAATATTCAGAACACTTAAAGTTTATAAATATTATTTTTCTATAAAAGCAGTTTTATTTATATGTTGTATTTTCATTGAAAAGATAAATTTTAAAATTTTAGAACTTGAATTTGATAAAATGAGTTCCATTTTTAAATTAAAAAAGATAAAATTATCCTAAGGTGAATTTTCATTATTTTTCTAAAAATATGGATTTTTGGGTGAATGATGGAAAATATATTTTTAACAAATACTGCCACTTTTATAACAACATCATGATATAAAAATGACTTTATAGTTTTTGATTATATATATATATATATATGAAAAGTAAAATTAAACTTTTAAAATTATTATGTTGAATTTAATAACCTATATTTGATATTTTAGACCAACCGTGATGTTTTATCCTAATAAACGAACTATTTTTTATCATTGTATTAGATTAAATATTTACCCGGTTACATTAAAATTTAGAATATTTTTAAATCCAAAAAATATAAGTTTTTTAATCATAAAATAATAAATTTCATGAGGATAAATTCTATAAATTATTTTGGTGTAAATTTATTTTTTTATTTAAAAGAGATTTTTCGAAAAACTGTTTTTCATTGTGTTACAAATACTTATATTAAAATTAATGTTTACTATATTTAAAAATTGAATGTTATAAAATAGTTTCCATATTTAGAATTTGAATTTTCAAATTATACAATAATATGAATTTCATTTTTAGTCATAAATTTAAATTACTATAGTAAAAGTTAGTCACCACGGTAAGGGCTGAATGAGTGAAAAAGGGTTAAAACTATGTGATAGGGTCCAAAATATAATAAAAATACTATCCTCAATTTGATTTGATGAGTTTATTTAGACCTATCCTATCCTATATTCCAAATTGGGTTTCCTTGGGGTCACATGACCATGATAAATACATTTATATTATTTTAAAGTGGAGAGTATTTATAAGGGAGTCACTCCCCTCACCTATAAAAGGAGCCTCTAAGCCCTAAATTTTAACCATATTAGAGCACATTATCTCCATTGATAGTTGATAAAATGAAATTTTAACAAACTTAGTCACTTCTTAGAGGTTTTTTTCTTACAAAAAGAACAAACTAATAAGACTTAAAGAGAAATCCAAATGAGGATACCCAAGGAAGTGTCACTACAAAAAAAGGTTAACAGTGGTTATTTATTGTTCTAGTGGAGGTTTAAACTACTAACTAATTGTTTAGAGGTAGTTCCTAAAACTTCCATGTATTACACAATCGCAAGTCAATTAGCGACGGTTTATTTTATTTCATTAAGGGTTTTTAGTGACTTTTTTGTATAATTTAGAGGCAGCTTGATGTTTAATTAGCAGTTATTTCTTAATAAACAAATCCACTGGGAATATAAATAAAAAAAATAACCACCAAAAATAATTTAGTGGTGGTAATTTCTAGTGGAGGTTAATCGGAACTACTGCTAAATACATAAAATAATATATGTTTAGCAGTGGTTACAAGAAACCACTGATAAATCTATTATGATTTTATTAAAAAATATTTAATAAAAAAATATAAATATATAAAAACTAAGATGATATATATGACAACCCTGCTTTTTATTACAACTTAAACATGCTTTATTACATAAAACTTCACTTGATACAACAAAGAAGATCGAGAGGTTTAGTGTCTTTGGGGCTTAGGATCATTACATAAAAACTTTAAACTTGAAATACAACATCCTTATTGAAAACTTCCTTTACATGAACACTACATTCCTTCGTATTTAGCATTGCATGGGATAACCTGAGGACATGCATAAGAAAAGGGTGAGCTATAAAGCCCAGTAAGGGAGTACATAATGAATAACATGAGGAGTACAATACATGTTAGGCAATAGGCATATCAATAGAGCATAAGAGAGACATGAACATAAAGGCATGATAAAGCATGATAATCATAACATGGAAATGTGGCAACAACACTTAACATTGAATTAGCATGAGCCAAGGCTCATTGCACATGGAGCATGAGTAAACCCTCATTGCACTTGAAGCACGAGTAAACCCTCGTTGCACTTGATTTAGCATGAGTCAACACTCATTGCACATGACGTATCATGATACTATACTTTACCCAATGCATTGGAGCGCTATCAGGGCGCACCCTTCTTAAACATTTCATTTCATGCATAAGTGTGCCACATGGATCATAAAACATGGATTCATAAAACATAATCATTTATTCCACGATAAAGGAATGTGGAATTCATACATGAAACTTTACAATCAATAATTAAACGTGCATAAAGGTGAATACCCTTGATGGAGAAATGGGCATGGTATTCACTACACAATGATATTGGCTTAGAAAATCGGTGTGATTTCGGCAGCGTAACGGCGTGACATAAGAATTCATAAAAAAAGGCTGATGAGAGAGAAAGGGGTTCCTCATCATATTTACATGTAATGGACAGTAATAAGGTCATATAGATACATGTCCCAACAATTGAAAAGGAATTTAGATTCATGATACAAAAGTATTGCTTGGATATAGAAGAGGAGTAAAAGGTTCCTTTCGGAATTTCGGCATAGTAACGGGTGTACATGGGAGGCATTTAATGAGAGAGAAAGGGGTCTCCCATCATTCGAACAATAAGAGGGAAGTATGGGAGAGGTGCGAAACCATACCCCAACATTCATAAATTAAATTAAAAGGGCAATACAACTTAAAGGAAATTGACAAAAATGAGAAAGGAAGAAAAAACCCTTACTTGGAAGTGTGCTTCCAAAGGCTAGAGAGAGGCTTGTGAGAGGCTTCTTGGGAGCTTGGGGCACCTTGAGAGGATTCTAGAGAGAGTAGGGCAGAGTTTGGACGAACTTCAAGGGCTTTGGGTGAGGAGGAAGTGGGAGCTTGGGTGGGTTTATATAGGAAAGGTGAGAGAATTCTTTATTATTTAGGTTTGGGACCCCTTATATTTGAATAATCCAAACCACAAACCATCCCATGGTATTTGCCCATGGTTTCTGGAAAATGGAAGAGGAAAACAATATTTTACAAGGCCAAGGTCCGAACTTATTAAAAAATTAGGGTTGGTTATGTGGAGGTGAGTCACACTCCCATGGAAAATAATTTAAAAAGGCAAAGTGTTGAATAAGTCTTGGGGGCTCCATTAATGCTTTGAAAAGTGAGTCAAACAAACCCAAAACCTCATTATTTTATCGATAAAACACATATTGGCCGAACATAAGGATTATGGTATTTTATTACATCACCATTGGGTCATTATGATGTCATAAAACACATTATATATTTAAATGGTATTTAATTTTTACCCAAAAATTTGACTGTCTCAGAAAATTATGAAAAATTCACCGTTGGATAATTTCGACGTCCTGATTCCAAAAATAATATTTATTTTATCTAAATAATTTTCTAAATATGTGAATTTTCACTTTTAAAATAAAAACCGACATTTATAAAAATTCACGGGTTTTGACAGAAATGGCTTTCAAACCTTAATAAAAATTTTAATTGCATTCATAAAATTATAAGATCATTTATATTTAATAAAAATTAATTTAATATTAATAATAATATTTTATTAAAATATTATTTAATTCAAAAATCCTTTAATTTAATAAAATATAATTCTTAATTAAATAATAACTAAAAACATCATTTGTACTTTAAAAACTAATTACAATGCATCAAAAATGACTAGAAATTATATTCATTATTATATACAAAAATAATGTACATGAACATGGTGCTACTTATTTGTTACATAACCCCTTAAAATAGCCGCATAAGACCTATGGGTAAGGTGTGCGATGGTGACAGACTCTTGGGGTTGCTCGGATAACATCGCTCGAGTGGTAATCTCTATCAACTTCCATTTTTCCCGTAGACGATCACGTTCGAGCTTGACTTGATGAAGCTCAGCTTGGGCTTGGTCAAGGGCAAAGCCCAAAGACGCCACCTCCTTTCCGAGCTCCGACAAATGGGATTCGTAAGGGGCAATTCTACTGGATGAGGCCATCGCTTCCTTTGTCTGAGTAGAAAATTGGTTCGTTAAAGACTTATATTTAAACTACCCAGATGATCACTGTTCAACGGCTATAAAAGTAACGGTCACAAATCTTAACGTTAAACTAAAGAAGTTGACATCCTATAAAAACATAAAGAAACATTTAACTGGATCAAGAGGGATTTTCCATTAATGAAATTTTGGGTCGTTACAACATTCCCCCCTTAAGAAATTTCGCCCTCGAAATTTTCCTTTTCCCACACTAAAACAAATGTCGGTAACTTAGCTTCATCATATCCTCCGACTCCCAAGTTGCTTCTTCAAACTTGTGGTTTCTCCACAACACCTTGACGAGGGGCATTGTCTTATTTCGTAGAACTTTTTCTCTACGATCTAAGATCTTCACTGGTTGCTCCTCATAAGAAAGATCGTCTTCTAATTGTACCACCTCGGAAGAGAGTACATGTGAAGGGTCTGGTATGTACTTCCTTAAGAGGGATACATGGAAGACATCATGCACCTTGGCCATAGTAGGTGGAAGTTTTAGTCGATAGGCCACAGCCCCAACACGATCAAGAATCTCGAATGGGCCGATGTACCTTGGACTTAACTTCCCTTTCTTTCCAAACCTCATGACCTTCTTCCACGGAGATATGCGTAAAAACACCATGTCTCCGACTTTAAACTCAAGGTCTCGTCGACGATTATCTGCATAACTCTTCTGTCGACTTTGGGCTGCCTTGATATGCTGCTGAATGGTTTTCACCTTCTCCACCATTTCTTCGACCATTTCTGGTCCAAGCAGCTTACGTTCACCGACCTCATCCCAACATGCCGGTGTTCTACACCTTTTCCCATACAGGGCTTCATATGGTGCCATTTGGATTCTCGAGTGGAAACTATTATTATAAGAGAACTCAACTAGGGGAAGATGTTGATCCCATCCTCCTTTAAAGTCCATTGAGCATGCTCTCAACATATCCTCAAGTGTTTGGATAGTCCGCTCGGATTGGCCATCAGTTTGAGGATGATAGGCCGTACTGAAGTTCAGTTCAGTATTCAGAGCATGTTGAAGACTCTTCCAAAACTTAGAGGTAAATCTTGGATCTCGGTCCGACACAATAGATAGTGGTACTCCATGCAACCGTACCACTTCCCTGATATATATCCGTGCCAGTTGATCCAAAGAGAAATCCTCTCGAATAGCAATGAAGTGTGCAGTCTTTGTAAGACGATCCACAATAACCCAGATTGCATTGTTGCTTTTGGATGTCCTTGGAAGTCCAGTGACGAAGTCCATGGTGATGTTCTCCCATTTCCATTCTGGTATGGGCAATGGTTGCATCATCCCCTTAGACTTCTGCCTCTCTGCCTTCACTTGCTGACACACCAGGCACTTTGATGTATATTCGGCGATCTCCTTCTTCATATTATCCCACCAAAAGTTTTCTCGGAGATCTCGATACATCTTTGTGCTCCCTGGGTGAATAGAGAAATTTGAACTATGTGCATCATCCAAAAGTTCCTTCTTCAGCTCCGAACATGATGGGACACATAGTCTTTTCCCAAACCGCACAATTCCTTCTTCATTAACATTAAACTCTTAGGATTTTCCCTTTTTGATAGCTTCCACTTTTTCTTGGATTCTCGCATCATCCCTTTGAGCATCCTTTAACCTCTCCAAAAGAGATGGTTGAGCAATCATTTGTGAAAGGATTGATGATGTTCCCTTCTTTATGATTCCCACGTCCATCTTCATCAAGTCTAAGAAGATTGGATCCTTCTCAATTCTCATCATTGATAGAATTGCTGGATCCTTTCTACTTAGGGCATCCGCTACCTTGTTCGCCTTCCCAGGGTGGTAATGTATTGAACAGTCATAATCCTTTATGAGCTCTATCCATCTTCTCTGGCGCATATTAAGCTCTTTCTGTGTGAATATATATTTAAGACTCTTGTGGTCAGTATATATCTCACATTTCTCTCCATAGAGATAATGCCGCCAGATTTTCAAGGCAAAGATCACCGCCGCCAACTCCAGATCATGCGTTGGATAGTTTCGCTCATGGATTTTCAACTGTCTTGAGGCATAGGATATCACTTTATCATTCTGCATCAGCACACATCCTAAGCCCTTCTTCGAAGCATCACTGAATACCACAAAAAGCTCCCCACTTGTGGGTAAAGTGAGCACAGGTGCAGTGATAAGCCTCCTTTTCAACTCCTTGAAGCTTTCTTCGCATTCATCACTCCAAGCAAACTTTACTCCCTTTCGAGTTAGCTTGGTAAGAGGGTTGGACAATCGTGAGAAGTTTCTCACAAATCGTCGATAATATCCAGCTAACCCCAAGAAGCTACGGATATCAGTTACCGATGTTGGCCTCGGCCATCCCTCAATTGCATCTGTTTTGGAGGGGTCCACAGATATCCCATTGCTTGTGATGATATGGCCCAAGAATGAGACCTCCTTCAACCAGAACTCACACTTGCTGTACTTGGCATAGAGCTTCTCCTTGCGCAAAGTCTCCAGTACAGTTCTTAAATGCTCCTCATGGTCCTCCTTGGTTTTGGAGTATATCAGAATATCATCTATAAAGACTACCACAAATTTATCTAGGTAATCTCTAAAGACTCTATTCATCAAGTCCATGAATATTGCTGGAGCATTGGTGAGTCCAAAAGGCATTACTATGAATTCATAGTGCCCGTACCTTGTACGAAAAGCAGTCTTGGGGATATCTTCCTTCTTCACCCTTACTTGATAATATCCCGACCGCAAGTCGACCTTGGAGAAGTATTGAGCTCCACGCAGTTGATCAAACAAGTCATCGATTCTTGGGAGAGGATACTTGTTCTTTATCGTGATTTTGTTAAGTTCACGATAATCGATGCAAAGCCGCATTGACCCATCCTTCTTCTTGACGAAGAGGACTGGTGCACCCCATGGTGATGCACTTGGGCGTATAAACCCTTTATCCAGATTCTCCTGTAGTTGTTTCTTCAGCTCTTCAAGCTCAACAACAGCCATTCTATATGGAGTCTTGGATATTGGTAGCGCCCCAGGTATAAGTTCAATTGAGAACTCAACATCTCTTCTTGGAGGAAGACCAGGAAGTTCCTCGGGAAATACTTCAGCGAATTCCCTCACAATAGGCATTTCTTCAAGGGTGGTTTCTTCCTTGGACTCAATCATCTGAGCCAGATATGCGTGCTCATAAGGCAGTAATATCCATGCTTGAGATGATGGAGCTAAAGGAGATTCATCTTCCTCCTGACACTTGTAAAGAATCGGGGGTCGATTCTCCATATGGAGTGTGATTTCCCTCTCCCGACAATTTATGTTGGCTCTATATAAGGAAAGCCAATCCATGCCAAGAATTGCATCAAATTCCACCAAAGGGAGTATGACGAGGTTCGCCGGGAAATTCAATCCACAGATTATAACAGGGGAGGACTTATACTCATGGGATGCAATGATTGCCCCATTTTCCGTACTCACCGACATCTTTACTTCCATGACTTGTGGTGGTGCAGGGATTATTCTACTAAACTTTTGAGATATAAAAGAATGCGTAGAACCTGAATCAAAAAGTACGTTCGCTATTCTTGAATGAATAACTAGCGTACCTGTCACCACTTCGTTGTCGGGGTTCACTTCGGCAGAAGTGATGGCAAAAGCTCTTCCTTGCTGTCTTGGAGGTTGTTGATTGCCTCCGATAACCCTTGGATTAGGGCACTGATTCGCAAAATGACCCGGTTCTTTGCATTTGAAGCATTGAACAACGCGTTGAGGTTCGAACGGAGCGTTCCTCCCCTCCGTCGCAGCCGCGGGTCCTTCTTGATGACAGTTAACAGCTAGGTGCCCTTCTCTTCCACACTTGAAGCATTTTCTTGTCCCCCTAAGGCAATTTCCAGGGTGCTTCTTTCCACACTTTTGGCAAGTGGGGTGCTGGAATTTCTTAGCGCCATTGGATTTATCCATCGGACCACCAGCATTGAAGTCCACCTTCCGCTTCTTGTCCCCATGATACCCCTGTGATTCTCCGATCTCCATTTCAACCTTGAGGGCACATCGGACAATTTCCTCATAGCTGTCGAAGTCACGGATCGCTAATGCTTTCCGCAAGCTAGGCTTCAGCCCACCAAAGAAGCGGTCAACCTTGCATTCGGGGGTAACGACAAAGCCGGAAGCGTATCGTGCAAGCCTTGTGAAGTTTGCCTCGTACGCTCCCACAGATTCCTCATCTTTCTGCTTGAGGGAAAGGAAGTCCCTTTCCATCTTAAGACGGAGGGTGCGTGGAAAATATTTATCGAAAAACATCTTCCGGAATACCTTCCATTCCAAAGCCTCGATCTCCTCCTCAGGCTTCGTATTTTTGATCAACGTCCACCATTGATCAGCTTCACCCTCCATACGATAAGCCGCCAGGAGAACCTTCTCTTTTTCAGAGCATTGGAGGATGGAGAATATCTTTTCAATGGAGTTGATCCATTGTTCAGCAATCGTGGGATCGGATGATCCACTAAAAGTAGGAGGCCTTTGTCTCATGAAGCTTTCAATAGCGACTTGTTCTTTCTTAGGGGGGGTTGAACGTTCCTCTTGACCAGTGTTTCTATTCAAAACTTGAGTTAGCTGAGAGAGAAGCGTGACAAAGTTCGCGATTCCCGCTCCCATTGGATTGGGCATCTCATTGGTACAATCATCACACTGATCTTCACAACGGTTGTTAGCCCGAGTTCTCCTATTACCGGCCATTGGCTGGAATAAAAGGAAAGTTAGGGGTAACACATAAAGGGTAATCAAAAGACAAAAGTTGATGACTTATAAATAAACTTTAATCTCTTCAACTCATGAGTCTATAGGATTCAATCCAGGCTTTTCATGATCTTCCTTCTAACATATATTCTTAGGGGCATTTTTCCCTTAATAAGGGTTCATAATAAGATTGTAAATTTATCAAAACATATCCCCCGGGAGTGTCGTAACCAAGAGTGCAGCAAGGCCCGTTGTCGTGCACCAGTTCCCGTTCGAGTCTAGCTCAAAGCGGTGTTTTCGGGTTTTACCCCTAGGATACATCTGTGCCAGAGCCGCCTCTACCTGCTCGTATCCAGACAGGGATGTATTTGTTTGATAAACCACTTACTTAGTATTTACCAAAACTTAGGGATGTTTTTATTATGCTTAGTCTTGTATCTAAGGCTTTACTAGGGTTTCCTAATCCCCAAAAATAACTAAACCTATCCTCTGATACCAACTATGACAACCCTGCTTTTTATTACAACTTAAACATGCTTTATTACATAAAACTTCACTTGATACAACAAAGAAGATCGAGAGGTTTAGTGTCTTTGGGGCTTAGGATCATTACATAAAAACTTTAAACTTGAAATACAACATCCTTATTGAAAACTTCCTTTACATGAACACTACATTCCTTTGTATTTAGCATTGCATGGGATAACCTGAGGACATGCATAAGAAAAGGGTGAGCTATAAAGCCCAGTAAGGGAGTACATAATGAATAACATGAGGAGTACAATACATGTTAGGCAATAGGCATATCAATAGAGCATAAGAGAGACATGAACATAAAGGCATGATAAAGCATGATAATCATAACATGGAAATGTGGCAACAACACTTAACATTGAATTAGCATGAGCCAAGGCTCATTGCACATGGAGCATGAGTAAACCCTCATTGCACTTAAAGCACGAGTAAACCCTCGTTGCACTTGATTTAGCATGAGTCAACACTCATTGCACATGACGTATCATGATACTATACTTTACCCAATGCATTGGAGCGCTATCAGGGCGCACCCTTCTTAAACATTTCATTTCATGCATAAGTGTGCCACATGGATCATAAAACATGGATTCATAAAACATAATCATTTATTCCACGATAAAGGAATGTGGAATTCATACATGAAACTTTACAATCAATAAGTAAACGTGCATAAAGGTGAATACCCTTGATGGAGAAATGGGCATGGTATTCACTACACAATGATATTGGCTTAGAAAATCGGTGTGATTTCGGCAGCGTAACGGCGTGACATAAGAATTCATAAAAAAAGGCTGATGAGAGAGAAAGGGGTTCCTCATCATATTTACATGTAATGGACAGTAATAAGGTCATATAGATACATGTCCCAACAATTGAAAAGGAATTTAGATTCATGATACAAAAGTATTTCTTGGATATAGAAGAGGAGTAAAAGGTTCCTTTCGGAATTTGGGCATAGTAACGGGTGTACATGGGAGGCATTTAATGAGAGAGAAAGGGGTCTCCCATCATTCGAACAATAAGAGGGAAGTATGGGAGAGGTGCGAAACCATACCCCAACATTAATAAATTAAATTAAAAGGGCAATACAACTTAAAGGAAATTGACAAAAATGAGAAAGGAAGAAAAAACCCTTACTTGGAAGTGTGCTTCCAAAGGCTAGAGAGAGGCTTGTGAGAGGCTTCTTGGGAGCTTGGGGCACCTTGAGAGGATTCTAGAGAGAGTAGGGCAGAGTTTGGACGAACTTCAAGGGCTTTGGGTGAGGAGGAAGTGGGAGCTTGGGTGAGTTTATATAGGAAAGGTGAGAGAATTCTTTATTATTTAGGTTTGGGACCCCTTATATTAGAATAATCCAAACCACAAACCATCCCATGGTATTTGCCCATGGTTTCTGGAAAATGGAAGAGGAAAACAATATTTTACAAGGCCAAGGTCCGAACTTATTAAAAAATTAGGGTTGGTTATGTGGAGGTGAGTCACACTCCCATGGAAAATAATTTAAAAAGGCAAAGTGTTGAATAAGTCTTGGGGGCTCCATTAATGCTTTGAAAAGTGAGTCAAACAAACCCAAAACCTCATTATTTTATCGATAAAACACATATTGGCCGAACATAAGGATTATGGTATTTTATTACATCACCATTGGGTCATTATGATGTCATAAAACACATTATATATTTAAATGGTATTTAATTTTTACCCAAAAATTTGACTGTCTCAGAAAATTATGAAAAATTCACCGTTGGATAATTTCGACGTCCTGATTCCAAAAATAATATTTATTTTATCTAAATAATTTTCTAAATATGTGAATTTTCACTTTTAAAATAAAAACCTACATTTATAAAAATTCACGGGTTTTGACAGAAATGGCTTTCAAACCTTAATAAAAATTTTAATTGCATTCATAAAATTATAAGATCATTTATATTTAATAAAAATTAATTTAATATTAATAATAATATTTTATTAAAATATTATTTAATTCAAAAATCCTTTAATTTAATAAAATATAATTCTTAATTAAATAATAACTAAAAACATCATTTGTACTTTAAAAACTAATTACAATGCATCAAAAATGACTAGAAATTATATTCATTATTATATACAAAAATAATGTACATGAACATGGTGCTACTTATTTGTTACATAACCCCTTAAAATAGCCGCATAAGACCTAAGGGTAAGGTGTGCGATGGTGACAGACTCTTGGGGTTGCTCGGATAACATCGCTCGAGTGGTAATCTCTATCAACTTCCATTTTTCCCGTAGACGATCACGTTCGAGCTTGACTTGATGAAGCTCAGCTTGGGCTTGGTCAAGGGCAAAGCCCAAAGACGCCACCTCCTTTCCGAGCTCCGACAAATGGGCTTCGTAAGGGGCAATTCTACTGGATGAGGCCATCGCTTCCTTTGTCTGAGTAGAAAATTGGTTCGTTAAAGACTTATATTTAAACTACCCAGATGATCACTGTTCAACGGCTATAAAAGTAACGGTCACAAATCTTAACGTTAAACTAAAGAAGTTGACATCCTATAAAAACATAAAGAAACATTTAACTGGATCAAGAGGGATTTTCCATTAATGAAATTTTGGGTCGTTACAATATAAACTCAAACACAAAAATATTATAAACCCATCATTCATACATCACACATCCACGATCATACAAACAACCGCTGTCTTCTTAACCTAAGTCTTAGTCACCCCATACATCAACCAATACCCCTCTCATTAATATATATATATAATGTTTCCAAAAACAACCCATTCCAAATATACATCTATATCATGACCTCCACTATATCATTCTACATCCACATCATCTCATAAAGTAAAAATGACCACATCATCTCATCAAATATAATTAAAAATGAAAAAAATAAAAGTAAATATAATAAATCAGAATTATAATAGAATAATTGTTCAAGTTTTAACATACCACAGAAACAAAGTACCATCATGAAATCCTTCTAAATAATTTCATGGATCATAATGGTCAACCTCCTACCTGTTGTCGGCATCTTCCACCTAGAATGAAAACTAGAACATTTAGGAAAAGAAATGCGAAAGAGAAAAACACATAATATATTCAGAATACTGCACATAAAAGTTGTTATTTTTTTAATCAAATAGAATACATTTTAACATAAAACAAATAATATATAATGAAAAACACTTTAAAAAAAATAATTCCCATTTAAGATAAGATTCAAAACTTGAAACTGTAAAGGGATAAGTAAATATTCTAATTTATTTTTAAAGAAATGTGTGGTGTTCTTGAAATATATTTAATAATTTTTTTTAAATATTTTGATATCATAACATGTCCTATAATTCAAAAAGAACTAAATAGTGGGTTTACCATGATTTTTTTACCAATCATAGGTTGTTTCCTATTATTTTGACTATTCCACACACATTTTAGTGTTTTAAAAAAATAAACCACATTTACAACCATAACAGCCAAACCGTCATTTAAAATGACATGTCATCACTTCCAACATTTCAAAATTAAATATATTGTCATTATCCTTTTATTTTAGGGAAATCAGATGTCGTTTTCCAGGTTTTGACCATTCCATACATGTTTTACAGTTTTAAAACACTAAAAATGCATTTATGACCATAACAGTCAAACTATCACTTATAATGATGTTTCTTTAGTTCATAAATTTTAAAATTAAGTCTATGATGGTTATCCTTTGATTTCAGAAAAATATTACATTTTTTTGGTTTTGACCATTTTATACATGTTTTAGTGTTTTTAAACACTAAAAACATGTTTACATCCATAGTGGGAAAACTGTAACTTGAAATGACATGAGGTTAGTTCCTATATTTCAAAATTAAATATATAATCATTGTATTCTAAATTCAAGACAATATAACATCATTTTTTTGGTTTTGACTATTCCACACATGTTTTAGTGTTTTAAAACACAAAAAATGCATTTATCGCCTTAACATGAAACTCGTCACTCAGAGTTATGTGTAGTCAGTTACCACATTTAAAAATTAAATATCGGGTGGTTGTCCCATGATTTCAGGATAATCTAATTTTTTTTCATGGTTTTGACTGTTCCACACATGTTTTAGTGTTTTAAAACACTAAAAAAACGTTTATGACCATAACGAGAAATCGGTCACATGGAATGACATGTTGTCAGTTATTATATTTAAAAATTAAATATAAGGTGATTTTACCTTGATTTTAGGATAATATAATGATGTTTTCCTAGTTTTGACCATTCCATGCATGTTTTCAAGTTTTAAAACACTAAAAACACATTTATGACCATAATGGGAAAAATGTCACTTAGAATGTCATGTCATCGGTTCATAAATTAAAAAATTAAATTTAGGTTATTTTCCCTTGATTTCAAGACAATAGTTTTCCTAGTGTTGACAGTTCCATGCACGTTTTAGTGTTTCAAAAAACTAACAATGCATTTACATTCATAATAAACACTATTTCACTTGGAATGATGCATTTTCAATTCCAAATTTTCAAAATTAAATGAATAGCCATTGTACCCAAATCTTAGAACAATTTATTGTTGTTTTCCTAGTTTTGACCATTCCATTCACATTTTAGTGTTTTTAACACTAAAATTGCATTTATGGTCATAATGGGTAAACCATCATTCAGAATGACGTGTCGTCGATTCTTACATTTCAAAATTAAATCTACGGTCATTTTATACTGATTTATGGAAAATACGACTATGTTTTCCTAGTTTTGACCATTCCCCACACGTTTTAGTGTTTTAAAACACTAAAAACACATTTAGATCCATTACGGGAAATCCATCATATAGAATGACAGTTCGTCTGTTCCTACATTTTAAAATATAATATATAGTTATTTTACCTAAATTTTAGGACAATCTAACATTTATTTTCTGGTTTTGACAGTTCCATGCATGTTTTAGTGTTTTAAAACACAAAAAACACGTTTATGGACATAAAAAAAACCATAATTTTTAATGATGTACTACCAGTTCCTAAATTTGAAAATTAAATTTATGATTTTAACCCTAATTTCAAGATAATCCGACATCATTTTTCTAGTTTTGACCATTTCACACACATTTTAGTGTTTTAAAATACTAAAAATGTGTTTACGCCCATAATGGGAAAACCGTCATTCAGAATAAGGTGTTTTCAATTCCTACATTTCAAAATTAAATCTAAATTAGTTTTACCCTAATTTTGGAAAATATAAAACCATTTCCCTATTTTTTTACCATTGCATGCATGTTTTAGTGTTTTAAAACACTAAATATGCATTTACGACCATAACGGGAAAACTGTAATTTAGAATGACTTGTCGCCAATTACTAAATTATGAAATTAAATATATGGTCATTTTACCCTAATTTAAGAATAATAATACATCATTTCCATGATTTTAACCCCCAAAACTTTTTTAAAGGATTTTTTACCTTTCATAAGTGTTTACTGAGTAATTTCGATGACACCGCACATCAGATTGATGTGTTGTCTACTCATACACATCAAAAAATTCTAAGATATGGGTTTCCCTTGATTTAAGAACAATCCAATATAGTCTTATTGGTTTTTACCATTTCATGCATGTTTTATTGTTTTAAAACACTAAATATGTGTTTATGAACATAACGGGAAAACCGTGATTTAGAATGATGTGTCATCGGTTACTATATTTCACAATTAAATCTACAACAATATTTCCCTAATTGCAGAACAATATGATGTCATTTATTTAGTTTTGACCCCCAAAAACTCTTTTTTAAAGGATTTTTTACCTTTTATATGGGTTTGCAAAGTCCAAACTGAAAAAACATGCTCATATTTCTTTAAAACATACGATTAATGATCTATAATATATTTTTGATGTGTAGGAATCAACTACACATCAATCTGGCACAAAATGTGGTCAGTATAACTCGGAATTTGTGTTCTCTATATAAAATTTTCATTTTATTTTTTTATATATGTTGTATGTGTTCTCAGTAAAGTCCATGGGCATGAAATGTGGTTAGGGACATCAAAATGAAAAAACAACTATAAATAAAAAACATAACACTTTATAAGTATATTACAAAATTTACTCATGTATTTTAAATTAGTTTTCATGGAATTTAAAATTAATATTTGCTTTACTTGAGTATCAAAGACCCCATTTTTTTATAAAATAGTAATATGAATCTAATCCATAGAAGATTACAGTAGTGGTGGCGTGCTTCAAGATGAAAATCAGCTAGAATATTGAATTTTTTTCTTGGAATTCTTCCATTTCAAATGGTTAAGTTATATTAAATATATAAATAATTCAAAAATAAAAGGTTTTTTCAAGAGAAAAAAAAGAATAAATTGAAAAATGTATATATGTAAGAAACACTTATCAATGATAACATGTAATATAATTTAATTACCAATTTATACATTCAATTATCTTCATCGTCATTATATTTACCTTTTTCAACCTCCATTGCGAAAAGTCCCTCATTTTCACCCTCTCCTTCAAGTTATACCATTTTGATATTCTCAGGAAATAACTACTAAATATTTTTTGGTTGATGGGGTTCACTATCACAATGAACCAATTGATATTCATCAACCATATCATATAATTCACTCTAATTTAAGTTTACAAAAACACTCCAACCTTCCTTTATTTCATCATCCACATAAAAAATCATCTTCACTTGTGAAGCCAAGATAAATGGATTATGCTTTGCATGATCCCTAGTTTCCATCAATAGAGAGAAGTTGATAGAAGTAAAATGTAACAAATCATTCATTAAACCCCTATCAATGTTACCTCACTTGAATTTAAATAAGAGATCTAAAAACATTCCATGAAAGTTTACTTAAATTATATCAATTAGATTTCCATAGTATCTCAACACTCCAAATATAAATGCACCACTATTCTATGTTTTCAAGTTTTCTTCATGATAAATTGAATTAAACCTAAATCCATGAATATTGCAGGCATCAAATCTCTTATCCTCCCTTAGAGGACCTCGAGCCAAAAAATTCAAATCATTTGATATTTTAGCTTAATTTTCAACATTGATTATCTAGAAAAAAAGATATAATTTTTTAGTTTTAATATTGAAAAAATAACTACAAATCAATAATATGAATATGAGTATATACTTACACGATGAGAGAACTATTCAACAATCTCTTTATTAATAGCTTTAATTAATTCCATCTTATTTCAAACTTGAACCCCTTACTTTCCTCTTTGTTTATAGTCACAATTCTTCAACCAATGGATCTTAAATAACACTATTGATTAGTAAATATCTATGTTCTTGCACTAACTTCAATTTAGTTAGTGTAAAATTTGATCCCTTTTCAATTGGTTATCCAATAGTTGGAAAGACCGATGACTGATTTTTAGAACTAAAATTAGTGTAGATATTGTTAGCACATCTAGAATGATTTAATCTAGTCTCAATCCCATCCAAATACCTAGAACAAAAGGTCAATCTCCCTTTAATTATGTAACCTTCATTAATAGATCCTTCTAATTGGGCTTTATTCCTCAGATATGATTTCATATGACCTAAGAACCTTATGAAAAAATAAGAAACATATTAAAAAAATTTACAAAAATGATTTGAAAAAATCAAATTCACCAATGAAAATTAAAAAATATCAACACACCTATCAATTGGATATATCCATTGATGGTGTACTGTTCCACCAAGTTTAGCTTCTTCAACCAAATAAACAATCAAATGAATCAGGACTGTGAAAAATGAAGGGGGAAAATGACATCGCCAAAGGAAATAGTGTCAAAAACATTCTTCTTGAAGTTTATCTAGATCGATTGGATTTAAAAGTTTTCCTTAAAGCTCTCTGAAAAGGGTACAAAACTCATCTAGAAATGAAGTAACTTTTTTAGGTAAAGTATTGCACAAAGACAACACCAACAACTAATCAATCAAAACATGTGAGTCATGAATTTTTAATGCATGTAATATTCATTATTTCAAGTCAACACACTTTGATATGTTACTTGAATATCCATATGGCACTTTTAAATTATTTAAAGTTCAAATGAATACATCTTTCTATGGATTTTCATTGTAAAAAAAGTTGAAGGATACTTTCCATTCTCATTTCCCACAAACCATAAATTATATTCATTGACTCAAAATCCATATAAGTATTAAGGTGATACTTCGATTTACCCTGCTCATTAAGCACGATAAAAATTACATTGTCATAGATGTTATTATCAATATGAATTACATCAATATTATGAAATATCAAATTAAACTCCCAATAAGGAAGTTTGAAAAAATACTCATTTTTCTTCTATTTTTGTATTCTATCTTCTTTAGATATTGTACCTCACACCCGTTACCCATCTTCAAATTGATGACATTTTATAAATTATTTTGTAACATTCATTAATTGTACCAAGATTTATAAACCAGATAACACCTTTAGTGAATTTCTCATTTCAATATCTCCATTGAATCGTGCCTTGTTAAACCTGAATTTATGAGAAGCATCAATAAATTTATGGTGAAACATAAAAAACCATTTTATGCTATGAGATAATCATTAAAGTTCAAAATCAAAATTATAAACTAGACAATCCAAACCAGTATGCGTGTTATAACCATATAAATTTTCTAGTCTAAGAAAGTCACTAATTATCCACATTAAAGTAGCATGAATTTGAAATAGTTGTCTCATTGAAGAATCATATGTTTCCATACAATCATCCCATAATTCTCACAATTATTTGATTAGAGGTTGAAGGTATACATCAATGTCATTTATAGGCATTTTATTTATGGGAATAATTATCTAAATAATAAAAGAATTATTCTTAATAAACATACATGGATGTAGATTATACGGGATCAAAACAACTGGCCAAATTCAATAATTAGTACTTAATGTTCCAAATGGGTTGAAACCATTAGAATCTAATCCCAAGCGTATATTACTTGGATTTGAAAAAAAATATAGATATAGTGAATCAAACATATCAAATTATGATGAGTCTTTTGTACGTATCATCAATCCATTGTTACTATCCTAAGCATTCCACTTCATGTAGTATGCAGTCTTGGACAACATGAATAATTTTTTCATGCATGGTTTTAGAGGAAAGTAATGCAATAACCTTAAAGAATTTTTCTTCTTATATTTATTCATAGGGTTACATTAATTTATACTCCAAATATTTTTCATTGACTTCAATCTTCTTGTATGATTTCTTGTGCATTCTTCTTTATTGTACTCTTCTCCCTAGTAAATCATGTAATCATTAGGGAATGCTTGTATCATTGTATAATCAATTCCAAGTTTGTTGATGAATTTCTTTATCACATAGAGTGATGCATGGAATGTAGCTTCACTAAATACATCATGGAGAAACTCTAAAATCATTGAAATGTATTATCTAGTAATTCTATTGATACACTTGATATGATACAACATAAGTAGAAAAAAAAATATCAAATACTTGGAACATCCTTCATACAGTTACTACTGTCCGTCTTCTACTCATTCATAAAAATTATTTTTTGGTCACTAATGTTCTGGGAAAGATTAACCTTCTCGGGATAAACTGATGGTTCTGTTGATCTATTAAAATATTTGACATTTTATTTTACAAAACCAAATGCTTCATTTAATAAACATCAAGCAGAATTATCTTTTTCTAGGTCACTTTGTATTTTGTTGACATTATTTTTATTGTTTTGTCTTTCCATTACATTTTATTCACCATGCTAAATACAACATACATATCGAGAAAGAAACTATTTCAATATAAAATGCTCATATACTTTGTTTATATTCCACTATATCTTAAATTTATAATCAGGATATAGAAATTTTATTTTACCATCGATTGATCGGTTTACAATTTCATAATCTAAAAATTCTTCCAATACCTTGAGATACAAGGTGTGTTTTCAGGTAAATCAATCCAACTTTTATCTATAGGTATTTTATTATATTCTCCCTATAAATTCAATTATAAATATATAAATTTTTAATAAAAAAGGTACAATCCAAATTAAATAAGAATCTATAAGGGTTAAAATAAGACTCAAGAGCATGGTATTTGGAGTAACATACATGCTTGAAACAATTAATATTTAATCATGGAAGTGTGGAAAGAAACCTCTACATTAAATATGATAAATATGTATTAATTTTTAATATTTTATATGTAGTTGATATTATTATTACAGGATAAAAGGATAATTGTGTATTCTACCTTAGTTTTGTAACTAAGGATGGTTCATTCCATTAAAAAAATTAGCTACATCGATCAGTGTCCAAACCTTTTTCCATGGTCTAACTAAGACCTAGAGCACCCTTTAAAAAATATGAATGAAGATTATACTTTATTTGGATATCACACACTATTGGATGTCTAAAACTGATAAACATATAAGTTATATGTTGTAATATGTTCTTATACTTCATTCTAACATTTAATATCATTTTATATATGCACCTAAATTTCCGGAAAAACTAGCTGGGGAGGGAACCATTTAATAGACATGTACTACGCCTTATTAGTTAGTGATTTTAAAGGAAAATATTTAAAAATATAAATTCTTTATAATATGATAATTAATTATTATTCAAGGTTAGTCATGTTTTTGGAACATTTACCAGGTATCTAGTGAACATAGTGGAAGATTCTGAATGATATATTAATACATGTATTTTCTCACCTCATTTTTTTATTTTTACCCTTTTAGGATTTGTGTTTTAATAATTGGAATTTATTATTATGAAATGTTGATCCATGAATATAATACTTAAGATAAAGTTATTAAATTAAGGAATAAATTTCAACTAAAATACCGAGAATAATAATTTATTGTGCAAGAAAAATGAAGGAAGACTAAATGAGTGGAGTTAATAAATCTCATGGAGAAGAATAAGTAGTGAATAGAGGAAAAGTGAGGAAAATAACACTTAGGGTGTACAATTTACATTTAAGTATAGGGGTATAACCAAGTTTAATTATACCACTAATTATTATGAAAAAATTCAAGATAAATCAATATATTCCCATTATGTATATTATAATCAATAAAATAATTTTTAGGGATGGAGGCCATAAGAGAATACATTTTGAGAAGCATCTTTATAAAATTATCTTTTAAAACTCAAATACTCAATCATCATAAAGTCACTATATTCAAGTTAATCCAACATTGGTTTTTAAAAATTCACACACACACCCTTGAAATTCACAAGTTATGATTTAAAATTAATTTAAGAACCAAAAAACTTTTAATGTTCTAAAATCACATAATAAAATACATTATTCAATTTTATCAAATCTTTAGTGTGAATGGTTGTTGAAAGATTAATTTGAAATAATTTATTTCATATAAAAAAACCTTTGCATTCAATTGAAAACAAGTGAAACATAGTTTCCCTTAAAAATAGATTTATATACACATAAGGAATCTAAAACCTAGATTAAATAGGAAATAATGCAATGTTTATTAATTTAATGAACTATACAATAGAGAAAACCAACATATGATCTTCCAATTTTACAACATTGGACACTAAATCACCAAAACAAGGCCAAATAATCCTTAAACATCTATGAAAAGGAGAACTAATCCTGGGAGAGGGGGTTATATGGGGGGGTCTGCATTGTCGTCTGGGAGAGGGAGGTCTGAGGGGTAGCAGGGGGGGTGCGTCACTGTCGGGAAGCGGGAGGTCAGAGGGGGGGGGAGGGGGATCATGTCTCCATCAGGTAGAGGGTGGTCAAAGGGTGGGGGTGTCACATGGGGAGTGGGGTAGGAGAGTGGTTGGGGTCGAGTAGTGCAAATGGAGATAGAGAGGGGGAGAAATCCAGTTTTTTTAAACATTTCATGACAGTTTAATGAAAAACAACACCAATTATTAAAATACAAAAAATTTAGAGGTAGTTTTATGAAACCACCACTATATTATTATTATTTTTATACCAAATTTATTTATCTGTGATTAATATAACCACTTATAATTAAACTCTGTTAATAAGTGCTTTTTTTGTATTGTGGTAATAATCTTAACCGAGTTTATTAAAGTTTATTTATTCTTACTAATTCTCTAAATATATTTTACCCATTATAATATAATTAAATTATGATAATTAGTATGCTGAAATTTTATTATTTTGATTGAATAGCCATTATCTACCTTGATTACATCCATTGGGAAATGAAAACATCGATCATGTGTACGTGCAAACTTTTTCCTGCACACATGATGTACTTCATTTTTCATCATCGCCTCATAGGGATGGTTATAAAGATGGATTTAATGAATAAGTATGATATATATTACATAATTACAATTTTTTTAATGATAATTTTTTTCTACATTATTTCCTTTCCATCAATTGAAAAATGAAAACATTATTCATGTGTACGGGCAAACTACAACCTCCATGAATGATATATTTAATTTTTCATCTCCATCTTAATGGATGGTTATAAAAAGAGATTTAATGAATAAGTATGATACTTATAACCTGATTAAGATTATATAAAAGTTATATTATCATTGTAATATAAAATATTCTTACTCATTCAACTATGATATTATGTTCTTATTTTGGCCAGTTTACGACCTATATGAACATTATTATAATGGAATTACTAATCCTTACAGACTTATAAAAGTTCCTACACATCTAGTAAACATAATTTGTGAATGATTTCCCAAAAAACAATGAAATAATCAATATAACATCACCAAAAATTATGGGATGACTCGTATGTAATTAGATATACACTCAAAAAAAGTAATTTTAAAATAAACATAAAAAATATAAACAAATAATGGATCAAATAGATTTACAATAAATCTCTCATCTCACCCTCTAATGTATGCCAAATAAATATCCCCTTCAATTCTACTCCAAACTGCATATATATAGTGTTCCTCTAATAACCATAACTAAAATTAGAAAGGGCCCATTATTCTACTGAAGTAAAAAAAATCCTTAATGAAAAAAAAACTAATATTATACTATGTAACTTTACATGTCATCAACCAACCTCAAAATAATCATGCTTTGTGAGTGATCAAGAGTTGAACCAAAACAAGAAATATTAATAGGAATGAGAATAAAGGAGCAATATGAATGCCAAAGGAAACCAAACCTCATTCATAGTCTTTAAATAAAATATCTATTACATGTTAGTTTGAAATAAATCATTAAAAGTAGGTTTTCTCATACATAAGAACCTATAATCCAATATCATTTCTATAATAATTCTTTAAACTTCATATTTTTTATTTAAAGGAATACAATCACTTAGAAAACATTTTGAATTTGATACCTCATTATTAAAATACATATTTTAAAATATAACTTCAAAACACTTTTAATACATAATTCCCATAACACTTTAGAAAAATCATTTTTATTAATGAGAGTTAATTTTCAAGAATGAATAAAATGACTATAAATAATCAGTAATACAAAGTATTGAAAAATCAAGAGATAACCATACATTTTTAATCTAAAATTAGCATCATGTTAAAAACAAACTAAGGTCACTAAGGATAGGGAAACTAGAAATGAATCACTAACTAGGAATGAACTCTCAATTAGTGGAAGGTTTAATAACACATTACTGGACAGTGGAGATAAAACATACTTCATCAAAATTGATGGTGGAAATGGATCTAGTCACATCTAAGTTCACATACCCATGTACCTAGGGTTCCCATGAGGTTTGAAAAATAATATTCATGATCATATAAAATCAATAACAAACTATGAGTGGGTTCAAAACGCACACCCATGTCTTTTAAGAATAAAATTTCAATAATTTTTTTAATGGTTATGACTATGCATCATTTTCATTCTTTTAAAATTATAAATTATAAAACTAAACTAAAATAAATTTAAATGCTTTAAAAAATATCCAAAAAATATTTAATATATTTAAAAATTCCTTTTTAGGAGCTAAGTACACCTCCTTAAAATCTATGAAAACCTTTAGAAACCAATTTGAAGGAAAAAACATCTAAAAATTGAAAAAATTATTTATAAAGGAAATTCATGCATTTTATCAAACAGTCTGTGAGCACAATTAAACAAAATAGATTTTAACCATATTTCCAAATTGGTAAAATCATTTATTTGAAATAAAAATCAAGTGAAACTTGATTTTTCTTTCAAATTATCTTTATATATATTTAGTACCATTATTATGAATCCAAAACATTAATTTAAAACACAATAAATTAGGGTTATTTACATTTAAGAGAAATACGAGGGGAAACCTGCCTTAAATCAAGTAGAGATCATGTAAAGCTTAAAATATGGGATTAATGAGACCCAAGAGTGATATTTCACACCCCATACACAAAAAATCAATAAAATAGATCAATTTTTATACCCTATGGTTCAGCTTGATGTTCATGCAGCCAGGGAGAGAGTGAAAAGTAAGAAGAGAGGAAGAAAGAAGGGAAGAATAATCCTAACCTTGGATATCTACCCCTAAATCATTACTAAACCACCCTGAATTTCTATGATAAGAGGAAGATATAGGTGGTACATGATCCTGGGATGGGGCTCCTTGGACGTTATATACAAGCAAGAGTGATAATGTTAGTGAGGTGTTTTTAGGTAGAATTAATAGAGGGAAGAAGGGTAAAATATGATTTTTAAAGCTCGGCCTTGAGCATGGATTGTTTTCATAGTTTTCTAAAACATGTGCTAATCATAAAACTCCTAATGGAGCTCCTAGATAATCCTGTACATGTATGATTCATTGTTAGACTAACTATTCACTAGTCGTGCATTTGACTTTGCTAAAAACTAAAAGCCTATTCCATGGTTATTGCATGGCTAGTACTAATAGTGTGCTGATCATGTGAATTGCACCAAATTCCCAAAAACTTTGAAGATTATATGAATTACACCTAATAAGAGATATAAACCAAGGGAACTCAAAAAGAAAAAATAAAAAACAAAATAAATAAATAAAAAAATAAAAAAATATAAAAAAATATAAAAAAATAAAATAAATAAAATTGATAAAGGAAAATCAGGATCAAGGTCTGATACTTCTCCCCAATATAATTCTTTCTTCTCGAGAAGGTCTTGAATGAAACAGTTGATTCCAAAATAAATAGGGTCCAACCCTCATACTAAGGACACAACCCGAGAAACATGAAGAATAAGTGGAATTGCTGCTAATGACTAATGACATCATCCTCAATACAGAAATGGGACACAACAAAATCTTTCAATTACCTTATCATAGGTAACCATAAATGAATATAGTAAAATTAAGGTCATATTGAAGGAAACTAAAGGTCAAATCTATATGGAACAACCTTAAAACCCAAAGAACACCCCGTTTAAAGAGTATGATAGGAAGAAACCAAATAAAACCCAATAATTTATTCAAAAGAGGAATCCTAAGGTAGAAATGAAGACCAAAGACCCTTGATCTTACTTTCGGTTGGAGTGGATGGGTAAGAGTCAAAAAACAGGATCCCAACCAAACACCACAACTTCTTTATAATATGAAAGGATCATCTCAGTCAAAGAAGACTAGAACCCCATTAAAATCATCAATTTTGGTCTACCCACCATATTAGAATTTATCCAACACAAAAAAATTCCATAAAAACCACTTACTAAAATAATCTATCAAGACAAAAATATTATAATGACAGGAGGAAGGTTTATAAGGGACACTATTAGAATCCTAAAATACAAGAACGGAAAACCAATCCAAGGAAATTAGGAATAACTAATAGTTAAAAAAATTCAATCAAGTAAGTCTGATGGGAGGAGACAAAACATATCTAAATAATATCAAAAAATACATTCCTAATCAAGAAAAATATTTCCTTATACTTGGGTTAAGAGAGGGAGTAATCTTGGACTTTACTTACAGAAAAATGACTCTCAATTAACCCTATTAAATAAACAATATATATCACTCATCCAAGTCACCCAAACACTCACCCAAATATACTCATGTTCATACCCTCAAAGGAATATCCTCATCACTATTCCAACATTACATCAAATCCAATAATGGATTAATGAAACACTGAGGTATATATATAAGAACAAACGATAAGGCTAGAACCACTACCAATTTCTCTAAATCCCATCCCAAAACCAAATTAAGAATAAATCCAAGAAAATCAGAATACCATCAAGAAAAATAGAGGGAAACCAAAAGAGAGATACCATTAAGTAATTACCCAAGAAACTCAAAAAATTATAGGCTCAATATGAACAATTTCCAAATAGAAGACAACACCATTATAAAAGGGGAATACACTTAGATAATAGAATAAGATATACTACTTGGAAGACACTCACCCTTTTTAATTTATAATTTTCTGGGAGGGTAAATAAAATTATCATAATTAATATGACCAAGTAATATATAATTTATAACTAAAAACAAATTTTTTGAAATCAAATCAAGGTACATGACCAAAAATACAAATTTATAGATTATATCATTTTTACAAAATCTAATTTTACATTCAAAACCATAAATTCAAAATTGAGAGTTTAAAAATTGTATCATAAAAACATACCCAAATGAAAAAATTTCCCCCCTTTAAATAATAACAAAAAACTTAAAATCCTTATGTCTCATTTAGAAAAATAATCAAAAATAATTTATAAAATCCCACTTCATCTTTAAACTACACCCCCAAATATTGTTTTTAAATTTTCCATAATTGTTTTAAAAATATTTTCCAAAACATTTGAAATGAAATTTTTTTATAATAATAAAAAACCTTATAAAACCACTTTCAAAATTGGTGATAACCTCCTTTAAGGATTTTAAAACATCAAACATTGAAATAATTGATATCTTGAAATCATTTGATAAAACTAAATGTGTTTCATTAAAAAAATTCTTACAAATACTTCTAAAATATTTAACCCAACACCAAAACAAGCTTCAAATTCATTAAAGTACAAAGAAATAATATATTTCAAATTTCTTTATAAACAATCTCCTAATTTACTATTTTAAATTACTTTGACATATAATTTATAATGACACACACCAATTCTTAAATTAGAGAAACACCATTGAAGCCCATTTATAACTTTTAAAACAAAAAAACTCACTATTTTCAAAAATTATATTAAATTTAAAATGATTTTTTTTACAAAAATAACACAACATGTGATAATAAAGATAAAATTTAATTAAAGGAATTATAACACATAATTTAAAATGGGGACTAGTGTCCCCGTGAAGTCTGGCTGCATGGCTTGATGGGAAATGTTGAATCTACACAACTAGCACTAAGAGTCATCAAAACCCATATACTTGAGATCCATATTGATTTCAAGGCCCCATGAGCTCACAAGGTACCCCCAGTTCATTTCCCTTTTCATCCACCATACATATAATAGATAAGAATATCACATAGTAAAAGAAAATGATAATAACAAAAAACCAAGACTCAAATCCTATATTCATATTAAAAATATAGAATAAAAACATCAAAGAGATATCAAGACTTTTTCTACACGTACCTCCCAATACTTGAAATTATTATCTTAAATCTACCATTAATCTTCAAAATACAAAGGGCGTTGTGAAAACTAGTCCCTCTTGATAACTTAGGTTCTCATACCATTTTTCACAAACCATCTCTAACCCCACCAAATTGGATACTCAAGATGAACTAAGATAAACCCAAGGGGTGATCATCATCCTCACAAGCTGACACAAGTGCCTAGGACTCTAGTGAAAACCATTTAAGAATGGTTTTCCTAAATAAAGACAATTAAATAAGTAGTAAAACTTCACCATAAATTCTAACATGATTTTTAGTAAGTTAAAAATACTCACTAAAAACATTTAATAAGTTTAAAAAAACATAAAAATATATAAAACATATGCACAATAAATATTTCATACCACCCCCTAACTGCTTATTCAGAACCAATCCCTTATATTCTACTCAAAACTCTATATATATAGTGTTTCTCAAATAAAAATAACTGAAAGAAGGAAAATGACAATTTGGATGATGTGATAAAGAATGATAAAATTAAACAAAATAAGTAGAAAACCACCAAGTCATTTTACCAGTCACTATCCATCCTCAAAATATTCATGCTCTATGTTCAATCAAAAGAGTTGAACCAGAAACTAAAATGTTAATATTTGTGATCTTGAAGGCTTGGTGGTAATGAAAAAGGAAACCACACCCCATGAATAATTTTTAAATAAAAAATTAATTACATGAATGTTTAAAATATATTATTAAAAGTATTTTTTTCATAAAAAAGCACCTAAAATACAATATCTTTTCCATAATCATTTTTTAAACTTTTATTTATTTTCATTAAATTAAAGCAATCAATTGGAAATCATTTTTTAGTTAATGCATCCTTTATTAAAATACCTAGTAGAAAGACTAATATTAATCCAATTTTAATAATTTATTTCCAATAAACTTTATAAAAATTATTTTCACTAAGGGGTTTTAACATATAATAAAGAATAAAAGGGATATAAGTTATGGGAATTATAATATCAGTTAAAAGTTAGAGAAATACATATATTTCATAATCTAAAATAAGAATAATGGGAACAAAAATCCAAGGTCAGTAAGGGTAGGGAACTTATAAATATATTACAAATGAGGGTTAAACCCTCAATTACTGGAATGTTTAATATCATGTCACTAGCCAGTGGAGTATAACATACTTCACCATCATAACTAGTGGAAAGGGAGCACACCCCATCCAAGTTCACCTAGCCAAGCACCTAGGGTTCTCTTGAGGATTTAAAAATAATATCCAAAATAATTTAATATCAATAAACAACTAATATTAGGTTCAAAACAAAAACCCACATATTTTGAGAATCAAATTCCTAGAAACACTTATTTTATTGGTACCGACCAATGTTATTTGTCATTATATTAAAATTATAAATTATAAAACCAATTTTAAACTAATTTTAATACTTTAGAAAATATCCCAAAATATATAATATATTTAAATACCCATTTCTATTAGATAAGAATACATATTTAAAATAATTTAAAGTCTTTTAAAATGAACTTTAAGACCAGAATTCCTCTTAAAACACAAAAATTTATTTATAACAGTTATTCAATAATTTTTTCAAACAATCGATTTGAATAATAAAATAATTTTTGAAACATATATCCAAATTAGAAAAATCAATTACGATGAAATGAAAATCAATTAAAGTTTTATTGTATTTTTAAATATTCCTCATATATATTTAATAATATTATGTGGAACCTAAAACATTAATTTAAAGAAAAATAAATATGGTCACTTTAGTTTAAAGACAAATAAAAGTGGAATCCAACCTCTAATTGATCATATATGATGTGAATATTATAATATGGTATGGATGAGACTTGAGAGAGACATAAAAAATCATAAAAATAAATAAATCACAAAATTTATTGAAACCCAGTACCCTAGGGTTTGAACTGATAAATTCATAGTATGGGAAAGAGGGAGAAAGAATAATAAATAAATAAAGAAGGTAAAGGGAGTCCTAAAATTTTATATCTAACAATAAATCATGGATAAACCACCTTGAATACCCAATTTATAAGGAACTTAGAGGAGGGATGCATGCCTGGGAGGGGGATCCTTTGTCGTGTCATGTGAGTAAGAGGGAGGAGGAGGGAGGTGTGATTTTTAAGTAGATTTAATAATGCGAGGAATGATAATTTATAAAAAAATTAATGGATAAACATTTTGAATGGTTTGGTCACATGGATGGCCAAATTGTGTGTCAAATTTTCAATTCTTACTAGAGGACCAGAAGCACACTACTGGTCAAGCTACATAGTTAGACTAATTTTATACCAACCATGTATATTCCTTGGTTAAAAACTAAAATCAAATAACATGGTTACCAAACAGGTAGTACTAACCATGTGACAACTGTTGTACATGTAATTCATGACCAAGAAGTTTAAATTTTAATGGGATTTCACCCATGTTAAAAGAGAAGCAAAAGAGACTAAAAAATAAATATACTAAAATATAGGAAAATATGGGTTAGGGTATGAAATGAATGATTAAGTAATGTTATGTATTGGAAATATTATGTAATAATGGTTAATTTATGATGTTTTAAAAATTATTTAATGGTAATATATATATGTATATATGTATTTTTTTTTAATAAAATCAAATATTTTTATGAAATTAAAACTTCTAAAAAATTGAATTTTTAATATTTTCATGAAAATACTTACTATATATTCAAAAAAATCATGGGAATCTAGAACTATATATAAAACATACCCTAAAAATTTATGAAAATTCAATAGATTATGAAACCATGACTAGGGTTCTAGGACCAAAACCATTGAATTGAAACATCCATGGGAAACATGACAGTTAAAGAATAAATATTGATTGAAAAAAGAATTATTAACAAATTGGTAATAAGAAATTATAAATTAATGGTATCTAATTATAAACATATTAATATGGTTCTAATATTGGTTTATAATAAATATAAATTTATTATACAGATAATATAGAGTGCACCCCACAAAGTGGGATTCTATGGTAATATATTTTTACTTAAAAACTTATATTAAATGCTTCAAAGTATTCCTTCTAATTCTTCCACTTCTATATCCATGTTATTTAAAAAGTTTGATGAATTTTATTCTCTATACTTAAATTATTTTTGAATCTCATTTTCAACTATGTTTTAACTTATTTACAAAGTCTTAAAATAGGAATCTTTCAAACATTTCTGAATGGGTAAATTTTAACTTCTGTTGTAAAAGTGGGAAAATAATGTTTTTTCTAAAATTTAATGCTTGATCAACTTTTCAAAATCCTATGAATATTATTTGTTATCAAGATTAATCTACAAATTTCATTTTTTTCTCAAATAATATCCTCTTCCCATTATCCTGTGAATTACTCATTATCAAAAGAAAAGGATATTTTTATTTATTTCTATATAATAGTAAAAATATTTGTTATTATGGGTTATAAAGTATTTTTTATATGTTTTGTGATGAAAATGAAATATTTTATGTTTTTTATTCATGTTATGGTTTTTGGAAATTTTATATGATGATAGGCGAGTTCAATATATCCCTCTGATGTATTGGGTAATGATATGTTCTCTAGAGAAATTATGTTGGAATTAACTGGTGAAGTTATTACATTATAAGGGTTCTTGTAAGGGTGATTGTGAGGGTGATATGAGTATATTGTCCCAAGATGACTACATGAGTTTTCATTGTTTTCTATGAGTTTATTTGAATTTTTTTTTGAGGTACAAAAAATGATCTTATGATTAAAAGATGTTTTTGATTTCTAAAGGGGAAAGGTTTTCTTTTTATGAAAATTTTTTCATGTGTTATCCTTTTTTTTTGAAGTAAATTTCATGATTATGATTTTAATTTATGCTTAATTTTAATATATTTTTTGAATAAAATCATTCAATGAAGTTGATTTTATGATTAAGTAAATTATTATTTTAGTCAAAGTTTATTATGTAAAAAGACAAACTTCTTAATGTATTTTCATGTTTTTCAATGGGATAATAGTTTTTCATTTTTCTTTTATATCCCTTACTGAGTTTTTTCTCATTTTATGTCTTGAAATGTTTTTTATAATGCTTAAGGATAATTACGAAATCTATATTTTGATCTTGAATAATGAAAGTGAATTAATAAAAGAACTTATTTTTGTTGAAAAAAAGAACTCTTAGTGGAAGTGTGGTTTTTATTAGGTATGGGTATTCCAAATTTTATAAAACTATAAACCTAAAAGGTATTCAATTTGGATGTGAGTCAACACTTCTTTTAACATAGTAGTTATGAATGATTAAAATTGAGTCGCATTAGTTGGTATCAAATCTTGTATGCAATTGATTGATTTTAAATATTTTATCTCAGAGTGCGAGTCTAAAGTGCCACATATTATGAATTTCTAAGTCATATGGGATATTAAAAAAATGTTGTGACCCTCCAGAATTCAGGATTTTGAAGAAAAAAATATTGAGATGATTCTTAATAAGTTTCTATTGTATTTAAACATCACAAACAATCAATTGAGTTTTAATTCAAGCACAAACACAGTGAGAATATGATCTTCAATATAGGAAGGGGAAGATCAGTTTGAATTTATTTTCTTTGAAATTTAATGGAATCTTTTTATTAATTAAATTTGTAAATGAAGATAAATATAAAGATATAAGAGTTGTGTTGAATTGTTTTTAATATAAAAAATACAATATAATGCATAAAGAGTGTGAGAAGATCATGATATAATCAAAATGGAAGCTGATAGATTTGTCTCAATGTTCTAAGAGTCACACATTCTAAAAAAGGACATATTCATTAAGTTGGAATATTGTGTGATTTTTTATATGTATTTTGATAACAATTAGTTTTATATTTTAGTATATTTATTTTGAGAATAAGAAATTAAGTGAGATGATATTTATTGAATAATCTATAAGATGTATTCAGTTGAGACAAAGATAAAGAGGAAGAGAAAATGATAAGTTTAGTCCTTGAAATTTACAGGGGATAATGGTTGAGGAGACAAAATACATAATGAGATTCTGGAGCACCGCCACATAAAGAAAATGTGTTTAGAGACCATGTGCGAAAAATTTATTGATGATTATTAATATTATAAATTTAGAGAATATCATCCCTTTTTTCCTATATAAAAAATAAAAATGAAGGATAAAGGGGTTTTTTTTCAAGAAATGAGAAACTAGGAGCCTATTAATGGTGATGAATAGGGAAATCTCAAAGAATAAGAACAAGGAGGATCTAACAATGACCTAAATGGAAGATATATTTTGAATAAAAGATGAAGGAATAATAAAGAGATGAATATCATTCTAGGATATGATCAACATATTAATGTATTGGGTAGATAAAGAATAAGAATAGAGTAAATAAAAACAATCCATGCATGGGTTTATTCTTTATGTCGAGTGTTTCAAAAATTGAAAAGATAAAAGATTTGAGAATATCATATGAGATTAGATTGAGTTGATAAATCTAGGTGACCATATTCAGTGAAGATTTTGTGAAGCTGATAATTTATCTGAGACCGAGTGTCATGCATTTCTATTGAAGAATCATTAGAATTTTAAGAATATTCCATTGCGTGGAAGGATATATACATCTTTGATTTTATATCATCATAGATCTAATTAAAGATATACATTAGAAAGGATCTAAAATAAACACTTTCATATAATTTTTTTAAATCCATAGAACCTATAGGACTCTAGGTACATAGGGAGATCACAGTGTGTATCTATGACTATAGTTAGAATATATTTTTTGAAGTCTAGTGAAAAGAAGAAAAGTGTATGGATGGTGAGTTGTTGTTCATTTGTGAGTAGCACTAAACATTACATTCAAAATTTTATTATAGTGCAGAATCCTTTATTAGAAAAAATTATGAATCAAGTAAAGGAGTGGTTCATAGCCCCGAACCTTGTAAAAATGATGTGTTCATCCATCATGTGGTGCATTATCTTAGTAAAACATTAATTTATCAAACTTTCATAATAAAAAATAAAGTTTCATAATCAAAGGGGGTTAAATATTTAATGTATAATTGGGAATTAATGAAAATTATGAAACACCTAATTCACTCCCCTCTTAGGTGTATTCATCGATCCTTTGGGAAATTTCAACAACAACTCCATTTACTTTATTCTTTTCTATCATATTATTATTTCATGCTCAATACAAAAAAATATATAAATTCTATTTATTAAATTCCTTCATCTCATTAACATATTTCAATTACTTACCCCATTTAAATTTTAGTTATTAAATAAATAATATCAAGATTTTAATGAACTTTATTGTTGTTTTATTTATATGAAAATCATTGTTTCCTCTTTTGTTTCCTTTAGTTTTGGGTTGATCGATGCTTGGTTGTAGTCTGTTGAATTTTTTAGTGTATTTGAGGTTTTTTGAGGTTTTTCTACCCAAAATGGTAAAGATTATGACTATGGTGCTTCCTGTGCATTAAAGCATCCAAGGGAAATAAGCTAGTCAGGGTGTGGCCATAAGCATGAAGCACTATAGTTCCCTTGATAGATCACAACATAATTAACCACCAAGACTATTTTTGAGAGTATGGTGAGGGTAAACAGCCTAAATACTAGCACCATCCCATAAGCTGGTCTGTTTCAATTTTCATGTCCAAGAACACCATAGCCAAGGTTATGCCATAGTAGAGGGCCCAGTGAGATTCGTGCAATATTTTGAAATGACCAAAACCACAACCCCCTTCTTGGATCTTGATTTTGTCAAAGTGGAAACACCCGTGGGTTTAATTGGGGGTTAAATATGATTATTAATCATTTGCAACCTCTATTAACTGTGTCTTCCCATTCTACTAGACGATTCCTTTGATCTATATGATTTTAAGATGTTTTCCAGGAAATTTAGGGAAAGGTTTCAAACAAAGATCTTATGTGAAGCTATGATCATGGATAGTTTAGTTCTCCATTAATCTCACTATTCGACATTATTGGAAGATCAAACCTTCAAGGTGAAGGTTTTTCTTATTGTTTCAAACCCATAGGAACCTCATGTCTCACCTCAAGTCACTATCCATGAGTAACATTTTTCTCCTTCCTCTTTTGAGACTCAGATTCTACCATTGATAATGGTTGTCTTTGTGTATGTTTTGTTCTATCTCCTTAGATTGTTCCTCCTTGTGTATTAAACTAGAAACTAATTTTTTTTTGTGAAACCATTTCTAGGAGTTATTGGATAGTGATATTGTGCTAATTGTGTGAATGTTATTTGAGAGATGACACCCTTAACAAACTTTACATTGACGTTGAAAACCCTGAGGTAAAAAGTTACTTACAATTTGGGGATCTTCTATGTTCTGGTTTTTGTGGTATGATTCTTATATTGTCATAATTTATTGACTTTCCTTTATTTTGGTCACAGGTGGGTGTGTGAAAATCCCATGATACCTATTTATGATACTTTTTGTCATGATTATTCTTGTAGCTTTTTTTATCATGTTTGGTGTTGATCATATATATTTTTATTGTAATTTTTCCCCATGATTATATGATATGATTTTCTTTGTATACTCTACCCTATTATGTGTTCTACGATTCCTTTAGAGGTATTATTATTAGTGCTCAAAATAAATAGACCATTGTGAAATGATTTTCCCTTATAGAGATACTGCTCACAAAATGAATCAATGGTGTAGATGAACCCATGAATAAGGTAAGGATATAATGATGCCTCATGGATACCATGTGAATCAATAAATACCCATCGAGTTCCAAATAGTATGTTTACTCATGTACTAGTGGATTCCAAGCAGAAAAATCACTCTATGCCTAGTGGATGCTGAGAACACGAATCACTTCATGCCTAGTGAAGGTGGAGTAGCTTGTTCACATAATGAAGAGTAGTTGTTTACTATAATTGGGGATAGTTCTTGCTTACTTCTAATATGTTGATACTCCTTATGGCATGGAGCTAAATCAAGCATGGTTGGGGCTTGTGGTGGCTTAGATAGAACATGGGTTCTTGGTATGTGATTGTTATGTTTGAAAATGAATTTATCGTTACCATGAGATACACATATTAAACATGTGCACGTTTGTTAAGGAAACATTGGTTGTGTCCTATTGGGTTTTATTACTCACACCGTGTATGGGAAGCTTTATTCTCATAAAGATATAATTTATAGGGATCCAGGAATGTGAAATGTACCTATTGTAGATGGTTGAGTTTGGGATTATGGAGTTTTTAATAGAACCTAGATAAGATTTGAAGGGTTTTCTATTGTGTATCTTATTTAATTTTTCTATGTACTTATTCATGATTTTGGATTTCTACATTGGGAACCTATATATTCATTTGTATGACATGTGTGTTATCTGTTACTATATTTGATATTTACTCTTTCACTTTATATTAGGATTGATATATTGTTGTTTTAATTATATTATTAATTTAAGTAAATTATAATGATGGTATAGTCTCTCTATTGCTGGATTTCAGAACCTCACAACTAGCCAGAATCCTCTTTCTTATAGGGAGGTATGCATGTGGTCATGTGACTCTCTGTCTTAGACCTAGTGGTTTAGGTTGTGGCATTATAAAATGACATTAGAGTACAATTATCTTCTTTTCTTTTCAACTGAACTAAGACATGGTAGAAAGGAGAGAGGTTGTGTGGGAATCGAGTAGGGGATTTTCCATGTTCCAGGCCTTCTCATATGTAACGAACCACATATCTACCATTGATAGGTTTCTTGTTACTATTTTATAAATTTTGGGTGTGTTCATGCATCATGACTAGGCATATAGGATCACATGATATATATATATATATATTGTGTACAACATAATAGTTAATTAATTTAATTCTTTAATTTATGCTATCTATTTAGGATAGAATTTTATTCTTTGATTGAGAGTTATATCTATTTTCCATACTATTATGATACATTTTGTTGTCATTAATTGGTTGAGTCTAAGTATGTTGTAGTTATACATATATATATGATTGTGACTAATGATAAAGGATGTATATCTTGGTTAGTTCTACGAATAATATACCATGGGTTATGAGTAGGATCCTTAGAAAACCATGGTGTGATCCTATAGATTGATTAAGACATGTCAAAATGAATTTGGTTTTTTCTAAATGATTCCTTAATGTTTCAGAAGAAGCCACCCCATATGAGACTGATGGGACCACTGACTGATGTGAGTCATGATTCTTTTTCTAGTAATGATTCCTCTATTCCACCCCCTACATTGTAAGAGGGTGTAGCAATGCATGATCTCATACCTACTTAAGTGGTACAGGAAGTGGGACCACCTTATATGAGAGTACTTCCACCTATTCTTTCCTAGGGTAGAGTGCCACCGAGGTCCATGGTCGATTATTCCAGAGGCTTCCAATTCCAATACCCACCAACCTTTTAGGTAAATGGGGACTACATGTTGTTGAGTATTGGATAGAAATCATTGAGGGTGTCTTTGACCATGTTGAGGCAATTGAGAAAAGGAAAGTGAATATAGAAGCTCTCATACTATAGGGACACACTAGGAGGTGGAAAGGTATTTTGGGATAGACTGGTAGTCATGATGGTCTCACTTGGGAGGACTTCAAGGATCCATTCTTCATGAATTTATTTCTTAATTCACTGAATATGGACTAAGCGTAGGATTCCATGGAGCTACAATATGGGTATATTATGTTATTTTCATACTCCACTCATTCCACTAATCTACTTCACTTTTCTAATATATTAAATGGGAATGATGCACATAAGGAATGGATGTTTGGGATCGATATTCATTATAACATCAATATTTAGGTCAGGGCCTTCAACCTAGTGGCATACCCAAAGGTTTTGCACTAGGAATTGACTATCAAGAATGGGTTTGAGGAGGATCGAGCAGTTGGTCTTCTTCAACCTTTTAACACTCGTATGGATGGAACTCTTACTGCTATGATGAGCATATAATATAATAGTAGGAGGAGAAACACAGAGGATACACAATAGTGTGGGGTTAAGTAGGTAGAGTATATTTCTTCTTCTTTACTTAAATTAAGAGGAGTACCATAGTTCTTAGACAATGGGAAGTTTAGACATTATCATAGGGATTTCATAGTACCTCAGCACTAGTCTTGAAAATATAGAAAGACATGACACCATCATTAATTCTGCACCCAAGATTTTAGGATATTTTTCTATATGGGATTGAGGTAGATGTATTTTGGAAACTAAGGATCCAGTTGGGATCCTCAGTAGCAGACTCAAATGAGGACAACTCAGACTGTTCATGCATCTTAGGAAAAAGGTCTTGAAGATTAAGAATTCTCAATATATATAGTGGATCAGACTCTAACAAATGGTGGTAAAGGACTATCTAATATTCAAGGTACATTCATGATCACTTCTACATTTTCTACTACCTTGTTTGATACTGATTCTTAACATTTTTTTTATATTTACAAATTTTATTGTTAGACTTGACTTACAGATCAAGTGTCATCAGAGTTTCTTTCCATCAATACACCATTGGTAAAAATGTGGGACATTTTTAGTAATTCCATGATTTTTCTACAATAATTTCTAGTTATATACATCTATGTAACTTCATGATTTTTTATATGATTAGTTTTTATGCGATTCTTGGTATGGAATGGCTGACTAGTTTCTGATCTCACATCGACTACTATGATAGATTAATATAATGTACATCTCCTAAGGGAGAGATGTTCCTGATGACCAGATAATGTTAACTAGGATCAAGTAGAATTTTTCCATACATGAGCTAACTTTTTATGATCACAACATATATTTCATGCTTGGATATATTAACGGGATCAGTGTCATACCCATTTTATTTTCCTCCAGTTTTGGATCTCTATCAAGATTTCTTTTTGTAAGAATTGATATGAATCCCCTTGATATAGGAGTTTAAATTGAGGTAGATATCCTTATAGGTGAACATCACATTTCTATACCACATTTTCATATTGTGTTGTCTGAGTTGACTGATCTCAATGTACACTATGAGTAATTGGAGAAAAATGTATTTATCAAGCTAAGTACATCATCGTGGGGTGCACCTTTTTTTCAAAAATGGTGTATGGTAGTGTTTGAATATGTGTATATTAATGGAAGATTAATTTAGTTATTTTGAAGAATATATATTCATTTTAAGGATCTACAATATCTTTGATAAGTTATGGGCATCCTGTTGGTTCTCCAAGATTGATATTTGATAGGTCTATCACCAGTTATAGGTTAGATATGAAGGCTTCCGAAATATAGTGTTTTAGAGCATGTATGGGATATATGAGTACATAGAGATTCTGTTTGGTCTAAATAATAGACCAAAATTGATCGTGGATCTAATGGAAAAGGTCATCCACCTATATCTTGACTAATTCATTATGATGTTAATTAATGACATCCTCATCCTCTCACCATCCACAGAGTAGTATGTCAGATGTATTGAGATAATCTTGAGTCCTCTTTGAGAACATCATCTTCATTAAAATCTATCAAAATGTAACATTTTTATTTAGAAGGTGAAATTATAGGGTCTTGTGATTTTTGGGATTGGTATATTCGTATACCCAGATAAAGGTGTGACAATTTAGTCCTAGAAATGTCCCTGAAATATGTTTGAGATCAGAAGATTTTTGGTTTTAATGGGATACTTCCAAATTTATATCCAGGACATCTAATGATTATCATCACCTATGAATACATTGATGATGAAGAGAGTGAAGCTTTAATGGTTGGACCAGTGTAAAGATGCAATTTTTTAGCTAAAGAGGAGGTTTAATATATCTCTAGTGTTCATGATACTCGAATCTAGGTTTTTTATATTTTGTGTACTATGATACATCGGGAGTTGGTTTTAGAGAAATACTAATAAATAGGGAATAGGTAGTAGCTTATGGGTCAAATCATTTAAAACCCCATGATAATAACTACCCTACCCATGAATTGGATATGAAAATCATGGTCCACACTTTAAAGTTTTGGAGACACTGTATCTTCAGTGATAAGTTTATTGTATACACTAACCACATGAGCCTCTACTATATCTTTCCATAACAGGGCCTTAATTTGAAGTTGAGGCACTGGGTAGAGTACCTGGAGATCTTAAAATTTTATATAGACTATATACTGGTTAATGTAACACCATTACATATACTCTTAGTTGTAAGATGCAGGTAGCTCAAGAGCTTGGTGAATAACCTTTGGAAGAACAATGACCTTGATGAGCTTGTTAGCCGATTATAGGATGGATGATTGCAAGTAATAGGTATAAATGATGTGATTAACCTTGGTGGTCACATCTTCCTTGGTATACATGGTAAAGGATTTAAATGATATTGACTAAGAGTGTGCTGTGATGTAGGAGAAGCTAGCGGGTGGGGACCCAATACCTATGTTGTAGTTATATAATGACAATGTGATCCTTGTGTGTAAGAGAGTTTTGGTCCCTTCTTATATTAGGGTGAAGCATATGATATACTTCCATACCTCTAAATGGGAAGTAAATCCTATAGTGTTAATGATTTACCATAACTTTAGGTAGTAGTTTTGATGGCCCTGGATAAAGAGGGGAATTGCATGATTTGTTTCTTTATACCTTACATGTCAGAGGATAAAGTCCTAGAATCAGCATCCTGGTGAATTAATCTAGCCATATCTTTTTCCCATGTGGAAGTTGAAGGAAATAATGATGGAATTTTTTATTGGGTTAGACAGGTCCCCAAGGATCCATGATGCGGTTTGGGTGTATGTTGATCTGCCAAAGAAAGTTTCTCATTTATTATCTATATATGAGACTCACTTAGTAGATGTGTTGGGAAATATATATATTCATAATATTTTATAATTACATGAACTCCCCTTGAGAATTTTATCTAACAGAGATTTACATTTTAATTCACAATTTTATTAAGGGTTGTAGAAGCTCTTAGGGAGTTGACTGAGATTGACTACAAGGTATCATCCTCAGATAGATATATAGTTAGAGTGGATGATTTAAATATTAGAAGATATGATATGGGCTTGTGTATTAGACATTAGTGGACATTGGGTTGATCACCTAGACTTGGTTATGTTTTTATACAAAAATAGTCACTATGATTTGATTCATATAGAACCTTATAAGTCACTCTATGGCAGGCCATTCCGTTCACCACTTTGTTGGAATAAGGGTGTGAGGAAGATTTTTTGGGGCCTAATATTGTTTAGGAGACCTATGGGGGAGTGAATATTATTTTGAAAGATTTTTTCAAATCATAGGATAGATAGAAATATTATTCTATGTTTTTTAGAGAATGACTCCTCGATTAGGCCACTGATGTTTAATGAAGAAATAGAAGCTAGCCCCGTGTTTTGATGGACCCTTTGAGATCACCAAACAGGTTTGGAAAATGGTGTACCATTTAGATATTAATTTTCATTATTGATGAATATATGATGTGTTTCATTTTTCTTAGCTTTAGAGGTACTTTCCCAATCCCACATATGTAATCGACTACAAGGATGCTGAGATGGAGCCTACTACAGTGTACATAGAGCACCCGATGTGGATTATATATTAGAGTAAGAATGTATTATGAGGGAATTTGGTACCAATTATCTGGATTTGGTGGCATAAAGGGATAATATAAGTGGGGAATTGGGATAATCAGGAAATATTTGGGTTCATTGGCTCAAATTGTTTGAATAGGATACCTAGAGATGCTTCTTGGGGATGAGAAATCTTTATGAGGAAGATTTTAACAACCTCAACTTTTTATTTCAATATATAAAATCCCTATTTCCTCTTTTTTACTTGAGTTATGGGTTGAACCATTCTTGGGTAAACCTGCTTAATGTTTTGAGTGTCTTTGAGGTGTTTGGAGGTTTTTCTATATATTAAAACTTCATTTTTTCAAGGTGGATGAAAAGATAATTAAGAGAACCTTATTCCTATTAAAGTGGTAAAGATCTCCAAGAAGAATCCAAGGGAGTCACCCAAACTAGAATGTGTGAACCACTACGCACAAGAGGCCCACAGAACCCCCCTGTGCAGTACTAAAAGGCAGGACTCCCCTATACAAGAGACCTTCACTAAGAACCTACACCCAAGACCTATGCGGATATCCTCCTTTAACAAGGATCCCCTATTTTCCTATAAAAAGTACCATTGGGATTCTGATTTTCACAACTAGAAAATCAAAAGAAGCCCCAAATCTCTGGTCATGTAGTCCCTTTGCCTAGGTCTACAAATATTTCTCAGATAACTCTATAGAATTCGAGAGAAGAGATAATTAAGGGGGATAATTTAGATCAATGTCCCTTTTCGATCTGAAACACAAGAAAGTTGTGTGAGGAATAGTTCTCCCCTAGTGAAAAATTGCCTGCATGAGGCCCCTTCCCTAATAAAAGACTAGTGTGAGACCCATCTAGGGACACCCAAGGAGACCCGTGATGCCTAGGATGAAGCCTCACCAAAGTGTTGTTTCCAAGGGGGTCCATTTACCGAGGTATATCCAGATGGAATAGGCCTATACCTCCTTTTGTGATGCACTTCCAATTCCTCCCAGGCCATGCACGAGGCACATATTATCTTTAAGATAATACCTACGCGATCCCCTATTTGAGTCCTCTTCCAAGCCACCAATGGAATGACATTTTTCCTTTGGCTCCCTAATCCAAAATGTACCAAATTTAATCCTCCAATGAAGCCTCCAGACATGAAAAAATACGAGAAAAGGCACACCAGTGTGTCTCTCATTTAGATATGCATTCATATGGTCATAGGTTTCCTAAAACTATCTTACCAGATAGTTAGGTTCCTCAGGGTGAATGTGGATGTGAATTTCTATGGTCACAAGGACTCCAACCCTAGGGACAGTTCCTAGGAACTCTCAGTCTTAGGTATTAGGGTTAGAACCTTGTTCTTCTATAGTCATATCTAAGAACCAGAGTCTCAGGTTCTAGGCAAGGAGGATGGGGATTAAGACTACTTTTCCATTCAATATGGAATGGGATCCTCTTCTATTAATATGAAACCAATTTATGTTAATTCTTCCTGGAGTAATCCATTATCCTTTTTTTAAAGTACCTCCCCTAATTATTTACTTCCTACTTCTACCCTGTTCACAAAAATGGGAGTGAATAAGGGCATATTAAATTCTATTTCTATCTCCATCTGGGTCTAGGGTATGACAACAAGAGGGAAGCACCATACCCCTGGCCTCTTCCACTAGTAGAAGAGGGATTACAGGGTTTGATATATCTTTTAGTTACTTTTGTTTCTCACATTCAAGCATGAATCATATGGGATTAGAGGATAGCCATGATCATTACATCCATCGAGTTAGATGCATGTTATGACAGAGGATCTTGTCCTAAATCTTTCTCTCACCACCCTTCAGAGTGCCCCCATAGGCATGAGTCCTCAAGTTCATGTATCCAACCTTAGGAAAAATTAAATCATGTGGTTTCTTAGATTTTTCAATTCATTTTATTTCTCACAATGATCATGAATCATGTTGACTAAGAGGTTGATTCTAGTCATGTCATCTAAATGATCCCAAAACTTTTGGGCATCCTATTAAAGAGTAAGCCCAAATCAAACCTATCCCAGGAAACATTTAAATTGTAAGTCCCAACACATAAATTGGACTCATATTCGGTATAATCCCCAATCATAACCAAATATTAGGTCATCCTCTTCAGGATAAAGTCCCAATCAAAAGACTCCAAATCACCATGGGTCAATATATCCCTCATGGACCCATTCATAGGGAGTCCTATTCTATAATAATCACCAACTTAATTTACTCAAAGGGCTCTACTCCACTATGAGACATACTTTAGGGCCTCCATAGGTGTGGGTACTCATAACCAAACTACGTGGGATTTGATTCACACCCAAATCAGATACATAGGAAGAATCCCTAAAGTCTAAACCCAACACCCTAAGTTGACACTATTCTCTCGGGGACAAACTCCCAATAGGTCACCTAGAAATTCATATCCCTTCCAGGCTCCCTAGGAAGCTATGACATTACTCCCACATCAAACCATGACTTAGCACCTTCCGCCTTAACATCCTTGCGACATGAAACTAAACTACATGGTTATTTACTTATCATATGACCTTAAAAGGCATGATGTTTTCTATTAAGAGACATTGAATGATGCGGGTTCTAATTATTTTCACAAGGATATGTATGAAGCCCATCCATTGATCCGGTCCCAACATCAAAACAACTCACATCACCCTGGATTATGATAAACTTCAGGGAACCCCACTCTATAGACAGAAAACCCCCATCATTGTAATAAAAAAAGGATATCCAATAAGTATATAAGGGGATAACATAAATTGATAACCTCTAATACATACAAATATCTCTATTGATTAAGAACCTCAAATACACACTGATGATTATAATCTCTATACATGCTAATAATTTATTTTACTTCAAGGGTGATACATTTCATACATGGGAATTAATGAAGTATTTGTGAACATGTCTTAAATATATAATAGAATCTTGGAGTAGGAAACAATTCCCCCCAAAAGGGTGTGATGCACTCGACCTCCTATCCTCTCAACAAATGTGAGTTCTTAAGCATTGTTGGAAAAAATTCCCAATGAGTACCTACCATTGAAAATAAGGTCCCTCGTAGATATAGAACCATTGGGTGTTTATGGTTTTGTGGATTAACCCATTGGAATCCATTCATAAATAGTAAACCTGATGTGAATGATTGCACAAAACTTAACCCCTACAATCAACTCTCAGGAGACATGTATCCATCCAAAACAAAAATGGTGAACCAAATGTGAATTATTAACCAAGATGAAAACATCACCCACCTGTTAATACCTTTTTATATCAAAATGAAATTGGTACAAGCAAGAAAATAAATCATGCATTTTCTTGTTCAAATGAGATACCAATTTTATGGGGATTTCTTGTTTTGTTTTTTCACCCATATTTCAGGAACTTTATCCCATGATCTCCTTCAATACAATGGAATCTTACCAAATCTCACTGATGCATTCCCTGAATACATTAAGGTTGGGTATTCCTCTGGGTAGAAGATTCCATTACCAACCCAGCTTCTTCAACACTGGGTCTCAAACGCACTGGTTTGGGAGTACCACAATAGTGGTGCAATCTTGACTTTGGAGGCTTCCTGACAGGACCTCTAGCTCATGAATCCCCACCTATTGTATGATCAGTGATGACCATTGGTCTAGATTCAAATGAAACATATCACCATATTCAACAAATTTCTGTTTTTTATCCCCAGAACACAATAACCATTCGATCCCTTACCTCAAGAAGGTAGATTAGGAGGCAACACACAACCTCATCCAAAAGACATAGGGGTCCTTCCAAAGGGATTCTATCAACAACCGCCACTACCAATGTTGTACATTAGTGAACCCTCAACATTATGGGGGTTTCATACTCATCCATATGACTAAGATCATTCAGAACCAAGCACTCAAGAAGGCCCTCCAGGGGTAGAAAATTGTCAATAGAGAGCAGGAATACAGCTCTCCTCCCTCTGGATAATCCCACCAACCAAATTTTGTGTCCAACTGCGAGTAGAAACATATACCCACCCATATTAATTTATCTATCCAATAGATTCACCTAGAATAATTCAAGGAATCATGCCTTAAAATCTGATGGAAAACTGCAAGTAGGAACATACACATGCCCGCACTAACCAAGCCTTCAAATAGACTCATTTGTAGCACTCAAATGATCTCACCTACCATGTTTTGTGGCCAACTACAAGTAGGTGCACACACCTTCCTGCATTCATCAAGACTTCTAGCAGTTATGTCTGGTGGAACCAAGAGAATTTAGTCAGAAAATCCCAATGAAAAATAAGGGGTAGACCCAAATCTCTATCCCCATATATGAGTACCGTGATTATACTCCAATAGAAAATGATGAACAGGGGTAGACACATACCCCTTGATCCAAATACAGAATGCACATATATCTCAGTTTCAGTCATGGAAGTCACCAAGAATATCCTCACAGTGGTGAAAGGGTGGATGCAAATCCCTGCCCACATATTACAGACATTCCAGGACATCATAATGGTGAAAAAAATTATTCTAGAGGGATGAAAAATTTTCTCCATCCACACAAATGGGGATGGATCATCAGTATGTCACCTTTAATTAGACACACACCATTACTCCCATACATGAGGTTCATTGTAAAAACTCCCCCATGATATACAAACAACTGGATCAGGAACATACACCCATTCTAATAGGAGGTAATTGACCTATCCCAATGGCCAATCCAAGGTAGGAAAATCCCCATATATGAATTCTACTTTCCCTAGAAAGTTTCCATAGACATTTTCAAGAAGTAACCCAAGAATAATCTTCATTAAAGAAAATTGGAAAACAAGGAGTCGAGCTATGATCTGAATTTGATTAATGCTGGAGTTCTTAAATCCCTTAGACTCTAATCTATGGCAGCACAAGATATTAATCTTCCATTACCAAATTATGAGCACTATAGTATTAATGCTGAAGGTCCTCCCTATACACTTCACCGTGAAGGCTTTATTCATGAACATAATTTGATTGATTGTGAGAGCCCATCTCCTGATGAGAGTCATGATACCCCTCTACATGGCTAAAAGATCAAGGAGAAAGAGGGGTGTCCCCTTATAGTAATACACCATTGAATTACTCCTCATGATGGAATTCACTATGAATGTTCACTCCGTAGTATTATTTCACATTTTCAAGAGGGTCCTCCCCATGACAATGTGGAAATGAGAAATACATCCTACCGCGAGACACTTGGGAAAATAAGGTCAGTCATGTTTGAAGCCATGTTATTGGAAAGTAAAATCATTTCTCAACCAGAGGAAATATCAAAGAAAAGATCATCACCTAAACCTCCTTTTGATCTAGTAACTTCTAATATAATAAAGGAAGTCCCCAAAAACCTCACAACTTATGAAAGAGCAGTCATAAAATGTCCACTCTATTCGGACTAGGTAGAGTAAACTCTAGTGAAAGATGAAGAAGACATGATAAACATGAGGATACAATTAGGTAAAGATGACATACTAGTTATGTTCTAGCCTTTATCCACCTCTCAATACAGCATTCTAGAATCACTATCTGAAGATTCTGTGAATGAAATCCACCTCAACATTTGGAAAACTCTTCTTCCCTCAAGAGAAAAAGTATTAACTTATGATGAGTACCAAATCCACATCAATGTAATCGAAGGGATTCAATGAAAAATTGAATTCATAGCTCTCATGGTTATACAACATCCAAAGATTGAGAAATAGCAAGGATCCCTTTAGGTTGCATGCCTCGGTACATGGGAAAGATTATGACCGTTGATCATAGATACCCCATCTAGTGTTCATATAAAAGGATTGGGCACACAAGAAGTGTTATATTTTACTACACTCCCCATCTAGAAATGCATATTAAAAAAAGTATAATGAAATGTTATAGATTCATTATGGCTTAAAATAATGGACCCTACTCAGAATTTAAGATGTGATCAACAAAATTAGGCCTCGACCAACTCTCACCGATGTCAGTTTAGAAGAGAACCAACTATTGAGAGAATTTTTCATCAACCATCTTAAAATGTTGATTAAGACTTCAACTTAAGGGAAGTCAGGTTCCAGATAACAAAAATTTCAGAAATATTAGAATATTATTTAGAAGTGGGTTAATAAAGTCCATATAAAATGATGCACCAACCCTTGTTCAGAAAAAAAATATCCATAGAATTAGAAGGGTAGCAGTGGTAGTAGCATCCACAGTAGTTTAGAACGAAACCAATCCCATAGGGCTGGAAACATTTTTAACTGATCCTTCAAGGATAGAAAACTAGACCTAAATATTTTTGAAAGTAGAATGGGAATAGCCCCAACCCTCAAGATTGAGGATGTTATCACCTCATAAACTTCCTCCTCAGTGTGGATTAGTCTTATCCTAACTAGGAAAAATTACTCTAAATGAATCCTCCCTATTCTTCCCATTCTGAGATATGGTACCTTCATTAGGGATAGAAACAACTGAACTGTCTGAAGATTTCCTTCAGATTACTATCCACCATAAAACTCAAAATAAAATCATCGAATGAGTGGAAAAGGCCTTTTGGAGGCTGTAGGAAGATGTAGTCTCGCAAATAAACTGATAAAATTTATGAAATTCATTATGATTCAGTGAATTTCATCAAATATTCCCTCGCAAATTCTACAGAACACAAAACCAATTTAAGGAAAAGTCTGAGGAGGAAGTTCCAATTCAAACTGCGATACACGCTAAAATGATTGAAGTTGGTATGAGTACTCGGAACTAGAGGATTTCCCTGATTTTTTCCACTCTCTCAAACAATCCAATATTACCTCTTTGGAAGGAATACAATAAAGAAAAGGGTAAGGGTTAGATTATGCTTCACCACCCTCCTAAAGAGGTTAATCCCCTTTCAATTAAGGAAATATTTGTTTTGTAGTAGTAATAGAGAAAATAATTGAGGATAATAAATGAAAAACTACTCTGAGGAAAACTACATGCTGGGTATGCTTTGAAAGCAGATCCTTAAATTGAACTGTCAACTAGTGTACCTTAGTAAAGAGGGTTTTCAACAACCAAACAAATGGGTGTCCAACACCCACTAAATTAAGGATACCAAACATAAATATATTTTGATCCTGCAAAATCAAATCAGGATTTCCCTCCATTGGCTGCACAACCAGAACAGATCCAGGTGCATCCTTACTAGCCTGCCCTCATAGGATACCCCCAAAAAATACCAGCAGTACTGCTATAGATGACCCGACCAGCTGTTGCACCTTTTCATGTTCCAGTTTAGCCTAAAATTCCCCATGGGATCTTGAATTCTCTTGAGTCACTTATGGATCAACTGGAAACCATGGAGGAATGATGTGTGTCAAAAAACCAAAAAGAAGCCTTCCCCTGAATGGGTATATCTGACTCTTCCCTTATGAAAAATTAGGAATCCTACATTTCCAATTTTTAATGGATTTGGGGACCTGAAGTAGAATTTGGAGCATTTTGTATCTCATTGTGATCCCATGATGGGGACCATTGAACAAAAGGAGGTAGTGAAACTCATGTGTTTCATGTAATCACAGTAGGGACTAGCCTTTGTATGGTACATGAGTTTATAAGATCAGTCAATTATGGGATGGGAAGACCTTAATCATAAGTATCTATTCTAGATCATCTCAATGCTATAGAAGACAAAAGTCCTTGACCTATCAAGATGCAAGTAGTATAAGAATGAAAGGGTCACATATTTTATTTCTAGCTGTAAAGGTTTAACATATTTCTTAAAAAAACCACTTCCTTAGGATGAATTGTTGCCCATCTATATAGAGAAACTTCACGATGAGTTTCACACACTATATATTTATATAAAGTATACAATAAGGTTTCATGACCTTTCCACAATCACACAAATAGTGTAATACTCCATCACAGAGACCAATGATAAGTCTCAAGTAATTCCATCAGCTCAAGGAATGAAAGAAGGGTGTGTAGAGGCTGCCACTGTAACACTTAAGCAAGCCTCTGTGCTTGATCCCACTCTAAATCCCACACCATATCCGGAGACTCCACCACCTGAGCATAAAAAAACTCCCTCCTCATCAGGATGGTTAAAGATTGAAAATGAGAAAATAGTTTGAGTAGATGAAAAAGGCATATTCCATTCAAAATGACCAAGTCCGCATCTACATCATCTCAGCATTGGAAAACAATTCAATCAAGTTACCAAAGACTAGGAAGCCTATAAAAGATGGTGAAAAAAATCTCTCAAACTATTAACCCTTTAATCAAGTATTAGGGAACTACATTCATAATTTTTTTGTTTTCAAAGACCTACTACAAAATATGGTGGACTCTGGTCAAGTGAAAGTGAGAAATTTTCCTACTTAGGTAGCATATGTTTCTAAATCCAATCAAGAGTAGGAAAATTAAGGGTAAGAAGTTAAAATAAAGGTAACATTGAAGTTTAGTAATTGGATGGTCTAAAATACAGTCAACCAAACTCATTATATCCTTAGAATATAGTTAAAACAAACAATTTTTCCTTCAACTACTTCTATTACAACACAAAACAAATCCTCAGAAACTCAACCATTTGAACTGTAGTATCCTGAAAAGAAACATTTTCAAAAGAGTAAGAAGAAAACATAGAAATATGAGACTATTACAAAGCCAAATTTTTTATTAACTTTAGCAGGCTTCATGGCTATAGTCCCAGAAGTATGGGTACCACCTCACCAAATGATACAACAAGGGTCAACCCTCCAGAAACTATATTCATGAGACGAGGAGTTGATCTTCATTTACATTAATGTTATTAACTTAATAGAACCTTTACCAATTTAATAATTTTATTATGATCCCAAATTCCCTACACTTTATCAGGGAATTGGGGGAAGAGGCCATCAGATTCGAGGATACTGGGGAAGACATGGTTGTGTCAGGAGACACTACTTTAACCACACCCTTGATTAGACTATGAACATGGCCGAGACTCATGGGAGAGATCTCAGTGATCTTAGAAGGGAAAAGGATATTCCCCTACACATGAAGTGGTTTTCCCTAACATGATTATCCTAGTATATTGACTTGAGGATACATCATCTCCAAATCAACCTATGCATTCAATCAGACCTAGTTAGGCTAATCCACTAAGAGAAAAAACACATTTAACTCCAATTCCAAGGGAAGATCCATCCACATCCAGTATTTCATCCCCTAAATAACCTACAAAATAAAATACCCATATTGGGAGGTTTAGAAATTTAGACAATAATTAAAAGGTTTTGAAGAAATTATCCCTAGTGCTAGCCAAGTTGTCAATCCAAGATGCTCTGAGTCTATCAAAAATCCTCCAGGAAGAACACATAGAGGCATTGTCAAGACCTCAAGAATTTAAAGTTGAGGTAGCTATTGTCGAAGTGTATCATGTAGATATCAATCTTGAAGAATTCCACATGGTCATCTATTTCACATACTAGGATGTGAATGCTATCATATAGGGGAGCATCAAACCCTTGTATATATCTTTCAGGATAAATGAAATTGATATTCAATAATATTTTATAGACAAAGACTAATGAGTCAACCTCATTTTGGTCCAGAAACTATTCTATCCATGTTTCAATGAATCCCACTTGACACCCTCCACTCAAATGTTACAAGTTTATGACAAGAATGAGTAAAATACACTTGGTGAAATCAAGATAAAAATCAGTTCAGGGATCTCGTGTCTGACTCAAAATTCATGGTTGTTAGGTAAGATAAAACCTTCAACGTTCTACTGGGAAGAACTTGGAAACATCAGAATGTAGATATCCCATCTTCATACCACCAATTCCTCGAATATTGTATGAATGGAAAAAATTGGAAAATTTCATGATGAAAAATCCCCATTAAAATCCTGTAAATTGCAATACATGGATGCAAGATTATACCATAAGAAATGGAAACATTCAGTGGCTGATAATGTCTCTTGAATCAATTCCCTGAATGGTTTGGAAATGATCTCAACTAATAATTTCTATAAGATTGGTGTAGAGTAAATGCTTCCCATCAATCAAATAGAAATAGTGTGACCAAAGTCATGCACACATTCAATGACTTCTATGATGTGAGTCATAATAACTGAGCCCCATGACACTTGAGAAGTTGTCATCTCTTTGAGTGATAATGGAATCCAAGATGGAAATGAATTCATTCCATCCCCCGAGCTCCAAAAAAATCTATGTTACTTCAGATGGGTTGGAAAAAAATTCATGCCAACAAGGGAAAATGGAGATTCTCATTCTGAGTCCCTTATATCCCCTTAGGAGATCCAAAAAGATCTCATGCCATCAATAGATCCAAAAATGGTAGTGTCATCTTGTAAATGTCTTGATGTTAGATCCTCCTCTATCTTTGAGAATCTTGATTCATTGCCTACTTATAAAAAATGGAATAAGAGGTAAAGAATGGGGAATGGGAAGTGGAGGAAGACCTCATGGATTCACCTCCAGCATCTGAGGAAGGTGTCTCCACCACTGTTAATGAACTCATAGAAGTATATTTGGGTATGGATGAAGATCCACTTTCCACTTTGATAAATGCATCCATGACTGAAAAATAATAGGAGGTGTATACATACTTCCTAAAGTAACAACAAGATGAGTTTTCTTGGAATTAAATAGAGATTCTGGGCCTTGATCCCAAGGTAACCACCCACCACTAGGTTTTTACAGAAATCATCGGGGATACAAACTGGAATCCAAAAGGACACACCTAACTCAAACCTCCAAAATTGAGGCTGAAGTGGATAAGATCAGCAAAGATGAATTTTTCTTGGAGATACAATATCTAAAATTTCTAGCAAATAACCACCCTAAGAAGAAGAGGAATGGGAGGATTATAGTTTTAATCAACTTCAAGGATTTTAATCGACACTATCCGAATGATGACTTTATGATTCCAATAACAGAACTCCTGATTGATTCAACAACTGGTTATCAAGCCCTCTCTTTAATGGATGGCTATTTAGGGTACAAACAAATTTGGATGACCCTATAAGATGAATAATCCAAATCCTTAAGATACCCCATGAAATATTTTGCTATTAGGTAGTCCCCTTTGGCTTGAGGAACATGGGAACCACATACCAACATTCCATGTATCACTTCTTCAGACCCACCCTGGAGAAGTATCTTGAATTCTATGTTGACAATATAGTGGTTAAGTCCTAAAAATGTTCTGACCATCTAGCTAACCTAGAGACCATACTCAACAAGCTTCAACAACATAGCCTGAAAATGAACCCCTTAAAATGGGATTTTAGGGTAACCTTGAGGAAGTTACTTGGATTCATTGTATTCCATGATGGCATTGAAGTTTACCCTATGAAAACAAAATCTATCCTTATCATGTCAACTCATCAAACCCTTAAAGAGTTGAGAGGACTTTCGGGACACACAACCAACATTTGGCACTTTATATCTAATACTACAAGAATGTTTTTTCCCTTCACCAAACTAATGAAGAAGGGGGTCACATATAAGTGGACCATTGACTATAAAGAATCATTTTACAACCTCAATAAATACCATTTGATTCCACCAATTCTAATGAAACCCATTGAGGGAAATATACTCATTATATGTGATAGAACTGGAGCAATAATTGGGCGCATTCCTTGAGTAGAATAATGACATTTGGAATGAAAACAACCTTTATTATGTTAGTCAAACCATGCTCAATGCTAAGACTTGTTATTCTGATATTGAGAAGAGCTTTATGACCTTAATCTTAACAGTTTAAAAACTAAGGTAATACTTATAGCACCATGAGGTGTAATTAATCTCTCATGATAACCTTCTCAAATATATCATCAACCTTCCTATGTTGATAGAACATCTTGCATGGTGGGAAATTATTTTATAGTATTTTGATATACAATTCATGCCTCATAATGTAGTGAAAGGCTGGACCTTTGTATATTTCATTGAAGAGCATGCTTCTACATAAGAAACATCATTAAATACTGAATTTCCAAATGAAGAGATATCTTATATTCATGATAGACCCCAAACATGGAAAATGTATTTTAATAGTGCATCTAGAAGCCCAAACGGAAAGAGAATAGAATGTCCTAATATCAAAAAAGTTAGGTTTGGGATCATGGTAATCTTTTTAGAAAAGGATGTTTTACCTTCCTCTTTCTAGTTATCATAATGATGTACCAACAATGAAGCAGAATATCAGTCTCTCATTGAAGTCGTAGAACTGTTTCTCCACGTACTAGTAGACTACTTGTAAGTAAAAGGTGAATCAAAGTTGGTAATCAAACACATCAACGGGGATTACACCATTAGAAAAGAAGATCTAATCCCCCTTCTTGATAGTGTTTGGGGGTTAATGGTGGAATTACCCTAATATACAACATTGAATCACGTCCCATGATCAAAAAATGGCTAGGAAGATGAAATAGTGAAAGTAACTACAACAATAGTAGATCTAAATGAAGATGAAACAATTATTAGTATTACCCATCACGGAATGGTTTCACCTTTTTTTCAAGATAGAACAAAAGATCAATGAAGTCAGACTTATCCTTGATCCATATGGTTCTACCATTGGGTGGATGATACGCATCATGGAATATCTCTAATATGGAGTAATAATATCAAATTGAGATAGGAAAGAGAAAATCCGATGGTGAGAAACCAACTTCACTCTTTATGACAACCCAAATTAGTAGAAAGTTATCTACAAATGATGCTTCAATGGAGTCTTTATCAGGTGTATCAATGGATAAGATTTTTCTCCTGTCATGAATGAAATGCACACTAGAGCCTGCAGTGCCCACTAGTCAAGCTTCAAGCTTTCCAATATAATATGAAGGCTTTAGATACTTCTGGACTTTATTGATGAAATATTTCATTGAATTCACCAAGATGTTTTATTCCCTCCAAGTGCATATCTACTTAATCCATCAACCCCTATAGTTACTACACATATCCAAATACTTCTGGACATTATATATATGGGGAATGGATATTGTAGGGACATATCCTCCCGCTACAACCAAGTAGTTCAAATACATCCTAATTTCTTCTAACTTCTTATCAAAATGGACCGAGGAAATACCCCTCAAATTAGTCGGGGCCATAAATATTCATAGATTCTTTTAATACAACATAATGTCTAGTTTTGGGGTCCCCAAAACAATACTAACATAAAATGGAACCAATTTATGTTCTCCTAAGGTAGAAAAGTTATATCAGGAGTACAATATCAAATACAACCATTAATACCACTACTATACAACGATTAATGAAAAAATTGAGGATTTCAACAAGCCCCTACTGAACATACTCCAAAAAATGGTGGATAAAGATAAAAATTATTGGTTTGAAAAGCTCTTGAATCCGTATTTTATTATCATATTACAATCTGTACTACTACACAGGTGACCTTGTTCTCACTAGTATACGGAATAGAATTATTCTTTCCCATAGAGGTCCAGTTTACATCAATCTACGTTTCCATCTGTGATCAAATAAATTCAGTTGAGAAATCATAGAAATAACATGATGAATTGGAGTGCGACTGGTTGATAAAATATTGAATATATTTCACCACTTTTTGGTCTATCAAAATTAGATAGCACGAGACTTTAACAAGCAGGTTTACCTCCATTCTTTCATATAAGGATAACTTATATTGGTCTTTATAACATCAATGATACGAGTAAAGAAGCCTCCAAAGCTTGAACAAAAGTGGGAGGGACCTTACTACATACACAAGGTTTACTGTAACATACATTATTCCTTAATCTCAGTGGATAGAGAGGTAATTATGACTCCAACCAATACAAAATTCATGAAGAAATGTTTCATTTAATCACACGACCCTCATACTGGCTGCAAGATGTTAAACTGAATAGTTATCATTTATTTCACAACCTTAAAATTCCTGACATAACAACCATGCCATATGACACTAAACTATGTGGAATCATCATCCTTGTGGAATGATGATAAACTGCACATCATATGGTCCTTGTCGTATGACCTAAAACTGCAAGACAACATTTTTTTCTCACCGCATAACATTAAATTACATGGTTTCCATCCCACTCATTTGATGTTAAGCAACCCAAAAAATACTATGAGTTGAGACACTCCTCCAACATGGTCCCATAAATATGGGCCTCCATATCAGGTGTAAGTCCCAATCACATCCATCAAACCCATTAGCAGGTTGAGATGTTGTCTTGGCCACTCATAAGGAATAAAATATTGGTAGCTCCCATGCACAAGCCCCACTAACATCATCTTCACCCCATAGTGGAACTTGGGCCCCCTTTATGGGTTTAAGTCGCAATAATATCACATACTCATTGCATGATGATAAACTGCATGATATTTCCAAGAAATATGTATGGCATGGTTCTCATTCTAATGTGATATGTAATAATTCCCAAATCTATGATCACAAGCCCAGTTGCAACATATAAATATCCCCCACTTCTTATGTACGAGTCAGATCTGTATAGGTAAAACTACGTGTGGCTTGATTCTCATTATAATGTGTTACATAGTGATGCTCGGACCTCCCATCGTGGGTATAGATGTGATTAAGGAAAAGAAAATCCTTTTTTCCCTTTGTATAAACCAGAACTTCATAGGGAACTCTTCTAGAACATTTGGCTTGATTCTCATTACAATGATATACATAGTGATTCCTAGACCTCATGTTTTGGTCCCAACCATCATTATGGAATGTTTCAAATCCCCCTTTACCTAGTATGAATCCAGACTAATGTGGGGAAAAATTTTCAAGAACTATTTGTGGCTTGATTCTTACAACATAAAGATACATAGTGATTCCTAGATCCTACATCCTGGTCCAACTACAATACTTCATTCATGTCAGGTGACCCATGTCCTTACCGCCAAACATTAAACGACACAATCAACTTCCTAATGGAATGATGATAAAAGAAACAATCTTTCAAAAACTATGTGTTTCTTTATTCTTATTCTAATGAGATACATAGTGATGCCCATATCTTCAATCTCAGGTCTAGTTGCAACAACACCCCATTTACCTATATATGAATAAGCCCTACATGGGAAATATTTCAAGAAATATATATGGATTGATTTTCATTCCAATTAGATATGTAGTGATGTCAGAATCTCCAATCTCAGGTCCAGATTCAACATTTCATTTCCCTCATGTCAATACATCTTCATCCTTAACACATGAAATTATATTTCATGGTACTTAAAGAATTACGTGTGGTTTGTTTCTCATTAAAATGAGATACATAGAGATATAGGGATTATATATCTTGGAACAACCACCGAAAATTTTAAATTCTCCTCTTTTTCCCTTTTATTTCCTTTGAGTATAGGAATAAACCTTTTCCAATCCTTATTTCTCACACTGAGCATAACTCACATGAGCTTAGAAGTTTTGGTAAAATAATTCCCTACATGAGTAAGACATATCAATTCACATTGGGGATATTGGGGTTCTGGATAAAAGACTTTAAAAATAACATCGGTACCCATGTACCATGAAAATAAACTATACTATATCTTCAAGAACAATATGTATCCTGATTATCATTCCAACAAGATATGTAGTGACACCAAGATCATATCTTCTGGCCCAGCCACCATAAAAATTTAAATTTCTCTGTCCTTCCCTTTTATTTCATTTTATTTGTGGAATAAACCTTTTCCAATCCTTGTTTCTCACACCGAGCATGGATCACGTGAGCTTAGGAGTTTTGGTAAATTAGTTCCCATCATGAGTAAGACATATCAATTCACATTAGGGATATTAGGGTCATGGATGTAAGATTTTAAAAGGAACATCAGGTGTCCTCGTCACATGAAAATAAAATGCACGATTTCTTCAAGATCTATGTGTGGATTGATTCTCATTCCAACAAGATACGTAGTGACATCCAATTCTTTAATCCTAGACCCAGCAAAAACATAGTACAAAAAATTCCCCCATTATGGTATCGATAAGTCAGATCTACATAAGAGAATATAGTTTGGGTTCTCACCCTATGTGTAAGCCCATACTCAAACCCCCCTTGTTCCCACACACATTAATTCAACCAGTGTGGGGGATATTTATTTTAGAACTATATGTGGTTTGATTCTTTCTCAAACAAGCAATGTAGTGACTCCCGAGTTCTATACCTTGGTCAAATTGAATTCACATCAAGTCACCTTCATCCTTATCGTATGACTATAAATAGGATGGCTAACGTCCTTGTCACACGATGTTAAAATGAATGTATAATGTCATTACAACATGAATTTAAACTATATGGATAACGTCCTTACCATATGACGTTAAACGACATGATTGATGTCTTGACCACATGAATTTAAATTGCATGGTACCTCAAGAACTACCAATAGCTTGACTCTAATTCTAATGAGATATGTAGTGATGTCTATGCCTCATTTCCTAGTCCCATCCATGAGGTAAGAAAAAAAATTCCCCTATCCTAAATATGAATAAATATATCTGGAGTATATTTTAATTCAGATCTCCTCATTAGGGGGCCCACTAAGGAAACATAGATGCTCCTTTTACATATGAGCAAGACTTTTGAAATTGACTCTACAATTTATGGAAAATATCAGTCCAAATGCTCCCTTTATGCTTGTAAATATCCCATCCACATGAAATACTTCTAATATTGGACACTTTTAGACCATCATAATCTTTCTTCAGCTTCTAGTGATAGAATTTATGATACCTGAGGACTATTGGACACTTAGGTACAACTCTTTATGATGTCTAGTACATGTCAATATCCAACACCTTCTAAAAATTATCCACTTCTTATAACATGTTACAGACCGTTCTCTTTATAATCTAGTAGATCATTACATATCTATATATACCAACTAAACAATCATCATATGTAAGGGTTTAACACCTAGTATCCATATTTTTCAAATACCTTTTGCAACATAATATGTTACATAATTTTCTTGTATATTGGTAGCTTTAATCTTCTTTATCAATTTGGATATGGGATATACCATCACTTTATTTATTGGGTGGAATCCCGCTCCATCACCCATGTACTCTAAGAAATATATTATATGCTCAGTAAAAAATACAATCAAATAAATATTCACTTCAATCCACCCATTATATTTTTATCAATACATTGAATTCCCAGACACCATAGATACATGTCAATATTTCTTTCAAACTTCACCCTTTATCTCCACATTTTGAATATAAATACAAAGGGATTAATTTTCTTATCTCAATTATTGACACTATGAGTACATTGGATGGTGATGGGGAATCATTGGGGTAATATTGATTGGATGGTTCATGTAGAGTTTAATTCTATATCTTTGAGGCATATTTTATCTTTTATGAAATCACACTGATGGATTGTAGGCAGAAAATATCAATATTTTATTCTTGTATATGAGTAGCATTGAATCTAAATGTTCAATAATTTTATAATAGTAGAATTATTTTATTTGGTTGTGGTGGTAGACGGATTATAAGAACATTATAATAGCTTATCCAACCACATAATCCATATAGTACCACATCTTGATTCATGTATGATTCATCCAATTTGTGCATGTTATTTTCTTATATATTTTTTATAGATATGACCATACTAATTAGTTTTATGGTATCTTTTAATTCTTTCCATGTGCATGTTGGTATTGGAACATCATGTTACAATGGTGGAGTTTTATAATTCACGAGTTTAGTTATCTAGACTGGATGGAACCCCTTTGGTATGAACCTGGTCTTTATAGTTCATTCATTGACTTCAAAAACAGTTCCTAACATATTTACATCAATATATGAAATGTCTTTAAATAATATTACCTCATATTTATAGCTTAATCTATGGAAATACTATACACTCTCAATAATATTACCTCTTTTGTATCAATTCTTAGTATTTGAAGAATCCAATGGATTGATACTATGTGTGTTGTATTTTTTACAATAGTTAATAAATTAGATATATAAGGAAAGGGTTATATTGAATATATAAGGAGTTGTTTATGGTTTAAAAGGAAAAGGTTTAGAATCTTTCATTCCTAAAAAATGAAAAGTTCAAGTTTATGAAAAATATATAGTATCACTTGATGAAATTTTGATTCTAGATGAACCAAACTTATTTGAATCCATTAGTATCTTATATATAGATTGTAATTTTATTGAATCCTATTTGTGGAATGACAATTGTTTAAGTTCAAGAAATGTTTTTCTAGATTCACTATCAACTCTAGTTTTAGAACATGTATTTTAAAAGTAAATTGAATATACATTCTGAAATACATGAGATAGCTATATAGAAATAGTTTAATTAGAATAAGGGAAAAATGTAAATTTTGGATGATGAATAAGGTCTGAGGATACTTAAGAAAAATGTAAGAATTAATCAAAAGGAAGTTGGGAAGAAAGTTATAAATATATAGAGTTTCAAAGTGTTGAATTATTATACATTGGAAACTAAATGTATGTAATATAGAGGTTGGAATATGATTTGAATCTAAAAAATTATAGAGGATGATTTATAAAAACATTATAAGATACTTATATCTAGATTTGGGATTTTATGTCGATGATATGGTAGATTATCTATAATCTTGTTAAAGATATCGAAGATTGTGTATAATATGTAAAAGAAGAATTAAAGTCTATGTTGTGAAGTAACTGAAAGCTAACATAGATTATAAAATTTTAGATATAAAATACATTAATAAGATCTCAATGTATAAATACTATAACCCAACACTTACGTGAGGGTTGTTTATTTGATGAATTTTTAGAGATGTTACAAAGTAGAATTCTAAAAAAACTTGAAATTTCTTTTAGATATTTGAAGTAACAAATATCATTATATATTAGGAATAAACTATGATCTAATATGTGATATTTTATATAGGAATTTGATAATCCACAAAGTAGTTCAAGAAAAACTTATATGGAAGTTAATATGCAATACCAGTTTAGTAGAAAAAGGTTGATACCAAGGATACCATAAGATGAGTAACTGAGGGGTTGGTTGATTGGTGAGATCACTAACATTGATAGGTGAATTATATTGTTTTGGGAATATACCTTCATGTTGTAACCACTTTAGAAGAAGATGTATGAGTTTTGTCCATAAGACCAAAGGCACACATGCTACCTTGATCGCACTTTTAAAGTGGTTTTTGATAAAATGAAAAAGATATGGAGGACCCTATATGAATTATATTCTTCTATATATTAATTAAGTTTCATCATGAATATATAGTTTTTATAATTTGTTGTTGGAAGAGATATAAATTTTGTGCCATGAAAGACTATGTCCCACCATGAGTAGACTTTCCCAAGAATATGATTGACATTGTGGTGAGTAAATGATGCCACAAAGGTGATCCCATAAATGTTAATTTCATGGATATTTGGAGATAAATGGGTTTTCATGCAATGAATTGGTTGTCCATTATAGAACCAACAATACATTTTTAAATTGATCATAATATATGATTCAGAATATGGCTAGTTAAAGGAGTAGATCACACTACGAATGAGACCACAAAAAGCTTTGGGTTCAGGCTATTTTTTGAGGTTTGTGACATAAAGAATAAATTAATGTCAGGAGATATTATAGGATAAAAAATTAAATAAGAGGTTCATTCCATAAAAAAATGATTTATTTTATGAACTAGTTTTTCTAGATTCAATGATGAAAAGTGTACAACATGACATTTTATGGAAAATCCTAGGTATAAGGATACACCATTGTGTTTTTTATAGAATCTGGAGACTATTGACACCATTTTTGACTATATAAATGTCCCTATGGACACTACTTGAAATAGTGGATATAGGTCTACGTGGTTGAAGATACTTCTGTGGTTCCAAATAGTGAAAAGTTTTCCTATTTCCATGGGTGAAACCATGGCAATAAACCCATATCCATAGTTTGGAACTAGTCTACAGGCCTTTACCTATAGCCATGCCAATACGAGCCATGATTCGTTAAACCGCGGCTGTTACCTATATCCATTATTACACACTGTGGTTATAGACTTATTTTTAGTAGTGTTTATTTCACAGGAGAATGGGTGAATGAAGCATGAGTCTTCTCCCAAGAGTGATGAATGGACTATCTTGGAGTATGAGGTGTTGTCTTATCAACTTTAGCATACTCAGTGGTGTTTTCCTAAGACCACTTTGAAGGTTTTAGAGCCTCGACATCAACATCTTTAGATCGAGTCTTTTTGTTGTGTATAAGTCAACCAGCAGTTGTTTTGGATTTGACTTGATAAATGCCTTTCATCAATACCCCCTAAGGTTTTGAAGAGATCCACACCATGGAATACCTAGCCTCCATCTTGATCGATGCATCTGAGGGAGGAAGTGTCATTGACATTTTGGATACCTCCATGGCTATTAGGATCCATAAATGTTAGGATACCATTGAATTTTCCTCAAGACTAACATGCATACGGGAAAGGTTCTTGACTTTTGAAGAAATTTAAACTATCAAGAAAATCGATATGGAGCATAATCATTTCATATAAAATCACTACCATTGTGAGCCACCCGTATGATGTATCTAAGTGATATCTTGTATGTCCTCAGTTTGTAATTCTTTTCCTTACCTTCATCGATGAATGTCCCTATCAGCAGGTTACCAAATGGGAAGAAGTTGATTTCTCCCGACACTCATCACATTTCCAAATGTCAGGTTCAGAGGTTGGATTCCAAAGACAACCTGAACAAAACTGGTGGAATCGACTGTCTGGGATTTTAACTAGGCTCCTCACTACATATGAACTAAAATGTGCTGCAATAAAACCCCACGACAATTGAAGAAACCCTAAAATTCTAAATAGACCATTCTCATTGTATGTATGTAGCAAGAACCAATAAGTTATCACCAAGACAGGGGTAGACAACCATATGTACGTCCCCTCTACTAATTTTTCCATGATAACAAAAGTCTGTGGCATCACACCGCCATTATAATCACAGACCGAAAGAAGATAAATTCTTATCCATACTGTGAGGAAGCTGGGTAGGAAAGTTTTTAAATAATCCTTGGGATTGACCATATAATCCTGATAAGTATACTGGAACTTCTCCAGTATATGTCAAAATGTTCCACGAGCACCCCAATTCTCTATAGTGGGGCATAATGTAGGGTTCCTGCAAGTAAGACCTTATCCTGATGTTTCAAGAAAAGAATTCATTCATGTTTTGAGATGGATTTCACCCTTGGGGTGTTGATCTCTTTTGTAGAATTTCTTCACCATCTTGAAAAGATCATGGGCTAATGATGGTGTCCTTTCAGCATCATCACATTTTATCGTTAGTTGGATGAACTCATTGTACATCTCCCCTAGAATGGGGGACCTAGAAATTTGGTAGACATCCCTTAGGCCAATACCAACTTCACTATATGTTAGGTGGAAGGAATTTTTCTATAGACTCCATCATCTTAGCAGTTCGGGGATGATATATAGGTTCTTGTAGATATAGGTTTGTCTAGCCTAAATTTCCTCATATATGTAGATGTCTTGAAGCTCATTTTGTAATTTTGAAATTTTTTGGCACAACCAGTGCACCCACATCCACTTGGTCCCAACTCCCTCTCCAGAATGAAAATCCTAGTCTCCCTTCCAACATATTGTCTGATCTATCTATGAAGCACAAAAGGTTGAGTCAAAATAATGGGTCTTCAATTCTTAGATATATGGATTCAGATCTGGAGTGAAACTGTTGTGATTCATGATACATCCAATAGGAACCATTCCATGATTAATATAAAAATAATTGGAGAAAATTTTGGAAGAATGAAATTTTTTGTGCTTTACAAACCAATACTTCAAGAAGTAACTCTGAGCCCCAAGGATAAAAGTGTCCCTCAAAATTATATGATCATACAATGATAGGAAATCACTTATTGGGTACTCACATTGATACAATTCCAAATTCTTCTCTATATATGGAAGAGTAGATTCAACTATATCATAATAATTTGGTCCAACATATTTGATCATCTTATAAGAAAATGCAACAACTTGTTTAGTAGAATTCATCAAGGTATCCATTAAAAAAATACAAGAAAGCATCAATTTCTCCCATTAATTTAAAATGTTGACTTAGAAAAGTTAAATTATTTGACTTAGAAGAATATGAAATTTCAAGAAGGAAAATCCTTGCATAGGTATGTCAGCTAGGTTCCATGCACAATCCCTTCAATGAGGTGCCACATCCACGCCCTTCGACGAGGTGCCACATGAAAGCCCCCTGATCAAGTCCTTTACAAAGGATCCTTGATGAGGTTTTCCCTACATAGAACTATTGATAATGTTGTATTACCATAAAATATTAATTAGGAGAACATCATGAAAATGAAAGCATGAAAGAGTTGAGATGACTATCTAAGTGGTGAGATAAGAAATCACCAACCTAGAATATGTGAAAAATAGAAAAGGCACCTACAGTATTTATAGACCCCACTAGTCTGCACACCATACCTATGACATTGAGTTTCACTGTGGACCTGTGCCCTATATTTTCTCACCAAGAATACTCCTTCAACCTACGTTGATTCCCTACACAATTAAACAACACCCCCTTTATAATCTTTTCCCCATTCTACCTTAGTGCAACACCCTCTTCTTTCGATTGGGTCCAATCCTAAGGGGTGTATTTTGTTGACACTCTATATTCTCAAGGGGATTAAAATATTAGTAGAAGAACTTTAATCATGTTAAAGTGGTGAAGATATCTAATAATAATCCAAGGGACTCACCCAAACTAGCCTGCAACAACCCTTACACACAAAAGGTTCAGGCAGCCCCCCCTACACAGCACTAAAATGCAGGCCACCCCTAGGTGGGAGACCTACGGTGAGAACCTACTCCCAGGACCAACATGGGAAACCCCGTTCTACCAGGGTCCCCTATTTTCCTATAAGTAGGTCCCTTGGGATCCTCATTTTCACAACTAGAAATTTGGAAGAATCCCCCAAGCTTTGGTTGCACATCCCCTTCACCAAGGTTTACAAAAATTCTTTAGGTAACTCTCCAAAATCCAAGAGAAGATATAATTAAGAGGGATAAGTGAGATAAATGACCCTTCAGAGTCTTAAACATAAGAAACCTATATGAGTATCTTTTCTCCCATATTTAACAACCACCTATGCGAGGCCCCTTCCCTAATAAAGGACCTATATGAAAGCCATATAGGGACACCTAAGGAGACCTATGGTTCCTAGTATGATGCCTTACCCAAGTGTTGTTTCCTAGGCGGTCCATTTTTGGAGGCATATCGATCTCACATAGGCCTATTCCCCCTGTACAAATCACTTATAATTCCTCCCAATACCTACATGAGGCGGTTATTAATTTTAAGCCAGGACCTGTGTGAGACTCTCTTTGAGTCCTCTTCCAACCCACCAATGGTAGGGTTCCTTTTCCTTTGGATCGCTCATCAAAAAGGGAAAAAATTGAGGCCTCCACATAAACCTAGAGACTTGAAAAACCATGGGAAAATTGAAAATAGCGTGGCTTCCATTTTGATATACATTCATGTGGTCATAGGTTTCCCTCACTTGTCCTACCATAGAGTAAGGGTCCTTAGGGTGCATATGGAGATGAATTCCTATGGTCACGAGGACCTCGATATTGGGGGTGATTCTAGATAACACCTAGTCTTAGGTTCTAGGGTTATAAACATAACATTTCTTAGTCATATCTAAGACTCTAAGACTATAGTTATATGTGGGGAAGGTTAGGATAACACTTGATTTTATATTCAACATGGAATGAGATCCTCCTCCCTTGATACATAACTAATTTTATGGATTCCATCCTTGAGTGACCTCCTAGACTTTCTTGCACGACCTCTCCTACTTTGTTCCTTGACTAAAAATTGAATTTTTATTGAATGTATGACAAGTACTAGCCCAAATAACACAGGGAGGAAGTGGTGATGCCCTAGAGAATCACCTCCAACAAAGATCATACATTCATTAGGTAAGAAACCTGGGCTGGTGTACAAAATCAACCTTTCCTCTAACATACCTTTGTTAGCAAGAGCATCAGCTACACCATTCCCCTCCCTCCACATGTGAAGAATTGAAGTTCCATGATTAAGAAGGATGCTTAATTTTCTAATGATATACCTTAACTGCCATGGAACATTACCGTTGTTCTATAACAGCACAACTAGAACTGATGAGTTAGAATCCACTTTAGATATATCCATATTGATGTTCTTGCAGAGTGACAAAACTGTTTCCATAGCATGGGCTTCGGCTCCTATCGACGTGTCTTCACCGCAAAAAGAACTAAAAGCGAGAAGGACCATACCCCTATTGTCCCTAACAAGGCCTCCCCTCTCATAACTCCTTCTAGACAAGATCCATCCACATTCAATTTAATTTTGGAGCGAGGGGCCTTCCAGCATACCCATCGCCCCTACTGCATCACTGAGCCTCTATGCACGCAATCCATAAGAATGACCCTCCTAAAAGCAACAGTATCCACCCCCTTTAATTAGCGCACCCATCTCCACAAGCTGCAACTTAACACGGATTGGAAGCAAAGTGAACGACCGTTTGATGCCCTCTCTAGACTTGTTACTTGCCTCCCATAGAGTCCAGCAGGCCACTAGAAAAACCATACATCAAACCTTTGATTCCACCTCTATCTATCCAACACCCATGAACTAGTCTTCCAAAATGTTCTGAATTGAAACCCAACCCCCACTGATGTTCATAAATTACCTTAAGTATCCCCAGATCACTCTCTCCCAATCCCCAGTAAAAAAACATGTTCAACAGATTAATTTTGAGAGTTTATATAGCCCGGGAAATAGGAAGCTAACGCCACCCCTTCTTCTGGATATTGTCCTCCATTGAAATGGATTGATTTCTTATTTTCCAAACAAGAAAATTTAATTTCCCCAGAATAAATTTTCACCAGAGTCTATTATTCCAATGATTTCTGCTGACCCGCACATGTGTCAACTTGGTGTAATGTCGTCCACAAAACTTCCCTGAATTGGATCCTATGAATATGGAACAGTCAGGTTCCTCCACCAGATAGATGGAATCGTAGACCTCCTTCTACTCAGATTTGAGGATGGAATTTAGAAAAGAAGGATGTATGGAGGCCTCTTTGAAAGTGATCTTTGTCACTTGACATCCTAGGAAAAATAGCTCCTCTACTGCCAAGTTATCTGTCCACAAGTTGATGTCACCAAATCCAACAATCCATCTTACTTGCTCCTGTAGGACCTCCAGAAGGGCACTCATGCATCTACCAAGGCTAGACAACCTACTATTGTTATCAGCCCAGCTCCGCCAATCTTCCCCGTACCTGTTTTTAATGAACTTCGCCCATACAGAATTTCCAACGACTACCTCCCCGACCATTCTTTCCTGCATGGACTCTATAGTTTCAACCACATTCCATATCCCAATACCACCCTACTCTATTGGCTTGGCCAGCCATTTCAAAGAAGCCCAATGACACTGCCCTGTCTAATTTTCATCCCACAGAAAGGAGTTCAAGATGGTCTCTAACTTGTCAGTCGTCCCTTTGGGGGGTTTAATAATGTAATGAACATGCATAGGGATCGAGGACAGAACATAGTTTATTAGTGTTATTCTTCCACCAAAAGAGAGAAATATGCTCTTCCAATTACATATTCGCCTCGTGATCCTATTCAAGATGTCATCAAAAAGAACCTTTTTAATTTTTACATTGGAAATTGGAGTACCAAGGTAAAACATTGGTAATTGATGTTGTTGCATGCCCAACCATTCCTGAATATCCCTGCTACGCCTCACAGATCATTTGTTAGATATAAAAACATAACTTTTCCTGAAATTGACCTGTTATCCGCTAACCACTCCATATGTTGTCATGATATTTTTGAAACCATCCACTGATCTTCTCTTGACATTAATAAATAACAAAATGTCATCATCAAACATGATATGGGAGACCAAGCTAACCTCTGTCTTATTCTTAAAAGGTATTAACCTCCCATCCCCCATCCCGTAGTGAATGTTCCTGGTAAGCACCTCCTGATCCAAATTGAAGAGGCTAGGAGACAAGGATTCTCCTTACCCCACTCCTCGAATGGATTGGAAGAAACCAAAACCTTTCCCCAGGAGAAAAATAGTGATCCAAGGAGAAGCATAGCACCTGAAACACAGATCACAAAACTATTCCTGGAAACCAAACTTCCTCATTACTCTTATTAAAAATATCCATTCCAAATAGTCGTATGCCTTATTCATATCCACTTTCACCATCAAATTGGATCCAAATTTTTTTAAGATCCTCCACCATTTCTCTCCCAACTCCAATGGCTCCTTTAATGCATCGAACTTGCAAAAAACCATGTTGCTCTTTAGAAAAAATCTTGGGAATCACCTTATGAATTATTTTGTTTAAAAGGATGGATAATATCTTATACAAAAATTGCAAATACATATCAGTCTAGGGTGATGGTTGCACTGTTGCTGAAGGAGCAGGATAATAACAGACTGGTTTGGGTGTTGGCCGCTTTCTTGCTTTTTTTATGTTGAGTCTGAGTCGATGAAGGTAGAGGAGTTGAATGAATGGTTCTATGAAGGATCTAATGGAGGTGCTATGAATGGTCATTGTGGATTTTAAAATTGATTTATTGTAGGTCTGATTTGGTGTTTTTGATAATTGTGTGGATGCTTTGAAATGGTGGAGTTGTTGGTTAAATGCATTAGAGTTGGTGGAATGTTCTTTGTGGCCATCTGGTTCGAGGTTTGAGGGTCACTGCATCTATCTTACATGGTTTTTATCTAGATGGGGTTTAGAGCAGTTGGTTTTCGTCTGGTCTTCACTCCAGAATCAAATGTTTGAGAGGGTATGTCTTTGCCATCGGTTCCAGGCCCATGTGCTCAGTTAGCCAAGAGCGAGGAGCAGAAGGAGGGTGACCTTATTGTTTATGATGCTTGGTAGGGGCTCTTCTATATAGGTTTGGTGTTATTTGGCCTTAAATATTTGTACCAGGGTGCTTTGATTATCTTAAGTCGTGAAGTCTTGTATGGTTTCTCACTTTTTTCTCAAAAGTGTTTGAATAATAAAAAATTTAATTTTTAGTCAGTCATATCAGTCTATATTGACTGATTTCGGTGGCATCTTTAACCTTGGTAATCCAAACAACCCTTGAAGCACAAGCATCTTTATTAAGCTCTCCTTTGATTGTCTTAAGTCGTGAAGTCTTGTATGGTTTCTCACTTTTTCCTCAAAAGTGTTTGAATAATAAAAATTTTAATTTCCAGTCAGTCATATCGGTCTATATTGACTGATTTCGGTGGGATGTTTAACCTTGGTAATCCAAACAACCCTTGAAGCACAAGTAGCTTTATTAAGCTCTCTTCCCCTAAAAAAGTCTAGAACTGCCCCCTTAACCTGTTCTTTCACAATCCCCCATGCCGTGATGAAGAATGAGCCCAGGAACACATTTGGTCCCGAGGCACTTTCCTTATTCATTTCAAACAACAATGCTTTAATTTACTCATCATTAGGCAACTCCTCCAGATCACGACAACCCCTTTCATTCACAAGCCATGGGATACATCCCAGGAAGTCCATATCTTCTCCACCCATTTTAAAGTAGTCTCCCTGCATGTTATCAGGTCCTGCCATCAGACCCTCAAAGTGTTTAAGTGCAGTCTCTCCAGCCACCTATAGATCAGAAGTAAACGTGCCGTCATCGAGTCTAATATTGATCTTCTTATCCTTCCTTATTTCCTTCAAGCATGCTTGAAAGAAGTTTGTATTTTTATCCCCTTTCTTGAGCCATAGTGCTCTAGATTTCTGTCTACCAATCCTCTCGATTTTCAGAAGTTTTCAGCCAAAATATTTTGCTTATCCACCAAGCAGGCAAACGTATCATCATCCCAGACCCCCCCCCCCCCACAGATTTTCCTCCATCCTCTCTATATAATTTTTTAAGTTTTACAGGTTGAGATCCTCTCCCCTACAGTTTCGACCCCACAATTGTAGGTCCCTTTTGAGCTTCTTCAGGCATCTCTTGAGGCTAACCCATGCAGATCCTTCCATCAGTTGCTCCCATGAGTTCTTCACAACCTGCAAAAAGTCACCTTTCTGATGCCAACTAGGAGAATAGTAGAAGTGCTTATTCCGAGCCTCAACCGATATAAGTGTGACCAGCAGAGGAGCCTGATCAGAAACTAATCTGGAAATATGAGAAACAGAGGCTTGAGAAAAGGATTCTAGACCTTGAAGGTTGGCTAAACATCGATCAAGTCTACCCTATATTCCTTTGCGATTGTTACCCCACGTGAATTTGCTCCCATTAAAGCCCATGTCCATCATTCCCTTAACCGTTAGGATGTTCCTCAAGTCCTGTATTTCAGAACTATTGGCGGGTGAGACACCCTTCTTCTCTGATAGATCCAAGATAGTATTAAAATCTCCACCAATAAACCATGCTGCATTACCAGGTTGAAAAATCTGCATTTGATTCTAGAGATTCATTCTTTCGGAATTGACACAACTTGCATACACAAACGTAAAAAAACCTCCACACTCTGCTCTAATCTTGGTAGTAATGTGTTGCGACGAAGCTTCCACAGACTCCACAGAGATACTATTCTTCCAAAATATCCAGATGTGATTATTGCATGCAACAATATGCATAGAGTCAGCAATGCCTAACGATCTGGTAAACGAGGAAATTCGCTTCAATTTTTGTTTATGTTCCATCACGATAGCCATAATTGCATCAACTCGACGTATCCAGGATCGCACCGCTATGCACCGAAGGTGGAGTGCAGAGGGGCTCTGAAAACTATGCCTCCAAAAGCAAGGAATCTAGCTCTATCCTCTCCGGGGACCATCCTCTGGTCAGGATTTCCATGAATACACCCTTCGACATTTGTGAGTCTGAAGAACTAATAGATTCCTTTGTCAGATGGCGCATGAGTAGGCTATGGACTTTCATCGGATCTGCAAGGTTTCGAAAATACCTCGGCAATGAAGTTAGCGCGGCGAGGGGCCACCGAAATAGAAGGGATGCAAGGCTGGACAAGACCATAAGAACCTGGTAATCCCAATAATGTCTATTTGAAGGACAGGAAGACTGAGGTCCCTAGCAAGCCACCCACCGCCCTAGAATTCGAAAAGGCACCAGACAATGCCTAGCCGACCTTATCCACCGGTGACAAACCAGAAGGCCCACCGCCCACCATCCGAAGCAGTTCCGTTGGAAGAAATATCCCTCCCCAGAACCTTCTCAGAAGGATCAAATGAAGGATGGCAAATCTTTGAGGGGTCCACATCCGAGCCGCCCGGAAGAGACGAAGTGCCAAAGGAAGCAGGGGGAGGAGGAAGCAACACACGCACATAACTAGACTCCATTTCCTCAGGTAGTCTTCCTGATTTTTAATTTACTATTCCTTTGTTCCTTCATCCTTCAATACTGGTCACAAAAATGGGAGGGGATATTGGCATCTTTAAATTCCTTTCTCTCTCCCTTCGGGTCTAGGGTATTGAGGTATTTATGTTCATGTCATTATATTGGTGTAAAAGTTCCTTGTTCAATAAATAGTCCAAAGTGGTTTTAAATTAGGAGACACATCTCGGTAGGGTCATTTTTAGTGGTTAAAATGAAAATGATTGTTTATTATTAATAACATCAATATAACAACCGTTTTATATTTATATAATATTGATAGTTTCATAAATATTATATTTTTTCATTAAATATATTTTTAAAACCGTCCATATAAGGAAATTTTATTTGATTCCAAACATCATCCATAGAGTAAATTAAAATTGATCACGACAGGATGGATGTTCAAACAACTATAAAATAGATTCTATGAATTATATGATGAAATAATTCATATTATAGTAGAATTATATACTTAATTTAAAAATTTAATAATATTTTATTATATTTATAAATATGGCGAGGAATAAATAAATATAATGAAATTGATATGGCTTATTTTAGAAGTCTTACTTTCCTCATTGAGACGACTCATTAGGTCAAAACCATAATGCTTCTAGGAATGATATTTTTCTTTGACCATGGATCAAATAATCTATCCAGGAGTGTTTAGGGATATATTTTGGTTGATATTTTTCATGGTAATGTGTTTTGTAAAATTAATGGAAATGGGTGGAAGATGGATGTATTTATAGCCGACAGGGAGGGGGTTTATTAAATAAATGATGATTAATTTTTTACTTTTGATCAAGAATTTGAATAATTTAGATTATTGAGACTAATTTTAGTAATTGATTCATTTGAGACCTAAAAAAGAGTTTATTAACTCATCCATTCATCTTGGATGTTGTCTTTTTTCCGTGTATTTACCTTTTTATAAAATACTACATTTTGCTGTATTTGACTATTTAACTATATATTTCACTACTTATAAAAATGGCCAAAACTTCACCCTTATTCAATTAAAAAACTGTGATTCAAAAAATGAAAACTATTTTACAAAAATAATATTATATTTTAGGAATTTTTAATATTTAATTCTAACATAAAAATTAGTGTTTTATTAAATAAATCCAAATAAGTTTTACTAAAAATGTAAGATTATACGTAAATTATGTTACATTGATTAAGTAATTATTTTATGGTATTTTTGGTATCTAATTTATTATTTAATTTATGATAAAAATTATTTAAAATATCAATTCATTATTTACCTAAATGGTAATTATATTATTCAAACTATTCAATTAGTATTGCAACAATCATATTTCCAATGGATATTTCTCCCATCTATAACTGTCATATATGCCATATAATTTATATAAATCCTTATTGTTTTCATTACTATTCACTAAATCCATTTCCTCCCAAAGGTATCTATACTTTATTTAAAAAATTAAAATCATATATATAATTTTTTGTTTTATTTTTACAATTTTTTTCATGAATGTGGTATTTATTTGGGATCAATACCCTATGAATTTTGAACTTATAATCATTCCCTTTATTTTTTTAATGTCCCGTATTATTTTTTTTCTAAATTTTATAGAGCGTATTTATAATTTGTATGTAAGTTTCAATATCACTAGTCGTATTCATTCTAGATGATGTACTATATTGTTGTATTATATTAATATTATAAAAAAGGAATTACATTGTAATGAAATTTTTATAGTAGAATATGTGGTTTTAATTTCCCCCATTAAATAATTCTGTAATAAAAATTTGGTTTATGAACCAATCCAAAAAATATTATGGGTAAATTTTCCTCATTGATTCCATAGTCTCCCAACTACCTTAATCTTATAATTCATCTAAAGTACCTTTACTTGACGAGTTTTCTTATTCCACCACTCTTTCACTTTATTGTCAAGAATGTGGACCGACACTTCCTCATAGGAAAAGTTCGTTCCTTGTTCTATTTCTTTAGTGGTGATTACATGTGTTGGGTATGACATTTACTTCTTTAACAATGGCTCATAGAAATAATCATATACTATGTAATTATTGATTAGAATTTCCAAATGATAAGAAAAAACACTAATTCTTTTCAAAATATCGAAAGGTCTTATAAATCATAGACTTAGATTTCCCTTCTTACCAAATGTTATAACTACCTTCCAAGGTGATTTCATTAATAATACTTGGTATCTTACTTGTAACTCTATATCATTTTTCCTATTATCAATATATCCTTTCTCTCATCTTTGAGCTATCTTAATATATTTTTGGATAACTCAAAATTTCATTATAATCTTCTCAACTAGTTTAGGACTAACTACCTTTATTTCCCTAACTTTATCCAAAAAAGTTATAATATGAAATATTTTTCCATAAAAATCATTGTATAATTCTAGTGGAATATTGGAGTGATAAATATTATGGGATGTAAATTCCACCAGAGGTAGGTATTGGTCCCAAGTGCTTTATAAGTCAAGTGGGCATGAACAAAGTAATTCCTCTAATGTTTTGATAGAAATTTCAAACTAACCATTAGTTTGATTATTATAGGTGGTTCTCAAATTTAACTTAGTGTTCAGATCCATTTGAAGAATACTCTAAAATATTAATTTTAAATGAGGGTCTTGATCAAATACAATTGATATAGGTGCACCATGAAGCCTAAACAAATTAATAATATAAGTCTTTTTAAGTATATCTAGTGGTATATCCTCTATTATTTATAAGAAATGTGTATAATTTACAAGGAGTTCCATGATAACCCATATTACATCCTTCTTCATGGATGTATTAGAAAGTCCATTGGAAAATTCTGTTGTGTATTATCCCACTTCTAAATTGGTATTAGTGATTTCATAAACCCTTGTAGAAGTTTTATTTTAGACGTTAATTTCTAACACATTGTATATATTTGCTCATATGTAGTGATTTCCCACTTCATAATTTTCCACAAAAAAATTTCTAATAAATTCTGATATATCTTAGCACTACCATGGAGTATTAGGAAATTTGGGCTATGGGATTCATTTAAAAATTATTTCATCAGATTGGGTTTTTCTGTTTCATATAATCTCTCACTAAACTTGAAAAATACATCTTCAAAGATGAATTTTGTGAAATTATTATCTTATATAGCTTTAAATTTACTTTTCATACCCCTGTCATCATTGAAAATAACAAATACTTACTAGTTATGGAAATACCAATTCATTGACTAATCTATTATTTAGTTGCACAAAAGTTTCTTCATATTCCTTTAACCATATGTATCTGAACCATTTACATGTCAAATTGGATAATTAGTAAGGTAATTAGCAAAAAAAATATACAAATCACTAACAATAACCAAATAATCCAAAGAAACTATGTATTCTAGAAATATTTTTTGGGTGTTCATTATTTAGCCACCTTAGTATTTGAACTATCAATAGATATCTCATCTTTTAAGACAACATGGCCAAAAAAATAAACTTTCTAAAACTAAAATTTATACTTATTAATTTCTCATATAACTCCTTGTATCTCAGAGTCTCTATGAAAAATTTTAGATAGCTATCATTCTTTTAAAAAACATAGAGTATACCTGAATATCATCAGTAAATACTATAGAAAATTTATCAAAATAATAATTGAATACTCTTTTCATCAGATTCCTAAATACATAGGGTGCATTATTTAATCTAAAAAGCATCATTAGGAACTCATAATGACCATAACTTGTATGAAATGTTCTCTTTCAGATATCAACAATTTTAAATTTTAATTAATGACAACAAAAATAATGGTCACCAATTAAGAAGTAGTCAGCTCCTTGAAATTGATCAAACATATCCTCAATGTGTGACAAAAGAAAAGATATTCCCGATATAAATGGAATTTATTTCTCTAGGGTTGATCCACAATATCATAAACCCATCATTCTTTTTTATAAATAGGATAGGTTCTCCCCAAGGTGAGGTACTACGGAATATATATCCAATATAAAAAATATATTCTAATTGATTATTTAATTCCACCAATTTCACTATATCCCTTCTATATGGTGGCTTGGATATGAGATTCACATTTGGGATGAGATAAATAGATAATTAAACCTCACAATCAAGAGAATTTCCAGGTAATTACTTAGGGAATACATCAATGTAATTTTATAAAATTAAGTAATCCTTAATTATTAAGATTTTATTTACATTTATAGATTTCATTTTATCTTCATATTCTCTAAAAATTTAATTAATTTTTAGCCACAAAAGATTGTTCCTAACATGAATCAGGCAATGAAGCGTCTCCTATAAAAATAAAAGATTATATTCTTGCCTTACAGTTTGTAATCAATTTATCATGATAGAAAATTATTGTGTAAATATTTGAGATCTAATCCATCCCAAGAATTATGTAAAATTAAATCATTGTTATAAAAATCAGGTCCACAAATATATCACATCCATACATTCTGAAAGGAAAAATGTGATATTTGATAAGATTTCTATTTGGTGTCTTAATGAATAAATCGTTCCTCAATGCATTAGGGAATGATTCAATGTTCTTAAAAAACCTATAGGATATAAAAGAGTTAATATATCTAGAATAAAATAGTATATCATCTAACTTTAGGTTTATGATCATAGTATCCACTATAATGTCTTATGGTACTTTAACTTTCACAGTAGTAATTGAATAAGCCCATAATTTATCCCTCAAATTCCTTTTAAGTAGATTCCCTTGATTGCATTGATAAGGGTAGGATCCCATATCATTGTAATTCAAGCACTGAGCATAGGTAGTATCTCTCTTTCTTTTTAACTTGTGAGCTTGAAGTCCATTATACCCATAATTTAAATAAACTCCAAATCCTTTCAATAAATTCCCAGGGTTATTCTTACTATAATTATTACATGTTGGAAACTCTACCATTCCATTCCTTTTCGTTTCCATAGTTCTTACTATATATAATAAAACCATCCTATCCTTATCATCATTTCATTTGATAGTATAATTATTAGATAACTCTCACTATTTCTTAATGTTACTTTCACTATATATGTACAAGATGGATTTTTTTATAGACAAATAGCCTTAAAATAATTGGATTTTGTCCATCAAAGAATCAATAGCCTTACTTTATGGATTGCATGCATAATCATTAGTATGCCACACTAATCTTGTAAATTTATCCTCATATTCAATAACTATTTATACTTCATTTTTCATAAATTCAGAAATTTCTTTTTCATATCATCTATTGCTCTTGAGGAAAATATTTCTCAAGGTATAATTCCTTAAAATCATCCCATTACATGATTTTTACCTCATCATCCTTCTTATTATTTTGATTCAATGACCACTAATGATTAGTATCTCACATTAGAATCTATATGAACATAAAAACCTTAAACTTTTCACTATATCCTAAATCATTGAATATTTTCTTTGGATATTTGATCCATTTCTCAAGAAATAAGGGGTTAATGGTTCCGTTGAAACATAAAGGCTATTATATCACGAAAGATACAATGATGTTACTCATGAATGATTACTAATTGGTTAATTTATATGAGAAATATTATTTGATAGAATATGAGTTTGTTTCACTAATATAGTAGTAATTTTCTCAGAACTATCACCAGCTTCATTAGTTTGATCAGTATGTAAATCCAACATTGATTATATGTGTTGGAATAGTTTTTTATCCTCCAATTATGTACTATATTATAAAAACTGAATTATAGTATTTAGTTAATTAATAAAATTATGAATTAACAATCATTGTATATAATTAAAATTCATTAATTTTAAATTTATATTAAATACTCTATCCCTTATAGAAAAAGTTCTTGAATTTTTGAAGGGTTTTTTCATAAAGTTGTATTCAAAATCTATATAATTCAAAATATGATTCATAAGGATTATTCTAGACTTTATTTTATACTAACTATAATAAAATTGACTATATATACCTAGAGATAATGGTTGTTTGTTACATTGGAAACTTCCAAAAACAAAATTATAGTATATTGAAGCGACTAGATACATATTTGACAATTACATTACATTGAAATTTAAATTACATCATAAAAAATAATAAAACATTGATATCGATCCCATTTTCATCATTAAATAACATTTATAAATATTTTTGTTTTACTAAGGATATAGTGAAATAATAGAAAGGTGTGAGATTTGACACTTAGTAAGGGGTAACATACAACTGAATACAACATGGAATAACTAAACATACAACATATGAATATAAGAAATAATCAAATAAATTATATATAAATGAATATATGATCATAAAATACCTATAAAAATGGAAATATATAATCACATTTATTATAATAATACATCTCAGAATGACATAATGTATAATGTTAGATATCAAAACCATATCATTGAGGCCATGTGCCAAGGAACCATAACTATAATGTTAAGGAATTTGGTTAAGAAAATATATCCATACTATTGAGGTATTATTCCAAGAAATATTACATAAATTGGTATACATACACCAAATACCCAAGCTATTTGGTCTCATTTGACCTCTCGATGCATCAAGGGGTTACATAATTTTATGTAGCACCCGTCACTTGCTAAGTACAATGCATTCATCATATAAGTGGAATTAATAATCAATGTAGAACATAATGTTCCCTAATAAAAATATTATATAAAAATGGATAGTTAATAAATAATTATTAGTATTGAAATAAAAATTATGAGGACCATAAATATTTTCCCATTTAAATAAATGGAAAAACCATCTAGGTAAATATCCTTGAATTTAAATTATGAAATATATAGTAATAAAAAGATATAGAATAAAGGGTATAAGATCATGTCAATATTAAAAAATATATATAAATAGTGGAGTATATATATAATACATACATGATAAAAATAATATGGACATGAAATAAAAATATATAGTCATGATAGAGTTATATAGAACACAATTGTTAGAAAGGAAAAAGAGAGGGACATACCATTATGAACAATACAAGTTACAGACTATAAATAAATAATAGAGGTAATGAGACATGGATAACTATAAAATAAAGGTAAAATAAAGGAGGAATACATTCAAAACCATTTTATAAATGAAAAATAAGTAGGGGTAGAGAATAAAGATAAAATTTATAAAATTTATGGATATTTAGAAGGAAAACCCTTAAAAAATTAAAAGAGATGGGAAAGATTATTTTAAAGGGAATGAATGAATATTTTTTTATTAAAACCAGAAATTAACTAGAATGTTTTATTTTAAAATAATAATGTTTTTTTATAAATAATAGGAATTTAATAATATTTATGAAAGTGGAACTTGAAATTGATGAACAAGAGATATGTTCACATTGATGTGGTTGATTTAAAGAAAATATTAGAAAGGGAACTAAAAAGATATTAATATCAACATAAAATAAAGGAAAATTTAAATATTATAAATATAGTAAAAATTTATTAATAATTTAAAAGAACATAAATGAAATGGAGAAAGTGTAAAAGAGGATGAGTGAGTGAAATTGAATAAACTGAATGGAAATGTAAAGCGAGAGAGTCCCATTAAGAATATTGTAACAAATAATGTAAGAATGAATCCAATAGATACAATATAAAAAGGAAAATTAAAAATTTATAATTCAATGGAATATTATATAGAACAATTCCATTAGTAAATTCTTATAGAGGATTAATAAATATGAGGAATCTTATTTCCATAAGATGATTGTGAGACAAGAATTCCCAACCTCAAGTTCCGACTTTCCTGGGAGATCTAATAACATCATGAATAGTTAAATTAAAATTCCTAATTTAATAATTTATAACATTATTAATTTTTATTTAATATATTATTATCCATTTATTGTTATATATTATTCATTTATTAGATTTGTTTTCCATTGTCTGTTGTTTGCTGTTGTTCGGTCTATTTTTCCAAAATCACATTGGTATAATGATAATAATCAATTTTTTGTCCTATGGTTATATAATATATATAAGCCTCAATATATATATATTTTACTTCATTCCTATTTTACAAAATTATCTTTTTTAATAGATATTCCAAAATGGTTTCAAATTAGGAAAAACGTATCAGTATGCTCATTTTAGGCAATTAAAATGGACATGATTTTTATTATTAAAATAATCTATATAACTACCATTTTATATTTCTAGAAAATTAATAGTGTCATAAATATTATATTTATTGATAAAATTTATTCTTAAAACCATCCATTCATGGTGGTAATATTTGATCCATAACATTATCTATATAAGAAGTTAAAATTATCCATGATGGTATAAAAGTTATAAACAACAATGAAATAGACTTTATTAATTATATAACCACATAATTCATATTAAATTAGAACAATATATTTAATTTTATAATTGAATAATATTTATTCTATTTATAAAGGGTAATAATAACAAATAAAATAAATAAATTTAATGTTCTTTGATTAGAAGACTTACTTTCCTTCTTGAGATGACGCCATATGACTACACCTTAAGGATTCTAGGAATTATTTTTTGACCAGGGATTTAAAAACATGGATAAAAAGGTTTTAGGAGGGCCTTTTTTAGAAAATTTTCATGTGAAGGTGTTTTGGAGGTGAAGAGAAATAGGTGGAAGAGGGGTGTATTTATAGGTGAAGGAGTTGGCAGTTTTTGAGTAAAATATTGATTAATTAATTATTTTTTCTCATCAAAAGGAAGAATTTATCTTCCTATGAGTATTTATAGTAATTAAAACATGTGAGGTGGAAATAAAGGTTTCTTAACTCATACATACCACTTGGATGATGTTTTTTTCCATGTATTTAACTTGTTATAAAATACCATATGTTGACATATTTCACTATTCACCAACATATTTCACTATTTTTGAAAGTTATAAAATCTTAAACCTTACATAATTCTTGTGTATCCATTAATTGTTTTATGAAATAAGGAAAAACATGATTTACTAAAAATGTACACTTATATTTATCTTATGAGGCATTGATTGATTAATTATTTCATGGTATTTTGATACTCATATATAATTATTTAATTTATGTTAAAAATTACTTAGAAATAAATAAATTAGTTACCATAATGGTAATTTAACAATTATAATGGCCATGTTACTATTCTAATGGTTATATTGTTAATATAATGGAAATATTTCTAATATATATTTATACTATTTATAATATTCATATATCCTTTATAATTTTTATAAATACATATTATTTCCATCATTCTTCACTCACTCTATTTTCTCCCAAGTTTCTCTATATTATATTTAAAATATCTAACCATTTTTATAATGTTTTTTTTTATTTATAATGTTTTTTAACACTTGTGATATTTATTTGGGATCATGAAACTATGGATTTATAAATTTTACTTATGACCTTTTTTATTGCCACATTTTACTATTTTTAATTTTATAGTGTTTATTTATGATTCAAATGAAATGCTCTATATCACTAGTTATAGTCATTATAGTGAATTTAATATATTGTTTTTTTGTACTACTATGATGAAATTAAAGGAACTAAATTTTAATGAAATATTTAAATTAAAATATAGGTTCTTAAAGGAAAATAATTTAAAAATATAAATCAAAACCTTCAATATTACTAATAACATGTTCATTGACATAATACCTTAAAACTGATGACATTGTTGAGTCATTTTACTAAAATGACTTATTTTTCTGACATTATTTAGATGCATGTATATTCAATAATTTTTTGATTAAACCTTCATTACATGAAACAAAAGATAGTTTGATGTTTTGGATTTTGTTATAATCATACCCAAATATATCAAAGTTTACCATTTATTAATTTATTCTAACCCTTATATGTTTATATTGTGGATTATAGGTTTGAAATAATATGTTTAAATTTTGAAGAAATACCTCTATGAGTTATAAACTATCATAGGGTTATAAATATTTCAATTGTATGGTTTTAACATGTGATTATAGTTTCTATGTGTGATGTGTTTCCATTGTAAAATACCTATGTATTTTAGTTGTAAAAATTTTATTATGATCCTTATTGATCAATGAGATTATAGGGATAAGAGGTTTGGAATTTCTGAAAATTGATTTTGAAAAATTCCATGAAAGGACTTGTTACTGATCAGGCAGATAGATGAGGAGCAGAAGAAGAAAAATTTTACAATCAATATTTGTCCAAAATTCTATTCTTGGACTTATGCATTATTATTATTTTCATCAATTAAGTTTCATGGTTCATAAATTATATACCTTATATTTTGATACTAAACATAATGTTACTTTTGAGTAAAAGAAAAGAGTTCCTTTGAGTGGAATTTGTAATATGCATTATGATATCTTTTAATGGAGTTTATGCACTGTTATGTAGAACTCCATGTATTTTTTTATTTTTTTGTTCTATTTATAATTGGTTATTTATCATGATTAGTTTTTCAATTCTGAGTGATTTAATTTCCAAAAATATTGTTTATCATTATACTCGGATCATTTTAGAATTAATAACTTATGGACTATTTAATTTAATGGGTATGTAAATTATAAGTTTTTTAAACATCAATTAAATCCATCTAAAAGTTCCCATATATGGGAAAACAGGAACCTCATAACATTCTCAACCATATGATCAATACTAATTCTTCATAGAGTAATATCTTTATATATTCCCTATATTTAACATTGTATGAAACTACTTTATTTTGAGAAAACACTGAGATTTCATTATCCTTGACCTTCCAAATTATTAAAACATCATTTATGGTTCCTCTAATTTATTATATGGTTCCACTTTAGTTACTTAGGTGATGAATTATTTTTTTAAATTACTCCATCACCATCACATGGATTCCCATCACCAACCTTTCACTTCTTTTTAAATTATATCATTCTACAAGACACCTCTTGAGTTTATAAAATGTTTTCGTCAATCGTCGAAGCCGGTATGACTACCACTAAGGAGGTTTCTAAGAATAAGGATGTCACTAGTACCCATAACGAGTACTTAAGTCTTTCTTAAAAGTGGATCATCTTTATAAACTCATCCTTTTTTATATATAACATGAAATGAATAAACCTCTTAAAATCATTTATTTACTACATAATTGGCCTCCCATATTTTTTTCGCTCTATGAATTTATAAAACGTTTCATGAGATTGTAACACTAGAAAAAACCATTCATAAAAGTGTGAATGAATATTGATCCATGGAATCTTCCTATCATTTCATTTAATAGAAATTCCATTCAACCTTTAAAAAACCTGTCCCTAAAATTTTTGAAATGGAAAATGGAACCTACATATCTTTTGGTGTAAAAATATATTCAAATAGAAATTGGATAATTTCTAAAAAAATATTAGTATTCCATGACCCTCTGTCACTTCTAAAAAATATGTAATGATGATATTAAAACTCTTTAATATCTTGTGTAACCATCATTTATTCATTTTCAAGGCCTTGTTGATAAGATTCCAAAACCCACATCATACACATCAGGAAGGGAACATATTCCCATGGACCAACTCTAGAGGAATTATTTTCTATCTCCAATAAATTCTCTACTAATGAGCTTAGACCAGAAAACACCCTATAGTAACATGATTATCAATTAAAAATATATTTTATCATAATCAATCCATTATAATACAAAATAGGTATAATAACCCATGCATCCACTATTACCATCTGAACATGTTATTCCATTTTATCTTTAATCTACATGAAATGAACTTATTATAGAATACCAACCCTCAAATTTCCCATAATGTTAAAAAAATTGAGTTTGACACCCCCCACATAATGAATTGAAATCACTCACCAAACCAGGATATCCAAAAAAATCACCCATACTACTTCATTGAACCCCCTATAAAGAGTTACATCTCACTATTCCAAGGAAATATTGTATAACATGAGGCATGCCTATAGTAAAAAACCATGTTATTATAATCAAAATCCTTTTGATTACATAATCATAATATAGTACACACATGGAAACTACAATAAAAATAATGGAAAAAATAGTGATACAAAACACATAACAATATAAAGAGACACCCCAATATTGAAAATTTGAGGATCATACTCAAAAAATAAAAAATAAAAAATATATATTTCCATTATAAAAGAAAATAATAAGTAATGGAATAGACATGGTATGTGTACTAAGAGAATGATATAAATGATTTTAGATATTACAATTAATTGTATATATAAGGGGTAATATGAGAATTGTAGGGGTAAAGTGAACATTATAATTTGACCATTTAGAGTTAGACCATTAGAACAGTAACCTCCAAACATTAAATTTGTAATAGTAATGTTACCATTATACATTCAGGTTTCCACTAAAATGAATAAAATCGTTTAGTTATAATATAACCAATTTTTAATAATGAAGTGCCTAGTGAATCATTCTGTCATGCTAGGGGGTGTGGATGAATCACTTTCAAGCAATTTTTTTTTATTTATTTCAAATTAATTTTTTTTACCATTTTAATTTGTAGTAAAAGATGTATCAGTTAAGATGTATAGATATTTTTTATCTTTCCAGACACACATTTACATTATAATTAATATCAGAAATTAAATAAAATGTAGCGGAATGTATTTTCTAGTTATAGTCCAATTGTGGGTACCTAATCCTTTTTGTGTTCAATTATTATCACATGAAACATATATTTACTATATGAAACAAGTGAATATAACTATTTTACCACTTAAAAATCCATTTCTATCTCCCAATATTTTCATTATACTCGATCCCTCTAGTAAGAATTGTAGTATAAGTGAAACCAGAAAGATCACTTCAACTCTGAGTTTCTTCTTTAATAAATAGTTGATCTCCCTCCAATCCTCATAGGTGTATGGAATAAGATTCTACCCACTTACTCAATTTCAGGATCTTAAATGCCTATACATTTTAATTTATAGTAATTTAGTATCTGGCCTCCTCACCTCAACACTGGTGCTAAACTGCCATAGAATAATCCACTCCACTCTACATGTAAGTTAAAGGTGTATTATATCTGTTGAAAACATAATTTTTATAGATATCACTTGTCAAAGAACTTAAATTTATATATCTTATATAGGTCACTTCTTGAAGGTAGTTCTTCTTTTTATCTTATAATTTCCTATTGTCTAGAAACCTCCTCATAGTAAATTTATGTTTCCCAAATAAAATATTGTTCTCTCTAATACATCCCAACTTAAAGTTATGGATTCTAAAATCATATACCCTACTAATCATTTGTATGGTACTGGTCTATATATATTTTTTCTCCACTAAATATCTAATCAGTAACATTTTTACTTAAATGATGTAACCCCTTTATATAACCAAGATCACCCTAATAAATATGGGGAAACATGGGATTTTAATGTGAATTAGTAGCTAACTCAAATCTCAAGTCAATTACCTACAATTACTTTTAAAGATACCAGACTTTGACTTTGTCAAAGAACATATAAAACTCAGTGTCAACACTCTCTATCTATTCCAAAAATCTCTACTAAAGTCATGAACTTTCCTTCATGAATTTTATATCTTTGTCATCCTGATTAGTATCATCACTTTGTGTTTTAATTCACACAAATGATATGTTAAATCTATTAGAATATTCTGGTACTTAAATTTCCCACACTTCAAATTCAGTTCTATATTTTATTCTACATCACTAAAACTCTTGGAAAACATATAACATATATTTCTCAAATTCTATAAACTCCTACATAACTAAGCCTGCATGGGGATTTGAATTCATTCATAAATATTCTCACCTTGTTCCCAATACAACTTTGAGCTTAATAGTATATCATTAAGATTAATTCATTAATCATATCTCATATATTCACTATTCGTGATGAAACTATATAAAGATCATATTCTTAACATCTAAAGATATGCTTTCAATCACTTTAGAAAAAGACTTATTTTTTTGGATTATTTGGCCTATCATTTTCTAAAGCATACAAGATATAAACTCATATTGGATCACGATATTCAAATTATCGTGATGTTCTTTACATTGAAGAAGAATAAATAAATAGTTATATTAATTTTTATATCTTCATTTTATTCTCTCTGAAAATTGGAAAATTTGTATTTTCAAGATTATTTTTAACTCCATCCTTTATCTTTTTGTGATTTAACAAGTTATCCTTATATTATCATCATTAGATTATATTATAGGACATTTTGTAAGTATTTATAGCATATATAAATTCATGGGTAAATATATCCCAGAAACCTCAACTATATCATGAGCCTCTCATGATATCCCATGGAAATTAAGTTTTTCATTTTTGGCATGTCATGATATCTCCATGAAAAACCTAGCTATGATGTACAAGGTATACAATGACATCAAACGATATCATTCTATTTAAGTTCCATGCATATTTTTAACTTATGTTAGACACTACCTAGAGTGAGTGAGTCCCACATAAAAAATAATTTAGGAAAATAATACTTCCTTAATCTAGATATAAAAGAAGGCATTTTTTTAATTCCTATGGTACTTCCCTATTCCATGACCAATGGATCCTTTACTATAATTAATTAACCCCCACTTTTGACTTGTACTGACACTCTGATCATCCATCACTAGTTTTTCTGGCCACATTCATCCTTGGCTAATATATCATGATGGTAGAGCTAGATCCTACAACAGACTTGAAGATAGAAATATTTTTTAACCATATTTAAAATATATTATCTTTTCTAAAATTTCAATACAATTCAATACTTGAGAATATATAATTTTCCTTATCCAAAATTCCAAGCACTAAAAATACAAAAATTCATTTTCAAATTTTTAATGTCACCCACCAATGTTCTTGATCTTTATAACATTACATTATTCACACTATATATAAACTAAATAATCATTTTTTTACTCCACTTCATTACTTTCAGTTTTTCTCTTTTCTATTATCCAAATAAATCATTCAACTATATTAAGTGTGTATAGTCTAATATTAAATATTTAATTTTAATATTTTCCATATTTAGATGTATTACCTTCCTAAGCTTTCACATCTCGAGTAACCTTAGGTAGCAACATATTCTTATTTAATATTCTTCTTCTCCCACTTAAATATTATTCTTCCCCTTTAGTACATATTGGATTTAATTCTTTTTGAATTCTCATTAAAAAATATATATTACTCATAATAATCCATTTTGGATCTTCAATATGCCCATTTTTATTTTTTATTAACATTATTTTCAATTATAAATTCAAAATTCATCTCCCCCTTACTGAAATTTAATTCTATGTTTCACTAGGTTAAAAAACAATCATATCCTACTCCATCACTTTTCATATTTTCCCCTTATCTTCCTTTGTATAGAAAGTGAAATCTAAAATACTTAAGAGAAGAATGAATTCATTTTTTTAATAAATGAGACACACATTAATCAATTATAATTCTATATGAGACATGCTCTATGTGTGAAGAAAGAGATACTAACTTAAACATCATATATATTCATAAGTAATTCACTAAGTGATACCAATTCAAGAAAAATTCTTTTATGTATTATTCAAAATAATTTTTCATTTGACACATTTTCTATAACCAACTCAAAAAATAGATTAAGAACATTCAACATAAATTTAGGTTACACAGATTTAAAACCTTTTCCTTCTATTTCATAAACAATTTATTTATCCCTAATTGATTCAAGATTTATTTACTTTTAAATTTTGATCTTATAGTCAATATACCTTATACATGATAGATTCCTGAAATTATAGAATTTCAATTTCATGAACTTTTTTATCATCTGACACTTTTATCTTCAGAATCCCCACATATGGAGTTTTAATATCCATATATTCAACCTTTAGTGGTCGATAATTTAACTATTCTGCTTAAACATAACAAATATCTAAATTCACAAGTTATATCTTTACTCACATTAAGAGGGTTGAACCCCATCCATAATATTGATCATGATTGATACCTAACTAATATCATTTCATTTATATCAATTGAAGCGTGTTATAGAGGAACCAATATTCTAATTGAACTAATTTTTTATATGATAGATATCTTTTGTAGTTATAAAACTTTCAAAAAATTATTTGTTTAGGTATCCCCTTGAATGTATATATCACCTTCAATTCCCAATATAATGAAAATAAAAATGATATATATGGGAATAAGGTGGATCCAACTATACTATTTAGTTAGAGAAAAAATAGTGAGAGATATTTCTATTCTAACTAGTTTTTTCATTGTATAAGTTTAGGATAAACCCATATTTATAGATGATAACTTTCAAAGGAGCAATCTTCACATATTCCTTGACTTTAGAGTTGAGGTATTCAAAAGATTTACTAGCCTTAACTTTCTCATAATTTCTGATGAAGACAATATTTTAAAATATTTTATACTTTAAATCATTGTTTACAGTTCAACTATAGTGTTATTTTATGGGTAATTGTCACATTATTAGGTTTTAGTGGTATTTTGGGCTTAAATGCAAAAAACAACCAATTCTTGAATTTTACCAGTTTTCAATAACTGCCGTATTTTGATAATATATTTTTTAATATTTATCAGAATTAAGTTATTATTATTATTTTTGGATAACCATGTATATTGTCTATATATTTTTCAACTGGGCGAAGTCTTGATTCAGACATATGGAGTCCCAATTAAATCAGTCTTTGTGGCAAGTTATTCTTTCCAACCAAGTAGACCCCACCTCCATAATTGATTGGATAATCCCATATAAACATGTAAAAAATCAATTATTCTTGGTGAATATCAATTAATATTCAATTAGGCATGTCCGTGATGAGTTTCAAGTCAAAATACTCTAATTAAAGATTTCTTTGAATTGTTCAAACAAGTTGAATATGAAAGGTATCATTAGGAAGAAATAGTTTCATTCAGTAATTAATTCATAACATATTAATAATGCATAAAATATATATGAAATGTTGTTTAGGGATGTGAAATAATGTATGGAACAACTTTTATTAAGGATTTAACACATGAATTGGCTGGTTGAATGGTTGTAATGGCATGGGAATTTGAAGAATTCTAATATGGTAAGGCACATGGAAAGATAAAATGTCTGTGAGTAAAACAACCATAACTCCTACATACAGTGGAAAATAATGATAATATTATTAGGGGAATGAAGGAGAAATTATTGACCAACTTTCATACATAACTCCATTACATATTCAGTAATTTAATGGGACATCCACACAGAAACATTTGGGGAAGACTTTTGGAGTGAATTCCTTCACCCCCTCTCCCTATAAATATGTATCACCACCCCCTTCTCAAAGCGTTGAAATTTCTATGTGGAAATTTTCTATTTTATTGTAGTTTCTTTTCTACTATAATTGTATTATTAATTTTTAATATATTTTACTCTTCTTCTTCATCTCATTCTCATATTTTTTATCTTTTCTTTTTTCTGTCCTGTTCTTTTCCACTGCAATCTCTTATACTTGTGATCATGAGTAACTGACCAGAGGAAGTTCCATGTGGATCAATACAATGTCAAACTAAAGTCATTGTACCTTAATTTTTTATGTTTCTTATTTTATTATAGTTAGTATACGGGGAATATTAGTTGAAAATATGCCTTTGTATCTCCACTTTCCACCCAAGGCTTAGTTTTCACTTATGAAACATTCTCCCTCGATAAAGGATGTGGATGTGGGGTCTCTTGGTGATCATTGAGAGAACCATATATTCACCAACATATGTAGAGGTGGATGTTAAAACATAATATGGAGTGTGTTCATTAAGTAAATTAGAAACTAATTAAGCGATAATGAAGGTTCACTTGGGGGATTCTCTCGAGAATGTATCCTTTCTTTCTTTATTCATTATGGTTACATTCATTGTGTTTTTATTGCATATGAATGTTTAATTGTAGTATTAAATTATCATTAACAAAATCAATTTCCTTTAGTTTTATCTCATAAAAAAAATAAAAAAGTGAATTGGATTTAGTGATTGATTGATTGCAAAGGCTCATCAAGAGAATAACCTAGGTCTGCCCCTATGCTGCGCTTAGTTATAAATATTTTTGAGAGCATGTAGGAAAATGATTCATCAAATTGGCACCATATCCAGAGTTCTAAGTGGAATTCATTCACTATTTTTATTTACATTTTTGAAATAATTTTTCTTTATTTCATGAAAAAAATACCATAAATTTTAAAAACTAAAAAAATATTCTTTGTTAATGATGTATTCAAATTGAGATTATCATGCATGTATTGAACAATATCAGGTGAAATAAAATGTTTAAAATGATCTTGATTCTCAGTTTCAAAGGATTAGTGATAAAGTTAAAAACCTAGAGAGCCAAATAGAATGGATTTATAGATATGTACACATATCCCAAGAGCGATTTGAACTTGCTCCGAAACCTGAAACAAAACGAGTGGTGGAAGAGATTTCAAAAATCATTTTTATGTTAAATAACTTGTGATTGGAGAGAAGAATATTCTAAGGAATTAATCACATCATCGCAAACTCAACCATTTTATGATGATATCACTGAATTACAAATACAAGCTGATGCACTTATGGGAGATCAACCATTTTTGGAAGCATCCTAGAATAGATTTGTTAAAGATAACATGAAACATGATCCTCCCATTCCTGAGGCTTCTTTAATGGATGCACCCATTTTTTTCCAAATACCTCTGTCTAATCTTTTATCGGGATCCTCTCTGATTAGGATTCCAACACCAGTAACCTTTGATCCTAGACCTGTTCAGGCACCAATATTTGGATCCTCTTCTGAGCATGGACCAACATCTTTCAAGGAGGCCCTCTACAGATCATCACAGGGTATGAAAGATTTTGGATTTCTGTAAATCCCTCCATTTATCCCTAATGATTTTTATTAATGATTCTAGTATAACTATGGAGATCACGTTGGAGGCGTATGATTAGAAGATTGATTGTCTCAAATGGACACTTGTTGCTCATTTTGGATCAACAAACCCACCTTTTTCAATTTTCATGAAGTTTATGGATTCATTGTGGATTTCTTCTTCAGTTAATATTTCTTCTATTCATTAGGTTTCCTTCTTCTTAATATTTTCTTTAGAATTGGATATCATTAATGCATGGTTTAATCCTCCTCAAATAATGGGGAGTTCGCATTTTAGTTTGGTCGGGTGGTCGTTTAATGTGCATGAAGGGAAGGACAGTCCTCCGGAGGCGGTGTGGATTTCTTTAACAGGTTTTCCTCTACCGATGCATAATGAGTCTATTCTTAGAGTCATTGGGGATTCCCTTGGGTGGTTTTTGTGTTCAAATTTCAATACATGTAGCTGTGAGGATGTCTCGTCTGCGAAGATATGTGTTGAACTGGACCTGTCGACACCTATCATACATAATATCTCACTGAAAGTGAAATAATTGATTACTTGGAATCAAGATATTATCTATCCGATGTTGCTAAGGTATTGTTATCAATGTTATTTATAGGGGAATTCGATAAAAGTTTACTGGAAGTGGCGTCGTGATGCCTTTACTCATACAAATTCTATCATGAAATTCTAGGTTGAGGTATTTGATGATGGTCCTATGGAAATCGAGAAGGTGAATGATGCCTCTACTGTATCACCTAACAAATCTTGCAGAGATCTTATACCAGTTTCTAATAACTACTTCTAGGATATGAGTGCCCATTTTGAGGAGTGTTTTCTGTGGCCATCAAAGATGAATGGTATAATGAGTGTCTCTTTAAATTTTAAAGGCTTCAAAATTATATGGGAAGATATGGATAATCAGTTTATGTATGGTATGCTGTTGTTTCAATTTCCTTTGATGATGAACTTGACTAGAATAGAGGCTTTGAAAGAGAAAATTTAAGATAATCCAGTTCCAGGTGGTGGTTATATGTATTGTTCTTTAATGTTAAAATGTAATGAAGCATGGTCTTCTCCTAAAAAGAAACTTGATGATGGTAGGGAAAGTTATTTTATTTCCCCAGTTTATGGTAATTGATCTCCCCTGAACAAGGTGGGAGGGAGACCTCGGTGGAGTCTATCTTTTTGGCCTCACATAAGTAATATTATTCGTTCTTGGAAAATGGAGTGTGCACAAGAGAAAGGTTATGATCTATATAGGAGTTTTTGTCTTCACGTCCTAATCTAACCAAGACACCTGGGGTTAAAACCAGGAAAATTATGTTCCAATGATTTTTATTCTATTATGGAATGCATGAGGTTTGGGAGCTCGGGTTAAGACTGATTTTGTGACTTCTGAAGTTAACAGGAGGAAGATATCTCTGATTGGTATTATTAAGAACTAGTAAAATCCTAATATGATTTAGGACTTCTCAAAGAAACATAAAATTCATGGATTAATGCATGAGGATCCTAGTAATAGTCACATTTAATTATTCTAGAACAAGATACTCTAGGTGGATCTAATCCACGGGGGTGACCAGCTTATTACATTCAAGGCGACCAGTGATTTCCATTCATTTTTGGTGTCCTTCATATATGGAAGTTGTGATTCCCAATAGAGGTAGTATTTTAGGAATGATATCAACCAATTTGATCATGATATTCTCTTGTTCTTTGTAGCAGGTTATTTTAATGTTGTGGATAATCCAAACGAAAGGACGAGGAGATGCCCTTTTTCTATAAGAACAAGCTTAGATTTTTATCAATGCATTGTGAGTAAAGGTCTTATGTATATTGGTTTTTCTGGCGACAAGTTCAGGTGGTGTAATAATCCAAAGGGGAGTTTTTGTTCTTGGATTTGTTTGGATAGATGTTTTGGGAATACGTAGGCCATTTCTATGTTTTCTAGTACTAAGGTGGTTTATTTGGATCATTCTATTTCTGATCATTCCCCACTACTTCTGAATGATACTTATAGAAAAGAGAACAGTGATAGGTTTACATATTTTCAACACTGGGTTGAAATTCTTAGCTTTCATGATATGGTCCAACTGATCTGAAATTAATTCTATCAAGGTCACATGTGGTTGAAAATTCATAACAAACTGAGACACCTTAAGAGTAAATGTCAAATGTGAACAAGAGATATTCCTTCCCCAGACAGGGATCTTGATGAATTTATAAAAGATGTTGATTGCCTTGAAAGGAAACTGGAGGAAGATTGGAGTGATTCTGTTTTTGAGGATCTGGTTGTTAAGAAGGTTTTTTTTCAGACTTTCTTTTGAAAAAATAGATAATTTCCAGGGAAAATGAAAGGATAAAGTGGCTAAAAGATGGGAAAAAATACAACATATTTCCATGCTTTTATTAAGGAGATGAAAGTGTTTTCAAAACAAAATATTAGGTTTGAGGATGGTTATTTCACTAAAATAGGGATGTTATTAGTAATATGACTATCAATTATATCAGGGAACTTCTTGCTAGTCCTAATCTGTAGATGCCTTGGGATACTGTAACAACCCGAAATTTTGAATAAATCTTGTTTCCTAATTTTATGTGTTATTTTATTTTATTTTTATACTCAACAAAAATGTTTCATTTGATAACATGAGTATAATTAAAATGATACTGTTGGTTTTTGACTGATATATGACCATTGGTCAATATGACCACTAGATACTAAACGTTTTGATTATTGTCTCTAAATACATGTAATCTTGGTTAATTAATATAGAAAGAAGATTCGATGGCCTCACCCAGTAGTCTTGGACCAATCGAAGCCCATCTAACAGAACTTGGGAAGGAGGTAGCACCATTGGGCTTTGCTCTGGACCAAACCCAAGCTGAACTTCATCGTATAAAGCTAGAACGGGATCTCCTTCGCGAGAAGTTCAAACTGATAGAAATTACTACTCGTGCGATGTTGGCCGAGCCTCCCTCAGATTCTCTCACCTTAGCACACCTTACACTTAGGTCCTATGCTGGTGTGATAAGGGGCTATGTAAGGAGACCGTAACTGCCTTGTGTAATCCTTTGTTTTAAATAAAAATTGGGATTTCTTCTTATGATGAAGTTTATGAATTTTCAAATGACCGGATAAATATAGTATGCATATTTTTGATGAATTTTAGAAAAATGATATTTTAAAAAATGGTTGTGTAAACCTTAAATAATTAAAAATGTGTAATGATTTTCGAAAAATGGTCTTCTACAATTATGGTCAGTATGAAATTTAGAGTCTAATAATATCAACTTAATTTTTGATGAATAGAAAATAATGAATAGTGATTTTATGATTAGGATTAGTAATGTGTCCAAATGGATTAGTAATCTCACTTAAAGAAAGTATTAATATAATCTAGGCACCTTGATTAACTAATGTGATTCAATAAAATGGTTAAATAACGGTTTCATAAATTATTATTCAAGTATTAGTTTTTTCGGGTGAATAGTTTTTTTTAATTAAAAATTTAATTAAAAATATTTAGATAATTATTTTTATAAAACAGATTTCATTTTTGAACTCAGAGCACCGATATTATGCTATGGTAATTTTTGGGGTTTTTTCTGAAAAAAATGAATTTTCGGTGAATAGTGTTTTTATTTAAAAATTAAATTAAAAATATTTAGAAAATTATTTTTATAAAATGGAGTTCATATTTATAATCAGAGCGTTGATATTTGGTTAAGGTGAAATTTTGGGATTATTATGAGAAAGTTGAATTTTCGATGAATAGTGAAAATACAGTTTTTAAGTTACGAGTGTTTAATGACATCATTAAATGATGTATTAAGTTTGTAATCAGTATTTTCGAATTATGAATAGTGAGATAAGGTATGAGGTGTCCCAAGTGGCCAATACCATGGTCAAATACCATGGGCAAGCCCATGGTTTTGCCAAAACCACTAATGAGGTGTCCCTTTGCCATTAATGCCTTGTCCCCTCACTTTCCCTATAAATACCAAGCCATCCTCTCATCCATTCAACTCCCCACTCTCCCCCAACGAAGTTCTATTCTCATTACCTCCCAAGGAGTCCTCCCATGGTGCCCCCAATCCCTCAAGGTCCCAACCTTTGAGTTTTAAGAGTTATGTTTTAAGGTAAGGGATCCGACCTCTCTCTTTCTTTTCATGTAATCCCTTTTATGTCATTCCTTTTATGCTCCATGTTCGTATGTGAGAGGATGTTCTTTTATATTCCTATTACTGCCATTTTCATGTTTATATGATGATATATCCCATCTTACTCTCATCATTTCGTTTTATGAATGTTTAAGTGACGCCGTTAGGCTGCCGAATTTTTAAGGGATTCTTTCACCCTTCTCATTTTTCAAGTTCGATTTTCATTTCAAGTCTTTCAAGTTCCTTTTTTATGATGGGGTATGATCTCTATATCTATCATAATGATCTATTATGATCATATGATGAGGGACCCTATTTTATCTTGTCAAATCATTTTTTTATTGAAGTTAAGTGACGCCGTTAGGCTGCCGAATTTTCATAAGAGAAATCTTGTTTTGTCTCACTCCCATGTTTTTCATTTCACATGGTATATCTTTCAAATTTCATTACCATGTTCTTAAATACCTTTTATTATGTCCCATACTGTTTTATGGATCATTTATGAGTGGGTTACCCATGTCCCCTCTCTTTTCAATGTTTTCTAAAACCTTGTAACATAGTTGTTATGCTGCAGAATTTTTGTCTCAAAATGCCTCTCTCTTTTCTCAAAATTATTTTATGTTATAAAGTGAATACTCAAAGATATTATTTCTACAAGGGTATTCACATATATATCAAAATGTTCTATTTTAAATTCTGGGATTTACATACATAAGACCCACTTTCTCTTTTCGTGGGTTTAAAGTGACATAAAGATCATGCCTTTAAAGGAGTTTTTAAAACGTTCTGATTATGAAATGAAACCCATTTGTTTTATGCTATGTGGGTTATTTATGAAATTCTTGATGATGATATATGTGGATCACATGATAATAAAGGAAAATTTAAGGGTGCGCCCTGATAGCGCTCCAATGCATTGGGTAATGATGTAACCACTAGAGATTACAATTTTCACGATACCTTGGTGAATAACCTTGGTAATTTTCAAATGACACCTTGGGGATGGACCTTGGTGATATGTTCATGATTGTCTATGTTAAATGATGTAGCCACATTTTCAAGTTATGAAAAATGTTATTTATATTATGATATGCCTCCTTATTTCATTCTCATGCCTTAAAGTTCTTTTTCATGACCTTATTGAAGTATCTCAAGTTCACATGTAAAATGTTTCTCTTGTTTTCCTTACTGGGCTTTTTGCTCACCCTTTCTTTTTATGTATGCTCCCAGGTTATGTGATGCAGTAATGAACCTAGGATGAACATGATGATAAGCCTTTCAAGTGTTTTAGAATAATGTTTTATGTTTTCATGTTTAAAGTTCATGGTTTCCAAGACACTAAACCTTAAAGATCCTCGGTTTTGTAAAATGTAATGAAAGTTTATGTTATAAAAAAGCGGGATTCTATAGTTGGTATCAAAGGATGGTTTAGTTATTTGTGGAAATTAGGATATGAAAACTTTAGGAAGAAGCCTATATAAAATTTTATATATAGGAAATATTCCTGGTATTTTGGTGAGTATTGAGTAATGGGTTGTCAAGCAAATACATCCCTGTCTGGATACGAGCAGGTAGAGGTGGCTCTGGCACAGATGTACATAGGGGTAAAACCCGAAAACACCGCTTTGAGCTAGACTCAAATGGGAACTGGTACACGACAACGGGCATTGCTGTACTCTTGGTTACGACACTCCCAGGGGATATGCTTTGGTAAATTCATAAGCTTAGTATGAACCATTGTTAAAGGAACAAATATAAAATAAAATAAAGATTCACATAAGAATATATGATCATGGATAACCTAGATTGGAACCTAGGGGATCACAAGTTAGGATATACTTTTATTCTACATGTTTATCCTTTTATGCTTAAAGTTTCCTTTTCATGATTATTAGCTAAGTAAATAAGCCCCTAATTATAGTTTTTTTTCTTAGTTAATGGCAGGAAATGGAAGAACATGTCCCAAAAACCAATGTGATAGGAAATGGGACAATTGTCATATTAATATGACAGAGGTGATTAGGGGATTAAAAGATGATTATTATTTTGGAATATGTTCACTATTTTAGGGACCCTATATGATCGAGGTAAATAGATTACTACAGTATTTTCATTGAGGAGTAAGGTTGACTTATATTTTGAAGAATCGATGAATTTATGGTGGACTTATAGTAATTTAGGTTACTTATGGGAATGATTAACCTATCTTGGGTAAAATATGTTTAGTTTAGATAATTTTGTTATAAGATGTTATGAGTGGTTGATGTTGTTTGGAGATGAACAATGAAGTTTATTTTGGAAGACTATGTTATGAAATTCTTTTTGTATTTGGGTTTCAATCTTAGTTTGGTTTATTTTGAGGAATTTTAAGGACCGTTATTTATGGGATGGTCTATGATGAACTTTGGGTATTACCATGGAACATTGAAGATTTAAAATTAGTTTCCATTCCTATGGGATTCTTCCTTTTTGAAGAGTTGTTTAACCTTACCCTTTCTATTTTTTGGATAATGTTTAAAGATATAAGAAATAGATAGTTAATCTTTTGTGGATTATGTGATTTTCTAGAAGATGATTCCTGTGTTTTGATGAGACCAAGTAGTTTTGAATGCTCATTGTTTGGGAGAAAAGATTAGTTTTGGTAGAAACTTATTAATGGGTGAAACTCTACATGAAGGTAGATATATTTCCTTATGTTTTTGTTCTATGTTGTAAATGAATTCTTCAAAATTATGAAAAGGAACGTAAAACAAAAACGTTGTTGGTTTACGTTTCCTACTAGGTAATCAAAGATCATTTACACACATCATAAGTTTGGGATTTTATTATGGTTAACTTTCTCCTAATCATGTTCTCTGTCACTCTCCCTCAGAACTTGACCCTTTGTTTTCTCCTCCATGTCCATGTTTTCCTACATGGAATCCTAGTGTGGGATAACTCGGGTGACCTTCGTACTTCCCTTTCGTTCTTTTAAAGTAATAGTTTTACTGACTCCTTTTACAATATGGGACTTTCAATGAAATTTCAAAACCTAATTTTAAAAAATTGCGAGGACGCAATTTCTTAAGGGGGGAAAATTGTAACAACCCGAAATTTTGAATAAATCTTGTTTCCTAATTTTATGTGTTATTTTTTTTTATACTCAACAAAAATGTTTCATTTGATAACATGAGTATAATTAAAATGATACTGTTGGTTTTTGACTGATATATGACCATTGTTCAATATGACCACTGGAAACTAAACGTTTTGATTATTGTCTCTAAATACATGTAATCTTGGCTAATTAATATAGAAAGAAGATTCGATGGCCTCACCCAGTAGTCTTGGACCAATCGAAGCCCATCTAACAGAACTTGGGAAGGAGGTAGCACCACTGGGCTTTGCTCTGGACCAAACCCAAGCTGAACTTCATCGTATAAAGCTAGAACGGGATCGCCTTCGCGAGAAGTTCAAACTGATAGAAATTACTACTCGTGCGATGTTGGCCGAGCCTCCCTCAGATTCTCTCACCTTAGCACACCTTACACTTAGGTCCTATGCTGGTGTGATAAGGGGCTATGTAAGGAGACCGTAATTGCCTTGTGTAATCCTTTGTTTTAAATAAAAATTGAGATTTCTTCTTATGATGAAGTTTATGAATTTTCAAATGACCGGATAAATATAGTATGCATATTTTTGATGAATTTTAGAAAAAGGATATTTTAAAAAATGGTTGTGTAAACCTTAAATAATTAAAAATGTGTAATGATTTTCAAAAAATGGTCTTCTACAATTATGGTCAGTACGAAATTTAGAGTCTAATAAGATCAACTTAATTTTTGATGAATAGTAAATTATGAATAGTGATTTTATGATTAGGATTAGTAATGTGTCCAAATGGATTAGTAATCTCACTTAAAGAAAGTATTAATATAATCTAGGCACCTTGATTAAGTAATGTGATTCAATAAAATGGTTAAATAACGGTTTCATAAATTATTATTCAAGTATTAGTTTTTTCGGGTGAATAGTTTTTTTAAATTAAAAATTTAATTAAAAATATTTAGATAATTATTTTTATAAAACGGATTTCATTTTTGAACTCAGAGCACCGATATTATGCTATGGTAATTTTTGGGGTTTTTCCTGAAAAAAATGAATTTTCGGTGAATAGTGTTTTTATTTAAAAATTAAATTAAAAATATTTAAAAAATTATTTTTATAAAATGGAGTTCATATTTATAATCAAAGCGTAGATATTTGGTTAAGGTGAAATTTTGGGATTATTCTGAGAAAGTTGAATTTTCGATGAATAGTGAAAATACAGTTTTTAAGTTACGGGTGTTTAATGACATCATTAAATGATGTAAAGTTTGTAATCAATATGTTAGAATTATGAATAGTGAGATAAGGTATGAGGTGTCCCAAGTAGCCAATACCATGGTCAAATACCATGGGCAAGCCCATGGTTTTGCCAAAACCACTAATGAGGTGTCCCTTTGCCATTAATGCCTTGTCCCCTCACTTTCCCTATAAATACCAAGCCATCCTCTCATCCATTCGACTCCCCACTCTCCCCCAACGAAGTTCTGGTCTCATTACCTCCCAAGGAGTCCTCCCATGGTTCCCCAAGCCCTCAAGGTCCCAACCTTTGAGTTTTAAGAGTTATGTTTTAAGGTAAGGGATCTGACCTCTCTCTTTCTTTTCATGTAATCCCTTTTATGTCATTCCTTTTATGCTCCATGTTCGTATGTGAGAGGATGTTCTTTTATATTCCTCTTACTTACCTTTTCATGTTTATATGATGAGAGATCCCCTCTTACTCTCATCATTTCGTTTTATTAATGTTTAAGTGACGCCGTTAGGCTGCCGAATTTTTAAGGGATTCTTTCACCCTTCTCATTTTTCAAGTTCAATTTTCATTTCAAGTCTTTCAAGTTCCTTTATTATGATGGGGTATGATCTATATATCTATCATACTGATCTATTATGATCATATCATGAGGTACCCTATTTGATCTTGTCAAATCATTTTTTTATTGAAGTTAAGTGACGCCGTTAGGCTGCCGAATTTTCATAAGAGAAATCTTGTTTTGTCTCACTCCCATGTTTTTCATTTCACATGGTATATCTTTAAAATTTCATTACCATGTTCTTAAATCCTTTTTATTCTGTCCCCTACTATTTTATGGATCATTTATGAGTGGGTGACCCATGTCCCCTCTCTTTTCAATGTTTTCTAAAACCTTGTAACATAGTCGTTATGCTGCAGAATTTTTGTCTCAAAATGCCTCTCTCTTTTCTCAAAATTATTTTATGTTATAAAGTGAATACTCAAAGATCTTATTTCTACAAGGGTATTCACATATATATCAAAATGTTCTATTTTAAATTCTGGTATTTACATAAATAAGACCCACTTTCTCTTTTCGTGGGTTTAAAGTGACGTAAAGATCATGCCTTTAAAGAAGTTTTTAAAACGTTATGATTATGAAATGAAACCCATTTATTTTATGCTATGTGGGTTATTTATGAAATTTTTTATGATGATATATGTGGATCACATGATAATAAAGGCAAATTTAAGGGTGTGCCCTGATAGCGCTCCAATGCATTGGGTAATGATGTAACCACTAGAGATTACAATTTTCACGATACCTTGGGAATAACCTTGGTAATTTTCAAATGACACCTTGGGGATGGACCTTGGTGATATGTTCATGATTTTCTATGTTAAATGATGTAGCCACATTTTCAAGTTATGAAAAATGTTATTTTTATTATGATATGCCTCCTTATTTCATTCTCATGCCTTAAAGTTCTTTTTCATAACCTTATTGAAGTATCTCAAGTTCACATGTAAAATGTTTCTCTTGTTTTCCTTACTGGGCTTTTTGCTCACCCTTTCTTTTGATGTATGATCCCAGGTTATGTGATGCAGTAATGAACCTAGGATGAACATGATGAGAAGCCTTTCAAGTGTTTTAGAAGAATGTTTTATGTTTTCATGTTTAAAGTCCCTGGTTTCCAAGACACTAAACCTTAAAGATCCTCGGTTTTGTAAAATGTAATGAAAGTTTATGTTATAAAAAGGCGGGATGCTATAGATACCTAGGGCTCCTTATGATGTTTTTGATGTGATTCCAGATTGTGTTTCTGAAAGTGATAATAAAATATTGAGTTCCATACCACATGAGGCTAAGATTTTTGTTGTTATGATGAATCTAAACCCAGATATTTATACTGGTCCTGATGGATTTCTTGCGTACTTTTATAGAGATTTGTGGGATATTAACAAATGAGATGTGATTATAGATGTTTAGGATTTTTTTCAAGGTGGATTCCTTCCCAAAATTTCTTATTCCACCCATGTGGTTCTCATCACTAAAAATATGGATCCTACTTCCATCTTCCATTTTCTACCAATTAGTACGTGTAATGTACCTTATAATAATCTTGCTAGTGTTATCAATTCCAGGAAATCGAGTCTTATTCCACATTGGATTTCTATAGAACAACATGGTTTTGTGAAGGGGAGATCTATACATGGGGCTATATAATTGGCTCAAGAATTTTGCAGGGACATCAAATTTAAAACTTGTGGATCCAACATGGTCATTAAGCTTGATTTGAATAAGGCATAGGACTGTATTGAATGGAGTTTCATAAATAGAGTCATGGATGGTATGGCGTTCTCTCCTTGTAATGTTGATATTATTTTTAGATTTTTTAGTTCTACATGGATGGTTGTTTCCTTTATGGGTAAATACATTGGTTTTTTTAAGGAAACCCAGGGTCTGAGGCAGGGATACCCTATTTCCCTAAGTATTTCTATTATAACTCAAGATTTTATTAACCGTCTCATTCATAGGAACATATGAAATAGGGATATGATTCCTTATCACTGAAGAATGGATTCCCTATTGGTCCCTCATATCGTTTTTTCATATGATACTATGATATTCATGAATGCTTCACATAAGTCTTTAAGGAATTTTAATAGTATGTTTGATAGTTATTGTCCTTGGAGTGGCCAGATTGTGAACAAAAGTAAGAGTAGTTTTTTTATATCCAGAACCTATCCAATTACCAGGATAGACAAGGTGAGTCTCATTATGGACATGAAAAGAGGTGATTTTCCCACAGAATATTTGGGGCCCCCTTTCTCTTATAAGACTTCATATTTTTTATTTTGAAACTATTGTTAGAAGAATCCAGTATTGTGTTCTTAATTTAAAAAATATTTTCTTATCCTTTGGTGGTAGAATTTCCTTGGTGAATATTGTGTTATTAGCCACTCCAATTTATGCCCTATCCTTGGTCAAATCCCCTAAAGGTCTTATAGAAAACATTGACATAATTCTTGCTTGTTTTATATGGGATTCTATGGGTAAAATGAAATGACATTGGGTCTCATGGAATAGGATGGATCAAATGATTATTGAGAGATGAATTAATGTTCACAGTCTTGAGTACACTATTCAATATATGCATGCTAATTTGGATTGGGAAGTGTTGGAAAAAAGATCTTTATGGGGGTGTTCAGTGTATGATAACTCTTTTAAATGATTATGTTAATATTGACCAGCATGATTCTCTACTATGGTCTAAGATTGGGCCTATTATTGATAGTTTGAGGAACCAATCTCGCTGTATAATAGGGAAAGGGGATGTGTTGTTCTGTCACCATAATTGGGGTGGGGAGATTATTGATTATCCAATTTTCCATGTTACTTCTATTTCCATCAAAGAGGCCTACCATTATCCTAAATTCATCAAAGCAGTCTTAATTAAAAACCAGTAAGATATATGAAATCTTATTGAAATAACCAATGATCCAGAAAGGTATGTTTATAACCCTTCCCCATATTTCATTTTTTTTTACTATGAGGGACTATCGTCTGTCATTGTACATACAGAATCAAGGGGATTTTTTGAATGAAACTATTTTGGTCAAGAATTTACCAACCAAGATTAATTTCATTATCTGGAGGATTAGACACAATTATATTCATACTGATGAAAATATAAAGCGGTGTAGTGTTTTTATTGTCTCTAGATGTGTCTGTTGCATGGTACATAAAGAAGAAATTTCAGATCATCTTTTCTTCAGATGCAAATGGGATCATGAGGAGTGGGGTTCTTTTCATGAGTTTACTCCTTGGTCTAATTCTAACGTGGCTGATATGTCTTTTCTTGATCAATGGTACCACGGATCTGGGAGAGGAAACCTAAAATGATCTGCTCAGACCATGATAATCCAAGCTGGGTGCTGGTGCTTTTGGAAAGAGAGAAACAAATTTCATTATGAAGGAGCGTCCTTGAAGGGATACCAGATTATTTCCTAGGTTAAAAGTATAATTTTTGATCTTATTAAATCCTTGCGTAACAGGAGGGAATTTCCTTCCTTATAGTGGCTGGTGAAGTGATTTGATCTTCATTCTTAGGGGTGTGTTTGTAGTCAAGGAAATTGAGTATTTTGGTATCCTACTGTTGAAGGTCTAAAGTTAATTATGATGGGTCCTATGTAAATGTAAATTTTTATGGAGGAGGGGTGGCATGGGACAAGTATGGATCATTTTTTCTGGATTTTTTCATAAATCTTGGACAAGGTAATGCTCTTTTGGATGAAGTAAGAATTACTCTTGAGGGCCTCATTAATTTTAGAAAAAATGGTTTGGTTGTTATAGATGTTGAGATAGATACAATGCTACAATATAATGTTATTCAAGGTGCAGGTATGATTCCTTGGTCTATTCTTTATATCATCAAGAAATTTCATACTATCTTGGGGGATAACATCAAGTTTTCCCATACTTGGAGGGGGGACAATAAAGTGTCAAACTACTTAGATTCGGTGAGTTCTCATGATGTTAATAGTGTTGTTTTTCATGATATTTTTAGTTTGAATCTAGAGGGGGTCAATTTCGACTGAGGGGATGCACTCGGTCTTCAATTTCTTAGATCACCATAAGTCTTGTTTTTTTTCTTGTGGTCTTCCTTTTTAGAGTTTTTGTTTTCCCTTACTATTTTCTTTTAATAAAAATTTGAATGTTGAATGGGATCTTCCCATTCCTGATAATGAAACATCAGCACATTTCTACCTCTATCTTGATTTGGAAGACAACGATGAAGATTCACCTACTGAGATTGAGTTACAAATGGTATTACCTAAAGACATTAATTACTAATATGACTTACTTTAAAGGGAATACTTATTTATTAATTATTCATGTTTTAATATTATTTAAGTTTAATTTTTTTAACTTCTATTTGTCTAAAATTTTCAATACATCACAAATGGAATAGACCTTGGATGTTAATGAAGAGACTACCCAAGTGGTGGTTATTAAAGAAGAAGAGTTGTAAAATCATATGGTGGTGCGACTACATCCTCAAAAGAAATTTGAATACCACATGGAGGAGGATACCACAAAATTCAATAGGGAGAAACCTTATTTTTTCCCTCCCACTCTAGACCTCAAATTATATATTTTTTTATTTATTAGGGGGTGGGAACATTCTTATCTTATTTTGGGTTTTGTACTTTCTGTGTTTACTCATGGACATCTGGAAAAGTTACATGTAATGGTTTATCTCAAAGAAACCACACCCACCTTATGATTGGGGATAATACACTGCAACTGCCTGACTAGGGGTAGTGAAATACAAGCACCCATATGGGGGTATAAACCATGTTCTATCATCTTTTCCCTTTTTCTTTCATTTTTATTTATTTTTATTATGATTTTTTCATTATTTATAAGTCTATTAGACATGCCTAAGAGCTCAACTCAGGGAATCCACTTCAAAAATAATTTCAGGTTGTATCTTTCCTTACCTTTGTTTTTCTACCCTTATATATTTTTTGTTGAGATTAAATAAGGGGTTGTAAAATTTAAGTGTGGGAGGAGTGTCAACCTTCTTGGTTATTCTTGTGTGATTTTCATTTTTTTTCTTCATATTTTTAGTATTTTTTAGATTTAATGAATATTCTTATCACTTTTCACATATCAATTGATTTTTAGAGAGTTGAGATGATTTTTGAATAAATGGATTTGAAATTATTTTTGATGTGAGAAACTTTTTCCTTGAATTGGATTTTCAATAATTTTTATGAGTTTGACCAATTTATGAAATCCATTCCCATGAAACACTTATTCAAAATATATTTCCATTCCTATGAGGTATTCTAAACCACATTAATATATTCTTCCTAATACCCACACTTTCTTGATGAAAACTTGGATTTTGTGTGAGAACCAGAAGTTAGGAATTTTCTCTTTCAAAGCTTTGGATTTCATGGAATGTTTTTGAGATTATTGAGGAATCACATTGGATATAAACATTTTATCTTGATACCCACCCTTATATCTATCCTTCATTATCCCTTAGATTCCATGAATTTCCTTATAGGTTTATGCCGTATTACAAGCTGATTTTTCCTTACATACTCGTACTCTTGATATTTTTTTCATTGATATTTAATGTTTGAGTATGGGAGAACGGACTTTAGTGTGAGTTCTATGATATGTGTTTCATTTTTTGGGTGGTGTGAGGTGTTTTTCAACATTTTGGGAAGTTTATAATGAAATAATTGGGAAATATTCATCATTTCATTATGCTTTATTTGTTTCATCTGGTTCTCCTTAAAAAACAAAAAAAATATAAAAGAAATAAAATAAAATAAAATAAAATGAAGATAATATTAAATTTTACATTTTACTTTATTTTATGCCCAATGAACCTATCTAAAATCAAGGGCATGAATTTTCAAAAATTGATTGTATTCAATTTTCAGCTCATCCTCCATGAAAAAAAAACAATGAAAATAAAGCCATACCTTTCTGGAGATTTATAAAAAATGGGAGAGAACTTAGATGATACAATTTTTTGGAAATCACTGATTATCTCATATACCATGTCATAATATATGGGGTGGTTTTGTTTTAAACATTTTCAATGGGATTTTAGTGAGGTTCATCCTATTTTTTCACTTTATTATTCAGTCATTGTACTTAAGAGTACAACCTCTTCTTCTAAGCTTTATATTTTTTCAATCACTATCACACCTTACCCAATACAAAAAACATACCTTGATAAATTCCCCATGTTTGAATTCATTTTCATGTTTCACATTGTGTAGAAATTATAATTTTCCCAAGCCCATGGTTATACATGAGATTTCCATGAATGAACATAATACCATATTTAATTTATCTTGATTGAAGAGTGAAAAAAAATCAATGCGAGGTAGGTTGTGATTTTGAAATGGATGGATTTATGAGAACTAATAAAAATTTAATCTATAACCACAGTTCTAAACCATGGATATAAGCCCAAAAACCATGGCTATAGGTCATAGCCACGGTTTCATGAACCGTGGCTAGTATTGGCATGGCTATAGGGCAGACCCTATAGCCACGATAGGAACCGTGGCTATAGACCTATAACCACAGCTCCAACTGTGGCTCTAGGGCTATACCCATGGTTTCAAACAATGGCTAGAGGGTATGCCCTATAGCCACGCCAATACCATCCATGGTTCAAAAAAACCATGGCTATAGGTCTGTAGCCACGGTTGGAACCATAACTAGAGGTCTCTAGACACGGTTTAAAACCGTGGCTATAGGTCTTTCCATTGCATAAAAAACCAGCATGATTTACCATGCTGGCTATTGAGAGGACACTGCCAACACCCCCACCCTGCACCAGCACCCCCACCCCCTACTCCTGCACACCCCCCTTCCCTCCACCATGCACCCCTCTGCCCCCTCCTCACTGCACCCCCCTCCCCCTGGACAGCCCCCCTCCCCCTAGACAGCCCCCACCACTCCACCTGCATCCCCTCTCCTTCCCCCTAGACACCCCACCACTCCACCTGCATCCCCCCTTATTCCCCCTGGACACCCCCAACCCCCTACAACCCCTCCCCTTTGAAATCCCCCCTCCCACCCCTGGAAATCCCCCCCTCCAAACCCCTGGAAGCCCCCCTGGATAGCCCCGCCCCACCACTCCGCTTGTAGCCCCTTGGACAACCCCCCCCCCCCCCCCACCACCACCACTCCCCCTCTAGCCCCCTCCCTTTCCCTGGATAGCCTCTGGACATCGCCCCCACCCCACTCCCCTTCAGCCACCCTATACATCCCCTCCCCTCCACCACCACTCCCCTTGCAGCACCCTCCCCCTTTCCCTAGACAGCCCCCTCCCTTTCCCCAGACACCTCCACACACGCACCACTCCCCCTACAGCCCCCTACCTCCCTTTCCCTAGCCCCCACACCCCTGAAGCCCCCCGAATTCCCCCTGTACACCCCCTCCCCTGACCACCACTCCCCCTACATCACCCCTTTCTCTGGAAAACACACCCACACTCCCCCTACAACCCCCTTCCCCCTTCCTGGAAAACCCCCCATTATTGGACAGACCCCTCCCCCACCCTACACACCCCATCCTGGACATACCCCACCAGACAGGCCCCCCACCCTACACCCTCAACCCTCCCTAAACACAAGTCAATTTAATTGAGAAAACAAAACATGCTAATATGGCTATTATACAAAAAATTTCATTCAAATGAACTAATCTAATAAATTGAGTAGAGTGGAACCAAACCAAATTGTTTTGAAAAAGATGTAACTGAACCAAATCGAAAATAATGTAACCAAACTGACTCAAACCAATAAAAACTGACTTCAATAAAGCATAATTGATCAAGAAAAAAATGAAACTAATGAAACATAACTGATTGAATCTAAAATTAATTTAATTGAACTGAATAACCCAAAATCGAAAAAAATGAACCTGTTAAAATTGACATAAACCAAAAAAAATGAACCCAATAAAAAATAACTTAGAAAACCTAACCTGACCCAAACCGAATCAAGGAGTCGGGCCTTGTGATGAACTTTTAGAATGCATTGTGCCCACAGGTTGAGAGGATATCCCAATCATGTGGTGCTTCACTGTCCTCAACAAGATCCAAAACTCACTGCAGAAAGATAGGAAACCGAAAAATTACAAAAAACCATATTAATATTGAGCCAGAGAATAAAAATGGAAGAAACCTTACCTAAATCTGATGATGAACTCACTGCGTTCTTTGGTGGTAGGTAGAATTGACCTCATCATAAGTAACCACCTATAAGTAAATAATGGGAAAAAGGTGAGATATAACAACTTATTATATATATGTGATCAGTCTTTCAATTATACAAGATAAATGATACAAAACTCCAAAACCAAAAATGAATGAAGAATATTCAGATTGATATGTAAATCCCAATACCGAATTACAAGATCGTTAATAAAGGATTTTTGTTCAAATGAAATCCAATTTCATTCAATACATACACAACATAAGCGTTGGAGTAATATTATTCTATATCTAGTGAGTTTTCCATAATGGAGTAGGTTGCACCACTATCAATGGGAAACATGAAAGATATGAGGGGATAGTGATGCAGTTTGACACCCCTTGGGTTGTATTGTTTTTTTTGACAAAAATGTGTGGACTTTTCCCGAGCTTATTTGTTGAAAAGATGTGGAGATTGATGGACATCCATTAAGTGAGTTTGAGTTAGACTTGTTGAAAAGGTTGTTGGGTATGAGTTTGAAGTTGTGATAAAATAGATATGATATCTATATATATATATATATGTGTGTGTGTGTGTGTGTGTGTGTGTGTGTTAGATTTGTTGACAATGAGTTGTGGTGGATGAAGAGTGGTGATGGAGCTTGGCCATGTGAGGGAGTTCATATATTTGAAACTATAAATGTAGGTGTTTTCAAGTCCAGCATATAAGCTTACACAATATCAGGATACTTCATGTAAGAAATTCTCTAACGCATAGAAATTTCTCAATACCCATTCAGAATTATTTGTTTCTCCTAAAGGAAACTTTAGATCCCATTAATAGGCAGATAATTCCTCCATGTTTCCCACTCCCCCACTGTAGACCCCCCCCTGGACAGCCCCCCAAACATGTGTCCCGACCCGCAGATTTTCTTTCCCTTGATATTTACTAGACACAAAAAAAAAACAAAAAAAAAAAAACAAAACAAAACTCTACCACCTAGAATTTACATTCCAAAAAACATGAACCCACTAATCATGAAAGAACCATATCCATCCAATAAACCAAAAACTCATTCATCATATGCTACAAAGTTAATACAGATAACAGACCTAAAAACTAAAGGATTAATAATTCTTGAAACAAATATTCCCAATATAATAATTCAATTAAAAAAGGAAACATCCATTAAAGAACCCCCAAGCTTGATGCACAAATTTTTCAAAATTTGTTCCACAATACAGCATTTCGTAGAGCCAAAAAGAGGAGGAAATGGTTTCTAATTACTACCACTAAAACCATAAAAAGCTAACCAAATTCCCTTGAAATGTAAGGAGGCTTTGGTGAACACCCAATTGTCAACTGGGATACTACCAGTTTCCAATTTAATTTATTATATATATGTCTCTAAATATATTTTTTTGTAAGGGGACCCATACTATCTTCATTGCAGCACATGGATAGACATTGGCACTTCCAGAAATAAGAATCCCAAGCTATTCAGTTAGAAGATCCATGTTCTAAGAATTATCTTCCGGACAGACCCCCCACCCTCACTGCATACCCCCACCCTACACCCCCTTTTCATCCTTCCCCCTGGACCCACACCATCGAAACCTTCTTGGACAAACCCCCCTGGATAGACCCCCCCCGGACACACCCCTCCCTCCTAGACAGCCCCTCCCCCTTAATGGGTCATGCCTAATATCATCAATATTTTCCTCTGCATTTCAGAAATGAGAGGATTCCTTGTTGAAATCCCACTCCTTCCGGACAAACCCCACCCCCACTACAGACCCCCTCCCCCCACTATAGACCACCCCACTTCCTGGACTCCCCCCATTCCTGACTAGATAGACCCCCCACCCCACCCTGTCATTTTCTAAATCTTTATCCCACTATAACCACTTCCCCTGCAAATAACCCCATCGAATCCCCCCTGGACAACCCCCCTCCTTCCTAGATAGCCACCCACTGCACAACACCCCCTCCCTAGACACCCCTCCCCCCTGGACAACCCCCCTCTTAGTTTTCACATATTTCCTATGGAGTCTAAATCCATTATTTGGACTCCAACCAGTGCTACATCTGAATCAAGAGTTATGCATTCATCATGGAACCCGATATTCATAGATCTATTGAACGCTTGTCTTATGGAGTCTTCAAGATAATACAAGGTTCATTCTTATGCAAGACCATGACCCTCCCCACAAGAGAGTTCATTTAACATGAAACCAGGTAGATAATCCCCACCATAATAGTATCATTATTGTTACCTCATAGAACTCACATCATTCTACCTAGACCTCAACTAGTCCTACACTGAACTCAATGACTAAAAATGATTATTAATTCACACTTGATTTCCAATATACTACCAAGTATTTTATACACCAAGATTACCCAGAACAAAACTTACTACATTCAATGATTGACATGATTTCTAACTTTTAGTAACCTAGGTGTGGGATATGAATTCTAACCTAGATAGTTTTTATCCCCTCATGAATTATACTACTTTAAGCCATAGTGTTTATAATAAATGAAATACTCTGGTCAATTGCACAATGGAACCTAGATCTATCATTGATGTTGTCATACACCACAGAGACATCTCCACACACACAATCCTTTGGGATACCAAGCGATATCATATTCACATTGAACATGTCATTTTCCAACTATATGGGTGACCCTAAACTGAATTCCCCAATGACCTACTATCACCACCTCCTCGGAGATCATTGACATAAGTAGAAACATTCTCAATGGTCAGATCCCAACCTCACTCTATCGTTTTAATCGACCCCACATGTAACCACAACATGAATTTTCATTCACCAATTCATTCCCATCAAGTCATGATTACACTACTCTTTAATATAACATTGTGATTCCCCCATGAGTCAAGGACCTCTAGGACTAGACACACATTACATCACATTTTTCCCCATTCTTGCAGCCTTGAAAACACCATCAACTATCTCAGATTCATGTATATAATATTGGTATTTTTTTCTATCTTATTGATCTTCCTCAACATCATCATAAGAAGTTTTTTCTCGATACTAATTCTATTTAATCTTTAGATCTGAAATCACTTCTGGATCCAACATAAATGTCCTTACCTCTTCTAGAGATTGATTTTTTTTACCAGAAGATCTAGTAGCCAAGGGAATTGATAAATTTGAATAATATATACGATGCATTATTCTTTTCCCTTTACTGACAGGATAATTTCATGACTCAAAGATGTATTTCTTCCAATTCCTTATGCCAAACCCAAATGGAACTATCGAATGATAATCCAACTCATAGTCTAATGAAAATTCAGAATCTACTTATTTATCACTCAGATCTGGTTATGCTTAGATTTTTGAAACATCCTACTTCATTTTTCACCTAGGAATGACTATCTTCCACCCTTAAGGATCATTATCACCCAAAACATTTTCCTTCAAATATTTGAAATGGTTGTGAATATGGATTGAGTTAGGGGGGATCACATCTTAGAAGACAACTACATTTCAGAATCACTGGTATCTGGACCATATAATGTCCGAGGATTCAGTTCTACCACATTTTTCCCCAAAAAAACTATAATAATACTAGAAACATGAACCAAGAATGTTAAAATATGAACTGAATCTAATGGAATAAGACTACAATAATTCAAAATTCTGAAAGTAGTGATTAGAACGACACCATCATCAAGATCCTTCCCTTTTCTCCCATTTATTGAAGTTATGGATTGGAAATAGGTGGATATAGTAGTGGAAGAGCTTGGATCTGCCTCTCCCATGACTTGTATATCCCACTTGGATCTTTCTAAGTCTTTCCTCAAACTAAGAAAGATATATGTAACACTTAGTTCTAGTTATAGTGACATCACCCCTTCTAGTAAGAATCATTTATTATGATGCCTTTTATTTATGAGTTACCTATTAAGAGGCCTACATGATGTTAAAATTTCTCCCCATGTTGGCAGTTGGATAGATCATGACCTATGTGTCTACATGATGAACAAAGGTCATCCCAAGATTCATAGCAGACCTGTAGCTTCCAACAAAGATCCCCTTCAATATCAATTCATATAAAATCCATCGGTACCTTTGATACATCGAGCTCAACAAATATTTTAGGAGAAACAAGGTGGAAGAAAGTTATGGTGTGCTTATTAGTACATAAAAAGTAGCCCAACATATTACCAATAAATTTAAGAATCACCAAATTTTGAAATGGGGGATGTAGGATAGGGATGGAAATCCAAATCACCATGGAGGGAAGATCCTATTTTAGGTGGAACTTGAAAAACCAATAGAAAATAGAGATGTTAAAGCTAGTGAAGCATGTGGAGAATTTGATCAGGCAAAGATAAGGGCATCTTTAGATGAAAAATGAATAAAAAATTTCCTCAAATCCATAACACCTATAATCAACCATTCAAGAAAACCACATGAATAAAAAATAAACCTATCAAAGGTTTCCATTGAGGGGAGACTCCTTCCAAAGTGAGCCACTAATGTGAGGTTCAATAGTGAAGAAGAAATTAAAAATTCTAGGGGGAAATTAAAATCTTAATAACTTCATCATCTCATGATAGCATTTTAGGGCTAATTTCAATTTTGGGAAGCTGGGAAAAGGCTAGGGTTGATGAAGGGGGATAATGGTCAGAACTATAAATCCAGAGTAGTTGGGATGAATCCTACCCCCACCCCAAGAGAGGGGGGACCAAAGGGGAATCCATGCAGCCTATAACATTATCGAAGGAAGCCACATGACCGGAATAGGTCTAGCCTTAGAAGTATACACACATAGGAGTTTAGTCAAAATAATTTCATCAAAAACCCATATTAGTTCTTACTTCCCAATAAGTCTAACATCTCAACTGTTCCAAGTCTAATCACACAACCACCCATCAACTAGCATCTTCTCGAACCCTGAGTGTATACTTGTACTCTATCCATCAAATATTAAACCATTTAGTTTCATAATCATCTACCTCATCAGGATTCATAACCAAAAACAGTCAGACCAATTATCCTACCAATCATTCCCTTTGAAATCCAAACCTCAATACTAAAATGCCTAAAGTGTTTTTTATCATGGAAGCATAAAGAATCCCCAAGACTATACCACATACTCGATAGTACCTATAATGCATCAATATCATAATTTAAATCATCTACCCATGATTTTGCCTCTAAAAGAACTAACAATCCCAGGCTAACACCTCTATTAGGTTACTATCATATACCATATCTCATCTCAAGCATAGTACCCAAATAACCAATATCTTGAGTCATATCTCAAGGGAATTAGGCCCTCCAACCTAGCTCAATAACCATATCTCACATAGGTCAAATATCATAGGGAAACATCTATTTTTCCCATTTGAAATATCTTAATGCAACTAATGTGCTAAAACCAATTCTAAATTTCTCAGATATACACATATCAGACATTACATGCTAATCACCATTCTACTAGGGAACTCATCCTAAACTAAGGTTCTACTGTCATACCCAATTCTCACCTCATCCCAATTTTCAATATCATCCAAGATATCTCAATCAATCTTGAAACTAGAGGCTTCTTCCCAACCTGAACCTACGATTAGTGAATTATTCTCAGCTTCCCAAGAATCATGGACACCCAAGAAGTGTTTGAGTACAAGAAAGTTTAGAACCACCAATGGGGTACTATGCATAAATAGAAAATATAGTGTATGAGTAGATGATATGATCAGTTGAATAAATAAATAAACTATGGAAGCATAAATAAATACCCATCATTGATCCTTGGGCTATAACGTGACACTCAGTATTGGTTATACCTGCTTTGGTTAGTGTCAGAATTTTTTTTAGAATGTCACATTATCATTACCACTAGTAAGGAGCACAATAGAAATGTATTATAAGGCGAAAGCATTGATTCCTTGGAGGTAATTCTAGTAAATGTAATTGTATCAAGCCCATTCCTAATTCCAAGGAGTGTGTTCTGGGAAATATTGTAGTATTGCGCATATAAAAAAATCCTAGGGGGATAGGCCTAGGAAATCCAGTAGTATCATCAATAGGATCTGCACCTTGGGGGATGATCCTAGGTAATCATATTGACCCAAAGATGGAATCCAAATATCCTGGTAATTCTATATAAACCAAAATATTGAATATAAGGGGATTTCCTAAGGCATTCATATTGTATCAGGATCAATAGCCAGAGCCTAGGAGCACATCCCAGGCATCCTATTTTGACCATACAGCTAAATCCTAGGAAACCTCCTTGGCATCCAAATTAAATCCTTGATGGTATCACATCCCTCCCATAATATCTCATATAACACATTATATACAAGTTGTCAATATTCTCAAAATATTCTAAAAAACAAGGGTTTTCCTCTCAAGCGCATGACCTATCATCATCGCTAATGCCATATCTGGCTCACACACAATTGATTTGGGTTCCAAAGTGACACCTACAATCATCTATAATCCTTATTGCATGCACCATCACAAGGGTAAAAATGACTAAGGCACCCTCATGGGTTCCCTAGGTTACATTAATACACGAACACCCTATGTGGATTCCTTTATCAAATTCACATATATCATGTCCACACCCACCATTGGGAATCACGTCTCTCTAAATAGTCATAAAAATCTCACAACCTCACTATAATCATGAGAAAAGACTCACTTGCATAGGTCTAAAGAGATGGAAACCTTCCCATATCACTTTACAAGTTACACTATGTCAGTCCGCTCACCAAACCTATCATAAATTTGGCTAAATTATACTCACCAAAGTATCTAAACCTTATTAGGGGAGGAACACCTTCCCACACTCATCTCAACTAGCATGTTGGTTTTAAGGTATATTAAGGATCTTTCATGGCCTACTAGGTATAATAACTATATCTCATTAAATCCCTCCATTTGAAGGTCACTAAGGAAACTACCCTAAGGTCCACTGCACTTATATAATTCACTTTATTTTATATACACCCCATATGGGGTTTATGTTTCTCAAGGCATACAATTACACTTATACTCTTAGACAACTACGGTCGAGATATATAGCCAGTTTACAATGGTACATCATGGACCTTGGCACTATCCACATTTAATTCAAATGAATTCTATTATAATTAAAAGGATTAATTAATTTATAAAGTTTTATCTCTTGAGGTGGTGAAACTACACACATAAAATTTCACATAAATCCTGTATAAAACAAATGGTTATGCCCAAGAAACCACTGACCTTAATTGAAGTTATTTCATTTAAATAAGCTTGACCACCTTCTAAAATTGTATAAGATCTAGTATCAACTAAGGCTCCAAACATGGCCCCAAAATTACAAATAATCAATTATAACATTTTATAATTAATTGTCTTATCCACTTAAATTATTTATATTTATTATATTTAATTTCATAATTTAAAACAAAAATAAATAAATGCTTAATCAACCACTAGGCTTCCTTAATGTACCAAAACCATGAACAAACACACATAGAGGTTCCATGGAATACACCAGATATTCTCATGGGGAAATCCAAAAAAATGGTATCTATTTAATAGATGATTTTAGTAAATTTAGATGAAAACCATAAATAAAATCATCAGGTGGAATAACTTTGATGAAAAAACATGAAATAACATACATAATTTATCTCAAGACATCCTCTATCTACACCAGGAAAAATCACCATCATGTGGGACAATTTCTACCATCCTTTGGTGGAAATTTCCAAAAAAAACCCAACATAAATCTTTTAAAATTATATATTATGGATGGAAACTAATAAAAAAGAAAAGGATGGAATAAATCACTCGAAATCGTCATCAAATAATACCAGAAATCGATACCCTCTCAAGGTAGATCAAAGGAGGGACAAACTGGGGTAGAAGCATCCAGAACTGCCTTCTCCTAATATCCAAAAACCTTTAAAACAAAATCACCCTAATTTCAAATAAATGGAACTACACCCATGTAAAAAATAAAATTTGGCTCCATTCATGGAATGAATAGGGGGTTCATGGAATGATTTTCCTTTCACCTGAGTAGCTTTCTTGAAGGAGTAACCGCAGAAATCATCGCAGAAAGTGTAGGGGATGGCTCACACGGATCCCACTCAAGGAAGGTCTCAATTCAGCCAATTAACTGATTGGAGGAGGAACATGAGAAGAATGGGGTGGAGGAGGAGAAGAACGCGTGATGAATGGGATCAGAGGGATCACATGAGGGAGGGGTGAACCGAGTGGAGAATCCGACGACGATCAGCCAAGGGAGAATTGACCAGTTGGTGATGAGGGAGAAAGGTTTTGTGGGTGGCAGATGATGAGTCTAGATGAGGGAGAGCTGCAGGTGGTAGATGAGACAAGATAGTGTTAAACTAATTGAGGAACTATTTCCACGAGACTTTGTTTAGTCGTAGGTTTAGCTATTATATTCCATGGTTTTCAAATAATCATGGCTATATTTTAAACTATAGCCACTGACCAATGAAATCGTGGCTATAGGTCCATGGCCATAGATCATTTTTCTAGTAGTAGAGGTTTAACAAATTTAAATGTGATATATTAAAGAAAAGGTATTTTTTTCATAGATGATACATTATGGAATTCTTTTTTGTAAAGGATCTTTTATGTTTTTTCATTTTTGATTGTTGTATGAATTTTGATTTGAATATAAGATGACTGCATGGGAGTGAAATGGTTAAGTATGTGGGAGTGTTGAGGCCAGTATTTTAATATATTTTATAATATAAATCATTGTTTATAATCCCCATATAGTGTTATTTTATGGATTATTTTCATGATTTTAGGTTTTAGTGGTATTTTGAGCTTAAATGAAAAAAATGGTCAATTTTAGAATTTTACATATATTCAATAAATTCTCCATTTTAAGCATATATTTTTCAATATTGATCCCAAACAAGTGATTATTTATTTTTTTATACCAATGTGTATTGTCTACATATTTTTTAACTGGTTCAAGTCATGATTCAGACATATGGATGACCAAATAAATCAATCTTTGTAGAAAGTTGTTCTGTCTAGTAGAGTGGTCCCCACCTCAATAATTGAGGTATAACGATAGATAACCATGTCCAAATGAATTTATTATAGCTGTATATGATAGAATACTCAATTATTCACATTCTTAATGAGTTTGAATTCATAACCCTCTCATTAAGGTATTCTTTGAATGGTTCAAACATGTGGAATATGAAAGGTCTCAATAAGAAGAAAAAATTCCATTCCGTAATTAATTCATAACATCTGAAACACATGTCCAAAATATATGATATTTTGTAGAGGGATGTGAAATAAATTATTGAACAACTTATATTAAGGATGAAACATGTTAATCGATAGGATAAAAGGTAATAAAGTCATGGAAATTTGAATAATTGCAATATGATGAGGCACGTGGTTGGATTAAATGTCTCAGAATAAAATGACCATATCTCCTACAACCATTGGCCTATAGAGATCATATTTTGAGGGTTAATGATGGATAAATTATGAAAATTTTTTATATAGAACTTCATTACATATTCATCCATTTAATGATACATTCATGAAGAAATATTTGGAGGAGACTTTTGGAGAGAATTATTTCACCCCCTCTCCCTATAAATATGTAACCCCATCCCCTCCTCAAAGCATTAGAACTTATATGTAGACATTTTATATAGTTTTTTAGTTTATTTTTCTTTATAACAATATTATTAATTTTTAATATATTTTACTCTTATTATTCATATCATTCTCATATTTTTTATGTTTTGTTTTTTCACCATGTTCTTTTCCATTGCGATCTCCTCTAATCGTGATCATGAGCATCTAACCTAAGGAAGTTCCAAGGGTATCAATCCAATGTTGAACCCAAGTAATTATAAATTCTCTTTTTATGTTTCTTATTTTTTTAGATTCAAACCAAGGGGGATCATAGTGGCATGGTTCCTTTGTGTCTCTACTTTCCACACGAGGTTTAGCTTTCACTTCTGCCACATTCTCCCTCGACCGAGGAGGTGGATGTGTGGTATATCGGTGATTGTTGAGTGCACCATATATTTACAACCATATGAAGAGAAGGATGTTCTCACATAGGTTGAAAATTTTCCATTACGTAAATTCAAAACTAATTAAGATACATTGAAGGTTCACTAAGGCGATTCTCTCAAGAATGTATCCTTTCTTTCAAACATCATTCTATTTTCATTCATAGTGTTTTCATTACATATGAATGTTTAATTTTAGTATTACATTATCATTCCAAAAATCAATTTATTTTAGTTTTATTTCCTAGAAAAAATAAAATGTGAATTAGAAGTAGTGATTGATTGATCACAAAGGCCCCTCAAGAGAACAAACCATGTCATCCCATATGCTTCACTTAGTTATAAATATTTTTGAGAGCGTGCATGGCAATGCTTCATCACTCTCCATAGCTTGAACTAGATTTTTTTGTAGGATCAAAATCAATAGATTTAATATATGATGAATTTACAATTTTATTTTATTTAAATAATTATACACCATATTCCTACTTATTCTAATAATAGAACTTCAACAAATTCAAATCCTCTTTATTCTTTCTATTTTTAAACAATCTCACTAAACCTCTATGTTCAGACTAATAAGAGTAACTTCATTTTCCTACAACTAAAGAATCTATATAACTTCAAATTTCCTCAAGTTAGGAAAATCAATAGAATCTAAAAAATATTCACATCCTATAATGTAGTTAAAAAATCAAAGTAAAATTTTAGATCTAATTAGAGAAACCTGTATTGTCATTCATACCAATTGAATTTCCTGGTGAATCATATAGTTACACTGAGTGGGGTGGGGGAGAATCAATGCGATCCAATTTTAACAATTTATTTTAAAAGAAAATTTTACTACATTTTTATTCTTTGGAGTCCTTTCTCTCAATTAAGATATGTGGATCTATTTTGTCATTCCTAACAGTCATTCACACCGCATGCAATAAATCAAATTAAATTGAGTTAATCATGTGGTATTTACAAGGGTTGGTTCTAATATGGGTTCCTAATCCTTATTGTGTTCAGATATTATCTTGAGACATAAACATTCACTATATGGTGAATGAAAATAAAATTGGGATAAATATTTAAAATCTTATCCCCTCGCTCAATATGATATTTATATTGGATCTCACCTGTTTATTATGGAACTACAAATTAATTATGAATGATCTCTTTAACTCCAAGATGCTAATGTAACAAATAATTGATCTTCCTCTAAGTCTTTGAGACATATGGAATCAAATCCTACTCAATTACTAAATTTTCAGGACTGTTTCTTCCGGAAATGGGGAAGACCTTGTTTGTTTAAGGTTCAAACTTTTCAATTGATTTCTAACAGGTTTTATTTGTAGAACCGGAAACACCCAATGATTCTCTATCCATTTGGACATAATTTCCGCAGGTAGGTGCTCATTAGTTGTAGAACGACGAGGCTTAAGAATTTTCATTGGTTGAGAGGATGGGAGGTTAGGCTCATCACACCTTTTTGGGGGTAATTATTGCCTACTCCGGGGCTCTCTTATAGATTTAAGTTATGTTTACGAATCCTTATTTATTCACCAATCATGAAAATGAGTTTTCCTTTATATTTGGAAACCAATGATTGATATGTATGGGATTTAGAGAATTTTTTATATGTATTTTAGGTTCTTCATCGATAGAGAATCATCTGTATGTATTAGAGATTCTTAGTCAATGGTATCCTTAAATATATTATATAGAAATATCCTAGTCATTATAATGACCATACTGGTTTTAAAGCCACTCAGTGGGGCACTTGAAGTTTATTGTCATTCATAAAGACATAGATTATTTCAGATTTGGGATTGTACCCACAGATGGGCTACCTACATATCCTCATTAAAATGGAATCAAAACCCATATAGTTCGATAAGAAGGATATATTTTAACGTCAAATGGGACATAAAATAATTAATGAAAGATGGGCTTGAAACTTAGAAAGTATTCCTACGTACTCTACTTTTATGGTAGAGATAAAAGTCCACGTAGTTCAGGTGAAGAATTATGAGGTTTATCCATGATTAATGGACCAAAGAGAGATGTCATAGTAAGCTCACGTGAGTCATACTCAGTGTGAGAAAAAAGAGGTATCAGTAAATTTGATGATCATTCCATAAAAGATGAAGTCATAAGATATGATGTGGGGCTTACATATGTATGACTGCCCAAGAGCAGGGTCCATAAAGGTATTTTTACTTTATGGAGATTTCGGATTTTAACATGGGACTTACTCCTGAAAATGAATCCCAACTTAAGTGAGACTTATGATTGGGTTTTATTCCTGAGAAGGAAGCCCAAATAAAAAGAAATTAAGACAAGGGCTTACTCATAAGGAGGATGCCAAATTAAAAGAAAATATTATTGGAGCTTACTCCTAAGAAGGAGGTACAATGATTTCCTCTCAGATAAGGAATAAAACGAAGGAACCATGCCATAAATGGCTTTGAAGAGGGGTTTTAAGGCCATATCTTGAAGAAGAGATGTTGATTTGAAGAAAGGAGGTGACTATGAAGAAGGTGCACAAGTACTGTTCTAGCACGCAATTCCTTGTTGCGCAAGTTGACTTGCACGACATGAGTCACCTTGGGCGATGACGAATCTATAGGGTAATACTTGGGAGACTCTAAACTCAAGCCCTTAGTATTATCCCTAGAGGCTTCCAGAAGGTTAGTGCACAAGTTCCCTTGAGAGGGAAAGGCGGCACACAAGTGTTTCCATTTTCCTTAAGGGCTGAACACTTAGGCACACAAGTATTGATGAGTTCTAAAACTTAGGCCTTATAATTCCTCTTTATAGCTTCCATTCTAGGTAAAGAATTGCCGTAGAAGTGTTCGGAAGACGTCAGACAAAGAATTGGGAAACCAGAGATTGAATCTGAGTTTTGTAAAATTCATTCTAGAAATGGGGGGCCCCATGGACTATTTATAGGCCACTAGGAACCTTGAGAAAAAAAGGAAATAGGGCGCGCAAGTGACTTGTGCGACCCATATTTGGCATGCAAGTGACTTGCGCGGTGCCCAAGATACTTGCATGATGCCCTCCAAATGGGTTCCTAGTTCATCCCTTTGTCAAATTTTGTTGTTCTTCAAAGGGTGACCCTCATTGGGTTAAGGTATTCCCCTTTTCCATTCATTGGACTCTGTGACAGAAAGGAGCATCCGAAAAAGTCCCCCCCCCCCTCAGAGATGGATCTGAAAATGGAAAGAGGATTTGACTCTGAGGAAAATGAGAAACAAGGGTTCGGCAGCGCACAAATGTTGGTACGCAGGTTCCGGCGGGCACGTTCCAGCGTGTAGGGTTGTGGGATCACCTATATATATGGGTGTCACTTCATGAAAACTATCCTTCCTTCAATGTTTTTTTGAGCTCTTGTCACACAAGTGTCTTTATCTCCTCGGTCGATTTCTTTTTTTTTTGTCGCACCTCTTCAGTAAGATTTTGACTTGCACAACATTACTTAAGCGACAATACTTGCACAGCCAAACTTGCATGCCCAAAAATTGCGCGCCTTAATGACTTAGCTATTTTTTTTGTTTTCTTCACAAGTATTTCATAAAAAATAGACTTACTTAAAAGTTAACTATTTGATATTTGTGCAGATTCAATGGATCCAAAAGGAATTGGATCGGGTGATGAGTTGGCCAGTAAGAGAATAGATGATATGATGAACATAGTTGGCCATGAATATTATGATATCTGCGACAGTACTCTACCAGATTTGACCATGTACTTAAAGAAATATCATGTCAATTTCCCACAGAGCATTTACTTGCATTTATATGGCCATGGTCATCTACAAGGAGTCAACGTTACAGAGGAAAAGAATTATATTCGTCATTCCTGGTTTCAAAATTACACCAATTTCGCTACAGAAAATGTCTCAATTGCATGAACATTTGTCAATGCTGGAACAATGGAGAAGGAATACATAATGCATTGTAGCCCATGTGCTCCAGATCTGAAACCTCACAAGCATGAACTATATTCGCATTGCTATCCCTATATTTTAAGAAATTCTCAGATGGATCAATCCATGGGATGGAAAAAGAGTTGGGATTTCCATCCCAGAGGAGGTGTGAAGCTGACTTGGATGCAGGAATATTGGGTACAACAAACCTGTGTAGAGTTTGTCAAGGATCTGAAGGGAGATGAAATATATGAAGCCGTCTGGGATGGGCAAACCTATGTCTACATGAATGATAATTTTGTTCCAGATCTAATCAGTCGCTGGAGCCCAGAAACCAATTCTTTCCATCTGACTCATGGAGAAGTAGGAATTGGCTTATGGGATGTCTACAAGATCTCAGGGGATCAAATTTTGGGAGATATGTATGATGAATTGATCCCCCCAAAGGTGACCTAGAAATATTCGGAGAAGACTCTGAATTTCGCTCGAGAGTTATTGAAATTTTCAACAAGCTCAAGAACTCAAAGTCCTCCAAAACTCATTCTGGGAAGGATATTCATTTAGAGGAGTGGATGGATATGTTTCTCATCAAGAAGAAAGATAAGGGGCCCACCTATACTCGTCCTACTAGTTTCCCCCTGAACAGAGAAGAGGGGTACTCTTGGCACATTCTAGCCAACTCTGGAAGTGGGAGAGTTTGAATAGTGGGGGTTTGAAGTGGATCAAAGAATCCCAGAGAAGACCTGTCTGGAAGGATTTTAAGCTTTGTGGCTCAGTGTTTATCTTCTTCAAGTTAGGAATTCGAAGGGAGGCATCTGGTCAGGGACCTTCATTGTTGTAGCCCAGTTGGATGATAGAAAAAAATGGTTGGGTTGGCCACCCAAATTTTGGTGAAGATTCACATGAGATTACTCCATGTCTATATGGGTAAGTCTCCTTTGAGAATAGTGGGACCATTCCAAGTTTTGTGGAGATGGATTTCCACTCACATCAGAACATATGTAGTACAGAGCGGAGTACAAGTTCCTGGAAGTTCTTTTAGGCCATTAGTGTAGGCATTTTCTGGAATTTTTCCGTTGTCCCTCAATTCCTATGATCTAAAGGTGAGGCTAAGAATGTTCAAGGAATTTCATTTCTTTCCTTATGGAAACCCGCCAACTGGGCGGTTTATTGATGATGGAACAAATAACCTAGAATTGAGGTCATATATGCTGGCTTGCAGAGATGGTGTATTGGCCACCAGAATTGATAGAGAGATTATACGTGAGGCCTATGATCCATATAGATTTTCACTCCAACTCAAGTGTTTGCAACAGATTATTGTCTCCCCTCACGTACACGTCAGGTCAGATCAGCATCCAATGGTTTCCCGACAACTATTGTTGCTGATAGTTATAGAGAAAACCGGGGAAGTGTTTGATCTACCAGTTGCTGGAACGACGAGCCAATTGACTATATGGTATGTTGAGAACGGGGGTAGCATCATACCCTGAAGGGGTACTGAATCATCCGGTCCATTGGGTGGGAAAAAAAAGAGAACTGTCAGGAAAGAAACCCTTCATATGGAAGGTGATTCTTCCTCACTTGGAGCTTATTCACTGGGTTCCTAACCCAGGGCTGATTCACTGGATTCCCAGGATGGGGAAGATGAGGCACGACATGTATCAAAGCGGCCTCATGCCAGATATAACCCTCATGCCAGTTTCAAGAGACCTACTCCATCGACTCTTGGTGAGTTATATCATTGAGGAAATTTAGTCTCCATTATTTTATAGAGCAACAAGTTTCGTTTTCTTATCCTTTATCTGTGATTGCTGGAGCTAGGAAAAAGTTGAAGTCCTAGATTATTGGACCCTCCTCGCGGCCTTCTAGTGAACATGCTCAATATATAAGGCCAGAGGCTATCCAGACATGGAAAATTTTATATTGTGATGCCGAAACCGCCTGGATGGACTTATGCGAAGGGCTACATATCTCTGGAGGGGGGAATCTCCAGAATTCTGCTGATATCTGCTTCGAGGATAACCTCAATAAAGTGTGGGCTTGAATCAGATAGTTTGAAATGCTCATATATTCCACTGATGATTCCATTCCTATTACCAAGATGGTGAAGGAAATGATGAACCATGGCACCACTGAGGGGATTGGTGCTTCAGTAGATAAGGAGTGACATGATTATGTGGCTCATAATGATGTAAATTTATTTCCTTATTTTCTCTGAAACTTAATTTCATTCAAATATTTTTTACTCAATGAAATTAATTTCTTCATCCTACAACTTGTTAAGAAAGGAACTACTGAGGTCCCTTCACCGTAGTACAACCCCGGTGGCACCACTCTTGAGGCCGCTAAATCTACTTGCGATTCGAGCGAGGTATATCTAGGTCGACAAGACATGGACATGGAGTTAGAAAGGGCTTTTCACTCTCCAATACCTGTATTTGGAGGTGACGATGTCAAAACACCCAAAAAGTCAAAGAATCAAAGGCATAGATGGAAGAAGTCCACAGCTAAACGCTTCATCAGTAGTGGTAAGTCTTTTGGATAGTCATGAATCCTAACTCATGAGAATATTGCTCATACTTCTTGGGATTGCAGGGGATTCTTCGGTTTCACCTTTGATGGAGAGGACTGACCCTCCTCTGGGGATGACGGAGGGTTCTGGTGAACAGTCGCAAATTCATGCTGACCTGGCTACTCCTGAAGAAGTGAGGAGAGAAGAAGTTCCAGCTTCTATTCCCAGTACTGATCATGTTTCTACTGTAAGGAGAGAAGAACCTGCTTATGGTAAATTAACAATACTTTATAGAATGTTGAATAAAGACATCAACTGAATTCCATTATGTGATGATTTAGGTTCAACACCTGCACCAGAATAGTTGGCGACCACTGAAACTGACTCCGCAATTTTCTCTGAGGTAGCTGTTCGAGGTCGGGGGTCGCAGGAGGAGGGTCACCAAGAAGACATGTCAAATGCCCCCACTGGTGAGACTGACCATGAATCTAGTATATCAATGGATGAAATGATGAAACTTGGCACGTATTTTGAAGAAATTTTAGATCATGTTAAATTACCATGGGATTTAGAAGATTTTGGACGTGAGTGTTATCCTTCATCCTATTAGAATTTTTTTATTACATCTCTGACCATGATTGGCTGAAATGTGCAGTTCCGTCTGAGAAAGATGTTGATCTACCAATGCCTGAAGGGGGTAGAGACAACCCTATCATTGTAGAGACGGTATCTCAAATGGTGCTTAACCCAGCCCAGCTTCCTGAAATCCATCCTGAAAATCCTGTTGAATCTAGGAAAGACAGGGAGGAGCATTCTCATGCTGCTGATCTACCATTGGGTAAAATATGATAATATGTGTGGCTGTATTTAATTTTCAAGATAGCTAATCAAATTTTGTTATCCTTTGAAACTAACCAAATCTTTCAATTGACTATATAGGGCCATCAATTTCAGTGGCTAGATCCGGAGGTGAAGCCTCATCCTCAGCCCCAACGGGAGTAGAAAGTGAAGTACCAAGGGTCATGGGGGAAGGAGTAGAACATTCCACTTCCTTAAGTGCATTAATCTTGAACTATATCCCCCCCTGTGATAGTGATGCTGAATCAGAACTAGAGGTGAAAAAGGTGCTCCAATTATCACATCGCAAGGCATGGAAAAGTATATGGAAGATCATATCTGAAGTGCCTCTTGAAGATCCATCTCCAAATATCCCGCGACTATAATCCTTGTTCGCCATGATGGGACTTGGTGGTTTTGTATATCAAGAGATCCATACCGCAGTGAAACAAGTCATCTTAAGGAGGGTGAAGGAGCAAAAGTGCCATCAAGATCTGACCAGAGCGAGGTTGTCGACCAATATCAGTGAATTCGAGGATATGGTATCCCGAGCTGAGGCTGATCATGCTGCAAAGATGAAGGAGATGAAGCATAAGATCAAGGAGAAATTTGCCCAGGAGATGCATCTTCAACAATAGTTAGATGTCGTTACTGGGGAACTTGACCAGCTTAACAATTCATTGGAAGGAGTTCAAACGAATGGTATGATAGCCATCACAGATGCCAAGAAGGAACTCCATCAAGTTGAAAAGAGTGAAGTTTGTCGAGTGAATGAACTTCAAGTGGCTACTGATGAAGCTTGGGATGCTGTAAATCAAATGAAAAGTTATTTTAAAGGCCTCTTGTAATTCTTGAAAAAGAGAATATAATCCAATCTGTGGATGTTCTTCTAATCTTGTGAATCAATGAAAAATAAATTTCATCTTCAATCATTTGTACCTTCATTCTCTCACTAATTACTTATATACATATTTTTACCTAAGCCAACAGGCCTAGTAAGCGTAATTTTATTTTTTCTAGGATTATACAAACAACCCCACAAACTATGCATCTTTTGTTGCTCAATATTGCCTAAATCATACATTATGTACATTTAGTGATCTAGGAATCTACTTTTATTCAGAGTTCCTTTTACAAGTTCAAAATTTATTGAGTACCAAGTCCTTTGTTGGTAGTTTAAAGTCATGCATGTCAGACATAAAAAGGCTAATGTTTAAGGTCAAATATCTTTGACCGAATGGATTAAAATCGACTCAATTCCTTGATAATTTGTTTTAAAACAAATTTCCACATTCAAGTATGGGGGAAAGAATGTAAACTATGACTTAAATTTTTTTTGAATCTGAGGGATGATATGAAAAAAGCGATAAAAGGCCTTAGAGGAAGTATTTCCAAAGAGTGAAGTTACAAATATTTGAAAAACCCGTTAGGGGGTTGAATTATGCAGGGCCACTTAATGGCATTGGCTGCATAGTCAAATAATAGCATCATTTTGCTGACAAGTCCGTTATGTAGGCTACTTATGCAAGGCCACCTAGGGGCACATACTGCATAGTAAGGCAAAATAAATCTTAGAAATTTTACTTTTCTATTGCTAAAAACCAGTGAAAGTTTATGGAGATTCAAATTTTCCAAATCACAGAGTCTGCTGTATGGAGAGAGGTACTTGAATATGGGGAGGATATTCCCAATCAATATTGTCAAGGAATTGGATGAATGTTACTCTTGCGAAGGTCTGACCCAAACGTAGGGAAGGTAAATATAAACCATAGACTTGAATACTTTCAGATCATGAAAAAGAGTACAAGATAAATATGTTAAAGATGACTGTTTTTGCGGATCCCTACATATCTTTGTTAATAACAATAAGGAAAAAAGATGTTTTCCCCCCATGAATGAAGTTACCACTATTTGACAAACCCATTAGGGGGTTTGAATTATGCAAGGACACTTAAGGGAATTGGACGAATAGTCAAATAATATCGTCTTTTGGTTGATAGGTCCATTATGTAGACTACTTATGTAAGGCCACCTAGGGGCACGTGCTGCAGAGTAAGGAAAAAGAACACCCGGGTATCAGACATTTTGTGACCATAAGTTATGAAAAAGGGTTATGGAGATCTAAAAGTATTTAAAGTTAGGAGTATAACACATAAAAAATGGGTATTGTCCAATGCATGAAGGAGATACATAGACCAATGCTGACCATAATCATGTTATGGCTGGGTCCTAAATTGAGATGCTGGACTTCACAACATATCTCATTAGAATGAGAATCAAGCCATACATAGTTCTTGAAATAAAGTTTAATGTCATGTGGGAAAAAATTGTAGGAGATCTTAGTTTAGGGTCATAGAGTTTGGACCATAATGAGGGAGACACATTGTGTGTTTGTTATAAACCTGATGTGAATAAAGACCAGGGATTTCATACCACATTCATGTGCTCACAGGGGAACTTTTTAGCCAAGGGACTGATAGTGGAGTTTGGGGTTAGGCCCAAAGACTTGGGGATGGGTTTGAGGGATGCTCGAACGGTCCTAAGTATCCAATAAGGATGGGAATCAATCCATACATAGTTCATGAAATACCCTCTGTACAGATTTGGTTCGTATATGTGAAGCGTGAAAGGGGACTTTTAGTGCAATGATGGTTAGATCCAAGATTAAAGGTTTGGGAATTTCCATGTATGCACGTATTACTTGGAATATAACATGATTGGAGATCAATGTCAATAATGATTCCATCTCAGGTGAGGGTATAAGAGACTGTTGTAGTTTATTGTCGTACTAGACAAAAGTGAAAATAGTTTGAGGTCATATGCATGGACTGGTGCTGCATAATTTAGCATCATGTAGCTAGGACATATTGCTATGAAGTTTAATGTCTTGCAGTGAAAAAAATGGGGGACTGTATATTTTAACGTCATATAGTAAGGACGATGATGAAACAATGTTATTATATTGGTTTTGGGGGGGGGGGGGCTTCATGGATTAACATCGTATGAGATGGAGGTGAACCGATGTGAAGATATTGGTTTTGGGATTGAACTACAGGAGTTTTCCTACGTACCTAGCCTAAAAGGCAAGGATCAAAGTCCACGTAGTTTGATTGTGAATGAATTGGTGATTGAGTTGTACTTGAGGACAACTCGAAGATGGTGTTGGTACTTATGCGTAGTTAGCGGCCCAGAGAGGGTGTTATGGTTGAAGCTTACTCTAAGCTCAAATGAGTCATGCTCGGTGTGAGAAAAAATAGGTAACAACAGCCCTAACGATGAAAAATTTAATGTCATGTTGGACAAAAGGGTGTTGTACATAGTTTAAATGTCATGTGTCATAGACATGGGGTGCTTGGTAGTTTAACGTCTTGCAGCTTGGATGAACAGTTTAACGACATGCTAGACGATAGAGGGGCTATGCATTTTTAATTTCATGCAGTAAGGAAAAAAAGGGTCCATGCAATTTAAAGTCTTGTAGTAAGGACAGTGGGGTGTATTTGTGTTACAAAAAATACTTCTTCAAGAATCTTGCGTTGGTTGGAGTTGTGATGATTTCTCCATCCATTGAGATTAAAGAATAATCTCTACTGGAGTAGACCTTATGTATTGAATAAGGTCCTTCCCACTTTGTCTCAAGCATTGGAGGTTTCTTTCCTGGTATCATTGGAGTTATGAGGACCAATACCAATTCTCCTTAAATAAATGAACAAAGACAACTTTTTTATTGAAAGCTCACACTATTCGATTCTGATAGACTTCCAAGTGGCATAGGGTGCACAATATTTTTTCATCTAATCGTTCCAATTCATCAAATCGCTTTTGAGATTGTTCATCTATAAATAACTGATCACAAATGTCTACTCTGAGCGAAGGTAATTGAACCTCAATGGGAAATACTACTTCTGTTCCATATACCAATGAATATGGAGTTTACCGCGTAGCAGTGCGGGTGGTGGTCCTATAAGCCCATAAAGCATGAAAATGTTTATCAGGCCATGATTTCTTATCTTTATCCACTATCTTTTGCAGTATGTTTAAAAGAGTCTTATTGAAGGATTATATTTGGCCATTGGCCACTGCATGATATCGAGTTGAATGGTTGGATTTGATGTTGTATTCTGGATACAACTTTCTCATCTCAGATGTACAAAAGTTGGTGCCATTGTCTGTCAATATGGTATGAGGGACACCAAATCTGGTAATGATGTTAGACTTGACGAATATTATAATGCCTTTTGAACAAACTTCTTTGAGAGGTATTGCCTCTGCCCATTTGGAAAAGAAGTCGGTAGAAGTAATAATATACTTAAACTACTTGGATGTAGCTGAAGGATAAGGTCCTACTACATCCATTCCCCATGTGGAAAATGGCCATGAGTATTTAACTGTATGAAGAAAATCCAGGGGTTGATGAATGAATTTGGCACATACTTGGCAAGAATGACACTTCTTAGTGAAATCAACACAATCTTGCTTCATTGAAGGCCATAAGTATCCAAGCCTTCGAATTTAACCAGAAAGTCTATGTGCAGACTGGTGGGAACCACAAACTCCTGCATGAACTTTACTCATGACAGCCATTGTCTGTTCACCATAAATACATATGAAGATGATTCCATAAAAACCCCTCTTGTAGAGAATTTTTTTGGTGATCGAGGCTATCATAAGAGTAAAATTGACCATAGGTCGCTCGACATGTTCTTTCCCAGCTCTATCAGGTGGGAGTGTTCCATTTTGAAGGTATTCCCTAATAGGTGTCATCCATCCTGTAGTATGACTATATAGTTCCGAAATTGGACTGATTTCATTGATTTCCTCTGTTCTGATTTGAACAAAAGGTGAAACTACATGACGGTGGGCAATACTGATAATTGTTTCATCCCAGTTTGGATCTGCCAGGGCTGTGGCTACATTAGCCAGTGCATCATTTTGGGCATTTTGTGATAATGGGACATAATAAAATGTCGGTTCCAAGGGAAATTCCACCATTAACTCTCCGACATAATCACACAAATGGATTAACTCTTCTTTTCTAATGGCATAATCCCCATTGACTTGTTTGATTACCAAATCTGAATCAACTTTTACCCTCAAGTGATTCACCTGTTCCTAAAGCACCAATTCCAACCCTACGATGAGAGCTTGATATTCTGCTTCATTATTTGTAGCGCCTTCCAACAATAAGAAGGAATAGGGTAGAACTGCCTTTTCTAGGGAAATAAGCATGATTCCTAACCCAACTTTTCTGAATTTAGGATCTTCCATTTTCTTCCCTTTTGGACTTCTAGAGGCACTATCAATGTACATTTCCCATGTTTTAGGATTATCTTGAATAGAGAAGACTTCCTCATCAGGAAGTTCAATATTTAAAGATGTATCTTCTACAGATGGGTGTTAAGCAAGGAAATCAGCCAGATCTTGGCCATTTATTGCCTTTTGAGATACATACTGGATATCAAACTACTACAAAATAACTTCCCACCTTTACAGATGTCCTCTAAGCATTGGACAACTATGGATAAATTTGAGTGAGTTATTGCGAGATATCAATTGGACCTCATGATTTTGCAGGTAGTGTCTCAATTTCTGAACTACAAAGTTTAATGCTAGGTAGCACTTTTCAATACTTGAATATCGAGTTTCTACCTCAAGAATTGTCTGACAGAGATAATAAAGGATATTCTCATTCCCAACATCATTCTTTTGGGCAAGGAAGGCACCCAATGATCACTCTAAAGCTGTAACATAGAGAATAAGTGGTCTTCCTTCAATAGGTGGCATTAATACTGGTGGAATCAAGAGATATCTCTTGTGAATATCGAATGCTTCTTGACATTCTTCAGTCCACTGGTAGGTGACTTCCTTCTTCATTAATTTGGTGAAGGGTAAACAATAGCCTGCCATATTGGTAATGAAATGCCGAATATAGGCCATGTTTCCTTTAAGTCCTCTTAATTATTTCCAATTTTGAGGAGGTGAAATACCAAGGATTGATTTTGTCTACTCTAGATCAACTTAGATACCACGATTGCATACAAAAAAGCCGAGAAATTTTCCTAAGGTTACACTAAAATCACATTTCAAGGGGTTCATCTTCAAATTGTGTTGTCGATGTTTGTTGAATATGATATCCAAATCAGCCATGTGATTAGGAAGTTTTCTGGATTTAACCAACAAATCATCCACATAACAGTAAAAAAATTTCCATAAAAAGGGTTTGAAGATATGGTGCATGGCAGTTGATACGCTGCACCTGCATTTTTCAGGACAAAGGGCATTACTCGATAGAAAAAAAAACCTTAAGGAGCTATGAAAGAAGTAGAATCATCATCCTCTGGGGCCATTCATATTTGATTGTACCCAGAATAACCATCCATGAAGGAAAGGGCCTCGTATCTAGCTGTTGCATGAATTAAGAGTTATGTGATTGGAACAGGAAAATCATCCTTGGGACAATGCCGATTAAGATCTCTGAAGTAAATGCAAACTCTAATTTTTCCATTCTTCTTTTTCACAGGGACAATATTATCTATCCATTTGGGATACTAGAATTCTTTGATGAAGTTATCTTTGATAAGCTAATCAACTTCAGCTTCAATTTTGGATGCATAAGTTGGGTGTGTTCTTCTTGCGACTTGCTTGAATCCTCGATGTTTTTCTGGAAAACCCAAATGATGAGTGGAAACATTGGGATAAAGACCTGGAATTTCTGTATAATTCCAATAAAATACATCTCGATTTTTCTTTAAAAAATAAGTATTCATTTCTTTCTCTTCAAGAGTCATGGAATCACTAATTAAAGTGGGATGTAGATCTTATTTTGTACCCAGATTTATTTCTCTGAGTTCATCCACAATGGTAGAGATACCCTCTTCAAATGCTGTAGGAGAATCCCTGAGATCTTCCTCTTCTTCTACAATATGTGTTACTTCTTCTGCTTCTACTTTCATAGTATATGACGAAGCATAATTTCTATGATTAGGGGAGAAGTTAAAATTTGAACATTTTGAAAAAGAGGCTGCCATTTCTGACCCTATTGATGATGAAGGATCTTCCTGGGTTGATAGATAGGAGATGATGGATTGAGAGTCGACATCCTTTTTTTCCTTTGGTATTGCTATAACTTCTTCTGGCCTGGTTGATGAAGTATAGAATTACTGGATTTCCGAAGATGAAATGAAGACATGTCAATTTAAGCTTTCATCATTGCATGGCCAATTAATAATTTCCCCCATGCCGTCTGGCTCGATTTCCATAATTGACATTATAGAAGTTTCAATAAGAGTATTTGGATTTGGGTCTATCCTGTAAATTTTACTGATAGGCAACACATAATTTGTACTCACATGTATGAATGGGTTTACTGGAATCTTTTCCAAACCATATGGAGCATTAATTTTGGTGACCTTCTTCACTGTGGATTTTTCCTTATCTTCCATGTGATAAAACTCTACCTCAATGTATTGAGATTCACATGTTTTTAATGAAGATTTGTCACCATACAATGTACCAATTTGACCATTGAAACAATATTTGAGACATTGATGGTATGATAAAGGTACGACTGCATGTTGATGCAACCAAGGTCTTCCAAGTAAAATGTTGAAAGCTATGTCCTAATGAACAACCATGAAATCTGAATTAGAAACAAGGTCTTCAAACTGAATTCTGAGTGTAATTTCACCCAGAGGTTCTTGTTCATTCTTATCGTATCCTTGAAACATCAAAGTAGAAGGAGATAAATCAGATTCGGTGAGGCCCAATCGACGAAGTGTACGAATAGGAATGAGATTGACTCCTGATCCATTATCAATGAAAGCTCATCAGATGTCTATATCATTAAATTTTCTTGATAGATAAAAATGTTTGATATGTACATGTACAACATCATCTTCATCTTCATCTATAAAAGATATCACTACATGGAATTTTGCAGGATCATTCTCTATATGGTAAACCTCAACCGAAACAATTTCAGTTACGAATTCTTGAGGACTTGAAAAAGAATCAATGAGTGCCTCCCGAATATCTCTAGATATATTCAAGGCATACATGATTGATAACTTGGATGGTACTTGGGCCAAATGTTTCATGACATCATACTTTTGATCCAAAGGTCTGCGTTTCCTATCATGAAAATGTGGTTTTGCAGGTGCCTTACAAGTTGATGCTTTGGAAGTAGATGCATCTCATATCAGGGTAGGAGTTAGAAATACTCCTGGATTCAACATTTTATACCAACTATGTCTATTTATTTTCTGAGAGGAAGAAGGTGTAACCTCTAACCGATCCTCCAAAATAACTATGGCATAACCGAATTTTCCATGTGTGGAAGAACTTTATTGTTTCTGTTGAGCCGACTGAAGGGATTTTCCATGAGTTTCTGCCGCATATACAGTTCGAGCTGGGGTAGGATTGAAATAGTGGCTTCTGAAATATCCATGTCTTCCCCTGTATCCTAGACCTCTGTCACTTCCTCTAATTCCTCTATTTAATATAGGGAACTCAGGATCATCAAGATCGAAAATGTGACTGGCATAAGGATCTGTTAAATGAATCATCTTAATAGAACTAAAGATTAATTCTCTATATGATGAAGATTCTACCTGATTAGCCAGTTCAGGCTGTGCCATTTGGTGGGGCGGTGCCTGTGCTTTTGAAGCTGATGACATAAAATCTTCCAGAGTCAAAGACAACTTAGGCTTTGACACGAGCTCATCTTCTTCTGACTGCTCTTCTTTATTCGAATTATGCCACCTCTTTGAGGATTTTCCTTCTGATTAAGGGGGTTTTTCTATGGAATTCATAGTATAAGACACAATTCGTTGATTCAATTATGTTAGTTAAATGGAATGATTTTGGTTGATCATTTTCCTGACCATCCGATCATCATATTTTTGCACATTTTTTCTTTTGAATTTGTGCCACTCGCCTTCTTCCTCTAGATCTGTAGTAGTAACACATGTTACGTGGGCTGAAGAACCTTTCAGTTTTACCTATCCAGAGTCCACTATCTTTTTTAGGAGGTATTTTAAGAAAAAAAACACATGAATGGGATGCCCCAATATCTGATGAAATGGGAAATAGGTGGGGAGGTCTTCATATACTTCCTTGTTCGGCCTTTTGGGCCTTGGCAACTAAACCAGAATGTTTTCCAGAGCTGAGATGAAGTACCCAGGAACTTGTTCATTCCGGAAAGAATAAACATTGTTCTTAAAATCTTCAAACTGTTTCAGCCTTTGACATCTTTGATCATCTTGATGAGGCAACCATTGTTGTTGACGCTCAGGAGGTGGAGCCCTTCGATATGATGACGGTTTTGAAGTGGAAGTAGGAACAAGTGATTGTTTAATTGTAATTGTAGTAGTCTCTGATTTCCTTATTCTCCTTCCTAGAACTGATGGAATTACATGAGTTTTAGCCTTAGTCTTTGTAAGAGAGTCTTCGATCTGCTGAGTGATTAAAGTAAGGTCTCGAAACCCTCCTGTGTATTTCACAGGGATCAACGGTGTGCGTAATTCATCACACAGATTTGCCTCATAGATTGGCAACAATTCTTCATGAGGGAGTGCTAAAATTAAGGAATATGTTAATTCCTTCAATCGAGCAATGAAATCTGAAACTCTTTCATTTTCCATTTTCTTACAATTGGTAAGATAAAAAAATTTCATCTTTGGCAACGTTGAGATAAATTGAAGAATAAATATTTGACGGAGATCTTCCCACATAGTAATTGACCGAGATTGTAAAATTGTATACCAGACAAAATTAGGTCCTTGTAATGACTGCACAAAACACTTGAGCTTAACTGCTTCTTTTTGTCGAGGAGTTCCCATCATAGGACCGCGACGAGAAACAAAATATGTTAAGTATTGTTCTAGATCTCGCGAACCATTAAAAATTGGGAATGTGGTACTCGAAAAATTTGATGGGGGAGGAATTGCATTCACCCATTCAGGGTAAGATTTCTTTTCCAGTTGAACTTGTGCACATTTTCCTTCCATAGATTCCAATCGAGTTATTGTTGAATAAATGGTAATTATTAATTTTTTAGAAACATCTTGTTGATCTTGGACCTGAGAAGGTGAAATAACTAGAGTTTGGATGGGTGTGGTGACTGGTACTGCAAATGATGGTAGTACTACCGGTTGTTGTCATGCATGTCCCATAGGACTGGACCTATGAGGGTGTACTTGTAAAGAAGGATATTCTTGATCTATCCTAGTAGCTGTAAATAATTCCCTTGACTGACTAACTTCAGAATGCTTAGGAGGAAGAATACCTTGAAGTAGTTCATCATTTAACCTCCTTAACTCCTTCATTTCTTCTTCTTGTTGTGCAAACCATTCCTCTAATGAGAGTGATTGGCCTTCTCCAGAGGTATGGTGGGATGTAAACTGACTTTTACTCTTTTCCTTGGCATGTGCCTTTCTGGAGTATGGAAGGGCATTACCTGAAGGAATATCTTGCCTCTGGGCAGCACTCTAGCTTCTGGTATGCACACCTTCTTCATTTATTTCTGTGTGTATAACCTCTTGAACATGAACTTCTTCATCTGATCCCTCTGAGTGAGCCTCATGTTCCGGGGGATTAGTGACAATGGCATTGATGACATTTATCGATGCATAACGCATTTCATCCCTTCTGTTGGCATTTCTATAATACCTGTCTTATTCCATGTCCTTTATGAGACATTTCCTTTTGTTTGTTTGATCCCTTAGGAACTTCTTGATGAACCGTAATTTAAAGGGAATTTTCAAATAATTCAGCTCCGCGTTCCTCTTGTGGCTTATTCCCTAATCGATAGAATATTGACTTTTGTTGAGAAATAGATTGAGAATTTGAAAAATTCCCCAGTTTGGTGGACTGAGGATGTTCTTGTTTTTCCTGCTCAACTCCTCAAATCCTATTTTTTGATCCCGAGGGTTGGATTAAAAGAGTCCCCAGTCTGAAAAGCTGAGGTGGCTCTTAAGATGCTACATCTGAAACTTTCTTAAAAGCTATCCTGATTTTGCAGACTTTAGTCTGGAAATTAGCTGGATGCATCATCCGACATCCACTCAAATCACCTGGCTCAGATGACCATTGGATTATTTCAGACACTTCCATCACCTGATGATGTGCATGCTCTAAATGAGAAGCCTATTCAATATTATAATTTTTGTGATGCAAGATTAATTCGACAACTTATTCTTTTTATGCCTGACTTTGGGAAGACCTAGTTGAGGCATGTTCTTGGGAAAGCCTTTGATTGCGCACAAAACCAGCTAGATGTGGCCAACCATGGGTAATAACATTGCAGGATACCGCTTTTGGTGGGCTTTGTTGACTGGAGAGTGTAGTGAAATGCAGTGCTCCATGAACACCCCATCCCCTGATATGAATACCAGATGGGGCATTGGTAATTAACTGGCACAACTTTTTTAACACGCCAAGGCATGAACGTTGAAGGGCTCTCTACTGCTTTTCAACGTTTGGATGTTGGGAAACTGAGAGAGATTCCAAATCAATTTGGTGTTGCAACCCTTCTATTATCTTGACCTGATTTTGATATTCATCATAAGATAATATTTTCTCTTTTAAGTGACAAAGAGTTTTCCATATGTTGAGACGAATATCGTGAATACAATATTCTGTCAACATTTTTGGAATATCATACTGAGAGTCAACCAAAGGCCAAAACATGACTGATATTTCACCTTTCTCCAGTTTTTTCTTATATTTAGCACTTCATCTTTGTCATTGGATGAAGATTATTCTACCTGATTGGACTAAAGATGGTGATTCTTTGTTGCTTCATCAGATTAAACAAGATTGGTAGAGAATTAATTTTTCAAATTAGAAGATGAATGACACAGGGGTGGTTTGGAGAATGACCTACACCTCGGGCTATCTTCTGATTAAGAAATTATTTCACCCGCTAGCGGTAAGGCATCAGACATGACTGGCTTTCCATTTTCAAGTTCCTCAAGATAATAGGGCTTTATCGTTACTGCATTTTCCATTGAGGAATTTTCCAGGAAATGCGAATTACTACCATGGAGAGGACTTTCACAGATAAATTCATCATCATGGGGAGGACCACCATGGTGGGTTACAACAAAAGATGAAACCTCCTGCTCCTTGGTCTTCTGGCCACACAGAGGGTTATTGTGGCTCTCAACCGAAGATGATACTTCAATATTGATCGAATTGTCATGAAACAAGTGTTGGCGCCAAAATATTGCACAAAAGGAAGGGAGGGAAAAGAAGGCTGGCACGCTGCCTCACGAAGCACCGACGCGAAGCGCCCCGAGCATCGCGGTCTCATGAAGCTCCAGAGGCGGTAACTCTCCGCGAACACATTTGACGTTCGCGAGCTCGCTGTGAAGCTCCAGAGGCGGTAACTCTCCGTGAAATCATTTGACGTTCGCGAGCCTACCGCAAAGCTCCAGAGGCGGTAACTCTCCACGGACGCCTTTGACGTTCGCGAGCGCGCCATGAAGCACCTGAGGCGGCGTGCGAGTTCTGTTTCGCGGAACCCCTTTCCTATAAATACGGGACTCCCCCAGAGTCCCGGGGACGGACAATCCGACCTTTCGTCTTCTCCTCTCCCGAATCGCGAAGCACCCTTTTCCCCCCGGGAATCATGAGCTCTGCGAGGTACTTCTACTTCGCGAGACGCCTTTGCTTGGTCTCGTTTTGACCCCCTCTTCTGAGAGGGATGCCCTTCGCGAAGCTCAAGGGCATTCGCGAAGGAAGGGGATTCCCAAGGGAACCCGGGCAGCCACGAAGCGTTTATGCTTCACGAAACACCCAACCCATACTAGTGATCCCTATACTAAGGCATGATCTCTACACATCGCGAAGCACACTTCTTCGCAGCACCCCGCTTCACGAGGCACCCCTTTTTCGCGAGGCAGTTCTCCGCGAATACTGTTCCACTTTGCGAAGCACCCTCCACTCACACCTATGCCTCGTGCTAAGGCCAAGTCACTCTGCTTCGCGAAGCACACTCCTTTTCTTGGAAATTCCTCTTCCCATGCGACCCTCCAGGTTTGCACGATGTGATTTCAAAGTCCCATGGACAATACCACTCATAGCGTTGCTTCGCCTAATGCATCTTTTCATAGGCACGCTAATGGATATTTCTTCTTCGCATAGCCATGCTAACATGGACCCCTCGATGGTTCTCTCCACACCCCCCTTGACCATGGCCTTACTGGTACCTTCCCTTCCCCAAGGACCAGAGGGTACTGGTTATGTAAGTCCTAGGGGTGTGGAGTGAACCCACCTCGTCCGAGCTACAGGACGTTAAACTACCAAGCATCACGTCCTCAACACATGACTTTAAACTGTGACCCGACCTCATGCCTCTCACGAAGGGTCCCCCCAGCTCGAACATTTTTGACACCACTCTCCTCCACAGGAGTGGAATCACCCATCCACAAGGGATGATGTCCTCCTTATTGGAGTGGCGTATGTTCTCAGGAGAAGGGCGACCCTAGTTCCCCAACGGATGGCTGCACCCCTGCATCTCCGTACTTCCCCACTACCAAGGTTAGTGGAGGGCGTGATAGGGAATGAGGCACCCCCCATCATTGGTCCCGAGTCCCTCTTTTGCTGCGCTTTGCGGCACCTCGGGCCTCCATCCTGGAGTAAGTCCCAGCACTGTGGGCCACCTAATGCGTAAGCCCCTCTTCGCTTCTCACGGACGCATCCTTCGCGACGTGATCGTCAGGTCCTTGCAACCTCTTGTTTCTCACACCAAGCATGACTCACGTGGGCTTAGAGTGAGCACCGACCCTGACCCCCACCCCTAGCAAACTACGAGGGCTTTGATCCATGTCAAGGCATGGTACATAGGAAGCCTCCATGAGGTTCAATCCACATTACCCGGTCGTTCATTCACGTTGAGTTTCGCCCCCATCCCGCATGAAGATAAACTGCACGCCCTCGTCCAGCATGACGTTAAACTACACATCCTCGTCTAGCATGACATTAAACTGCACACCCTTGTCCCGCGTGACATTAAACTGCACACCCATTTGAACTACGAGGTCTTTGATCCATGTCAAGGCATGGTACGTAGGAAGCCTCCACGTGGTTCAAGACCACCCATCATCCAATTCATGTAGAGTTCTACCTTCGTCCAACATGACTTTAAACTGCATTCCAGTCCGACAACAAGCTATTGCGACCAACCTGAACTATGAGGACTTTGATCCCTGTCAAGGCATGATACGTAGGAAGACTCCTCGTGGTTCAGGCCCAACAATCTTTGGCCCAGACCGTCTCCTTGTCGGTGTTCCAAGACCCCCCCACCATTTTCACCCGAACTATGAGGACTTTGATCCATGTCAAGGCATGGTACGTAGGAAACCTTCCCAAGGTTCAAGCCCACCACTAGTGGACCCACGAGTCTACTTTCACGTCGGTTCACCAATGAAACCCTTTGAACTACGAGGTCTTTGATCCATGTCAAGGCATGGTACGTAGGAAGCCTCCACGAGGTCCAAGCCCACCACCACTAGGACCCTCTTGGTCCTCCCCATTCACGCCAGCTCGCTGATGATGCCCATCAGACCAAGGTCCACCCTCGTGCCGGTCCACCGGTACCATCCCAAACTACGCGGACTTTGATTCCCTACCACGGGGATACGTAAGAAGCCCCTTTAATGCTCAATCCCAACTTCACCATTTCCCTTGCAATGGTTCCTTTCCATTCCACCCTCCACTTCATTCATCCATCCACCATCCACCCCGATCCTCGCCCGGACCGTCATATCCTGGTGAGACCATGTCGGTACGCTCTTCACAGCCGCCCATGGGCTGGCCCCGGTATCGGCATCCCTTCAAGGGAAATCCCTCAATCCGATCTATTCTAGATAATGCTCTGATCGGGCTGATCCGTCTCCGCTGGACGTTAAACTCGCGGTGTACCCTGTGTTAAAAACGGGAATCTGAGAAAAACCTCAGATATGTGTCTATGGAATATAATTCCCCATGCTCGATGTGGGATGCCTTGGGCTTCCACGCCCTCGAGAAGCCCTGTGACCAGGGATAATAGACAGACATGCCAGGTTCCCCAGCATCCAGACATGCTACTGATGCCTCAACGTGACTACTCCCTCGACTAAAGGTTGCTTCCCTGACTGGACCCTTTGGAATGTCCCGACAAAAGCAGTGTAATTAACCGGAGTCCATGGAAACATGGCACTGGGAAGAGTTTCACGAACAACGTATTAAATCTATGAGGGAGACCCGGACTAGGTGATGAGTTCTGAGGAGAAATCCACAGAAGGAAGAACCGACATCCCATCATCCCGTCTCGATCAAGGAGCAGATGTCCCTAAATAAGGAGCGAATGCCGCACACCTTTGGAAAGCGAGAATGCGGGGAAACAAGCGCAGCGCGTCCTCCTCTGCGGACGGACAGATTCACGCACCCCGGCGAAAGCGTCGGAAATAGAAATGGTGAACTCGACGTGAAATTATTCTCCTCAATGTGGAGATTATTAGCGTTCGAGACACCAGTAGATTGACGCGTCACCAGATCCATATATCTGGGGCCTGGTCCCTCCAAGAAAATGGCGGGCCTGTCGTGAAACTCACCGGAAGTCAGGGTAGTAGAACGTGGGGCACTCCATTCTGCAGCGTGTTGGCGTGGATCCTTCTTACAGACGTGGAGAATGGAAAGACGTTGGGGCACTGGTTGTTGATTCTTTTCCTCTCAGTGCTGATGAGTTGATCCCTTCATTTCTTAGGAACCAGGTTTCTATTACAGAGACACGATCACCGCTCGCCCGCCTACACAGGGGCAGGGGAAACTCTGCCACAGCCACCCCGCATGGCGCCGCTACCTCCACGACGACCGTCACATCGAAGAATACGGGGTGCCCACATCCCCTTTCCCCATTAGAGTTCATCCAGCGAAAGGTGATCAACAACCTCGTGCGCAGGTACGAGGAGGAAGTGGTCATCCCAACTAGGGATATGGCCTTCTTGGACCTGGATGCCTCCAGGCCCTGCCGTCAACGCCGCCCTAACAGGCTGTGCATGGGGCCCCTACTCCCCACCCCAACGTTCAACCATTTCGGGAGCCTTTCCCTGGAACGCCTTGACGTCTCCTCACCTTACGATGATGAGGCGGGCGCCGTCCGGCTCAGCCCGCTCAGGGTCCTGACCCAAGGGCTCCAAGAAAGAGATCCTGCCCGGCCGCGTCAGCACCGCCGTCCGACTCCGCAGGAAGAGCAGGCAGGCTATGCCCCTACACCAGCTCGTCTGACCCGACGTCAGCGCCGGGCCCGGGCTGAGGACGCTCACCTAGGTGCGTCAACGTCAGCAGCTACAGTGGCCCGATCCACCGCCGATGTGCATCATGAAGTCCTTGCATACGCTGAGCAGGGGCACTCCTTCAACCAACCAGGATCGAGACCCCAACCGCCCCACGGGCAGGCTGGGTTGACTCTCCAGGTTGCAGGCCCGAGTGGTGATCGCCGTGAACTAACCCGCGGTGATGTCACCCCGTACGGAGGCCCCCCCCGTACCACTACTCCATAGAGCGTGGGCCTTCCCCGCTCTGAAGCTTGTCATGGAGGTATGCCTCATGCTACCCCCATCCCAAAGGAAGACCTGCCCAGCGGCAGTGACGCTCGGCGCGGAAACCTTTCCCGCGCCCACTATACAGGGTATGGAGTCTATCCTACCCCCGAATGCCGATCTGAAGGCACTGTCCATCCAGTCCTTCTCCAACGTGGGGGCCCTCCCTATGTCCTCTCTACAATGGGTGAAGGTCCTCCTCACCCCAGCAACATGATGAGTGAAGGCCAGCCTCGCTCTGCCCGTATAGACCATGGAGGTCCTCCCCATGCTCCTGCGATTCCAACAGAGGCTCCGCCCACATGGGTGCTGTCCATGGAGGTCCTCCCCATGTACCCTTAGACATTTGCCCCGGTGCCCCTCGCACCTCGGTCATCTAGAGTGGGGGTCCTCTCCGCCACGACGCTAGCACCGCCCCGAGACTACATGATAGGGATCAACCCTGCCCCAAAGAGCCACCCCAGGGCAGGAGAGCGGGTCGTCGCCGCCACAAGAAGAGTTCTGGGAAAGCCCGGGTGGAGATCAAACCTGCCCGCTTCTCCGACTCTGGAGCAGAATTCGACTCAGCGATGGAACCTTCTCCCCGCTCCTCCATATCAAGGACTGGGGAAGGAACCAGACGTGTTACCCTCATTCTCCCAGAATATGAGGTCCACCAGATTCCCATCTCTCTCCGCAGGTACATCCAGGAGGAAGAAATCTTGGGAATTCCACAGGTCTCGACCACGCAATCACCGCCATCGTCACCATAAGCGCCCTCTACCTCTACTAGAGATCACATAGAGCTATTTTGGGGGCCAACGGTGGTAGAGAGATGACACTACCTATTGTCGGTATCCGCGACTCCTGTGCCGGAAGCTGTGGCTATCAGCCCGTCGTATCGTGACATCGTGGCCAGGTCACCTTACTCTTCAGAGGATGCCCCAGAATTCAGCGGCCAGTCAGCTCGTTCGCCGTATTCTTCGCCGCCAAGTTTACTATCCCAGAGGTCTACCTTGGTACCACTACCAGTCCCTCAGCCGCCCCCGGTTGACGAGTGGGGCAATACAGGACCAGACCCCGAGTCCAAGCCTAGGAGCTTCTAGAGTATTCTTTCAGCGGATTACTTCCCGGAGAAGTTCTGGCTGACAGCGACGCTGAATTTTCGTGCACCAGAGTCTCTTACCCCGGAAGAAGTGGGGTGATTTTGTCAAACCCTATGGGAGACACACTTCCTCCTTCGTTACGAATGGGTGGTGTACCCCAGAAGTCGAGATCACTTCGAAGAAATCGGCGAGCAATGTCGCCTGATCGATTCGATTGCACTCCTTGTGGCCCAGCACCCTGAGTCACCAGGCCGCCAGAGCACCCTTCAACAGAAATGTGTTTAGAGTTTTAAAGTACTCCACAGAATTGTCAGGGAAGCTACCCCCCATGTGCAAGTCTATGGTTGGGGACACTATGTCGCTCTCCTCTTCGACCCTATCCGACGGCAGCCTGATTCGTTATGCGACATCGAGGACATGCCCTCGAGAGGGATCGTGGTCCACATGGATGATGTAGTGGACAAGGAATACGAGCTTGAATTTCTTGATGGAGACTTACCCCCCGAGGGCGTACCGCCACTGCTGGACCCATCAGGGAGGGTTACCCGTCAGTAGAGGAACCTGCTAGGCCTCCCCGTACCCACTAAGTTGCTGGTACTCGGTCGAAATACCGGCAAGGGTAAGGAGAACGTCAGAACTGTCAAGAACTCCGAACCATCTGCCTATGTGCAGAAAACTGATGAAGATCCCGAGAAGGCCACGTTATGCCAGCAGCTTGCTGATCAGAAGAGGCTGGTTGACGAACTCTTGGCTGAGCGCGCTGCAGAGCGGCGACCCGACTATGGTAATCCCAGGCTGGGGCAGCAGGGGAAAGAACAATTTACCCCGGTGAGATGCCTACGAGCAACCCTGATCATGCTACTTCCGCAGACAGGGTAGAAGCCGGAACTACGGCAAAAGGGCGCGATACGTCTCACCAAACCCCCCCGAGCGACGGGGCAATCTGAAGAATCCAGTCCGGGTTCCCCTAGTCGCCCCGCAGGTTGTTCTGCCAGTTGATCCACGAGCTGCCGAAGCCATCTACCGTGTTGAGAAACCTGGAAACGTACTTTTGGTTAGGGATCCCTGTCAAGACAGGGACCCCCACCCGGATGATCTTATAGCGGCGCTCACAACCCGCCTCAAAGCGTTGGAAACGCGGTAGGTGGTGGTCCCACCGGATGGCAAACGTATCCCGCGTGGGTGGATGATATGCCCGCACCCCGGGTTTTGGGAACCCCACTTTCTCTCCTTTCAACGGGACAGGGGACCCGCCGCAGCACTTGGATCATTTTTCTTCCAGGTGTGGCCCCATGCTGGGGACCCTAGCTCAGCAAGAAGCCGCCAAGCTCCTATGTTTTGTACAGACATTGGAAGGTCCAACATTCGTCTGGTACAACCAGCTCCTTATCGGATCGGTGACCGGTTGGGAGGATCTCCGCCGGCATTTCCTATACCAGTTCAGCTCCACCACGCGGAAGACTAGCATTGCAGACCTCTTCAAGTGCAAGCAAAGGCCTGATGAGCGAGTTGCAGATTTCATCGCCCGCTGGAAGGGACTTATGTATTCCATCGACATGCCACTGAATCAGGAGCAATTACTGACGATGTGTGTGGGGAACGTCAAGACAGATCTGGTACCCTCCCTAATTACCCCGAACTACCCTGGAGGGTTCAGAGATTTCTCAAATAAGGCTCCGCGCCTTGAGGAAGCCCTGCAACAGGCTTGTCAGGCACGTTTGTTTCCCCCTATGATCCCGTCCAGGAGGACCGCCATGGCTGAACCCACTGCGGTGGCCCAAATAGAAGCCCCTAGGTTGCTGGAATTACTGCCAGCGGCACCATCCCCGCAACCCCACAGAGGTCCTCCACCTCAAGCACAGGATCCTGCCCAACATCGACCACCTCAGAATCGACATGTTCCCCCACGCAATGCACCACCGCCACCTAGGCGAGACAATCAGACGCCACATCCTCGGCAGGCCCCTCCGGCCCCTCGTCAGGGCCAGGCCCCCAGGGCCCACTATCCAGAAAGAAGGCACCAGACTTATTTGTTCAACGAAAATCAGGTCCCTGGCTACTTCCGAAGTGATCTAGAGAAAGGGATTGTGCGTCTGCCCGAGTGTAGAAGGCCGGCAGAGGAGAATCTCACCGATCACCCCAACTACTGCCCCTATCATCGGTTTCTAGGGAACACCCTCAAGAAATGCTATGTTTTTAAAGACTGGCTTCAAGACTAGGTCAACAAAAACATAGTCAAGTTGGGCCCAACACCAGCGCAAGTGGCGGGTGTCTTTGCAGGGTCAGAGATCGGTAGCGACAGCGAAGGCGAGTGGCAGCAGGTTCCCAACCGTGGATCCCGGAAATACGACGACTGGATGGCTCGAAAAACCGTCATCCATGCCCATGGTATCATCTGGGCACACCTGAAGCAGCCGTAACCTTCAGAATAAGTAGCCGGTACCTCCGCATCGTCTTCACAGTCGACCTCTTCCCAAAAGGGCAAACATCGGCGACACAAGAAGCAGCAACATGCACCACCGTTTCCGCCGTCATCCCGCATTCTCGGCGACTTTATGCCCCCTAAAATGGGGATTCCCCCCAGAATCCGCCCGGTACTGGATGACTCCTCGAGCGACAGCCAGGGGTACGCTTCGGTTAACACCATGGAGCTGGTAAAGCCCTATATGACTCCCGATGTGGGGGAGCACCAGGCGAATCTCCCCAACGTTTCCAGCCGACGTCAACGTCAGCGGAATCGCAACCGCGCCGGTCATAGAGGTACTTCAGTAGGAACTGTTAGCCAAGTCGTGCACGCTACTGAGACCAGACAACAGGCTCAGCATAGAGCTCAGCATGCGCAACCTCGTCTAACGCCCTCAGCTCTACCTCCAATGCCGTTTGTTCTACTAGATTAGGGAGAGCTACCTCGTTCGTATCACAGTCAGTCTTGCCTGGATACAGGCCAGCCTCCGCTGCCCAATCATAGTCCGGTGACTACTCCCCAGGCTTCTACTAGTAGGCAGCAAGATGTACCCAGTACTAGCTGATCGCCGGTTCAACCAGCAGGACCCGCTATGCCTCCAAATGCCGAACGACCTCCTGTAGGCAGAGGTTCGCGTTTGGCACGAAAGTATGATGTCCTGAAGCACCAGTCCGACATTCCGGAAAAGATTTCTATTCTTGAGGCCCTTCGCCTGTCATCCGAAATGCGCGAGGCACTTGCCGAGGCCCTAAAGAGCCCCCTCCAGTTTGAGACGGAGGTAGCATCTGTAAAATCCTTCCATACCAAGACGATTAAAAACGCCGAATGTCAGGCGGTTATCTCGTTCTCCGGTGAAGATGAGGACCCTCCTCTATAGGGGCACATTTGCCCATTGTACATCACTGGCCACTTCAATGGCGTGGAATTCCGCCACTGCCTTGTTAACACGGGTTTCGGAATCAATCTAATTTCGACTCGGACGTTGCGAAAACTGGGTCTGTCTGAAGGTGATTTAACTCCCTCTGACCTTAGAATCCAGAGGTACGACGGGACCGAGAAAACCCCAGTCGACAAGATCCACCTGAAGACTCAGTTCGGTGGCTTAATTGCCAGCACCGAGTTCTTGGTCGTCTCTCAGGACACCGCTTACAACGCATTGATGGGTAGGCCATGGCTCCATCTGCATGTAGCAGTCCCTTCGTCGTATCACCAGTGCCTCAAATACTCGCTCAACGGTCGAGTAGGCATGCTCTAATAAGATGCGTCTCCTTTCGCTTCTTGTGAGGCCCGCTATTTGGATGCGGGTTATTACAAAAGTAAGGATAAGAAAATCCTAGTAAGTGAGGATGAACCCGCCTCGGTCACAAGTGATCCCTGGGAAAGCATGGATGATGCCTACATCCTCCCGATCCACCGATTGGAGGCCACGACCCCCGACATGGGGCAATGTTTTGTTGTTTCGGGTACACAAGGAAGGCATGTTCCCATGTCCAAGCGACGACGGAAAATCACCCCGTACTCCTACATCAACCAGGCCCAGGTTATCCCGGAACCTCCTACCCCTGTACTGTACCGGGACATCAAGCTTATGACAATGGCGGTGCGCCATACGTGTCTCTTCCGCCAGGTTGAAATTAACCAACTCAGGCCGACACGTCACCACTAATTTGATATCATCAAACGTGGCCCCTTAGGCCGAAGGCCAGATGGGATAGGGTCGATTTCCTTCATTGCTATGGTCTCAATGGAAAGTGATTCTTCTGATATGATGACCACTGCTGCCCAAGACGACACCAGCTGTCCCTCAGGCTTTGATAGCCCAGAAGTACCTCCTGTCGTGGGAAATCCCCCACGGGTGGAGAGGAAGACCTGTAGGATGCTCCCCCCGCCTTTGAAGAAGGCGTCTCTATCACGGTTGATGAACTGGTACAGGTGAACCTTGATAGCGAGGTAGATCCAAAACACACATTGATCAGTGCAGCCATGTTCCCCGAGGAGCGGCAGCAGTACATAGACTTCCTCAAACAACACCGTGACGTGTTTGCTTGGAGTTACAATGAGATGCTATGACTAGATCCCTAGGTATCCGTTCACCATCTGGGCCTCCCGGAAAAACATCGTGGGTTTAAGCAGCCTCCCAGGAAGATGCACCCTTCTCATGGTGCTATGGTTGAGGCTGAAGTTGACAAGCTTATCAAATCCAACTTCGTTAAGGAAGTCCAGTACCCCAAGTGGCTTTCCAACATTGTGCCAGTCAGGAAGAAGAATGGGCAGATCAGAGTCTGCATCGACTTCCGCGATCTTAATCACCACTGCCCAAAGGATGACTTCCCACTCCCAGTGACGGAGTTATTGATTGATGCCACGGCTAGGTTCCAAGCTCTCTCTTTCATGGACGGGTATACCGGGTACAACCAGATCTGGATGGCCCCCGAAGACGAGGAGTCCACTGCCTTCAGGGCTCCCCAAGGTACCTTTTGCTACCAGGTTATGCCATTCGGTTTAAAAAATGCAGGTGTCACTTATCAGAGGGCCATGCATCACATATTCAAGCCAATTCTCGGGACATTGGTGGAATGCTACGTGGATGACCTCATAGTCAAATCATGTCAGCGCCAGGACCATCTCAAAGACCTCGAGAAAGTGTTCGGTTTCCTCCGTTCCCGTCACCTAAAGATGAACCCGTTGAAGTTTGCCTTTGGGGTCACCTCTGGGAAGTTTCTGGGCTTTGTTGTCAGATACCGAGGTATCGAGATCGACCCGGAGAAGATCAAGGCCATCAGCCAAATGCCTCCCCCGAGCAACATTTGGGAGCTTCAAGGCCTCTAAGGCCACTTAGCCTATATACTCCGATTCATCGCGAATCTGGCCGACAAGTGTAAGCCCTTTTCCCGGCTCATGAAGAAGGGCGCTGCCTACGAATGGGATGAGGAGTGTCGGACCGCCTTCGAGGAAATCAAGCAGTATCTGCTCCAACCTCCGGTTTTGATGCCACCTGTCTCCGGAAAGCTGCTGGTCCTTTACGTGACCGCCCTGGAAAGATCCCTCAGTGCACTGCTCGCCCAGAAGAATAACGAGGGTACTGAGAACAATCTCTACGATCTCAGTCGCATGCTTCTCGATACGGAGGTCAGATACTCCCCTATCGAAAAGAGATGCCTTGCGCTCATATTCGCCGTGCCGAAGTTGCGACATTACCTGCAGCACCATGAGGTGCAATTGGTCTCCCGGGTAGACCCACTGAAGTACATCCTGAACCGCCCCATGCTGACTGGCCGACTAGCACGTTGGACAGTGATTCTCCAGCAGTTTGATATCAGGTTCGTACCTCATAAGGCCATTAAGGGACAGACGTTGGCAGACTTTTTAGCTGCCCATACAACCTCCGCGGATCAATCCCTGGACCTGGATTTTCCTGATGAGATGATCCTCTCAGTCGATCATGCCATCCCGTGTTGGCAAATTCATTTCGACGGCGCCTCCCAGAGCCCCACCGGTAGGCGGCTCAACGATCCCAAACTCAATAGAGTGGGCCTGGGTATTGTCTTCATTACCCTGGTGCAAGCCTTCCTTCCATACTCGTTCCTATTGTCAGAAGGCTGTACGAACAATGAGGCAGAGTACCAGGCTCTCATCACCGGCCTCGATTTGGCCCTTGAGATCCATGTGCCCCATCTACATGTGAAAGGAGATTCCGAACTGGTAATCAAACAGGTTAATGGCGACTGCATTGTTAGGAAGCCAGATCTTGTACCATTGCTAGAGTACACCCTCCGCCTAATGGCCTAGTTCTCTTCTCGACCAGAGGTTACCCATGTCCCATGGTCACAGAACGGTCAAGCAGACGCCTTGGCTGGCTTAGCCGCATCGCTCGCAGAACCCGAGCAAGATGATTTGATCATACATGTGGCACACCAGAGAGTCATTTCCCCCATCACCCAAGAGGACAATGATGGACTGCGGGTAAGTCATCTCACCGCCGGACCCTCCACCTCAAGGGTCCCAGGTTCGTAAGACGCAGTGGTTGAAGGCACTCCCGACTGGAGGGCACATTTTGTCGAGTATCTCCAAAATGGTCGCCTCTTAGACGACCGGGCCGAGCACGAACGAATTCGATGCCGCACGCTGCAATTTACCCTCTAGAGCGGCCCCGGTCTTGAATAGATCCTTTATAAGAAGAGTTACGATGGTATCCTCCTCTGTTGCATCCAAGGAGTAGAGATACCTCAAGTTATGCAAGAGGTTCACGCCGGTTCCTGTGGCACCCATCAAGCTGGGTCGAAGCTGTCCCATCAAATCTGGAGGTTGGGGTACTTCTGGCCCTCAATGATCCATGATTGTATTGGGTATGCCCAGAGATGCCACGCGTGCCAAGTTCACCCCAACTTCCTGCATCGGCCGCCGGAGCCCCTCCACCCCACCAAGTACTCTTGTCCATTTGCGGTATGGGGACATGATGTAGTGGGACCGTATCCACCAGCAACAGCCCGCCAGTATAGGTTCATCCTGACTGCTACAGATTTCTTCTCCAAGTGGGCAGAAGCAGTTCCGCTCAAAGAGGTCAAGGCCCGTTCCATCATTGACTTTGTGAGCTCCAATATTATCCACCGGTTTGGGGTCCCTCATGCCATCCTCACCGATAAAGACACCAAATTTCGAGCGGCTGAGCTGAAGAAATTGTATGCCAAGTACGACATCCGTTCAAACCATACCTCCCGCTACCACGCACAGGCAAACGGGCAGATCGAGGTGTTCAACAAAACCCTCTCTAACATTCTGCAGAAGATGGTTGGTCAGAACAAGAAAAGTTGGCTGGACAAGCTCCCCAATGCCCTCTGGGCTTATCGGACGACGACTCGCAACTCTACCCAGGTGACCCCATATTCCATAGTGTATGGAGCTGAGGCCGTCCTACCCATTGAGATCCAGCTGCCATCGTTACACACTGCAGTTTATGATCACCAGACATCAGATGAGGTAGCCGAAATCTGTCTAGCTGAATTAGAAGCACTGGACGAGAACCGGATTCATGCCCTGCACAATCTGGAAAGGCATCAGGATAAGATAGCGAGGGCCTTCAACAAGAAGGTTTGTCTCTGCTCTTTTCTATAGGGCGACCTGGTACTGTCCCTTCGAGCGCCAATGATTCCCGGTAGGAAACCACCCAAATTAGAACCCAAATGGGAAGGGCCTTATATCATCCATAAGGTTTACCCCAATGGAGCATACTCCTTGGTGACCACGGATGGAGAGCATATAACCCCTCCCACCAATGCCAAATTCCTCAAACGATACTTTGCATAGGGCGAAAGGGTCCTGCACGACCCTAAACTGCGAAAGGGTCCCGTATGACCTTAAACTGCACGTTATGGTCCTGCACGACCTTAAACTGCATCTTCGTCCTGCAAGACGATAAACTACAAAATTGGTCCTGCATGACTTGCACATTATGGTCCAACACGGCCTTAAACTGTAAGGTCCTGCACAACCTTAAACTGCATCTTCATCCTGCAAGACGATAAACTGCAAAATGGTCCGAGCTCTATGACTTTAAACTAAGATCTCCCCCCGTCCTTACTGCAAGACGTTAAACTTCAAGCCAGTTAGGCCTTCCTGATCGAGGCTCATCCTAAGGCCCCTTGGCCTCCTTGGGCCCCTGGGCCCCCCGTCTTCACCACGAGACGTTAAACCGCAAGCTGTTCAGGTCTCCCTGACCGCGGTCCGGCCTCAGACCCCTTGGTTTTCCCCGACTTACCCTCTTGTGGTATTGTACGGTATGGTGTGGGACTACGTCCTCATTTTCGTCAGATTACTTGTTGTACCTTACATATCCCCGAATGAGATGCATCCTCGTCTCGCATGACGTTAAACTGCATCCCAAGAACTACGCGTGGCTTGATTCCCATCTCAATGGGATACGTAGGAATGCTCATACGTCTCGTCTTGAGCCCATCCCCAAGCTTTTCTCTTCCACTATCCCCCCTGGGAATAGTTTCCTTGGAGGATCTTTTTGTAGCGGGGGGTAGGCTTTCTTAGCCCCGCTCATACAACCCCGATCACACAAGGATTGTAAGGGTCGCACCATGTGCCCATTCCCGTTCTTCTATCCTCCCACGTCCTCACTGCATGACGCTAAACTGCATGGCCTTCAAGAACTACGTATGGATTGATTCCCATCCTAATGGGATACGTAGGAACGCCCGGACATTTCATCCGTTGGCTCAGCCCAAAAGCCAAAATCTTCCCCTCGGGTCAAGACATGGCAGGGTGCACACTTTTGCCCCAACTCACATCGAGCAAGCCTCGACCCAGCTGCACATCCCCCTGGAGATGTTTGCATCTTTCGTGGATGGATACAACTATGCTTCACCCACTCCTTGACTGGGATTCCATCATTTTTCACACCCGGAGGGACCCCCAAGAACGGCCTGGATACTACACCCAAGGGCTCTCCTACCGATACGGGCCAACGCCCCCGAGGGTTTTCAAGCAACAAGCCGATACAAGTCCCACGTTGCAAATTTGGTCAGCGTTCGACGCTCATTTGTTGCTCCCATATCGGGTCACCATGGGAACGCTGTGTTTCGAACATGGTCAACATCGTCCTAGATCTTCGGGTCCACCCCGAGATATCCCAGACATCGAGTGCAGTGATTCCTTCTACCCCATCCCGAAGTGACAAATTTCTTCCCTGGTGGTGCTAGCGATCGGGCCCACGGCCCTGATTCCCCATAGGGGTGTACGGTGTGGTGTGGGACTACGTCCTCATTCACGTTGGGATAATGTACCACGCCGTACGCCTCCCCTTACGAGGCCCAGCCTCAGGACCCTTGGCCTCCTTGGGTCCCCGACCCCCGTCCTCATGTAAGATGTTAAACTGCAGATCATTCAGGACTTCCTGCAGATCATTCAGGGCTCTCCTACCGTTACGGTCCAACGCCCCTGAGGGTTTCGGACAACAAATCGATAAAATCCTGCGTTGCGAATATGGTCAGCGGTCGATGCTCGTTTGTTGTTCCCACCTCAGGCTAATGTGATATGGACGCTGCGTTTCCACCATGGTTAACGGTTTTCCTCTATCACCATGCCAACCCATTAAGCCCAAAATGTCGGGCACACAATTCACACCCTTCATCACTTCATCATGTCCAAGTAGAGTCTCAGAACTCTTGGTTCTTTTCCTCCGTCCACGTCCGCGCGTTGGGGGAACAAGCCACGTCAAAGGTGTCCTTTGGGGCTCTCTGCCGACTCCCCTTTGATGGACGCCCCATGTATTGTGATAAAAATTCACCCCCTTTTTTCCCACGCCGAGTTTAACTCACGTGGGCTTAGGGATCAGGTTGACATCTGTGCTTACTCGGGAAGTTGTCACCATCCACGGTCCAAGCTCTAAGACCATAAACTAAGATTCTCATCTGGAACTTTGTTCAGCTTGATTTCCATCTTAATGGGATATGTAGGAATGCCCAGACCCCTTGCCTTTGGGACCATCTTGAGTTCAGAAAATTCACCTCTCTGGTCCTGCCTTCAGGACCCCGACTACAGGACCGCGTGGCATAGTGCGAGATTATGTCCTCATTCACATCGGGTTTGCAATAGCTGCACCACGCACACCCCCGTTCTGAGAGTTAGCCCTCCTATTCCTTGTCCAGCATGACATTAAAAGGCACCCTTCAGAACTATGTGTGGCTTGATTCCCATCCTCATGGGATACGTAGGACCGCCCGGACGCCCTGTCTTCGGGTACAACCCATTTAGGGAGCCAGTCTCTCCCCCTATTTCACCTCTTACCTTTATATAGGCCCCTCGGCCTAAGGTCTCCCTCTCCGAATGGCGTACAATGTGATGTGGGATCATGTATCCATCAATTGTGTTTTATAACACTACGCATGTTCCCCGTCTAGCATCATCTCTGCTACGTTTGCGCTGCATGACGATAAAATTCATGCTTGGTCCTATCATACGACCCTAAACTGTGACATTATCGTCCTAGCCGCATGACGAAAAATGGAGCTGCATTGTGGTGACCTCATTGTAGAGGACATCACGTTGGGTATTGGTCATGTTCCATGCCATTTGTCAACGCCCATCATGTCTTGATCATTGTGGTGACATCACGACCTACTATTCTAGGCCTGTCGCTTCACAAAAAAAACCATTCACCTTAAAGAACAAACAAGATTTATCAAATTTCACTTCTTTTAGTGAAAGGGCCACGACCGCACTCCCCTTTTCCCCTGGCACTGGTACCTTACCATGCCGCCTTTCAGAACTAAGTATGGATTGATTCTCATCCTTATGAGATACGTAGGAGTGCCCGAGCACTTCCCCGCAGGCCCAGCCTAACCTTTGTGTTCGGTCCCTCGACTCGAGAATTTCCCCAGAGAACGCATGGTGAGTAGAGCTTAGGACCTCCTTTACGTCGGGTTTTGTTGACATGCGTCCCCTGGCCCCTTTAACCATTTATTGTCTAAGGTCCATCAAGAACTACGTGAGGCTTGATTCTCATCCTTTTGAGATACGTAGAAGCGCCCGAGCACTTCTCCCCGGGCCCAGCCTAACTTTCTCTTTCAGTCCTTTGACCAAAAACCTCTCCTAAGGGGGTCGGGCGGCGTGATATGGGATTACATCCTCATTCGCATCAGGTTGTTCATCGCACCGTACACACCCCCTATTCTCATTCATGCCAGGTGTTTGAGTTACTCCACCATGTGCCTCTTATGTGTCCTCCCATCCATGGTCCGAATTCTACGACCCTAAACTAAGATCTCCCCATGGGAAAGGAATCTGATCCCTCTCTCTAATACGTCTCATTGTCGTATTCAGATGTGTTTCGACAAAGAGACCGAAGTGCGGGATTTTCATGGGGACATTCCCCTCGTCCCATGACCAAGATTCGTGAGCTCTCTATTTGGATCCTCATCCTCTTCCACATCCAAAAGGTCCCTCAGACGACATGGATACTAGGCTTAAGTGCTCTCTATGAATGCTGGACCTAAGGGCCCTCCAATCGTTTCAGGCCAACGTCCCTACGGATATTTGACAACATTTGTGACATGGTCCTATGTTTCGAACATGGTCAACGGTCAACCCTCATTTGTTTGTCCCCATTCTAGGCTAACACAATATGGATGCCGGTTTTCCGCCACGGTCAACAGTTATCCTCCATCGTCACGCCGCCATTATCGTGATCTGAATCTCGAGTGCCATGATTCACACATTTTCACTTCCTCATGTTCAAGTGGAATTCCATCATACTCGGCTCCTTATCTCCACGCATCTAGGTGCGCTAAATGATCGTGTTAGTGTCATTGGGCTGGTATTCACCGAGCGTCCCTTTTCCTTAACCTGCCCCTTTTGTGTTGGGAAATTCCCACCACTACTTCTTGTTTCCTACATCGATCACGACTCATGTGGGCTTAGTAGTTTTGGCAGGATGTGTACCAACACAGTCGGGCTGCTCCACGTCTCGCATGACGTTAAACTGTACTTCCAGAACTACGTATGGCTTGATTCCCATCCTCATGGGGTACGTAGGAATGCCCGACCACTCTGCTTCGGGCCCAGCCTAATCCTCACTCTTGGTCACTCGACCTGAAGAGTTTCCTCTGGGGGTATATGGTGTGATTTGGACTCCAAGTCCTCATTCACATCGGTTTCATATCTACCGCACCACACGCTCCCTGGGATCTTCCCATTTATTCTGCGTCCTATCGTATGACATTAAACTAAAGGAGTCCATGTGTCCTCAACACATGAAACTAAACTGCGGTTCTACCCTGAACTAGTTCAGGATGCCCCAAGATCCCATTGGGAAGCGGCATGCCCCCTCTCCAGAGAGGCCCTGTCCCAAAGAATGAAGGATCCATGGCCAAGCCAATGCCCCCATCTGGCATACTCCCACCACGGTGGTGTAACTACCTAAGTGCTGGATTCTATTCAGACAAACCATCCCTCCATATTCCACGCTTTATGTTCCCCTTATTCGGACCCTCGTCCCCTTTTATGTCTGAAGGGACCCCCTAACGGCCTGGTCCCATGCCGCATCGGCTCACCTACCGTCCTGGGCCAACGTTCCGGAAGACTGGTCATGTTTGGAAGGACCCCCTAACAGTATGGATGTTTGACCTATGGTCCGCCAACTGTCCTGGGCCAACGTCCCGAAGGACTGATCAACAACATTTGTGACATGGTCCTGTGTTTCGAACATGGTCAACGGTCAACCCTCATTTGTTGTCCCCATTACAGGCTAACACAGTAAGGATACTGCTTCTCCTCCATGGTTAACGGGTGTCCCTTATTGTCACGCCATCCCCACAGTGTTCCGAATCTTGGGTATCATGATTCACACTTCCCATTTTCATCTGTTTGGACCGATTTCAGCGCCCCTGGCGTTTCCCCATTCGTGCATAAGAGAACGCTAAAGAAACGGTAATTCGGCTATCCTAAAAGTTCCTTCTCCGATCAAACCTCTCCCATCTTTCAGAAATCTGGACTTGTAATCCGAATCCTGGATGCCCGGAGCATGGTCCCCACTCCTATGTTAGGTGGGACGAGAAGGCAACTATCTCATGTTTCTCACATCGGGCTCGACCCACGTGGGCTTGAGGAATTGTCGCCGAACGTCCCGCAAACATTGTAGGGATGTAACAAGGCGATTCAAACAGAGGAAAACGTGCACGCTACGGCATTCAAAATAAAGAAAAAAAATTGAATCACAAAAGTAACAATAAAAGGTTTTTGGTTTGTTACAATACCCGGGGGTCGACTCCCCCCATGTACGGGTTGACCCCGTCAAAAGAGCGTTGCAGCTCCACCACCCGTTGGCTTGTGGCGTCCAAGGCTTGCTGCCACTGCTGAGCTCCTGCTCCTCCTCAGCAGCGGCGGGGCGCAGTTCATCAGCCTTGGCTTTGTCCCTCTCTACGCCAGCTTGACCGGCAACCATCTTTCCAGAGGCCTGCCTCATTTTCTCTTCTGCCTCTGCCAGCTCGGCCTTCAACCGTGAGACTAGCTCAGATTGTGCATTAAGAGAGGCTGAAAGCTCATCTTCCCAGGTCTGCATCTGTTAGACCTCACCTTCAGCCTCCTGGAGCTTCTTGATGTTGGTCTCCTTCCTCCACTGCCAGCCCACGCTGAGCCCACGATCATGCTCCTGGATTCTCTCATCCATAAGATCTCGGATGAGTGCGTGAGGACGTTGAGTATCCACTCCCCCAGCGATCAGTTCGCGCAACCGCGAGTGGAGTCTATCCATTTCGGCCAGCCATTGCGCCTGGGGGTGTCCTTGATGAAGCGCGTGATCAACTTCCACGACCGGCGGCGGACTATGCTGTTGTCTTCCTCGTCGGAGGCCGTTTCGTCCCAGTCTGCACGATTGGCAGGCTCGTACGCGGGATACACCCGCCGGAAATCCTCGGCAGGATCAACATCTGGTGTTGAATCCAGTACGACACCTGGCACCGAAACAGGCGTGACAAGACTGGGACCGACCGATTGATCCTCCTCCTCGGAGTACACCTCAATGACTTCGGGTACGACCCTACTGGTGGTCTCGCTAGTGATGATGTGCGTCGCAGCTTGAGGAGATGGAGGGACTATCGCCACCATCACCGGCATGCCCCTAGGAGGGACGCCACCAGACATCCCGACCAGTCTTGCCGCAGCAGCCCACACCAGTCGGAGAACTGTACGACAGAGAGGGACATAAACGTTAGTTGGCAGGCATAGTCTACATATGACGACAGGAAAACCGGCAGGGGAGACTTACGGAGATCGACCTCCTGGCGCTACTCTTGAGCCGGTACTGATGGAACCCTGAGGCGAGGCCCTCCGTATACTGTCGAAAGTTTTGGAGATTCCTGAGGATCCACCTCGGGTGCTCTGGTCCCACCAGACGCGAAACTGGACGCAGCCATAGGTGCGGGTTCTGAAGGTCCCGCATCATCACCCACCAAGGGGTGAGAACGAGGCCTGTGAACAAGTTCCTCTTGTGTGGCTCAAACATCGGCGAGAAGTCCATAGTGACCCAAGAACAGATCGTAAGGAAAGAAGTTTGGAATGCTACCTCAAGAGCCTCCGCGGAATCGTCAGAATCTGGGCCTTGATCTCTGACCTCGCCTTCCTCCAACGGGCTCCCTCCTCTAGCCTCATCCTCCCGAGAGGAGTCCTATGATTCTTCCGGCAGGGGGAAGCGCTCCCTCAGATCGGCAGCCGATAACTGTGGGGGGACCGTTTGATTCAGCAGTACCCTCACCTGGTCTGTCATTGGGCGAGGGTCACCACTGGAGTGAACGTAATCCTCCAGCTCATCCAGGTATTGCTCTACCTCCGCCGGAGATGCCATGAATCCAGCCCGGACTGGGCCTATGCCCAGTAATTCCATCCCGAGGCGATTCAGGTGGGCCCATATCTCGGGTGGGCTGAGGAATTGTCGGTTGACATCCCAAATGTCCCAGGCTTCTGGGAAGACATCATCCTCTGCCATGTCGATATGACGTAGCCGATTCCCTAGAGCCTGAGTGGATATCCTACGAAATCCCCTCGGTGGCTGCCCCTCCAGATGGCCTTGCTCTTCCGGAATCACCGAATCCACCGCTGCTTCCATACCCTCGGCCGGTGCGGGTATCGCCGCCATGGCAACCCCGCTACCGCGAGCGGCCTTAGCTGCCCTCTGACCCCGACCTAGAGATAGGGGAGGCCCACCGTCACCGACCCGAATAGTTGGTTGCTTCAGAATCTCCCCTAGGTAAGCAGCCTCACAACTAATGGCATACTCCCTCACCAATCCGAAAGCGGCGGTGGATGGAGGCAATTCAATCCGCATATTCCCATATTCCCGTGTGAACATGAGCCACAGCTGCCTCATCACATATGGGTGCTCCTCGTGACGCACCTCCCAGTAGACCTGCGGGGTCAGCCACTGGAGGCACTGGAACTGCCTCGCAAACCGATGCGGGGTGTACGGTTTGCAGAGTGGCTGACGATCTATCCGTGCCACCAAAACTCCACCTAGAAAGGCCAGGAGGTAAGCCCGAAGTTCTTCCGTTCCCCGCCCGTCATCAGTAAGTATCCCCGTCGGCAATGGCAAGGGGTGGAAATTAAACTCATCCGCCCTCCACACCCGATTCAGTACCATCAGCACAGCTAGTTTGAATGTGAAGCTCCCGACCGCGTTCAGGATGGAGGGGCGGAAGTTCGATCCCGGCGGCGAAAAGGGGTTTGGATACTCGTAAATCCCCCTGATGTGCGCTGCGATCCACCCATACAGGAGGTGGAAGGGCCCTCATATCCTTGGAAACTTCTTGCCCTCACTAATGTGCCGCAGCATTCTGTATAGTTTGGCGAGCATTGGAATCCCCAGATTGATCCGCTACCCCATGGCCAACATGGACGCCATAATAAACGAGTTGGGCCACACCCCCATTCTTGTATCCCTCACCGGTAGGATCCAACCGCAGATGAGAGCCGCGATGAATGCCACCAGCCTAACTATCGGCTGTTGTTCAGTGCTGACACTGAAACCCCAAGTCTTCCATTGGCTGTCCTCCAAGACCCGCCAATACGAGTGCCCCTTGCCCCGTTGGGCCGCCCTCGGACAATTTCGAGGCCTCGGAGGGAACTCTCGATTCTATGGGAAATTCAGGAAGAATTTGAACCATCTCCTAAAGTGGACATCCCTCACTGGCTCCTTATCCTCTCCAGGGACGAGTGTCATCAGCGCTGACGCTAGTCACGACATTTTCTCTGTATCCTCCCACGCGCTGATGATGGGGAGGAACTCATCATACATGGCCCCCAAGATCGGAACCCCAAAAATCTGGTGGATATTACACAGGCTGATGCCCACCTCCCCGTGATGCAGGTGAAAGGTATTAGTCCTAGACGACCATCTGCTCAGAAATTCCGGCATCAGTTGCTTCGGTTGGTAAATGTGGAATTGGGAGGTCCATGCCGCCTCATAAAACCCCACTCTCCTCATCTCGGCCCCAAACTCCTCGCATGAGGTGCCTACCCAGTAGGCCCAAGCCCGGTCATCAGTGAAGTTGCCGCACTGCCGCAGGTCCCACTCATCGGACCATCCCTTCTTCGAATCCTGCAAAGCCGCCTTCAGCATGGTATGGTAGAGAGGAGGGGACGTCTATGGTTGTAGTGGCCTCCCGTCAATATCGTTCACATGGTTGTAGAGACAGTCAGTGATGACGGGTGTGAAGTTCTCCTGTGTGTGACCATCAGCCGCCCTGAACCATTGGTGCTGGCATGGTGTGCTCCTGAACCAGCAAGCTGGTTTGTCCCTACTCGCCTCAGGGATGAAGACGTCATCCCTCAACCCGAAGCCGTACAATGGCATCTTCTGGCACTGCGGATAATCCTTTTGACCCTCCGATAGAATATCTGTCAAAGAAGCATGGTCCGAATGGCTTCAGACCATCTCCCTAAGGTCTGGATAGTTGGCCATCTCATCCCAACGGGCAACACATGCAAGCACCCCCAATACAGCCTCTTGATGGGCCATTTCGATTCCGGCCCTTAGAAAATAATTTTTTCATAACGGATCGCGAAGATGGATCGCGAAGCTGGACCGCGAAGCCGGATCGCGAAGGTCAGTCGCGAGACCAAGCCGCAAAGTCTGGCCCAAGCCGACAAGTAGAAATTCGCTTGGTGCAGACGTGGAGTCGGAGACCCGCGGTTCGCCGCGAAGCTCTATTCTCAAAGGGCTGTCGCGGAGTACGTGGAGCTTCGCGAAGTCGAGAGCACAAAAAGACACGGAAGTCGTGTGAATACAAAATAGGTCGACCCCCCTATTTATAGGCGGCGACCCCGGAGCATCGCAGCGCGCCTCACCCACGCAGAGCATCGTGGCACGTCCGGATCCGTGGCCCCGGTCAGCACCGCGGGCCCCCTTCGCGAAGCCGCATCGCGAAACGCCGAAAATTTTGGCAATTTTCCCTCAGACTTTGACCCTTTGCCCTCCGCGGCTCTAAGTCTGAGGGGGGGGATTTTTTGGCACCAAAATATTGCATGAAAGGAAGGGACGAAAAAGAAGGCTGGCACGCTGCCTCGCGAAGCACCGTCGCGAAACATCGACGCGAAGCACCGACGCGAAGCACCCCGAGCATCGCGGTCTCACGAAGCTCCAGAGGCAGTAACTCTCCGTGATCGCATTTGATGTTCGCGAGCCCGCCGCGATGCTCCAGAGGAGGTAACTCTCCGCGAACACATTTGACGTTCGTGAGCCTGCCACGAAGCTCCAGAGGCGATAACTCTCCGCGGACGCCGTTGACGTTCACGAGCGCGCCACGAAGCACCTTAGGCGGCGCACGAGTTCTGCTTTGCGGCACCCCTTTCCTATAAATACGGGACTCCCCTGAGTCCCGGGGATGGACAATCCGACCTTTCAGCTTCTCCTCTCTCGAATTGCGAAGCACCCTTTTCCCCCGAGAATCATGAGCTCCGCGAGGTACTTCTACTTCGCGAGACGCCTTTGCTTGGTCTCGTTTTGACCCCCTTTTCCGAGAGGGATGCCCTTCGCGAAGCTCAAGGGAATTCGCAAAGGAAGGGGATTACCAAGGGAACCCGGGCAGCCGCAGAGCGTTTATGCTTCGCGAAACACCCAACCCATACTAGTGATCCCTATGCTAAGGCAGGATCTCTACACATCGCGAAGCACACTGCTTCGCAGCACCCTACTATGTGAGGTACCCCTTCTTCGCGAGGCAGTGCTCCGCGAATATTGTTCCACTTCGCGAAGCACCCTCCACTCACACCTATTCCCCGTGCTAAGGCCAAGGCACTCTGCTTCGCGAAGCACACTCCTTTGCTTGGCAATTCCTCTTCCTGTGCGACCCTCCAGGTTTGCACGATGTGATTTCAAAGTCCCATGGACAATACCACTCGTAGCGTTGCTTCGCCTAATGCTTCTTCGCATAGGAACGCTAACGGCTATTGCTTCTTCGCATAGCCACGCTAACGTGGACCCCTCGATGGTTCGCTCCACACCCCCCTTGACCATGGCCTTACTGGTACCTTCCCTTCCCCAAGGACCAGAGGGTACCCGTTATGTAAGTCCTAGGGGTGCGGAGTGAACCCACCTCGTCCGAGCTGCAGGACGTTAAACTGCCAAGCATCACGTCCTCAACACATGATGTTAAACTGTGACCCGAACTTGTGCCTCTCACGAAAGGGTCCCCCCAGGTCGAACATTTTTTACGCCACTCGTCTCTAAAGGAGTGGAATCACCCATTCACAAGGGATGATATCCTCCTTATTGGAGTGGCGTATGTTCTCAAGAGAAGGGAGACCCTAGTTCCCCAACGGATGGATGCACCCCTGCATCTCCGTACTTCCCCACTACCAAGGTCAGTGGAGGGTGTGATAGGGAACGAGGCACCCCCCATCATTGGTCCCGAGTCCCTCTTTCGCTGCGCTTTTCCGCACCTCGGGCCTCCATCCTGGAGTAAGTCCCAGCACCGTGGGCCACCTAATGCGTAAGCCCCTCTTCGCTTCTCAGGGACGCATCCTTCGCGACATGATCGTCAGGTCCTTTCAACCTCTTGTTTCTCACACCGAGCATGACTCAAGTGGGCTTAGAGTGAGCACCGACCCTGAACCCCACCCCTAGAGAACTACGAGGTCTTTGATCCATGTCAAGGCATGGTACGTAGGAAGCATCCATGAGGTTCAAGCCACATTACTCGGTCGTTCATTCATGTCGAGTTTCTCCCCCATCCTGCATAATGATAAATTGCACACCCTCGTCGAACATGACGTTAAACTGCACGTCCTCGTCCAGCATGACGTTAAAATGCACACCCTTGTTTCACATGACATTAAACTACACACCCATTTGAACTACGAGATCTTTGATCCATGTCAAGGCATGGTACGTAGGAAGCCTCCACGAGGTTCAAGACCACCCATCATCCAATTCACATCGAGTTCTACCTTCGTCCAGCATGACTTTAAACTGCATTCCAGTCCGACGACAAGCCGTTGCGACCAACCCGAACTACGAGGACTTTGATCCGTGTCAAGGCATGGTACGTAGGAAGCCTCCCCGAGGTTCAGGCCCAACAATCTTTGGCCCAGACCATATCCTTGTCGGTGTGCAAAGCCCCTCCATTTTCACCCAATCTATGAGGACTTTGATCAATGTCAAGGCATGGTACGTAGGAAACCTTCCCAAGGTTCAAGCCCACCACCAGTGGACCCACGGGTCTACTTTCACGTCGGTTCACCGATGAAACCCTTTGAACTACGAGGTCTTTGATCCATTTCAAGGCATGGTACGTAGGAAGCCTCCACGAGGTCCAAGCCCACCCCCACTAGGACCCTCCTGGACCTCCCCATTCACGTCAGCTCGCTGTTGATGCCCATCGGACCAAGGTCCACCCTCGTGCCGGTCCACCGGCACCATCCCGAACTACGCGGACTTTGATTCCCTGCCAAGAGGATACGTAGGAAGCCCCTTTAAGGCTCAAGACCAACTTCATTGTTTCCCTTGCAATGGTTCCTTTCCATTCCACCCTCCACTTCATTCATCCATCCACCATCCACCCCGATCCTCGCCCGGACCGTCATATCCCGGTGAGACCATGTCGGTACGCTCTTCATAGCCACCCATGGGCTGGCCCCGGTATCAGCATCCCTTCAAGGGAAATCCCTCAATCCGATCTATTCTATCTAATGCTCTGATCGGGATGATCCGTCTCCGCTGGACATTAAACTCGCGGCGTACCCTGTGTTAAACACATGAAGCTGAGGAAAACCTCAGATATGTGTCTATGGAATATAATTCCCCGCGTTCGATGTGGGATGCCTCAGGCTTCCATTCCCTCAAGAAGCCCTGTGACCAGGGATAATAGACAGACATTCCAGGATCCCCAGCATCCAGACACGCTACTGATGCCTCAACGTGACTACTGTAACGACCCAAAGTTTCATTAATGGAAAATCCCTCTTGATCCAGTTAAATGTTTCTTTATGAAAAATGTTTTTATAAGATGTCAACTTCTTTAGTTTTACGTTAAGATTTGTGACCGTTACTTTTATAGCCGTTGAACAGTGATCATCTGAGTAGTATAAATATAAGGCTTTAACGAACCCATTTCTACTCAGACAAAGGAAGCGATGGCCTCATCTAGTAGAATTTCCCCTTACGAAGCCCATTTGTCGGAGCTTGGAAAAGAGGTGGCGTCTTTGGGATTTTCCCTTGACCAAGCCCAAGCCGAGCTTCATCAAGTCAAGCTCGAACATGATCTTCTACGGGAAAAGTGGAAGTTGATTGAAATTACAACTCGAGCGATGTTATCCGATCCACCCCAAGAGTCTGTCACCATCGCACACCTTACCCTTAGGTCTTATGCGGCTATTTTAAGGGGTTATGTAACACATAAGTAGCACCATGTTCATGTACATTATTTCTGTATATAATAATGAATATAATTTCTAGTCATTTTTGATACATTGTAATTAGTTTTTAAAGTACAAATGGTGTTTTTAGTTATTATTTAATTAAGAATTATATTTTATTAAATTAAAGGATTTTTGAATTAAATAATATTTTAATAATATATTATTATTAATATTAAATTAATTTTTATTAAATATAAATTATCTTATAATTTTATGAATGCAATTAAAATTTTTATTAAGGTTTGAAAGCCATTTCTGTCAAAACCCGTGAATTTTTTATGAATGTCGGTTTTTATTTTAAAAGTGAAAATTCACATATTTAGAAAATTATTTAGATAAAATAAATATTATTTTTGGAATCAGGACGTCGAAATTATCCAACGGTGAATTTTTCATAATTTTCCGAGACAGTCAAATTTTTGGGTAAAAATTAAATACCATTTAAATATATAATGTGTTTTATGACATCATAATGACCCAATGGTGATGTAATAAAATACCATAATCCTTATGTTCGGCCAATATGTGTTTTATCATTAAAATAATGAGGTTTTGGGTTTGTTTTACTTACTTTTCAAAGCATTAATGGATCCCTCAAGACTTATTCAACACTTTGCCTTTTTAAATTAATTTCCATGGGAGTGTGACTCACCTCCACATAAGCAACCCTAATTTTTTAATATGTCCGGACCTTGGCCTTGTAAAATATTGTTTTCCTCTTTCCTTTTCCAGAAACCATGGGAAAATACCATGGGATGGTTTGTGGTTTGGATTATTTTAATATAAGGTGTCCCAAACCTAAATAATAAAGAATTCCCTCACCTTTCCTATATAAACCCACCCATGCTCCCACTTCCTCCTCACTCAAAGCCCCTGGAGTTCGTCCAACCTCTGCCCTACTATCTCTAGAATCCTCTCTAGGTGCCCCAAGCTCCCAAGAAGCCTCTCACAAGCCTCTCTCTAGCCTTTGGAAGCACACTTCCAAGTAAGGGTTTTTTCTTCTTTTCTCATTTTTGTCAATTTTATTTAAGTTGTATTGCCCTTTTAATTTCAATTATGATTGTTGGGGTATGGTTTCTCACCTCTCCCATACTTCCCTCTTATTGTTTGAATGATTATAGACCCCTTTCTCTCTCATTAAATGCCTCTCATGTACACCCGTTACTATGCCGAAATTCCGAAAGGAACCTTTTTCTCCCCTTCTATATTCAAGCAATACTTTTGTATCTTGAATCTAAATTCCTTTTCAATTGTTGGGACATGTATCTATATGACCTCCTTACTGTCCATTACATGTAAATATGATGAGGAACCCCTTTCTCTCTCATCAACCATTTTTAGGAATTCTTATGTCACGCCGTTACGCTGCCGAAATCACACCGATTTTCTAAGCCAATATCATTGTGTAGTGAATACCATGCCCATTTCTCCATCAAGAGTATTCACCTTTATGCACATTTAATAATTGATTATAAAGTTTCATGTATGAATTCCACATTCCTCTATCGTGGAATAAATGATTATGTTTTATGAATCCATGTTTTATGATCCATGTGGCACACTTATGCATGAAATGAAATGTTTAAGAAGGGTGCGCCCTTTATAGCGCTCCAATGCATTGGGTAAAGTATAGTATCATGATACGTCATGTGAAATGAGTTTTGACTCATGCTAATTCAAGTGCAACGAGGGTTTACACATGATTCAAGTGCAATGAGGGTTTACTCATGCTCCATGTGCAATGAGCCTTGCCTCATGCTAATTCAATGTTAAGTGTTGTTGCCACATTTCCATGTTATGATTATCATGATTTATCATGCCTTTATGTTCATGTTACTCTTATGCTCTATTGATGTTCCTATTTCCTAACATGTATTGTACTCCTCATGTTATTCATTGTGTACTCCCTGACTGGGCTTTATAGCCCACCCTTTTCTTATGCATGTCCTCAGGTTATCCCATGCAATGATAAGTACGAAGGAATGTAGTGGTCATGTAAAGGATGTTTTCAATAAAGATGTTGTATTTCAAGTTTAAAGTTTTTATGTAATGATCCTAACCCCCAAATACACTAAACCTGTCGATCTTCTTTGTTTGATCAAGTGAAGTTTTATGTAATAAATCATGTTTAAGTTGTAATAAAAAGAAGGGTTTTCATAGTTGGTATCAGAGGATAGGTTTAGTTATTTTTTGGATTAGGAAACCCTAGTAAAGCCTTAGATACAAGACTAAGTATAATAAAAACATCCCTATGTTTTGGTAAATACCAAGTAAGTGGTTTATCAAACAAATAAATCCCTGTCTGGATACGAGAAGGTAGAGGCGGCTCTGGCACATATGTATCCTAGGGGTAAAACCCGAAAACACCGCTTTGAGCTAGACTCGAACGGGAACTGGTGCACGACAACAGGCCTTGCTACACTCTTGGTTACGACACTCCCGTGGGATATTTTTTGATAAATTCACAATCTTAGTATGAACCCTTATTAAGGGAAAAAATGCCCCTAAGAATATATGTTAGAAGGAAGATCATGAAAAGCCTGGATTGAATCCTATAGACTCATGAGTTAAAGAGATTAAAGTTTATTTATAAGTCATCAACTTTTGTCTTTAGATTACCCTTTATGTGTTACCCCTAACTTTCCTTTTATTCCATACAATGGCCGGTAATAGGAGAACTCGTGCTAACAACCGTTGTGAAGATCAGTGTGATGATTGTACTTATGAGATGCCCAATCCAATGGGAGCGGGAATCGCGAACTTTGTCACGCTTCTCTCTCAGCTAACTCAAGTTTTGAATAGAAACACTGGTCAAGTGGAACGTTCAACCCCCCCTAAGAAAGAACAAGTCGCTATCGAGAGCTTCATGAGACAAAGGCCTCCTACTTTTATTGTATCATCCGATCCCACGATCGCTGAACAATGGATCAACTCCATTGAAAAGATATTCTCCATCCTCCAATGCTATGAAAAAGAGAAGGTTCTCCTGGCGGCTTATCGTATGGAGGGTGAAGCTGATCAATGGTGGACGTTGATCAAAAATATGAAGCCTAAGGAGGAGATCGAGGCTTTGGAATGGAAGGAATTCCGGAAGATGTTTTTCGATAAATATTTTCCACTCACCCTCCGTCTTAAGATGGAAAGGGACTTCCTTTCCCTCAAACAAAAAGATGAAGAATCTGTGGGAGCGTACAAGGAAAACTTCACAAGGCTTGCACGATATGCTTCTGGCTTTGTCGTTACCCCCGAATGCAAGGTTGACCGCTTCTTTGGTGGGCTGAAGCCGAGCTTGCAGAAAGCATTAGCGATCCGTGACTTCGACAGCTATGAGGAAATTGTCCGATGTGCCCTCAAGGTTGAAATGGAGATCGAAGAATCACAGGGGTATCATGGGGATAAGAAACGTAAGGTGGACTTCAATGCTGGTGGTCCGATGGATAAATCCAACAGCACTAAGAAGTTCCAGCACCCCACTTGCCAAAAGTGTGGAAAGAAGCACCCTGGAAATTGCCTTAGGGGGACAAGAAAATGCTTCAAGTGTGGAAGAGAAGGGCACCTAGCTGTTAACTGTCATCAAGAAGGACCCGCAGCTACGACAGAGGAGTGGAACGCTCCGTTCGAACCACAACGCGTTGTTAAATGCTACAAATGAAAAGAACCGGGTCATTTTGCAAATCAGTGCCCTAATCCAAGGGTTATCGGAGGCAACCAGCAACCTCCAAGACAGCAAGGAAGAACTTTTTCCATCACTTCTGCCGAAGTGAACCCCGACAACGAAGTGGTGATAGGTACGCTAGTTATTCATTCAAGAATAGCGAACGTACTTTTTGATTCAGGTTCTATGCATTCTTTTATATATCAAAAGTTTAGTAGAACAATCCTTGCACCACCACAAATCATGGAAGTAAAGATGTCAGTGAGTATGGAAAATGGGGAAATCATTGCATACCATGAGTATAAGTCCTCCCCTGTTATAATCTGTAAATTGAATTTCCCGACGAACCTCATCATACTCCCTCTGGTAGAATTTGATGAAATTCTTGGCATGGATTGGCTTTCCTTATATAGAGCCAACATAAATTATCGGGAGAAGGAAATCACACTTCATATGGAGAATCGACCCCCAATTCTTTACAAGTGTCAGGAGGAAGATGAATCTCCTTTAGCTCCATCATCTCAAGCATGGATATTACTGCCTTATGAGCATGCATATCTGGCTCAGATGATTGAGTCCAAGGAAGAAACCACCCTTGAAGAAATGCCTATTGTGAGGGAATTCGCTGAAGTATTTCCCGAGGAACTTCCTGGTCTTCCTCCAAGAAGAGATGTTGAGTTCTCAATTGAACTTATACCTGGGGTGCTAACAATATCCAAGACTCCATATAGAATGGCTGTTGTTGAGCTTGAAGAGATGAAGAAACAACTAAAGGAGAATCTGGACAAAGGGTTTATACACCCAAGTGCATCCCCATGGGGTGCACCAGTCCTCTTCGTCAAGAAGAAGGATGGGTCAATGCGGCTTTGCATCGATTATCATGAACTTAACAAAATCATGATAAAGAACAAGTATCCTCTCCCAAGAATTGATGACTTGTTTGATCAGCTGCGTGGAGCACAATACTTCTCCAAGGTGGACTTGCGGTCGGGATATTATCAAGTAAGGGTGAAGAAGGAAGATATCCCCAAGACTGCTTTTCGTACAAGGTACGAGCACTATTAATTCATAGTAATGCCTTTCGGACTCACCAATTCTCCAGAAATATTCATGGACTTGATGAATATAGTCTTTAGAGATTACCTAGACAAATTTGTGGTAGTCTTTACAGATGATATTCTAATATACTCCAAAACCAAGGAGGACCATGAGGAGCATTTAAGAACTGTACTGGAGACTTTGCGCAAGGAGAAGCTCTATGCCAAGTACAACAAGTGTGAGTTCTGGTTGAAGGAGGTCTCATTCTTGGGCCATATCATCACAAGAAATGGGATATCTGTGGACCCCTCCAAAACAGATGCAATTGAGGGATGGCCGAGGCCAACATAGGTAACTGATATCTGTAGCTTCTTGGGGTTAGCTGGATATTATCGACGATTTGTGAGAAATTTCTCATGATTGTCCAACCCCTTTATCAAGCTAACTCGAAAGGGAGTAAATTTTTCTTGGAGTGATGAATGCGAAGAAAGATTCAAGGAGTTGAAAAGGAGGCTTATCACTGCACCCGTGCTCACTTTACCCACAAGTGGGGAGCTTTTTGTGGTATTATGTGATGCTTCGAAGAAGGGCTTAGGATGTGTGCTGATGCAGAATGATAAAGTGATATCTTATGCCTCAAGGAAGTTGAAAATCCATGATCGAAACTATCCAACGCATGATCTGGAGTTGGCGGCGGTGATCTTTGCCTTGAAAATCTAGCGACATTATCTCTATGGAGAGAAATGTGAGATATATACTGACCACAAGAGTCTTAAATATATATTCACACAGAAAGAGCTTAATATGCGCCAGAAAAGATGGATAGAGCTCATCAAGGATTATGACTGTTCAATACATTACCACCCTGGGAAAGTGAACAAGGTGGCAGATGCCCTAAGTAGAAAGGATCCAGCGATTCTATCAATGATGATAATTGAGAAGGATCCAATCTTCTTAGACTTAATGGAGATGGATGTAGGAATCATAAATAAGGAAACATCATCAATCCTTTCGCAAATGATTGCTCAAACATCTCTTTTGGAAAGGTTAAAGGATGCTCAAAAGGATGATGCTGGAATCCAAGAAAAAGTGGAAGCTATCAAAAAGGGAAAATCCTCAGAGTTTAATGTTAATGAAGAAGGAATTGTGCGGTTTGGGAAAAGACTATGTGTTCCATAAAGTTCGGAGCTAAAGAAGGAACTTTTGGATGATGCACATAGTTCAAATTTCTCTATTCACCTAGGGAGCACGAAGATGTATCGAGATCTCCAAGAAAACTTTTGGTGGGATAATATGAAGAAGGAGATCGCTGAATATACATCAAAGTGCCTGGTGTGTCAGCAAGTGAAGTCAGAGAGGCAGAAGTCTAAGGGGATGATGCAACCATTGCCCATACCAGAATGGAAATGGGAGAACATCACCATGGACTTTGTCACCAGACTTCCAAGGACATCCAAAGGCAACAATGAAATCTGGGTTGTTGTGGATCGTCTTACATAGACTGCACACTTCATTGCTATTTGAGAGGATTTCTCTTTGGATCAACTGGCATGGATATATATCAGGGATGTGGTACGGTTTCATGGAGTACCACTATCTATTGTTTCTGACCGAGATCCAAGATTTAACTCTATGTTTTGGAAGAGTCTTCAACATGATCTGAATACTGAACTGAACTTCAGTACGACCTATCATTCTCAAACTGATGGCCAATCCGAGCGGACTATCCAAACACTTGAGGATATGTTGAGAGCTTGCTCAATGGACTTTAAAGGAGGATGGGATCAACATCTTCCTCTGGTTGAGTTCTCTTATAATAATAGTTTCCACTCGAGCATCCAAATGGCACCATATGAAGCCCTGTATGGGAAAAGGTGTAGAACATCGACATATTGGGATGAGGTCGGTGAACGTAAGCTGCTTGGACCAGAAATGGTCGAAGAAATGGTGGAGAAGGTGAAAACCATTCAGCAGCATATCAAGGCAGCCCAAATTTGACAGAAGAGTTATGTAGATAATCATCGACGAGACCTTGAGTTTAAAGTCGGAGACATGGTGTTTTTACGCATATCTCTGTGGAATAAGGTCGTGAGGTTTGGAAATAAAGGGAAGTTAAGTCCAAGGTACATCGACCCCTTCGAGATTCTTGATCATTTTGGGGCTGTGGCCTATCGACTAGCACTTCCACCTACTATGGCCAAGGTGCATGATGTCTTTCATGTATCTCTCTTAAGGAAGTACATACCGGACCCTTCACACGTACTCTCTTCCGAGGTGGTACTATTGGAAGATGATCTTTCTTATGAGGAGCAACCAGTGAAGATCTTAGATCGTAGAGAAAAATTTCTACGAAATAAGACAATGCCCCTCGTCAAGGTGTTGTGGAGAAACCACAAGTTTAAAGAATCAACTTGGGAGTTGGAGGATATGATGAAGCTGAGTTACCCACATCTGTTTTAGTGTGGGAAAAGGAAAATTTCGAGGGCGAAATTTTTTAAGGGGGGAATATTGTAACGACCCAAAGTTTCATTAATGGAAAATCCCTCTTGATCCAGCTAAATGTTTCTTTATGAAAAATGTTTTTATAAGATGTCAACTTCTTTTGTTTTACGTTAAGATTTGTGACCGTTACTTTTATAGCCGTTGAACAGTGATCATCTGAGTAGTATAAATATAAGGCTTTAACGAACCCATTTCTACTCAGACAAAGGAAGTGATGGCCTCATCCAGTAGAATTGCCCCTTACGAAGCCCATTTGTCGGAGCTCGGAAAAGAGGTGGTGTCTTTGGGATTTTCCCTTGACCAAGCCCAAGCTGAGCTTCATCAAGTCAAGCTCGAACGTTATCGTCTGTGGGAAAAGTGGAAGTTCATTGAAATTACAACTCGAGCGATGTTATCCAAGCCACCCCAAGAGTCTGTCACCATCGCACACCTTACCCTTAGGTCTTATGCGGCTATTTTAAGGGGTTATGTAACAAATAAGTAGCACCATGTTCATGTACATTATTTTTGTATATAATAATGCATATAATTTCTAGTCATTTTTGATACATTATAATTAGTTTTTAAAGTACAAATGGTGTTTTTAGTAATTATTTAATTAAGAATTATATTTTATTAAATTAAAGGTTTTTTGAATTAAATAATATTTTAATAAAATATTATTATTAATATTAAATTAATTTTTATTAAATATAAATGATCTAATAATTTTAGGAATGCAATTAAAATTTTTATTAAGGTTTGAAAGCCATTTCTGTCAAAACCCGTGAATTTTTTATAAATGTCGGTTTTTATTTTAAAAGTGAAAATTCACATATTTAGAAAATTATTTAGATAAAATAAATATTATTTTTGGAATCAGGACGTCGAAATTATCCAACGGTGAATTTTTAATAATTTTCCGAGACAGTCAAATTTTTGGGTAAATATTAAATACCATTTAAATATATAATGTGTTTTATGACATCATAATGACCCAATGGTGATGTAATAAAATACCATAATCCTTATGTTCGGCCAATATGTGTTTTATCATTAAAATAATCAGGTTTTGGGTTTTTTTGACTTACTTTTCAAAGCATTAATGGAGCCCTCAAGACTTATTCAACACTTTGCCTTTTTAAATTAATTTCCATGGGAGTGTGACTCACCTCCACATAATAAACCCTAATTTTTTAATAAGTTCGGACCATTTCCTTGTAAAATATTGTTTTCCTCTTTCCTTTTCCAGAAACCATGGGCAAATACCATGTGATGTTTTGTGTTTTGGATTATTTTAATATAAGGGGTCCCAAACCTAAATAATAAAGAATTCCCTCACCTTTCTTATATAAACCCACCCAAGCTCCCACTTCCTCCTCACTCAAAGCCCTTGGAGTTCGTCCAACCTCTGCCCTAATCTCTCTATAATCCTCTCAAGGTGCCCCAAGCTCCCAAGAATCCTCTCACAAGCCTCTCTCTAGCCTTTGGAAGCACACTTCCAAGTAAGGGTTTTTTCTTCCTTTCTCATTTTTGTCAATTTTCTTTAAGTTGTATTGCCCTTTTAATTTCAATTATGAATATTGTGGTATGGTTTCACACCTCTCCCATACTGCCCTCTTATAGTTTGAATGATGAGAGACCCCTTTCTCTCTCATTAAATGCCTCCCATGTACACCCGTTACAATGCTGAAATTCCGAAAGGAACCTTTTTCTCCCCTTCTATATTCAAGCAATACTTTTGTATCATGAATCTAAATTCCTTTTTAATTGTTGGGACATGTATCTATATGACCTCCTTACTGTCCATTACATATAAATATGATGAGGAACCCCTTTCTCTCTCATCAACCATTTTTATGAATTCTTATGTCACGCCGTTACGCTGCCGAAATCACACCGATTTTCTAAGCCAATATCATTGTGTACTGAATACCACGCCCATTTCTCCATCAAGGGTATTCACCTTTATGCACATTTACTAATTTATTATAAAGTTTCATGTATGAATTCCACATTCCTTTATCGTGGAATAAATGATTATGTTTTATGAATCCATGTTTTATGATCTATGTGGCATACTTATGCATGAAATGAAATGTTTAAGAAGGGTGCGCCCTTTATAGCGCTCCAATGAATTGGGTAAAGTATAGTATCATGATACATCATGTGTAATGAGTGTTGAATCATGCTAATTCAAGTGAAACGAGGGTTTACTCGTGCTTTAAGTGCAATGAGGGTTTACTCATGCTCCATGTGCAATGAGCCTTGGCTCATGCTAATTCAATGTTAAGTGTTGTTGCCACATTTCCATGTTATGATTATCATTCTTTATCATGCCTTTATGTTCATGTTACTCTTATTATGCTCTATTGATGTTCCTATTGCCTAACATGTATTGTACTCCTCATGTTATTCATTGTGTACTCCCTTACTGGGCTTTATAGCTCACCCTTTTCTTATGCATGTCCTCAGGTTATCCCATGCAATGCTAAGTACGAAGGAATGTAGTGGTCATGTAAAGGAAGTTTTCAATAAAGATGTTGTATTTCAAGTTTAAAGTTTTTATGTAATGATCCTAAGCCCCAAATACACTAAACCTCTCGATCTTCTTTGTTGGATCAAGTGAAGTTTTATGTAATAAAGCATGTTTAAGTTGTAATAAAAAGCAGGGTTGTCATAACTACTCCCCCGACTGAAGGTTGCTGCCCTGATTGGACCCTTTGGAATGTCCCGACAGAAGCAGTGTAATTAACCGGCGTCCATGGAAACATGGAACTGGGAAGAGTTTCACGAACAACGTATTAAATCTATGAGGGAGACTCGGACTAGGTGATGAGTTCTGAGGAGGAATCCACGAAAGGAAGAACCGACATCCCATCATCCCGTTTCGATCAAGGAGAAGACGTCCCTGAATAAGGAGCGAATGTCGCCCGCCTTTGGAAAGCGGGAATGCGGGGCAACAAGCGCATCGCGTCCTCCTCCGCGGACGGACAGATGCACGCGCCCCGGCGGAAGCGTCAGAAACAACAAGCTTTCATGAGAAAGTTTTTGATGAATACCTTCATAATTATTGTTGTTATTTCCAAAATCTGGAAATGAGAGAGTAGAATCTTGAGTTGCAACATACAATTGTCTGAGCACTTCAAGAACTCCAGCATTGAACAAGGCCTTATTGCAGATTGGATCTTGATTTTTCAACTGTGCTGGATGGGTCTTTTTCTTAGACGCCTTCTTACTCACTTTGGAAACCGCTTGTTGACAAAAGTTGTTATTATAGGAAGGTGCATGTGCATGCTTAGGAGAAATGGTCAGGTTAGGCTGATTATCTCCATTCAAATCGGGTGTATGTGCCCGACTTGATTGTTCGTATGACATGGGGGAGTATGCCCCACAACCCTCTTGGACTAGGAAAGAGGTGTGTATCTGCTCTGGAGTGATATGTTGATGAGTCACTCCACTAATATGGATATATTTAAGATTCTTTCCCTATGATACTGCTGAATTTGTTATAATATTCTGACAGGTATCTAGAATATGAGCATGGATTTGCTACTTCTCTTTCACCATTTTCAGAATGTGCTTGGTGACTTCAGCTACTGGAATGAGAATATACATCCATTCCGTGTCTGGATTAGGTGTACGTGTTTGCTCCTATACTCCTTTTACTATCAACGGACATTGACAGTACTTATGCATAAGGGAAGTGAGTTGAGTCTGCTCCATATTTGTCATCGGAGATTTCTGACTAACTTCTCTGAGTGCTACCAAATGATACTGTTGGAAGGCTTGATGAACATTGGCAGGTTTATGTGATTTATATGTATTCTACTTCAAGTATGGTTGGTGGGTTTCCTTCAATACTGGCAGGCGAGACTACTGACAGAATTTGTGATTTTAAATAGGTGTATCTGGCTTACCAGTTGCCACCATATTAAATTGGAGAACTTCATTGGTTGCAGTCAGACGAGCCTGCTAACTGGATGATGAATTATAAACAGCTGTATGTGCCTGCCTATAGTACTCCGCTGGAATTGGCTAGTGGGATTTTTGTGTTACTGCTAGACGAGTCTGCTGAGTAGTGAAATTTGGACAAACATGTGTATATGCCCGATCGTTTCTTGCCATCATGTTAGGTTGATGGACTTCTCTAGAGGGGGCAGAGGTAAGAACCTTCTCTCTATTAGACAAATTTCTCCTCTGATGATTCATCTTGCATTCTCGGGTCAGAGGAACCTGAGCCAAACCCCTAGAGGTGATACCCTCATCATGTTGAGGGTGAACTACCGCACGAGTCTGGCGGTGATTGTTGGTGGGAGTCCTCAGAAAGGAATTCTATGTTCTTGAACTGAGGCCTTGAGTGACCTATTCATTCACTTCCATATAATATGGGATAGACTGGTTGTTGCGTTATGGGGATAACGACCCGAAACAGTTGGAAACGGTGGTTGGCACCACCTGATTTTTGACCACTGGCCGTCACTGTCTGGACAACCAGGGTGAGTTATTAACTTGGAGGGTGTGTCGAACGGACTCCAGAGTCAGGACGGTACCGTGTTGATGGTATTCCCTCACCAATGCATTTGAGACCCAGCGTTGAAGACGCTGAGTAGGTGATATCATCCTTAGAGCAGACGAGGATCCACCAGGAGTAGCAGCCAAGGCATTCACATGTGTGAACTTTAAAGAAGCCATTTATGTATAAAGAGATCTTGGAAAAGAGTGCATGTTTGATATAATAGAGATAATCAAGATAAACTTCGCTAGACTACATCTTTTGGATGAACACATATGTGTTTGATTGCTTTGTTGGCCCTCATATTGAATTTAAGATGGGCCTAAAAAATAAGTAAAACATCATTTTAACTTGGTTAAGGATTCACGTCGGGTTCATCATTTTTGTTTATTCTAGAAATGGGGATTACCTTGTTTGTTTAAGGTTCAAGCTTTCCAATTGATTTCTAATGGGTTTTATTCATAGAACCAGAAACACCCAATGATTCTATATCCATTTGGACCTACTTTCTAAAGGTAGGTGCTCATTAGTTGTGGACCGATGAGGCTTAACAATTTGCATTGGTCAAGAGGATGGGAGGTCAGGATCCTCACACCTTTTTGGGGAGAATTATTGCCTACTCCGAGACTCTCTTATAGGTTTAAGTTATGTTCATGAATTCTTATTAATTCACCAAGCTTGAAAATGAGTTTTCCTTTAGATTGGGAAATCAATTATTGATATGTATGGGATTTAGAGAATATTTTATATGTATTTGAGGTTATTCATCGATAGAGAATCATCCGTATGTATTATAGATTCTTAGTCAATGGTATCCTTCAATATATTATATAGAAATATCCTGGTCATTATGATGACCATACGAGTTTTAAAGACACCCATTGGGGCACTTGAAGTTTATTTTCATTCAGAGAGACATGGATTATTTCGGATTTGGGATCATACCCACAGATGGGATTCCTATGTATCCTCATTAAAAAGGAATCAGAACCCACATAGTTCAATAAGAAGGATATATTTTAACGTTATATGGGATGGAATAGAATTAATGAAAGATGGGCTTGATCCTTAGAAAGGCTTCCTACATACTCTAATTTTAAGAAAAAGATCAAAGTCCACGTAGTTTGGGTGAAGAAGTTTGAGGTTTATTCATGATTAATGGCCCAAAGAGAGATGTCGTAATTACTTTTACACTCTAAGATCATGTGAGTCATACTTGGTGTGAGAAACAAGAGGTATAAATAAATCTGATGATTGAGACATGAAAGATGCAATCCTAAGAAATGATGTGGGGCTTACGTATGTATGACTTCCCAAGAGAAGGGTCCATAAAGGTATTTTTAATTTATATAGATTTGGGATTTTAACCCGGTACTTACTCCTAAAAAGGAAGCCCAAATTAAGAGGGACTTATGATTAGGTTTTATTCCTAAGAAGGAATCCCAAATAAAAAGAAATTAAGACTGGGTCTTACTCATGAGGAGGATTCCCAATTAAGAGAAAATATGTTTGGGGCTTAATCCTAAAAAGGATGCCCAATGAATTCTTCTCAGATAAGGAAGACAATGAAAGAACCATGCCATAAATGGCTTTGAAGAGGGTTTTGAAGTCCATATCTTGAAGAAGAGAGGTGGATTTGAGGAAAGGAGGTGACTAGGAAGGAGGCATTCAAGTACTATTCTGGCATGCAAGACCTTGTTGCGCAAGTATACTTGCGCAACATGAGTCACCTAGGGAGACGAAAAATCTATAGGGTAATACTTGGGTGAATCTGAACTCAAGCCCTTAGTATTATCCCTAGAGGCTTCTAGAAGGTTGGTGCACAAGTTCCCTTGAGAGGGCAAGGCGGCATGCAAGTGTTTCCATTTCCCTTAAGGGCTGAACACTTAGGCGCACATTTATTGATGAGTTCTAACACTTATAACTTATTCTTCCTCTTTAGAGCTTCCATTCTAGGTAAATAATTACCTTAGAAGTGTTCCGAAGACTTCAGAAAAAGACTTGGGTGACCAGAGATTGAATCTGAATTTTGAAAAATTCCTCCTCGAAATGGGGGGCCCACATGGGCTATTTATAGGCCAATGGGAACCTTGGGTGAAAAAAGTAAATAGGGCGCTCAAGTGACTTGCACGACCCATATGTGGCATGTAGGTGACTTGCGCAGAGCGTAGGATACTTTCACGACACCCTCCAAATGGGTTCCTAGTTCATCCCTTTGTCAATTTTTGATGTTCTTCAAAGCGTGACCCTCATTGGGCTTAAGGTATTCCCCTTTTCCATTCGTTGGACTCTGTGACGGAATGGAATGTCAACAAGGGTTTACAAATCCATACCATTTAATTTTTAGGACATTTGTTTCCAACATTCTCACCTCAAAAGACTTCAAATTCCATAGAATACTCCACTCTAATCTGCATGAAAGTAGGATGTGTACTCTATCTTCTATATTCTTAATTTCCATACCTATAACTTCTCTAAGAACATAAAAATCTAGATGCTATGTAGGTCAACACTTGAATTTAATCATTCTTTTTATCTTCAAGTTTCTTTTTTTTAGAAACATCCTCATCATTACATTAGTTTTCAAACTACTAGAGTCTTCTCTTTTATGATTCCAAACATAAATTTCTAGATTCTCAAATCTTTGAACCAACTAATCAATCAGATGTTACTAGTGATCATAATTTTTTTATCCTCTCAATATATCATTAGATGAAATTTTACTTGAATGAATTCCACTCTTTATATAACCAAAATCGCTCTAAAAAATATGGGGGAACTCATGATTCTAATTTGAATTTCCTGAAAACTCAAATCAGAAATTTATCACCTTCAATGATTCTATGATATAAAACTATGACATTGTTAAATTTACCACAAAACTCTTTGTCAAAACCTTCCTAGTATTCCATAAATCTTGAAAATAATCATGAGCTTTCTTCTTGGAATTTTGTTTCCATTACTATAAGATCAACACCATTACTTTGATTTTGATTTCACAGAAATAAAATGAAAAATATATCCTTATATTTCAATCATCTAATTTCTAACTCTTTCATAACTGGTTCATCCTTTACCTCAAAATCACTCAAAATCATGAAAAATAAGGTGCATATACCTCTAAAATTTTCAAAACTCTTATGAAACTGAGCTTGAAAACGTTTCTGCATGAATATTTGAATATCCTCTCTTTTTACCTAGCTTAACCTTATGGTAGATGTTCTATATTCCTGATAAATTCATAAATGATCACTCCTATATTTAATATTCTAAAAAAATAGTGTATATATAATCATTTTAATTTATTAACTTATACTTTACAGTGCTTCTAGACTAGCCTTTAGTTTCTTAAAATAGTCATCTAATCATATTACAAAGAACACAAGCTCATGACACAACTTGGATCAAAATATTCAAATTATCATTATATTTTTACAAAAAAAACAACAATGCATCATTATATTAATTTTAAGAATATATTAGAGTTATTCTAATAGAAAATGGGAACATCATAGTGTCATTATAATTTATTACTTTATCTTGTAACTTTTAGATATTTAAAAAGTTATCCTTCCCATATCCTCATTAAATAATAGATTAGAAATTAATCCATTTATGATGAGTTATTGTACAACTAACACATCTTTAAATTGTGACTTTCTAGACACGGTGAAATTTTTTATTTCATATAAATATTTAAAGGTAAATGTGGAAACAAAACCTTGGTTGCAATAAGATCCTCAGATGATCTCCCATGGTAATTCACAAAGATATTATAGGTGAAATGTGAACTCTAATGGAATAGTGTGAACATGACATGAAAACCCTTGACATGATGTACAAGGAAGAACATAACATCAAATGGTGCGGTTTTATTTAAATTTTTTTTTCACGTTTCAATTAAGTTTTATAATACCTAGAGTGAGAGAGTCTTATATAAGAAGATACTTTTAGAAGGCAGTCCTCAATTAATACAGATGCAACACACGACACTATTTAATTCCCAGGTCACCTCCCCATGCCATGACCACTTGATCCTTCACCACATAACACCAACCTATTCTTATATTTATTGTTCTAAAGCACACTATCAATCTTCTCTTCCATCATTGTATATACAAGATATGTTCAAGTTTGGATGATACCTCATAGGAATAAAGTCTATCTTATTCATTTGGATTAAGGTTGGAAATATTTTTTTTAACATAGTAATCATATATTTTATTTTCCAAAACACAAACATCATATAATACTTTGACCTTATATAATTTTTCATAGAAGAAATACCAATAAATAAAAATGAATAATGCATTTTATATTTTTAATGTCACTGAAAAATGATTATAAATAAATTTCAGAAACATAAAACACATATATCATCTTCCTTTTACTTCAAGGTATTTCTAGAATACATGCTGTGAGCCTATAAAAGATAGTTCTTTAGGAACAATTCTTCATCTTCAGAATATGAAAATTTTCCCACTAAATATATTCTTAAAAATTATATGATGCACTTCACATTATTAATTTTGGGAATAATTTATTATATTATACAAATTAATCTTCTTACTGCATTATGTGTGTACAATATGATAGTATATTTAACAACTTATTATATTACGTGTTATGATGTATTAACCTATTAGGTGTTTAACTTGCAAACTACCCTAAGGCAATACCGTCTTCTTCATCACTCTAATTATTCTCTTACTTCACTCCTTTTATTTTCCTTCAGCACATATTGACATATCATTTAAAATAAGTACTATAATACTCATCAAAATCCATTTAGGATGTTCAAATTATAATGTGTTTATATATCAAGGAATATAAGAATAATTACACACATATATCTTTGAGTAAAAATAAGATTTATTAAAAAATAGTTTTTAAATTTTTTGAAACATAATGTAAGATTTTAAAATACACTAAGGTTTTTATTTTAAAAAAAATACCTATATATATATAAATTCATAAAATGGAATTAAAATTTTGAATTAGCATATTGATGTTATAAAATTTTTAATTTTTCATAATTTTCTAAGACAGTTGAATTCCTAGGTAAATAGTAATATCTGATATCCATATACAATTAATATTATAAATTAATTATGATATAAAGATTATTTAAGAGTTAATATAATTTATTCCTTGATAAAAAATATTTTAATTTATTAGAATAATTCATTTTAATGTAATAAAATAAATTTCCAAACCTATAACGGAATTTCTAATTTCTAAAATGGAAAATGAGGTCTTAAAAACAATTTTTTTTGTGAATAAAATTATTTTCATTGGATAAAGTGATATTAAATATTTATTTTGGTTCACAAATGAATAAATATTAAAAAATATGTTATAAATTTTAAAAATCAATGTTTAAAACCATGGTTAAGATAATGTTTTTTCATTTTATACAACCTTGATTTTCAAAAGCGTAAGGTTATATATTTTTTTAAAAAATCTCTATAATTTTTTATAAATTCCCACCCATCCTTTAAACCCTATTTACTAAAAAATAATTGATCATGGTTCTTGTAAAGGAATTATCTCCAAAGAGTCCCTCTAAGTAGTTATTGAGGTTCAAAGGTTTTCTTTATCAGGAATTAAGAAGCTACTTTTCAAGACATGGGCTCATAACATGCTTTCTCTATTTATTATTTACAATCTTATTAATTCCATCACATTTATATGGAAAATGTTATAGTAATTAATTATTATAAACCCATTATATTATTTTTAATTATTTACTACTATTCCCTCTTATTATACCATCTCCATAAGATATTATAAATAATAAAAATTTTCATAGTCGTAAACTCAATTATCAAAATCCCTATATATTACATGTATTTGTGGTATTATACATATATTATTTCTAATCGGTTGGATTTGATTAATAATGTATTACAATCATATATATGGTGTAGTCTCTATTGGGTCTTAAGTGGATTAAACATGATTTTGGCATATTTTCATTTTTCCATCAATGCATACCGACCTGGAAGTCTTTTCTTGGGGAACTTTTGTATCCCTAATGTTTATCATATATATATATATATGACATATACTCATAATTTTTATAGGTTGTTTTTATATATTTTATTTGTTCTCCTACCATTTAAAACTAATATATTAAATGAAAATTTCTTATTTATATCCTTATACCCTGAAAGCACCTTCCATGATTACTTCATTATAATTCCTTTAATAAGGGTATTTTCCATTCCTTTGTGAACATCCTTTAGTTTATATATTTATTATTAGATATTCAACTAGGTAGATATATTATTATATTTACTTTGTAAATATTTATATTATAGATATCCATTATTTTTAAACATATAACCATTGATTACTTAGCCATAATTATATACGAGGTATATTATGGAACATCATGATATGTATTATTTAACAATTCAATTCACAAGATGGATGTATTAGACTTATTATGTGATGGATGGGGTCCATAATTATATATCCCCATAATTCATTAGTAAATTTTATGAGATGAATTAGTTGAGGTATTCGGTGTATGCCTACCCATTTTTGTATGATGTCTTGGTTGAGGCCTTGACGGTATGGTATGGATGCTTGAAATTATGAATTATATGTCAATGAGATCAATTATTATTATCCATATGATTATATATTTACATTATTATGATTTTAATGGATAAATATTATTCTTATGTTAATATTTTTATATAATTATATGATTATGTAATTATATTTATATTACGTATGCCTTGTTTATTCCAGAACATATTTCATTATAAACTACCCATCATTGAGATTTTGAGATCACCCTTTTATATATTCTTAGCATTTACCTAGAGAACCAATTATATTTATATTTGTGATATAAGCATAATAATGAGAAAAAATAAACATTTAATCATTATTATAATGAATTTTTAAATTCTTATGTAATGTAGTGATCATGTATGTATCCAGTGTCTTAAGACTACTAAACTATTTGATCTTATGTAATATGGTTTATCTATTATATACCATTGCAATAAAATAATAATTGGCTCTAGGTTACTATATTTAGGTTTGTTATAGTTGGCATCACATCATGTTTTGTAAGAACCTTAGGAACTAGATTTAGAAAAATGTAGTTAGTAAACAGAACCCAATGAAAAAATCTTAAGAGATTATAGAAATTTATCTAGAATGCATAGAATACATTACTGAAATTTTTAATAATTGTATAAAAAATATATACTATGATTCATGATTCACTGTGATGTCTATAAACTAATTAAATATAGACCATTATTTAGAAATGGAGCCTAATTGATAGAATAATAAATATTTCAGGACCGATAATTATTATAGGTATTTCCCTCCCAATCAAGATAATGAAGAAAGTGTTGAGGCTGAGAAATTATATCTATACTAGAGAAGTTGACTCAGGTTATGAAAAATAAAAATTTCTATATGGATAAACCTATGTCCTCTTGACATGGAGTAACAAAATTGGATCAAATCATGGGGAAACAACCTATAAATTTTATTGAAACCTCTAATAAACTAATAATAGAGAAATAGAACAAGTCTTTAGAGAAGTTATTCCTCACATTGTGATGTGGTGAAAAAGAGAAGGTTATTTTGATTATATAACATCTAATAGAAGATGTTTATTGATGGTAGTCATTGATTTAAGACAAAGTGAAGGAAGAAGAGATATAAAACTTTAAATGGATAAATTTTATGATATATTCCCTAAAAAGTATTTTTCTCAAGATAAGAGGGATTTTACATAAATTAAATTTCAAAATTCAATACAAAATGAAGAGAAAACTATTGTTTAGTATGAGGAAAACTTTACAAGATTAACAAGACATTCTATGGAATATTTATGCAATCATGAATGTAAGATTGATCACATATTTTATAGACAAAATATAAACCTATGAAGGGAATTAGTATCATAAACATTTTCCTTATATGAGGAGGTAATGAAAAGTTCTATCCAGATATAGAATGTGTTTCCCATATCTAATATTTTTAAAGGAAAGAAAGAGATGAAGAGGAAAACTAAGATCCATGTAGAATTAAATTCTATATAGGAGAATAAATTAAGTGTAGAATTTCTAACATTCAATAAAAATGTAGAAAAACTACAATAAGGATTAACTAAATAGATTGGGATTTTTCTTTAGGACTAGATATAAAGTTCATCAAGATCATGAGTGAAATTACAAGGGAGAATCCACTATTGTCCAATACTTTAATTTCAACAATATAAGAAAATATTCTAATAAATTCCCCATGAATCAAGGGAATCGACCTTAGAAGATTCAATGAGAGAAAGATCAGGAATATTAAATTACTACTAGGGAATTTGTAGTCCCAAATGATGTTATAGAATTCACTTTTATAAAAAATTAACTGTTATATAATATAATATATAATTTTGGGTCTATGTACTTTTTTTTCTCATGTGAATTTTCGAAGAACATTGAATCAACCAATGATATATTAAGTAAAGGGTTTTTAGTTAAAATGTAATGTATAAATCTTATTGTAATGAAAATAGATCATGTTATCTCTCTTAAAATTCATGGAGGTTTTTGAGTTGAAAAATTATTTACCATACCAAGGATTAATTTTTTTTAATTGTTGGAATGGATTGGATATGAAAGTTTAATACAAGAATTTATTAATGAAATAAAGAGATTACAATTTATGAGATATAATTAAATCACTTGGTTTTAGATTAGAGGTTTAATTACTCTATCCTAGTTTTAAACCACCTCCTAAAGCGTATCTTAATGAAATTATTTTAAAAGATGACCTGATGAATGAGAAATATATCCAAATTATAGAGGTTATATCTATTATGTAAGTTTATATTGATGTATTTCTTAAGGAATTATAGAGATATCAACCTAATTATGAATTTTAATTTTCCATCAATATTATCCTTAATGAAAAACCCATATCTAAGCCTCCTCGTAGAATGGATATGATGGAATTTAATATGAAATATATAAGTTATGTGATAAGAGTTTCATACACCCTAGTGTATCACCTTTTAGAGAAACCATATTTTTTAAAATAATAAGTTTGGTTCAATTGGGTTTTACTTTTATTATAGGTCAATCAATGCCAATACCATTAAGAACAAGTACCCTTAACACATATTGATGATATGTTTGATCAACTTTAAGGGGAATAATAATTATCATAGATTTATCTCCCTTATAGTTCCCATTAATTAAATTCCTTTAATATGATATTAAATAGATGTGATTTTTTACAAGGTACGGGTATTATGAGTTCATAGTAATTTCAATTGGGTTTATAATTTAACCTCTATATTTATGGATACAATGACTAAATCATTGAAGTATTATCCTGATAATTTTGTTCAAGTGTTTATCGACGATATCTTTATATACTCTAATATATATAAAGATATTGAAGAAAATTTAATTTTTTTTGACACTCTCATAGAAATTAATTTGTATGGGAAATTTAATAAGTGTTAATATTGGATTCAATAAATTTGTTATCTTACGAATATTGTATCGAAATATAGATTATCTATTGACCCATAAAAGTTCAAGTTTGTTAATGAATGGCCTAAACTAATGTATATAATTAAGGTAATTATTTTCCCTGTAATAATAGGTTAATATTAATGATTTTTTAAAAACATATCCCTATTATCAACACCTTTAACCAACTTAACATGTAAAGGGGTCAAATTCACACAATTAATGTAATGTGAAGACTATTTTGAGGAACTAAATAAGATATTTATTAATGAATCAGTACGAGATGTACCATATATAAAGGAATAAGTTATATATATAAAGATACATATAAGAATAGACTAGGGTGTTTCCTTATTAAAAATTATAGTGTTATTACCTATGCATCAAGGATATCAAAGTCCCTTGAAAAAAACCATCCAATTCATGATCTTGAGTTGGAAATTTTAATATAATTTTTGAAGATATAGAGATAATATATATAGGGTAAAAGATGTATGATATATATATATCATAATATTTTAAAGTATATATTATGATAGAAAGAACTCAACATTAGACAAAAGATATGATTGGAACTACTTTAAGACTCTGACTGTGTAATACACTACCACCTTGGGAAGGAAAAAAAGGTAGAAGATGTATCGAGTATGAAGGATCACAGTGTCCTATAAATGACAAGGATAGAAAAGGCCTGATACTCATGGGATAATGAGTTAATTACTATATAAATCACACATATCTAATTTTTATAAACACCCTGACATCATTAAGATATAGAGGAATTTAAGAGAACATTTTTATAAAGATAACATGGAGTGGAACATTTCAAATTATGTGTCATGATTCTTGGTATGCCAACAAGTAAAATCTAAGTGGAAACATCCAAAGTGTTTCATAAAACCTCTCTCCATACCAATAAAAAGTGGGATAATATTATAATGGACTTTTTCATGGGGATTCCAAAGAGATCTATGATGAATGATGTTTATGTGTCAATTTAGGTCACCTTATCAAGTCTACTCATGTACAATAAATAATGATCGATCTAACCATTGAGAATATTTTATGACTTTATATTAATGAATTTTTAAAGATTCATGGTTCTCCTGTATCAATTATATATTATCATGACCCTCATTTCACATCAAAATTCTGGAGGATTCTTCAAATGGATCTAAGCACATATTTGAATTTTATAACCTCCTATCATCCTCAAAGGGATTTAAATTTGAAAAGAAAAATATAAAAATTAGAGGAATTAATGAGGTAATACTGACTCAACTTCAAAGAACATGTGACTATAATATAGCTATAATATAATTCACAGAGATTAATAATTTTCACCCTAGCATATAAATGGAACCATATGAAGCATTATGTGGTAAATGATTTCGTGCTGTAATCTAATAAGATGAATTTTGGGAAAGAATATAGTAGGTCCCAAATATATTGTGGGGACAACTAAGAAAGAGTGAGCTATATAGAATCATATTAATATGTAAAAAATTAGATAAAAAGTCCTACGGATTATTAGAGGAAGGACTTGGAATTTCAAGTGAGCGATCACATCTTCATAAAATTATCCCCATTGAAGGGATTTATATGGTTTGTTAAGAAGGGTAATATAAATACAAGGTGTATTATACCTTTTTATATATGGTAGATAATAATAGTAATGGATTATTTTTTGGAATTGACACACAACATCTCTATAGTGCATGAATCCTTCCATGATTTACTATCAAGTAAGTATATTCTAGTCCAAATTCATAGAATCAAAACTAATCAAATTGAACTAGAATTATCCTCCAACGAAGTTCCTTTATTTATTCTTAATACTAGAGATAAAGTGATTAGACATTAGATGAACTCACTAGCAATGGTACTCTAGAGGAATTAAAATATATAGGAAGTAGTATGAGAGCCTTAAGAATTAATGAGGAATAAATACCCACATTTTTTTAATGGAATGATGTACACACAAAATTTTGGGAAAGTAATTATTTTAAGGGGGAGAATGTAAGACCTATGACATTATCATAATAAATAAGAATATTATTACAGTCACAATACCTATGATTTCATAATCATAATACAATAAAAACTAGGGAATTAGATTCATATTAAAAATCGTAACTAGTGTTGTAGAACACATAATGATATAGGGAGATACTAAAATATCAAACTCCATTGGATCATACTCTAAAAATAATTACAAATATATTAGTTACATTTCTATTATAAAGAAAACATTAAAAAATAGTAAATATACTGTATAGGAACTAAGAGAAGGATATTAATGATTTTAGATATTAGAATGAAGTGTATAAATAAGGGATAATATGAACATTGGAAGGGTAAGGGGACCATTTGAATTTGACCAATGAGAATTAGACTATATGAATGGAAACTTCCCAATATGACAACTGTAATAGTAAAGTAAACATTAAACATAAAAGTGTATAATAAAATACATAAAATAATTTGGTGAAAATATAATGAATAATTATTAATAATGTATATAGATCATTTGATAACAATATATTTACATACATATGTCTGAAAATAAAAATAATATTTATTTATAATTTGTTTTAAATTTTTATCACCAATTCATGATTTTAAAATACCTTTAAGAGTTTTATTTAATAAATAATTTTTTTACATATAGAAAATTATTTTCATAAAAAATATTTTAAATATGGAATAAAAAATTCAAAATTATCCAATGGTGATGTTTTTATAATTTTCGATGTTATTCAAATTTTTGGGTAAGTAATAAAATATGGTATGAATAAAAGTATTATTATAAATTAAATATTATTTAAAAATGATAAAATAATTAATATTAGTAAACACTTAACCAAAAACTTGTTAATTTATTAATATAATTTATTTTAATGTATTATAATCAATTCCCAAAAATATAATGGAATTTCCAAAGTCTAAAATGGAAAATAAAGTTTAAAAAAAAATTCTTTGTGAACAAAAGTATTTTCAATCACCAAAGTAATTTTAAAAAATAGATTTATATTATCATTTAGACAAATGTTATAAATAATGTTATAAATTATAAAAAACAGGGTTTACAACCATGGGAAATCCAATGGTTTTTTTAATTTTTAATAACCAAGATTCTGAATATCTAATTCTAAAAATTAATAATTAATTATCCCTAATTTACATAAATAATATCACATCCCCCCGTTCATATACACTTAAAAATAATTAATCATACATATCCTCTCAAAATTAAGTCTCAATAGCCTCACTATGGAGTTTTAAGGTTCTAATGTGTTCTTTCCCAAGCTTTAACATGTTTTTTCTAGGTAATAGTTCCTTACCTTTTTTCTTTATTTCTTATTTTTAATCCTTTTAATTAGATTAAATTTACATAGACAATATTTTTATAATTCATTATTAAAAATATCATATTTTATTTTCAATGATTGGTTACTCTTCTGTCTTATTATACCACCTTAATAAGAAGTTATCATTCTTAAACATTACCATATCTATAAAATCCACTATCCAAATCCCTATAAAGCCTATGTATTTGTGGTATTATAGATGTATTGTTTTTAATAGGAAGGAATTTTCTACCTGAGGATGATAGAGATATAGCTAGTGGAGCCTTTATTGGGTCCAAAGAGTATTAAACGTGATTTTGGTACTTAAATTATAATGCTTTGCAACTTAAAAACCCCATAATTTCATTACTTATAACTGGGGTTTCACATTCTTACATTTCGAGAATATTTTTAGTTTAGAGTTCTATAGGAAAATAAAAAATCATACATATCAAACCCTTATAATAAAAAGTGGACACTACCATTCAATGTCTCTTTTATTATGCAAAAATATTATTCTTAAATTTGAACTCAGGTTTAATTCAGAATACATTCACTTTTTTTAAGGAGGATTTCCAAAATAGAGTGATAGTAGTTTCTACTGTTTCTACTAATCCTTAAGCCCTATGATTTATTTTGGAATCTTTGGATGATATAAAAATCACAATACGGGATATAAAAAGAATTGAAACCCATTGATCCATTTGAAATTCTTGAAAACCTATAAAAATATTTTCCTTTTCTCATAATAAACACTATATTAAAAATAATCACATACTTACTTTTGAAATTATCTTTTTGACAAAATTTTATCATAAAACATTTCATAAGAAAGATTAAAATAAAAAACATAATTCATGAGGGATTATTGAAAACCATGAAATATTTTCCTTGAAAACAAAACTTTTACCCATATAATATCATAAAAAATATTTTAAGTCAACATGTTTTTATTATATTATGAAATAATTTTTTTTTCATAAAAGCCATCAACAAATATAACACGAAATATATCTAAGGATAAAAATAAAAAAAATAAAATAGATATAAATAAATAATTTTATAATGATGGAATTCATAATTTTGATCATAATATTCATACCTTTAAGGCCTTGTTCTAAGACATCAGAAACATATCATCAAGGCCTTGTGTAAAGGCATCATAAATAATTTTGTAGACATAAACTAAATACCTAGGATAGTTTGTCTCATGAGACCTACCACAAATAAAGGGGCTGTAATAGGCCCTATATATAACTTACTAAATAGAATTCATTCATTATATAAAATAAGAGAATAAAAATTCCATACATAATCAATATAAGTAGTTTTACTAAAAAGCATGCAATAAAAATGTTAATATTTTCCATAGTTAATAAATAGAAAAACATGATAATAATATATATAGAGATATAATTTGGATGATATAATTAGATTATATCCCTAATAAATCATAATAATCAATAGATTTTGTTTACATATACAAAAATACCTTTAAAATAACATTCAAACATTTTTTTTAAAACATAATAAAATATCATTTCTTTTGATGATGTTTTAATGTAAAATTCACAAAAATATTAAGAAAATGAATTTATTTGAAAATAAAAATTTGACCTTGTAATGGAGTATTAAAATAAAATAATTTTCATGATGGAAGGAAACTATATCCATGTCGTATATGTTGAAAGAGAACATTCTTTTTAAACTTTTGTAAAAATTCAAACAAAGTCATATAGAAAACATTATAAAATATTCCTTTACTTAATTTTTAAAGAAAATAAAAAGTTTTATAAAATAAAATTTAAGAATAGTTTTAGTATATATACGGATATTCTTGAATAATGTTTTAAATGTGTATAAATAGAAGAAAGTGTCTGAAAGGAAAACTTCAAAACATGGTTTTAAAGGGGAATCCCTTACCTCGTGTCATGAATCATTATGCTTGTTCTCTAAATCCTAGATAATAAAATTATATTAGTGTTTTAATTGATTAATAAACTTTTTAATGTTGAATAAATTATCATTATTCTTTTTATTTCATTAATTTCCATGAATTATTTAGTTACTAAAATTTTAATTTCACATCAGATGTTTTCAGGATGTTTGGTTCATAATCTCGAAACAACTTTGGTAGGTTGACTATAGTAAAAGGAGTTATAATTAAATCATCTCTAGAATATAAATAATGAAATAAGTATCATTTTTATACATTAAATATAATTATATTATCATCCATTATAGAAATACATGAAGAATGAAAGACATCAATTCTTGGAGGTGGCAGTCCACACATACACACGTGCAACATTATCATTTTTTAATAGGTGGAAATGTAAGAATGTAAGTAACATATTATCTTTACATAATCATAATTATTTCATTTATATAATATATATTAATTAAATAAAATATAATAACTATGCTTTTGATTTGGTAATAAAAAACAAAACACATCACTTACTAGATGTGGTAATCTACACGTTCACATAAGCGCTGTTTTCATTTACTATAAGATGGAAAAGGTGATTAATAAGGGTTATGAAATCATTATAAAATTTTGATTATATTTAATATACTTACTTTATTATATTAACATGCTTCATATATAGCCTAAATAGTTATATAGTGAAATAAAATGAAGGAACTCACTTATAAGTTATATCTCTTCTTTGGAAATTCAACTTTGAATTACACCTTAAGTATCTTAAGGATGGTCCTAATGGAAGAACCAAATATCTATAAAGTTGATATGTAATCTATCAAGGTACTTGGGTATATATTTAATTAAAAAAATATCTCATTATTGTATGTAAGATAGAATAGGAAGTGTCTTTTTATAAGTGAGGTGCGTGGCCATTTTATAAATACATGAAATATTAATATATAATATATGTATAACCTATGTAAAATGGATTACAATTTACATAACTTATAATATATTTAGTATATGGTCTAAAAGAATTCAAAAAATAATGTTTATAAACGTTTTTATTTCATGTTAAACCTTATCTTTTGGTTTAACTCCCTCGTTAAGTCGGTTTAACCTTAAACAATGTAAGAAATTTTCAATATTTTTAGTTCATGAATATAATTTTAAAAATTAAAAGTGGCATGTAAATGAACCAATATTAATAATATCTAAAATTTCCAATAAATTTGAGTTGATATATAATTTTTAGCATTTTATAAATATTTAAATTTTTTTAAGTATTTAATTCCATTTATAGTCATTTTCGAGACTATTCATAAAATTTGACTTTAAAGACATAATGAAAATTATGAATTATGAATATAAAATATTTTATAATAACTTATAAATTATAATTATCTAATAAATTCTTAAAAAAATAAAATTCATTCAAAACATAATACTTTTAATGTTTTAAAAATAATTTACCTTCCTTTTATACTACTTCTATAAGCGTTGTACCAATGTTGCATAAGAGGTCAAGGTAATTATATCATCTATAAAAATGGGAAAAAAGTTAATATATATTATAATTTATCAATTTTATCATCTATATTCATTAATAAATAATTATTATCAATATCCAAATCTGGAAAATATAATAAGTGACAGAGAGTGACATTTTGTAATTACTCAACATACAATAATATAAAGGTCATTACTAATGGTAAATGATACTAAATCACTATAATTATGCATAAAAAAATTATTATCATTTAAATAAACTTATATAATAAACTCAATTCAAGTGTGGTATTTATTTTTTTTACCTTATACAATAGTGTTTAATATAGTTTAACCCAATTTACATTTTCCCACGGTGATAAACTTTTAAAATGGTTACTATTAAAAAGGACCATAAATAAAATTTAAATCATTACTAAAATTTAACAATTGATTAAAAATATAAAATAAACCTTTAAATATATTATTTTTATAATTTTTAAGATATAAGTTTTAATATATGTTTATAAAATTCAATGAAAAACAATTTTTAGAAAAATGTATTTTAAGCATAAAAATAAAATTATACCAAAGTAGAATAGATTTATTATTCATATGGAATTAATTATATTATTTTTAATAAAAGAGATATTACATTAATTTAATACCAAATCTAAAATATAATGAAAATTTTAAATAATTTTATTCAGAGAAAAGAAATGGTAGTTTTGTAAAAATTGACATTTTCACTATTCACTCAAAAATCAATCTTGAAAAAAACACCAAAAAATATCTATAATATTATTTTTAAATGATTATATGAATTTTTTTTTATAAAATTTTAACTAAAATATATAGGATTTTTAGAAATAAATTCTAATATCCATGCACAAAATGAAATGAAAACCATTTTTGAAGAAAATGTATTTTTAAAGAATAAAATGACTTTATCCTCATTCATTTCCTAATAACCATATTTAAAAAATTATTAAAATTTTTTATTGTATATATAATCTAATAATTTAATTAGTATTATTTATTAATAGTGATTAATTTAATCTATCAAGAAAAATTACACGATTCACATAAAAACAGTTTTATAAAAATATATATTTTACCTTCAAAGGATTTTATCTCCTTTTATAAATAATTTATAATAAAGGTATTATTGATTATTCATTTTATTAGGTAAAAAATTCATAAATATATTTCATAATAAGTTTATTCCTATACATACCCTCCAAATCAATGACTAGTTTATAATGATCATATTTAAATAATAACATTCTGTAATATATCACAATTTGTTTAAGTTCGGTGTGGAATGAAATACATGTTATAAAACATAGTATTATTGAAGAGATAATTACATATCGAAATATTAAAGTGTTACATTATCCCCCTTTTAAAAAAATTATGCCCTCACAATATTAATTTGATTATGTCAAAATTAATTTACCAAAACATAGTAATAAAATCAAATATAGATTTTTTCATGAAATTTAAATTCTTTTTCCATAAAAGGAATCTATAAATGAATGTTACTATATAAGAATCATACATGTAAATGAGTTTGAAAAAATAATACCATGATAGTTGAGTGTTACTTTCAACATCCATACAATGGACCGAAGGCCTTTATGTTTTTATTGATTTTGATAATCCACCTTTCAAGGGGCAAGGTGGAACCCTTACAATGTTCGTAGGCATAAGTTTTACATAGACCATAGGCCTTAGAGTAATTAATTGCCCGTAGGCTTTATAAATTACATAAAACCTAGAATAACTACTTGGAACTACTCCTCCCTATCATTTTCATCATCAAATCAGCTCTCCACCTTCGCATGGCTGTTCAGCTAAGATATCTTGTGCATGCACAGGCTTGTCCCAATGGCAGGTGCCATACCCTCTCATTCTTGAAATCCATGTAGCTTCTGCTATGGTGAAAGATTCTTTCTCATCCTCATATAGGGATTGTTCCTTGCAGGTTGTCTGGTTTTTATCTGCACTTAAGGTGGCCCAAAGGCCTTGAGGTGGCCCGAAGGCTTGGGTGGCCCGAAGGCCTTAAAGGAATCTGGGACCAAATTGGTGGCCCAAAGTCCCAAACAGGGGAAAATTCCCAGTTTCTACAGAGCCAAATAGTGCCTGTTAAAGTTCCCGCTACAGTACCTACTAGTGTTCTGCACAGTTCCCGCTATAGTACCTGCTACAGTACTGCACAGTTTCCACTACAGTACTTTCTACAGTACTTCACAGTCCCCGCTATAGTACCTGCTACAGTACTACTATTGTACCCCCAAAACTTATGCCTCTGAATGGATTTGATCTTGAGTCACCTCGGTAGATTGATATTTTTTTACCATTGATATAAATATTTTAAGGAAATATACATACTTTATTTCATTCTACTTCATAAGTGGAATTTCATCATATGTATATAATTCAACTGGTTTCCATTTTTATCTCATCCATTACTCTAGGAAATGAATATTCATGAGGAATTTTTCAAGATTAATGAAAAAAATTCAACTACAAATAGATCATAATATTTACAAAAGGATGGAATATTATTTATCCTATTTATATATATTTATTGAAACCATAAATGGATATAACAAGTTAAAATAATAACAAATATTAATAAACCTTCATATGAGTAAATATAACATTAATATACAAAAAAAATTACCCCCAAAGTTCAAATTAATTCATTCCATAAATAATTAACTTTAAACTCTTCAAATTATTCTCGACAAAGTTGAAAAAAATAAGAGATATTTGATCAGGTATTCTTCTGAGAGAAATTTAAAATTTATCTCGAAAAAAATTAATCACTCATAAATTCAAATACCTAAAATATATATTCCATAATCATTTATTCTCTAAATTATGGTTATATTTTCAATAAATAACCCAAATCACCATAAATCCACAACAAAGTCGAATATGATTCAAAAATAAAACTCAAACTTTATTTCTAAAATAAAATCCCATATTAGAATTTTTTTTCTATTTACCTTAATCATATAATTTTCTAAATATAGTAAACTTCTTAAAAAATATATTTAATAAATTATTCCCTAAATAAATTTTCATTCTAGTGGTTATATATAGGTTAAATCATATATTCTAAAAATATAATAACCATTTTATCCCAATTAATCATAATTAACTCAAAATAAAATATAATCTTAAACTTAAAGGCTATCAATACCTTTCAACTTATGTCCAAAAATTATAAGAATATTCTTCCCCAAATAACGTTTTTTGTAAAACACATACTAAACCCAAGGGTTGTATTCCAGTAAATGTCTCAAAAAATATCCTTAATCCTCTTATAATCCCTTCATATAAAACATCAAAATGGGTGTCTATTCCTTTAAAGTTATGATCAAACTTAGACTTATTAACCCTTTATGGTATCTAAAAATATTATAATATCCCCATAAAATTCATTATAACCTTTAAATTTATCTAATAATTTCCTCTAATACCACATGTAATTACCTATAACTTAAACTAATGATAATTTTGTGACTTATAATGAGGTTTTCACTTTCTTACATTTTGAGGATCTTTCCAGTTTAGTGTTTTAATAAATTAGGATAAGATTTTACATATCAAAACCTTATAATGAAAAGTAGAAACTTCCACTCAATTTCCATTTTATTCAAAAAAAAGAATTTATAAATTTAAAATCATTTTTCATTCAAAATACCTTTTCTTATTTTAATACGGGTCACTATAATAGAAAGATATAACTTGTTATAGTTTATACTCAATGTAAATATCTATGAATTTTTTTTGAATATTTGGGATGCGAAAGAAAATATTTGTAAGGGATATAAAAAAAATGAATCCCATTAATACATTATAAATTCATGAAAACCTATAAGTATACTTTCCTTCTATCATAACAAACTTCGAGTTTAAAATAATCACTTACTATTAAAATAACATTTTCCCCAAATTTTTTAATAAACATTTTCGAAAGTATATGTAAAGGATAAATCATAATTCATGTAGATTTATTAAAAAAAATAAAATATTTTCCATGAAGATAAACCTTTTACCAAAATAATTTCATAAAAAAATATTTTAAATCAATTTTCATTTTTTTATCTTTTTAAATAAACAAATTTACATAAAAACCATCAACAACTTGAACATCAATTATACCCAAGGATAAAAATATAAATAATCACATGGATACAAATAAATAATTTTATAATTATATAATGAAAAATTATAGACATCATGATCATACTATCAAGGCATTATTCCATGACATCATAAATAAATTATCAATGTCTTGTTCAAAGTCATCATAAATAATTGGAAAAAATACACCAAATACCTTGGTTGGGTTTTTCCATGAGACCAACTGATATATATAGTGGATATAATGGGACCCATCATAAATTAAAATGTCTAATTTATTCATCATATAAAATAAATTGACAACAATTCAATACATAATCAATATAAAAATTCATATTGAAAAACTACCAAACAAAATGTTTATATTTTCCAAAATCAATAAATTGAACCACATGATCATAATCTATCTAGAAAAATGGTGGATGGTATAATTAGATTATATCTCTATTAAATCATGATAATCATTAATTTATGTTGACATCGATGAAAATTCCTTTAAGAAACATTCAAAACTTTCTTATAGGTAACGGAAAATGTCTATCACTTTTAATGAGTTTTAAATAAAAATTAACAGAACATTGAGAAAATTCCATTATTTAAAAATAACCATAAAAAATTAATAAGCAAGATTTTAATAAAATAACATTCATGAAAATGGGAAATTCCATTCTTGTAATGTACATTAAAATATAACATTTTTCACACTTTTTAAAAAGTTAAAACCATGTCATATGGAAGAAATTTGAGAAAACTCATTTTAATAATTTGTAAATAAAGTTAAAAGTAGTTTAAAATGAAAATTAAAAATATTTTAAATACAAATAATAACATTATCAAAACATTTTATAAACACTAAAATGAAAGAGAAATATTTTTAAAGGAAAACTTTAAAAAAAGGTTTTAAAGGAAAACCCCTTACTAAGTGTCCCAAATAATTTTTTATGTTATTTGATTACTAAAAAATAAATCTATACTAGTATTATAATTTCCTAATATTTTTTTTTAATTTTTATTCCATTATAATTTTTGCTTTTATTTAATATATTACCATGACTTATTTAGTTACGAAATATGTTATGTTTATGTTAGATGTTTTGAGGATTCCTGGTTCATCATCTCAAAACAACCTCAGTATATTGGCCATGTTAAAAGGGGTTTTGGATCCATCATACAAATAATATTAAACATGATATAATTATATATTTTTTATATTAAATTCAATTTTAGAATCATCCATGATAGTTGGATATGATAAAAAAATCACATCACTACATGGAGGTGGTAACCCACACGTATGCTCGGGAGGCATTATAATTTTTTAATTGGTGGAACTCTAATAAGAATAGTAATATATTATATTTAAATAATAATAATAATTTCATAAATATTATAAATATTAATTAAATCCATCATAAGAACCATCCTTGTGATATAGTCGTGGAAAACAAAACATATCCCATTGTGGAGGTGGGAGTCCACACATACGTAGGAATGATGATTTCATTTATCATAGGATGGAAAAGGTGTTGATTAGTGGTTTATAAATAATAATAATAATAATATTTCAATATATTTAGGATACTAATGTTATTATATATGCACAGTTACGATAGAACTAAAGTAGGTAGAATAAGAAATAAAATGAAAGAATTCCAGTTAAGAGTTATACCTCTTCTTTAGAAATCCACCTTTAGATTATACCTTAAGCCTTATAATGAGGATATTAAGGAAATAAAATAAGATCTAGAAAGTGGATAAGTAATCTAATAATTTATTTAGATGGATCTTGGCTAAACTAAGTGGCTCAAGAGGTATGATAAAGAGGGGATATGAGGTTCCCTTTTATAAGTGAGGTGGGTGGCCATCTTGTAAATACCTAAAATATTAATATGTAATTTGTGTGTAAATCTTGTAAAATAGATCCAAAGTACCATATATTTAAAAATAATATCTTTAATTACACAACAAATTCAACCTATAAAATTTATACAATTTTAAATTTTATTTGAAACCATATCTTTTGGATTAACCCCCTCGTTAACCCTGTTTAACATTAATCGTTGTAGCACATTTTCCAATATTTAAAAATTATAAATATAATTGTAAAAGTTATAACTGCCAAATAATTGAATTCATAATAAACTTGAAAAATTCCATCAATTTTTTAGGGAAGGATTCTTTTTTGATGTTCTGATGATTTAAAAATAAATTTTAAACATTAAATTCATTTTAGAGTAATTTTTGGGACTATTAATAAGATTTCAATTTAAAGTAATCATGAAAACAATGTAATTATAATATAAAATATTTCACCCTAAATTATAAATTATAATTATACAATAAATTCTTATAAAATAATAATTTATCCAAAGCACATTACTTTTATGTTTTTAAAAAAATTTACTTGATTTTTCTATTACTTGCACAAGCAATGTGACATCATTGTGTAAGTGTTCAAGGTAATTATACCATTTATAAAAATTAAAAATAAATTGTTATCATAAATATAGTTTATTATTAATCAATTTTAATATCTATATTCATTCATATATCATTTGTTTCTTAATTAAAATCATGGAAACATAGTAAGTGGGAGAGAGTGATATTTTGTAATTACTCTTTACTTAAAATAATATGAAGGCCATTATCAAAGTAAACTGATAAAAAAATTTCCATAATTTATATATTTTTATTTTTATGGCCGAAATAAACTCATATAATTAAATAAAATCAAGTTTTGGATTGAGTTTTAGACCTTATCCCATAGTTTTTAATCCAGTTTAACCCATTTTACCTTTTACCACAATGATTAGCTTCTACCATGGTTACTATAGATATTGGCCGAAAAATATACTGAACATAGTAATAAAATTGGACATATTAATTAAAAATATTAAATAAATTTTTAATAATCCAATTTGTATAATTTTAATTAATTAATTTGAATATAAGTATGCAAAACACAACGAAAAACCACTTTTATAAAAATGCCTTTTGGAGCATAAAAATGATCTTATACCAAAATCAAATATAATGTTGAATCAAATAAATTAATTTATATTATTTTAAATTAAATTTATATTATATTAATTTAAAATGAAATATATAATCGAATTTATCTTTTATATTTTTTTATTTAAAGAAAATAATGGGAAATTTTCAAAAAATCGGCATTTTTTACTATTCACTCAAAAATCAATTTTTCAGAAAAATACCAAAAAATAACTCCCATTAAATTTTGAGAGTATCATTTGAATAAGTATTTCCATTTTTTAAAATAAAAATTCTAAACGTGATAGAAATAAATAAATATATCCTTATATATAATGAAATTAAAATCATTTTGAAAGAATATAACGACTTTATCTTAATAAGGATGATGAGTTGAATACTAAATCATTTGATTGTATATATACTATTATAGTTTAACTATTATTATTTATTAATAGTTATTAAATTAATTTATTAAAATATTCATTTCTAAATAAAAATAGTTTTATAAAAAATATATATTTTATTTCATAATATAGTTATTGTTATTCATACCCACCAACCAAATCACTAGGTTATAAGAGTTATATATAAATAATGATATTTATATTTTATATCATAGTTAATTTAATCTTAGTGTTTTGTGTGTTTAAATCTATCAAAATTTTATTATTTAATGAATAATTACATATTTAAATATTGGTGTATTACATGACCTTTACCATCAATGCATACAGAAGTGAAATTCATTCTTTTAGGAAAATTTATATCTATATGTGTATAAAATATATTTGACACATGCTATCAATTTTTAGAAGTTATTTTTCTATAATTACTTTGGTTTTATTATAATTTAAACTATTTTATTCAATGAATATTTTATATTAATATCCTTATACCTTGAAATTACCCTATATTATTACTTTATTATAATTCCTTTGATAAGGGAACTTTAAATTATATTATAAATATCTTGAAGGGTTTTAAATGAGTCTAATAATGATTATAATAAGATATAGAGGAGATTTAAACCCTATTCCCAAGATCTCCCAGGAATTATTTATTAAACCTGAAATGTTGAAACTCTATAATAGCATGTACCTTACAATGAAAATCCACATTAACATTTTTGACATTTTTTTGATGAGTTTTATAAAGATCACCAAAGTATAATACACAAGTATCCCACCTTGATAGGTATCAATAAGATAATTTTAATTTAATGTAATACATGCAAGACTCTCCATCATCCATGATGTTCTAGCATCCCATGATGAAAAAGGTAGGAGAAAGAATGCTTTGGGTGAGAAGGTGTCTTGACCTGGCATGAAGCAGTCACCCACATCCCACCATCACATGGTAGTAATATATATAAATATATGAGAACATTTCTTTGGATTCTGTATATATCCACATGTTTATAATTCATGAATAAATATTGATTCAACCAACTCATGCATCCAATGAATGTATAATTCCCAATCCATTTCATCTGATCTAACAAAATAAATAAATGAAATATTTTAATGAGTTTTATCCATTCAAATATTAACACACTTAATGTTTTTTGGCTTATCTGATTAAAGGTTATGGATTTACTGAAATATTATTTAATACATTCATCTAAATATATCATTCACTTGATATATCCATGCTTCATATATAGGCTATAACTTTAGGTAATACCTCCTTAAATATCCCACTTTTAATGAAGACTAACAGACTTTTGTGCATTTAACCTTATATTATATCGTATAAAATAACTTTTGAAATAATATCCAAAAATCCTTTTGGGTATCATCAAAAATACTTTTTTAAAAATATCATTATCTTCACTTTATATCACATTATATGCAATAACTTTTGAATTACTAGCAAAAAAAAATTAGATTAACCCTAAAACAGTTTTAGAGTATCTCTCAGAGTCAAACTCAATCCCCATTCAATCAACCAAAAATTGTGATACCACAATCCTTTTTATCATTGATAAAAAATAAAAGTCTCTGGATCCATATATTTAATAAAATAGATGCCTCTAGAAAAGTGTCAATTATAATCAAGCTATAAAGGTAATTAGAGTGATTTACATAAAAAAACTTATCTATATACCCGTGTCCAGTAGTCTGCATCATAAGAAAATGTTTATTAAACCTTTTTCTAAGACATTAAGTGACAATGGGACATATATCATGTCAATCCCATATATCCAACTCATATATTCTCAATTCTCTGAGTGTATATGATCTGATCATTAAGTACATCACATGTCTTGCATCCCTTTGGATAAACACATCACATGTACCTTATAAATTTATATATATATAATACCTAGATGTATAAAAAAACTCCCATTTTTTATCTCAATCAAGGGCCCATATTTAATACTCATCATACGTGAGGAAAAATACCATATTGGTTAAGCTCTAGCCAAAGAAATGATCAACAACATAGAAAACCTCCCCCGTATTAGCAAAGTAAATAAATAAACTTCTATAAGTAGTGTATAAATATATGAAGTTTCTCACGCTAGGTATCTCACCAACCTCAGGTAGTGTGCACTCAAATATGATCTATCCACCCCTAGAATACCAAAGTTATCTGTATGACACTCTATGTGGTTTACTTAAAAGGGAATCCAATACACACAAAGAATCATTTTCCCTATTTTGTGCCTCATGAGAATATTATGTTCCTATGTAAAATAATAATACTCATGGTAACCTTAACATTTCATTAAAACATATAAAACATAATGAAAAACATAAATTAGAGATAAAATCAAAGTCATACTTTGAGAGGTCAATTATTATTTTCCTTCCATAAAATTTATATCTATATATACATTTATATATACAATGTGGGAGAATGATAAAATGGAGGCTTCCTTTAATATGAAACATTTTTATATTCATGAAATCTGTAAGAATAATTATTAAAACCAATATAAGTACTATTTGATCATATCATATATGATCGACTACCAGATCAGACTTCTGTTTTCTATACCTTCTAGGTTTTGTGAACAAATTGCATCATATGTAATCCTTGTCACATCTTTATGTGACCATCTGATAAAAATTCCCCACTAAAATATTTATTAAGAATCATCTATGAATTTATCCAGTTTGAATAATGGAAAGACTTAGTAATCACATTCTTACATGTTTTACTTCTTGAATATATTAAAACATCTTAACTTCACGAAATAAAATGTTATGATGTCAACTTATATTATCTATATGTAACTCTTTCTAAAATCATCATCATCATCATATTTTAAACCATGTTACATCAAATATTTTCCTAGAAATAATATAACTACTAACATTATTATTTACTAATACATCCAAATACTATTAGGATATTATGTAACATTCACATTAGATTTATGTTGAGGTAATTCTTTTTTTTAACTTTGAAATTATTTAAGTCTAAAAATACTCCCACTAGCCTCTTATACATTATATTATCTTTAGAATATATTTATATGATACAAAAACATTTTTATGTTGATAAATAACAAATATTTATTTTCAGTAGTAATATTAAACAAATAAACTATATCATATATAGAATTATATGTGTTTTAAACATGTTTATTTGAAAATGAGTCTTTATTAAAATATAAATTCAGTATCACATAACTTTCAATTTTAGTTTATATAACATTCATACCAAACATTGAAATTAAATAGAGTTTGACAAAATATTTTAGGTATATCTTGTATAATGTAATCATATTGAATTATAACTATTCCTATCATATAACCCTAAGTTCCAATGACCAAGATTGGATTCCTAAATAAACATTGTTGAATTTTTGACCAACTTTTCTTCTTATTCTTTGAACTTTTACCTACTTTTACTATATATAAAATATTTTAGAACCTAGAAAACATATTCTTAGTTCATATATATTACCATAATTTTGATAATATCAAGTAAATATGTTTTAAATTCAATCATATTAACAGAACAATTACATAAAAGATAATATGATATAGTCCATAACCAGAATAATCTATTTTTAGTCTCCCCTTAAAGAAAGTTATAGAATGAAAAAAACATAAACCATGTGTATTAAAAACACCGAAATCATTTCATATAAAAAACTATTTTTTATGTGATATTCTCAGGAGATTAATGAGATAAAATACACATCATATAACAAGTTTATCCAAGTTTAAAACATCCAAATTATCAATAATGAATTATTTTCCCCATTACTTGAAAGAATACTTCATGCTCTAAACATTAATTCTTTTCCCTTTCCAATATTTTATATGTTAAAAACACTTTTAAATGATATAATATATATTATATATATATTAGAATAATATAATTGATTTCAATAACCAATAATTATTTAATGAAACCTTTATTATCACCGAGTCATTTTACACATTAAATCATATTTAATATCATTTTATATACCCAATCATACTGAGTATATGTGACTAAAATTAATTAAATCATAGATGTACCCAATCATTTTTATTATATGAGTGGAGAGTAATATTCCTTTTGTCATTACGCATATATTTTCCTTGAAACTATAAATGAATCACTCTATGCTTCTATAACTATCTATATTCACTTATTGAATAATTTAAACACTTGGTTATTGAGGAATAAATTGTTCAGAAACATATAACTTTCTTTAATAATTTTTCTTAAATCACTTCTCTTAAGAACTTTTCTTAAGTTACCAGTATAAGGAGCTACTTACATTAATCTTCTTTATTTGAGAATTAATTACAAATTTTAGCATGATAATGATGATGATGATATTATCTAAATTATATGCTTTTATCAAATGAGTATCATGTATTACTATCCATTTAATAATGTATTTTTGGTAAATGGGCTCTCACTAAAATAAAGAACCAAGTCAAAAACCATCATATCCGTTAGTAGGCCATGATCCATATTTCACCACAACTTACACTAGTAATTAAATAAATATATCATGACTATATCTATTAGACAAAAATTATAAATCATATCATATATGACTCTTGGGTAGTTGTGTGAAAAAATATTTTTCCAATCCATCATATGGATATAATCAACAATATTTCTCTATTATCCTTTCCATTAGGGTTTCCCAGATATGTGAAACCCAATGAAAGAACCAATAATAATCCATCATAGATCAAATAAGGAGTACTTGACTATGTATAGTAATACCTTCATGATAATACAAAGTCAATTATAAATTTCTTGTATTATAAAATATAATCTAGGGGTACTAGTTTTGAGCTCAACAATACCCAGTTCAATGATCTTGGTATTGACAAGTGCTAATTTGGAAGGAATCTCACACTTTTTATTTCTAAGGGCTTTTAATTTTACCATATTTTCTCAAGTTATTCCCTTTTATATATGAATTGTTCTGTTAATTTATTTTAGAATACTATTCCCTCTATTGAGTCAATATTTTCAAGCCATATTGATGTGTTACTCTTTACACAACCCATAAGTTTGTGTTACTCACCCAAAAATTGAATGAAAAAATATTCATAAATACCAAGATTCATCATATGCATAAGTTTCACAAACACTTCTTATAAAGGAATATATTTAGATGATATTTAAAATATCCACATCAGTAATCCTAGAGTGATACATAACCAACCCCATTAATCTTCTTAGACATGGCATAAAGCTCTATGTAGGTAGGTAGTTTGACCCAAAGTCCCTCTACTTAGGGATACATTACTCAATAGAAAATCCAATTCATTATAACTCTAACACTTAATATGAAAAGAATATATACAAAAAATTATTTTAATCAATTAAATTAAAATAAAAAATGAGGTCAATATTGATGAAAAACTAAATTCATTATAGATACATTCCTTGTATGTTATGCAATTTTATATTGAGAAGCAATTTAATAATTAGAAAAATGTATACACAATATTAAAATTTCTTGGAAAATTTAATGAACTTGAATATAGTATGGAATAACCTTTAAAATAAATGAACAATTCAAATTTTTATACATGAGATAAACATTTATGAATGATTCATAAATCAAATATTATTTTAAAACCTTTTATAAAAATCATCATTAACATTACAAATATTACATATTTTTAACATTACAATTTTATACTATTTCTAATATGAACCCATTCATATTAATCATTATATGTCCTTTCCATTTTAAATATATTATATTATATAAATTATTTATATTTTATAATCCATTTTTTATTATGTATTCATTTTACATAATCTAAATATCATATTCCTTAACATTATTTAAACCTTGATCATATCAATCATCATTTTTTTGATATGGATTGAATAATTTTCAAACATGTCCCCATTTAATTTTGAGCAATTCAAAATTATTAATTTGAATAAGTCCAAATTTAGATATAAACTTGTTATATTTGAGCCTTATTTCAAAATTTATAAACCTTTATAAATTATTACTTATGATTTTTAAATAAAAACTTTTATTTCAATATCATAAGTTATTCCATATAATTTTGTTAAAAGGTATTTCAAATATTAATATTTAATATTTGGGAATAAAATGTTTCATAAACATTTAATTAATTACGAAAAATTTATAATTAATTAATTGATAATTCTTTTATAAATTAAATATTCACAAAATAATTTTTATAATGATTTATAAAAAATTTCTAAAACATTAAAAACATTTAATATTTTTAAAACATATTGTAAAAATATATATACTTACCCTAATGCATAAGGGATAGCCTGTGGAAAGGTAAACACTTTTACCTTTATGTGAACCTTATTGAACCATTTCATAAATATAATTCAGTTAATTATATTTATCCAGAACATCCGTGTAAAGGTATCCAATAAATTCCTTTCATTGAGAAAATTTAATTTTGAGGCTACCCTTTGGTAGATCAGTGATTACTTTTACACATACCTTCTATGAAAAGGTATCAAGGAATTTCCTTATACCACATAATGGTAAACCAGATGGACCCTTATGAAGAAAAAATTTACCAACACACAAGCTTTTAAATATATTTATTACCCTTATGTAACCTATTAAATCCTTTTATGCATAATGATAGCTTGCAATAACTTTTACAGAAGTTATAACATTACCTTTATGTGGCCTAATGAAAAATGAGTTTACCATTATGCGAACCCTTTCACATAAAGGTAATCAAATAGTTACCTTTATATGACTAATCATGTATGGGTAACATCCTAGATACCGTTATTAAACTCATCTATATAAGTGTAAGGATTTTATTACCTTTACACAGTCCAACTATGTAAGGGTAAAACATATTTTTCATATTTTCAAAAAACATGAAAAATAATTCTCTATTCATGGTTTCTTATCCACTTCAATGAAATATTTAATTTATATAAAAATGACCTTCTTTTATACCATTTATGTTATTTGAAAAAGTCTAATAACAATTATCAGAAGCTATAGAAGTGATTTAAATATCTATTCCTAGGATCTCTTAGGCAAGATATTTGAAAGCTATGCATAAAAGAAAATGAAGAAACAATATAATGGAATATAGCTTACAAAAAAGAGCCATAATACCTTTTTAATATTTATATTATGAGTTTGATAAAGACAACCAAAGGGAAAAAATAATCATATCATTTCCATAGGTATCAATGGGATCAAATGAATCAGATGTTTCACTTGTGAGACTCTCCATCCTCTATGATGTGCTAACATCTCATGATGTAATGTAGGTTGGAAATAAAGATCTTCAGGTGAGAAGTAGTATCATCCTAGTATGAAGTTGTCACCCACATACCACAGTTACATAAAAAATAATATATATAGATCCCAAATAACATTTCTCATGATTTTATATTTATTTAGGATTCTATAATGCATGAATAATTTTTGATTCATCCAACACATGTATCCAATGCATGTTTAACTACTAGTCGATTAAATATTTTGTAATAAATTAAGAAAAATGATAGATTTTAGTGTGTTTGTTCCATTAGTATATTAATATAATTAATTTTCGGTTACTAATCTGATTAAAGGTAATAAAATTCATGAAATATTATTTACTACATGTATCTAAGTATACCATACAATTTATATAGCCATGCATCATATACATGATATAGATTTACAGTATATATCCTTCATACCCTATAGTTTCTAAGTTTATTATTGGATATTCAATTAGATAACTATATTATTCCATTTAATGTGTAAATATTGATAATCTATCGATCAATTATTTCTATATAACAACCTATTGATTATTTATTTGTCATTTTATATGAGATGTCTTTGGTAACATCATGATATGTATTGTTTATCCATTATCTACATCTAATGGATGAATTGGAAATAATATGTGGTGGTTTGGGATTATATTTTTATATTCACTCAATGCATTGATAGGCCTCCTGAGATAAAATAGATTAGATATTTGGTGTTTTATGCCTATTTATCTATGATATTTGGGTCGAGTCCTTAACAACATGGTTATGATATCCGACATCATAAATTCTATCTCTATGAGTTCAATTATTGTTATACATGTGATTAACTATTTCAATTGTTATATTATCCATGTATTTATATTATTCAATTGTTTTTAGTTATATAGAATTATTTGATTATTAAATTCTTTCCAAACTATGTATGACCAGCTTAGTCCATGATCACTTCCGTTGAATGCTACCCATTACCGAGTGTCTGAGTTCACCCCTTTATTGATTCCCATTTCTCCATGAAACCATGAATATTACTAAATGTGACCTAAGTATAGTATGGATAAATAATAATGTTTTTATTATTATTATAAAATACCTTGAATTTACATTTCAATGCTTTGATCATGTATATTTCTAGTCTCTTGAGAAAACCAAACAGTTTGATCCACCATAGTGTGACCTATGAATTTTTTACTATTATAATAATGTAAACATTAGATCTAGGTTACAACACTTAGGGTTATTATAAATATCACATATCAATTCATCCCACTCAAGTATCCCCAACCAACCAAGGCACTTTGTACTTATACTAATTCATAACTCAAACATTAATCACCTTATACCCAACCCATACATAGGGAATATATGCCCAAATGTATCCACTATAGGGATGTAATATGTTATAAATGCATATTTTGGGTATCATAATATAATGGACCGCCCATTATGGTTTCTATTAATTAATGTCCCTCATATAAAATATTTCGGAGAAAAAAGTAGTTCTTGCTGAAATCTTAATTAACTAACACCAACTTTTGAAAATGTTTTCCACAAACATTATAATATCCAAAACCATTTTCCAAAAACAATTTTAATTCAGAAAAATATTTTACACTCATAATAATTCATGCAACTTTTAAGTATATCTACCTTTCTAGTTTGATAGATTAATATATGTAATTCCTTGACCCCAGAAGCCTGGAGCCAATGCATTCTTTTATTACAGTGGAATGATTACAAGTATTCAAATCCTAAAGGTCCCATTAGTTTACCAGTACTGGATAGCCAAATTACAAACATAATACCCATAATACATTGGAAAATAGAAAATAAAACATGATACATAATATAATGAATTAAATATCCTCCTTGAAACTTATTCAAAGGATTTCAACTTCATAATTTCGGGGAAGTAAACATAATAACGATGAGCTCAAATGCTCGATAAGGGAAAGTAATGAAGAATAAATAATGAATAAATGTAAATAAATCAACTTGGTAAGGTAAAAAGCTGATACAACATGTCATGCATATAACTAGATAAGTAATAATCAACATGGAAAGGTATGAAACTAAAATAAATGTCACTTAATCAATAACTTGAGAATATAATGAATCCATAGATATGTCGATGAAAAATATCATTGATAGTATAAATGATAACTATAATATCTATGAATGAAATGATTATTTTTTGGATTTCATATCGAAGTCACATGAGAATCGATACTATCAAGATCCATCCTCCAGAAAGTTTAAAACTACAGGTAGAAATCATATTAATTTGGCCATATTAATCTTCTCATGTGAACCTATCAATTCATCAAGGAGCTATATATAGTCTAGGATCCAGCCACCATTTCATGTACAAATCATTCTTTATATTGAATAATAAATTTAATCAATAGGCAATATGCCTTATCTAATATTTATATTGAATACAAATATAGATTTATCAATAATTCCCTAGTTTATTAAATAACTCTCAAAGTAAACAATGTATGTGAAATGGTAAATGGTTTAAGAAAAAATAAAATCCATTGTATTAAAACATGGATATTCAAATAAATTTTAAAAAAATGTTTATAATAAAGTGATTGTTTCAAGATAAAGATAACAATAAAAAAATGAAGTGAGATTGAAAAGGTAATCATTAAGAACATTCTTGAAGACAAAAATCTTTAAACATTAAAAAGTGTCCCATACCACTTAGTAAAATTTTAACTTTAATATATATAAAGGAATATGATACAAACCTACCTGGATACCCTGGTAACTTGATAACCGTGCCAGTCCTGACATAATTTAAAGGAATTTTCTTATCCCAATAGGTTGATGACTGATACATAGAATCATACAAAATAGAAAGAGGGAATGGTTTTTTCCACTAACAATGTGAAACAAAAATTAGTATGCATACAAAAGAAACTCCACTAGGAGTAAATTACCATAATTCAAACAGGTATAGAAACCCAAAATCAAAAAACCAAAATTACTAGAAAATATGGTAAACTTACCATGTCCCAACTATGCAACTCACCAATTCCAAGGATCAAAAGATAGAACCACCTATAAAGGGTTATTTACACCTACTCGAACCTTGAAGGATATAATATACAAACACTCAAAGGAAAAATTAGTGTGTGAGCTAAAAATCCCAATATAGTCTCACCAAGGATTCCATAACAGATTCCAATATTAAATTAACCGACGTAAGTGCTTTAAATTTTTAAAAAATAAGTTTTGACATTTCATATGCATAATTAAAATAATTCATGCCTTCCATTTCAAAATATGGAAATAATTTAAGAAAATTATTTACTTTTTTATTGATGGAAAATTTATAAAACAATGGTACTTTTCACAAATGGATTAAATAAACACTTCTATATAAATCATAAGGCAAGTAAAACAACTTATAATAATGGAATATATTCATTTGAAATACAAAAAATCCAAAAACATGGTCATATTATTAAGAAGGTATGATAATTACCATCTATAGAGACTCCACACTCATTGTCACATGGAAATATGCAGGTTCTTCCATTTGAACTCAGGAAAAAGAGGGCTCATCAATATCACCTAAGGGAAGTGACATGCTGTTTTTATGTTTCGGAATATTGTAAGGTGAAATGTTTCATCCAAATAAATCACAAACTACCTAAGGATTTCATATTTTATAGTAAAAAATAATTATAGGAAATTTATTTTTAAATTTCTTAAAATACAATTCATCCCATTATTTAGTTAAAATATTCCAATTTTCCATTTAAAACACATCAAATGATTTTAATAAAAAACATGCCTTTTTACCAAGATAAAACCCTAATGTTTTTATCCAAACCATTTTATTCCATTTTCACAAATAGTGATTTGGAATCAATTAAAAATTCAATTTCACAATCCGTTTTAACAATTTAAATTAAAAAATTTAAATTTTCACAAATTCCATCAATTTCACAATAAACCCCTAATTAAATAGAATTGGGTTGCTTCAAAAAATTTACAGAAAATACATTTCACAATTAAGTTCAAAAATTAAATTGAAATACTCTCCATAAAATCCATAATTAAAATTACACAATTTTAATTTAAAATTTTTTCATAAATACACCCCAATTCAATGGAATTAGAGATTTTCCCAATATCATGCCAAAAAAACATTTTAAAACCCCAATTCAATATAAATGGGTTTTTCAAAAAAACTAATTGAATGATATTGTACTAAAATCAAGTAATTTAATTTAATTTAAACAATTTAAATTAAATAAATCTATTTTGGGTAAACATAAATTGGGAATCCCGATGAAACCACCTTCCTCAGGATTAAAAGAACACACAACGCCAAACCCTAATTTGGATTTTTCAATAAATAATAATGACAACATAATCTGATAAAAAAGTATCAAACATAGGCTTGTAATCTAAAATAGCTGTTATTAGATCCAAAATTCAAAACGGGGATTCGCAAAATCCTAGGGAGGATTAAATATATCATAGGAGATATAGATCAGGGAGAGGAAACCTAATGGATGAAGATCTAAGGTAATTTCTCAAACTTTAAATCATTTATAGGAGGTATTAGATGAGCCAAAAAATCTTATTGGTATCTAAAAGGTTGGAAGAAATTGTTTATTTGTCATTCTGGTCCATTGATGCCCTAAAAGGGGGGTTCACAAATTTTTAATCAAATTTAAGTTTAATTAAAAACCTATACACACGATTTCCTATATAGAAACTTATATTTTAAAAATTAGAGGGGACTAACCATATTGCTTTTTTAAATGGGATGCATAGTTTCTCGTAAGAGGGCACATGGCTTGGGTAACCATGCACCAACTACACCAAAGTCCACTACCTTGAGTTAGATGGTTTTCTATGAGATGACACATAGTTTGGGCTAAACATGCACCAACCATTCATTAGCCTAGAAAAATCCCAAAATTTCAAAATTTTACCCAAAGCAACCCAAAATTAATCCCAACCAAAGAAAGACCATAAATTGGGGTTTAATATACCTAAAAATAGTAACAGGATTTTATAACCTCCCCAACATAGAAATTTTCTGTCCTTAGAAAGCCTATTAATAAGCTTCCATACCCAAATTATGAGGCCAATAATCTCTCATCAATGCCTCCCCCTCACATATTTCATGAGAATTAGAACCATGATTCCATAAAACACAAACAAAAGGTTTCTTCCCCCCATGATGTACCTTGTTTTTATAATCAACAATCCAGACTTGCTGTTAATCCATAGATAAATTAGGTTCAACCTCAACATCACTCCAACTCAAAACATGAGAGGGATCAGATATAAAATTTCTTTGTTGAGATATAATGAAAAAGTTATGTATCGACTTCAAATATGGTGGAAGTGATAAATGATAATAAAATTTCTCAACATTCTCAATAACCTTGAAAGGTTCCACAAAATAAGTAGAAAGTTTCCCTTACCTTCCAAGCCGTTGATAACCCAACCGAGATGAAACCTTCAAGAACACCTGGACACCAACATAGAATTCCAATTCTTTATGGAGAAATTCAACATAAGACTTATCTCGACTCTATGACATCACCATTATCTAGTGAATCAACTAAATCTTTTTTGTCATATCTTGGACCAAACTTGTTCCAACCAAGGAACTTTGAAAAATCTCTGACCAACAAAACAATGACATGCAATTCTGGCTATACAAGGCCTCAAAAAAATCCATTCTGATCACAGACTAGTAACTGTTGTTATAAGAAAACTCAACCATCCCCAAGTGATCATCCCAAGCTCAACCGAAATTAAGAGCACAAGAGTGAAAAATATCCTCCATAATCTATATAGATATTTTTTTTTGACCATAAAACTACAGATGGTATGCCATACTCAAACGAATGTGAGATCCAGTGCCTCTTGAAGGCCTCTCAAAAAGTAATAAGTGAACCGAGGATCCCTATTAGTAATGATTTGAAGCTTGAGGAATGCCCTTCGATCTTCAACCTGTAGGTTTCCTCTCCCCAATCACAATCTCCCATGATCTCTCTTCTCCTCCATAGGGTTTCGTGAATCCCTATGTTGAATGTTGGTTCTAAAACCCCTTGTTTTGGATTATAAACATAGGTTTGATCCTTTTTTCCTAGATTATAAGGTCATTTTTCTTCATTGATAAATCCCAATTAGGGTTTAGCATTGCGAATTTTGTTAATCCCAAGGTAGGTGGTTCCGTCACAATTCTATATTAATGTTAACCTTAAATTGATTTATTTAATACTAAATAATTGAATTAGATTTAATTACTTTATTTTAGTAATTTTTTTTTGAATTTTTATGTTGGGAAAAACCAATTACATTGAATTGGGGGCTTAAAATGGGTTTTGACATGATATTAGGAAAACCCCAAATTCCATTTAATTAGGGTGGGTTTATTAAAAATTGTGAAATTTAAATTTTCTAATTTATATTTTTGATTTGATGGAAAGTGTTTCAATTAAATTTCTGAATTTAATTGGGAAATGGATTTGATGGAAAAGTTATCAAAAACCCCAATTACATTGAATTGAGGGTTAATTTTGAAATTGATGGAATTTTTGAAAATTTAAACTATTGAATTTAAATTGTAAAAATTGATTGTGAAATTGAATGGTGAATTTATTTTAAATACCTATTTTTGAAAATGTATTGAAATTGTTTTGATATAAACATTAGGGTTTTATCTTGGTAAAATGCATGTTTTTTTATTAAAAACCCATTATGGTTTCTAAATAGAAAATTGAAAATTTTGAAATGGATAATGGGATGGATTTTATTTTAAGTAGTCTTAAAAAAATCTTCCATCACTTTTTTGTACTAGATAATATGCATGCCTTAGGTAGTTAGTAAGTTATTTGGATGACAGTTTACACTTCAAAACATTCTAAAACATAAATATGGTACCTCACTTCTCTTAGGTGATGGTGAAGAGTCCTATTTAACCTGAGTTCAAAGTGACATATGTACATATTTCTGAGTAACCTTGAGTGTAGAGTCCCTATATCCCCAAAGTATCATACCTTCTTAGGCACATGACCATTTTTATTGGTTGTTTGTATTTCAAATTAATATATTCGATTATTAAAAACTATTTCACATGAATTATGATTTATATAAACTATTTTATATAAAAGTTATTATTTAATTCATTTAGGAAATGTAAAATTGTTTTATAAATATTCCATGAATTGAAAATTAAAGCCTTTTATTAAAGTATTTTCACTTTTTGAAATGTAAAGAATGAATTGTTTTTATTATCCTTATGAAATATAGGCCCTGTTATTTTTAAATTTAAAGAAATTTATATGGTTAATTTAATATTGGTATCTATTATGGAATTCTTAGTGAGAACCTACTGGTATTTTTAGTTCACATCCTTCCAATGAATTCAGATGTTTTTAGATTATCTCTTTCTAGGTTCAAGCACGGGTAAAACACCACATGGAGGTGGTTTAAGATGTTGATCTTTGGACTTGGTGAGTTGCATATTTTTGGACTTGGGTAATTTATCCTATTTTATATTATTTTTTATAGTACTTTTGGTTGTTATACCTATTTGAATTTTGTTACTTTACTCTTAGTGGAGTTTCTTTTTTATGTATACTAATTTTTTCTATTTTTTCACGTAGGTAGTGGAAATATCATTCCCACTTTCCTTTTTGTATGATTCCAGGTGATAGTCACCATCCCATAGAGATTAGGAATTCCCTTTGGGCTATTCAAACAATGGATATTTTATTAGGTTACTAGGGTATGTGGGCTTGTTTGTGAGAAATTGGTATCAAAGATTAAGGTTGATCTTTTGTCTTGATATTTGTATGCATGTGTGAATTCTTTTCGGAACTAAGAAGGTATTAGTGATTAAGTTACTCATTAGATATCACCGTAATGAACCTTAAGTCACCAGGGGTGGTTAGGGAGAGTCTTCTTGAGGATTTGTTCTAGTATTTTCCCCACTTTTTATTTGGGTTTATTGAAATCCTAATCTCATTTGTCTATCTATTTGGATGAATTTCCCCTTGTCACTCTATTTGAGTTTTATTTGATGTCTTCCTTGTTGTTTTCTAATGCTGTGTAGTATCATGAATTTGAGAATATGTGTGAATCAGATCTAGGAGGAATCTTGTACTTAACCTTAGCGAGTGAATCCTCTTGTGGACCCAAACCTGGTTGTGGTGATTGTGCGCACTCTCAAGCTTTGTGTCATGCACTACCTCTAGTTCCCATTCAGGCTCCAATGGTGAAACCTCCGAGGTACATTCTGTTTGTTTTTTCTAAATATTTCCTTCACCATAATCCCTAGATATTCCAAGGATCAAATAATCCTCAAGAGGCTGAGGAGTAGCTAATCATAATGGAGCATTTGTTTGGGTTCCTGAACACACCCCATAAAATCAAGGTTAAGTGTTCCACCTTCATGTTAGAAGGACTATGTAAGTGATGGTGGAACACTATGGTCATGACTAAAAATCATGAGGGGTTATAGTGGAAATACTTCAAATTTGTTTTTCACTGACTAGTTCTATCCAGAGTCAATGCTATTGTAAAAGGCTATGATGTTTTTCAAACATCAGTAGGCTGACAGGACCATGATATTATATAAAAACCATTTTCATAATCTTATGCATTTATCACATGATATAGTATTAAAGGAAATGATTATGAATCAAATGATTGAGTTGGGACTTCTTCAGGATATTCTCTCTCAGGTTTTCTTTCTGAAAAATTCTTCTAATGTTGATTTACCTGATAGAGAACTAATAATCGAGATGGACCTGGATGGAAAGTCTCGGTTTTTGAGTTACTAGGGAACCCATGATATTTTATGATAGAATAAAATTAAATGAAACTTAGAGTATCATTATGATTAGGTGATTCATGAAATAACATGAATAATAGTATTATATACACCATATAAAAGTGATGTTGTTCATAACAACAAATAAGTCTCAATGGAATGTAAAATGAGACGAAATCCTTTACCCTGCATTTCTTTTTGGGTGATCATACTTTATTGTAGTATATAGTGTCTTTAATAGTGTTAATAAATTAATATATAACCATATTCATGTTTATGATATCATATATTATCTTCTTATAATATTTAATTACCTGTTTGACAGCAACCTTCCATTTTTTTCACTATTTTTGGTGTCAATTACCTAGTTTGTTGTGTATGTTTTAACTTGTTATTTATTGTTAATTTTTCTTATATCATGATTTCAACTTATAAAAAATTTAAATAATGATTTTATTATTATATATGTTTAGTAAAAATGTTTTTATAATAATCCATAATATTTGGATATAAGAAATGAAATGCACCATCCATGGAGACAATAGGCCGTACGTATGAATAAACACTACTTTCATTTCATTTTCATATTAAATGATTGAAAACTAATGATAAATATGTATATTATAATTAAATTATAATATTATTGTCATATATTTGACATATTTTTATTAAAAAAACATTAAAATTTTCAATATATAGTGTTAACGAATCACATCGCTTTGAGGAGGCGGTAGTCCACATTTCCACAAATGATATCATCATATTTACACAAAAGGAAAAGTATAAAGATATATATTTTAAAATAATTACTGAAGATTAAATATGTAATAAATATAATATATAACATATATAAACAATTTTTCCATAATAATGGCCATCCATGACAGGTGGTAAAGAAGAAATGAACATTCATCATTTCATGAAGTGGTAGTTCGATGTACACATAAATTTTATGTTCATTACCAATTAGGTGGGATTGTGTGTAAGTTTAGTTATAGACCTTATCAAAAAATCATAGTATAATGATTATAATTTGTTCTTTTGTAATCATGGAATAGAAATATTTTAGGGGGTGGAGAATGGAAATAAAACTAGAGAGCTTGAAGAAAGATGGTACCTCTTAATCAGTAAATTCTTTTGGTTTGCACCAAAGGGATTCCATGGATTTATTTCCACCCAAGTTGAAAATTTTAGGATGAGGGTAGGGATGTTGAGAAACTATTTGAAAAAAATCTTGGTCGATACAAAGTTTCTTTAGAGGAGTTAGGAAGTGGGAGTTAAGGATGTATTTTTATAGTGGAGGAGGAGTGGAACTCATGTAAATTTTGGAAAAAGGAATTCCACCCACATTTTCCCATTGAAAGTGGATCTAATAATATGAAAAAGTTTATAAAAGGTATTATATGGTTAAAATATATACAAACAATTGATTTTTGACAAGTGTCTAGGTCATTTGGGACCTTAAGATTAAGGTTTAGTCCCTTGTTAATCTTAATTTCACCTTAGTCGTTGTAATTAATTTTAATTACATTAACTAATATTTTTGGTCAAAAAATTACCTACTTATACATTATGAATTCTGATGATTCCAAATATGGAATATATTTTTTCAAATTCAAATCAAATTTGCACAGAAATTAATTTGAATTGAATCCCGTAGCTAGGATGACAATTATGGTTTTTAAAGTAAAAATGTTCAAACATTTTTTATGTTTTATAGAAAATTTAAATGTAAAATTGATTAAAATGACATAAATTTTGTTATTTCATAATTTATTGATATAAATTAACTTTAAATAAAAATTCAAAAATAATTTAACATTGTAAATAAATTATACGAAAAAAGATGCTTTGAATTAAAATTTAGTATTTTCACAATTCATAAAAAAATGAATCTTCATATAATAAAACCAATAACTCACCCTAGATGAATTTTTATGTTTATATTTAAAATATGATGTTTATTTTGACATATAAAAGTTTTAAATTTCAAAAAATTGGATTTAAAATAGGTTCTCCATTAAAGTGCGGTAAAAGTGCCTTAATAGAAATATAGGGTTTTATGTGGAATAGTGAGTTTGTTCTTATCTTATGCTTATCAAATATATTGTATGAATAACAAAAATATTTGATTGAATGTATAATATATTTATTACATTAATATCACTGAATAATTTTAATTAATATAACTTATTAGGATAAAAAAACATTGTGAGCATAAAAATAATGTTCTATAAAAATATTCCCTTTACATTCAATTAGTTCTTATATTCATTTCTAATTATTTTGTAAGTAATGAATTATTTTATATTTTTTAACCATATATTTTATTAAGTTATTTAATACTATTTATAACCACTAATTTAACACCTAGGTTAAGTATTTTTATATTAAAAAACAATATTTTATTAATATATTGTTGTATGATAAAACTCGGTCTTGTGTGTAATGCAAGGCATTAAAGAAACTCATTTTTTTTGTATTAAAAGCTAGAGAATATATTAAATTTTCGAATACTAGTACTATTTTAATATCTTAGGATATTATATTCCCTTATTCTCTTGGTGTGAAATTCATTCACACCATCGAATGGAATGTTCCTACTTTATATTTTTGTGGTGTTACATTCTCCTAACCTTAATTAAATAGTTTCCTCGAAATTTAAACTCGAACTTGGTTATATATTTTTTTTTGATATTTACAATGATTGAAATCCCACATAATGATAAGGGTTCATAAGAAAACCTCTAGAAAATTGTGAATGTGAAGTGAAAAGGTTACATGGTCTAACATATAAATAGGTCTCTATGTAGAAGTACATTAGTGGAAAGTAGAGTTACATAGATAGAGGAAAAGAATAACTATTTATAGGTAGTGATTGAGGTCATACAATAAAAAAACTAAATAATAAATGGAAAGTTGAGGGCCTCAAATTTATAAATCTGTGATAATTTATAATACCATTAGTTCACCAAAAAAAAGTTATTAGAATAACATTTTATTGTTTTTTAGACCCTTTTCCTTGTATTAAAAAATAAATTTACTACCTAATAATATAAGAAAATTTACTTACATGATACTTTTTAATTTCATAAAAAAAATTATTTTTTTGTGCTTTGATCAAATTATAATTCATCCCTTAAATTAAGAAATGGAAATCCAAAAAATTATCTTTGAAACCTGAAGCACTAAAGTACACTTTTAATGGATCGTCAGACCCATAAAAGAGTGAAACATCTGACTATTTTTCTCAAAATATTTTCCAATGCCAATATAGATAATACATTAATATCTAAATTGAAAATGTTATACTACTGGTTCATCATTAATATTAATTCCTATTTTTTTTGACTAAAACAATGACATATTAACCTGGAGATTGTGTAGGTCAGTGGTTGGTGTAAAACCCTTATCATCCTTTGGTCATGGGTTGAAGTCCTACAACCTTATGGGATTTGATTGAATATCACCAGACATGCATTTGGTCCTTTTCAAAGACTATATTACTATAATTTACAATATAAATATAATGGAAATCCTTAAAATAATGTTAATCACTAAATATCTTTTTAACTAAAGTTTTAATTACAACATCAATACATAATTACTTCTTCCATATATTTCACCATAGGTCCTTACTTGGAATATTTTTTATCATATAGAGAAGGTAATTTCCTAAAACCAAAAACCATTGTGTGAGGATCAATTATCATATTAAAAAAACATATAATCATTTATAGGATGTATAAATTTTGACACAATATTTTCAAACTAAGACACCATAGGTTTAACCTAGGTCATTCATTGTCATTATCTATTAAAATGATTCATGATTGTTTGTAAACAAAAATATGAATTATCATAATAATACCCCTTAGGAGTTTCGAACCAGGTGAACAATAAGGATTGTTGTTGTATACAATTTAATTTCGAGTCATGCACGACACACCATATCTAAATTGTTACTCCTAGGAACGTCTATGTCAAAACCACGCCCACTTATAGTTTCATGACATGGATATATTTATAAGAGCTCCCACAAAGTATCCACTTTAACAAAATTATAGGATGTTCTTCTATACTTATCCTCAAAGTGAACCTTAGGGTTATGTTCCTTAAACATAGTTTTCTAAATATAGTTTCCAAGGTTATTTCCAAACATAATTTTATACAAATTGTAATTCCCTAACATTATAAGCCTAGAGCTGATAAATTATTTTGTTACATTGATTAGATTACATGAAATGAAATTTCAAAGGACCGATTAGTTTAACACTCTTGGAAATCTAGATTATATATATGATACCCATAATATATTTGGAAATAAAAAATATAACCATGATACATAATAAAATGAAATAAACAACATCCTTGAAACTCATTCAAAGAATTCCCCTTCATAACCTGGTAAAAGGAAACATAATAAGGGTTATTTTAAATTCTTAGTAAGGATAAGTAAAGAGGAATAAATAATGAATAAATTGAAATAAACTATCATACAATGGTAAATAACTGATAGAACATTCCATTCATATAACTATATAATGCATGATCAATATGGAAAGTTAAGAAACTAAAATATTCACTTAATTAATAAACTGAGAATAGAATTCATTCATAGATATGTTGACGAAAAATACCAGGGATAATAACAATAAAAGATGAAATATATACAAAATAAATTCTTAATTTTTGGATGTCATGTCTAATGTACATGATATCATATAATGTCAAGATCCATCCTATAGAGAGTTTAAAACTATAAGGGGAAACTTATTGAATTTGGTGATCTTTATTGTCTCATGAGAACCTATCGATGCATCGAGGTGCTATATCATGGCTCCACATAACATTGAATGTTAAAAACATTACACATATATAATAATAAATTTAATAAATATATTATTTTCTATATAAAATATTCATAATAAATAAAAGATAGGAATTTATCAATAATTCCCCTGTTAATCAAATAACTATCAAAATAAATATTGTATGTAAAATGATATACAGATTAGGAAATAATAATATCCATGGTATGAAAATATGGATATTAAATGAAATTTAAAATGAAAAATTATTAAAATAAAGGTATTTTTTGAATATAAAATAAAAAATGAAGTGAGGTTGAAAAGGTAGTCATTGATAACATTCTTAAGGATAATAGTATTTGAACATTCCAAAGTGTCCCATACCGCTTTGAAACATTTGAATTATAATATACCTGAAAGAATAAAACTAAATGAAACTTATAATATCATGAGAATAAGTGGATTCATGATATAACATGAAAAAAGGCCACACATATACCCTATAAAATTTAAGTGGTGCATAACAACAGAAAATTCTAAATGGAATGCAAATTGAAATGAAATCTAGTAACTTACATTTTATTTTGGGTGATCATCCTTTAACTTCATGTATAATGGTTTTAAGAGTGTTAATAACTTATTAAATAACCATATTAATTTTTATAATATTGTATATTATCTTATTGGCATATCTTATTACCATTTTGATAACAATATTCCATTATTTTTACAATTTTAGGTGTTAATTACCTCATTTTTTGAGTATGTTTTAACTTGTTACTTGTTGTTAATATTACTTAGATCATTATTTAATCATATAAAGAATTTAAATTATGATATAAATAAAATATATATATTTATTTCATATTTATTTAGAATAATATATAATATCTTGAGATAAGAAATGAAATGCACCATTCACGAAGACAGTATGTCATACGTAAGCATGAACGTTACTTTCATTTTATTATCATATTAAAAGAATGATAAGTAAATGATAAATATGTATATTATAATTCAAATATAATATTAATTTTATATATGATACATAGGTTTATTAAAACAATACTTGATACATTCCATATATAGTGTGAATGAAAGACATCTCTTCGAGGAGGCGGTAGTCCACACTTCCACAAGCGATGTTATCATATTTACAAAAAATTGAAAGTATAAAGATATATTTTGAAAAATAATTTTAAAAGATTAAAGGCATAATAAATATAATATATAACATATATAAACAATTTTTTCATTATAATGGCCAACCATGAGAGGTGGTAATAGAAAAATGAACAATCATCATTTCGTGAGGCGGTAGTACGATATACAAATAAACTCTATGTTCGTTACCCATTAGATGATAGTGTGTGAAAGTGTAGGTAGAAAACCTATCATAAAAACATAATATTATATTGATTATTATTTTTTATATTTAACCAAAAATAATAATAGTTTTAGGGGGGGAATTAAAACCAAACTTGAGAGCCTGAGGAAATATGTTACCTCTTAATTGTGTAACTCCTTTTGGTTTTCACCAAAGGGATTACATGGAAGGATTTATGCATAAGTTTAGGATTCTAGGTTTAAGGGAATTATTTTTTGGAACTATATTTACTGATCTTGGTCAATATAAAGTGGATTTTGAGGTGTGAGGAAGTGGGAGGAGTGGAGGACTTTTTTTAGTGGAGGAGGAGTGACACTCCTGTAAATTTTTGGAAAGGGAATTCCACCCATGATTTCCAATTGAATGTGGATCCAATAATGAACAAAGTTGATAAAATATAGATTATAGTATAAATATTAATATAAAATGAATTTTTGAAAAATTTATAAGTCATTTAGGACCAAAATATTATGGTTTAGTCCCTTGTTATGCTTAATTTCATCTTAATCGGTGTAATTAATTGTAATTAATTTCACAATTATTCTTGGTAAAAAAAATTTAACATATTTAAAAATTAAAAATTATTCTGATTCAAAATATTGAATCCATTTTTCATAATTCAAACCAAAAAAGTGAAAATTTTATTTAAATTTAATCTCATAGACGAGATGACAACATAAGTGTTTAAAGTAAAAATGTTTAAAAGTTCCATAAGTTTTTATACCTAATTCAAAGTGAAATAGATTAAAATGAACTAAATTGTATTAACTGATAAATTATTGATATAAAGTTACTTTAAATCCAAAATAAAATATAAAGTTTCACTAAAAATAAATTGGATGAAAAAATATTATTGAATTAAAATTCAGTACTTTTCACTATTCATCAAAAAATGAAACTTCACAGAAAATACCAAAAATTCTTCCAAACCAAATTTTTATATTTATATTTTAAAGATGGAGTTTATAATTACTTATAGGATCTATAAAATTTCTAAAATTTTGATTTTAAATAGGCTCACCATTAAAAGGTGGTAAAAGTGCATTAATAAAAATATAGATTTTTATTTGTAATATTGGGTTTGTTTTTTTCTTATGCTTATCAAATATATTTGATGAATATAGAAAATATTTTATTTAATATATAATATATATATTACATTAATATCACTCAATAATTTTAATTAATTTAATTTATTAGGACAAAACAACTTTTTGAGCATAAAAATAGTTTTCTATAAAAAATATTCTCTTTATAATCAATTGGTTCCTATATTAATTTCTAATTAATTTGTAAGAAATGAATTCATTTTATATTTTTAAAATAAATGTATTTTAATATGTTAGTTAATAATATTTATAACCACTAATTTAATATCTAGGTTATGTCTTATTATATTAAATAATTATAATTTATTAATATATTGTTGTTCGGTAAAAATTGGTCTTGTTTATAATGAAGGTCATTGAAGAAACTCATTGTTATGTGTATCGAATGCTATAAAATATATTAAATTATTAAAAATAGTAAATATAATTTAATGGGTAAGGATATTTTATTCTCTTACACACTTATTATTGCATGTCATTCATGTTATCGAATGAAATGTTCCTACTTTAGATTTTCACGGCGTTACAATATATGGCCCCTTTAAACCCTGATCTAAGAGTAAAAAAAAATAAAATAAGCACCTCAGACCAACACAAATTTTTTGAATAAATATATAAATTATAATAGTAAAAATAAATAACAAAAATTTCATAAACTTAATGACATGGGAAATCATCATATAGGTATTTTCCACACAAATGGCTTATTTATATGCCATGTGTTTACTAGTCCCACCTTCATTTACCAAGTTCCAAATAAGTTATACAACTAAAGTAATGATGTTATACCATATGTAATGCACCGACCCAAGTCACTAAAAAATTAGATATTAGAGGATATAGTTAACCTCAGTTGAAACACCTTGAAAATATTACATGAAAATAATTTACTCAATAACATATGTGACACAAAACAATTATTTTATCTTTCGGTACACACAACATCGAGTTAGCTTCCGTTTCAAGAAAAATTGAGTTTTACCGAACAAAAATAAACTATTTATATTATTATTTAAAACTTTAGTTATCACCTTGATGTTGGAATGATGAGTGTGAATAAGATTAAAAAACTTATGAAAATATATACTTTTCACATATTTATTGGTTATATATTTATTATAAATAAATTAGTAATAATTTTAAATAAAAAGAAATGTTTTCTGAAAAACAATACTTTTTTTAAGAGATAGTTAAATTATTCTTAGTACAGATAATTTAAAATTATATTTTAACACATTTATGAAATTTATCTAAAAAATAAACTGAATTTTGGAAATATGAATAGAAAAATTATATTAGGGTGATTTTTTTGAGAAGATTCATTTTTTGATGAATAGTGAAAAATACTGATTTTTAAATGAAAACATCCTTTTCATTTAAAAAATTTATATTGATAAATTATATTTTGGAATGTTTTAAAAGAAAAATTATATTATTTTTATGTCAATTAATCTAATTTAGTTCGTTTTAATAATTTTTATATTAAATATATATTTAAAAACATTTCAAACTTTTTAATATCTTCACTTTAAAAATCTGATTTCTTGTCACATATGGGAGATTAATTTTATGTTAAATTATTCTATTTTTGTGAGTTTAATTTGAAAAAAATTGATTCCATATTCAGAATAAAAATAATTTATAATGTCTAATAATTCCAAAATAATTTTATACCAATGTTATCGGTGAAAAAAATTAAAATTAATTACAATGATTAAGGAGAAAAAATGTTTAATTAGTGGTTAAACATATAATATAACGTGCAAAAATGACTCAAAACTTGTTCAAACCCCACTGTATGGGCTTATTTCGACCTTTAACACTTTATTGTTGTTTTTTTTAGTTAATGGGATTCTACTCCATGAAATTGATCTATAAAATAAGTCAAGTAAGGAAAAATTCAAAAAAATAACATTCCTTGTTTTTAATATTTATAAAGCATTGAGATTAAAAAAAGAATTTAGGTTATAAATAATTTTTAAATGTAAATGGAATTTTTTAATAATGAAAATTTATATTAAATTTTTATAGATTATATAATTACTTTAAATTCTTAAGAAATTCCAAAGAATGAATTTTTTAGTTAATTATTAACAAAAACAAATGATATTAAAAATTTTAAATGTGAATTAAAATTAATGAATTATTGTATTGCATTAATTTTTTAGATTTATATATCATGTTACATTTTTTTAACTTAATATATTAATATTTCATCACATTCTCTATATTTTTAAATTCAAATTATATAGATGATTTCAAAATTGACATCAATGTTGTTTTGTAATAAATGATATTTTATTATACGATTTCAAATTACAAGAAAATAATATATTCAAACATGTGATTTTTAAATGTTAACAAATATAAAATATAATCCATTAATTAACCAATTTATATTTTATAAGGAAAACATTGATGCCTAAATAATAAAAACTTTGTTAGCATGGTTATGGTTAAAGCCGAGTTTTTTCTTGTTACTTACACTTATGTTAAAATTAATTTCCAACACACATGATTTCATTATAAATTAGGAATAAAATTTATAACTATTGGGAATAAATTATCAAATAATTCTCACTTTAATTTTGTCATAATGAATATATTTCTTAGGTTATAAAATTTGTTACCTTAATAAAAACCAAAATGGTAAAAGTAAGGAAAATTGGGAGTTAATGAACAAAAAATTTAAATAATGTGTTTTATTTTTTTGTGGGGGGTTTTATCTACCATATAATACTTATCCCCATTAATTATAAATCTTGATGCCACTGGAGGTATGGGAGACCTCCCAATAGTGAATAATTTTGAGTATTTACAAGAATTCGACTACTCCTCGATTGTAAAAGGGCACTCACTTCCCCCCATACTTCACACCTTTAAACACATTTAGATCATCCAAAACACTACCAAAATAAATACCCAAAATCCTCCCCTCATCCTAGAAACCTTATTTTGGGTATAAATAAATTCTTTGAATGTTTTAGTGCAAACTTAGGGAGGATACCCAAAGAATAGGTAATGTTCTTCTAAAAGAGTTTTTATTTTATTTCCTCCACCTTCAATTATTATTATACCATGATTATATAATAAAATAAATATATTAAATATACTGATATTTTATTATTTTAATGGTATGATCTATGAATTTACACATTTCCATCACATGAGTTATGAAATCATCGTTTGTGTGTACGGAGGACTTCTACGTCATGAACTGATGTCGTTTATTTTTCCATTACCACATTTCAAGGTTGAGAGTGATGATGGATATATATATTATATATTATAAATATAATAATTATTAGTTTCTTATTCTTATATAATTAGTATATTATATATACCCTCATACATTTCATTTTGTGGGAATTTGATAACGTCTCTGATGTGTATGGCAGATTACCACCTTACGAAGCGATGTGATTTTTTCAGACTTTACATGGAATGTTTTAGGGATGGGTTTTATTATAATATGTAATATATATGAAGTAAAAATTATATTATAATGGTAATATATATAAATATATCTTTTAATTTTATTTCTTTTGATACAATAAGAAAATGGAAACAATCTTTATGCGTACGTACCACCAACCATCTCCATGAACGGTGTATTTCATTTCCTGTCACCAAATTTTATAGATTACAAAAAGTACATATATAATAAATATATGTCATATTTAAATAATGTTTTACATTATTTATATGATTAAATTGTGATCAAAGTAAGAGGAACAATTAATAACAAGTCAAAAAAATACTTGAAAAATAAAGTAGTTATACAAAAAGGAATAAAAATAATGAGAAATTATTAATGAACACATGATAAGATGTTACAAAATAATCATATATGATAATATGTATATGATTATAGTTATTTTATAAGTTTTTAACAGACATGATATTACTATATATTAAGCTAAAGAGAATTCAACCAAAAGGAAGCCTAAGGTAGTAGATTTCATTTCAATTTATTTTCCATTGAGACTTATTTGTTATTATACACTAATTCACCTTTATGTGATGTATATAATTCCCATTTTTAATATAATATTATCAATATTTCATTATTCTTGGTATTTTAAGTTTCAATTTTAATTATTTCATCTAATAGTTTTTGACTTGTAAAATAAAAAATAGTAAATGTTATTGTGTAATCTCACTTTCTTTTGTGATTGTTAAAATTTCTCTTAAAACAATCAATTTATTGTAATCATTTTCCATTTGAAATTAAATATCTATTATATATCCATTTTATTTTGAGATGGATATTTTTATTTCATAAATTGTATATCATTTATATATATGGTATTTACTTTGAATGTTTTTTGATTAAATAGGGAAATATTGATAAATATAGATCCTTAACTCAATATGGATACTTTATAATAGAAACATCATTTATGAATTAAGAAAATTATTTGATATATAAATAATTATTTTTACTAGTGTGATAGAGTTTGGGGACCATTTAATTTAATCCCCTCGATGCATCAATAATATCATTAGGTGAATCAATTGTCCAAATCAGATCAGTTTTGCCCGGTATGTTTTATACTATCTTATAAAAGGGTTTAACAGTAATGGTACCATGTACTTAGGAAACATAGTTTTAAATAATTAAGAATTTAATTAATTTATAATTAAGTAATTATTATTATCTCTGAGATTTTTCTATGACATTATCTGTGGATGTATTTCATTCTTAGTTTATTGATTAAATGGTATGAGTTTTCTGTTATTTATCTTACCATATTGATTCTTCTTTATTTCACTATGATAGTAAAGATATTAAATGTAATTTTTGTTACTTATATACCTTAATATGTTTAATTTTCTTATTAATTTATTTTTTATTACTCTATACTTAACCCTTTCTCATAATTTGAGCTCACCCTTATTTTGTTTCCTTTCCCCAGGTTATGAAGAAGTGTTATTTTAATGGGGTTTCAATGATGAATTGTATTAGATTTAGTTATATATTTTGTTTTATTTTCTATTCTCATTGTAAAATTGGTGCCATGTATGTTTTTGGTTCTAATAAACATCTAAAATGATTGGTCCTTTGAGATTTTATTTCCTATAATCATGATAATGTAATCAATTAAGGTACCGACTATGAGATTCTTGGGTCGGGGTCTCTACTGTTTATATTAGAGTGGGTTTAGTCGAAAACTCATTAACTAGATTTAGGTAAATATAGATTAGGGAACATAACCCAATGGTAGAATTTGAGGATAAGTATAGAAGAATATCCTAATGTTTTGGTAAAGTATAGTATTTGTGGGTCTTTCTAGCAGTACTTACCTGGATGGATACTATTAGTGGATGTGGTTTTGGTACATATATATGTAGCGGTAAAAAATCTATAAATGTATTTATAGGCTTGACTTGAGTTTTAATTGGTACACAACAATGGTCCTTATTAGGAACTTGGTTTGACACTCCTTGGGGGTATACTTAGGATAATTCATAATTTCTTTACAAAATATTATGAATGTTTTGAAATTAAATATATGAAAAAGAAACCATGTTCATGATTATGAGAATAATTATGGGATTAAAAGTTATGTTACATAATGTTATGAGCTAATATAGTGTATTCAATTATTTAGAATTGAAACATGAACGGTAGACATGTATCAATATTTACCGTCAATGTAAAGGTTTCCTTATTAATAAATCCAATATAGCTAGTATTGTAACTGAAAAAGTTATGGATATATTATAGAAAATTAAAAATTTTATGAAAAATATACTTTCCTTGAGGGATCAACCAAGTCCACTATGATATTATTTGATGATAGATCACTTTATGTGACATAGTCCCCCATCATTTTGGGGGACTTATAATCCATTGTCCACTGAGTAATGGATTAAGACTTGGGAGAATATATTTATGTAATTGGGATGTAGTGAAAAGGAAAAAGTTACAATTGCAGTGTTTTTTCTCAATGGAGATGAAGATCAAAAGTGGTCGTTGATATAGAATTCTAGGGTGGAAGAGGAAATAAAACTCATGGATTAGAAATCCTTTAATGATATATTCTTTGATAAATATTTCCCTCATGAGAAATAAACTGAGAAAAAGATAAAGTTACTATACTTAAAAGATAAAGTAATAAGATATTATTAAGGAGTATGAGGATACCTATACAAGTTTATCTTGGTAATATATGGATTACATACACAACAAGGAGTATAATGTTTACCGCTTATTTTAAGGGATTAAGCCAAGCCTCAGGAGGGCACTGGTGTCTCAAAATATTTATTCATACGGTGAAAAAGATTTATGTGATATCAAGAGAGAGGAATAATTATCTAATTATTATTTATTCAATGGGAATAAAGAGAAGAAGAGTAATAAATATAAAATAATGGATTAAGAGAATAATGGAAGGAAATATTTTCTTACATGTGATAACTTTGAGAAGAATCACCGAAGGGAATTCCTGAAGGGAATAGGAGTTTGTTATAAGTGTAGAGAAAATGGTCACTATGAAAAATAATTAAAATAGAATAAATAAAAAATTTCTATTAAGTGTTTCAGATGTAAGGATATAGGACACTATAAAAATGAATTCCCTTAGTTTCAAGAGAATATACATTCGAATAAGCTAAGGGATCAAGGTAAATCCTATGTTATTAATACAACCAAAGAAGAATGATTAATGTTCTTGTTTATTTAGATTGAATAAAAATGTAACTGAAATATTTTATTGATGATATTTTCATCTTATGAACTATGAAATATTTAATTATTTTATTATAGTTCAATTTATTTATGAATTAGAAATATAAAGTTCAACGGTTCCAATGAATAAGAAAACTGATTTGGTGGAAAGTATAACTTCTTATAAAAACACATGATTGAGGGAAATATAACCCTTAATATGTTCCTTATATTGAGATAATTATTTATGGATAAATAAGTGATTGATATTTATAATGTAAATTTGATAGTACTGAATACCTTGGAGTTGATTAATTATTAGATGATAAAGTGGTTTATTCCATCTCTGATAGAGCTTACAACATTTTTGGGTTAGTGGAATATATCTAATAATATATGTTTTAATTAAGTAATAAGGAAGAATGCATTTTTTCAAAAAAAAATTATGGTAATTATTATTATTAACATGTTTCAGGATAATGCACGATGAAGGTATTCACATGATTAGTATATGATAGTTTAGAGAAACTTCAAGCTTTTTGGATTAATGATTAGTTTTTTCAACAAATTTAACAACCATATAAAGTTTTGGATATTGATATTTTATTAGGGATATAAGGTAAAACATTTATGAAATGGTTTATGTATATATTTGGACAAGGTTTTATATTTTAATGTATTACTTCACCATATTATACTACATGTTCTTAAAGATGAAGTAGGAATAGTTCAAGGCACAACCAAAGGATAAGATTGTTTTTATGAAATAGAAATATATAAAGTAATTATATTTCCTTTTATTTTATGTGAGTAAGAGAATTCCTTAAATCTATGAAAAATAATATTGGAATAAAATTTGTCATATTATAATCATTTTTGATGATATGAATGAACTTTTTCACTCTATTGGTTTATGGATTTGTGGTCATTAACTTAATCCTAAACATGTTATCAATCGCTCTCCCTCAGTATTTGAGTGTTAGTTTTATCTTCCACGTCCATCTTTTCATTTCCTACGTATGTTCTCATATTGAGAAAACGAGTTATGTGATTATTCTAGATGAATTTATTACTTCCATTTATCTCTTATTAAGACATTTTTTTATTAACTTATTTGTAGTGTGGGTTTTTCAATATTGGTATTTCCAAATTTCAAACCCTTGATTACCAAGATCAAGTTTAAACTGTGAGGAACAAATTTATTTAATGTTGGGAGAAATTAACAAAAAAAATGTATACATTAATAACATTTTATTCAATATTATATGCAACACACAACATTGAGTTTAGTTTTCAGTATATGCAACACTCAGTTTTCTTTCACTGTAAATAAGACCAAGTTTTACCGAAAAATATAATCTATTAATATTATTATTTAAAATTATAGTTATGACATACCCTTTAGAATGGAAGGTATGAATAAGAATAACAAACTTATTAAAATATATAATTTACATACATTTATCAGTTGTCTAATTATTATAAATAAAATAGTAATCATTTGAAAGAAAAAGAAAATTTGTTTTTTCTAAAAAAAAACATTTTTTCTAAAAAAATTATTAATTATTCTTAGTGTAGACAATTTAAAATATTTTTTTCTAAAATTTTATAAAATTTATATGAAAAAATAAACTTTATTTTTGAAAGAGGAATACCAAGATTATCTTTTGTTGAATTTTTGGTATTTTTCTGAGAATATTCATTTTTTAATTAGTAGTGAAAAATAATTAATTTTAATTGAAAACAACAATTTCATTTAAATAAATCAGAGGGTTAAATTAAATTTTAAAATTATTATAAAGAATAATTATATCTATTTTATAAAAATTATAAAACTTAGTTCAGTTTAATAATTTTTGTATTTAATTTAGATATAAAAATATTTCAAGCTTTTGACGATTATCACTTTAAAAACCCATTTTCTCGTCACGTCTGTGGGATATATTTTCATATAAATTATTAAATTAATAATAGTTGAATGTGAAAAAATGGATTCTATATTTGGAATAATAATAATTTATAATATATAATAATTCCAACTTAATTTTTGACTGAAGTGATTATTGAAAAGGAGTTAAAATTAAATACAAGGATTAAGTAGAAAATGAGCTTTCTAAGTGGTTAAACTTAGAATATAAGATATAAAAAATGCGTAAATACGTGCCCAAAACCCCTTTTAGAGACATAGGTATACTGTGAAAAACTTTTTTATATATTTTTATGAGTTAGTGGGATATTATTCCATGAAAGCGTCCTATATAATAATTTAATTATTGAAATATACAAAAAATGAATATTCCTTACCTTTAATATTTATAAAGCTTTGATATAGGGAAAACATCATATTTTCAATTATAAATAATTTTTTAAAAGGAAATTTATTTGGTTTTATCATGATAATTTATTTTAAATTTTTAATAGATTAAATAATTAATATAAATTCTAAAGAAACACCAACACATTAATTAGTTAGTTAATAATTAACTAAAATAAATGATACTAAAAATGTTAAAAGTGAAGTAAATTTAATGAATTATTGTATTAAATTAACTTTTCATATGAATATACCATTTTACATAATATTTAACTTAATATATTCAGATTAAATGATTTGATTTATATTTATAAATTCAAATTAATTCAATAATGTCAAAATTGGCATTAATGTTATTTTATAATAAATGATATTTTATTAAATGATTTAAAATTAAAGAAAAATCCCATATTCTTCAAAGTGATTTTTAAATGTTAATAAATATATAATATGGTTCATTAATGGACCAATTTATCATTTATAATGACCACATTAACCCCTATATAGTAAAAACATTGTTACCATGGTTAGGGTTAAAGTAGTGTTTTGGCGCTTTACTTGCGTTTTTGTTAAAATTAATTTCCAAAACACATGGTATTATTATTTTATAAATTTTATATAATATTTAGAACACTTGGGTATAAATTATCTAATAGTTCTCAATTTAATTATTTTAATAAATAAATTACCTCGGTTATAGAATTAGTTACCTTAATAAAAACCAAAATGGTAAATGTTGGGAAACTTAGGAGTTAAGGAACAAAATGTGTAAAACATGTTTTATATTGTGTTTTGATGGTATGGGTAGACCATATAATAATTCAAACCCATTAATTATAATTAATGGAGCCACATGAGATAAGAGAGACCTCCCAATATTGAATACTTTTGAGTATTTACAAGAATGCCACACCTCATCAACAATAAAAAAAGTACTCCCTCCCTCCCTACCTCCACACATATAAATGAATTTGGATTAACCAAACTATGAAAAAATAACTTTAAAAAATACCTAACATAATCCTATAATTATTAGTTAGAAAATAAATCAAACCTTTGGAGGTTTATTTCAATCCTAAGGAGGGTACCTGAAGAAAAGGTAATGTTCTTCTAATAGAGTTTTATTTTATTCCCCTCCTTCAATTATTATTATACCATGATTATATAGTAACCAAAGTATCTTCTATATACCTAGATTTTTTATGTTAAGTTTATTACCTACCAATTCACACAATTCTATCAAACAAGTTATAAAATCATCTTTTGTGTGTACAATAGACTACAACCTCGTGAACTGATGTCGTTTGTTTTTTCATTACCACTTTTCAAGATTGGGAATAATGATGGATTTATAGTTTATATGTCATATATATGATATTTATGATGTTATTATTTTTATATAATTAGTATATTACATATAAATTCCTGATTTCCATTTTGGGGGAATACAATAACGTCGCTCGTGTATACGGTGGACTAACGCCACATGAAACAATATGATTTAGTCACACATTATATGGAACATATTAAGGAAATGTTTATTAAAACTACATTATATATATGAAAAAATAGTTACTATAATGATAATATATATATCATTTAATTTTATTTCTTTTAATATTATAAGAAAATGGAAACAATGTTTATGGATACATACGACGTAATGTCTCTATGAATGCTGTAATTCATTTCATATCAAAAAATATTATAGATTAGTATAAATACATATATACTGAATATATATTATATTTATGTCATGTTTTTTATTTTATTGTTTATTAAATCATGATCTAAGAATGAGGGAAAAAGATAAAAAGCCAAAACATACTCGAAAAACAAAGGGATTGTTACCCAAAACAATGAAAATATGAGAAATTATTAATGAAAGGGAGATAAGATGTTATAAAAGAATAATATATGATATTATGAATATGAGTATGGTTATGTTATATGTTCATAACCTATTTAAAACAAATATACATGACTTTAACGAGTATTCAACCAAAAGAAAGCATAAGGTAAGAGATTCCATCTCAATTTACATTCCATCAAGAGTTATTTGTTATTATGAAACAATTCAATTTTATTCGGTGTATATATTTCCCCATTGAAATTTAATATCAGTAATAACTCATTATTTATGGTATTTTATGTTTTATTTTAAATTATTTCATTGAAGGGTATCTGAATTGACAATTAAGAAATGGTAAAAGTTAATGTGCAATCTCACTTTCTTTTGTGATGGTTAACCTTCACTTTTAAAAAATCACTTTATTGTAGTCATTTTGAATTTTGAATTTCATATATATTAAATATTCATATTCTTTTATGATGTTTACCTTTATTTACAAAAAATTATTCCATTTTTACATATGGTATTTACTTTGAAATTTATTTGATTAACTAGATAAATATTGATAAATCTGGATCCTTTACTCAATATATATACTTGAAGATAAGGAAAATTGTTTAAGAATTAAATAAATTAACTGATACGTATTGAATTATTAATAATGATATGAAATGGGTCAGGGACCATTTATAGTTTTCTAATAGATTCATAGATAGTCTAATGATATGATTTAATTGGAAAAATCAAATGGGTTTTTACCCGGTATGTTTTAAAATGACTTGTGAACGGTCTTGATAGTAAAGGTACCATGTACCAGGGAGACATGGAATCCAATAATTAATAATGTACTTCATTAATAATTCATTTTTTTATTATCAATGATATTTTTAAATGAAACTGTATATTGACGAATTTCATTTTTACCTTATTGATTAAATGGATGGTGTTTTGAGTTATTTACATTTCTATATTGATTATTCATTATCTAACCGTGATAGTAAAGTTATTTAAATGGAATGTGTGTTCAGTTATCTACCATTCCATGTTAATTATACTTATTGATTCATGTTTTCTTAATCTATACTTAACCCTTACTGGGAATTTGAGCTCACCCTTATTTTGTTTCATTTCCCCAATTTATGGAGAAGAAATATTTGAATTAGTTTTAAAGGATATAATTTATTTTCTTTTGTTATGTATTATGATTAATTTTCTATTACCAATGAAAAATTGGTATCATGTTTATATAAGGTTCTCTAAAATTACTAAACTGATCACCCCTTCAGGATTTGATTCCTTGTAATCATGCAATTTTAATAAAGTAAGGCACTGACTCCAAGATTATGGGGTCGGGGTCTCAACATTAGGTATGCCTCATCATATATTATAGGATTTATACTAGTGGTGGGAATATAATCTCAGTATAATTGTAACCAATAACATGTAAATAACTAAAATTTTAGCTGTAATTATAAATTAAATCATGCAATGGATTTAACACAAAAATCTTACCATAATAAATAAAAAAGTCAATAAAACCCACATGCTAAAATAAAATTAATCTCATGTTTTAAAAAATAGTTTTATATCATCTGGGTTACCAATAGGTCTGACCAAGTATAAATGAAACCTAAGAAATAAAATTTAAAAAAATACGCAATATGTATCTTAAGTCTCTTCTCAGTATTCTCTCCAATTCCCATCAAGATACACTATCTAGATAACTTATAAAACATAAAACTCATCCTGAAAGATGGAACCAAAGCATACATGTCCACTAGATTTCATGTATATGGTATAATTATTACTCTAAATGGGAATCCACTAAATTCTTCCCCTAATATATCCCAAAATGTCATAATGTCTGTATGTACACTAAAATAAATCAAAAAAGTTACATATAATATATAAGTAGTCATGTTAGGTCATTGTGTGCTAACTAGGCCATAACTCCTACCTTAATATCCAAGAGAATCAGAGGATTCCATGGTCGATCTTAAGGGTGGATTCCAACACTGAGTTTCCATGGAGGTAGTGTATGGGATGATTAGTTGTGGAAGAGACCTTACGCATGTCAATTCAGAAGAATGAGGTTATAAAATAATGTAGTTATTAGGTTAGACATTGTGGTTTAGTATGGTACTCCCTTAGATAGAATATACTTTAGTAGGTATTTTGTTAAGTTTTAGATGATACACTTTATATTATTAAAAATAAGTAATCCACTTGAAAAATCAACATGGGATTCGAACAATCCAGGTAAATTGGGATCATCACATCGTGATATATCCATTATGGGTTTTTTTTGGAGAATTTCAGAAAGGAGGAATTTTTTAGGATGTTTTTCAAAGTGTTAAATAGAGAACAACACACTAATGGGGATGTTATGTTATTAAAGTAATTTCCCTATTTTAAATTTTGAGTAGACACCAATCCATGGATCCTCTTTGGGGGCTACATTAACATGAAGAATTGATTAGTTTATTATTCGATGTGTGAAATGTGGTGATACATGATGATAATGTTCTTCACAAGTCATGCCACTCAATTCAAATAGTTTAAGAACTAAAGATACCATAATATAGTTTATGTGAGGGTTCTAAAATGTCATGAAAAACCTCATGCAATTGATGTAATATAAAATTTCATCAAAATATGAATAATAGTTTTACAAGAAGTTCATGGGAAGTTCATTAGAATCCTTTCTTGCATGTAATAAGTACATGAGAAGAAGAAACATAACCTTTATGAAGATGAATTAACATTGTGTAAATATGAAATTTCCTTGTGTAAAACTATTTGATCAAACATGAATTTGAATACATAAATTCATTTATTTAACCATGAAATTGATAGTGAAAACATAATTTCTATAAGAACCATCAATTTTCATTAGTATGTAAATAATAGGAATGTAGATATACGGAGGAGATGATAAGATAATAATTTTTGGAAATAATAATATATAATTAATTATTAGATTCAAGTGTGTTGATATTTAATATAAACAAATAACATGATTGGTCTATCATGAATTAGGTATATTATAAAGGGAGAAGAAATTGTTGGTTTATTTTAGCTGTAAAGGATTCCAATATCACAATAGGTTCATTCATAATGATGTAATGGATACAAGTCCATGTTATCTTAGATCAGTATTTATGAATTAAGACTCAAAATACTTATGGCACATTAAATAATGATAAATTTTATAAAGTGTTTATATAGGGATAATAGGAGGATATTTTTTTTAAATGACACAAGAAATTTAAGAATAAATTAATGAGGTTTTTAATTACAAAAAATTTTTGGTGGTTCAAAAATTATTTATTCACATGGTAAATTGAATAGAATTATAAGGAAGAAACTAATGCCATGTGTATTCTACGACAATATATATTTAGATTCTTTTAACAAAGTTGAATAATAAAGAGACCTGATATAGTCCTAAAAATATAGAGGTAAAAGTATTCAAGACAAAGGGATAATAACTAGGAATATTATTATTTTTATAATGTTTATATATTAAATAAAACAAGGAAGGAACCGACATAATCTTATTATGCACTGAATTTGAAGAAGAGAAAAAGAATAGGGATGTATATAAGTTTGCGAAGTTTTATTTTGTATAAGAAAAAGTATTTCTTATGTTCAATAAAGGAAGTACATAGATTTCTACTATAAATAAAAAAATAAGGGCTGCGAGAACTATTTTTCATATAGAAGAAGAAGGAGAATCCATCCCATTTTGTTGTGAGGAAGAAATAATTACATGATACTATGTATTTAAAGAATAGGAAGAATAACCATGTAGTGCATCAAAAAATTTTAGGGTTCAAGTTGTTGATGGTATCTTTAGTTTTTACCTCTATACTATCATTGATACGTTGTGGGATGCACCTATGTGGTATGCACCAAACCAAGTTCTAAAGGATTAACAATCACACACTGTTATAAGATTATAGTATAAATCCCACATGATTAATTTGGCGACTTTTGTGATCTTAAAAGAATATTTATCAATCCAAGGACTAACCTTCTCACATTGAGAGGTTGACCATATATATCATTATAACTTTGTGTGTGTGTGTTTTTGATGGGTTCGATGTGAATATTAAAGTAAGAGCATAGAAAAATAGACACTTTCAATTTAATTAGGGATAAGAAAAAATGAAGGAAATAGGTAAAATATTAAATAGTTCAAAATACACAAAAGTTTACTCACCCCGCCTTTTAGTGTTATATTCAACACTTACCAGTCCCCTAAATTGTTATTAGATTTATATTCCCACTAGATTGGATTCTCTATCATTCAAAGTTTTCCTATTTTCAATATTCATGTTTATTTTCTGATTTACAATGAATTGAATATTTTTTGAAGATATAATTTTTTCTAATCAGAATTTTCTCTCTCCCAAGACTACGATGAATAAGAAAAATAAAGAGAAAAACATATTTAAGAATATATCCAAATGTTATAAAGAAAAATAAGTTTCAATCCATATTTACAATAAATATCATATATATATACACAATAGAGAATAAAACGTGGTTTATTCTACCCATAAGGTATGATAAAACCCTTTCATATAAATACAATAAATTAATTAAATTTATATCTAGGTATGCAAAAATTAATGCTCATACTATCCTAAAAAAGATCAAAGCATCAGTGGGAGTTATCATATGTTAATACATTTATATATATATTCATTAAAGGATATGTTTCATGGTTTACCCGAATAATTATTTTCACTTATATGTGGTATTATTCAAATCATGTAGTAATAAATCTCACAACATAAATAAGAGTCTTAATTAATTGGATAAGGCTTTAAAAATAAATTTCAAACATGTAAAAAGCCCTTAAATAGGTTCAATCCATTGAATAATCTTAATAGGAACATAAATAGATGTTCAATAAGTTTGATAATGAATAGATAAAATAAGTTCAACTAATAAAAGATATAAAAAAAAAATATTTAAGGAAATATCCATGCATTTGAAGAAAATATTAAAAATATAATTAATTCCAAAAATGTATAATTGGATGTCAAAAATAAAAGGATCAATGATCATGACACATTACTATAAGGTATAACCAAAATTTATTATGAGGAGGTTTAGAAGGTGAGAAAATATTTTGAAAAGAAGGTGAAATTGAATTAAGATCAGAAGAACTCTCTCAATATGAGATGTCTTGAGTTGTAAGTAAAAAATGACAAATTTGGAAATGACACATGTTGAGATCTCACAATAAAAAAATAATGGAATTTCTTCCACCAAGTGTTCTATGGAGTATTTATATGTAAAAAAATGTCTAATTAGTGTTATAAAATAATTACATTATCTGATAATCATTATCAATTATAATTAGAGAATAAGGAATAATCCATTCTAAAAACTGATATTTATTCAAAATATATTTATTTACAGACTATATAGATTTAGGGATAAAATATATAAAAAATAGACTCCATGAAGTGATGATAAGTATACCATCTTGAATATGGTCAACATAAAAATTAGTACGAGTTATGGACCCCCAAAAAGAGATCAAATAGTTATGAAAAATGCCCAAAAAATTACCTGCACATGCATCTAGAAATTCTGGACAATTTATTATGGGGAAAAGGAGATGAATATTTATGGGGAAATGATTGTGGTGAAATAAATTTGGTTCTTTGAAATTTTATTTTTGGTAAAATCCATTAATTTATGATGTTTAGAGGAATACCATTTCAAGGGGGAGTAATCATGATAGGAGGAAAAATTTTTAGGCAAAAAATATAAAATTTTCAATTTCAAATAGATCTAAATTAGATGAGGATATCTATGGTAATTTTACTAGTTGTGGTAAAAAAATGTAACATGTTCATATCAATATGAATATAAAGAAAATTTGAAAATAATACCATAGAATTTTGTAAATAAATAATATGAGACCTTAGGAATGAATCGTAAGAAAGACAAAACCCAAAATTATACCCATAAGATATCAATGAAAATCAATACCCAGAAGATGTTGCGTGGAAACACCAAACAGATTGTTTATACACTCAAAATCTTTTTAGTCATTTGTCTAGATAACTTTGAAATAAAAAACATGGTAAAGTAAGTATAATAAAAATCATGTGATAAAGGGAAATGGGAAAATCCACATATAGATATACAATTTCAAGATAGGTCTTCAACAAATGACAACCCTTGAGTTAATGAAGAACAATGTGGGAGATTTAAGAATGTGAGACACAATTACAAATTCTATTTAATTATCCCATAATTATAAGAAGAATACATAAATTGAATTGAAGCTACATTAATCATAAGGGATAATGAAGTTACAAGATATCTACATAAATAAGATGAATATGTGAATTGATTCATGTTTTACAAAGCAAATTTAGACAAAAAATAGATACTTACAAATGAAAAATAGAGCATCTTAGTTGAGAAAATTATATCAACCTTTTTATTCATAATGAATAGTAGGAAGAACCACTTTACTCTGTTACATTTACGTGTTGTAATTTTGTGTTTATAATGAAAGGAAATGAAGGAAAATTGTGGTCTTAGAGGGTTCATCCAAGGAGTATAGTTTAAAATTAATAACTATACAACAATTATAAACATGACACCATCTTGGTTTTATTTTTGAAATAATTTTCTAATGAATAGGTGATGATACGACCATCCTTGGTGAAAAATTGGATGTTTTGAAATATAGAAAACCACATGAAGAAGTTCCATTTTGGTTCATTCTCAACATGAAATAAATTTAAACATATATTTTAAGGAAATATTCAATTATTAATATTATGTGGAGTATATCCTTTAGGGGGATACTGGTGGGGAATGATGATGAAATTTATTGAAATTGTTAATCTATGAAAATATGAATATTCTCAAATGTTATTAAAGAGGTTATATTAAAATGATATGTTTTATTATTCTACAATACTTGGTAATTGAAATAAAATCATAATATTAAAGGGCTAAATTGAATTATTCAATGAAATAAAATATTAAGTTTAAAGAAGTTCCAGGCCTATTATAAAACCCAATATGTTTTAATGTTATCATCTATGTATTCAAGTGGGTGTAATAAATTCATGTTGAAATATTTCAAGAAATTGTTTTTCTTAATTAGTTTCAATGTATTATATCAATATGAAAAATAATTGGATAGTCTTTGAAGTTGATTTTATTTCATTTAATTTCATATTAGTATCATACTTGGATATAATGGATAACATTGCATTTTTAATCAGTCCTTAAGGTTTTGTGAACTGATCATGAATCATGTAAAATTAAAGTGGAATGGCTTATGACCCATTTTTTAATTATTAAATGATACCATCTTCTCCCAATGTAGTTTTTATTTCCATGAAATAATGGGGATATAAATGAAAAATGATAGGTTGATAAGAAAATTTAATAGATGCTAAAAGGTTGAGAGAATTGAAATGGAGTTCACTTGTTGACAAGTAATTTTATATGGGTATTTCCAACAAATAAAAAAGGGGGATATTATTGAACCCACTTAGGGTGTGTTTTATTGACTATCATGGAATATCAATGATATTGAATTATCAATGGAATTTTATGTAAGTATACTGAAGAAGAAGTTCACAATTATTTTGAATAATTATGTAAACTAAATTAAGATTTGATTTCATATATTGGAATTCATTATGAAGGTTACTATAATACTTTATGTAACACTCAAATTTTTTTTGAATTATTATTTTTCTAATTAATTTAATTTTTTTTATTTTTTTTTCATTTCACCCAATAGTGAATATAGATTTTGTTACCACTATGTTTTGGTTACATTATACACCACACCAAGTTATTGTTTCACTACATGATACAATGATGTGAACCTGAAGTTCATGATACAATATGTTTATATTATGTTACACAAAACTTTGAGTTCCTTCAATTGCATGCATAACATGCAAGACCGAGTTTTAGAGAACTAAAATATACTATTAATACTTTTATTAAAATATTATTATAGATACAACCTAGACATTGAAATGGATTTTTTGAATAAGAATAAATAAATTTTGAAAATATGATTTACATATGTATATAAAATTAATCCTTTAGTCCTCAATCAGTATAAGTGAATGGAAGAACTATTTCAGAATAAAGAAAATTGCATTCTAAGAACACTATTTTTTTCAATGTAAAAATACAATTTTATCTCAATAAATTAAAAATCCCACTTTTGATTAATGCTTAAAATTAAATTTATATATTATATATTCAATTAATATTTTTTATACTCATCCAATATATTTTATTAGTATAAGATAAGAATAAATCCAATTTTATGAATAAAAATATGTATTTTTCTAAAAGGTCATTTTACCACCATTCAATGAAGAATAAATTTTAAATTTAAATTTTGAAAATTTTATAATTTTTATTTGAAAAAATATAATTCACTTTTTAAATATGAATATCAAAATTTACCTTGGGTGAATTTGTGGTATTTTTCTGAGAAGTTTATTGTTTGGGATAGTGAAAAAATACTAAATCTCAATTCAAAATTTATTTCCATCTAAAGAATTTATAGGGTTAAATTATCTATTGAATCCATTTTAAAGTTTAATTAGATAAATTTTACACCAATTAATATTATTTAGGTCTTTTGATCTAATTTTACATTGAAATTGGATATAAAAACACTTCAATCTTTTGAACAATTTTACTTTAAAAACTGGATTTGTTGTCCTTTTTCGGGATTACATTTAAATTAATTTCTTCCAATTATGTGATTATATTTTGAAAAAAATGAATTTTATATTTGCAATAAGAATATTTTATAATATAAAATATGGTTAATATAGTTTTTTACCAAAAAAATTAGTGAAGGTGATTTAAATCAATTACAACGATTAAGGGAAAAATTATCTTTACAAAGGACTAATCCTTATTCCTGACGAGCCTAAATGACCTATAAATTTTTACAAAAGAAATTAGATGCCCATATTTTGAACCCATATTCCATTTTATATAATTATTATCATTATTGGAGACACTTTACCTAGAAAAAACATGGGTGGAATCCTCTTTCAAAAAATTTACAATAGTGTCACTCCTCTACTATAAAAAGGAAATCAACCCTCCTACTTATTCACACCTCTAAAGCCCTTTTTATCACCCATAATATTCTATAATAGGATCCAAAAATCCATAAATTCATTATATAATCCTACCTTTTTTCACAAATCCATTCAAGGAATCCCTTTGGTGCAAAACGAAAGGAGTTACTGAAAAAAGATGTAACATCCTTCCTGATTCACCTTTGTTTTATTTTCATTATCCACCCAATAAAATTTTTTATTCTTTGATTATATAACAAAATAAGTATCATAAATATAATTATATATTTTTATTAGAATTTTTTTGACCTAAAAATACACACACTTCCTTCTAATGTGTTACGAACTTACTATTCTTGTGTATGGAGAACTACTACCTCATGAGATGATGCTGTTTATTTTTCCATTACCACATATCATGGTTGGAAATTATGATGGAAAATATATTTTTATGTTATATATATGATATTTATGATGCATTTATTCTTCATGAATTATTATATAAAACAAACTGTAATTCATTTCATTTTGTGTAAATACGTTGACTTTGTTTGTGGATGTTTGGACTACCACCTCCTCAAAGTAATTTGATTCATTCACAATTTACCTAGAATATATTAATGATGATTTTATTGAAATTATATGATATATATTAAATAATAATTATACTGGAATTATATTATATATATAAATATTTGTAATTTTATTTTTTTCTTTCACTATGACAAAAAATGGAAACAATGCTCATGCGTATGTACAGTTTACCGTCTCCATGAACGGTGTATTCCATTTCATAATTATATCATTTATATATTATTATAAATATTTATATAATGAATATATATTATATATAAATCATGTTTTACCATCTATAAAAAATTAAATCATTATCTATGTAAGAGGATCAAGAATAACAAGTCAAAACATGTATGATAAACCAAACTATTATTACCTAAAATACTACTTTGACATCGAATTGTTAATACACCGGTAATATAAAGTCATAAGCGAATCATATATATTATTATATATAGTAATATATTTCTATTTAATATTCATAATAAACCTATATTTATTAAACATTATTTTTGAACATGTATAATGAAATTCAAGAGTTAATGTAAGGGTTTTCTCATCTCAGTTTTTATATCCATGAGATACATGCCTTATTCACCACTCATTTATTTTATGAAGTGTATATATTGAACATGAATTTATTATATGATTATTATAATTATATTTATGTGTATTTACATATCCATTTAATGATCTTTATTTCTTGGGGTTTATGGTTCAAAAGATACCAAATCAGTAAATTAATTTATCTCAAGTTTCCTTCTTTGAGATACATGCCATATTATGCACCTATATTTTTCTATGGGGTGTATATACAACCCTTTTACATGTAATATAATGAATATACTTCTTTCATTATATTTTATTCTCCATGTAATATTATTCTCTCATCTAGAGTATGATTCAAATTTACCAAAGTGGTAATATATAATTCCTACAGTCTCATCATTTATTGAGATTGTTTACGATTATGATTCCATTGACTAAATCATATGATACATTTCCCAATTCCACACAATAATTTTATTATTATCTAGTTATACATGATATTTTCATGTGTTAGTGCCATTTCCCCACTCTTTGGTACTTATGATAATTGAGAAAATGTTTTTATAAAAATTTTACTTTATTACTCATTTCAGATGAAAATATGTGTTCTTTAAAAACCATGTTTTCTAAGAAAAATTGTTTTAAAAAAAATTTAATTCTTAATAATTGATTTAAATATTCTCAATCTCATTTTATATGGTTTCAAGGAAAAAGTGATTCAAAATGTTTTCAATATTTCTTTAAATTTTTTTAGAGTATTTTTAAAGTAAAAGGAATTCCAAATGTTTTCAAGATTCCTTTATTTGTTTTAAAATCTATTTGAAAAGAAAAAGGTTTTCCAGATGCTTTATGTTTTAAAGAGATTTTGTCAAATCAAAAAATATATTTTTCTATAGATCTGTTTTAACTGATTTTAAAGACTAATTTGTATATTTTAAAAGTGTTTTCTACGAAAATGATTTTGAATATGTTCTACGTTTTAAAAAGTGAATTTCAAAGAAAGATTATTTTCCTTAAGAAATGATCTAAATGATCTTTCAGGATCCTTATACATCTAATATGAAACAATTTATGTAGTTTAAAATTTATTTGGGACATTATCCATGAATATTATTCACATTATTTCTCGAATGGTTTATCATTTTATAGAATTATGTTTACAACAATCATTTATCTTCCATAGGTTATATTATTTTGGAATCCACTTCATTTTATGGGTTTTGATTTGATGAAATGATTAAGAATAATATAGATTTTACATATGTTATGATGTGTTGAAATGATAATGATACCCATTTATTTTCATTTTTTATGATTTCATATTTATAAAATCCATCTCTTTTCATGGTTCATGATATGATGAATGTGTTTTTATCTTGTGGAACATGCATGTATGATTTAATTATTTTATTTGTGAGACCTATACCTCCCTCCAATTAATTAGGTAACAATAAATGTTTTATAACCTCAGAGGGTACATGGGAGGGAATATCTATCCCTAAACAAGAGGGAATCATAATCCCAAAACAAGAGGATACAATGGAGGGCATCCCAAGCATGAAATTAGAGGGTACACAGGATGGGATCCCCAGCTCAAAATAAGAGGGTAAATGGGAGGGAATTCCAGGTACAAAATAAGAGGGTACAAGGGTGGTAATCCCAGGTCCAAATTAGGTACATAGGTTAGTATCCCAATCCTAAATTGTTATGAAGGTCTTGGTAGGTATCCTCGAGATAGGATATTCTATGCTTACATGTATGACATAAATTCCATGTTGTATAGATTTTTTATTCTCTCATTGATGATGCTATTAATTTACTTAAGATTCATATATTATAAAATTACAATATTTATTCCATGAAACATGATTATGATCTTTGATACGAAAGGTATGATCTTCTAATGTTAAGATCATGTTAACACACCCTTATTCTCATGGTATGCTTACAAATATCCCTTGTTTTCCCTTACCAATCATTTAATCTCACCCCTTTATTATGTTTACTTTCCACAAGTTATGAAGAAAGTTTTTTAGTAGGATTACTAAAGGGGAATATCCTTAAGGTATATTATTATTATTTTTCACTACGTTATAATATTATATTTCCATTTTCCCAAAGTGACTAGATTATTATTCTCCTTAGGCATATATTTTTGCAATGTATTGAATATTAATTTAAAATGATGTAATATACATGTATTTTAACCATGGTTTTCTATAATTTTAAGAGAAAATTAGTTCTAACCATATAATATTTTTATGATTAATTTTTAATTGAAGGAAATTTTTTTATTTTAATATTGTGAGTTCCATAGAGAATTTATAATAAATGTTCTTATATAAATATGATGATCACATTAGTGATGGACAATCATTATTCATTTTATGTAAAAAAATATGGATTAATTTTTATGTATATAAGTTATGGTTGGAAGATATACATTTTCTATGAGGCTACTAATTTTATTCCATGATTGTTTTTGAGGAGTTATAAATAATATTTTCTAACTCAGGACATCACTTCCTCCCAAGTATCCAATGGAATTATAAAAAACCTAAACTAAGTTAAAGGGTGGAAGTATACACTGAGAGTCTATGAAATTCACATATAGGAAGCATAATTAAGGTAGATTCCCTACATGGGTTGGAATAGGATCATGTGATTAAAGGGGTGTGTGGTTATTAGAAAAAACCATCTGGGTTATCATGATCCACCCTTAGAGAGAATTGGATCTTCTAAGGAGTTAATTAAGCTATGGATGATGTGATATTACTTATTACGAAGAGGAATACTACTTGAAACTCTAACGTGGTATTAAAACCATCTAGTGAAATGGATATCACCATGCCATGGTCTATCTGCTGTAGCTATTTTGAGAATCTCATAAAGGAGGAAACGTCTGGGCTAATGCTTAAAGTGTAAAATAGTGTGGAATTCACCGAGGAGGTGGATCTAGTCATAAAGGAATTGACTAGGTTATTTTTTAAGGGTAAAATGGGGTGATAGACACCAATCAAGTTCTTCAAAAGTCATTTCCGCCATATTTAATGTTAGATGACTCGATATACCTCTCTCTAGTTCATGTGAGGATTCTCAAACAACCACACGAAAATCATGTGGATAATGAAATTTTGAAACTCATAAAAGGATACATAGTAATTTTACTAAAAGTTTAAGTTAAGATCATCAAATTCATAGTTTGCACACTATAATTACAATAAAATAAGAAAAACAACATTTTAAAGGATAAATTATCACTATGTAAACATGAAATAGTATTAATTAAACATAATTTACATAAGAAGGAATTTTATTATGAAAAAATCATTTTTGTAAGAAAATCAACTGTATAAAAATAATTTATATAAGAATCATTAATTTTTGTTATTTTTTGAATAATGGAAATTATGATAGAATAAGGAGATGAGAATATAAGAATTTTTGGAAAGAAAAATTGAGAAATAATCCTTTGATGCTAGGTGTCTTAATATTTAATGGAAAAAATATCACGATCAATTATTGTGATTTATACATGTTATATAGGAATAACACATTGTGGGTTTATTTTCTCTACAATGGATTTCATGATCATAATAGGTTCATGCATACAGTTTAAATGTATATAGATGTCCTAGATAGAATGAGATCATTTCATGGAGGATTTTTGAATAATGAAGACCTGCGATAGTTATTTGACATTTTATATAGTTTCAATTTATGATGATGTCTTATAGGAAGATATTGTTGGATATGATTGAAGACATTGAAGTGCGGATTTTAGAGGTTTTCAATAACCAAAATTATTAGTAATTCTAAATTTATCAATTAATAGTATTTAATTAATATAACGATAAAGAAGAAACCATCACTATATTAATTCAACATAAATATATATATTTATGTTTTTCATGATGTTGATTAATTAGGAGGATTTATACAGTAAAAAAATATAGGTCTGAGAGTATTAAATAAAAATAGTGAAAATATGACACTGTTTTATTATTGAAAATGGCCTATGTGAAGAAGAAAAGAAGAAGGGAAGAACCAGTGAAATATGATTATGAAATGAAGTTGAAGAAGATAAGAACAATAAGAGAGTATATAAGGTTTTTCAATCCTATTTTTCATAGAAAGAAGTCTTTCATATGTGAAATAATGGAAGTACGCAGTTCACTATTGTGGATAATAGAAAATATTTTTTTTTGCACTTCAATGGATAGAGAATAAAATGGAGGATTATCTGAAACATTTTTATAAGAAGAATAATTACTTTCTATGATTATTTGTATGAAATGAAGAGGAATAAAACCCAATAAGTTATTTGATAGCTTGTAGAGTTATAATTCGTGATAGAGACTTTGGTTGTTTCCACTGCACTATCATTGTAATGGTAGGGGATGCACTTATACATGAGATTCATCAAAACAAGTAATGTGGGATAAACAATCATACACTATTAGGATAAAATATTTCAATGTTCACTTAAAATATCTATTTGGTATTGTGATTATGGAGGAATCGATATAAAATTAAGGAATATACTTCTCATATTGAGTGGTGAAACATTTATATAATTATTCTCTTTGTGTGTGTGTTTTTTTGATGTGATGCATTTGGAGATAAAAGAAAGTAGAGAGAACAAGAGACCCATTCACCAATTTCAATAAGATAAATAAAATAAAGAAAGGGATACACTATTAAAATGTTTAAAATTGACCAAAATTAATTTACCCCCCTTCAGTGTTAATTTCATCCCTAATCAATCACCTTATAAAAGAATAACATAGCTAGGATCATGGATAGAAAAAAGATATAGGAAAGGAATAACAGAACCATAAAAAATGTATAAAAAAATATTGGGGTCAAATAAAATCACATTGATACCCATATAACTTTATAATAATTATAACCTAGATGGTTTAATACAATACCTCCATTCCCAGAACTATAGGTCCCAATCTCAATAGTATTTCACCCTTGAGCACACTAGATCAACATAGTTAGGATAAAAAATAAAATACTTGTTATACATATCACAAGCCTTTTATATTTTCTATCCATGAACCCTTACCCCCCTCTCCATTATAATACAATTCCCTAATAACCCCAAACATTACTATTATTAGTTGTCTCAACTCTCTTGAATAATAACCACAATCACAGTCACCATCCCTTAAAATATTGAATATTCTAGGTTATGGTAAATACTAAAACCCTAAACCATTAATAATTTTAGGAAAAAAATATTTGAAAATTATATTTCATAAGAAAACTATTTTATAATGTCTTGAGGAGCCTATCTCTAATTCCTATCACATCCCTTGCCCAACAAATGACTCCTAAAAAATGAGTTAGATTCTTATAATCATCCTTTCCATTTTTAGCCAAAAAATAATCATATAGAAGAACCCAAACATGAAAAATACATTAAATAACCCATATATGGTATGTACAATGAAACTAATCAATCCACAAAGGGATTCCCATTATGTTACCATGCTTTATCATACCCTAAATCCTATATGACAGGGAGTTTAAATCATAAGAGTAATGTAAAACCTCATAATCACCATTTAGGTTCCACTAGGAACTTCCGTAATATGCACTCACCTATCTAACCACCCTAATAAACTCAATCACTACAAATGTTACTATTTATCTTCCCCTTTTAGGGGGTTTCAAGGTCTATAGGCCATACCCACATTTTTCTCTAAACAATTATGAAATCTCATCACTAATTAAAACCATTACCTAAGGAATTAACTATGTGGGAGTTTCTTAATCAACTCCCTAAATATCACCCTAATCCATTACTAATTTAATAATTGGTATAATACTTTTTTTAATACCATAATATAAATTTAATGGCTTCTACCATTTGTGATATAGAGATTGAGAATTATTAAAATTTCTAAACCCTGCGCAGAATATCTGTTCTACTCCTAGAAGTCTCTACCATAACCAAATTAATAATTATGAGCCCACTTAGTCCCAATGTTTATTTCTTTAATCTTATAACCCTATATACACAGTGTAAATGTATATAAATACATAAAACAATTTATTAATATCCAAGGGACCACATACCTCATTATTACTAGAGTTAACTCATCCAGTATCATAACTTTATTTGTCCTCATTTTCTTTTAATAAAATAACCAAAAAGTATGTAGTAAATGAAATTTACACTTGAATAGTGGTGAGATATAATAAAAAAATAATTAAAATCAAGGTATGACCTTATCCTCAATGATATAATTCTATTTCTTTATACAGATCAATAATAAGAAAATAGACAAAGCATTGAGAGTAGAGAGATGATTGAAGGAGAGTAAAAGAAAACTAGGGAAAGGGGGTTGAGGTTGTGAAATTATGATAGGAATAAGGGGTTGGATATTTAAAAAAAATTAAATAAAAAATTTATATATTATTTTAAAAAACATGTACTGGGTCCCCAGGATCTTGGTGGCATGGGTAGTCAAACATTTCCATTGCTCTTCCAACTAGACTCCCAATTGGATCTCACCCGAGTTTTGATTGGACATTTTGTAACTTACCAATGAGAATTTAATTATTTAAACCTATAATTTCAACCTAGGTATCCTCTAATAATTCTTACACCTCAAAAACATCACATTTCTTGTATTAAATAAGTCTAAAGAACACATCTTTTCAATCAAATTTGTAATGAAAATTTCCATTACACTGAATTTCCCAAAGTCTCAATATCTATCCCATAGTGTAATTTAATTTGAGTAAATGGTTGGAACTATCCTAATAAATACAAGGAAACAAATTAATGTTATTAAAAGGGGAGATGTGAATCACCGGTGATATATATGATTTTTATGATATTTATTTTGTGTTATTTATTATATTGATTTCATAAGAATGTTTTTGTTTTTCCTTGTTATTTTTGTTTTGATTTATCACATTAATAATTGGTTATATAACTTAAATAATGTAATTAAAATAGGGATATAGAAATATGTAATTAATATTTGATATTGATTATATATGATGTGTGGAATTAGAACTGATGTATAAATACATGTAGTTGATTGATATTTTTCAATAAATTAGTTGATTTTGTTTTTATTTATATTATTTAATTACAATTAGTATGGTTAGTTATGTCAGTCAATAATTTGGAGATGATATATTTTCATTGTGTTGTTAGCCTGTTTTTATTGATATAGTATAGAGTGGATGATGTGGAAAAGGTGGTTGAATAAACATTGTGTTTGTTGGAATAGTTTGTGTAGTGATGTAAAGTGGATGATTTTTTTGTATCACAGTTTTCTAGAATTATGGAATGTGTTTTAAATTATTAAAATAATAAACAAGGATGAACTATGATAATAATAATATGGAATTAATTTTAAATAACTATATAAATAAATTGATTTATTAAAAGTGGGATGGTTCATTTTGATATGAAGAGAAAGAATTAAATAATTAATTCAAATTTGTTAAATAAAATTAATTATTAAAAACTTGGTTAATATATAATGTTCTGGATAGATGATATATGGTAAATAATATTAAAAATGTGGAAATAGAAATGTTTAAATGTAATTATAGTGACTTGAAATGTGTTTGTTTATAGCATAATAATTAAAATATGGATGGTAAATTTTAAAGTATAAAGTATAAAAAAAATAGATAACATGTGTTGAATATGGAATGGGATGAAAATTATTTGATGGGATTCTTGCACCTATTTTGTTGATACAGAGTGGTGTTAGTGGATATGTCTAGAGGTAGCAGAAATGTTGATATATGATGGTAATAATTATTTTTGTAGTGTCATTGTGTTAGGTAGTAAACCCTTAGGTTGGGAATGTGTACTATTATATATTATTTTTAGTTTATGTTATTTCATAAGTACCACCACCCGAGTCAGGTAACATGAGGAATACCCATATGTGGTTTTGTGTTATTGGTATACCCCCAATATCCAAGAAGGAAGTAATACTGAATGTTTTTTACTCCACCTTTCCCACTATGTTTTCAAGATGTAGTATATGATATAATGGCCAATGGTTATAACAATAGATTTTGTGTCTATTATGTGGGTGAATAGTGGAGACATATATGGGAGGATGATGGCATAAGGTATATACCCTTAATTATTATATATATATACACACACATATATATATCAATATTATGTTACAATACTTGTGTGAAGTTTTGGGTAAGTGATCCTTGGTGAGTATGGGGAATTAAATAACATGGTTAGGTAAGAAGTTGGTTCTACTATTTATTCACTGAGGTATTTATATATTTCTTCCACATTTTTATTAGAGGTTTTGGGGAGGATCCTACAGGGTGTACTTGTATTGAAAAAAAACTGACCTGAATTCCCTCTCAAACTGGTATCTGAACCGATCCTTGACATACTCGATGGTCGTTTTTGATCCCCATGGGTTGGAAAATAACACATGGGAACCAAAAAATATCCAGGGGAAATGATTTCACTCAACATGAAGCAACAACTTGGAACATATATACAACCTTGTTAACAACATAAGTGATAAATATATGCCATTACTAAAAACAAATAGAAAAAACCCAACAACCCAAGAGTAGAAATGATCTCCATGTACAATTCATAACACAAAGGACTACCAAAGAAGAAAAAACATCTACTATATGTGATTTCATGGGAAGGCTCCCACCATATCACCACTATATACTTAACTTAGTTGAGAAAATACCTTGATGGATCACTGCAGCGTTGTAACTTTCCCTTCATAAAAAGATATAACCAGGTCTATGCATCTCCAAAGGGGTACATTGGGTGTGATCTAATAGTATGAGTACGGTCTCACCCAGGCCTTCCTTATAAATTCTTTAAACAATAATCCAATCATGATCAACTTTAAAAAAAATAAATAATGATAAAATTTTAAAATTTATTATATAAAAAACATGTAATTTTTTTAATTTCCCTTTTTAAACATTTCCAAAAAGATTAGGTAATATAGTATCATAATCATTTCATATTAATATAACATAACAGATAAATCATGTAAAAATACAAAAAATCATTCACCATATATCATGTCAAATCCATGGAGGTACAACCAAAATAATACAGAATGAAAGTATCCCAAATCAGCCAAGAATCACACGTAACATCCCACCAAGTATCACAGTAGGTCAATATTTCTAGGACACTCATTCCTAACATAGATAACTTTGTACATGTTAATCCACTAGAAAAATACATCGAGTCTAGAGGGAAAAAGAAACACCCTAGAAAGTGAACCTCCCTATAGGTCTAGCAATTACATGGAACAATAGTCCTAGGGAGAAGAGGAAATCCTCCAGAGTAAAAACCCCCAAAGTGGATGAGACCTATTACTATACCATCCACATAAGTTTCCAAGGATTACCATGTCTGTTATTTTCCAAACTAGTTCATCAAACTATTTCCATCAAACTATGTTTTGAAAACTATTTCAAAAACCATTTCTAAATGATTTGAAAACCATTTCCATTTACAAAAAGTCAGGGAAATCATATTTTATTAAAACCCAGTTCCTCACAAATAAAAAAAATCGGTCATATCAGGCTATTTGATTGAATATTTTTTTTCAAAAATACATGCAATGCAATTCTTTAACACTAGCAAGAGACGGAACCACCTACCTCAAAAATAAGTTCACACATGCCCTCAATGGAAGCCTCCACAAGAAAGGATTAAAAAATGAAAATGGAGGCCCTAGAATAAATCACTACATCTTATAACTAGTCCAATTAAAATAATGAGTTATATATGAAGATAAAACAACACATACCTAAAGAACACACACCTTCCACACCATAACTAATTTGTATTGGTCCCGAGAACAAGATCACAAAATGGATATTGTGCGAAACAAAATGAAACATCACCAGGGATCAACAAAACCAATAAAACAATGCAATAAAAATGCTATGATCAATGTCAATGAAGATGAAAAAAGTATCTCTTACATGGAGATATGAAACAAAACCACCATGTCGATACAATTCCAAGTATATCATTTCAGATCTAACAAAGAATCCAATAATCACTAGAGAGGAGACCTAGGTCAAGAGAAATGAGGGCTGTGGAAGAATGAAATAATAATGAACTGGAAGAACACCTTAAAATACCTATCCATGACATTTACATTGTGTATAATACGTTTAGACATTATTTAATCCTTGGGACTCAAATACCCTTAAAAACCATCACCTCTTTATTAAAAATTGATCTTTTAAAATTATATGGTGTTTAACCTTTAAATTCCATATAATCCCTTCACAATGTATTCTATGTTCATTGAATATTCCCTTTAGAACTTATATGTCATGTACTACCATTACATAGTGTTTAATTCTCTTATAGATTAAAAAATAGCAGATTCATTACAAAAACCTAAAAAAACTCGGTCGTTCTCCATACATTAGAAGAACTATTCAAATACATTAAAAAATTTATACCCTGACTCCATTAATCTAAAAAAAAATCCCCTAACTCTAGATAAATTTTCTTATAAAATTCTCTCTATCCTTAGCAGTCCCTAGAAACACCCATTTCAGGAGAAAAAAAATTTAATAGAAGGAAAATTACCTAAAAGTGGGTGATAGAATTTTACAAACTCCCCAATATAGGAATTTTCATCACAGGGAAGTCATGTGGAAGAATGAAGTCCAGTAAAGAGGTGAATACATTGAAACCTCATCAATGATTCCTGATCCCATGTGTCATAAGAATTCCATCATTTCCACCATAATACTCTAACCAACCTAATAGACTAACCACACAAGACTTTCACTTGAAATTCAATGATCTCAATTGGATTCTCACCAAGAAAAACATCTATATCTAACTCCATATCTTCCCATCTCAGAATGTGAGTGGGATCATGATGGTATTTTCTGAGTGGAAATTTGTGGAAAAAATAATGTATTCTAATCTAATTAACCAAAAATTCCAACCGATATGTGACCTACTAAATCCACTCAGTGACCTTAAATGGGCCAACATATTTTTGATCCAACATTACCTTTTTTCCAAGATGACGTTGAACCAAACAAGGAGAAAATTTGGAGAAAACCCTATAACTTATGGAAAACTCCAAAGTATGACACCATTTATAAGATTAATATTTCTTTTGACTCTTTTTTGTAACTATAGACTAATGTATATTCTAAATCCTCTCAAACGTCTTATGAACCAAACCAAGACTAACATGAGAGGCCACTCCCACCTCTTCTAAAAAGGTTTTTATCTTCATGGGAGACCATACAGATATTTTAAAGAATCCATTTTTATTGATGAATGATAAATATTATTATATGAAAACTAATCCAATCCTAGATGGATATCCCATGATCGAAAAATATCCAAGACATAGGCAATAAGCATATCCTCCAAAATCTAAATAGCCTGCTCCGTATCACCATCTTCCTGTGGATGATAGGTTTTACTAAATCTGACCCGAGTCCCTTTTTCCTCTTGGGGAATCCTCTATAAACTCAAATTAATCCTAAGACCCCTATGTGAAACAATGGCATAAGGAACCCCACGTAACCTCATAATATCCTTCACATAAAGCTTACCCTTATCTTATAAATATGTTTCATTAGAATAAAATGAGATGAATTTGTCATCTAATAAATCACCACATAGATATAATTCCACCCTCATGGAATATATGGTAATCCAACATCAAAGTCCTTGGATAACTCATCCCATTTCCAAACCAAAACTGGAAGAGGCTGGGAAAAAAGGATTCTAATGATCTTCCTTTATTTGCTGGCAGGTGTAACAACAAGACACATAATAGGGAATTTCATGCTTCATAATCAGCCACCATAATCATCTTATCTTTTCATAATACGTCATAATAGTTCCCATATTAATTGACCATGAAGAGATATTAAAATCAAACAAAACCAAGATCCATACTGATGCCATACTTACAAACCAATTTCCAAAACTATGAATATCAGCTGAAGAGTGAAACTGACTTGAAATGATCTCCCTTCCATATAGGGTTTCTCAAATTCCTCTAAACTCAACATCCTACTATTAAATATGCAAAATAGAATCAAGGATATATGATGAAAACCAAACACTGGTCAATATCATACCTAAAACATCCTCTATAGTATCTAAATCAAACTGAGCCGAATGCCCCATAAGGTTCCACTCTTCCTTTGATTCCAAAATATATTGTGATGGAACTTTTCTACTAAGAGAATATTCAAGGACATTACCCTTCATAGAGGAGTTGGTAATATTGAATTGAAACATATAAAGGTATTAGACCTTCTTACTCTGTCTAATATTTAATTATTTCTATGAAATTATATAGATAAAACTCTTACGGTTTGAAAAGACTGTGAAATTCTCTCAAAATGACAATTCCACCAACACTTATGAACATGAATAACTATAAAAAGCTATAAATCAAGACTGGGGTAATTTTTATCATATCATTGAAGCTTATGAGAGCCTTATGCTATCACATAATCATCCTATATGGGCAAACAACCCAAAAAAATAACAGAATCATCACAAAAAACGAGATACCTCTTACTAGGCTAAAGGAAGATCAGAATAAGTGTCGATGTTAGAAGTTGTTTCAGATCATAAAAAGAAGAATGAAATTTTTATCCCATATTAATTTCATCTCTTTTCTAGTAAGAGTAGTTAAAGGAGACAAAAACTTAAATAAATTTTTGATGAGTCATCCATAGTATCCAGAAAAACCAAAGAAGCTCCAAATATCAATGAAATTTTATGGATCCTCCCATGAAAATACAAACACTACCTTCTTAGTATGAACCTATAATAAATTTATAGAAATGATGTTTCATAATAATTTTACTTCTTGAATCCTGATATTTCATTTTGAAATAGTTCTATTCCGATAGTGACTTATTTGTATTTCCAAAACCAAACTCATATGGTGTTATTGGTCACACTCAGATCTTGAATAAACCAAAATATAATCTCTGAGATGTACCAAAAAAGTGTCGAGACCCTGATTGAATTTCTAATTCATCAAATTCATGTATAATGCAGTTATGTTTGTTAGACTAAACGATATCACAATATATTCATATTGGCCATAATTTCTCATGAACTTTTTCTTTGGTACATCACACTCTTGAATTTCCAGTTTATGATAACTTGATCAAAGATCAATCTTTGAAAACCTTTTCCCCCTTTAACTAATCAAAAAAATCGCCCAAACAAGGAAAATGATGGTTATTATTAATTATTACCTGGTTTAACTTCTGATATTTCACCCACAATTAGAGTGAACCATTTTCCTTCCTGTAAAAGTGCACTTGGGATACCCAAGGAAAAACAGTATGGTGAAAAAACCCCTTTCCACTAGATCAAAGCCTGAATATTGATCAATTTTAGGTCGTTTGGTTCTATATGTTAAGAAGGTATCGATATCAGCTGTGTACCTAGAACCAGTTCAATAATAAACCTCACCTCTCTCTCTGGATGGAACATTGAGAAATCATTTGGAAAAACATCAAGAAAGTCCTAAAAATGGGAAGATCAACAAATAAAGAGATATCGTTGAGCACAAATGCTACCTCAAACCTCAAACTCTTGATCTCTAGTTAGGAAGGTCCAGTGTGAACAAACCATAGATCCCCATCCCATTAAAACACCCATGAGCGACATGTCAATCCATCCCAATCATGAGGTTAAACAAATCTAGACCGAGAATAAGAAAATCCCACACTAACTCTGTATTAGCTATAGATAGAGCACAAGAGGGACACCAAAGCACATAGTCTTTCATCTTCCCAATAGGTTTCACTAACTACATAACAAAGGACATTAGATTCATTGGACTGTTAAGAATATCAATAAAACAACCAGATATAAATTTGTATGTTGAACCAATGTCAAATAAAGAAACTGTTATCAAAGATGAAATAAAGATGGTACCTTTCACCATCACAATACCCACATCTATCTCTTCTAGAAACTAATCTAATATTTGAAGGTGCTTCACTCTTAAAGAATGCGGTTAGAGCCCTATATTATTTGAAGCATCTGACTGCACATTAGTACCCTTTGAAACCAATAATCCATTACCACATCGAGGTGTTGACATATCCTGATAGAAACACTACAAATGACTATAATGTCCACAATCATTTCACATATTTGTTGGTAAGGACATAAAAACCTAGTGATTCTGACTTTTCCACATTCTTAGAATGTCATAGGAACTCTACTATTTGTAACCAAAGGTGTCTAAGAGGCATAATTTAATGAACCACCTCCACCACTATTGCAATGATCTTTCAATTTCAACTTTTTCCCCTATCATGCTAATGAAGCATACACTAAGTGGATGAGAAGGGGAAGAATATCCAACCTTGTCTTTCATATTCAGTTATTCCATCATAGCCCCTACCCACTATATTTTCATATGTTTAATGCTTTAGCATAAAAACCTATGATCCTATGTCCAATCATAAACCATATAGGTACTTTTGAGATTTTTTCATGTCATTATTCACAACCTTTGGTAAAAACTGACCCAAATCAGCAAACTAATTGGTGTATGTGGGTACCAAATTCTCTGCTAGATGCAAAGAGAGGAACTCTATAGAATTCACCATCATTAGAATCTCTATAAAAAACATCAATAACAACAAAGTTTTGATACCCTTCCAGTATAATCCCATATTCTTATTCTCTTGTAATGTAGAATCCCAAGAATTCTTTTTGGGACCCACAAGTTGAAACACTTCACACTTCTCCTTGATACTATGAGGTGTATCCAGGAAGTCAAAGAACTGATAAATCTTGTCAAGCTTATCCTATGACTCCTAATGTTCATTCATACCATTAAAGGAGAGGTTTTTTTGTTATAGGAACTCCCATGATTGATCTATTTTTCATACTTCTCCTAGATGAACCTCAAGAACTAATTTTTGAGTTTACGGTACATTTTATTAAATAATAAGAACTACCTGTACCTCAATAAATTTATTATCCATTACGGGATTCCCTTGAGGATTTTCAGTTTCACCCTCCTGAGGAACTCATAGTATAGTAATCAAAGGCATACTAGTACACACTTAAATAAAATAAATTTTTAGACAACATAACAATATCAGTTCAAAATAGAAAAACCATAAGAAAATATTGATATTAATATAAAACCTCAAAATAGGAGATACACATCCCAACATCCCATGGTAACTTGAGTCTCGTGATAGAAAGTATAGTGAAAACACACACCATAATAGACATCTGAGGTCCGAAAAAACGTATCTACAGTGTACCAAATGTCCCATGAAAAGGACTCTTGTGGAAAGACAATATCTGATACCAAACTATAACAAACTGAACCGAATATCCTCTAAAATTCTTACAAGACTCTAATATTTACCTTTTTGATGGGTATTCATGATCCCCACGAGCTAGTGAATAGCACCTTGGATTCATAAAATGACCAAAGGGAATGATTTCCCCAACCTGAAGAAACTATATGGAAAATATACACAATAGAGACAACAATAGAAAAAATAAATATATGGAATAATTGAAAAAAATATTAGAAACCAAATAACTTGAGAGTAGAAAAAATATCCAACTATAATTACGACCACATAGGACTACCAAAATAGGGGAAAAACATTTAATCCATGTGATAAATTGTGAAGACTCATAATATCTCACCACCAACTACTCAAATTAGAAGATAAAAAAACCTCACTACCTCACTATAGTGCCCTGTATTTCCTTGCATCAAAAGACATAACTAGGTCAATGCACCACCAAAGGGGTACATAGTGTGTGATTTAACAGGCTTTGTAGGGTCTCACTCTGGTGTTCCATATAAATTCCCCGAGTAGTAATCCTATAATAATAAAATTTAAATAAAAGAAGGCATGATAATAGTTTCATAGTTTTTATTTCAAAAGCTTGGGAACAACATTTAATTCCCCCTTTTCCAAATTTTCATTTTAATTAAGTAAATTAGTTACAAAATAATTTCATATCTATATATCACAATAGATATATCATGTAAAAAACCAAAGCATTCATCACGTATCATGTCAAATCCATGATAGTATAATCAAAACAGTAAAAAGTATAAGCATCATAAATTGGCAAATAAGTATGGGTAAAATTACGTTAAGGGTCACACTAGGTGGGGATATCTTGAAAAATCATACCTAACACCGAAAATTACATATGCATCAATCCAATAGACATATTCATCAATTCTAGAGAGCATAGGAACACCCCAGTAAGTGAACCTCCCAAAAAATATAAAAATTCCCTAAAATAATAGTCTTAGGGAGAAGAGGAAAACCCAATGAGAATCTCCATGGACAAGGAAAGAGACATATTACTATACCTTCCACCTTAGTACCTAAGGCTTCCTCTGTGATCTATTTTCCAAAATAGTTGATCAAACTATTTCCATCAAACCATGATTTGAAAACTATTTCACAAAACCATTTCAAAATAACATGAAAACCATTACCATTTACCAAAAAAAGGAAAAAATATTTTATAAAAACCTAGTTCCACAAAAAAAAAAACAATCATATCAGATCATTCCATTTAATAAAACATATTATCAAAAAATAAGAGCAATGCAATTCCCTAACAAAGGCTTGAGACAAAACCACCTACTACAAAACGTAGGTGGCACATTCTCACAAAAAAAACATCCAAGATAAAGGATTAAACAATGAAAATGGAGTCCCTAGAACGAATATAAACATCTTTGAATCGATAAAATTAAACAAAATTGGTGATGGATAAGTTGAAACAAAAAATACCTCACGGATGCACACAATTCGCACCACAACCAACAAGGATTGGAACCAGAAACAAGACCACAAGATGGATCTAGAGAAAAAAAATGGAAATAAAATAAAGTATACACAAAACCAATAGCACAATGTGGTAATACTATGGTCAAAGGACACGAATAAGCACAAATGATATTTAATAGGAAAGATAAAACACAACTTCCTTGTTGATCCAACTATGAATGAATCAATCTGGATCAAATGAAGACTCCCAAATTCACTAGAGAGGAGGCCTTGGCTGAGAACAAAGTGGGATGTAGAAGAATGAAATAAAAATAAACTAATGCAGCACCCTAAAAGAACTTTCCATGACATTGGCGTGGCATGTAGTCTCTTCACACATCATGTAATCCCCAAGACTTAGATATCCCTAAAATCCCATCACCTTTTTTATTAACAACTAATATTTTAACATTACATGGAATGTAACATTTACACAGTGCCTAATACCTTTAAATTTTGTACCAAGTTCAAAATAGCTACCCTACATAACTTACACGTCATGTACTACCATTACACATTGTTTATTTCTCCTGTAGACTGTAAGAACTACATATTCTTTACAAAAAACTCAAACCAACTCAGGAATTCTCTAAACTTAGGGATAACTATGAAAATACATTAAAACATTTAAATATAGACTTCAATAATTTAGAAAAACATACATCCCTGTACTTTAAATCATTTCTCACAGCAAATTTTTTCCATATTAAAGAGTACCCAGACACACCCAATTCAGGAGGGGAAAAAATAAATGCGAAGGAAATTTACCTAGAAGTGGGTAACAGGATGTCACATGTATACTCATCATTAAATATATATATATACGATAATTATAGGTATCATGTTTATATTTGGTGATTGGGATTGGTATTCATAGACTGTTAAATAGAGTTAGCTGGTGTTCAGGGAGTCGTTTTCATAGGATTTGTTGGTTATTTAGTATTCATTTAGAGAATTTTATTTTTATAGAAAGTTATATATATTGTAAGATCAATTTTATTTTTTATATTAATTTTATTTTTTATTTTTTATCTATGATCCAAGTAAAATTATGAGGTCACTATTTCCTATATGTGAATTTTATACCCTTGGTGTTAGTCATAAAACCTTGACCTATGAGTGGCAGTATTCTGGGGTCACACTCATCTTCAATACTATCCTATTAGGGGTTCTAGTGAGGAAAGGTTGGGATAATCCTTATAAAACACCTAATGACCATCTATATAAACAATATGAAATCTTCACACCTCTACCTCAATAACACATTGACATTACCCAACCCACTAGGGCCTCATTTTGGAAATGGTTATCTGAGTTTTCCACTCTATGCTCACCTTTAATAGGACCACGTATAAAGTATATCACTGAGTAGGAATATCACACATGGTGAGAGTCTTTAGATTAATGAACTTGGATGAAACACACCCCTATACATATGACATAAAGATAGAAATGAAGATAAATGTAATATATAAAATTCATGTGATAATTCTAACATCCAAAATTTTAAACTAGTATATAATCCTTAATGAAAAGGATGGAAACACACAACTAACAACCAAAAAGAAAAAGAAAATCTAAGCAATCGATGTAGAGAGATCCCTACAACAAACTAATACTGATATAAACAACATTTTCTATAATAATATTGGATACCTCCAGGCACCACCAACATTGTTTCCACACTGGTCACAACCAAAATGTCCATCATATGTATTTTATATGAAATCTGTGGATTAACAATCCCATAAAGGTCTATGTATATACATACCCAGTCAGAAAAACTAGAAACAATAAAGGAATAATAATAAGAACTAAAAATCTAAAAAACAAAAAACTTGATGAAAAATATATCCTTTTAAAAAAAATTTAAATATGTTTTAAATAAGATAACATAATACATAATAGAAATTCCATTTTTTTTAGAATAACTATGGAGAAACAATAAGTATATCTAAGAGTATGATCTACCCAAACAAGGCCACCCACATCACGTCTCTAAAACCATAGTGTGGGGACCCCTGCCATGTTAAATGGTACATATCAATTGTTGAGGTAACCTATCCTATTGGGAAACACCGACCCTATTTGAGATCTTATGTTGGGGGTGGGGGTACCAAATATGTATTTAGGGGACCCACATGTCAAGTATGTGATGGGGGGGTACCAATACTATGAGTGATGCTGGGACCACACTCTGACAATGACTCACTACCAGGGGTACCAACCCTAAGAACACTCTAATCACCATGGGCGAACCCCATCCTCATCCCTATAGAGATAAGAATTATAAACAACATGAATCTTCATATTTCATGCCATTAATTTCTAATATAAGTTCACAATCACATCCTATATGAAAAAACACTTCGACTGTTCAACATATGCCCCCAAATTTGAGTCTAATTAAAAAAGATACAACAATCCATAACGACTAGAAAAATATATGAGATTTACTTAAGGGATAAGAACATGTATTCCCTTAAGGGAAATATTACCATGTACTAAATCATTACATGGAATGTAAGGGAATAGATATATAAAATGTGTGATAGGTTTCAAGATATGTGGGACTGGAGGGGCACTTTATGTGTACCACCATATCCTGTATCATGTGAGAGATGTAATACACAAAATTCTCAAGAGGGTAAAAAGTGTGTGTATCCATACTAACACCTAAGCATGTTCACATTTCAAATACTAAGATAGTTGTCTTAGGGGTATACAGAATGTGCACTAGGATATATGGTGTATGATATTTATCTTTATAAAAAACATATCATTGGATTCATAGGTGATACACGATGTGTATATATAGATCACATATAATTTGATCACATTCATCAAACATAAAACTATAGAATTACAAGAACTCTTCCACTAACATAATTCCCACATCTGATAATGATTTTACCATTTCAAAAGCCACTTCTAAATATGTTAGGCCTCCAGTGGTAGGTTTTCAAGTGTGACTTATAGAAAAAAAATTCATAAGGGGTTCTCAATCACTATCATAACCTTTGAACATCTCTGTATAGATGATCATATGTCATTGGGCCTTACCATGATCATTTATGACTATTTATTAATTCTACAATCCTTGATCCTTTCATCCACACCAACATCCAATGACCACAAGAAGAAGATATTGGTTTTATCAATGATCTAAATTCAATTCATCAAACCCATAAATATAACAATGGTTAGTGGTTTAATTATAAATAAAACAAGGTAATATCAATTAATAATAATTCATGTAGGGTTATTTGGTTTATGATGCAAAGGAATTACATCATTCATCTAACATAGATCCACCAATGATGAAAAATATGGGGTAGGCCATGAATAAAATAAAATCTAAGGCCACAATGAAAATTAAATAATTCATTGGGACAAGAAATAGAGAAAAAATAAAGAAAACATAATCCATGACAAAATTCATTTATTATGGAGAAAATATAAATAAAAAATACCTACCATGTTAACAGATCAAACCATCTTGAATAGTGTGTTGATTTCCAAGCTCATTGTTGATTGTACTCAAAGAGTTCACTCATTAGATCCTCTAGTATCTCTCAATGATATCATATACTTTTCTATATATCTCTATCAAGATATGGTTAATGGAATCTTGCCCTATAAAAAGATGTTAATGATGAATTTTAAGGGGGATTCAGGTCAAGTGATAGGTTAATCAATCAAGTAAATTAATTTATTCCACCACGATGATTCGATTGCTGGGATCCCAGTGTGAATGAAAGTTATAGCACCCAAAGGTAAAACCCTAATTATAGATGTAATCTCTACCTTATATTACATATATGAGTATACATTTTTAAGTAAAATAATTATCACTATGACTGCATGTATGTATACTAAAAATAATATATTATTTTTAATATATAATTTTTGAATCCTCGAGTCATCTAACTAAAAAATTAGCTATGTGGAAAACCTTTAAAATATAATTTAAAATATTTTGAAAGCTCAAACAATAAAAAATAGTTTCTATAAATCATCCCAAACTTTAGGGATTTCTTTCCTAGAAAATAACCACATACCCAAATAAGAGGGTTTATTGAGATTTCATCGGGTTCTCACACTCCCATGATCTCTCTTCTAGGTTCCCATGCTACAATAGGATACACTCTAATTGAATAGCTACCATATAAGGAGAATTATCAATCCAGTCCTGCATCACCAATATATAATCTATGAAGGAGATAATATCCTCTATTTCCATCTCTACACAATCAATGGTGTGAAATGGGTCATGAAATAATATATTTAGCTGTGAGTAGTGGAATATTTCATGTACCCTGTCAAATGGAATGGGTGACTCTATTTGGTATGAAAAATCATCTCCTCCATGAATGATCTGAAGTGTTCCAATGAATCTTTTGGATAAATTTCCTCCCGGACCAAATATTTATAAACTACATTGTGGTAAGACCTTCATAAATACATGATGTCCCTCCTCGATCTCCAGAGGACTATGGCAGTAGTTTTCATAGAGCTTATGACAGCTTTGAGTGGTATTCATCTGCTCTTAGATCTCCTAAACCTTATTCATCTTCACACACACCAACTTAGACCCCACCAAAGATGACTCTCCAACCTCTATCTGGCATAGGGGTGCTCTGTATGGTCTCCTTTATAAGGCCTCATAAGGAGTCATACCAATGTTGGAGTAATAGCTATTATTAATTTTTACCTAAACTAAAAGAAATTTATCCTATTATATTTAGCTAAAATTTTATGTGAAATACCTCAAAATATCCTCAAGAACCTAAACGTTTTTCTCAATATGGCCCTCAATCTAAGGGTGTATAATTGTACTCATCCAATACTAAAACCTAAAAAAATCTTAAAAGCTCCTCCATTAATAGGATGTAAATTGATTATTTCAATTTGAAACAATAATTGATGGTATCCTAAATTATTGGATGATCATATCATTAAAAAATCATTTTAAGATATCCATTGAACTATGATCCTGAATAGAAGGAAGTGGGACGAATTATTTAATTTATAGACGATCACCCTAAAAGAATCATGACCTCTAAATGATTATGAGGTTAAAATTATGAATAACATTAATATTACATCCCAATTCTACTCCAAAACTATAAGGGGGTTGGTCCAATTCTGATAAAAAATGAGGTACCCTGAAATAAAAACAACCACACTCAATTAAATACCATCCCAAATAACTATTATTTGTGGTTCTACTACATAATTTCCACTCTTAGATGTACCAATAAGGGTGAAGTATGTGTCTCCACTAGAACCTTCTCATGAGGAGTGAATTGAACTATTATAACTCATTGAAAGAAGATGATATGTTCCCCACCTTCATAATATATATCAACTACATTACCTGGGGATATTTGGTCACACCAAACCTCAAAATATTTGTCTCTCAACTAGATCTTCATCTTGAACTGAACAAGAGGAGGGGAAATCACCAATAATATTAGATAAGTCACTTATCCCCATTTCAATAAAGACAATTGAAATTAGTCCAATAGTTAAAAATATTCCTCTAATAATGGATAATTGGACTTCCTTCTAAGGGAATAAACCATCAAATTTCAATTTCTAAATTCATAGAAACTATAAAATATATAGTCATTCTGAAACCGAAAACAACATTTATAAATAAGGTTTATATCCATCTGAGTAATGATTTACTTTAAAACCTTATGGATTATATAGACTATAACCCAATCAATAATAAAGTAATTCCTCCAGGTCTTCAAGGTGAATAATAAAATTGATTTCTCTAGATCATGGGTCACATATTTTTTCTCATGAGTTCTAAAATATTTAGACTCATAAGAAATTAACATATATTTCTTTATCCTCACACAACCAAGAACACTTTTCACTCCAATACCTTCTCTTGAAGCATTAATATATGATTAGTCATCAACCTTTACATTGGATCCTCAAAAGTTCTCTAGAATTCTTTAACCCAAGTGAATGGTTGAACCTTCTATAAAAGGGAATTTATGGGAAAAAAATTTCTAGAGAATTCTTCAATTAATATAAAATAGTAACCTTCCAACCCAAGAAAACTATGCATATCCAAGACATTCTTGGGTCCCCCCCAAGATAGCACAATATTGATATTTTTTTGAGTCCACAAACATTCTATCCTATAAGATGACTAAACCAAGAAGGTGAAACCCTAAAATATTGAAATTATACTTCATGATATTTTTTTATAAATATTTCCTCTAATATAAGTGAATAAAAATACTTATTTTTCTTCAATAAAGGAAAACATTCCCCATTCTAAAAAGGGATAAAATATATAGTTTATCAGGCCTATGATTATAGTATGTGTTTTATTCAAACCAAAGGAAAATACCGTGATATCATAACAGTTATAGTGTCATTAAAATTCCATATTTGAAACATCCTTATGGATAAACTAAAGCTGGTGATATATATACCTGTGATCAAACATTTAAAAAAATCTCATATTTTAACTTGTTTAAGAGGTCATCTATGTTTCATAGGGGGTAATTATTCTTGACTGTTACTAGATTTTGGTTTCAGTAGTAAATAAAATTACTCAAGATCTTATCTATCTTAGACAAAAACAGTGAAACTAATTAGTGTGATAAAATGGGTGTAATGAAAACTTTTACTATAAGGTCCTCTGACTACACATTTAGCTCCCTGAGCACCATCAGGACTATATAATAAGTGGTGGGATATATTAAACATGTACTCGGGTGTTATTCAATGTATATATTGACCACCCAATGAGGAAGAAACCCTGAAACATCACCACAAAATTATTCTATGAAGTCCTCCCTTATGAACAAATAATGATCATCTGAGGTTCCAATCATACAAAGATCCAAACTCTATATATTTTGGGTTATTATATATAACCTCACCTGAACAATACCTTCTTGTCTCAACTAAAGGTTCCACCCATCCACAATGGATAATATCCAACGATCAGCTCAAAAGTACCTCACTATATGATTGTAATAATCTATCCATGAATTAAATCTATATAACCTGTATATAATAAAGATGAAATCACATAAATTCATCCCCACTATAATGAGTCCCCACAAAAAATATATCTCCAAAAATTGTAATCTCACATTACTAAAATATTTGGGTGAGTGTTTATTTCCTCTAGTGGGAGTTTTTAGACACATTGTTAGTTCAAGAGGATCCACCAGAATATATAACTCTTGAAATATGGATGCATTATAAAAAGAATATATCACACCAGTGTCTACGATTATGAGTAGATATAGTTTTTAACTTATAAAATATCATGAACCACTTGTTCATAACCCTCAATCTCATTAATCCAACCATGTTCTATACTACCAACCATCAAATTCCTGCATGGACTGACTGGGGGTGGAGGTAGTGGAAGGAGATCATATCATCATCATCCTCCAAGATCTCATACTAGAGCACATCAAAATCCTTCCCTAAATCCACCTCCCTAAGGACCACCTTGACCACCTATGGGAGGTCCTTGTACTCACCATTTCCTCTAATGCAGAGTCCCATAAACTACCAAACTTTCCTCTACTGCACAATAATTTGGATTTTCACATTTTATATGAACTCATTCCTCACAAGTAAAAAAATTCTTATCCCATGGGTGACTGAATCCTTTATGTGAGTCCCAAGATAATGGTACTTGGGTCTGAGTTCTCTTGTGAGGATTCCTTCAATTTCATGAACTTGATTCCTACCATCAAATAGCCATATCTAATGAATCTTCTCCCAAATGACTATTTCAAGCAGCCACTACCTACTACCCTTTACCAAAGAGCTCCAAATTCATAAAAATCTATCAATAACCCCAACATTAATGGGGATATTTAGTGGAATCAATCATACATGGATATATTTGTGGAGGTTTAATTTTCAATTTTTAATTCATAAGAATCCATCATGGATCATGTTAAGGGAGTACCTCATAATATTAGTGAATCCTGATTTATATTTCAGAATTAAAATTTTTACCTAGTTCAACTCTAACAAATATTAGATATGTCAAGTCCTCAACATCATCAGTTATTACTTATCATAAAAAAGATTTTTAAATTATGGCTATGGAAGAATCACTATATTTTGGGTCTTTATGATCGAGGTCCACCAAAAAATTATAACACCCTAGAGATTATAGGATGATGATACTGTTATCTATTTGGTAGGTGTTCAAAAATTGAATAATACTTACACCACTGTATCGAGCTAATCCTCAACCATCTGAGGGTTAGGAACTCATTATAATACATATAATATTTTTTTGTTGGAAATCATATAGTGTACTCAACCTATGTATATCTTCATCCTATCCCACAAGAATTATCATCTACATAGTATGTGTAATAAAATCAATCTAAACAATAAAAGGTGCGTTTTCTCACTAAAAAATGGGTAGAGGTAATATTTCTTGAATTTTTATTAGAAACATATCATGATATGTTCTCTAGATGGAAGATTCATCACCTAGATGGTTAATGACCCACAACTCAATCATTGGAACATTCATGTCTGGACCCAAACTTGGGGACCAAAATGGTTGTATTCATAGTGGAATTATCCACATTAATAAGATGGAACTTGGCCATAAAATCATATATGAGGTGTTTAATAAAATGAAAAATCAATGAACTATTCCTATACGATTTAAATTCCATTAATTTGTTCACTGCAATTGTTTTATCAGTGTACTGAGTAAAAAATAGTTTATCAAAGTCCTGGTTCATAGAAACATCATCCTCCAATATAGAACTATGTTCTCTATCATGAAATCCAAACTCAAGACCATTCAGACCCACACTATCATGTTTGGTGAAAAGACATATTCTTTAAAACTGGATTAGATACCAAGTGTGATTGCCCAAGCTAAAAATACGTAAATTTTAATAATTTAAACATTCAATCTCATAATAATCACACAATCACATAACCTAAAGGTTTGGATTATTTTGAGATTATCTATATAATAATATTATTATACATATTTCTCTATAGTCACCACATACTAGATCACCTTCTAGAAACCTTTGAGGTAATACTCATATTTATAACAAGGGGAATAGAAAATATAATAAAGGGGTTAGATAAAATGATCAGTATGGAAAAAACACATTAAAGTGTTATCAAGAGTTAGATCATAATTATATGAGAAACATGAAAATGGGATAGTATCAAATTAAGAAACCAATGATCAATAAGAGTTGTCAATCAAGCATAATAGAAGGACATATAATCTATGATGATAAAACATATAGTATGACACAAGAATATGGAATCATGAAACAATAATCATGATCCATGGGTCATAACATAAGAATATAATATAGAAATGTGGCATAAGTATAAGAATAATAATTCCAAAGAATTTAAACAAAGATTGTTGCATTGTGTTCACACTCAATCATGGGAACATAGTTAACCACATCTTGCCCACTCTCAATATTTTGAACATATATAACTGAATCATGTTCATGATCAGTCTTATGAACAAAGATAACTTTATTATTTCTATTCTCAATGTTGTGAACATAAATAACTTAATTTTTTTCCATGCTCAAAATTCTTAAAATAGCTCACAACATCATTTATATGCTCAATATTTTGAACATAGATAGAAACATCATGTTCAAAATCAATATTATGAACATAGATAATCAAATCACAACCAAGATCAATCTTACGACCATAACTTAACTAAAATTACACCCATATATAATCCCAGGAGCATAATATAACTATAATGAAATCCCCCAAAAAATAATTATCTCATGAGATATCAAACTTCACTAAAATAATTAGAGGGATATATAAGACCCAACCATAACATAATAGAAAACCATACATATTTATTGTAAGAGAAAATGAAAAATCTAATATTTCAAACATCACTTAATTAATTCATAGAAAATAGATGGGTTTGAAGGAAACAACCATATAATATTTCATAATATAACTATAGAAATAGAATGTATGTTAGTGTATGGACATATCCCCCACAATGATTAAAAACTTTTAAGTAAGGTAACCTAGAAGAAAATCTCCTTTATAAGTGGAAAACTTCAAATGGTACCACAAAAGAAGGGATCTGAAAATAGATCATTTGATTCCATGTGTTTAATCCCCCAAGGGAAAACAATTATATGGTAATTTATAGGGTAATTCATGAAAAATATTTTCCCCTAAAATAAGCACATTTGAGATAAAAAGATAAATCGAAGAGAAATGATATTTTTTTAGATATCATATTTATCATTTTCATAAAAGATGAAGTTATAAATCCCATTCCAAAGTCATTTTAAAAAAGGTGAAGTTAATTTTTTAAAAAAATAATATCAAATAATGGATCCTTGAAAATGGTATAAATTTAATCAATTAAAATGTAGACTGTAAGATAAATCATATTTTCATGAAGGGTAAACTATTTTCAATATTAAAAATATCGTTATTAAAACCCACACTGTTAAAATATTAGTAATTTTTTGTGAAAAAAAGTAAAGAGAAATATAAATATTTCAAGGGATAATAAATTTTTTTATATTTTCAACAAAATAAATGAAAAAATTTGTGAACATAAATTATATTTACATGGATAAAAATTATCCTTTAAAGAGGATGAGAATCATTCTTAATAATGCTGTAATTTTATGTGAAATAAATTCATCGAGGAAGAAGCTTATAATTAAAATTTTCAATTTCCAAAGAGGGAAATATAATGTACCATTTATTTTAATTTTATTGTATAAGAAACAAAATATAGAAGAAATAATTTTTATACAAAACATTATAACTCAAAGAAAAAATATTTTAGTTAACAAAATAACATACCAATTTAGTAACACTTGAATTGAAAAAACCATGAAAAATAGAAACTTTGATGGTTTTTTATATCCCTAAAATTTCAAGAAAGGTATGATAAAAAATCAATATGGAAATATATAGAAGACATAATATAAAACAAGTGGTTAATATCGTAGATATCTCATTAAAAAAATTTAGTTGAGAAACCCTTTAAATCTAGAATTCCAGGAAAGAGATTTGTCCTCTTATATAATAAACATAAACATATTAATAACCTATTTTAGAAACTTATTCATATATATTACAATATAATTTCTTCAATAATAACAATTTATTATATATTTATTGGTTATAATTTATTTTCATTATCAGATGTTAGTGATTTGGATGGATTCAAACAAAATATAAAATGTCAATATAGATTCCAATTATTTGATCACCAGTTCATCATTAATAAATTATCCAATTTTATAGAATAAATTATTTATAATTATTTATACTTTTATAATTATATTCCACGATATATTTTGTAGTAATTTTTGAGTAGGAAATTAGTGACAAACTTGTTTCAGTAATTTTTGATGAATAAAAGTTGGTATATTACTAATAAATTAATACGGATATAACATTTCTAGAACCTTAATAATGTCATAGAAATAATTTTAATTACTTAAATACTATCTCAAAATCATATATGTATTTTATTAATGATAAATTAAATATGTAATTTCATGGAGGCGGTAGTGGTATATCATTTTTTTCATAGAAATGAAAGAAGAATAGAATTGATTTATCCTTTAAAAATCATAATCACAATATAAATATAACATTTTTTCATTAAGTGACTATTTTATACCATTCATATAACATATTTATGAAAAATAAAACTCTTTATTCATGGAGGTGGTATCCCACACCTAACAAGAACAACTTTTTCATTTTTTATGGAAGGAGGAATGGTAGATAATGGGTTTTCCATGAATTTAAAAAACATTCAGTACACTAATAATAATAATGTAATTAAATTATAATGGATAAAATATAATTACGTATGGGAGGAATAATATCAAGTATAAAAATGATTTCATAGGATAAAATAATTATGGAGAAGAATTTGTTTTCTTTGTAGAAACATTCTTGATTGAGAAGATATTTGGGAAGACTATACAGACCAGAAGTTCATGAATGAAGGGAAGGATTGTTTTAGTAGTATAATAAGAATAATATAGGGATAGTTAATTTTTTTATGTATATTTGAATGGGTAGTGTGGGGATCCATTCATAAGTCAAGAGAATGATTTTTTTGTTATTGTTGTTTCCTAATATAAAAAAACATTCTCAAAATGGAAAGTAGATCCAAATTAGAAAATAAGGAAGCGTATGATATGTTAAGGTATATTAATACCTTAAAAGTTTATTTAGATATATTTATTTAACATTTTTTAGTGTTTTACCTTTATATGTATCACTCTTACTATTGTTACTTTTACCATGGTATCTAATATTTACCTCAATAATTTACTTTTTCCAAAAAAATAAAATAGACCCTATGAAAGAATTTATAACTTATAATGCCAAATATAAAATCAATTTTAATATATATAACTTCTAAAAGGGATAATTTTTTCCAAAATAATAAATGTTTATGACATTTAAAAACATTTTTAGTGAAAAAAATAACTTGTGTTCTAAAATTTCAAATATTGGTTCATAAAATGAAACTTAATATTTTAAAATTTATACTTTTAAATATAAAATAAATAATTTGTTAGGAGAAAGGGTTCATTATTATTTTTTCAATGTTATGTCCTATTGATGTTATAAAATTCCTGGTATTTGTAGAAACAATATTTGTCATTATTTTTCTAAAAATCAAAATTTTCTAAAAAATCCAAAAATTTCATCCTACGATTATATTGTAATTATAAATACAAAAAATAAATTCATTTTATCAAATTAAAATTATAAAAGTTATAAATTTAACATCTAAATAGATACATAAAATATAATAAACACTATTGTTATTGGGAAATGATTTTCTCAAATACTAACTTCTCTTTTTCTCATTTCCTATAAATTTATAATTAAATTAGTGTTAATATATTATTCATGTTAATAATATATTTTATCTTAATATAATTAATTTATTGAAATAAGATTCAGTACATATAAAAAGTAAATTTTAGAAAATTTACTTTTTTTCACAAACTGATCTTTTTAGTTACTTAGTTATAATAATTTAATTTTATCCATTCATTTGTATTGAAAATTAATTTTTTTATATAATAGTTAAAATTTAAAATATATGATATATATATATATATAAATATCTTTTTATATTAATAATTATATGCTTATATCAACCAAAATTGTAGTTATAAATCCCCTCCAAAATTTAACATAATATATAACTATAAGATAAGTAACATTGGTTGTTGTGGGTGGTACTCCAGATAAAATAGATATTATAGAAATTTATTTGAGTTTTACCTTATCTTACAAATAATTTCACTCAATCAATAATTTTTGATGTTTGGATTTGAAATTTTTTAGGTGAAACCATAGTGTAGATACATCCAATCCAAGATGAGAAAAATAATCTTCAAATAAAATAATTCTACAACTTAATGAAATTTATTTCCATTTCCACATAGATTTATATTACAATTACTCCTATTTATTATTTTAATTTAATGGATATATTATAATATTCAAATTTGATAATTTTATTATAAAGTTTCACAATTTCTTTTTTGTTTCATGTTGTGTTTGAAACAATATATTCAACATAATATTTATTTGAAGGGAAATTATACTTAGATATCAGAGTATTACGTTAGTGATCCATCCCTCCCCAAAAATCTAACTCTAAATTTATTCTCTATTTAAAACATGTCTTCAATAACACTCTGGCATGACCTGAACCACTGAGACCCCCTTAGGCAGTAGTAAACTGAGTGTAATACCAAAATCCTGCCTCTAATAGGAAAGGGACTAGTTACTATCATTGAGTAGACATAAAAAAAATGATGTGTTTCCTTGACTTAATACATCTGTACACACCACAATCCTCCACATAGGATATAAAAATGTAGAACATGTAAATAAAACTAAATTATATACCTATAATGCATGTGATAAATCTAATATTGATAAATTTAAACCACTAAATAATCCATAATTAAGGGGAATACAATAAATTACCAATAATTTAAAAGAAAAAACCTCAATGAACAAGGTGGAGAAATCCCCACAATGAACTAACTCCATGTATGAACAATGTTTCCTACTATTACCTAAGGTTACCACTAGGCTCCACTAATACCATTTCCACCAAGTTCATCAAAAAATATATTAGACATATATAGAATACATGAAATGTGATGGAAATAGTACCCTACATGGCTAAATATATATATAGTAATGAACTAGCCTGAGATGTTCATCCTACAGATGTCTGAACTGGCACATCACTGTCTCAAAGGGTGTTTTAGATCCCCACAGAGTGACAAATATTTCATGAGAATCACAATAACATATTTGGGAATGGTACTACTATTAATAATAGTAAATGAGAAAGAATAAATATAAAAAAATCATGCATGACCCATTTGTATGTCAGATTTCCTCACTAAAAGGAACAATTCAAGAAAAGATAAACATACAACAGAATATGAGATTAGTAAACAACCCAAAGAACAAAAAAACTCCTTTAGTACTTTGTCTCGCACCCCTATCTAGAAAATACACCAACCTAATGAATTTTTTTTGTCCACTAGAAACTATAGTTACCCACTATACGCAGAAATCAATAAATGCCTAATTAGTTAAAGTAAGACATTTAAAGGAACACACACTATAATTTCTAATAAAATAAAACCCAGACCTAAAAAATGAATTAATATGAACAACTAGATGATTTTAATAATATAAATACTAAACATATATGAATAAACACTCTATATATTTTCCAAGAAACTGAACTAGGAACATAAAACTAAGGTAAAATCGGCATGACCAGATAAGCACTCTATAGGCCACCAAAAACCATCAATTCGAAGATTCTGTTTTCAAATTACATCCTAAAAATTCTAGTTTTAAATATCATATAAAAATTAAAAATTTCTATAATGTTTTATAAAATAAATAAAAACATGTTAAAGTGTACTAAAAATAATTTTGTGAGAATTTTTCTTATATTAAAACAACTTCTTAGAAAGACCATTCCCCCAGCCAGTGCCTCTTGGCTAGAACGTAGTTTAAATTGATACTTTAAATTCATTTTATAATCACCTATATTTAGAAATAACCATATCAAAACTCTAATAGGTTTCAAAATTTTCCTAGGGTTTTCCAAAAAAACATCGAAAATAAACATTAGATAATATAGACTTGATAGACCAAAACCATGTTTCCAAAACCCACACACACTCGGAGTTTCAAAAAAAAACATGTACACTTTTACAAAAAAATCCAAAACCCTTTGGAAGTCCAAAATTAACATTTTAAGGAACACACCCATTTCAAACTCATTTATAGTTTTTAATAGATTATTACACAATACATTCCTTTTTCCTACTTTAAAATCTTTATTTAATCCATTTTACAAACAGTTGAAAATAAACCCAAAGAAAGAAGGAAGAAAGTACACAACCAATAACCACTATGTCAGTCAAAAAATAGGAAGAAAAAAAAAGAAAAGAACATATATTCAAGTTAATAATTTAGGAAACATGGGAAAAAATAGAATAATGAAAATAAAATACCCTAGAAGTTTCTAAAAGGATCCTAGTGTCAAGAATATAAACAATTATATCCTATTGTAAATAACATGAGTCAGAATGACCATAGGTTCACACAACACTTGACATGACAGTAAAAATTTTGGTGGATCACCTGGTCCTCCCTGGGCTCTCTTAGCCTCTACTAGGTATCTCTTTGTCTAAAACACTCATGAGAACACTCGGTTAAGGAGGAGAATCCTATGTATGGCCTTTCACATGCCCTGGAAAATGATAATAATAACAAATATAGGGCATGACATTATCTTTCATAGTCAGTTAACATATTTCCTAAAGGTCTACCATGTAAATTCAAAGGATATGTGCAGAATCAAATGTTCCTTAGCTCAAGGGTAAAGTATTTGAAAATATCACACACAACACCTATAACACCCTCACAATAGAAAAATCCATTATCAATGAATATAATTTGCATATACAATGCTCAAAAACTAACATCTCCTAATGGGATCACAAGACACTATAAGAATATGATATTAATAGGGGGTCAATAAGGTGTCACATCATTATTGAAATCTAATTTTCCATAAAATGAAAAAAATGATATTTTCTTTAAATATTTATTAGAAGTTTAATAATATTTTCCTCTTTCAAAACTCATCGCAATCTTCTCTAGATACTATGAGTTATTAAAACAATTTTTTAACTAAAGAGGTAACTGACCTTCCATGTTTAAAATCGTATTTGAAAAACATTCAGAGCCACAAAAAGTTTAAAAATCTAACACGAAGGGGACAAAACAACCTTTTTAAATCTAATATACCTTTTGAAAATCTCAAAATCTTTAAACACACAAAACCATTTACATAAAATCACCTAAATTTATATGAAACATTTCCTCAACAAAAATGGTCATCACATCCCTTTAAAATGAAATAACCCAATTATAAATTTTTAAAAAAAATAAAAACACCCAAAACCTAGTTTGAAATCCATTTAATAAAAAAATACGTATTAATAAGTTATACTGATAGTCACCACCACTTTTTAAAACCAATAATTTATTTTGAAATACAACCATCAATTTTTACAAACACTTGGAATGGATTCTCACCCCATTCCAATGTTTCAAACCAATTTTGAATTTGAGAGGTCCCTCATGGGTCATAAAAATAAGAATAATTTAAAATATTAACCATTTTAATACATCAATACATTAAAGTTAAGTAAAATAGTATGATATAAAAAAACACTGACCATAAACCAATGAAAATTGAGTTGGAAGCAACCTGTAGTGAGTTAAAACATGTCACCTTCAAAGGAAAAAGCTCCCACATATAAGATATAATCCCTCCAAACACTAAACACAAAAAATTTGAATTCTAAACCCATATATAAGATTTTTCATGACCCATCAATTACTAGGGATCATGGAAGGTAAAAAATAAAATTGATAAATGTACGAATGAAGAGATGATAGAGAAAAGAGTGCTTGCCACTTGAAAATCGCAAGAGAAAATGTATAGCATCAGAGTTGGGAGGAGTTTTGATGGGAGGGGTGGTATCACTAGAGGAGGGAGGCCCTATAGAAATATAATGAAGAAAATAGGGTTATGAGAGAGAGAGTGTGTTTTATATTAGGGGTTTTAAATTAAAAATAATTAAAAATAGAAAATAAAATCCAAAATTTAAAAAACATGGGAAGACCACACAGTTAGGCTGCAAAATTTTCCAAATCATGCACCTACCATGTATAAGGAAATACCTAACCAAACACTACACCACATGGTAAATAATATGAACTACACGATTGAGAAACCATGCTCTATTTTTTCTAAATGGAACTATAAAATTGTAGATCTATACTACATGCTTATCACATGACTTATCTAACCATTACCAAGTTGTGTGCCACACCCTAAACTCACCAAGGAACCACAAGGTTTCTCTTATGAATTGAATGGTTTGGGCATAACCATGATCCAACCATGCTAAAAAACCATATTGTATTAAAAAATAAATGAAAAATTCCCCCACATAAGGGTAAACACACTATTTCCCCTAGACAATGTTCCTTAACTATGCACTAAAAGCAATAGTCTAAATTTTCCATGATTTAGTATAAAACATTATGAAAAATTAAAACAATCCTTTAAATCATAAAATAATTTAAAATAAAGACCATAATAAAATGGATTGTGTAACAAACTCTCCACTATGGAAATTTCTACCCCTAGAAATTATTGATTCTAAGTAGTGGTAAAAGGGAATGAGTTTTGAGATAACTAATGAGAAAATGAGGTGTCCTAAAATAGCTTAGTTAATCCTAAAGAAAAAAATGATAATTAATATACTGGGAAAATTATCTATGGAATTAGATAATGAAAATTTATCTCCCCACCATTTCAGACTAAACTAAAATGGTGGAACAACCAAGAACCTCTTAAAACATTACTAGATAACTTCATCGAGAAGCCATATTTATGAAATCTCTAAATATAATCCCAAAAATCAACCAGAAAAATACATTCCCTAGAAATCTGTTCTGAATCCATAATTATAGCATCACTCTAAGGAACATCCATAAGGAAGAATAAATTGTATCCCCAAAACAAAGGTTCCAAGAAACCAAGGAGTATAATAACACAATACATTCCTCGTCAAGAAATTTCATAGTTATACCCTATGGTTCACATAAATACTAAGATGATATTCATATCAAACTCCTTGAAATGGTGTACCATGGGAATCAGCGATCTCATTCACACCGAAAGAGTGGAGATTCTTTTGTGATATATGCTGCTCAAGGAAGGAGAAGGCCAGATGCATACCAAGGGGTAGACATCACTAGCTTCCCACCACCACATTTTCAGCCTCATGAAGCAGCTGACTGGACAAGCAGGACACCGGGAGATATTACCCAAGGCTGGAGAAGGCATTCATGCCCATCCAGGGCCTGTGGGGATAAATCACAAGGCTTTTTTTTTGGTGGGCTACAACCAAGATGTGCCAAGCAGTGGTGGTGAAACCCACAATTTCCGTATTTCTTGATGACGAAGGCTGGTTTTGATCTTGGATTGCTGCCTATTGCTGCTGGTTTGTCTTGACTTCTTTATATGTTGTCTCTTTTATTCCCTGCTGGTGTAAGACATTTACACCTCGAGTCTGTAATGCTACTCTTATTTTTTAATAAATTCCTTTTGGGGCATGAATTGGGAAACCAATTCATGCCACCATCTTCTATAAAAAAAAATGTTGTACCATGGGAATTCTAATGGAAAACGCATCCCGATGGAATCCACATCCCAACTAAAAATAATATTACACTTCAAGTATCCATGTATTCACCCTAGGTTCTTCCTATATATGTGATACCAACCCACACATGACCATGGTCTTCACCATATAAGGTAAAAAATAAACATGAATCAATGAGGTATGACTAGTTACTAAAAGAAACAACTCCCATAATATGAAATTGAATAAGAGCAAAATAAAAGACTATGCCAAGGCCTCCTAAGTCTAAAATTCTCTTAACCCAATGAACAAAAATCCCAAAATGACTCATCAGAAAAAAAGAGATATAACCCATCCCAAAAAGGTCACACTAAACAATGGAAACTCACCTATAAATTCAAAAATAGGATCTCACATAAGAGAGTCCAAGAGAAAAACTAATCCTCACTAATATAGCCATTAATCCAAGGCTGAGTTGTCTAAAAAAGTGGGAATTATAGTCTCTAATGGATCCACTAAAGATACATTTCATCAGATAAATCCAAAATATATCCCTCCAAAAAAGGAAACCACACATGACACTCCATTCATAGCCTTTGAAATGTTAAATAGAATAAGTATGAAACCATAATATAGTCATTATACTTCCACAGTAGACCTTTCTAGAAGGATTACATCATACAATTCAAGACAAATACCCTTACACAATAATGTACCTAAATTTACACCATGATACCCCCAAAAAACACAATTGACAATAACAAACAAATGTATCACTAAAAAATGAATGGTTTTACCAAGATTCCATTTTGAAGAGAAGGGAACTATTAAATTTTGGAATTAATCCATTCAAAACCAATCTAAAAACATTTTAAAAATTGAAAACCCAATGCCATTATTGACTTTGTTAAATTTAAAATGTTTTCAAAACTTATTTTAAAACAAACACCACTTTCTTTAAAACTAAACACCATTCTAGGTTTCAACATGAAACATAACCTTCCCGTTTGAAATAGTTTTAAAATAAATTAACCTTCTAAAATACATCATCAAAGGGTAATATACCAATTGGGATACACATAATTTTACTTTAAAGAGGAAACCCATCACATAAGACACCATGTACACTTGATTATAAAAATAAACCTCACATAAAACATTCCAAAATTTTAAATTAAAATCATCTTTTCAAAAAAAAAGGAAACTAAAATTAAATTAAAAACAACTATAAGGACTTGTTTTAAAATAGAAACCATTTTTTTCTTATGAAACCCATTTATCACCCACAAAATTGAATTTCACATCCCAAGACTAGCCGTGACCTCTAGACCATTTCCCTCACACACACATGGTAATATAAGGGATAACAAGTCTAAATGACAAAATCTATATGGATGTGGAACCATATCTAACATGGAAACATTATTGAATATTCCATTACAATAATTCATTGGTCATGATAATTTATTGGAAATTATCTATTAGGTTTTCATAATGTTTTTCATTCCCTATATTCCAACCACACTCTTCAATTTCCACTTTTCCATCTCCATCACAATATCAAACACGACCCCCAAGGAAACTCAAAACATTACATTGAGGATAAAACACCACCGAAACTAGATTTATTCCATAATACAACAATATCATCAAATGAAAAACCATAATCAAAGAAAATATCCCAAATACCCATGGAAAATCAAGGCTCAGTGCGAGAAAGAGTTTATGACACTCTCCCAATACCTACCTCCCAAGTCCTGATAATCATATCTCGAATTTACCAACACACCAAATAAAAATAGGGAATTAAAAAACCTAGGTCCCAATAATAACCAATACCTTAATACAATTTGTAATGAATTTCCTTGGGTTGACTATTCAATAGACACCCAAACTAGCCCACTACTGGCCCGAAGGGCACACCCAATATCCAAGGGCTGAAAATTAGTACCTGAGAATCACATGAACACACATGGGAATGGTTTCACCCTATAATTAGAGTAAATGTGGTAGAAGGAATATATTAATAACCCAATATGACCCATCAATAATTTATACATCCATGTCAAAAAGAACATTACGGGAAAAGATAAACAAACAACATAATATAAATATAGTAAACATATTGAGAAAGAAAGCCTCCCACACCACCCAGTCTCCCTCCACTGTATGTAAAAGATGCCCACCCGATTCCTTGTCTTCAGAAACCCGTATCAACAGTTACACCCCATATATAAAAAGTAGTTAAATCCTAATTTTCTAATGTAAAACATTTAAAGGCACACACACCAGTCATTTTAGAAAATTATAAATTGGTTTTACCAAAATCAAGTAATAGGAATATCTAGCTGAATTTAATAAAATAAAGGCTAACCTTAGATTAATCAACACTCTAAAGAGTGTCTAAGAAATTAAACTAGGAACCTATGAATTAGATAAAATAGATTTGACCATATAAGCACTCATTTGGCCACCAAAACAAATTAAATATAATAATCCACTTTCGTGTCACATCATAAAAATTATATTTTAAAATATAATAGAAAAATAATAAATTTTTAATATGTTATACAGAAGAAACTAAATTACATCAATGTTTGCTAAAAACTCTTTTCATTGTTTTTTTCTTAAATGAAAATAATCTCATGAAATATGATTTTCCTTGGACAATGTCTCTTAGCGAAAACACCATTTAATTTCACACATTAAAATAATTTTATAACCATATCTTTTAACAATTACTTATTTCAAAAGACAAATAGGTTCCAAATTTTTCCCAAGATTTTTCAAATACACATTGATAACCAAATTTCTATAAAACTAGGAATTATTTTCAAAGAACATGTTTTCAAAACCGACACACACTTGGATTTTTGAAAATAATAAATATCCACTTTTATAAATAACATTCTCAACCACTTTGGAAATCAACAATTTACATTTTTAGAAGTGCACCACTCTTAAACCCATTCATAAAATATGTTTAAATGATGATAAAATCATGATTTCCATTTTACTTCTTTAAAAAAAATTCAATACCTTTTCAAAAAAATTGGAATGACACACAGACATAGAATGATGAAAGAACACATATGAATAACATAATGTCAGTAAAAATATAGAAAAAAACAAATTTTAGGAGCATATGTGGTAGTCAACAATATTGAAAACATGGGATAAAATCAAATCATCAAAAGGAAATGTCAAAAACAATGACAAAAAAGGATAATAGTGTAATGGATCTAACCAAAGAACTCTATTGTGTTTTAACATGACTAAAATGACCATAGGTTAATGTAGCACTTGACGTGACTATAAAAATTTGGTGGCTCACATGGTCTACATTGGGATCTCTTAGCCCCTAGGTATATATTAGTTCCCAACCACCAATTAAAACTCTCATATTTGGGGGAGTTCCCTTTATATGGGATTGTATATGTCTAAGGAAACTATCATATTCACCAACCATGGAGAGGGAATCGACTTCCTTAGTCACTTACTATATTTCCCCAAGGTCTACCATGAAAAGTCAATGGAGGTATATACAATAAAAAATTCCTAAACTCAAGGGTAAATTATTTTACAATAAATCAAGTAACAACTCCCACATCCTCTTAATAAGATAAATCATGATAAAAAAATAATAATATTCGTATACAATAAGAAAACACCCCCTCATGGGATAACAACCCACTATGGGTACATGAGAATAACAAAGGGGCACAAGATGGTATCATCTCATTTTTGAAAACTTATTTTCCATAAAATAAAAAATGATCTATTATTTAAAACATGTTTGGAATGAAAATAAATTTCATCAATTTCAAAATAAATCTTAAACTAATCACTTGGATAAGTTTTATTAAAACACATTTTAAACTCAATAAAAAACTCCCCTTCCCCTTTTTAAATCATCTTCAGAAAGTTTTTTAAGCTACAATGATTTTCAAAATCTAATCCATATGCAACAAAACACTCTTTAAATAAACAAAAATATTTTGAAATATAAAAATAGTTAAACACCCTAAATTTTTTAAATAAATATCACTAAAATTTATAAAATAGGTTTCCACATAAAAATAATGGTTATTACATCCCATGGAAATCAAACTACCCATTTAAAAAAATTAAACACATTCAAAACACCCAAAAAATGATTTGAAAATCACTTAACACATTATTAATTTTTGAAGCAGTAAGGTGGTTCTTTACACCAATTTTTTTAAACCAAATTGATTATTAAAAAGTAAAATAGGAAATTTTATAGACACTTGGAATGAATTCTCATCCCATTCCAAGGTTTCAAACCACTTTTAAATTATCTAGGTCCATCATGGGTCATACATCAATAATTATTTTAAAAGATAAATCATTTTAAAACATAATTTATTTAAAATAAAGTAATAAAAATATATGAAAAATAAACATCAAGCTCAGATAAATCACGATAGAAGCAAGCAACAATGAGCCAAAATATGTTTTCATCAAAGGTGAAGTATACCACATGGAAGAGAGTGTTCCTTTAAACCCTAAACACTAAAATTGAAAATTATAAAGTTTTCCCTAATCCTATTCTCAACCCATTTATGATTATGGTTTATGGAAGGGTAAAATCATTGGGAAAAATTTAGTAATAAGAGAGGATGAAGAAGGGAGAGATTGTCACTTGAAGATTGAAATTGAAAATTTTGAGGATCATTTGTAGAAGGAGGTCCAAAGGGAGAGGGTAACATCATGTGGGGAGGATGGAAACCTTGGGGGAATAACATAAGGGAAATAGGGATGATCAGCGGTGAGTGTTTTGTATTAGGGGTTAAAATAATGAAAATTAAAGAAAAATAAAATCTAAAATTTTAAAATCCTATGTTGACTGCATGGTTAGGCCACATAGTTTTTATAACTTTTCCCAAATAGTATACAGGGAAATTTCTAGACAAACCCCACCCAAAATGGTTTCTCCTCAGTACTGCATAGTTGGAAAAACTGTGCTCCAATTGTGGCTAATGACACTCTCAAATTTTATATCTAAACTGCAGTATTGTCACATAGTTTATCTAACAATGTGCATGTTACATGCCACACCATAGACTTAATAAGGAACCATATGGGTTAACCTAGGACTCACATGATTTAGACTTAATCCAACCCCATAAATTAAGAAAAACACATTTAGTGCAAAAATTAACTAAAAAAATCCCCGTATAAAGATAACAACACAATTTATCTTAGATAGTGTGATGTAGATGTGCATATATGGGAAAAAAATAAAATTTTATATGTTTGAGGATAAAAATCAATGTAAAATTAAAACAAATCACATAATATATTCCCAAATATGATTTAAAGAAGAGAACATGAATCATGGGATAAACTATTACTCGAAAATATCCCAACTACTAGAGAACTAGAAATATACCATTAGAGTTTGGTCTACCAAAAATAGGAAGCCAATGTATCCTATAAAGAATTGTATCAGGGAACCCATGCCTCACTAAAGGATAGGTATCAATTCGGGGGGTAATAAACTCCTGTAAAGAACCCACATCCCTTTTGATCTCTTAGGGTTGAGGGAACCAAATCTATAGATAGAGAAACTGCCCATAGATTATATGGGGGTCAGGGGGTATAAACCCTATCTATGATGTGCAAAACCCATTTCTTTTCCTCAAGTCTACGCTAAGTTGTACTAACCTTAAAAATGCATTGATATCCATGTTCAAACCCTACCTCTTTCCATACAGAGCTATGATTAGTAAATTAAACAAATCACCACACATCCCACCAATGATTTCATAGGGAATCACACAAATGCATAATGAATTAAATAATTCTCATGTTGGGCCACAAATGTTCCCAGATATGTGTCCTGATCATATTGATATAAAATAAATAATTCCTGGAAAAGCACATAATATATACTTAAAAGGTACATGAGGTGTATCTCTTATGGGGAAACATGCTAGTGTACTAAGTCATTACACAATGTGTAAGGGTTTACCAACATGTAATGTCTGATATTTCATATGATGTGTGGGACCAGTTGGTTACATGGTGTGTACCACTGTAGCACATGTCATGTGAGGGATGAAATACATGGCATGTCCCAAAGGGTACACAACTCATGTGGCCAAAGAACCACCTAGGATTGTACTACCTATACACACTGAGTTAGTCATCTTAGGGGTACATGACATGTACACTAGGATAAATGGTGTGTGATATTTATCTTTTTCCAAAATAGTAGCTTTCACTAACTAGGTGATACACAAAATACAGATCTAGATCACACATCATTTGATCACACTATTCAAATACAAAATTTTAGAATGCACAAATATCCACCACCACATCACTTTCCCCCCTGATTGAGCCTAGAACTTCACTAAATTACTGGTTCAAGGATTTATAGACTCCAATGATAAATTTCATGGTGTGCCTTGTTGAAAAAATGATTCAAAAGGGGTTTCATGGTCACCCTTATTGAGTTTTCATGACACTTTCTTGATAATATTATGTGGTTACATCTCCCAATGATCTAGAATTTTTATTCACTAAATTGAAACACCTGAATCCTTTCCATCATTCCCACACCCATATATTACAAGACCTATATAATAGTTTTCTTATTGATATATACCAATTTTAACAAATCTATAGCCATAATTATGTCTAGTGGAAGAACCATGAAGAAAAATAATGCTAAATGATGAATAATATTACTGAACAAATTAGTTAGTGTATAGTGCCAGGGTCTTGTCATTATTTTTTAGTCATGGATCCACTAATGAAGAATAACCAAGGGAAGGTAGTACATAAACAAAAATATCAGGCCAAAATAATTATCAAATAATTGATAGGTATATGAAATGGAGAAAAAAATTCAATAATATTTAATATATGAAAAAAATATTTAAGAACATACAAAATTGAGTTTGATCAAATTATTATGATGACAATATTGATTTCTGGGTGTGTTGTTGATCTTCCTTGAAGATAACATTAATCAGATCCTCTGGTCCCTCCAAATTTCCCCCATTTATCTCTCTTCCTATCTCAAGCTAGGTTTAATGATGAATAATCATAGTAAGGGGGGTTAATGATATATATTAAAGGGGATTTATATCATGTGATATGTTAATCGATCAATCAATTAATTCAATTAATTTAATCAGTTGGTTCTATGACATCAATTCAATTATGGGAATCTTAATGAGAATGATTGTCATACCATCATAAGGGTAAAACCCCTATTAAAAGTGATTTTTTTCCTCTTATTACCTATTTTAGGAACCATTTTTAATAAAAATAATTAGTGTAAAAAATTAATTAATGAATAATAAGAGTAATACATTTGTTTTAATATTTATTTTTTCAAACCCTGTAACCCCAAGATTGAAGAACTAGTTTAGTGAAAAATCTCAAAAGTATTATTAAATATTTATTATATGTTTAAATAACCAATAACCAAGGTCACTACACTTCTAACCAATACTTATCCATTGAATAAAACAATAATGAATTAATTATCATATGATACAAGAAAACTCAAACACAAAATTCTTATATATCTATATTCTAGGCTACGAGATCCTCTATCATCCTCTACTAATTATGACCTATCGATCAACATCATTATAAAATTTTATACCAAGTTTATTAACTACCACATTAACATTCCAAAAAATGTAAGACATCAAAAAAAGGCATGATTTTTAAAGGACTCCAACCATCTTTTCTAACGCAAATTTAAATCCCCAAAAGTGATGATATACTGTGGGTTCTTATGATCTATGAATACTATAAAAATTTATTCATAAGACAATGTTGTCATATATTTAGAGAAAATATTACCACTTTAATCTCAATATCATGGGTGGAATAATTATTCTCATAAGGATGTTACCAATGATACATGTAGGAAATAACTGATCACTAATGTATCAAGACACATCTCAAACTAAGATAATAAACATAACAAAAGAAATTAAATAAAAATACTTCTTCCTAGAAATATATTTGTAGTAGCATTGATAAATTTATACATAAAATACCCAAATACTAACTATAATTTATCTTTCTATTTAAATGTTTGATCCTTTAATATCAAGGTTTTCAACAGTGCTGAAATTCGATAGAAATTGGACAAATAATTTTTGTAAAAGCGAACTAGATTGAGGAAACTAAACTTCTATAAAATGTTATGGGTTACTTCCCAAGATACAACCACCTCAATCAACAATGGATCAGATTTTAAGCATAGATAAAACATATCATATCATATGAAATGAAAATCACATGTTTAGAACATAATTTATTTACCTTTCCATTAAATTAGTTTCATTGAAGGACTTATAAAACAACCCCCATATTCTCAACATGGTAGACCTCTAATCTGGAATACACCTAGATATCATTGATGGACAAACCAAAAACAAATCTAGGGACACAATGAACACTAATTTATTACTATCAAGAAAATAATAGGGGTTTTATGGCTTCAAAAGGAATCACCATGAACTAAAAGTGATTATAACAATACTTAAAGTCAGACTATAAGATGTCCTCTTTCCTCACCCTTGACTATTTTTACATAGAAGAAAAATCAATAGTTGAAAACTATCTTGATACCTTAAAATTATCAAATAATTATTCAATATTTGGGAGGGTATATTAGTTCCTTACCATTACAATGTTTAACTGATGATAGTCAATGCACAACCAAAAAAATTTATCCACTTTTTTATAAACAACATATGATTACTAGAAGGATAAATATTGGTCTAAATGAAATATTTATGTGATATATAATTTATTTAAATGTTAAACTATTATATATTTTAAGGATATATCTTATTATAATACATATAAATCAAAGAATCACTAGTTTGAGATTGTATCATTAATTTATTTCCATGATGAGGGGTAGTTTCTCAGCCTCCTTGGGAAAATTATCTATAAGATTCTTCCCAGATCATAGTAAGTCCTTTACCTACACTTCCCCTAAACTCAACATCGACCCTAATAAATGTGAATAAAGAGACTATAAACATCAAAAATCCATTAAATAATCACTCTTTCTAATAAACATCACATTATCACCTTACACATAAAAAACACTATTATTTAATATATATCAGTAGTGAACCATATATAATAAAACTAATACATGAAAATAATCAAATTGTATGATTATATTTGAAACATGAATAACTCTCATAGTGACTGAGGTTTCCCAATCATTAACTCATATCCTCAATACACAAAAAACAAACTAAATAGACCACCAATAGGATTATAAAACACTACCTTGGGTCCCAATGACTGGAAAACGATGTATGTAATAAAGGAGTATGAATATTATAAATTAATAAAACAATAAAATAGTTTAGAATTGAGAAATATTATATATATAATTATCTTTATCTCCTCCGTCATTGACGCTCTATGACATGAAACTATTTGTACACTATATATATACCTTACTATCCCTAAAGATGTCCACCACCTTATACACACTAAACATAAGGCCCTTAAAGTTAGGGAATATCCTAGGATTATTCTTTACTTGCTCTATCACCCCTTTTCTATTTAAAATCTCAAGGAATAAGTACCTTCTAGTAAGTCCTAGAAGGAATATACTATTGAAAAGGCATTGAAAAATGCCTACCTATTCTAATATAACTAGTAACGATGTTAAAACACTAGAATAATGAACAAACTCATCCTTTACAAACTCATAGTAGAGGTATAAGAACTACCATCTCTAGAGAAATTGGGTAATGAAGGTAGAGAGTGACTTCTTATAGATCAAAACACCGATGATCTGGATATCAGAGAGGTCCTCTTCATAACTCTACTCCACAAAAAACTACAATGACTCCCCTCTCTAGATTAACCCATACATTCCAATATCTTCTCAATAACCATAGCATTAATCAACACCTATATACATGGACAACATAAAAAGGGTTACTAAATACTAGATATTTAGGTGAAAATACACATAAAAATGTTTTGATATGGCCTCATTATTTGGAAGAAGATTATAATAATATCATAAATTTAAAATAAACATGTTACCAAGCCCACTCACACTCACATTACCCTATAGGATGGTGAGAAAATTATACTGCCACCCTTTATTCCACATCAAATATATGATTTATTTCAAAAATGACTTTTACACTTCTCCTAAATAATCTTAGTCTCCTCATGATCATTACTATAGATGATTAACTACTACTTATAAACAACTCATGACAAGTTAACTTCTAATAAAATATAATGCATAAACCATACTCAAATTAACTCAAATGTAATCTCAATATCCTCTAAATATTAATTCATTTAGTGGTTGGATATTGACCCTTTATATTTTTGATAAATATAATGTCTAAACTCCCACAAATATTTCCTCAAAAAAAATCATCCTTATAATTGACCCACATACGATTCACTAAAATATTATACTATACCTCACAAACCAAAACCAGATGATGATTCCCTACACCAACTACATCTATAAATATAGTACAAAAATCCTATGCCTAGGATATGAAATTCATTTAAAGGTCTTATAATTTATTTTATTTTAAATCATTGATATATTTCCTAATTAATACATAAGAGTAACAAGTATGACACATGTTCCACACCTCAGTCTCTACCACATAATCTATAAAATCTCATTTTATTATGTTCAGTAAGACTACAGTCTTTATATTGAGTCATAATGGCCTTGTTTGTATCTTAACTAGTGTCCCTTTCCCACATCATAAGCTAGAATTGAATATTATTTTTCCCTAACAATAAAATACAATCCTCACCAGTTTCTAACTCCAAACATAATAATTACTAAAATAAAGACTTTGATATCACCCTTTTACATCCTTCCACCACTACAAAACCTTCTAGTTTGGCAGTGAAGATCAAAGAAACCCCTAAAACACACCTCCAATAGGCCATGGTTTAAAGAATTTTTTGATTATATGAAACCTAAAAATGTGAGAAATTATCCTCATTATCCTAGGGTTGATAACATAATAGACCAATTTAGGTTCCCCAAACCCAGAATCCTTGTTCTGGTGATAAAAACACATTCTTTAAAAATTAGACTTCATAAAAACTGAAATTAAAAAATGAAAAACTTATATTTATTTTATATAATTTCGAGATTTCAAAAATTATAACATGAAAATAATATAAAAAATTTAATAATTGATATATTAGAATATTTTTGGACTAGTTACAAAAGAACTTATTTAACAATACATGTAAATATTTATAAATAACTGAACCACACTAAACTTCCTTCTAAAATTGTCATTAGTCATACCCATCTTCATAACCTAGGGAATATAAACATAATAAAGGTGAAAGATCAAATGCTCAGTAATGGTAAAACATATCAACATGTCATAAAGGGTTAGATTATAACCATATGATAAAAAATGAGAATAGGAGATTATATATTATTAAAAATAACATTGAACAATAAGAGTTATCCATAAACAATAATAAAAGGAAATGTAATATATAATTAAAAAAAATTACCATGGAATAAGCATGTGAGATAATATAAATGGTTTAAGGAGTATAATCATTTTAACATGAAACTAAAAGTAAAATTTATTGGAAATAAAGAATATCATGTAACTATAGATCCAACATAATCACATAAAGTCCTAACATATTGGATCAAGATTCATGTTACTACCTACCATGACATAGTGGATCTAGAATCACATTCCATCCCCTAATAACATACTGAAATATGAGTCATGTCCGTGACTCCCATACTTATCTCATGAGATATCATAATGTAACCAATGTATTGGAGGGATATATAATTTCATTAACACATATCACATAATGAAATCCATTTATATGTTTTCTATAAGAAATTAAAACATTCATCTTTCAAAAATCACTTAATTAATCCATGAAAAGAGGAAGGTTATTTAAAAAAATACATAGAAAAATTCATAAGTCATTTAAATAAAAAAGGTGTATGGTATCATAAAGACATATCCCTAGTGAATCTTAAATACATTAAAGAATATTTTCATAGATTAAAAAAACCTTTATAAAATGAAGACTTTGAATCATACCGCATAAGATCTGATCAAGAATAGGATAATTGATACCATGAGTATAAAATTAAATAAAATAAATATAAAGGAATTTAGTGGGTAATTCATGAAAAATAATTTCTAAGGTAATTAATACTTTTGATATAATTATGAAAACATATGTGAAACTATAAAAGTGTTTCTGGAAAACAACTTATACATTATCATAACATATGATTTCATAGGTCACATTAAAAAGTAATTTTTAAAAAGGTGAGGTGAAAAAATATGAAAAATATAATGTTTAAAAATAGACTTAAGTAATGGATCCATTAAAATTACATAAACTTTATATAAATTAAATGTGGAGTGTAATATATAAAATAAAATCATGAAATGAATAATATTTTTTATATTTTTAAAATACCTTTGTTAAAACCCACATCATAAACAGAGAGATAAATATTTCATTTGAATAGAGGAAAGAGAAATTTTATGTTCAAAATAATGAAAATGTATTTAGATTTCAAAATAATAAAGTAGAATATTATTGTGAAGATTTATTATGGATAAGGAATAAAAAGAACCCAATTTGAGAGGATAATAATTGTTCTTATCATCATAAAATTTTATAAATAAATAATTCCATTAAAGAAGATGAATTTTATGTGAAATATAATTCCATATAAAAATTAGGAAATTAAATATAAAATCATCATTGGATAGATGAAATCGATCTTTTGTAACCATATTCAAAGAGGAATAATTATGACTCAAGAAAAAAAGTCAAGACAAGAAAATCCCATACAAAGTTAGTAATAATCGAATAAAAAAATAGGATGGTTGGATACATGAAAAAGAATTTTAAATACTATAAAATAAATAATAATAATAATATAATCCAATAGGGTATAAATTACACCATATGAAATAATAATAGTTCTTAAATATGAAAATATGCCTAAAAATGTAAATTTAGATAGAAACCCATACAAACATCATAATTCACGAAGTAGGTTATATTTGAAAAGGTTTTTTATTATAGAAATGAATTTAAATAGAAAATAAAAATTAAAATAAATATAATAAAATAATATTAAATAAAATAATCAACTTATTATAATAAATTTGAATAAGAACACTCATTATTCAATAAACAAAAAATGATCTAAAAAATACCTTACCTTTACGCTCAACTTCGATGAAAGTGATTTATCCTCTTATATCATATAAATAGACAACATAATAACCTATTAAAGAACCTTAAACATGTATAAAACCATTTATAATATTTAATTATAATCAGTCATTATATGATCTTTAGATTGTTAATGTTTATTTTCATTATAGTGTTAATAATTTCAATTATCTCACATAAGCTTTACAATTTATATGTAAACACCTATTTTTTGATAATAAGTTAATAATTAATTGATTATAAAATATTTTAAACATTTTTCTCAAAAATTTAAATATCCCCAAGTTTATTTTATTGAATCTATGGGTATGGTTTATGAGAATGGAATCCACGACAATCTTGGTTTTGTGTAATTTACCAATATCAAGAAAATTTATTTATAGTGATTATTGATAATTATTTAATTATTTCATAACCATATTAATAACATAAATTAATAATCAATACTATATTCATTATTAAAATAAATGTTTCAACCATTCATGTAGTGAGGTGATGGAAAACAAAATTCATTACTCTATAGAGTTGTTAGTCCACACATACACACATATAACATTTTCATTTTTCATAGAAAAAAAGAAGGTAAGAGTTGGATTATATTTTAGGAATATTATTAATTTTTTAAATACCAAATTTATTTGTTAAATAAATCCTTTTTATTATTCATGTATGTGAAGGAAAAAAACACATCACTTTATGGAGTTGGAAGTTTGTACGTACACACGTATGACATTTTCATTTCTCTAATGGAAATGGGGAATGAAAGATGATTAATATTCAAAAAAAATAATAACATTAACAATAATAATATTTATTTCATTATATTATAATTTCAAAAATATTTTTTAAAGAGAAATACAATGATAAAAATGGGTTGGGGAGTGCTTAATACTCATGTTGAGAACCTGCTATTTCCCTTACATGATTTCTTATAAATGGTGGATTTAGTAGAATTTATGTGTAAATAGGATTATTTTATTTAAATAGTATTCTAGTGGGACTAAAATGGGTATAATTTCAATATTAATTACAATTCTTACCGGTATTAAAATGGGTGGAAGAAAGACCCTATTATAAGTGGATGAAATGATTTTTTTTAAATATAACTTTTTAATATAAATGGAGCACATATTTCACAAGGAAATTGGATTGAAAAATAGAAAAACAAATATAGAGGAGATAATTTTAGGTCAATATAATTCTCAAAAAATCATTTCAATATGTGTTTATAACATGTTTTTTCAACTTACCCTTGGTTAAAACAATTTTACCATAATTTACTTTTATAGTGGTAACTCCATTTTTAATCTTATTAACTAATTTTTATGATTAAAATTGAAAATATCCATATTAACTAATTCAAATTTTATAATTACAAATATTTGAAAAAATATCTAATAAAATTTATATGTATGGAAAAATCTAATTTTAATACAAGTGCACATTATGCGTAAATTTTTTTAGTCAATGTGGATTTTTAAGTATAAAGACAATGTTTAGGATAAAATTAAAAATGTTGATGATTTCCATGAAATTAACTAATTTATTATTACCAAAATAATATTTTTTTATTTTAAATAAATTTAAAACCTATCTCCACTTTTATAAAACTTATTTTAAAGAGAATAATAATTTTTTTAATAGGATAAATTATTATCTAAGATTTAAAAATATAAAACACCAGTTTGATGAATTAAACTTGGTATTATTAATGCATAATTTTAGTCCATGAATATTTTTTCTCATTAATAATATTTTATTAATTTTTAAGTCATACTTATCCCATGATATAATCATAAACACTGTGGTATTATTATAAATTTTTTTTCACATTCACCTAAAAATAAATTAGTTCATAAAAATAACAAAAAACATCATAATATAATTTATATCATTAATGTTATCAATAATATATATGGTTTTGTAAAATAAAGTGTACAAAATTCAAATTTTAGAAAAGAAATACTTTTTATCATTAAAAGTTTATAGTGGTTATTTTGATAAATTACATAATTTTTATCAATTCATTATAATTAATAAAATGAACTTCTTTAATTTAAAATTTAAGATATAAAATGTATAAAATACAAGTGACATGTAAATAATTTATTACATAGAAAATTTCATGTTTATAAAATCTTAATTTCTACTTTCATAAACTCTCAAGATCTCTGTATAAGACGTAATCATAAGATATGATCCTTTAGAAATTGCAGGTGGTGATCATACTAGAATGTGTCATGGAAATACATATAAGCTTAATGTTATCTAAAAAATAATATCACTCATATCATAATTTTTTTAGTTTTTCATGCGGTTGGTCAAGGGAAAACCCTAATGAAACTATATCCTTTTCAAGAATAGACAAATGAGCTTCATAAAGAATTTTCTCACTACCTAATTTCATTTATTCTACATTTTTATTCAATTTTTAACATGGTTAATTATTTTTATTAATGTCTTACTCAATGACTATGTTATCATTTCCGATGAAAGTTGTTTGAACTCAATGAATAATTAAAGGGTCTTGAGTTATTTACAATCACTGATGTTAGGCACAACATCTTTGAATGGTCTCCAATGGGTTTTATTTATGGAGCCAAAAAATCCAAATAGCTCTCATATCTATAATGACTTATGGACCTACTTTCTAAAATTAGGCAATTGTTGGGGAACATAGCCAAGAACACTTAATAACTCACATTGGTCGAGAGGATGGGATGTCGGTATCATCACACCATTTTGGGGGGAACTATTTCCTATTCTGGGACACTCTTATAGATTTAATATATGTTTGTGAATCCTTTTTTAATTTCAAGTATGTATACATGATTCATACTAAATTGAAGATCAATTATGAATAATCAGGGTTCCAGAATCAACTGTATATATGAAAGGTTATCTAGAAATGTAAGGATCTATATGTATATGAGGTTCTCCATCAATGTTACCCTTCTCTTATAGTGAAATGAGACTCTGGTTGTTATTAGGAAAAAGATTGTTTTAAGCCGCGTAGTGGGGTGCTGTGGATTTTAACTTCATCTGGGGTGAGTTGTTTTGATGTTGAGATCAGACCCATAATATGGGTTCCATAAATATCCCTAATAGAGGAATGTGAACCCAAAAAAATTTGGTGCCACTTAATGGAGAATATCACCTTATAAGTATATGTTACAAGGACCAAAAAATGTAGTTTAACGCCACGTGGTAAGGACACCTAGGCAAATGGGTCATAGTTAAAGTTAGGAATGGGACTTATGATGAGGGGTCCAGAGGGACCCAAAAGATATGTGCCCACCTATGTGGCTATGAAACTACTAGGGACATGGATTTGAGAACATTAGTATGAGTTTGGGTGATGGGTTTAGACCTCAATGAGGCTTCCTACATATCCAAGTTAGTTGGGAATCAAAGACCACATAGTTCAGTATGTTGAGGCTTACACCTATGGGGATTCCCATGTGGTTGGGGATTGTTCACAGAAGCATCTTTTCTGAGGGGAAATTGTTGGGGTATATACCATATAGGTGGCCTAAGTGTCTGGGTCTTACTGATTGAATCTTTCCTTTGTAAGAATATTTCAATCAGTTGGAATTTGATTGGGGCCAATGAATGGATGTTTCCAATTTGAATGGATATAATTGGGACTTATACCATATAAGAGGCCCATTTGGTTGGGTATTATGAATGGTTGAATCCCTCCATAAGAGGATATGATTTGAGATTATACTATATAAGAGGACCAGGTGGTTCGGGACTATATATATGTCATGATTTCAAATAACCTTTAAGCTAGTGTGAGTAATTCTTAGTGTGAGAAATAAGTGGAAGCAGGGGATATAAAGATCACATGTTTCACTCTATCTATTGGTGGACAAGGTGTTGAAGAGATAATGGAGAGTTATACGGATTTTATTTTTCCCATATTCTATTTTATTTTGGTTGCTGTGATAGTAACATATTGGGTTCTATCAGGCTATGTCCCAGGTTGAGGTGAAGAGAAGACAAAGTACCACCTCTCACAAGGAAGGATTGGGGTTTACTTTAGAAGGGATTCCTTGCTGGTCCCTAGAACCATGTGGTGAATCACAACTAAAGTTAATTTAGGATTGGATGGGTCCTACACCTAAAAATATACCCTTGTTTGTTGTTGAGAATTCATATCATTATCATTTCATGAGGCATCTTAAGATTGATATATACGGATATCATGTTTCTCACCAGAGGTGTCTTATGTTTGTAATACAGGGTATAAAACAGTTTAAATTTATGTATCTAGGACTATGGAATCATAGGTTAATGACATGTTGTAGGAATAACAAAAACATAGATTAATGTCATGTTGCGGGGACTAGTTTTGTACAGTTTTACATCATGATATTAGGACAACTAAGAGAATAGTTCCTAATAATCATTGGTGTGTTAATTATGTAAGTGAGTCCCTATTTAGATCAACCTGGAATAGGACTCGGGTGATGGAATTTCAGGTGGATCATGAGTAATGTTTCATCTCACGGTATTATATGGATTAAAGATTAGGGTCATATAGAGCATAACACAAAAGGTCATCGACCAAGCCTAAAACGTTCAATATGAGAATCTCCATCAATTCCCTTGAGAAGGACCCTAAAAGGCTCCTCTTTTAGTGTTCCTTTTGATGAGTCATGACATTATATATAATGATGTTAATTACTCATCTTCAAATTTTCTATCCCTAGGCTCTATCTGGTGGGAGATCTCCCTTTTTAATGTAGTCAAAAATGGAGGTCATAAATCCAGTGGTAGGACCATACAGTTAGGGGATGTGTATGACCTAATCTATCTCTTCTATTTTGTATTTAATGAATGATGAGCATATCTAGCGATGCACAATGTCGATGATGGTTTCATCCCTATCTGGATCATCTAGATTTGTGGATGCATTTTCTAGTAATTCATCTTGCGAATTCTTTGACCATTTTATATGATTCAATGTCAGATCCAATTTTTTTTATCATTAGTCCCTACACATGGTTTATATGGGGTATTAGCTTTTTTTTTATATCAGAATCCTCATTAAACTAATTAATGAAAATCTCAAAATCATGTTTTATCTTAAAGTTATTGACCTACACTTGAAGTGGTAAATCTATCCCCTCAACAAGAGCTTAATATTTTTCTTCATTTTTAGATAATCCCATCAAAATAATGAAGAAGTAAGGAAGGACTACCTTTCCTAGAGATATAAGTATGAATCCCAATCCCACTTTATTGAGTTTGGGGTCTTCCATCATCTTTCATATCGGGATTCTAGATGCACTGTTTAAATGAATCTCTCATATATAGGGGTCCACTTGAATAATGAATACCTCTTCATTGGGCAATTTTTTATTCAATGAATTCATTTCTTCCATGGGGTTATCTTATAGAAAATATGCTAATGCATGGACTTTGACCACCTTGTGAGACACAAATTGAATGTTAAATTTTTACAGGAAGACAGACCACCCTGACAGATGTCTGATAAATGTCAAAAAATTGATAATTTATTTTAGTGGGTTTCTATGAGAGATGAAATAGACCTCATGATAATGCAGATAGTACCTCATTTTTTTACAATGAAGATTAGAACTAGACAACACTTCTTGATATTGAAATAACGATTATCACAATCAATCATGGTTTGGATTTGGTAATAAAGAATTATTTTTACAAACTACATAATTATTTTATGAGGGAAAATAACCAAATAATTTATCTATGGCTGTTACATAAAAAAATAATTGGCCTTCCTTTGATAGGTTGCATCATCCCTTGTAGGATCATCATATATTTCTTGATGATGTTGAATGCTTCCTAAAAGTTTTTAGTCCACTGATATATAACCCCATTTTTTATAAACCTAATGAAGGGATAGCATTTTCCATGATAGTTGGATATGAGGAGCCATATGTTTTATTTGAATAATTAGATTCTTCTCAATTATTTGAGGCTGTAATGAGGTGACATGCCAAGGATAGCCTTTGGATTCTCAGGGTTGATTTCAATACCATGATGGTGTACGATGAAGTTGAGAAATTTGACTTTGGTAACACCCAAATCACATTTTAAGGGGTTTATTTCTAGGATGTGGTGGCACAATTTATTAAAGTTAATTTTAAGATCTATAGGGTGTTCATAACATTATCATTATTAATCACCAGGTTATTGACACAACATTAGAAAAATTTCCTAGGAAGGGTTTGGTGGTATGATGCATGGAATGTTGGTATATGGTGTTGACATTTGTTAACAAAAATGGAATTACCCGATAGAAGAATACTCCCTCGGGGGACCTGAAGGTAGTGGATTATTTATATTCACTGGAATTTCATATTTGATTATATCCTGAAGATCCATCCATGAATAAGTGGGACTTATACTTGGATGTTGCATCGATAAGTAGTTATGTGATCGGGACAGGGAAATCATCCTCTAAGAAATACTGGTTGGGATCAATAAAATCAATGTAGAATTCGATTTTAAGATTATTCTTTTTGAAGGGGACTATATTTTCTAACCATTTTCGATATTGGACCAAATAAATAAAGCTCGTTCTAGTGATATTGTCCCCTTCAGCCTCAATTTTGGCAGCATGTGTTTGATGTGTCCACCTAGTGGCCCGCTTATAGCCCCTGTGATCCTCAGGTAGGTCTAATTTGTGGATGGACACCTTAGGATTGAAGCCCATAAATAATTTATAGTTCCATGTGAACACATCCCGATGCTACTTCAAGAAGAAGTTATATACCTCTTTCTCTTCAAAACATATGGCTAAACAAATCATGGTGGGTCTTGGATCTCCTTCTTTACCCAGATTTATTTCTCTGATCTCATCCATAGTGGTATAAATTCCCTCCTCAAATGATGGAGGGGTCTCCCTATGGTCATTCTATTCCTCTTCTTCCCCCTATTCACCTTCTTTATCTATTGGGGAGAAATTAATGGGGTATATTATCCCGAGTTAGGGAGCAAGCCGATAGCTTGGAATACTAAAGATGAAGAAACATCATCTCACATAGCAGAAAACATGGGATTTACTTGAAATTCTAGAGAGGGATGAGTGAGAGATGGAGGAGGAGTGTTTGCATCCCATTTGAGTGATGAAGAAATCTCTTGTACCTCAATTATCAATGAAGGGATTTCCTAATGCTTTGGGGATTGAATAAATATATTTTCATCTAGCCTTTCACAATTGTTTAGTGAGTCAAAAAACATTTCAACATTGTGGGACATAGTGGTCATGACTGAAATCATGAAGACCACAGAATATACATTTGATCTTGCCCCCATATTTTCAATCTTATTGATGGGAAACACATTTTCTTTGTGGAGCTATTTGAAATGGTCATTCAGGATCATTTTCAGACTATTCAAGGTAGTGACCCAAGAGACATCATCATCTAGGGGTTTTCCCTTTCACTTTATATAATCCTATGTTGATATAGTGAAACTCGTAGGATTGAAATGGGGCCATATCAACATTAAAATTCATGATTTTTAAATTAATGAACTATTTGATGCATTTATGCTATAATGGGGGTATTTATGCTTGTTGATATATCAAAGGTCTTCCCAAAATGATATTGAAGGGAATGTTCTACCAAACCACAAAAAATTATCAGTTGGCCATTATATCTCAAAATGAGGCCCTAAGATTGTTTGGGACTAAAGGATTTTACTGAATTTTTTTATAGTCTTGTATTGATATAGTACAAGAAAATAAGTTATCTTCGTTGCAGGCCAGCTTACAAAGTGTTTTCAGTGAAATGAGATTTACTCAAGATTAAATATTAATGAATACTTTCTGGACATCATCACCATTTATCTTACCAGATACATACACGGTTCTGGTGTGTCCTTATATAATGGAATATTTATTCTACTATGTAAATGAGATAATCATGTGGCATTCTGTAGGATTAGTTCCAGTCTTATAGAACTCAGTAGAAGGAACCTTAGATTCAAACTCCCAAGTGCTTCGTAGGGACTATCCCAAGTCTTCCCTATGGTCTTTTGACATGCTAATGGTATCCGAGATTGATATCTTGGATGCTAACAAGGATAAATATTTCATGATATCATACTTCTGGTATAGAGGTCGGTGATCCCAGTTTGGGATGATCTTTTATAAGAATATTAGGGGCTTCAGTATTTTATGTAGATATATATTTCTGCAAGAGAAGAGATGGAGGAGATCTTGTTCTTAGTGAGTTGGGTTGGGCTGGTCTTCATGCCTGCCTAGGGTGATTTGACACATTATCCTATTTTGATTGATATTTTAGAGTATTGGGTCAGAGTTTCTTCTCGTATGTGCAGGGGGTTTTTCTTATTCTTGTTGGACCCACTTAAGAGGTTTTCCTTGTGATTCTAAAAAAATTATAGTTTGAGTAGTGGCCTGGATAGAATTCTAGTTCCCACCATAACCATGACTTGCATGGTATCCTTGTATCCTGTGAATTTATCCTTTAGTTCCCCAGTTGGGTGAATGTTACTCAGGTTCATATTCATACTCATCTTTGGAGAAGAAATCCATTATGTGGATGGAATTAATGGAACTAAAAATTAACACCACATATAATGATGAATTTTCCTGGATGATTATTTTTTGTGGTTTCTTTTGGCAGGGTAGCCCTCATGGCTTTAGATCTAAGGGATTAAAATCATAGAGGGTCAAAGATGAATTTCGAAATGATGCAGGTTCACCTTCCTACACTTCCCCCCTACGTTTTTATTCAAACATCTTTTTGGAAGGTTTGATTTTGGAGGTTAGTATGGCCAATGACTTAGGCTATGTTGTAGTGGGAGTGGCTAGGGCATAATTATTTATTAAAATTGTTCTTGGATAATACTATGAGTTTGGTCAGTTGTCTTCTGATTCATCCAACTGTGAAGCTTTAATACCATTTTACCAACAAATACATGTCACTTCCCCTGGGGTAGTAGTGGAAACATACACCACTTACATTGGAGGCCTTCCCAATTTCACCTATATAGAATATACCATATTTTGTGGGAGGTCTTTGAAGATTAAGAATTTTTGAATGGTGTGTCCCAGTATTCAATGAAAGGGGAAATAATTAATCTGATCGTCAACAAAAACCTAATTGGGCCTTTTTGGTTCTAGAAGGAAGAGAAATCATTATATATGGAATCTATAAAATAGTTTCGGACTTGATCATCTTTGAATGAGTAAATTTTTTTCCTTAATTCCATGAATTGATTTATCATGGGTCCTCTCTTCTCATCATGTTGAGGTGGGGGTTACTATTGATGCCTAGGGGTTGGTGCACGATATAGTGCAGGCTTCAGAGCTGGAGGAGGAACAAAGGATGGATTAAGTGTGATAGATTCTACCTCTACCTTCCCTTATATTTTCCCTAAAATTTGTGGATCTATATAGGACTTAATCTTATTCCATTGTATGGAGTCCACCAACCATTTTAAAATGGAGGAGAAATCCTAAAATATAGTTTTATAATTCAATGGGATGAGTGGTGTTTGTATATTGTCTCAAAGGATATCAATGTATAGAGTAAAAAATATCCTCTTGGGGAAGTGGTTGGTTTAGGGATTAGGTTAAACCATTCCATATGGTAATAAAATCCATGAGTCTCTTATATTATAATTGTTTTCAATTTTAGAGGTCTTTGATTGTTGTGTTTTTCAACATCTAATAAAACATAAATAGTAATTTACAACGGAGATCCTCCCATCCCATTATCGAACGATATGAAAAAATGGTATACCATATAAATGATTTCCCTTTCAGGGTTAACATGAAGTATATGAGTTTGAATGCTTCTTGTTTCTTGTGGGCTACCATCATGGTATCATAATGTGATACTTAGCACATTAGATGTTGTACCAGGTCACTTGATTCATTAAAAATAAAAAAAAAATAGGGCTCATGATCAGGTGGGGTATCATTCAACCAGTCAGAGTAACATTTTCATTCTAGCTATACTAGTGAACGCCGCTCCTCCATGGATTCTAATCAAGTTTTCAATGACTCTATGGTGTCAAAAATCCCCAGATGTGGGTTCCGTTGAATAAAATATTGGACAAGTGAAACAATGGGAAGGATTTTTTGTGCCGATTATTCCATTATTTAAGGTGGACATCCAGATGAGGAAATCATTATGAGATTTTCTTGAACCTGTTCCATTTTTCTCCGTAACAGAGGGAAATATTGATATATGTCCATGATCAGGTCTAGTTAAACCAATGGTATGGGCCCTGACTTGGGTAGATATCCTAGACTTGCTTCAATTTAATAGATGAATCCTTGTGGCTAAGTTACACCTACTATAAGTGTACATTGATGCTCTACTCGAGAAACATATTCGATAGGAATGATACATTAGAGAAAATCAACATCGAGTCACCTGAACTCTATCATTTCTTTCTCCTTACAAGGGACTCTTTCTTCAAGTGTAAGGATCTCATCTTCATTGACATGAGGATATGGGTCATATATGAACATTCCTTTATTCTTGTGAGGGATTAACTGAAGACGAAATGGGGGATAGTTTGAGGGAGCACCCAAATTTAGGTCAATCCCCTGGTTTCAGGTACACACACCTTCATTATCAGTGTAGAACATATATTGTATGAAACCATCATCTCCTCTCTCTTATAGATTTTCATAATTTTTGGTTCCATATGTAGTGTTGACATCCACAACCTTCAACAATGCATAGCGCATTATGGGCTTCCTACTGGATACCAAATGATAGGAGGATTTCTTACACTCTTCACTAGATTTATCCCTTCTTTTATGGGATCCTCTTCAAGAATCTTAGTGAAGAGTAACTCAGAAGTAAACTTTATGCATAATGGTTACAAGACTTCCATTTGGGGGGAAATAGGTCATGAGATATGATGGAAGAGAGATCTTAGTTCCATTTTTCCTCTTTATACAAGAAATGATAGATTTCTATTGAGGGGGTGGTTGAGGTAATTTTTCCCCCATCCCTATAGGATGGGGGTTTCTCCCATTCTCTTGTTGTTTTCTGTCTGTCTAGATTTTTCATTCTTATGATGGAATTTTTGGTCAAAAATTCCCCCAGTCCAACGAGCTGGGTCTGATCCCGTACTATGGTGACTGCTACTACTGTTGCTTCTCTCTTTATCTCACACATCCTTTTTTGAGAATGAGACAGATACAATAAGGATTCAACATGAAAACTAATTTATTGTGAGGACATTTTTATCACATGATGATTGGATTCCATTAGTTGGGAAGCCTAATTAATGTTCTCAGTTGCCTAGTTCATGAGTTTTTCAATGGCTTATTTTTTTTTGGGATTGACTCTTTTAAGACATACTCAAGGCTAGTCCTTGTTAAGTGTACTGCCTTTCCTACGAAAGTTTTTTTATCTTAATAGACTCCATAGAATAATTACATTATAGTATTTCATTTCTATTGGGTTCTATAGAACATGTCATGAGGTTAAATGAAAATATCCATGTTCCCCCAATCCCCGAATATGGACAACAGGTGAGTCATCAAAAATTAAATGATGCAACTTATGCCACACATTGAGGCACACCGACTGAAGATTATTCTACTTCCTATCTGAACATTGTATCCACAAAGATGATGGTATTCCAAGTAAATTTTATGATGAATCTCTCACAATATTTTTACATTATTTGCATACCCATCACAAGGAAAGTTTTTTTGTTTTAGGTGGTAGAGAATTTTCTTGAGATTCCGTTGGATGTTGTGTATGCATTTTTATGACAATGTCATTCAAATTTCAAAGTGAGAAGTAGCTGAGGGAAAAACATATTGGGTATATCATCCCTGGACAGTTTTCTTCTCATAAGAAAAGTATCCTTTTTTCTGCTACAGTCTCTTATATTTGATCAGCCCAATATGAGTGCTTCTTGACTATTTCTTCACAAATATCGAGGCTAATGGGTGTCTCATTAGTATAAGAATGGTTAAGGGGAGGATAAGAGGATGAGTGTTTCCCCAGGGCCTCTCTTGGTTGAGAAAGGATATTGTTTTTCACTGATAGGGTCTATATCATGTTTGAACCTATCATTCCAAGTTCCTATGAATATGAGGTATTTCATGTATTTGACTGTGTAGGGGGATGAACTTTTTGCTGAAATGAGATGATATCATGGCATGGAATACCATCATATCTTTCTGTTAGACATCATGGATAATTTATACAGCGTATAACTCGGAGTGGAACATTAGGGTAGTCTATAAAAAGGGGAGTAATTTCATGACAAAAAAGATATTAATGTAGGGATGACCTTTGTAGTGAATTCCATCATGGATATGACTACCATCACAAATTGATGAATGACTACAAGTTAAATTTATTCATTTTATACCCTATGGGGGATCTTCAGAGTATACAACATCAAGAGGAGGACCTACTTATTGTCTGATCTTCTAAACAAGATGAGGTCTACCATTATACTCATCCAGATATAAGATCTCATGATCAATCAGTTTGTTCCCATAGAGGAATCCTTTATCATAGATTCTCAAGGGAAGAACTCTTGAGTTTCTAGTAAAAATATTGTGGGGATGAACTTAAAACTACAAATTCTAATTCTATAATTTTTAATGGACCAGGAAGATTATGATCCACTTGTGAAAAATATTTGATAGCATCAATAATTTTAGCTTCCAGCAGAGAAGGATTATGATTCTTCTCTTCATTTTCCAGCTTTCTTTGGTGTGATTTTTAGGTTCTCTCTTTAGGAAACTGTGGTTTCATTCTATGAGTGATGACCTTTATATATAAAGGCATGTTAAGGTGGCTCATTTGGTGCTACCATGATATACCAGTAAGCTTTTAGAATTCTGGAAGGGATATCTACCTACCCTGGAGTGGCCACCAAATTGGACAAGTGTACCCCAATTGGAATGAGTATTTATTTTTGAACCCATTCTCCATTTGTTATGGAATATTTCTGAAAAACCTCCTTGAAGGGAGTAGGGATGCTTATCTTTTTATGAGTGACCACCTCGTAGTGTGGATGAGTCACCCTACTTAGGGAGGCAGGGATGTTGGCCTGACTCCATGCAGCTATAATATAAGTGATCACATATAAGAATGTATGTAGGTTTTGATCAGAGATTGATTTATGGTCCTAAATCATTTCTAAGATGTGTTGAGATATATTTTTGGTGGGAACAAGGATGTATTCCTATTCTAGTGTCGGAATAAGAATATATGATAGCATTGGTCCTCCATTTCCTTCATATAGGTATTGAAAGTTCTCCTGTGTGTGGGAAAAGATGTGGGTCTGCTCATAATTTACATATGAGATACACCAGCCAATTTTTCCTATTTCCACTGCATTTTCATGGCGGCCTTGATATGTATGAGCAGGAAGATTCATCTTCTTGTAAGTTTCCATCATATTTGATAGATGGGATTGATCTTCACCAGTAGGAATTTGGATCTTCTTGAAAGTTTCCATCCTATTTTCATTGAAGGCTTTGTATTTTTGAGAAGGTATTTGCTTCTTCTTGATTTCTTTTGTGTTTGGTTGAGGGTCTAGTTGTGAATTAGTATGGATATGCGTTAGCATGTAATTTTTCACCCTATTTTCATGGCATGTTTGATGTGAATGAATAATAATTTTCATCTTATCATTATTTTACATTGTATTTGGCTGATAAGAATCATATGAAGTATTATGGACATGTGTCTACTCATAGTTTTCCATAGTGTTTTTTTGGGTGGGTTTTAGGTGGATTGAAAGAGATATGAATATGCTAATAATTTTCTATTGTATTTGATTGACAGTATTCATGAGGGTGATTAGGAATACATGTATACTCATGTGTTCCCACCATACTTTCTTAGTGGGATTCTCTATAAAGAATGATGATGATAGACTATTCCTAATTTTTTGAGCATCTCCCCCCCATGAGCCGACCAAGGGAACTTATTCCTCATTAATTCACTTAGGGCCTACAGGGTAGTATACTATGCATGGTAAGGATACTAAGTCATAAGGCATTAAAAAAAAATTCTGATAGGGGACATTGGGCGGGACCCCTATGTTACTGGGAAGAAGTCGTTGGTGATAAATTTATCGGCCTCCCTATGGTAAGAGATGAGCTCATTATCACATTCCAGGGGTAGGCTCCAGAAACAATTTGAGAAAACTACTATGGTTGCCTGGTTCTTGACAATTGGCCATTACTGGGTGGACAGTGGGAGGGTCTTCCTGAAATAGATGGCATGTTGAGCTAGCTCCAAGGTGGGGAGAGTACTATTCTGGTGTTACTCTTTGAACAAAATATTTGACACCTAACGCTGAAGATTCTGGGTGGGAGATAGTTTCCTTTGTTTGGTCGAGGACCTAGTCTACGTAGTGGTTGATGTGCATGTCTATGAAAACTTGTTAGATTCCATTATATTGATAAGAGTTCTAGTGAAGACTATCGAAAACATGTTTAAAATAATTTGAAAAGAACTTTTCAAAGTAGCATCTCATGACCTCATGTGTAATTGAAGGTCTTGTATGACCCTCTTCCATTTTGGATGAAAAAGGTCATGATGCAGGGAATCACGACCACCTTGGTCAAGGATTCACATCAGGTTTAACAATTTGATTAGGATGAAAGTTGTTTTCCCCCGATGACAAATTAATGGTGTTAAGATATGTGAAATCATTGATTCTGAGCAAAATATCTTCTCATGATATCCAATGTGTTTCATTCAAGGATCCATAAACGCAAAACGGATCTCATATTCATGATGACTCATGTACCTGCTCTCCAAGGGTAGGCGTTCATTGGTAAACTTATCCAATGACACTTAATAACTCACATTCTATGATAGGATGGGAATTCAGGATCATCAAAACCTTTTGAGAGAACTATTTTATATTTCGAGAGTCTCCTACAGATTTAATATATGTTCATGAATCCTTTTTTTCTTTCCCAAGTATAGATATTCATATCTCCCTAAATTGATGATCAATTTGGAATAATCATGGATCCATAATCATTTGTATGTATCTTAGGTTCTCCATCAATGGTTGGATTCATATTTATATGTGGATCTCTATCAATGGTACCCTTTTAATATAGGTATTAGAGTCTCTTTGGTTGTTATTAGGATAACAATGGTTTTATGTTGTGTTGTTTGGTGATCTGGAGTTTAACATCTTTCTAGTGGGAAGAGAGTTGTTTTGATGTCAGGATCGAACACATAAGATGGGTTTCATAAAAATCATCATGAGAGGAATAATAACCCACATAGTTTGTTTACCCTTAATAGGGAACATCTTCTTTTTAGGTCATGCGATAAGAAACTAGACATGCAGTTTAACATCATGCAGAATGGATTCCCAAGCCAAAGGTGCCTAGTCAAATATTACTATGGGTCTCCCTCTGAGGCGGACTGATAGGCACAGAAGAGAACTAGTCTATCTGGTGGATCTAAACCTGCTCTAGATGTGGATCAAAGAACATTATGGTGAATTTGGATGCTGGTTTTGGACCTCATGGATCTTTCTATGTATCCAAATTTGTTGTGAATCAAATCCCACCTAGTTTAGTATAATGGGGATTACACCTATGGGGATTCCCATTAGGTTGAGGCATATTCATAGAATCTTCCCTTTTTATGGGAAATGGTTGGATATTATACCATACTATAGGCTCATGTTGTTGGGGAATAGGCATGGAACCTACCCTTTTCAAGAATATTTATAATTTTTCAATTTTTTGTGGGGCCTATATGTGTAATCTTACCCATTTAATATATATGAATATGTCTTATTCCATATAATAACAACATGTGTTTGGGGATTATGCATGAAATCTTCACTTAGATAGAGGATATGATTGTGGATTATACCATATAGAAGGCCTCTGTGGTTTTATACCATGCATATTTCATGATATCTACTAACCTCTATTCCCATATGATTCATGATTAGTATGAGAAGAAAGAGGGAGAAATATATCTAAAGATCGCACAATCCACTCTATAAGCTGGTGGATGAGGTGTTGAATCCCAAAGAGATAGGGAGAGGGATTTTATTATACCAATCTTCTCTATCATTTTGGTAACTCGGATAGTCACATATTGGGTTTTATCTGACCACATCCCAGGCTGATATGAAGAGGTGAAAAAATGTCTTCTCTTGTAAGGAATGCTTGGGGATTACTTAAGAATGGATTCCTTGATGGTCCCTTGAACCATGATGAGAATCTAAAATCATGTTAATTTAAGTTTTTTAGGGATTACACCTTATAGTATGTTCGTGTTGGCTATTTATAAATCATCTCATTATTATAGTATGAGGCATCCTTTGATTTATGTATACGATATCTCATGGTTGTCATAAGAGGTATCCTATGTTTTTCACATAGGGTATACTTCAAATTTTTTTCATGAATCTGGGAATATGGAAGAATATTTTAGTGTCATGTTGCGGGAAAAAAGAATGGATAGTTTAATTTCATATTGCCAAGACTAGTTTTGTATAGTTTATCATCTTGTGGATAGGATAACTAGAAGAATGATTTCTATCAATGTTCGGTGTAGTATTTACGCAAGAGTGGACCTTTCTAGATTAACCTTGAATCGGAGTCAGGTGATGGGATTTCTAGATTTCCATGTGGAATGTTTCATCTCATGGTATTATATGGGATAAAAATCATTACCATATTGGGGGAAACCTAAAAGTTCTTCTAATATGCCTAAAAAGTTTGTGGTGTGACTCTCTATTTTTCATGGGGGTTAGTGGTGGTAGCGAAGGGACTGATCGTGAAGGGAGTCCTCAAAGGGTGTCTACAAAGGGTTCATCTGCAAATAGGCCACCCATAAAGAGATTATATAAAGGGTTCATCTACAAAGGTTCATCTACAAAGCATCTTCTATGAAGTTTCATCCGCAAAGCGTCACCCACAAAGAGTTTCCGACAAGGTGTCGTATGCGAAGCATCATCCACGAAGGGTTGGACATAAAGAGTTCATCCATGTATAAATTCTTTCACAAAGAAAATTAATCCTTCCATGGGATTCTATATTAAAACCTCATTCCATAAACAACACTACCACCACATGGAATCCTTTATGGAGGGAATTATTTATAGGGTATTTCTAAAGGACAATCAACATAGGAACAACACGAATGGATTGACCACTATAAATTAGAGGCTCTGATGGTGAAATCTTCCACTGAAACATGCCACAAATGAATAGGGGAATCTATGAAGATTATTCATCATATGGTTTGTGTGATAGTTTCCAAAAAATGATATAGGTTTATGATTTATACTGCACCTTCCATCGATATTTTTCTTCATCCTCTCTTTAGCTCCCCCTATTGAATTTCTATAGAGGATCATTGAAACCGACTACTGGGTTGGCTATTTGAATTTGGCCACAAGGCCTCTGTTTGGGGGATCCTAAGAAGAATTCCCAAGATCATGAACAATTTCATTCACAAGGGGTGGAAAAGACTGTCACCACCCATAAATGATTTTTTCATCCTGGGGTCGATCAATCACAATGGAAAAATCACTATCTGAACTGAAAATGACTATGTCTCAATTCTAGAAGCTGATAGTTAACATGATGCCTTACAGAGTGGTGAAGAACAATGTTGAGAAATGGTACATGTAGAATTTTTTACTTGATGAGACCAATCCTTCCCCCATAATTTTCTTCAAACACTTCTTTTGGGATTATTTATTTCCTTTTCAAAATTCATGGAACTCCTCCATCCTTTCACATAGAGTTTTGAGGACCAAATTGTAATAATGATTATATTTAATAATTTTATTTTATATTATCATGGTTTTGTTTTAGTTTTGTGTTGTTTATGAAGTAATTTATTATACATTGTATTTATTTTAATGAAAATTAATACTAAAATATTGTTGTGTTACATTCTCCTCCTTGAATAAATTGCATCCTCACAATTTTAATTATCACCCATTAAAAAATGGACAATGGTATCTAATGGGTAGACATAAATCAAATAATAAATTTTAATAATATATCTACCTCAAAATATTAGGTTAGTATAGGAAACATAGTAGTAATATCCCTAATATTGAGTTTCTCTCTTATTTTTTGAGATAACCACTACTTATGATTGGGTATTGGAACTTATGTAATGAAATTAATTTTCACAGAGAGTCCTTCATCATCCATGTACTAATATATTGAAATATGTCAATTTAGAATATGATATGTTATTTATCTATTATATTAATCAATATGGACTCTACATGAAAAAAACATACATATCCAAAATCACATCGAATTAATCTAAATAAATAATAGTATTATTTTTACAAATCAGTTTCCCATATTCTTAAACAAGAGATACACTAATTGTAATACTAGAATTTTGTGTTAATAATTTAATATTTAATCATTAAGGTAAATATTTTATGTTATTAGGAAATATTATTACTAAAAAGTAGTGGGTTAAAGAATATACAAATAAAACACTCTCAGTTATTGAGTGAATGATAAATTTTTCTTAATCTATAACAATTTTGGAACCCAGTTCACTAGTTTTGGTCATATATGAATTATTTTGTTCAATTTGTCTTGGAAGCCACAAATTCATATCATATTTGTTATCCATTGTATTTGGGCATTTACTTGGATAATTCCAAAGTTTTTCTATATCTTAGACATTTAATTATTAATGGTTCCATAAGATGAACTCTATTTCCTTTCACTATATGAAGTAAACTCCTCATTTTTCTTCAGAAATATTCTTCTCCATGCACCCCTTTTCCACACATAATATATATTATAGTTCTTTTGAGACATTCTAGTTTTTTATTATTATCAAATTTCTGAAACACATAATATTGTATCTTCTTTCCTCTATGGTCATTATAACTTAAAATTCCATGAGACTCCATTATTATTTTATTTGGTTTGTTTGGAAATTTAGAAGAAGTTCAAGTAACTAATTAAAAATTATTGAAACTAGTATAGAATAATAATATTATTTCTCACTTCATACCGTATCTTATTATATTTCTCAATGAGACAATATTTTCATTATCTATAATACCCAAAATTAACATGGTATCTTCGGGCCTCAACCATTTTTAAAACTAAGTGGGTGAAATTTATTGATATAAAATTAATATCATATGGGAATTATCATAAATAATCTCATGAAATAATTATAATGAAAATGGATTACTCTTTGAAACCATTATATTGTCATTAAGTTCAACCTAATTAACTCTTGATTCAATCTAGGTATCTTTAGTTTATGTTCTCTCATAATCCTTAACCTAATTCATTATAATAATAAATTATTCATAATGTGTCATAAGGATAATAGGATTATCCAAATAATATCACCTAAGAATGTCAAACTAAGTGAGAAATTATGCCTCTTTATCATGGACCACATGAAGTTCGAGTTGATACTCAACTATCCTTTTAGGGTTATTACCCTTAGATTAATCTACATGAGATCATCCATGAACTTGTAGTATCCAGATAGGAATTTAATTTCTAGAAAAACTTTATAATTTCCACCTTTATAAAATTTAATAATCTTCTCCCATAATTATCTTTACCTAAAGGTTTTTTTACTAATGTTACATGTTTATAATCACTAAAAATAATGAAAAATTTAATAAAATAAAAAACCTTGATCTAATACCAACTGATATTTACCACACCCATGCTATCAGATTTAGTTATAAAAAATTTCTTAAACATTTACTTTGATAAAAACAAGGAAATATAAATAATGGATGTATTTATTTTATATCACTTCTTTAAATTAAATATAACATCACAAAAATAATGTCACAATCCCATGAACCTAAATTTTAGTGTCTTTGAAATCTAGATATATAAGAAACTTATATTATAATACTTGTGATAATTTAAATATAATTTACTAACACTATAATCACTTCTTGAATTACTATAAATTTTACTCATATGCATAACATGTGGAATAAAATCATAAGAAAGAGGAGATCCCAAATGATCCGTAATAGAAAACTCATCAACATATCATCAATGTTTGGATAATAATAATATGAGAAAACATGGTCATTAGAAAAATAAATTATGAAAAATAATATTGAATGATCATATATTTCCATTAGTCATGATAGAAGGTCATATAATCTCAAATTAACAATTATGTACCGTGGCATAAGAGTGAAAAATAATATACCTTATCCATGGAGAATAATTATGTTCCAATGAAACTAAATATGGAATTTCATAGAAACATAGTATAACAAGAACTTTGGCACAAACAGAAGAATATAAAATCATAATATAATGTATCAATAATAAAATTCTTGCCTACAACCACATAGTAAATATGGAATCATGTTCCTCCTTTCCATCACATAGTGGATCAAGAATCAATTCCCAACCTCCCATAATTATCTATAGAGATTTCATAATTTTCCCAATGAATTTGAGGGAAATAAAATTCTATCATCACTAATAACATTATAAAAACAATACATATATGTTCCATAAGAATAAGAAAACATTCATCATTCATACATTACTTAATTAACCTGTGTAAAATAGATGGATTTTATAAACAATTCAATAGAATATTTTATAAGTCATCTAGAGAAAAAATAAATATGGTATCAAAATTTAATAACCCTATTGAATCTTAAATAAAATCAAGGATGTAGAAATACATTAAAAGAAAGTTTATAAGATGAAAACTTTGAACGATACCACATGAGAAGTGATCAAGAATTGGATCATTGATACTAAGAGTTTAATCTATATGAAATTTATTATAAGGGAATTTTTATTTTAGTTCATCAAAAATAATTTCTAAGGTAAAAATTTATTATGAGTTAATAAGTTAAATGGAATTGAAATCATAAAAGTGTTTTTGGGATATATCTTTAAAATTATCATAATAGGCGAGTTACGGTTCACATTAGAAAACAATTTTTAAAAAAGTTAATTTTTTTAAAAAAATTAAATTTAAAAGAAAAATCAATAGTGCAGCAATAGAATTTACGTAATGGTTATGAAAAGTAAATGTGGAGTTGAAGACAAAAAATACACTCATGAATGGAAAAAACCATTTTATTATTTCAAAAATACCTTTATTGAAACCCATATCATAATGAGTGTAATAAAACTTTCATTAGAAAAGTAGTACATAGAATTTGTATTATAATTATATGTAAAGAATATTTGGGTTTAAAAATAAGAAAATATATCATTGGTGAAAATATTAAATATGGACTTGAAAAAAAGAGCTCATTTGGGAAGGATGATTGTTATTCTTAATATCATCAAATTTTATGAACAAAAAAACTCATCAAAGAAGATTTATTTTATATGAATTGTAATTACTTAAAAAAGTATTATGAAAGGAAATATAATATCATCTTAGGATAGAATTAAAATTTTTCTATATCTATATTCAATGAGTAATGATTTTGAATCAATAAAAGAAGTTGAGTTTTAAAAATTCATTAAATATTTGGTGAAAATTGAATTAAAAGAAATGGAAGGGATATTTATTAAAATTAATTGAGACTACAATGAAATAAACATTAATAAAATTAATATAATCCAATGGGTTTGTAATTACACCATATAAAAAATAACTAGGTGCCTTAAATGGAAGCATGCCTCAATGAAGGAAAATTGAGAGGAAAACTGATATGGACATTATAATTCATGAATTTGGTAACATTTGAAAATGTAATTATGTGATAGAGAAGTAAATCCATAGAAAATAAAGATAAAATTAAACATAATATAATAATAGGGTAGACCAAATCCGTGTTATTTGGATAATGTTCAATAATAACAATCATTATGGAATGAATGTGAATTGAGTTAACAAAAACCCTTTCATTTACTTTTGACATCTGTGAAAGTGATTTAAATTTATGAATAATAAAAATAAATACTTTAATAAACTATTTGATATCATTATTCATATCTAAAGAAATTTATTATATTTAATTGTATTCATTTATTATAATTTAATTTGCTAGTAAACTATTATTTTCATTATTGGGTGTTTATAATTTCATTTCATTCACATATATTTTATAATGTAATTATAAAAAAACAATTATTTGATAACGAGTTTATAATTAATTGATTTTAAAATATTTTAAACTCATTTTTTAATGACTTATACATCTTCATGTTAATTTCATGGAATCTATGGTCATGTTTTTTGAGAAAAGAATCCAAGACGAGCTTGTTTTTGGGTAATTTACTGATATCAATGGGTTACATTATAATGATCACTAATTTTTGAGTTATTTTTATAAACATATTTATGAATTTATTTAATCTTTAATATCATATTCATTCATCAAATATATTTTTAAACCATTAATGTTGGGTAGTCATAAAAAAACGGAACACGTCGCTCCATGGAGGGGGTAGTTTTCACATACACACAGATGATGTTTTTATTTTTCATAGAATAGAAAGAATTTATGAGTTGGTTTATCTTTTTATAATTTTAATAATTTTATAAATACCATAATTATTCATCAAATAACCATTTTTTTCAATTCATATATGGTAGTCAAGAAAAATGAGACACATTTCTTCATGGAGGAAGTAGTCCACATGTACACTTGCCTGACATTTTCATTTTCCTATAGGGAAAAGGGAAAGATAGATGATGAATATTAAAATAACATAATAAAATTAATAATTATAATAATACTAAATTAATTATATAATAATGGAAAAATATATTTTTAAGATAATGATAGAGAAGATAATAGGTTGGGGAGTTATTAGTACTCACATTGAGAACTTGAGCTTTCCTATGAAAGACTTATGGGGACCCATACCTTTTATATAACTTATTTTATGATATATTCTACAAATAAACACATAATAAAATAAAAAACAATTGAGATTATTGGTTTCATTGGGAAATTGTAAACATGGAACAATAACATGAAATATGGACACAATGACATTATTTAAAAACTCTCCAACTTGCCCTTAAATTCCATCAATATTCTAATACTTCACAGGATAACCTGGGGTTTCTCTTAAGAAAGGGATGATCTATAAATCATATAAAGAGATGAATAATGTCATAGAATAAATTAAATAGTAAATGTGAGTGAAGGGGATAACATGATAACATAAAATGTGAGAATCAAAATCACAAACGTCTAATAATGACATAATAATTGAGGATAAATAAATTTTGTATTATAGGGATATTTATAAAATATCCCTTAATTATTATTAGAACATAAATTTTGTATTATAGGGATATTTATAAACATGTGACAACATGACGACATAAATTTTGTATTATATGAATATTTATAAACTTGTGACAACATAATCAATTTAGATTCAAAATTCTAAATAAAAAGGAATTATGTGAGTGTATAAAAAAGAAAGAAAATACCTTAATTGAGAGGTTGTTTCTAAAATATTATGAGGTGATAATTAAGATATTGGGAACACATTGGGATGAAATCATGGAGGGAATGGGAGATTAAAATTCATAAATAATTTGTTTTGAGTGAACAATAAAGGTTGGTTGAGTGGGTATATATAAGAAAACGATAAGAGAATTCTTTATTAATTTCCAAACATAAGTTTTAGACACCAAGTAAAAAAATAATCCAAACCACATGAATTATCTTTATTTCTACCAAATAGGATTATTTTTAGTAATTTTATTATATTAGGAACCTAACTTTACAAAATAATACCATTCATGATGCAGAAGCGGGTCATGTTTATAAAGAATTGTTTTTAAAACCTTAAAATATTAAAAAATATTAGAGGATTCATTATAATTTGGTGAAATAAATTAAATAATTTTAGAAATACATTATTTAAAATAGAAAACATATTTTTGGTCATCCATTCCTTTTATTGTATTTATTACATCAATTTTGGTCTATTAGGATGTCATAATACATAACGTAAATTTATATAATATTTAAAATCAACCAAAAAATTTGATTGCATTAGAAAATTGATGAAAATTAACCATTGGATAGTTTTAAATTTTTTATTTCAAAAATGATTTTTATTTTTTAATTTTTTTTCCAAAATATAGAAATTTACCTTTTTAAATAAATATTCATTGTTTATTGAAAAATAATTATCTTTAGGACATAGACACAAATTTTACCCTTATAAAAATTACATGGGAATTCATTAAATTATATTACAATTTATATTTAAATAAATTTTATTTAATAAGTATATTTCATGAAAATAAAATTTATTAACTCTTGTATTTATCCAAAATAGTGTTTTATTTGAAACTATATATTTTCCAATAAAATCCAATTTTGGGTTCTATATATAAAAATCTATTTTTTATGAAACTCATTATATAATCACACATATATTTAATGTAACAAGAACAAGTGATAAAGTTATTAATAATTTTTTAAAAAATGAGAAATAAAAAAAACATACTACTAGGGTCTAAATACATGACCCCTTATTACCCTGGCATACACAACGGGTAATGTGTGTGATGATAGTACATTATTAGGGTGGTTTGGTGGACATGGATTGGGAGGTAATATTCAACTGGCCGAGTCCAACACTTCTTTGTTATGTGTAAAATATATTTTATCATAACCCTTAATATATACTATTATTAATTATTATCATAGAATATATATATTGAAAATATTTATGATTTTTTAAATTATTTTATAATTAACAGTAAAATTATGGCTATATTTTATAATCGTTGAAAATAAAAAATGGAATATAGTGTATAATTTTTTTATAAATACATTAATTAATAAGGAATTTATTCATTTATAATGTAATTATATTTATAAATTTATGGGTCATTACATTATTCCCCCTCTAGAAAATTTTCCATTGACATTTCATACACTAAAAAAGATGTGGGTAAATCTATTTCATCACCTCTTAAAGTTACCATGTTTCCACCTCAAACTTTTGGTTCAACCACATTTCTTAAACTAGGTGTGTTTTCTTATTTTATAGAACATTGTATCTATGATACATAATCTGTAACGCCCCGACCCTAGTAACCCAGAGTCGGTGCATTATTTTAATAAATTGGCATGATTACAAGGAATCAAGTCTCGAAAGACCGATTAGTTTAGCAGTCTTGGAAAATAGATTATATACATTAATGTTACATTACACTTCATAAAATACAAAACAACATAAATAATCCTTTATTAATGCCATTATTCCCTTGTCTTAACCCTTCTTATCAATCACAATATACTTCTTGGAATCCTGGGAAAAATAAAACATTGAAAGGGGTGAGCTCAAACGCTCCGTAAGGGTAAGCAATACAGCGGAAACATTTATAAATAAGCATAAACATTTAAGGCAATGTATAACTAAAAAAAGCCTTTTAAACTTGAACTTCAACATAGTATGGCAAAAATAAAATGAAATAATGCCATTTACTTATTCACATGGATATTCTACTAATTGAATAATCACATGCAATATCAATAACCACTTTCATAATGATGGAACGCATAATGCCAGACTATCATAACTACATAGCCTAGGCCTCGTGCTAAGAATACAAATAATATTTTGCCAAGGCCTTGTGCCAAGACACTAGTTTGTCTCATGAGACCTACCGATGCATCGAGGAGCTATAGCGGGCTCCACCCGTCACATATTAAGTCCAATACATTCCCATATGAAAAGGTTTAAACATAACATAAACATTTGTATTAAAACTAGCATACGAAATGTCAATACTTTCACCATAAACTATGAATGGTATAAAAATAGCACATCCACAGTCAAACATATCACAAAACCTTCAACAAAATATAGAAGTTTTGTATCATAATAAATCAACTTCATATCATCATAAAATACATCAAAGGATGTTGACATAGATGAAATCAAAACTATTTCAGAGAAATATCTCCTTTTTTTTAAATCATTTAAAAGTCAAACATTTATAAAGGAAGTAATTAAAAGAGATTTTTGAATCAAAGTGTACCATACCACTTTGAAACTTTTGAAAGGAATTAAAATTTTAAAAACATTCATGTCCATATAAATAAATCCTTAAAAACCATTTTGATGACATGAACATTTATTAAAAATATTTAGAAATATAAATCTTTAAAACATTTAAAATTCTGATTTTGATAAAGAGTACCTTTCCGAAATTCTTAAAATATTCATTTTGAAATCATTTAAAAGTTACATAATTATAAAATAAATCATTTTCTTTGAAAATATTCTTATAAGCTTGTAAGGGAAGCTTTGACGATTTTATAACGGCGGTAAATAGCCGCACCCGCCGTATAAGTTAAAAAAAACATTCTTACCTTAATTCTGTCGAAAAGGTTAAAAAGCACCTTGTTTGGAAAATGAACGAAAGATTCCTTTATAAACCCATAAGGGTATAAATGACTTTAACTCATATTCTTTGTAAATAGTAAATTTTTTTTGAATACATTTCTAAGAAACATGGATGTGGATGATAAAGAAATCCCAGTAGATAATTACGTATAAACAACCTTGGATAATGAAGAGATTGCGAAATAACCATTACCTTGTACTTTTCCTTGGTTGGGGTAGGTTAACCTCCTGTATAATGGTGAAATAATTGTTATATAATTATAAAATAATCATATACATTAATATGATATCATATATGATCTTTTAACATTGATATGTTAATAATATCTTAGTATTATCGTTGTTTCGGGTGTTAACTTACTCATTTTCTTTTATATGTTTTGTTACGTAAGCCATGTTTGTAATGGATAGGTTGAATATTATTCATATACATAATTATATCAAGTCCTTAGATACTATTATTAATCATAAAATGAGAATTATACTTGAATGGATACGATGGAGAATGAATCTCATCGCGTTCGTGGAGACGGTAGTCCGTACGTACGCACGAGCGACAATATCATTCTTTTGATATTAAAATAATATATAAATGGTTGTTATATCATATATAAAGAATCATTAACATGTTATATTTATTATTTACATGAGTTAAATATCATTATTATACCCATCCAAATAATAATATGTTGAATAACAATTACACCACGACGTGGAGACGGTAAGCCGTACGTACGCACGTATGGTGACATGTTGCTCAAAGGGTGGATAGAATACTGAATATGGTTGTACCATATTTATAATAAAATCACAGTATATATATGATACTGGAGTTTTTATTTTAGAATGGTAACAACAAAGGAAGAAGAAGTGGAAGAAGAAAGGAACTTAGAAAAGGGTGGTGAAATCATTACCTCTTCTTCGGGTTCTTCCTTTTGATTTGATCAAAAAAGCTCCCTAAGTGGCTTTATGATCAAAATAAGGCCTCTATGTTGTATTTAGGGATGTTGGGAGAGTATTTGGGCAGACTTTGGCCGAACAAAAATGCTTTGAAGGTGTGAAGAAATGAGAAGGAGGAGTACCCTTTTATAAGAGGGGTGAGGGGTACCTTTGGAAAAGCTAGAAATATTAATTTATAATAAATTCATATTCGGTTTCTAATGGCTCAAAAGTTGATTATTCAAAGGTAAAGGTGGGAATAGGTCTAAAAACATTCAACCAATAGAATTTAGACAGGTTTGGGTTACTATATTAACCTTATCTTTTAGTTTTAACTCTTAGTTAATTAGTTTGACATTTACCATGTCACTTTGTATTTTTATATTATATAGTTAATAAACTTACTATATACATCCAAGAGACCCCCAAGTGGTCCATTAATGATACACCTATCATGATATAAGTCTCTTGGCCGAACCTTATATTTTTAGGAATTTAATATCAATTAATAATATAATATTTGTTTTAAAAACTCTTTTATATCAATTTTGACACTATTCAAATGTTGATTTTTGTGAAACTCATAACAGAATGATTACTTCGAACAAAGTCAATTAAATAAATACTAATATGCCATATTATCCTATAAAATTAGTTTAATTCATTAAAAGTCTCAAATTATATTTCTTTGGGTATTTAAAATATCAATTATTTTAAATTTTCACTATTATGGTAATTACTGCATCATCATTGTGTCATAAATAAATCAAATTATTTAATGTCTAAAAATTATAAATAAAATTTAATTATGTATTAAATCTTATTATATTTCTAATTAATATTTACAATCTAATTTATCTTATGTATAACCCTATATTAAAAATGTTTTAGTAAATAAACATTGATTTTAACTTTTTTAACTCTTCTTTGAATTAAATAATAATAAATATCCTAATCTAATCCAAGTGGACCTAAATGATAATATTTTATTTCTAAGGTTGTTTTTGGTCGAGATAAACTTGTCAAATAGAATTAGGACACGTGTTAGGGTAATATTAATATAATTTTTACCCTTAATTACCCTATTTACTTTTAACCGTGGTAAATAAAAGTAAAAAGTTACTATTCAGAAAAAATTATTTTCATCTCATTTAACCACATTTTACTTCTTGATATTAATCGTGTGTCTCGGATTTTCGAAATTCCAATCACAGAAGTGGTAAAATTATGTTTTCTGAAAAATTCAGTTTTTTAACTACCACTTAGTAGTTTCACTATTCATCAAAAATTGAAGTTTTTCAGAACAATGCCAAAATTTCTCCCTAAGCTATAATTGATATTCCGAATTCAAAAAGGATGTCTATTTTACAAAATTCCAAACATATAAGTTGCATTAATTAATTTTATAATTAATTCCCACTGTCACAACAAATAGCGTGTTTTTAAGAAACAATATATATCAAAAGATTGGCAATTGTTTAGGTCCAATTTCAAAGTGAAATTAATTCCAATGAACACCATTGGATAAAATGGTATAAATATATTATAATTATACATTAAAACCACTCAAATTCATAATTTATCACTATTAATTATTTTGGTTAAAAAAGTTGTTTTTAATTAAAATTTAGTAATTTTCACTATTCATCAAAATATGAAAGTTATCCGAAAAGTACCAAAATTTCACCTTAGGATAAATTCGATACTCTGAATCCAAAAATGAAGTCCATTTTGAAATATAAAATATATATAATTTCAAAAAGTAGGTATTACTATTCATAACGGCTAGTTTCATTGGTTGTGGTGTGTGTTAGAACTCGAAGTTGCGTACAACATACACTACTGTATCATTCAAAGGAAAGCGTACCGTGGAAGTTTGGGATATTTCATTTTAAATTTTTGATGTCCCCATTTAGTCAAAAAGTTTAAAATATTGTATTTAAAAAGGGTTCACTATTAAAATTTGGTAAAAGTGCAATACTGAAAATGAATTTGTTCTTACATTATGACTAAGAAACTCATAATATGGATTCTAAAATTATAAGGATTATATAAAGTTTAAAATTTAGTTAATTCTATTCATAACCTCTTTTGAACGGCTTGTTCGGTAAGTCATGGTGCGCTTGAACTCGGTGTTGCGTGTAGTGCAAGTTATTGAATTATTTTGAAGAAATAACACACTATGAAATCTTGGGGTGTTACATTCTCCCCTCCTTCAATAAATTGCGTCCTCGCAATTTGAAATTATTCTTCGAAAATAAAATGTTGAAAATAAAAAATATCTTTGTGGGAAAACCCACATCGGAAATTGGGTTACTAAAATTTAGCCTTAAAATGAGGAAAAGAGAAATGAAAGGGTCACCACCAAATTATGATCTCGATTAGGAGAACATTGGTGGAAATTAGAGACATATAATTGGAGGAAAAATGTAAATATTTATAGGTAGTGATTGAGGTCATCAATCACAAACAAGTTTAAAATTGAGGTCCTTAAATTCATCAATCTATGATGATTTAAAATACCATCGATTCAACAAAACATAAGGTATTAGGATAACACATTTTTGACGTTTCAAAATATCTTAGTTAAAATCCCACATCGAAAAATGAATTAATGAGGACTCTATTTAAAATAAAGAGTGGAAAGTATGAAGATTACCGAAAATAACACATACTAGGGTTCCATGTAGGAAAATATGGATATGGAAAAAAAATCTAACCATCAATTATCTGATGGAGAGTGGTAGAGAACATGGCTATGAAAAGGACAACAATCCCAAAGCCATAAATTAGTGATGATTTAAGGAACCATCTAGGACAACATTTTTGTTCTAAGTTCCTTTTCTAAATGTTGAGGAATTTATTTATGAGATTGGCTAAGATCATAAGGAGATATACTTACTTTATAATTAGAGTTTTATCCATTAATAAATTTCTACCACAAACTCATATTTCACTCTAAAAGATAATAGAACGTAAACAAATTCTATTTATACTATTCATACAGGGTTCCAAAATAAACGAATTTATAATTCATCTACCAGATCTTTTAAAAAAACTAAATTATTTAATCCAGGACATCTCGTGGGCCAGTGGTAGGTGAAACACCCTTTTCGCCCTTCAGTTGCGGGTTCAAGTCTCGCGGCCTTGCTGGACGTGACGGGTTGTCGCCCGACCTCTGGGTTGTCCTTTTATGGAAATCCAAAATAATCCAAACTAGAACTATCCAAAATACATCTGTCCAAACTCACAGTCCAAAATTTATAAGGAAGGTAAACATAATTTAGATCCTTTTTACCCCATAATAGCATATGAATACCTTCATCATGTATTCTTTTAATACACTGAAACATCCTGAATTACCGTATTCCTTATTGATTACATTCATGCTCCCTTATTCCATATAGAATGCTGGATATACTTCATCAATCCAAAAATCTTTTAAACCCCAACAATGATGTAATATACAAATCATTAATCAATTTCAAGGTAGTCAAGAATATCCAATATAATTTATCCAAATAAATCATGTATTATTCCAAAATCATTACCTCGGTATCAGAACTATATTATGGTTTATCATTCTCTCAACCATATATTTTCCAAAAATTTATCCTACTATTGAGTCACTTTTCTTTGTTCCACACAATCTCAAGTCCTTAATGAAATAATACTACAATACAATCCTTATATACTCTATAATTATTATAACAAGTACATTGTTGATACAAAACTCAATTGACATAATCAACATAAGAACTCTAATCATTACTCTTCATCTGTGGTAGTTTCATAACTTGATTATTATCCAATAGCATCATTTGCGGCATGGTTTGATCACGGGGACATAGGTTCACGTGGTGTCCAAACACCTTGCAAATGAAGCATTGTACATTTGAAACCATTTTCTTACCCTTGCAGTCACGTACTTTGTGCCCTTTTCCTCCACACTTATAACAAACTCCCATTCCTTTCAGACAAGTTCCAAGGTGTTTCTTCCCACAGTTATCACATATGGGAAAATTCTTCTTTTACCTCTTCCCTTTATCCATCTTTTTCTCTTCCATCCTTTTCTTCTCTTGCTTCCCTTCAAAACCATAGGACTCAGTAAAATCTTTACTTATATTATCAACACATGATATTATTTCTTCATATGATGATAATACAAGGGAGACTATTTCTCTTATAAATTCTGGCTTAATACCATGAAATATATGATCCTTCTTTCTCTTTAGATTATGTGCATTTCTGGAGTTATCATTCCTTCTACTGGGAACCATTTCTAAACAATGGCATACACTAGATTAGTTTATGAATAACAATACCTAATCCAAAACTTGTAAAACAAATAACATAAATTAAATAGTTTATGGATATAATCCATAATCATAAAAATGTCTCCTTTGAGGAAGTATATACTCATAAACCCTTAATAATGGTTTTTAAAGAAAATGAGAATTATCCTAAGCATATCCCCCGGGAGTGTCGTAACCAAGAGTGCAGCAAGGCCCGTTGTCGTGCACCAGTTCTCGTCCGAGTCTAGCTCAAAGTGGTGTTTTCGGGTTTTACCCCTAGGTACATCTGTGCCAGAGCCGCCTCTACCTGCTCGTATCCAGACAGGGATGTATTGCTCAGAAAACTCACAAAATCTCTGCAATACCAAAATTCTAGGAAGTTCTTCTATACTAATCCTCAAGGCCCATCTTAGGTCTATGTTCTCTAATCAGAGTTTACCTAAATCTAGTTTCCAAGGTTTGTACTAAACTTCCTATGATACCAACTGTAATGCCCCAACCCTAGTAACCCAGAGTCGGTGCATTATTTTAATACATTGGCATGATTACAAGGAATCAAGTCTCGAAAGACCGATTAGTTTAGCAGTCTTGGAAAATAGATTACATACATGAATGTTACATTACACTTCATAACATACAAAACAACATAAATAATCCTTTATGAATTCCATTATTCCCTTGTCTTAACCCTTCTTATCAATCACAATATACTTCTTGGAATCCTGGGAAAAATAAAACATTGAAAGGGGTGAGCCCAAACGCTCCGTAAGGGTAAGCAATACAGCAGAAACATTTATAAATAAGCATAAACATTTAAGGCAATGTATAACTAAAAAAAGCCTTTTAAACTTGAACTTAAACATAGTATGGCAAAAATAAAATGAAATAATGCCATTTACTTATTCACATGGATATTCTACTAATCGAATAATCACATGCAATATCAATAACCACTTTCATAATGATGGAATGCATAATGCCAGACTATCATAACCACATAGCCAAGGCCTCGTGCCAAGACTATAAATAAGATTTTGCCAAGGCCTTGTGCCAAGACACTAGTTTGTCTCATGAGACCTACCGATTCATCGAGGAGCTATAGCGGGCTCCACCCGTCACATATTAAGCCCAATGCATTCCCATATGAAAAGGTTTAAACATAACATAAACATTCGTATTAAAACTAGCATACGAAATGTCAATACTTTCACCATAAACTATGAATGGTTTAAAAATAGCACATCCACAGTCAAACATATCAAAAAACCTTCAATACAATATAGAAGTTTTGTATCACAATAAATCAACTTCATATAAGCTTAAAATCCATCAAAGGATGTTGACATAGATGAAATCAAAACTATTTGAGAGAAATATCTCCTTTTTTTTGAAATCATTTAAAAGTCACACATTTATAAAGGAAGTAATTAAAAGAGATTTTTGAATCAAAGTGTCCCATACCACTTTGAAGCTTTTTAAAGGAATTAAAATTTTAAAAAAACTCATGTCCATATAAATAAATCCTTAAAAACCATTTTGAAGACATGGACATTTATTAAAAAGATTTAGAAAGAATAATCTTTAAAACATTTAAAATTATGATTTTGATAAAGAGTACCTTTCCGAAATTCTTAAAATATTCATTTTGAAATCATTTAAAAGTCACAAAATTATAAAATAAAACATTTTCTTTGAAAATATTCTTATAAGCTTGTAAGGGAAGCTTTGACGATTTTATAACGATAGTAAATAGCCGCACCCGCCGTATAAGTTAAAAAAACATTCTTACCTTAATTCTGTCGAAAAGGTTAAAAAGCACCTTGTTTGGAAAACGACAGAAAGATTCCTTTATAAACCCATAAGGGTATAAATGACTTTAAATAATATTCTTTGTAAATAGTAAAAATGTTTTGAATACATTTCTAAGAAACATGGATGTGGATGATAGTGAAATCCCAGTAGATAATTACGTATAAACAACCTCAGATAATGAAGAGATTGCGAAATAACCCTTACCTTGTACTTTTCCTTGGTTGGGTTAGGTTAACCTCCTGTATAATGGTGAAATAATTGTTATTAAATTATACAAGAATCATATACATTAATATGATATCATATATGATCTTTTAACATTGATTTGTTAATAATATCTTAGTATTATCGTTGTTTCGGGTGTTAACTTACTCGTTTTCTTTTATATGTTTTGTTATGTACGCCATGTTTCTAATGGATAGGTTGTATATTATTCATATCCAGAATGATAGCAACTCCTTAGATACTATTATTAATCATAAAATGAGAATTATACTTGAATGGATACGATGGAGAATGAATCTCATCGCGTTCGTGGAGACGGTAGTCCGTACGTACGCACGAGCGACAATATCATTCTTTTGATATTAAAATAATATATAAATGGTTGTTATATCATATATAAAGAATCATTAACATGTTATATTTATTATTTACATGAGTTACATATCATTATTATACCCATCCAAATAATAATATATTGAATAACAATTACACCACGACGTGAAGACGGTAAGTCGTACGTACGCACGGATGGTGACATGTTATTCAAAGGGTGGATAGAATACTGAATATGGTTGTAAAATATTTATAATAAAATCAAATTATATATATGATACTGGAGTTTTTATTTTAGAATGGTAACAACAAAGGAAGAAGAAGTGGAAGAAGAAAGGAACTTGGAAAAGGGTGGTGAAATCATTACCTCTTCTTCGGGTTCTTCCTTTTGATTTGATCAAAAGGGCTCTTTGGTTAGCTTTATGATCAAACTAATGCCTCTAGGTTGTATTGAGGGATGTTTGGAGAGTATTTGGGCAGAGTTTGGCCGAACCAAAAGGCTCTGAAGGTGTGAAGAAATGAGAAGGAGGAGTGCCCTTTTATAAGAGGGGTGAGGGGTACCTTTGGAAAAGCTAGAAATATTAATTTATAATAAATTCATATTCGGTTTCTAATGGCTTAAAAGTTGATTATTCAAAGTTCAAGGTAGGAATAGGTCGAAAAACATTCAACCAATAGAATTTAGACAGGTTTGTGTTACTATATTAACCTTATCTTTTAGTTTTAACTCTTAGTTAATTAGTTTGACATTTACCATGTCACCTTTTATTTTTATATTATATAGTTAATAAACATACTATATACATCCAAGAGACCCCCAAGTGGTCCATTAATGATAGAAATATCATGATATAAGTCTCTTGGCCGAACCATAGATTTTTAAGAATTTAATATCAATTAATAATTTAATATTTTTTTTAAAAACTCTTTTATGTCAATTTTGAAACTATTCAAATGTTGATTTTTGTGAAACTCATAACAGAATGATTACATCGAAAAAATTCAATTAACTCCACCCTAATATGCCATATTATCCTATAAAATTAGTTTAATTCATTAAAAGTCTCAAATTATATTTATTTGGGTATTTCAAATATCAATTATTTTAAATTTTCACTATTATGGTAATTACTCCATCATCATTGTGTCATAAATAAATTAATTTATTTAATGTCTAAAAATTATAAATAAAATTTCATTATGTAGGAAATAGTATTAGATTTCTAATTAATATTTACAATTGAATGTATATTATGTATAACCCTATAGTAAAAATGTTTTAGTAAATAAACTTTGATTTTAACTTTTTTAACTCTTCTTTCAATTAAATAACAATAAATTTCCTAATCTAATCCAAGTGGACCTAAATGATAATATTTTATTCCTAAGGTTGTTTTTGGCTGAGATAAATTTGTCCTATAGAATTAGGACATGTGTTAGGGTAATATTAATATAATTTTTACCCTTAATTACCCTATTTACTTTTAACCGTGGTAAATAAAAGTAAAAAGTTATTATTCACCAAAAATTATTTTCATCTCATTGAACCACATTTTACTTCTTGATATTAACCGTGTCTCTCAGATTTTTGAAATTCCAATCACAGAAGTAGTAAAATTAAGTTTTATGATAAATTCAGTTTTTTAACTACCACTTAGTAGTTTCACTATTCATCAAAAATTGAAGTTTTTCAGAACAATGCCAAAATTTCACCCTAATCTATAATTGATATTCCGAATTCAAAAATGATGTCTATTTTACAAAATTCAAAAAATATAAGTTGCATTAATTAATTTTATAATTAATTCCCGCTGTCACAACAAATAGCATGTTTTTAAGAAACAATATATATCAAAAGATTGACAATTGTTTAGGTCGAATTTCAAAGTGAAATTAATTCTAATGAACACCATTGGATAAAATGGTAAAAATATATTCTAATTATACTTTAAAACCACTAAAATTCATAATTTATCATTATTAATTATTTTGTTTAAAAAAGTTGTTTTTAATTAAAATTTAGTAATTTTCACTATTCATCAAAATATGAAAGTTTTCCGAAAAGTACCAAAATTTCACCTTAGGATAAATTTGATACTCCGAATCCAAAAATTAAGTCCATTTTGAAATCTAAATTATATATAATTTCAAAAAGTAGGTATTACTATTCATAACGGCTAGTTTGATTGGTTGTGGTGTGTTTTAGAACTCGAAGTTGCGTACAACACATGCTACTGTATCATTCAAAGGAAAGCGTACCGTTGAAACTTGGGATGTTTCATTTTAAATTTTTGATGTCCCCATTTAGTCAAAAAGTTTAAAATATTTTATTTAAAAAGGGTTCACCATTAAAAGTTGGTAAAAGTGCAATACTGAAAATGAATTTGTTCTTACATTATGTCTAAGAAACTCATAATATGGATTCTAAAATTATAAGGATTATATAAAGTTTAAAATTTAGTTAATACTATTCATAACCTATTTTGAACGGCTTGTTTGGTAAGTCATGGTGCGCTTGAAATCAGTGTTGCGTGTAGTGAAAGTTAATGAATTATTTTGAAGAAATAACACACTATGAAATCTTGGGGTGTTACATAATCGTCACAAGATTATCCTCATATGAATAATCATTCTCCAAAGGTACCACCTATAGATTTAGTACATGTGTGGGGTCATGTATGTACTTATTTAATATTGATACATGGACCCCATCATATACTTGAGATAGGTCAAGTGGAAGTACTATTCAATATGCTTCATCTGCGATGTAATAAATTATCTCAGAGGGTATATTATATATTGGAATACAATTTTCCCACATCCCAATCCTCTTGACTTTGTTCTATAGTGATATATTAAGGAACACCTTATCTCTGACCTCAATCTCAATGTCTCATCGTTGACTATCTATGTAGATTTTTGTTTCAAAATTACAGAGATTTCTTATGAAGTTGAATGGTTTGAAACATCTATGTCAAATATTATACAAGATTAGGTCCCATCATCTTACACTCTTTATCTTCATCCCCTTATGTTGGAGTCTGACACCTCTTCCTAGATAGTGCCTCATAAGGTGAAATTTTAATTCTAGAATAGAGATTATTTTTACATGAGAACTAAAATAGTAGTATATGTTGATACAGACATCCTTATAAGTTCATTTAACATGATCAATGCATATCATCTAGAGTTTGAATATTTCACTCAAACATCCCTTCTATATGAGGGTGATAAGTAGTGGTGAAACACAACTCTATATCCAATGCTTGCAGAATGATTCTCTAAAACCTCAAATTAAACCCTGTATCTTAATAATATATAATGTAGAGTGGAAATCCATTTAGTCTTATCACTTCCCTTATTTATATATATATTGGTGATTTTTTCAAATATAATTCTTCATTGTAAACAATTAAGTACTCTGACTTTTAAAGGTGAAAATCTACCACAAAAATGGTGCTATAACCTTTATATGTAACGCGGAGTCCTACAAAAAAAATGCATGGTTATGTTTTACCCTTTTCATACTACTATTGGAAATATTTTCATCATACCCTCATACTTTTATCATTAAACCTTGTATTATTGGATTACATATCATTGAGATAAAAATTTGGTAATCTCACTCTTCATGTTATCCGACTATAAGTTTTGATTTATACATCTATATCTTAATTCTTCCTGGAAGAATTGAGTAGGGTGTGCTATGTACATCATCTAGAATTCCCCTCTTCAATTATAATTTTGATAGGATATATATACGAGTTATAAACCTTACGAATCCATATTTTGCAAAGTTTAACATTGGAATATTCATTACCTTCATCTATAGATCATTTTCCTCATTTAGGGACTCATTGATCCTATAAATAATGGATGGGTGAGAAGTTATTTGAGCATATAATGATGACATTCAATTTATGATACCCATGTCTGTCATCTGTAGGGTCTAGGATATTGGATCAATTTAAATCCACATCATGTTTAGGGTTTCATGATCCTTTCTACATGGATCATCTTCCACATTATTATCATTCATTTTATAATAATATATTAAACTACCACAATCCTTGATCAGATATTACCACAATCATTAGTTCATATTGAGATATTTTTTTTAATATACACATGAGTATTTTATGATATGTATATGTGTTAAAAATTACCCAATTTAGATAATGTCTCAAAATATTTATTGAAAAGATTATTACAACCAATTACAGATTATGCGTTAGGTATTTTTTCTCATGGATCATTACTATAGGGAGGAATTGGACACCACTTTGTCATTTTTCATGATTACACAACCCAATCCCTTTCTAGATACATCACTATAGATCAAAAATCCTTCCCCAATAGTGGGTAAAGTGAGCACATGTGTAGTGATTAGCCTCTTATTTAACTCTTTAAAGTTTTCCTCCCTATCATTGATATAAAAAAGCTTTACTCCATTCTATGTTAGCTTGGTTAGATGGTTTGAAAATGATGAGTTGTTTCTAAAAAATCAACAATAGTACCATGTTAATTCAAAGAATTTGTGGATCTCTTTCTAAAATTTTAGTATGGTTCATACTTTAATTTTATTTATCTTTAATGGATCCATAGATATCCCTTTGTAGGTGATGACATGCCTCGGTAATGTTACTTAATCTAGGAATAAGTTTGATTGAGAAATCTATCTCTATTTTAGGAGGAAGACTTGAAAATTATGCTAGGAACACACCAACATATTCCCTTATAATGTAAATGTCATCAATGATGATATTTTTCTTAGTCATAATCATTTGAGCTAGATAATATCTCTCTAAAGGAAATAATATCCATTCTTGAGATGACGATTCTAAAAGATATCCATATTTTTTTACTTATACTTGTATAAAATCATAGTGATATTCATGTCACAGAGGGTGATTTCCCTTTACCAGAATTTTATATTGGATATATACAAAGAAATAAAATCCATACCTAGAATAAAATTGAATTCCACTAAATTGATAATAATAATATTTTCTAGAATAATATTTCCAAAGAATCCAACTTATTATAAAATAACTATATATGTTTTTCTAGATGATATCAAATAATTTGGGGTGGTGAATCATTATTATTATAAAAAATAATAGATATGATATTGTGTCATGAATTGAAATACAATAAGACATAAAAAACTCTAGAGTTTCGGGTTAGTGATACTTAATTACCAAGATCCATCTTGGTGGTTATCATAGTGTGGGCACTTCTTAGTTCCCTTTGTCCTGGAGATTATTAGTTCTCATCATCATTGTTATCCCTTGAAATTGGGAATTAACCCAGATTAGTTTTAATTTCCCTTCATTTATGACATTAAACTGTGAGTGGGGACTTTGGTTGAACTTTATTTCCCTTCATCGTGTTAACTACACTCTTAATTTTTTCACAACAATTAGAAAATTTAAACCATATTTTTTAAGATATAAAACATATTCATGTAAATGTTTGAAATTTAATTTAACACCACTTTCCACATTTTGGACATTTTATAAATTTAATCTTATTTCACTTATCTCCTTTATCACACAAACCATAAAGAGATTTCATCTTATACTTCTTTGATGTGTTTGGAAATTCATCTATGTGTTAGTTGTTAATTTTAATATGTGACAACTAGTTTGGAATAATAACAAAATTTCTTACTTTATCTCCCATCAATTTAGGAATATAATTTGTTTAATCCTCACATTCCCTTTACACTATTTTTGAAATGATTGATCTAATTTCTATCCATTGAGTAAAATAAAGAAAAATTATAGATGGTAATTTTTAAACTATTAAAAATATACAAGGGAAACTACAGACATTGAAGCGATAACCCATAACTAAAATGTATTCCTTAACCAATGTGTGACAAACCCCTCCCTCTATGGACACTACAATTAGGGTAGAGAGATAATAACCCCCTAGTCCCACCTCCAGTTGGCCCCGGGTAGGTGAATATCCCCAAAAGTATAAAGATTTCATAAAATGTGAGGCATTACCCTATATAATAACAGAAGATCTTATGCTCCACTCCAGGTCGGTTCGAGAGAGTTGGATTCTTGAAGTTTTGGGCTTAGTGGCTCGGTGGACATAGAATCAAGGCATCTTCATCTCTTTTTGTTATGGTTACAACCCCCCGGTATCTCTTTCCTCATTCATGGATTTGGATTTTCTTTGGTTTAATCACCCATTCCTTTTGGGTTTCTTCCATGATTTTATGCTTCTTCCCCATTTCGGTCTTCCCCTGTTTGTTGTTCCTCTTTGTAGGGTTTGGTGTTTTTTGGTGTTGAGTTTTTTTCTCACTATTCTGTGATTTGTTCTCTCTGGAGTCTTGGTTATTGTCTATCTCGATGGCCGTTGGTGGCATGGTTGATGTCTATGAAGAGGGATCCTCGGGTGGCTCACTGGTTTTGCAAGGATTGCTTTCTCCCTGTTCAGGCGAGGGTCAGTTCAAGGTGTTAGTGGAGAGTTTTGGTGGGCCTTTTGTCGCCAGCATTTTTTGGTTTGGTGCTAAGGCGACTGGATCCTAAGGGTGTGCTAATTATGGAGGTTCTTGGCCCAATCTTTATATGCGGTCTCTGTGGCTCAATGTCTTTGACCAGATGAGTACGATGATATTTGAGTCTCGGCAGGGAAAATGTTCTCTCCGGTGGGCTAGCTGGTGATTTTTGGGATGATGTTTTGGTGTGATGACAAAGTGTTTGATCTGATGGATATGATAATTATGGTGGTCATGTGACATATATGGAATGTGGATTGGTTATGGGGATGATGCAGTTTGGTTTTAAAAATTTGAATTTGGTATTTAGAATCTTTTTATTTCTGGCTCATCGTTTTATGGGGGTATTTAGTTCTCTTCAGTTACTGCTTATCCTCAAAGAGGCTCTTTGGAAAATAATAAAAAATTCATTTTGGCCATAATAAAATCCATGAAATAAATAAAAATAAACCAAAACCATCCCACAGTGCATGTATAAAATAAACTAGTACTGAAAAAATTCTGAAAAATAAAATACCCAAAATTAATGCTAAATCCATGACACAAAAACTATTTAAAAAGGTTCCAGATAGTACAACCCATCATGATCCACAAAATCCTGCTATAAACCTAAAATTTTGTTTATATAGGTATGGTGATCATTCAAGAATACTCATTAATAAATCTAAAGCCTATAAATCACATGTTAAAGAAGCATACCAATGCACCTATACGGAAATAACAAAACTAACAACACCTAAACATGTCAACTATTCATCCCAACCTCACCAAAGAATTATCACAAAATAAAATAAGAAAATATAAAAATATAATATGAATTACACCGATAAAGTGTACCCCATACCAAATTTCCATAGATTTTCTACTCTCACACCCCAACACCATACATTTTGGAGCTTCCATCTCTTTTGAATAACACATACCAACACCCCACAACATAGTCACATGACATCACTCCCAAATACACCTAGCCCACCACCCCATAGAATGGTTACATATCATATCACCTAAGGACACAAGGTACATCACATCAAAACCACAACTGTTAATCATTTTATAGATTTATCATGGATATTTTATAAATTCTAATTCATTATTTTAAGGTAATTATTGTAAAATCCATAATCTTGGGGAAATAATTTAATAGAAAAATATAAGTTTTTTTATGGAATCTCATTTGTGGTGATATAAAAAAACACAATAATAAATTGTTTTGTAACCTATCCCAAAACAACACAAAAAAAAATCCCCCAATGAACATCATTCTCAGTGGGGTGTCAAGCACATATAATCCCCCATATCACAATAATATTAATGCTATAAAATCATGAGAATTATTCCCCCTTCCCCTTAAATTTCAATTAACCAACTAGTTTATCTTTATTTTGACAACGTAAACCATCTCGCATAGATAAACACGAGTAAACCCATCCCACATCATACAAAAAAATGATAAATGATGGATTCCTTACTTCAAAGAAGCTTTGATAAATTACTACACACCACCAAGCGAAGAAGAAATGTATAAAAACCAAAAATACTTGTAAATACCATATATCAACCTACACCACATCATGGGTTAAAAAAATACATGAATACTCAAAAACCTAAACCAAAACTGCACCACCATAGTGGATTACTGGGATAAGAACAGAAGAAAAACAAACAAGAATAATATAAGGGATTACTAAAGGTCACTAATAGGAATGCATAGAAATAAATGAATAAAAGAAAGTGTAAAATAGCTAAAAGATCCTATAAAGGATCATACGGTTCTTCCAAGATGGTAGAAATGGATATGATCAGATTAAAATGAATAATATGGTTAACCCCTTTTATAACTTGGATCCCAACGCTTTCAGGTTGTGTAACCAATTAATGATGTGTGTTCCCATATTCACAACTTTCACCAAAATTCAAATCACCACAGACTTTATTTTATTACATTACATGAATTATTTTAATTATGTGAATGTGTTTCATGGTTTACCCATCATCCTTATTCTTTTCATTAAACCATATAGCTGTACAATCCATAAAACCCCAATTCATGCTGTGTAAACATTTCACAATGTAAATATCTCAGAGTATCCCTTATATACCTCCAACCAACATAGAACATCTCAAGCCTCATCCTAACACCTATACCACCTAAAATAGAAATTTAATGGGATAGGAAGTCACATTCTATTACATTATATACATATCAATTGAATATCACCCTCGATAACCAAGCCTAGATGGAAAATAGGTCTGAAAAAGTACCATGAGAGATACCTCTTAACAATCACTTTACTCTTCAACACTACCACCTTCTAAAACATCTAACTAAAAAACCAAAAAACATACTACATAGCCACAAACCGCCTCCTTTGATACAACCACATGGCTACACAACCATCTCACCCTCCACATATCCCAACCCATCAATTGATACAACAAAAAACCACACTTCCTTGAAAACATGAACCATGTAATTCCATCCTCCATGTAAAGATATTATCTACTATATGTGGCACTAACTCTCCCAAATAGGTTTAATACCAACATAGTATAATTTTTCTCGATCAGTAATTAGGTCCTCCCATTTATTATATTAGAACGTTATAACTTGTCATACATTGAGAAAACAAAAAATCTCATAACAAAACAAGATTTAAACATCACAAGAAAAATAGAGTAATGAAAAACTCAAAATAGATTTGGGTACTAGTCACCCATATATACCTCTTGTTCCCAAGTACTATATTCTAGGACACCATGCCTACATGGAATATAAACTAAAGGAATTATTTATCCATGAAACACCTTATCTTAGAAATATTGGATATCTACAAGATTCTATATGAACATCACTACATCCTCGATATACAATCCTCCCCAGTAAATGACATTAGATTCAACATAAAGATACTGATGGAGAAGAGAGGCATTGAAGAAATCATGGATCCTCTCTAGCAATGGTAGAAATTCTAATCATAATTACACCTTTCCAACTCACCGAAAAACCTCAATGGGACCAACAAACACAAGAGAATGATTAATACCTATTCCAATATTCTATTACCCATATTGAGGGGAAAGCTTCAAGAACATGTGTTCCCCAACCTCAAACTCCAAGGACCTACTCTGAAAATCAACATAAGACATACATCATTCATGTAGTGATTTCCACATCCCATTAACATTATGAACCTTCTCTATTATTCTCTAAACCACAAATGGAATAATAAATTCTACCTCCACAACCTCTATCCAACACAACATAGAATGACCTGAAAACCCATAAAATTCTTCAAACAGAGCCATGCCAATGGAAGAGTGGTAGTTTTTGTTATAAAAAAACTCAAACAAAGGAAAATTTCATACCCATGACCCATTGATGTCAAAGATTCCTTCCCACAACATGTACTCCAGTATCTGGATGGTGCGTTCTATCTTTACATTTGTATAAGGGTGAAAAAGAGTGATGAGACGTAACTGTGTTCCAAAAATAGACTACAATCCTATCTAGACTCGTGAGGTAAAAAATACATCCGAATTGATACAATCAACTTAAACACTCGATGAAACCATACGACATCATCTAAATACCTCATAGATAAAGAATCCAATGCACTCAACTCCTAGATCTCTAAGAGGTGGGCTGATTTTTTCAGTCGATCAATACTCACCGAAGAAACAGTAGAGCCTCCTTGAGGTTGGGGTAACCATATGAATGAATCCCTTTATATTTCATTCCATTTACACTAAAGAACATCCAATGGATACAAAAAACTACTAGGAACTCAATTCTTTACATGTACCTACAGTAAATCCAAACACCTCTCCACAAACTCCACTACCAGCTGTTTCATCCAAGGAAACCAAAATGCATCATTATGCCAAGATACATCTTGGATACTCTTGGATGTACTTCCAAAGGTGATTTATGAATCTTATGAAGGAATCCCTAATGAATCTCCACCATAACAAATATTCACCCCTAAAACATCAAATATTTCTATCCACCCTTTTGGAGAATCGCCATGGGCAGCATGACTGCACATCACCTCCGCCTCTATGTCTCCCCAATAAAACTCATCCACCAGCTGAATTAGAGAATAATTCAATATCATCTAAAACAAACAGATGATACCATAAACCACAATTTAATCTTTGTGAAAGGCTTCTAACTCCTGAATTCAATACCAAACAACCCTAGAATATAGAACAACATCCATGAATGTTATTTTGTTCAATGAATCAGCCATCAAATTTTCTTTTACTAAGTTGTAGGATATCTAAAAGTAATAATCTTGAGTAACCTCCCTCCAAATAAACTTATATAGATTCAAATAATGTTGGGAAAATATATACCACAAGCTCTTGTGATCCGTGATGATGAGATAGTGATCCCCAATGAGGTAGTAGTGCCACAACTTTAGCACAACACAATAATTGATTATTCCATATCATGGGTGGTAAGTTACCATTATGGGTAAATAAATTCCTATACCCATAATATATCACTTGCCTCTACTAAATCAACATGAATCCTAATACCATATGGAAAGTGTCACGGAAAACACCAAACATCACACACTTATTATGAGAATAAAGCACAATTTCACTGACTAACTTCACATTCAGGTAGAAGAACACTACCAAGATACAAGTTCTTTGATCCTCGATGGGTCCAGTTCCTCCCCCTAATGAGACACCACATTTCCGTGTAAATGCACCACTCATGTCCAAAAATTAAATTTGGAAATCTTTCCTTAGAGATTGTGGCATCAAAGACCTGCAAGACAACTATGTGATGATCATAACGCTCCTCCTTTATCTTTTGGTAGGTAAAAATGTCATCGATGAGCACGACAAAAAAATGTTCCAGCAATTCATAGAATATAGAGGTCATGTGTCCCATGAACACAACTTCCATATTTATTACATCGAAAAATATAACTACAAACTAAAAGTGCCCATACCTACATCTAAGTCAGTATTCAAGATATCAGACTCATTCACCCTCAACTAATGATATTTATACCACATATCAATTATCGAAAACAAAATATACCCTCACATATAGTTGAAACCATCTTATATCTTAATAAGAGGGTAATAGTTCTTTACCATCATCTGATTCATCCTTCAGTAGTCTAAAAACAACCTCATACTACGATCTTCTTTCTTGGTGAACAACACATAAGCACACTATGATGACACATTGGGCTCAATAAAACCATTCTACCTCAGATAATATATCTGAATCCATAGCTACTATAACTTATAAGGTTTCATCTGATAAGGATCCATCATAATTGTAGAAGCACTTGGATGCAATTCTATCCCTATCACAACATCACGTCAAGGGGGTCTCTCCATAACCTTCTCATGGATAACATCATGAATATAAAACCCCAACCATAAAAATTACATAATCATGAATTAAGTTATTAATTTATGTTGATGATCCTCTTAGTTTTAGAGTTTTATAGAATTAGGCCATATCTAGGACCTAAAAATTTAAAATATTACAAATTAGAAACTTCTACTCAGTATCCTTTTTTTTCAAAAAATAAAAACACATGAAAAAAAAGAGTCATGTCTAGTTCCTTATTTTAGATAGAATGAATTTTCCTTGATCCAATAATTTACCCTATTCATCTTTATGTACTTTGAAAAACATTTCAAAAAATTTGGGATGAGTATAAAAATATATGTAAGGGATACACAAAGTAGAAAAACTTTTAGTTTTTCATAACTACAAGTAAACCAAGAATAATTTATCATAAGTATTAATTTCCACCTTTATGAAGTATTAAATACTCTTCACTGAATAAAATCTCATTTATTACCCTTTTGTAACAAAAATATTACCATAAAACCCATATAAAGAATACATAACATATAAATGTAACAAGGGACATAAACATACTTAAATTGAATAAGCATACGGTCGAATTCCACACATATCACTAAATGGAATAGCCATATAGCCGACTTCGATACCCAATGCATTGGAGGTCATAATGTAACCATCCATCTTATTTTATCATGGCACCAACCATCATTTAGTTAATCATGTAACCGCCCTTTAAAATTTTAAGTACCATTATAAAATCATAACATATAAAATATTTCATTTCACTAATAACATTTCATTTGCAATCACAAGAAATCATTTAAAGATATTGAAAGAAATAAATCTAATTCAAAAACCATTTTCAATACCAAAACACACAAAATTGGAATAATGGGTTTATATTCCTTTTAAAAATATTAATTTTTATAGAGGAATCCAAATAATGATTATGGGGGCGGAGAGGTCATTATCGTTGTAAACGTTAAAAAAATTATTTTTTCGTTTAGTAAAATGCTTCATAGAAAAAATATTACCTTTAAATGAAATTAAAATTCAAAGGGGTTTATTATATATCGTATAAAAGAAGGAGGTGTATATTATCAAAACATGCCTCAATGAAATGAGATTGGGATGATGCCCCTTACCTCGGGTCTGAATTGAGCAGTTCGTTATTTAATTTCTTGAATCATAAAATTAAGTTAATTTATAATTTCTTAAGAATCATTTTCAAGTTTATTATTCATTTTATATCACTTATTACCTTTCTATTACAATTATTTAATTATTTGAGTTCATATCGGACATTTTTTCAATGTTTGGAACTTGAGTCAAAATAAACTTGTTATAATTATAAATTGTCCATGTGGTCAAAATTCCATTATCTTCAGAAGGATATTTTTGATTTATATATCATATATATCATATATATCCTGTATATATGTATTTAGAATAGTCCATATCATTTGGATATATGAAAATGAAATGCACCGTTCATAGAGACGGTAAGCAGTACGTACACATGAACACTACTTCCATATCATTTTTTGTCATTTTAAAAGGAATAAAAACAAAATGATACATATGTATATTATTATTCTAGTATAATATAATTTTCTATATACACAATTTATGTTCATTAACATGATCTTTATAAAGTCCATGTATGGTATGAACGAGTCATATCACATTGAGGGGGCGATAGTCCGCACTTCCTGAATTCAAATTATCATATATATACAAAATGAAAATAATAAAGTTATGTTATAAAATAAAATTAAATAGGAATAGAGATAAAATAAATACCATAAATATCTTATACAATTACAGTGCCATCATAATGGCCTCCATAAGAGGTGGTAGGAGAAGACTGAACAATCATAGTTTCGTGAGGCAGTAGTTCACCGTCCACAGAAACATTATGTTCTATACCCATTATATGGAGGTGTGTGAAAGTGTAGTTTGAATACTTATCCTAAAGAAACCTTTTATAATGAGGACACAAGTGTTGTTATGTAAACAATGGATAAAACAATAATAGGGTGCGAAGAAGTAAAATAAAAAAGGGAACGTAAGGGAAGACGTTGCCTATAAATTGGGTAACTCCCATTGGTTTGAACCAAAAGGATTTATTGAAGTGCATTATGCCTAAGGTAAGGCTTATAGGTGGAATATCAGGATCTCAGGAGCTTATTTGGGCAAAGTTTGGATGATTGTAGGGGCTTGAGAGGGGTGAGTAATGGGTTAGAGGTGATGGCCTTTTATAAGGGGGAGGAGGGGCTATTTTTGAATGTTTGAAAATATTATTTAATTATAAAAATATTTTCAGTTTAAAAAGGCCCAAGACTTATTTAATTCAAAAATAAGGTGCATATAAGTTGATTTAAATTCATCCAATAATAATTTTACAAGTTTTTGATAACTTTTAATCCATATCTTTTTTATATAACCTTGCTTAACTCATTTAACCTTTACCATGTTCTCTTATATATTCATACTATATGGTTAATATAGTTACCATAAAATGAAAATAGAACCAAAAGTGGTATATTAATGAAATTATCAACCTTAGATAAGTAATCTGGCCGAATCTGAGATTTTTAGGATTATTATATCCTTTAATAAAATATTGATTGATTTAAAAACCCATTTATTTTAATTTAAATACTATTCATATCAAGACTTTTAAAAAATTTGTAACAACTTGATTATTTCAAAAGAACTACAATAATTCAAATACAAAATGTCATAATCATCCTTAAAATTCTTGGATGGCATAAAAAGTTTCAAAATAAATTTATTTTAACATTTATAATCTCATTTATTTAAAACATTCGTTAATGAGGTAATCATTACATCATCATTGTGTCATAAATAAAATTATTTATTTGATGTCTAAAAATTATAAATAAAATACCAAGATATATGAAATATTATTATCTTTATAATAAATATTTATAGTCAAATATAACAATTATATAACCCGACATTAAAATTGATTTATCAAAACAATACATGTTTATTATATGTTTAATTTTTTACTTTAAATAAAAAAGTTATTAATGTAATTATCTTACCCAAGTGGCATTAAAATGCCAAAAGTTTCACCCAAAGATTTTATGGGTCGAAAATGACTCATAAAATATGGTTGGGATAAGTGTTAAGTTTATTTTATATTATTATAATATTATTTTTACCTTAAATTACCATATTTACCATTAACCATGGTAAATAAAAATCAAAAGTTACTATTCACAAAAAATTATTTTCATCTTATTGAATCATATTTTAATTAATCATGGAAACTATGTTTCTTAGATTTTGGAAATTTAATTCATAGAAGTGGTAAATTTTAATTTAAATGAAAAAGTTGTTTTTTAACTACTAAGTAGTATTTTTCACTATTGATAAAAAAATTGAAGGTTTTTTGAAAAATTCCAAATATTCACCCTAAGATAAATTTGATATTCTGAAACCAAAAATGATGTCTATTTTTTTTAAATGAAAAACATATAAGTTCCTATTGACGCTCCTTTCTTCATAGAATCTAAAGATCGGAAAAGGGGAATATCTAAGCTCAAAGTGATTCAACCTTTGGACAAAATATCAAAAATTGACAAAGGAAGGAATATGAATAATATTGCCCATGTGCCGCGCAAGTTCCCTCATAGTAATGCAAGTCCACTTGCGTGACGCCTAGTGGTCACGCAAGTGACTTGCACGACCTAAGTGATAACCGCCCGGGGTCCTCTCCTGCCTATAAATAGACCCTATGGGCCCCCTATTCGAGGGGGATTTTTTTCCAGAAACTCAGATTTGAGATCCCGACGCCCTAGTCTCTTCTCAAAGATTCCGAAACACTTATAAGGAAATTTCTTACCTAAAACGTAAGATCTAAAGAGGGGGAGGAAGGCCTAAGTGTTGAAAGTCATCAACACTTGCGCACCTGAGTGGCCAGCCCTTAAGGGAAAAGGCCACACTTGCGCGCCACCTTACTCCTTCAATAGAACATGCACACCCCTCTTCTGGAAGAACCTCAAGAGGATTATAAAGGCTTTAATCAAGAGTCACTCAAGTAATACCCGGCTGGTTAACCGTCATGCAAGTACCCCATATGTCGTGCAGGCATACCTGTGCGACCATGACTTGCGCGCCCACACAGTACCTGCGCGCCTACCAAGACTTGCACGCCCTTGCCTTTTTGGGTGCCCTTCTTGCCCATTTCTCCCCTCTTAAGCCATTCCACATTTCCTATTCAAGATTCATTCTTCAAGACACTCTTCAAATCCATTTATGGAATGATTTCTTAATTTGACTTCCTTATCTGAAAGGAATTCTGTGGAAAATCTCTCAAAACCTAGTGATTTACACATCTTTATGTCACTAAAGATTGAGATTTCATTCATTTAACCTCATCCTTTAAAGATGAGAGATCCCCTAAACTGGGCCTCTTTTTTAGGAGTAATCCCCAGTCATAATTCTCCTAACCTGGTCCTCCTTTTCAGGAGTAAGCCTCAGTCATAATTCTCTTAACCTGGGCCTCCTTTTTAGGAGTAAGCCCCAGTCATAATTCTCCTAACCTGGGCCTCCTTTTCAAGAGTAAACCTCAATCATAATTCTCTTAACATGGGCCTCCTTTTCAGGAGTAAGCCCCAGTCATAATTCTCTTAACCTGGGCGTCCTTTTCAGGAGTAAGCCCCCGTCATAATTCTCTTAACCTGGGCCTCCTTTTTCAGGAATAAGCCCGAGTCATAATTCTCAAATCTGGGCATCCTCCTTAGGAGTAAGCCCCAAGTCCTCATTAACCTAGGCCTCCTTTTCAGGAATAAGCCCCAGTCCCCTAATTTGTGCATCCTTTTCAGGAGTAAGCCCCAAATACCTTAATTTTTCAAGTCTCTTAACCTGGGCCTCCTTTTCAGGAGTAAGCCCCAGTCTTAATTCCTCTTAACCAGACCTAATTTACCTTTGATCTAGGATTCCTTCTCAGGAGTAAAAAAAAACAATCATAAGTCCTCTCCTAATTTGGGCCTCCTTTTTAGAAGTAAGTCCCAAGTTAGAGTATTCAAATCTCCGTGAAGCACATATACCTTTATGGACCTTGTTCCTGGATTTCTTCCCTGAAGTAAATCCTAATCTTCATTTATATGGGCATTCATACATACATAAGTCCCACCTTATTTCTTATGATTACATCTTTCATGGAACAATTGTCTGATTCTTACCAATACCTCTTGTTTCTCACACCGATCATGACTCACGTGAGCTTAGAGTGTAAAAGTAATAAGGACATCTTCTTTGAGACATCAATCATAAACATCATACTCCCTTACTCTAACTACATAGGTTCTGATTCCTTTTCTAAACAAAGGTTACGTAGGTATCCCATCTGCGGGTTCGATCCCAACTTCGAAATAATCCATTTTCTTCTGAATGACAATAAACTTTAAGTGCCCCACTGAGTGGCTTTAAAACCAGCATGGTCATCATAATGACCCAGAGACTTCTTTATAAATGTGTCAAAGAGTAACATTGACCAAGAATCTCTAATAAATATAGATTTTTCTCTATCGCTGAATAACCTTGAATACATATAAAAGATTCTCTAAATTTCCTACATATCGATCATTGATTGTCAAATCTGAAGGAAAGCTCATTTTATACTTGGCAATGCAATAAGGATTCACGAACATAACTTAAATCTATAAAGAGAGTCCCGGAGTAGGCAATAATTCCCCTAAAAAAGGTGTGATGAGTCCGACCTCCCATCCTCTCAACCAATGCAAATTCCTAAGCCTCATCAGCCCTCAAACTAATGAGAACCTGCCTTTGGAAAGTAGGTCTAAATGGATGTGGAATCATTGGATGTTTTAGGTTCTACGAACAAACCCGGCTAGAACCTGATAGGAATGTTTGAACCTCCCACCAAAGGAGGTCATCCACGGAATCCAAGGGAAACAAAAATGGTGAACCTGATGTGAATCCTTAACCAAGTTAAAATGATGTTTTACCTATTTTATTAGGACCCTATTTAAAACTCAAATGAGAGGGCAAAACAAAACAATCATTGACATATGTGCTCATCCAAAAGATGTAGTGGCTGAATTTATCTTGATAACGTCTGTCATATCAAAGATGCACTCTTTTCCAAGATCTTCTGCATTTCTAGAATGGCAGCTCTCAAGTTCACATCTGTGAATACTGCTGCTACAAATGCCACTGCTGCTACTCCTGCTGGTTCATCGTCTGCTCTAAGGACGATATCACCTACTCAGCGTCTTCAATGCTAGGTATCAAATGCACTGGTTATGGAGTACCGTCAACACGGTACCATCCCAACTCTGGAGGCTGCCCGAGAAGCCCTCCAAGTAAATAACTCACATCGGTCATCTGGAAAACGACGACCAGTGATCAAGAAGCAGGCGATGCTGACTACCATCTCCAACCGTTTCAGATTGTTATCCCCGGAACTCAATCACTATTTGCTCCCTTATTCTGGGGAGGTGAATGAGCAGGTCCCTCAAGACCTTAATTCAAACAGACAAGAGTCTTTCCTAAGGGCTCCCACCAACAATCGCCGCCAGACTCGTGCAGAAGTACGCCCTCAACATGATGAGGGTACCGACTCCAGGCGTTTGGCTCGGGTTCCTCGAACCTGAGCAAGAAAGACGAACCACAAGTGGCGGAATCCGGTCAACAATGAGAAGGTTCTTATCTCTGCCATCTCTGGAGAAGTCCACCAACCTAACATGGTGGCAAGCAACGAGCAGACACATAAACCTAACTGTTTTAATTCCTCTGTCCAGCAGACTCATCTGGAATCATCACGCCAATCCCGCCAGGGAATTCCGTCGGAGTACAATAGGCAGGAACATACACCTATTTATACATCATCAGCTAGTCAGCAGGCTCTTCTGACTACATATGATGGATCTCATCAACCACGTTTGGCGAAGTGCAATTAGCAGGCACATACACTTGCTGGTATTAATCAAGCCTACCAATAGTCTCTCTTGGTAGCATTCGGAGAAGTTAGTCGGAATGCCCCGACATCAAATAGGAGGCAGACTCAACTCTCTGCCCCCACACTTGAGTACTGTCAGGATTCACTGACAGGAAAAGGAGGATAAGAGCAGACACATACACCTACTCCAAGCCTAGAATGGATGTATATTCCCATTCCGGCAGCTGAAGTCACCAAGCATATTCTATCAATGGTGAAAGAGTAGAAGCTAATCTCTACTCATATTCTGGAGGCCTGCCAGGATATTATAACAAATTCAGAAGAATCTCAGGGAAAGACACATAAATCTATCCCTACCAATGGAGTGACACATCAACAATTCACTCTGGAACAGACACACACATCTGTTCCAGTCTAAGAGGGTTGTGGGGCATACTCCCCCATATCATACGGAAAACCAAGTCAGGGACATACACCTGATTTGAGTGGAGATCATCAGCCTAACCTGGCCATATTTCATGATCAGGCATATACACTTGCTCAGAGCAACCACTTTCATCAACAAGTGGCTTCCAAGGCGATTAAGAAGGCGTCTAAGAAAAAGACCCGCCCAGCACAGTCAGGAGATCAAGATCCAATCAGTAATAAGGCCTTGCTCGATGCTGGAGTTCTTGAATCCCTCAGACAATTATCTATTGAAATTAAAGATTCTACTCCCTCATTTTCCAATAGTGGGATCATTAATTCCGAAGGTCTTCAATAGACACTTCCTCATGAAGGCTTGCTTCATGAAAATTCGGTCGATCTCGAAGTTTCATCTTTAGATGAGAGCCACAGGAACCCTCTGTGTGGTCAGAAGACCAAGGGGAAAGAGATCGCATATTTTGCTGTAACCCATTATGGTGTTCCTTCCCATGATGATGAATTTCTCTACGAAAGTCCTCTCCACAGTAGTGATGCACATTGCCCAGAAAATGCTCCAGTGGACAATGTAGTGCCGAGAAATCCCTCTTATCTTGAGGTACTTGAAAATGAGAAACCAGTCATGTCTGAATCTTCATCGCTAGTAGGTGAAATACTTTCTCAATCATAATATAGCCCAGGGCGTAGGTCATTCTCCAAACCACCCCTAAGTCATGAATATTCTAGTTTGATCAATGATTTCTCTACCAATCCTATTGAATCCAATGAAGCAACAAGGAAACACCAACTCTGGTCAAATCAGGTATAAGAATCTTCATCAAATAACAAAGAGGAAATGATGAACATGAGAAAACAACTGGAGAAAGGTGAAGTGCGAGTCATGTTTTGGCCTTTGGCTGACTCTCAGTATAATATTCCAGAAATGTTGACAGAAGATTAAATTCATGATATTCATCTCAACATATGGAAAACTCTTTTTTAGTTGAAAAAGAAAGTATTTTCATATGATGAATATGAAAATGATCTTAAGATAATAGAAGGGTTACAACGTCAGATTGATTTGGTGTATCTATCAGTCTCTCGATATCCGAAGTCTGAAAAGTAGCAGAAAGCCCTTCAACGTTCATGCCTTGGTGCACTAATAAGATTTTTTCAGTTAATTTCCAATGCCTCATCTGGTATTCACGTCATAGGATGGGGTGTTCATGGAGCACTGCATTTCATGGTGCTCTCCAGTCAGCAAAGCCCACTGAAAATGGTCTCATGCAATGTTATTTCCCATGGCTGGCCACAGTCAATGGGCTTTGTTTGTAATCAAAAGCATTCCCAAGAACATGCTTCAACTAGTTCCTCTCAAAATCAATAATACAGAGAACAATTTGTTGAATTACTCTTGTATCAAGCAAACAAGAATATTAAATAGGCCTCTCATTTGGAGCACGCACGTCATCAAGTAACAGAAGTTTCAAAAATCATCCAACGGTCTTTTGAACCGGGTGATAAAAGTAGATACAGGTTAATGCATCCATATAATTTCCGGACTAAGGTTCGCAAGATCAGGAGGACTTTCAAGAAAGTCTCAGACATATCATGTCAAGAACCACCCCAGCTCTCCAGACTGGGGACTCTTTTAGTCCAACCCTCGGAATCAACAAATAGGATTCGAGGAGATGAGCAAGAACAACAGGAACAGCCCCAGTCCACCGGACTGGGGACTTTTTCAAATCATCAATCCCCTCCTCAGAGAAAGTCAGTCTTTTCTCGATTGGGGAGGAAACCTCAAGAGGAGCGAAGAGCCAAATTATCATGAAATTCCTTCTGAATTTCGGTTCTTCAAGAAGTTCATGAGGGATCGAATCAACAAAAGTCAATGTCTCATCAAAGACATGGAAGAAGACAATATCACAGAAATGTTGATAGAAGGGATGTGAGGAGTTATGCATCAATCAATGTCGTCAATGTCATTGTTGCTGATCCACCAAATGAGGCTCACTCAGGGGATTCAGATGAAGTGGTTCCTGATCAAGAAGATGTACTCACCGACACAAATGAAGAAGGTGTGCGTACATGAAGTCAAAGGATTACTCAGAACCTAGGTAATCCATTGAGTAACCCACTTCCCCCTCTCTGAAAAGGATCCAAAAAAGGGAAGGGAAAGAACCATGTTACATATCCTTCCTCTGGAGAAGGTCAATCGCTCTCACTAGAGAAAATGTTTGCACAACAAAAAGAAGAAATGAAGGAATTAAGAAGGTTGAATGCAGAACTACTTCAGAATAGTATTCTTCTTAAGCATGCTGGAGTCAGTCAGCCACAGGAATTTGTTGCAGCTACTGATATGGATCAAGAATATCCTCCTCTCTCAGTACACCCTCATAGGTCTAATCCTACGGGTCAAGTGCAACAACAGTTGACAGTGCTACCATCAGTTGCAGCACCGATCGCCACATCTGTCCAAGCTCCATTCATTGCACCTACCCAAGTCCAAGTTTAACCGGATGTTTCTCAAAAGTTAATAACTACAATTGAGTCATTAACAGCTCGGTTATAAACTGTGGAAGGGAAATGTGCGGAAGTTCAACCAGAAAATAATGTTTACCCAGAATGGGTAGATTCAATTTCTCCTCCATCCAGTTTTGGGAACACTGTATTCTCTATTTTCAATGGATCAGGCGACCCTGAGCAGCATTTTATGAATTACGTGTCTTGTTGCGATCCTATGATGGGAACTACGAAGCAACAAGAAGCAGTGAAACTCAGATGCTTCGTGCGAACCTTTCAAGGACCATATTTTGTTTGGTATATAAGCTTGCAATCCCTGTCAATTACCGGATGGGAGGATCTTCGCCAAAAATTCCTCCTTCAATTCAGCTCAACTTTTCCAAAGACAATAGTTTTCGATCTTACAAACATTAAGTAAAGGGAGAATGAAAGAGTCTCTGATTTCATTGCTCGATGGAATGGATTAACATATTCTTTGAGTTTAGCACTCAGTCAAGAAGAATTGTTGCCAATATGTGTGGAAAATCTGCCTGATGAATTACGCACGCCATTAATCCCTGTGAAATACACAGGAGGGTTTCTAGACCTTACTTCAATCGCTCAGTAGATTGAATATTCCCTTATACAGGCTAAGGCTAAATCTCGTTTAATTCCATCAGCTCTAGGAAGGAGAATGGGTAAAGCAGAAACTGCTATAGTTATGCTTAAATAAGCACCTATACCTATTTTTACCTCAAAAACTTCATCTTCTCGAAGGGATCCACCTTCTGAGCGCCAACAACAAAGGTCTTTTCGTCCAGATGATCAAAAAGATCAAAGACGAAAATAATTTGAGGATCTGAAGAGCAAAACATAATCTTTTTGAAATGAACAAGTTCTTGGTTATTTCATTTCGGCTCTGGAAAACAATTTGGTTCAATTGCCAATACTCAAGAGGCCAAACAAGAAAGGAGATGAAGACCGTCCTAATTATTTCCCTTTTCATCAAATGTTGGGGCATCCCATCCGAGAGTGTTTCATCTTCAAATACCTCCTAAATAATATGGTCGACTCGGGACAAGTCACATTGAAAGGCTCCTCAGCCCAGGTAGTATGTTTCACTACTACAGTTCCAGAGGAGGAAGGTGAATGGAAGGAAGTCAAAAGCAAAAATGCACAGAAGTATAATGATTGGATGGTCAGAAAAACAATAAATCTAACTCATGATATTTTTTGAACACAATTAAAGAAACCGATTGTGTCTTCTGCCATGAATGTTGCGGAAAAACTCTCTTCGTTAGAGGGAAAGTCCTCAAAGAAATGACATGATTCAATGAAATAAAAAGAATCATAAGAAGATGAGTATGTGTCAAAGCCTAAGTTATCTTTGACTTAGGAAGACTTCATGCCATATACTTCAAAGCCACGGGCACCGCCCACCAAATGACACAGCCTAAATAGGCTAATTAGGCAGAGTCTTCATCAGACGAAGAGTTAATCTTTGGTTCTGTTAATATGATTCAATTAACAGATCCATATGCTAGTCGCAGTTTCGATTTCAATGAGCCTGAATTCCCTGTATCAAACAGAGGAATCAGAGGAAGTTCCAGGGGCTCAGGATACAGGGGAAGACATGGATCTTTCAGAATCCACTATTCCAATTCTACCCCTGCTAGAACTGTGTACGCAGCAGAAACTCATGGTAGAGCCCTTCAGCGAGCTCAGCAAGAACAAGCAAGTTCTTCTACCAATAGAAAATTTAGTCCTGGAACAGTTATTTTGGAAGACCATTTGAAGGTTCCATCTTCTTCCTCTCACCAAGTAAATGGATCCAATCGGTCTAATCTTCCAAAACCAGGAATATTGCCAACTCCTATCCCAATACAAGATGCATCAACTTCCAAATCATCTGCTTTCAAGGTACCTTCTAAACCACATATTCCTATTGGGAAACGTAGACCTCTGGATGAAAAGTATGATATATTGAAACACTTGGCCCAAGTACCAACCAAGTTATCAATTTTGGATGATCTGAATCTGTCAAAAGATCTTCGGGAAGCACTCATTGAGGATTTGTCAAGTCCTCAGGAGTTTGAAACTAAAATTGCTGCAGCTGAAGTGTATCACATAGAGAATAATCTTGCAGAATACCATGTAATAATATTCTTTACTGATGAAGATGAAGATGATGTTGTGCATGGACATATTAGACCATTGTACTTGTCTGGCAAGGTCAATGGCGTGGATGTTCAGAGAGCTTTCATTGATAATGGTTCAGGAGTCAACCTCATGCCCATTCGTACACTTCGTCGATTGGGCCCCACAGAATCTGATTTATCTCCTTCTACAATGATGTTACAAGGATATGATAAAAATGAACAAGAACCACTGGGCGAGGTTACACTCAGAACTCAGTTTGGAGATCTTGTATCCAATTCAGATTTCATGGTTGGTGATCAAGACTCAGCCTTCAACATCTTTCTTAGAAGACCCTGGCTACATCAACATGCGGCTATCCCTTCATCATACCATCAATGTCTCAAATATTGTTTCGATGGTCAAGTTGGGACATTGTATGGTGATAAGGCCCCGTTCAAGACATGTGAGTCTCAATACATTGAGGCGGAATTATATCACATGAAGCAAAGGGAGAAATCCATAACAAAGGAGATTACCAAAGTTAATGCTTTATATGGTTTGGAAAAAATTCCAGTAAATCCATTTACACATGTGAGTACAGATTATGTGTTTCCTATCAGTAAAATTGACAAGATAGACCCAAATCAAAATACTCTTACGGAAATATCCATAATGTCAATTACGGCAATCGAGGCAGACAACATGGGAGAAATTGGTAATCTACCAAGCAGTGATGAATGCACAAATGGTGATGTCTTCATTTCATCTGTTGAAATCCAACAAGTCTATGTTTCTCCAATTAGGCCAGAAGAAGTTATATCAACATTGGAGGTGAACAATGATGTCGATTCTCAATCCATCATCTCCTCTTTATTACCCAAAGAAGACCCTTCATCACCAATCAGGTCAGAAATGGAAGCTTCTTCTTCAAGATATGCAAATTTTGACATCTCTTCAGATCATGAGAATTCTACTTTATCATCTACTATGCAAGTAGAAAAGGAAGAAATAACACATGAAGAAGAAGAAGAGGAAGATATCAGAGATTCTCCTCTAGCATTTGAAGAGGGTATCTCTACCACTCTGGATGAACTCAGAGAAATAAATCTGGGTAAAAAAGAAGATCCACGCCCCACTTTAATCAGTGCGGCCATGAATCTTGAAGAACAAGAGATGTATATTTCTTTTCAAAATAAAAATAGAGATATATTTGCTTAGAAATATACAGAAATGCCCGGGCTTGATCCTGATGTTGCTACTCATCATTTGGGTTTACCAAAAGAACATCGAGGATTTAAGAAAGCCGCGAGAAGAACACACCCAACTTATGCTTCCAAAATTGAAGCTGATGTGGATAAGATTATCAAATCTAACATCATCAGAGAAGTTCAATATCCCAAATGGTTGGCTAATATTGTCCTTGTGAAGAAAAATAACGGAAAAATTAGAGTTTTCATCGATTTCATAGATCTTAATCGACATTGTCCTAAGGATGATTTCCCAATTCCGATTACAGAACTTCTAATTGATGAAACAGTTGGCTATGATGCACTTTCCTTCATGGATGGATATTCTGGATATAATCAGATCCAAATGGCCCCAGAAGACGAGGAATCTACAGCCTTCAGATCCCCTCAGGGTGTGTTTTGCTACCGGGCAATGCCCTTCGGCTTAAAGAATGCAGGTGCAACTTATCAGCGTGCCACGCATCGTATCTTCAAACCCTTCTTAGGGAAGTTTGTTGAATGATATGTAGACGATTTGGTAGTTAAATCCAAACAACGTTCTAATCATTTAGCTGAATTGGAAGTCATATTATGTAAGCTTCGACAACATAATTTGAAGATGAACCCCTTAAAATGTTCTTTTGGGGTAACCTCAGGAAAATTTCTCGGCTTTGTTATACGCCATCATGGTATTGAAGTCGATCCTGAGAAGACCAAGTCAATCCTTGGTATGTAACCTCCTCAAAATTTGAAAGAATTAAGAGGAATTCAAGGAAAATTAGCCTATATTTGGCGTTTCATTGCCAATTTGGCATGAATAAGTTTACCCTTCACCAAATTGGTAAAGAAGGGAGTAACTTACCAGTGGACTGAATAATGTCAAGAAGCATTCGATATTCTCAAGAAATACCTCTTGAGTCCACCAGTACTCATGCCACCTATTGAAGGAAGACCACTTATCCTTTACGTGATAGCTCTAGAGTGATAATTGGGTTCCTTTCTTGCTTAAAAGAATGATGCTAGGAATGAAAACAGTCTCTACTATCTCAGTCGAACCATGCTTGAAGAAGAAACCCAATATTCAATTATTGAGAAGTGCTGCCTCGCATTAATCTTTGCAGTTCAGAAGTTGAGACACTACCTGAAACATCACAAGGTCTAATTGGTATCTAGCAATAACCCGCTCAAATTTATCCTAAGTCGTCCAATGCTTACAGGGCTTCTGGAAAGGTGGGCAGTTATTTTGCAGCAATTCGACATTCAGTATGTGTCTCAAAAGGCGATAAAGGGCCAAGCTCTGGCTGATTTCCTAGCTGAACACCCTTCAGTGGAAGACACATCTTCAGATATTGAACTCCCTGATGAGGAATTCTTCTCTATTTAAGAAAGTCCTCAGGCATGGAAATGTATTTTGATGGTGCTTCCAAAAGTCCAATAGGGAGGAAAATGGAAAATCCTAAATTCAACAAAGTTGGCTTAGGAATTTTTCTCATTTATCCAGAAAAGGCAGTGTTACCTTATTCCTTCTTATTGTGGGAAGGTGGTACCAATAATGAAGCATAATACCAAGCTATCATCGTAGGCTTGGAATTAGCACTTCATGCACAAGTGAATCACTTAAAGGTGAAAGGTGATTCAAACCTGGTAATCAAACAAGTCAATGGGGATTATGCCATCAGAAAAGAAGAATTAATCCCTTTGTATGATTACGTCAGAGAGTTAATGGCGTAATTCCCTTTGGAACCGACATTTTCTTATGTCCCAAGATCACAAAATGCTCAAGCTGATGCATTGGCTAATATAGCCACAGCTCTGGAAGATCCAAATCGGGATGAGACAACCATTAGTATTTCTCATTGTCGTGAAATTTCACATAATGTTTGAATCAGAACAGAGGAAATTAATGAAATTTTTCCCATTCCGGAACCGTATGGTCATACTATAGGATGGATGTCACCTATCAGGGAATACCTTCAAAATGGAACACTTCCACCTGATAGAGCTGAGAAAGAACAAATCTGGTGACGTGTGGTTAATTTTACTCTTTATGATAGCCTAGATCACCTAGGGAAAATTCTCTAAAAACATGGTTTTGATGGAGTTCTCTTCAAATGCATTGATGGTGAAGAGGCAATGGCTGTCATGAAATAAGTGCATGTCAGAGTCTGTGGTGCCCACCAGTCTGGACATAGACTGTCTGATCAGATTCGAAGGCTTGGATACTTTTGGCCTTCAATGATACGAGATTGTGTCGATTTCACAATGACGTGTCATTCATTCCAAGTACATGCCAACTTCATTCATCAACCTCCAGAGTTACTTCATACAACTAAATACTCATGCCCATTTTCCACATGGGGAATGGATGTGGTGGGACCTTACCCTTCAGCTACGGCCAAGCAGTTTAAGTACATTCTTACTACTACTGACTTCTTTTCCAAATGGGTAGTGGTAATACCTCTCAAGGAAGTCAGTTCTAAATGCGTTGTTAGCTTCATCAAGTCTAACATCATTACCATAATTGGTGTCCCTCATACCATATTGACGGATAATGGCACCAATTTTTGTTCATCTGAGGTGAAGAATTTGTATCGAGAATACAACATCAAATCCAATCATTCATCTTGGTATCATACTATGGCCAACGGCCAGATAGAAGCCTTTAACAAGACTCCTTCAAATATACTGCAAATGATGGTGGATAAAGATAAGAGGTCATGGCCTGATAAACTCTTTCATACTTTATGGGCTTATCATACTACCACCCGCACTGCAACTCGGTCAACTCCATATTCATTTGTATATGGAACGGAAGCTATATTGCCCATTGAAGTTCAACTACCCTCACTAAGAGTTGCCATTTGTGATCAATCATCTACAGATGAACAATCTCAAAAGCGATTGAATGAATTGGAACGGTTAGATGAGAAAATATTGTGCACTTTACACCACTTGGAAGTCTATCAGAATCGAATAACACGAGCTTTTAACAAAAAAGTTCATCTTCGTTCATTCACTTAGGGAGAATTGGTATTTGTTCTCATAACTCCAATGATACCAGGAAAGAAACCTCCCAAACTTGAGCCAAAATGGGAAGGAGCTTATTCAATACAAAGGGTCTACTCCAATGGAGCTTATTCATTAATCTCGATGGGTGGAGAACTCATCACTACTCCAACCAATGCCAGATTTTTGAAGAAGTATTTTGTATAAATTGCAAAACACCTACATCTTCCTTGCTACATGATGCTAAACTGTACAAAAGTCCGTTAATACGTCCGACATGACATTAAAATATACTTCGTCCTAGCTACATGATGCTAAACTGTACAAAAGTCCTTTAATACGTCCTACATGACATTAAACTGTACTTCGTCCAAGATACATGATGCTAAACGGTACAAAAGTCCTTTAATACGTCCTACATGACATTAAACAGTACTTTTTCCTTGCTATATGACGTTAAACTATACAACAATGGTCTAGTATGACCTTAAACTGCAACTTTGTCCCACACGACGTTAAATAGTTAAAAAGTTCCCTAAATGGTCTAGTGTGACCTTAAACTACATCAATGGTCCAGTATGACCTTAAACTGCAACTAGGTCCCGTATGACCGTAAACTACATCAATGGTCCAGTATGACCTTAAACTGCAACTTGGTCTTGTATGACCTTAAACTGCATCACCAATGGTCCATGCATATGACCCTAAACTATTTGCAAGTCCCTTACGTCCAGCAAGATGTTAAACTATGACGTCCTAACTACATGATGCTAAACTGTGTAAAATTCCCTTATGTCCGGAAAGACGTTAAACTACATAATCATCAAAGGTCCTGTATGACCTTAAACTACACTTTTATATAGCATTACATTAAACTGCACCATCCATGGTCTATGCATATGACCTTAAACTATTCGCACTTTTGTCCGACAGGATGCTAAACTGTGGGAAAAATCCCCAATGCATCCAACATGACATTAAATGGTGTACTATTTTGTCCTCACTGCATGACATTAAACTGCACAGTCCTCCTTTCGTCCAATATGATGTTAAACTCTATTGTCCCCATCGTTCTAACTACATGATGCTAAACTGTACAGAAAGTCCGTGATACGTCCAACATGACATTAAACTATGCAACACAAATAGTCCTAACTGCAAGACTCTAAACTTCATAGTCCCTTTATATGTCATACATGACATTAAACTATACATCATTAAGTTTTCTGTTACCTCTTGTTTCTCACACCAAGTATGAATCACATGAGGTTATAGAAAACTTCAACCATAACACTCTCTTTGGGCCGCCAACCATGTGTAAGTCCCAACATCATTTTTTAGGTCGTTGTCCCCAAGAACAACTTGATCATTAATTCATTCTTTAATTGAACTACACAGACTTTGATCCGTGCCTTATAGGCTAAGTATGTAGGCAACCTCCCAAGGTTCAAGCCCAAAACCAATCTCTTCACATCGGTTCACCTCCATCTCATACGATGTTGATTCATGAAACTACCCCTAGAATCAATATCTTTACATTGGTTCACATTCATCCTTGTTATACGACGTTAAACTATACAACATTTTTGTCTAGTATGACAATAAACTACAATATTCATTGATACCCTCACCTGAGAGGGAACCATTATTTACATTGATTTTTCAATCATGTTTCATTTCAAAGACTACGTGCATACATGGAAATGCCCAAACCTTTTATCTTGGGTTAAACCATCATTGTACTAAAGTCCCCTTTCACCCTTCATATGTACGAACCAAATTTGTACAAAGGGTATTTCTAGAACAATGTGGGCTTGATTCCCATCCTTATAGGATATGTAGGAATGTTTGAGTGCCCCTCGAATCCAGCCCCATGTCTTTGGGCCTAACCCCAAATTCCACTTTTAGTCCCTTGGCTGAAAAGTCCCCATGAAAACACACACTGTGTATTTCTTACAATGGTCCAAGATCTATGACCCTAAACTAAGATCTCTAATCCTTTTGTCCCACACGACATTAAACTGTAGTTTAAGAACTAAGTATGGCTTGATTCTCATCCTTATGGGATACGTAGTGAAGTCCAATATTTCAACTCAAGACCTAGGAACAACATGATTATGGTTAGAATTGATATGTGTATCTCTATATACATTGAACAATACCCATATTTATGTGTTATAATCCTAACCTTAAATATTTTCAGATCCTCATAACCCTTTTCATGACTTCTAGTCACAAAAATGTCAAACTTCTGAGAGATCTTTTGCCTGACTATGCAGCACGTTCCCATTGGCGGCCTTGCATAAACAGTCTACATAACAGACTTGTTATCCAAAAGATATTATTATTTGACTATGCAGCAAATGCCCTTAGTTGGACCTACATAATTCAACCCCCTAACGGGTTTGTCGGATAGTGGTAACTTCATTCTTGGGAAGAATGCCTCTTTTTTCCTTATTTGTCTTAAATGACAGTATGTAGGGATCCGCAAAAATAGGCATCCTTAACATATTTGTCCCATATCCTTTTTCATGATCTGAAAGTATTCAAGTCTATGGTTTATATTCTCCTTCCCTACGTTTGGGTCAGACCTTCGTAGGAGTGATATTCATCCAGTTCTTCGATAATCTTGTTTGGAAATATCTTCTCCATATTCAAGTACCTCTTTCAATACAGCAAACTCTATACTTTGGAAGATTTGAATCTCCATAAACATTCACTGGCTTTTAGCACTATGAATGTAAATTTCTGAGAGTTCTTTTTCCTGACTATATAGCACATTCCCATTGGTGGCCTTTCATAAACAGTCTACATAACAGACTTGTTAGCCAAAAGATACTATTTTATTTAACTATGCAGCTAATGCCCTTAGGTGGCCCTGCATAATTAAACCCCCTAACGGGTTTGTTAAATAATGGTAACATCATTCTTGGAAAATACTTCTTCTAATTCCTTTTAGATCTTTTTCATATCATTTCTCGGATTCAAATATTCTTAAGTCATATCTTACATATTTTACCTCATACTTGAGTATGGTAATATGTTTTTCAGATGAATTTTCAAGTAATTGAGTCAATTCTAATCCATTTCGGTCAAATATATTTTGACCGTAAACATTAGACTTTTTATGTCTGATGGGCATGACTTTAAACTGCCCACAAAAGACAAGGGAACTCTAAATAAAAGTCAAGTTCCCAGCTCACTAAACAAACATTTTGTATGATTTAGGTAACATTGAGCAATTAAAAGGTTCGACGTTTTTAGGGTTATTTACATTAATCCTAGTAAAAATAAAACTATGATTACTAGGCTCATTGTCTTAGGTAAAATTGAAAGCATGTAGCAAAAGAGAATGAAGGTACAAATGAGTGATGTTGAAAGTGTTTTTCATTGATGCACAAGAGTTAGAAGGACATCCACAGACTGAAGTCTCTTCCCTTTTTCAAGAATTACAAGAGGCTTTCAACATAACTCTTCATTTGATTTACGGAATCCCGAGCTTCATCAGCAACCACTTGGAATTCATTCATTCAACTGGATACAATAAGAGATGAAATAATACTAGCTCTTCTTGGAACAGTTGTAAAAGGATGTTCTTGAGTGCGGTTTGAGAAAATTTTCTACTGATAAAATAGTGACTCTGTTTCTATCCAAGAGAATTGGAAGATGGATACATGGATTTGAGAATGGAGCATTGAAAGTAAAGAGACATTTGGAGAGAGTACTATTTTAAGATATTTCTCTAATGCCATGTTTGTATTCTCTCCACCAACTGACAGAAGAAAACATTTCAGACCATGGGTTTTCCATTTTCATATCTACAAGAAAATGACACGAAGGAAGAATTTGAAAGTTCACACCATTGTAGTTTATCTTAATTCAAAGCATAACCGAAATAGAGGATTAGTAGTGCAGCTGCATTTCAGGCGTATAGTTCTTTGCATCTAGAAAATTGAATCCTTGCAGATGTACATGACCATATAGAGGTAGGTAGATGCTCTGTGGGAAATTAAGATGATATTTCTTTAAGTACTTAACCAAATCTGGGAGAGTGCTGTCACAGATATCATAATAATCATGGCCAATGATGTTCATCATGTCATCAATCCTCTTGCTAGCCAGTTCATCAGCTGTTTTAATTCCCTTAAGAGCCATTGAATCTGCACAAAAGTTTAATAAACTAACTCTTAAATGGGTTTATTTTTCATAAAATTTGTGTATGAATTCAGAAAAATGGCAAAGGCATTAAGACACGCAAGTCTAAAACTTGGTGCGCAAGTATGGATATGCCGCAAAAGTATTTGACGCGCAAGTATCACCGCACAGGCCCAGATACCTTGACAGAAGAGCGCCATCAAGTAAACACCAGAAAACAGAGCAACCTGCGCGGTTAAGGTGACCTGTGCGGCGAGAGCTAGAAGGTTTCAAGTCCGGAAATCCGGATGCTTTGTACGGAAGGGAGGCCCTCTATTTATAGACGTGGCCAGAACCCTGGGTGACTGAAGACATCCCCTGTGCACCGGACTCTGCCCACCCAAAGCTCATTTGCACGCCCTACCTTTCGTGCCCCAATTTCCTTGTGATTCTCGATTTCCTCAGAGTCAAATCCTCTATTCTCTTCGGATCTAACTCTAAGGGGGGAATTTTGTTGACACTCCTTTTGTCACAGAATCTAAAGATCGGAAAAGGGGAATATCTGAGATCAAATTGATTCAACCTTTGGACAGAATATCAAAAAATTGACAAAGGAAGGAATAAGAAGAATATTGCCCATGTTCCGCGCAAGTTCCCTCATAGTCGCGCAAGTCCACTTGCGGGACGCCTAGTGGTCGCGCAAGTGACTTGCGCGACCTAAGTGATAACTGCCCGGGGTCTTCTCCTGCCTATAAATAGACCCTATGGGCCCCCCATTTGAGGGGGATTTATTTCCAGAAACTCAGATTTGAGATCTTGACGCCCTAGTCTCTTCTCAAAGCTTCCGAAACACTTCTAAGGGAATTTCTTACCTAGAACGGAAGATCTAAAGAGGGGGAGGAAGGCCTAAGTGTTGAAACTCATCAAAACTTGCACGCCTGAGTGGTCAGACCTCAAAGGAAAAGGCCACACTTGCGCTCCGCCTTACTCCTTCAATAGAACTTGCGTGCCCCTCTTCTGGAAGAACCTCAAGAGGATTCTAAAGGCTTTAATCAAGAGTCACTCAAGTATTACCCTGCTGGTTAACCGTCGTACAAGTACCCCATATGTCACACAGGCATACCTGCACGACCATGACTTGTGCGCCCACGCAGTACCTGCGAGTCTGCCAGGACTTGCGCGCCCCTACCTTTTTGGGTGCCCTTCTTGCCCATTTCACCCCTCTTAAGCCATTCCTCCTTTCCTATTCAAGATTTAGTCTTCAAGACGCTCTTCAAAGCCATTTTGGCATGATTTCTTGATTTGACTTCTTTATCTGAAAGGAATTCTGTGGAAAATCTCTCAAAACATAGTGATTTACATATATTTATGTCACTAAAGATTGAGATTTCATTCATTCAACCTCATCCTTTAAAGATGAGAGATCCCCTAACCTGGGCCTCCTTTTCAGGAGTAAGCCTCAGTCATAATTCTCCTAACCTGGGCCTCCTTTTCAAGAGTAAGCCCCAGTCATAATTCTCCTAACCTGGGCCTCATTTTCCGGAGTAAGCCCCAATCATAATTCTTTTAACCTGGGCCTCCTTTTCAACAGTAATCCCTAGTCAAAATTCACTTAACATGGTCCTCCTTTTCAGGAGTAATCCCCAGTCATAATTCTCTTAACATGGGCCTCCTTTTCAGGAGTAAGCCCCAGTCATAATTCTCTTAACCTGGGCCTCCTTTTCAGGAATAAGCCCCAGTCATAATTCTCAAATCTGGGCATCCTCCTTAGGAGTAAGCCCCAAGTCCTCATTAACCTGGGCCTCCTTTTCAGGAATAAGCCCCAGTCCCCTAATTTGGGAATCCCCTTCAGGAGTAATCCCCAAATCCCTTAATTTTTCAAGTCTCTTAACCTGGGCCTCCTTTTCAAGAGTAAGACACAGTCATAATTCCTCTTAACCAGTCCTAATTTACATTTGATCTGGGATTACTTCTCAGGAGTAAAAAAAACCAATCATAAGTCCTCTCTTAATTTGGGCCTCCTTTTCAGAAGTAAGTCCCAAGTTAGAGTATTCAAATCTCCGTGAAGCACGTATACCTTTATGGACCCTGTTCCTGGATTACTTCCCTGAAGTAAATCCAAATCTTCATTTATCTGGGAAGTCATATATACATAAGTCCCACCTTATTTCTTATGATTGCATCTTTCATGGCACAGTTGTCTGATTCTTACCAATACCTCTTGTTTCTCACACCGAGCATGACTCACATGAGCTTAGAGTGTAAAAGTAATTATGACATACTTCTTTGAGCCATCAATCATAAACATCATACTCTCTTACTTGAACTACATGGGTTATGATTATTTTTCTAAACAAAGGATACATAGGTATCCCATTTGCGGGTTCGATCCCAACTCTAAAATAATCCATGTCCTTCTGAATGACAATAAACTTCAAGTGCCGCACTGAGTGGCTTTAAAACCATCATGGTCATCATAATGACCAAGAGAATTCTATATAAATGTGTCGAAGAGTACCATTGACCATGAATCTCTAATAAATACAGATGATTCTCTATCGATGAAGAACCTCGAATACATATAAAAGATTCTCTAAATTTCATACATATCGATCATTGATTTTCAAATCTGAAGGAAATATCATTTTATACTTGGTAATGTAATAAGGATTCAAGAACATAACTTAAATCTATAAAGAGAGTCCCAGAGTAGACAATAATTCCCCTCAAAAAGGTGTGATGAGTCCGACCTCCCATCCTCTCGACCAATGCAAATTCCTAAGCCTCATCAGTCCACAAACTAATGAGCACCTACCTTTGGAATGTAGGTTCGAATGGATGTGGAATCATTGGATGTTTTCGGTTCTACGAATAAACCCATTAGAAACCGATCATAATGATTGAACCTCCCATCAAAGGAGGTCATCCCCAGAATCTGAGGGAAATAGTTTCATTAATTAATTTAAAATTAATTCTCGTTGTCAAAACCAGAAAGCTTGTTTTTAATAAATAATAACTATTAAAAGATTGACATTTGTTTATGTCTAATTTCAAAGTGAAATTACTTCCAATGGCCAACATTGGATTAAATGGTAAAAATATAATATAATTACACTTTAAAACCAATTGAAAAAGTAATCTAACCATATAAATAAATTATATTAAAAGGAAGCTTTGAATATAAAATGTAGTATTTTTCACTATTCATTAAAAATGAACTTTATCTGAAAATACCAAAATATTACCCAAAGTAAATTTTGATGTCCCTCTCCTAAAGAAGAAGTTTATTTTGTAAAATAGAATATATAAAAGTGAAAAATACTATATTTGAAAAGGGTTCTCCACCAAAAGGCGGTAAATCGACCTTTTAAAGAATATTTGAGTATTTATGCTTAAAATTGGATTCATTCACATTTTAAGCCTCTAACTTTGATTGGATAAAGGTAAATAAACTTAACAAACATGTATAATCATATTGTAGTTATTTATTTTCATTCCCTCCAATACAAAGACTATGTGTTTAATACCATTTAAAATAACAACATTATGTTATTATTTTATCTGTATAACTCAACATTGTGTGCAACGTAATATTTCAAAGAAACCTATTGTTGCATATTGGGTACGCCATTTAATATTGCATCCCCTTTAAAGTAAAATTAAAATTTACTTCACAAATATTAATAAATATGAATTTTTTTTACTCTTTATTTACCTAGGATGTTACACAGAATCACCCCAATGACCATAGGGACCCACACTATCTCAACCCCCACTGATTCGAACAAAAACACACCCATTAATGAAAGAATGGAATTAACACAAAAAATTACCACCTTATAACCCTGATCTTTATGGAAAACCACAAACTAGAAATCCAAATCCAAAATAGGACTCTCCCCTGGAAGTAGTTGATAACAGAATATACAAAATACAACTAATTAATTCCTAGAATAACATTGTACGGATACATATGTAGAATGAAAAGATATAAACAACAATGATGTGGCCCCATAATTAGTTTAAATACACTACACACATTAAATAACCTGGTCTATCCTCCAACTAGAATAATCTACACTAGGGGAAGATGAAGCTTGTCTACAACTAGTCACAAAACATAGACTAAAGTGGGTGAAACAAAGGAGTGTGAAGATCCTAAATAAAAAAAGACACAAAAAAGTTTAGACAACAAACTAATCATAACTTGAATGATATTTATCCTCTCTAGAACTTCTACCTTCCTAAATATAACTATCCATACCAATATCCTCTAACTCAATGTCGATGACCACCTCTATGAACATGTTTTGTCTGAGGTCCTTGAACATGATGAATATCCCAAGGTTAGCGTCTACCTGATCCATATCCCCTCAATTGGGCATAAGCCTACTACCCCTACTTCTAAAATGACATCAATAGAAACTAATATTGTGGATGACACTCAAACTTTGCACCTCCATAAAATTGAGATCAAAGAATCATTGGGCACCGATTCTGCAATAGACACAAACCAGACAAACAAAAACACTAGCTTGATATCACAAAAAATTCACAAAAATCACTGGCCATAAAATTTAAGAAGGGAAACATATAAGTTCAAATCCATGTTAACCAAAATCTATATGGTGTTTCTTCTAGAGACCTTTTATAAGAAAACCCTCCTCTTTTATGAGCACTACTTATTCACCTCCTATGGTAAACCTCGTCATGAGTTTATCCTCTCAATCACCTCCACATTTTTCTAAACCTCAAAATATGTTGGAAATGTAAAAGGTGTAAATACATACTATATAAAAGAATAAGGTTCCTTATCAATAATTTTTCATGAGGCTTCTCATCTAGAAAAAGATATGAGGAAAATATTAGAAGGCCTTTGAACTTGATTCCCTACTCCCGCATTGACAAACTCCCTAGCTGAAGATAATGAATCTTTTTCCACTTCATTTAATTCAATATTGACAAATGGTAATCTATCCAAAACTATTTCAGAAAGTTAACCAATGAAACATCTACCTCTTCACTACTTTAGATTTTTTTGGGTATTTAATTTTAGATACTTTTACTTGATTCAATTTTATTAATACATGTATTGGGTGATGGTTTTGGTTTATTTTTATATATTTTGGGGAGTATCTTGTGGTAGATTTATCTTATCTCATGGTCCTATCTTATTATAAAGTGTAATTCCTCACATTTTATGATATTTTTATACCCTCATTTATAGTCACAAAACTTGGGATTACTGGAGGTCAGACACGAGGTTCATTATCTCTCTCCCCTAATTACAGTATCATTACTGGTAGGGGGTCATGATACTGTGGTAGCAATGCAACAAAAGCACATGATTCATTCCCAAATCCCCATAAATATTAATTAACCAATTAATTTACCTTTTTTAGGAATGTTAAAACCACTCCCATTTATACAAAATATTAAAATCCTCCCACATGATACAAAAAAATGTGATAAATGAGGGATTCCCAAAAAGAACTTTTTTCCAACTTGTTGGCCACCACATGGTGAAGAAGAAATTATTGCAAACCAAAACTACATGAAAACCCCATGGAACAACCTAAGATACATATATGGTTATAGAAAATGTACCTAAACTCATAACCCAAACCAAAACCACACAACTACAGTAGATCTATAGGAGAATAATGAAAGAAAAATAACTAAAAAAAGGGAAGGGTTTACCACCAATTACCAATGGGTGTCCACTAGAACCAAAAGATGGTGTAAGAGGAAAAGTGTTAGAAGATCCTCTAAAGGCACCTAGTGTTCCTTAAAAAAGAGAAAGAGGGATATGTTAGAATGAAAAATAATTGGTGATTAACCTTTTTTATAACCTAGATCCCGACGATTTCACATCGTGTGACTCACTCACAATGTGTATTCCCATATTTACAATTTTAAAAAAAAATTCATATCGACTAATAATTCATTTAATTACACTTTGTGAATAAATTTCATGAATTTAATCCATTTCATGGGTTCCCCGTCATACACATACAATCTATGAAACTGGTCGACAACATAAGCTATCAAAGAAAAATTCATGTCGTGTAAACCTTTCACGACATGAATATTACATTGCATACAAATTTCACCACAAACCACCAAAAAACCTTCTCAAGCCTCCTCTAAAACACTTCAAACACCCAAAAGTAGAAATTAGTGGGTCAGGTAGGAATGGTCCATTACATCATGATTTTATATGTTTTATTCTATGGTATCTATAACCTATTTCATAACATTAAATTTCATTAGAATTTTTTATCCTCATAATGGGTTGTAAATTGCATGTGATTGTAAATATAATACCCCTAGAAGTGTCTGACCAGGTTTAAAAATCTTAGATTTGTTTTTTATGAACCATGTAAATGTTGGGTTAATACCCAATGATCCATTTCAGAGTTATTACCCAAGGGTATATCTATTCTACTACCACATTCACTTTCCAGTTTCAATATTGAGATCTATTTTCTCAGAATACCACAGAATATATACATTACCATGATTTAGTGATGTTTTACTATGTCTCATATTACCCCTAAGAAATTAAATAAGGGTTTCTAATCCTAATCCCCAAAAATAATTTGACCATTCTCTAAAACCAACTATGATAACCCATATATTTATACACCTTATTTAATGATTTATTATATAAAGATACACATAATAAAATCCCGTAAAATAATGAGGATTAGTTTATTTGTAAAATTAGAAAAAATAGTAACTTCAAATATGGATCCAATTATATTATTTAAAAAATATAAAATATTAAAATAAATTCCATTGATCAATTAATACATGATGAGATATATTGGGGAAATATATAAAAAATGGGTGAGCTATAATGCATGGTAAGAGAATAATGAAAGCGTAACATGAAATAAATCACTAAATGTGGGTCAAGGGGAATAACATAGTGATATAAAAATGAGAAAATCATAATTATGAACATCCAAACATGACATAATTTGATAACACCAAAGCATCATAGGAATATAAAATATATAACATGAAATCATAAGAAAAATTCAAGGATAACTATAGAGACATTATAACATAGTGTACATGGGCCAACCAAACATGAAAAATACATAGTATATCATGAGATTAAACCATTACCCAATGCATTAGAGGGAAATATATTTATAGTCCCACCCAACACATTCACATCATGTACATATATTTGTGTGCCACATAGATCATACAACTTAAGAACACCTTTCATCAATTTTAATTACATGATTAAGAAGTTTGGATTTTATAAATGGAAGTCCATAATAAATGAAGTATTGGAATATCTAGGTGATTACCCTTGAGTTAAAACAGTAATGGATTTTCAAAACATAAAATTTTGGCTATGAAAATCATAGGATAATCTCAGAAACATATTGTTTGTACATAAAGGTTCATAGAATGGATTAATGATAGTGAAAGGTGGTATCTAATTTATTTTATAGTATATTGATTGTAAAGGGATGTATAAAAACACAATAAACCATGAGTAATTACAAATAATAAGGATAAACACTAATAAGGTGCTTGAATAGAAATTAAGGGAGGGAGAGATCCCTTATATCAACATAATAACAACATGGGTAAAGGTTGTAATAAGAATGGATAAATAATATCAAATTATTATAAAACAAATTGGATTGTATAGGGATATTTGTAAAAAAAATTAAAAAAAATTATAAATTTACATTAAAAAGGGTAAATAAAAATAAAGTACATTAATGATGATGAAAAGGATGACAATCCCCTACTCGAGAGGATGTTTCTAAATGAATTGGAGGAGCTTATTAAGAGATTGGGAACACCTTGGGATGTTTATAGAGAGTTTTAAAAGTGTTAATTTATAAACAATGCGTTTTTAGTGAATACTAAAGGAATTTGGGGTGGGTATTTATATAAAAAGATAGATGGATCTTTCTTAATTTCTAAATAAGTGTTTTGAAATCTAAGTAATAATGTAATATTAACCACGAACCATCCTTTGGTTTTCCCACCATTTTTACCAAAGAGGATAGTTTTATATCATATTATTTTGCTAATAATGAAAATAATTAAATAATACCACCAATGATGTGTAAGAAAGACATATTCATAAAGATTTTTTTTAAACCTTAAAATATTTATAGGTTTTGGAAAATTCATTATGTGTTTAAAAAATTAATAAAATTACTTCTCAAATAGATTATTTTAATGATAAAACCTAATATTGGCATTATATTAATTTTATAGTATTCCTCACATAAATATTGGGCTATTATGATGTTATAATATATAGTGTATATTTATAACATATTTAATTTTTACCCAAAAATTCGAGTATCTTAGAATGTTATTAAAAAATCACTATTAGATAATTTCAAAAATATGATGTCAAAAATATTATTTATTTCTTAAAAATAATTTTCTAAATATATCAACACATAATTTAATATAAAATCCCTTTTTATTGAAAAATTGTAGTTTTGAAGACCCAAACAACTTTATGACCCTTATAAAAATTACATGGGACATCAGTAAATTATATTACTGTTTTTATTTAAGTAAAAATTATTTAATAATACTATTTCATTAAAATTTTATTTATTTAAAAACTCTGAGATTTAAAAAAAGTGTTTTATTTTAAAATATATATTCTCTAAAAATCTTAATTTTGTTTTCTCCGTATTAAAATATAATTTTTTTCAAATTAATTATATTATAATGCATATATATAAATTACTAATGAAAAGGTATGAATATAATTATTATTTTATAAATAATAAAAAACAAAACTTCACACTACTATGGTCTAGATACATAACCACTTATTACCCTAGTGTATTTCTTAAGGGTAACATGTGTGATGGTAGTACATTATTGGGGTGGTTTAGTGAATATGGATTGGGATGTGATATCTATATGATTGAAATTTTATAATAAATGGTTTTATTTCATTTCTATTTATCATATCATATATTGGGATTAGTCTTGGGAAAATCCAAGTGTTTCCATCTCCTTTAAAGGCTATGTCAAATGGTCTTTATAGGGTATTATTATACTAGAAAAGTCCATATATTCTACTTTATATGTTAATTAGATTTTATTATAACTATTAATAGATACTAATATTAATGATCTATGTAGAATGGTTATATTTCTTAAATGTATTTTAATCTTTATTGAAAAATTATGGGTATATTTTATAACTATCCAAAATAAAAAATGGAATATAGTGAATGTTTTTTCTTTAAATATATTACTTAATAATATATTTTTTCATTTATATGGGAATTTCATTTATCAAATTATTGGTCATTATATTCTCCCCCTTTAGAAATTTATCCCTAGAAATTTCATTTCATACATAAAAATATGTGATAGTACTTCTATTTCATTTCCTCTTCCAGTTCCCATGATACCTCATCAAACTTATGGTTCTGTTAGAGTACATTGACTAGGTGAGTTTTCTTGTTTCATATAACATTGTCTTAATAATATATTATATTTTTTTGATTATCCTTGTATTAAGGGTCATTCTTCAATTGTTCCACCTTTACATTCAGTACATGTGAGGGGTATGGTATTATCTTCCTTAAGATGGATACATATAACACATCATGATCCTCATATAGGTTATATGGGAGTTCTAATCAATAGGAAATAAATCTAATGTGATAATTGATATCAAATGGGATGATATTTTGAAGACAAATCTTCCACTTATTCCCACACACATGGCATTCTTCTATAGTCATTTATGAAGAAATGCATAATCTACAACCACATACTATAGGTCCAGTGAAATATTTTCTATGTCTTTTTTACGTAATATTTTCAATGATTTCATATGATGATAAATAGTTTTAAACATCTCTATAATCTCTTAGATAATATCATGTCTCATCGCCTTCTACTCTCTAACTTCATCCAAGAATGTTGGATTTTGAAAACTGTTCTCATAAAGAGACTCATATGGTTTTATTTGAATACTATAATGAAATTTTTTATTATATGAGAACTCCACCATGGGAAGGTGTTGATCCCAACATCCTTGGAAATACATTTAACATGATATCAAGATATCCTCATCTTTAGATCTAATGAATTCTAAAGTATTATCCTAGATCTCTTGTTAAACCAACAATCTGGATCATTAAAAAAAGAAAGTGGTACTCCATGAAGTCTTACCTCTTCCCATATTTATATATTGGATATTTAGTCAAGGGATATATCTTCCCTAATTGAAATGAAATTTTATGACTTTATAAGGAGAATGATTATCACCCGAATGGAATTATGTTCTTGTGATGTTAGGGGGAGTCCTAAGAAAAAATCCATAGTTATGCTTTCCCATTTTCATATGAGTATAGAAAATGGTTTCATCACACCCCTAAACTCATGTCATTCATCCTTGACTTGTTTTTATACCAACAATTGAGAGAAAGATCCTATAATTTCCCCCTTTATGTTATCCAAACAATTTTTATTTATATATCAATACATATTAGTGCTTCCTATATGAATAGAGAATGACGATCTATGCACATCATCCAAAATTTACCTCTTCGGTTATGGTTTTTATGGACACATATACAGGTTTCAAAACTTTTTAATCAATAGTTAGATAAGTTAAACACCGTAATATTCAATTCATTTCTCTGTTTCTCCTCATCATCTTTTTGATCCTCTTTGATCATCTCATGAATGGATGGTTGAGTAGTTATTTTCTGAAGGTAGTATAAACATAACTTTATGATTCCCATGTCCATACTTTACATTTCAAAAAATATTGAATCCCTCTAACCCTCATCATGGATAGGTTTACAAGATCCTTTAGACTAAGAGCCTATTCTACTTTATTCACATTCACAGGATGACAATGGAATGCACAAAAAAAAATTATCAGCTCTAACCACCTTCATTAGTCAATATTATTCTCCTTTTTTTGTGAATATATACTTAAGGATTTTATGAACTCTATATATTTCATACTTCACCCCAAATAGATAATTTCTCCAAATATTTGATGTGATGATAAATGGTGCGAATTCATGATCATGAATAAAGTAGTTATACTCATGGATCTTTAATTAGAGGGTGATATATTCTACCACTTTATCATTTTTCATGATTACAAAACCCAATAATTCTTTGGATAAATCAATTTAGATTAAAAATCCTTCTCCACTAGTGAGTAATGTGGTAACAAGTGTAGTGATTATCCTCTTATTGAACTCTTTAAATATCACCTTATATTCATTAGGTGATAAAAACATTACTCCATGACAATTTAGATTGGTTAGTGGGTTTGAAAATCATGAGAAGTTTCCCACACGTCAACAATAGAACCTAGGTAAATCCTAGAAATAATATATAACCATCATAGATTCTAGTCTAGACCATTATTTAATTATGTTGGTATATAATGGATCCTCATATATCCCATTTCTAGTGATAACATGACCCATAATTGATACTTTATCTATGTATAATTATGATTGGGAACTAAACCTATCATTTCGGATGAGGACCATGAAATTATTTTGGGAACATATCAACATATTCACTTATAATGGGAATGTTATAAAATTGATCATTTCATTAGTACTAATCATTTGATCAAGATACAATTTATCGTAAGGAAATAATATCTATTCTTTTGATGATTATTACAAAATAGATTTCTCTTCTTCCTTATACTTATATAGAATCCTAGAAAGATTCATGATACAGAGGGTGATATAATTTTCCCATCAATTTACATTGATTATATACAAAGAAAGAGAATCCATACGTAGGAAAACATTAAAACCAGTTCAAGGAATAATGGTAATTTTTTCATGAGGAAAATTCTTCCAAGCATCTAATTGAAATACAATAGTCATAGAAGTTATCCTCGAAGTTAACAAATCATTTGGGGTGGTGACCATAAATTCCTTAAAAACATACTATATATTATAGTGTGGTATATATTCAAATAAAAAAATACATACACAACTCTAGAGTGGTGGGTAAGTGAGGATTTATTATCATGATCTATCTCAATAGCCATTATAATGTAGTAAATTCCTAGTTTCTTTGGTCTTGGAGAATTTTAGTTCTCATCATCCTTATTTTCCATTGAAATTGGGTATTATCTTGAATAATTACAATGTTTCTTAAATTTAAAACATTGAACTATGTGTGGTTCCTTAGGTTGAAATTTATTTTACTCTATAATTTTATATGGACTCGTAATTTTTCCATAAATATTAGCTACTTTATACCCTATTTTTTCACACATAAACCATATTCCACTTCATTTACAACATTTAACTTATTTTACCTTTCTAAATTTTAAACATGTAGGAAATTTAATATTATTTACTTTATCACCTTTATTATATGAAACTCCACGAGAAACTATTATCCTCTTCTTTGACATGTTTGTAAATTCAATTATGTTTTAGTTATTAATCATAATATGTGATAACATGTTAAGAATAATACATGTTACTTTATCTCACATCATGTTTGGAATATCTTGTGGATAATTATCACATTTCCCATCACACTAGTTTTTGAAACAATTACTTATATTTATATTAATTGAATAAAATAAATAAAAATTAGGGATAAAAATTTTAAAACTTTTAATCAGATATAAGGTAAAAAATTAAAATTGAAGGGATAACTCATAAATTTCATGTATTATGTAACTTATGAATTTATTAGTTTCAATCTATGTTACACAAGACCTATTTCTAAACATTTAATTTTATAAAAAAAGTTCTTCTCTTCATAATGGTTTGAAAAAACTTGTGATTAACCAAAGAATATCCACATAAACTAACCCAACATGTGTGAAGTATTAGGAATATTTTTATGCACCAAGTACATGTTGAGTTAATACCCAAAGATCCATTTCAGGGTTATTACACCTGGGTACATCTATTCAATATCTATATCCACATTCAAATATCCTAGCAGGGATAAATTCCCACTGGAAATGAATCACTCTATACTTTATTAAATTTTTGGGATTTATTATTATGTATAATATTATACCTAAGGCTTTAATTAAGGTTTTATAATTTGAATCACTAAAATAGCTTGACCCAGATCTGATATCAACTATGAAAACCCATATATTTTTTACTCTTTATTTCATGATTTATTTCATAAAGATAAACATAACAATCCCAAAAAATCAAGAGGCGTGGTGTAATTGGGAAATTATAAATAGAAAAGAGAAAGGGGTGATCCATAAATCCCAGAAAGTGAATAATTCATTCCAAAAAATGAAGTAAAGAAATATATGTGAGTCAAGAGGCATAACATGGAAACATAGAAAGGCAATAACCATAATCATGAACTTTGAATCATAATATAAGATGGTAACATCAAGGCATCATAGGAATGTGGAAACAATATAAAACATGACATCGTAAGCATAAGTCAAGGATAACAACTAATGAATCATAAAATTCTATTTTTAGGCTAACCATCCATTCACTATACATGGCATATCATGAGATAAAAACTTTACCCGATGCATTGGAGGGCTATATAATCACGGTCCCAACAATTTATTTCATATCATTTACATGTATTTGTGTGCCACATAGATCATAAAAAATAAGAAAATATTTATCAACTTTTAAAACCATTATTAGGGATTTTGGGTTTCAAAAATTGAAGTACCCATTCAGTGAAGTATAGTTACATCAATTTTTGTTCCCTCGAGTGGAAATAGGGATGAGTATTCACAACACCAAAGTTTGGTATGGAAAATCATGGGATAAATTCCTAAACATAAAAGGGGAACATAAAGGTTCATAAAAGAGATTAATGAGAGTGAAATTTGGTATATAATTAAATTGTAATTAAAAATATAGTAAAGGTATGTTTAAAAAATATTAAACTATGAAAAATTACAAATTAGATGGCTAAATAAAGAGACGATTCTTTAATGGGAATAAATTAAGGGAGAGATCACTTACATTGGTGTAGCAACGTCTTAGGTAAAGGATATAATGAGGGGGGATAACTAATAAATCATCATTATAAAATCAATTGGATAGTATTGGTAAATTTATAAACACATGAAGACATGATTAATTGATATTAAAATGGATAAATACAAATGATTCACTTGAATAAATAGGAAAAGGAAGAAAATATCTTACTTGAGAGGTTGCTTCTAAAAACATGGGAGGTGACTCTTAAGTGGTTGGGTACACCTTTAGAGGGATATAAAGAAGGATATAGAGTGTAAATTTTTTATAAGTGTGTATTGAGTCAACATTAAATGGAGTTTTTGTGGGTATTTATTGCAAAAGAGAGGAAAATTATTTATTAATTTCAAAACAGAGGTTTTAGAATCAAAGTAACAAATAATAAAAAAACAAACATTCCCAAGGTTTTAACCACAGTTTCTTCAAAAAGGGGAGTGCTTTACATTATTTTACTCGTTTAAGACCCTAAATAAATAAAATAATTCCATTCATGATATAGAAGGGATTCCAGTTTATAAAGAGTCTATTTTAAAACCATAAGATATAATACAGGTTTTATGGGATTCATAAAAAGGTTTCTAAAATTAATCAAATAACTTCTAAAATAAATTATTTTAAAGGAAATTCTATATTAGTTCATTGTTACATTTTATTTTATTTATTAAATCATTTTTGGCTTATTATGGCTTCATAATAAATACATTATATTTATAATGTATTTTTTTTTTAGACAAAAATTCAGATTTCTCAGTAAATTATGAAAAATTTACCATTGGATAATTTCGAATTGCTAATTTAAAAATGAGATTTATATTAACAAAATATTTTTTTAATATATGATTTTACACTTTTAAATAAAAATAATTATTTATTAAAAAATTATAGTTTTTATTACATAATTTCTTTTGACCCTTATAAAATTTACATCGGAGTTTATTAAATTATATTTTCATTTATATATAAATAACTACTATTTAAAAATACTATTTTAAAAAAATAAATTCTATTTCAAAACTCGTGGATTTATAAAAAATAGTGTTTTATTTGAAACTATATATTTTACAAAAAAACACAATTTTGGTTTCTTTATATCAAAATCTATTTTTATCAAAATCATTACATAATCATGTATATATATATGTAGTAATAATGAATAAGGATCAATATAATAATAATTATTTTATTAAATAGAAAAACAAATTCATACTACTAGGGACCAAATTCATAACCCCATATTACAATAATATACATACTAATGGTAAGCTGTGCAATGGTAGTACTTTCCTGGGGTGATTCAGTGAACATGAATTGGGTACTTATCGCTATAAGCTTGAACTTATCACATAAATGGTTTCCCTCAAGTATCCATTATTGAATCTAAGCCTCATATTAATCAAGAAAAATGCTTTATGGTTCCATATTCTTTATAATCTCTGAAAAAAAAATTTTATAGGTTACAATTCTACTTGTTGAGGAACTCCCTACTTCCTTCTATTTCAACTATATTTTATTATAATGATTAATATATTTTTATCATAATAAAAACTCAATAACAACTATATTAACAATGGTTATGATGTTAAATAGTCTTTTACTCCCGACAGACAAATTATGGATATATTTTATAATGTTACAAATAAAAATGGAATATAGTGTCTGTTTCTTATAGATCTATATTAATTAATAATATATTTATTCATTCAAAAGGGAATTTTGTTTATAAAAGTATGGATTGTTACACGAATTCTTAGAAATGGAGGCATTTGGGTGATATCTTATGACCAGAGGCTTATAGTAGTAGAGGTGGACTCAATGGTAAGTATAATGAGAAGAGTAGAAAGTTGAATCATAATTTTTGTTGTGTCCTTGAAGGGGTGGTAGAAGGTCCCTTTTATAAGTGGAGAGAATTTAATTTTTTTAAAATTTAACTTTTGAATATAAAGGGATCACATGTTTCACATGGAAAATGGACTAAAAAGTGAGAAATAATGGATATAAGATAAGTTTTGGATGATAAATACTTCAATAAATCATTTACAGATATGTTTTTAACAAGATTTTGGTCACTTACCCTTTTTAAACATTTTTCACATTAATTTATATTTATTTTGGTAACACTATTTTTAATATGGGTAACTAACTTTAATGAATAAAGTGGAAAATAACCAAACTAAATAATGTGAAAATTATTTTCTAAAATATTGAAACCATTTTTCAAGAAAGATTATTAATATGAGAAAAATTAATTTTAATATTAGCCCACATTACACATAAGAAATAATATCTAGAAAAACATGTTGTTTTAAGCATAAAAATAATGTTTTAGGATAAAATTGTCAATGTTGATTATTTTTATGAAATTAATTGGTTTATTACTACCCAAGTATGAGTTGTGTCGATTTTAAATAAATCAAAACCAAAATTATACTATTTGAATCTTCATTGAAATAGAAAGATGAAAAAAAGTTTTCATTAGGATAAAAGATTATTTATTTTTTAAAAATTTAATACTCGAGTTTTTTAAAATCTATATAGTATTTTAAATACATATTTTTACTCCTTAATTTTTTTATACGTAAATTTTTTTTATTTTTTTTAATTCATAGTTAACTTATAATATTTTCATAAACTCTATGGTTTGTATAAATTGTATTTTTCATTATTGACCTAAAAAATTACTATTATGAAAAAATAATAATAAATTATCCTAAGATAATTTTTTAGAAACAAAAAAAAATTATTTCAACTGAGTCAAATTGAAATTCTAAAATTTAATAATTTAAATTTAAAACTAAATTATAAAAATATAATGAAAACTGTTGTCATAGGAAATTGATGTTTTAAAATATTTAATGTAATTATTAATATTTCATATCAATTAGTAACTAGAATAGTGATATTATATTTTTCATATAAACAATATATTTTATCAATATTATATTTTTTTCCTCATTATATTTTTTATAAAAATATAAATTTTGAATTTTGTTTCCTGAAATTATCTTATTAGTTAATTAGTTATATTAATTGAATTTTTTCAATCCATTAGTATTAAAAAATTCACTTTTTTATTTAAAATTATCATAATGAAATGTTTGAAATAGAGGTGACATGTAAATAATTTATTACATTAATAATTAAATGTTTATATTATCTTAATTTATTTTTACATAACCTCTCAAGACCTCAGTGTAATAGCTAAGAATAAACTCTGGCAGTAGTCGTGGGTTGTGATTCTACTAGCACAACTCTTATATAAGTTTACAAAATCTTGATCTTTTCTCACAAATGATTTCAATCATACCAAAATTGTTGGATTTCTACTTGGTTTTTGTCTAGGGAAAACATGAGTGAACCTATCCCCTTTAAAATTTTGAAAAAATATGATTCATAAAGAATAATAATAATACATGATGTCATTTATTCTACTCTATTTAATAATTTTAAAATATTGTTAATTATATTTTTGTTATCTTAATAAATAGCTATATTATAATGTTCATATTTAATAATTTTATTTTAATGTATCAAACAGTTGATCTTCATGGGAGAACATACAAAGCCTCAAACGAATCCAGTCATTACAAAGCCTCAAACGGATCCATTCAGATTAATGACTGATAACTACTATCATAATAAAACTCAAGTAGTCCTATATAGCTATCTCATGATCCATCAAAATCCAATATGCAGTCTTGGATCATATCCTCTAGGATGTGAATTACTTTCTTTATCTGGATGACTATATATGGATGATAAGATATAATCAACTTGAACTAAGTCCCCATCCCCTCCTAGAGACTATTCCAGAGCCATGAGGTAAACCTAGGATCCCTATTTTAAACAATGGAAGAGGGAAATCTACGAAACCTAAAAATTTATAATAAATACATCTCTCTTATGTATTCAACTTTAATTATTCCTTTGATGAAAATAATGTGAGGAAATTTTTTCGATGGATCAATAAGTATATGGTAATCCAAAAATAATGTTCCCAGACACGTTGTCCCATTTTCATCCTGGAACTGGAAGTAGTTAAAGAAGACTAGAAGGTGTCAGATGCTTTAACATTATTTTTAGGTAGACGTAACATTGGGACACATTGTCCACAATGTTTTGATTCATACCAAACCACTAGAATCACTATCATGTGTCATAATACATCTTCGTAGTGCCCAAATGGATTTATCACAAAAGAATATGATAGTAAAAAAAAGATCCTCATAGATATTAGGATGAAAAAATGATTCCCAAAATAGAGAATACCATTTTAAGGAGAGACCAATCCGAAATGGTCTTCCCACTATATAGGGTTTCTCAATTTACCATGAAATTTTCATCCTACTACTAACCTTATATAATAGACTCAAGGAGAGATGATGATAAATGAACATTGGTTAGAATTACACCTAAATCTTCCTTTTAATAATCTATGTTCAGCTAAAAAAAATAGTTCCACATGTTTTGACTCTTCCATCGATTCCTAAACAGCTAGCGATGGTACTTTTCTACTTAGATCATATATAAATACATTACCATTACCTATGGTCTAGGAAATGTCAATGTCAAACATCTGACGATACTAAACCCACTACATCTTTATTTAATTCATGTATTTCTAATCAAATATATATCTTAGAAATTTATGGTCAAAAAAATCATTAACATCTCCAAAAAATGACTGTTTTGCCAATATTTAAGATCATGAATGACTGTATAAATTTATAAATCATGAGTTGGGTAATTATTCTCATGCGGTCAAAGATGAAAAGTTGCATAATTCACCACATGATCATCCTGAATAATAACACATCCCAAACCAACACTAGAAGCATCATACAAAACTATATAAGAGTTACCGGACTCAGGTAAGACCAAGATATGAGTTGATGTAAAATGTCAATTAATCCCATCAAAATAAGAGTTTCACTTGAAATCCCATAAACATTTCATCCCATTCTTTGTAAGATCAATCAAAGGTGATGCCTACTTTGATAAATCCTTGAAGAACCATCCGTTTTATCCAAAAACACCATGTAAGATCTGAAATATCAAAAATGTTATGTGGATATTGCTAGAAAAAAAGACATCACATTCTTAGGATCAAATGATAAGACATGAGGAAAAATAATTTATACCAGGAACATCACTTATATGATCTAGACATTACATTTTGAAGTATTATCATTAAAGTAGTTACTCTTTAGGATTTCTAGAACTAAATTCAAATGGTTTTAATTCTCATGATCAAATCTTGAATAAACCAAAATATCAGCAATGAACACTACCAAAAAAGCTTCAAGATTCTAATGGAATATCTGATTCATTAAATCCATAAAAACTATATAATTTTTTTTCAAAAAAGTATCTTCTTAATATATTTATAAGGGCCATACCTACTCCTAAAATATGTCTTCAGTATATTAGAATCTCCAACTCTAAACTATTTATAACCTGACTAAATATTAATCTTATATAACCAATGTTCCCCTTTAAAATGGTTAAAAAAATAACCCATAAGGGTAAAAGATACATATTTTTAACTACAACCTAATTCAACTTCCTTTAGTCCCTAAACAATTAGGGTTAACCATCTTCCTTCTTTAAAAAGAGCATATGGGTTGCCTAAGGAAAACACTAGGGAAAACAAAACATTTTGACATTAAGTCGTCAAAATAAGTGATGGTTTTAAATGATAATAGGGTTTCAAAATAGGCTATATACTTAGATCCAGATAAATTTTAAACTCTACCTTCCTCACTAGAGGAAGCCTAGAGAAATTGTTTGAGAAAACCTCTGGAATGTACTAAACAACAGTGGGAATATGCACAACAGAAGAAATATCATCGAGCTCAACTACTATAGTAGGTAAAAACTCATGAGCACTAGAAAGGGAGGTCCTAGATGATAAGAACGTGAAGGACACTCTCCATGAAACACAATATATCTCCCATGGTCTACAATAAATAGGACACGATGATGATAAAAATCAACATTTGCGTGATGATCAACAAGACATTCTATCCTGATGATGATGCCAAACAAAAACAAATTGAGAGCAAGAATATCCTACAATAAACTTGCATAAGCTGTCAATAGTGAATAGTCACTAATAAAAAATAGATCTTTAACAGTACTAGAAATGACCTTTATCAGTGATAAGAAATTGTTGACTACTGGAGCATTGTTAAAAGACCTAGGATTTTATGAGTTCTAAAAAATCGATGATAAATGGGACCTTTATGAGTGCTAAAAAAGCACTAATAAAAGACACTATTTATCAAATATTTAATTTATCACTAATAAACGGCCCCTTTGTTAGCACTTGAAGAATCACTAATAAAGGATTACTTTATCAATGCATTTAGTAGCACTAATATAGGAGAATACTACAATGTGCTGTTACAAAAAACTGTAGCACCAGAAATAAGGCATATTATAATGTGTTGAAATAGCACACTACAAAACCATTAAAAGAACCATAAATTAGAAAAATCAGTTGAAAATACATAATTTAAATGATATATAATTTATAACACAAATACAAGGAAAAAAATATTGTAGAGAAAAAGAACACACTTGTATAAAAGAATAAACTACCATATCTTTAGAAAAATAATGACCTATATAATAAAATAATTATTAGGTTTGTAATAATATAAAGTAATAAACTAAACATAATGTTTTTAATTTTAAACAAAAATTTGAGTCATAATAGGAACATTGTGTATCAAATTGAGTTGTGGTGATTTCTTGCATGTCACACAATTTATTATTCATCTTCAGGAATTATCTCTATGAAATCTAACTAAATTATAATAAGATAAAAACGATAAGTAAATTAATTATGTAATAGTAGATAAAATGATGTGAAAAAATTCTAGGATCGTTTCCTCAGTTTTTACAATTTGATATGAACTTTAAACTAAAATTACACTTATATATTGAAATGATGAACTTGGAGTCATACCGGTCACACCATGTATCATATTGATGGTATGATTATCCCAACACATACCAAATGACTTATGATAGTTTTACTAAATTATCAAAACAATCGGAATGTGTTTCTATGGGTTTGAGTACATCATTTGTGTGTTTTTTACTAAAATATCAATTTAAACGTGAAACATGCACATTGAGTCATACCAACCACATAATGTGTGGGTTTGATGTGAGAATAATTTATAAATATAAAAAATTAATTAAAAATAATTACCCTAAATTATCAAGACAATCCGAGTGTGTTTTCTCATTTTTTAGTGATTGACACTTTTTGAACTAAATTGTCAATTTTAAATTGATAAGACACACTTTGAGTCATACTGAAAACATCATGTATCTGATTGAGGTGTGATTGATTCCTACACTTCAAAAATGACTTATGGATCATTTTTATTAAGTAATATAAAAATCTAAATGAATTTTCTTGGTTTAGAGTATATCAATTTTTTTTACAAAATTAATGGCAATTTTAAATAAAAAGACACACTTAGAGTCCTACCGGTCACATTGTACATCATATTGAGGTTCATCTTCTTCTTACATGTCTAGAAAGACTTATGGATCATTTTACTAAATTATTAAAACAATATGAATGTGTTTTCTTGGTTTTGAGTAGGCCACTTATGTTTCTTTACTAAAGTTCCATTTTAAATTGGAAACATTTACTTGGAGTTATAATAGCCACATCATGTGTGGCCCTAACATGAGAATAATTAGCATATGTCACAAATGTATTACGAATTATTTCCCTAAAGTATCAAGACAATCCAATTTTTTTTTCTTTTTTTTAGCGAGTGAAACTTTTGGAACAGAAATTTTAATTTAAAATTAATAATGCACACATTGAGTCATACTAGACCCACCGTGTATAGGATTGTGGTAAGGCTAACCCCTATACATTAAAAATAACATATATATATTTTTAAAGTAAAAAAATATATGTATTCGTTTTCTCTGTTTTGAGTATGTCAGTAGTCTTTTTTACTAAAATTAATGTCAATTTTAAGTAAAAATATGCACTTGGAATCATACCAATCACACCAGGTGTCATATTGAGGTACGACTAATTCCTAAATTTCATAAATTACTTATGTACCATTTTACTAAATGATCAAAAAAATATGAATTCATTTTCTTATTTTTGAGTACGCCACCTGTGTTTCTACAAAATTTTCATTTTAAATAGGAAACACACACTTTGAGTCAAACAGGACACATAATTTGTGAGTTTGATGTGAAATTGGTTGTTACATTTAAAAGATGAATTATGAATCATTTTCATAAATTATCAATATAATATGATTGTGTTTTATATATTTTTAGTGAGTGATGCATTTTTTAGAGAACTTTAAAGTTTAATTTGATAACAGACACATTGAGTCTTACATATAAAATCATGTATTAGGTTGAGGTGTGACTAATTCATACATGTAAAAAAAATGACTTATGGGTCACTTTAATAAATTATAAAAACAATATGAATGCATTTTCTCAGGTTTGAGTATGTCAACTTTTTTTTAGAAAAAATTAATGTAAATTTTAAATAAAAAGACACACTTGGTGTCATACCGATCACATGGTGCATCATATTGTAGTGAGGATGATTCTTATACATTTTAGATAACTTATAGATCATTTTTAAAAATTTTGAAAACAATACGAATGTGTTTTCTCAATTTTGATAATGCAACTTGTTTTTTTACTAAAATGTCATTTTAAACTGGAAATATGCACTTTGAGTTATACCAACCACATAGTCTGTGGGTTTGACATGAGACTAATTCTTACATGTCAAAAATGAATTATTAATATTTTTACAAAATTATCAAATTAATGTCAATTTTAAATAAAATGATGCACTTGGAGTCATAGTGGTCCCATTGTGCATTAGATCGAGGCATGCCTAATTCTTACGTGTCCCAAATGACTAATGGGTCATTTTGATAAATTACCAAAACAATATAAATTCGTTTTATCAGTTTTTGAGTATTCCACTTTGGTTTTATTGGTATTGACTGAGTGCCACTATTTGTACAAAAATGTTAATTTTAAACTGATAACAGACACTTTGAGTCATACTGGGCACATACAATATGATATTCAGGTGAGGCTGATTCATACACATCAAAAACAACTTATGAATAATTTAACTAAATTATCAAAAAAATATAAATGTATTTTCTTTGTTTTTAGTTTGTTAGTTGTATTTTTAGTAATCTTATTTTCAATTATAAATAAAAAGATGCACTTGAAGTCATACCAGTCACATTATGCATCATATTGAGGTACGACTAATTCATACTTTCCCCAAATTACTTATTTATAATTTTAATAAAATATTTAAACAATAAGAATACATTTTCCCAGTTTATAGTATGCCACATTTGTTTTTTTAATAAAATTTTATTTTAAACTGGAAACATGCACTTTGAGTCATACCGATCAAATTGTGTGCCTTTTTTATGAGAAAATCATTCCTACACCCCAAAAATTAATTAATAACCATTTTACAAAATTATATATAAAACATGAGTGTGTTTTCATAGTTTTCATTGGACTATTTTTTTTACTAAAATGTAAATTTTAAAATGATAACAGACACTTTTAGTCATACTGGACACATCATGTATTTTATTAAGGTGAGGCTGATTCCCATATGTCAAAAAATTAATTATGGATCATTTTTCAAAGGTATCAAAAAAATACAAATGAGTTTTCTTGGTTCTGAGTATGTCAATTTTCTTCTTTAGTAAAATTAATTTCAATTTGAAAAAACAACACACTTGGAGTCACACTAATCAAAACATTCATTTAATTTAGGTGAGAATAATTCCTAAATATCCCAAATGACATATAAATCATTTTACTAAAGGATTAAATTAATAAAAATGAGTTTTATAATTTTTTGATTATGTCACTAGTGTTTATTTACTAAACTTTCATTTTAAATTGGAAACATGGACTTTGAGTTATACTTATCAAATCATGTACCATTTTAACATCATACTAATTACTAAATGTAAAAATTGAATTGTGAATCATTTTCCTAAATTATCAAGATAATATAAGAACATTTATTTTTCAGTTTCTAGTTAGTGTTGTTTTGTGAACTTAAATGTTAATTTTTAAGTGATAAAACACAATTTGAGTCATACCAGGCACATTATGTACTGTGTTGGGGTGTGTTTGATTCCTACACATCAAAAATTACATCTAGATTATTTTAATAATGTATAAAAAAATAATATATTTTTTTTATTTTTTTAGTATGTGATGTGTAATTTTAACTAAAATGTAAATTATAAACTAAGAAAACCAGTCGGGTCATATTGGTCACATTGTGCATTGGATCGACATTTGGATGATTGAGTATGTGATATGTGTGCTTCTTTCAACCATCTTCCCCAAGACATAAAATAAATAATTTTTTTTATGGAGGAAGAAACCCTATGATACCTGTAACACCTCATCCAAAACCATGATATTCTTTTTTTCTTGCTTATTATAGATGATTTATGATATAATTAAAACTTCCCAAAAGAGGTATAAAAAAATATACCAGATAAATAATAAAAAATAAATAAAAAAAGTAAATTTAATGGTGAAAAAATTAACTATATAAGTATAAGGTATCCACCTTTTCATGATGGTTGTATACATTGTTGACCCATTTCATTAATTTTTTTATCTCAATTTCATCCTTGAATTCTAATCTCTCATGAGCACGAGCAGCATCGAATAAAAAACCCCAAATCAAGTAAAATAATCCACCTTTATAATAATTTATTTTATGCTAGTAAAACATTAATGAAATAAATTAAATATGGATATGAAAAAATAAATTAATAAAATGTCAATTTTAAACTAAAACCTCAAAATTTGGATCAAATCAGGAACACTTTATATTTCATTAAGTTATGGTACACTCCACCATGTATTTTTTATTCTACAATTTATTCAAAACTACCAACCATCAAACAATATTGGATTTTGATAACCCATAATGTTGAATGCATCAGTGAATAAATATAAAATTGAATATTCATGAATGAATCCTCCTTTTTGAGTGCATGATCATAGTATATGAGTGAATATTATTTGTTAATAAAGTCATTTATTCCTTAAAAACATTAACCATTAGTGTAAAACTATTGAAATTAATTTATTAAATTAAAATGAATATTTATAAATGAATTTTTATAGAACATAATAAAATATATCTGACCCTTTCCCCAACATAGATAGTATAAATTCCATCATAAACTATTTACTCTCTTTAAAGGAACAAGCTTCACTGTGACCCATAATGTATTTTTAGAAGACACTGAACTCCATTATAAGTTGTTTACCACTTTTTAATAGTATTCAACCTCAGTATATCGCTTTATATCATCCAAATGAACTTGAAATTGAGTGAATCTATTAAGAATTCTTGTATTAGGCTATATATTTATATATCCTTTTTAATATTATGGGTGATGATAAACTCTAACAGAATGTCATAATTATTTGTTCATTAAAATTGGAATATCCCTATTATCATGATTGTTTTATTGATAATGATAATTATTTTTTTATTAATATGCTTATGAACATTGATCACTTTATATAATTACTGTTCACCTACATAATGAGTGTCACTTTTATGGATTTTAATAGAATTTGTGATATTATATCATGTATCAAATTGATGATTTAATTTCCCAAATAATTATACCATCCATTAAAGTGAAACCAATTTATAGTTATTGTATGAAAAATCATGATTCAGTCAATTAAATGTTGTATTTATTTATTTTTTAGTGGTCTTGGATCAAGATAATATCTTTTTTTCAAAGGGGCAATTATTTTAATTCATAGTGCTTCCTGATTTCATTTAAAGCATGTTTTTAATTTTTAGGTATTTCATCATAAGTTAGTTTATATTTATTTGATGTTATGTTTACTTTGACACAATCCCAAATCAATGACCCTAACATCTGAGTGATGGTTTTCCTCTAATAGTTCTCTCAAAAACATTAATCTTTATTGTTTGATTACACACATATTTATTCAAACATTTGATTTGGATTATATACATGTTTCAGGATTTTATTGGTATTTTATGATTTTCAAGATTCTATTTTCTCCAATACTAAGGCCCTTTATGTTTAGTGTAGATAAGTCATGAGAAATAACTACATCTATTTTATTATTTTCATTTAGTATGTTCTTTTTTAGGGGATTCTTTCACAATTTAGTAATATTTGATATTACATGGAACATGCTAATAGAAATTTTATCCCATTATTATCATTTTAAAAAAATAAGAGGTGATTGTTTTGTTTCTAAAAAATATTCCTCTACTCAAATTCTAGTATAAAATCACATAAAAAGTGGATATTTCTTCAATAATATTCCTAAAAAACTTTCACAATGAATCATATCATAAGTAACAAGTGTTATGTGTAGTTTTCAAAAATTATTCTCAAAAAAAATACTTTATATAATCCCCATTCTATGGCATTCCCACAAATTTAATTATTCTCTATCCAGGGATTCATCTCCAACTTTGCCTCAGTCTCCACCTCATCTCAGCCTCTTCTTCCTCCTCCACCTCAGTCTCTCACTCGGGCTCCATCTCCGCCTCTTCTATTTCCCAAATATTTTGTTTTTTTCTTGTCAACACTTCTAAAAAACATATTTTTTCCATTATACCTATCCTTAAAAAAGGTGCCAAAATAATATATAATCATTGTGGAACTTATTCTCACACACTATATATATTTATAATTTATATCTCACACTTTATCACAAACATAGTAGGCAATGGACTATTTTTTTACTGGAACACATTCTGAAGACATTTATTCTGCCCAGTCATATCTAAACAAATTACTTATTCTTTTGAGAATGAAGGTTTTAATAAATATTTATGGTACTGAGAGAATATAGAAAAAAATTATTAAGAAATATATTTAATGAAATTTTAATTACCTTATGAAATTACTTATTTTGGGATTCTGGTCTTTTCATGATTTATGATCTCTCACATAAATTTGCAAACATAGTATCCACAATCATTTCGATTATCTTGATTTAGAAATCATGGAAAAATTGACCAAAATATGTAATTTTTTTGATTTATGTTCTGATATTTCAATATTTATATATATACCTTATTTTGTTTCCATTTTTAGTAACCCACGTGCTTTTGCTATTTAGAAATTGACTTCATTCCATGATCTCAACTATATTTAGCAACCGCCCTACCATAATTGTTTTTTTGTTAAAACATTTATAGAAAATTTTAATTTTACAGTTATCTAAAAACTGTGATTTAAGTGTATTAAAAGTTCACAATACACATCATGTGTGGTCATTTAGTTAGATATCCAGGTATTGGATCCAAAAAATAATTTTTTTGGATATCTAGATTCACTGTGATCAGCATCATGTACTACTTAAAAATAAAAACAAATAATTAGTGCACAAACAAAAATATATAGTATGAGATTAGATTGTATAGTTTTACTTAAACATTTTAGGAATAAAAAATGGTCATTCATAGGATATTTTATTCTCAAAAACTTCAATTTGCCCATCTCTTTACATCTCAATTTATTACATACTCCAAGTAAGTTTTTCCACAGAAATGATACATGGATTAATGAATCTAAATCATTCTTCACATATTTTTACATATACATAGTAGTAATACAAACTCATGTAGAAAATGTGAATAGTTATTAACTTTAATAAACATATTTTCTTACTATTTGAAAATAATTAATATGAAAATATACCTTATGTATATATTCACATATAAGAATCCCTTCCATTCATGCTTTACCATATCATTTATAGTCTTAAGACCAATTAATTCTATGATGAATGGTCCAAATATTCCATTATCATATGAAATGTTAGATATATTTTCATCTTTAATTATGGTCTCTACATGAAGTTGTAATAATAATAAATGTCTCTCTTGAAATATACAAGGAATAATGAAAATTATATCAATGTTTCATTATATATTTTTTTTCCTGAAAATAGATATATTATATCATAACATTACCGTTATATATTTCCAAATGGTTTCCCTCATTATAAGATGATCGTGGCACCATGAGTCAATATTAATTGGAACATTTATCCTCATTGTGATCCCAAGATAACTAATGAAAATTGACTTGTTGGGGTTAATTGGTTGGCCACGTTGACTCATACCAACCAAAAAAAATTTACCTTCCCTTTTATCCTTTATAATTTTATTAAACACCATGATGTTTACATCATTGTTGTTTTTTTTCATCAACATGATGTTGATCTCCTAATAATTCTTTAGTTACATTATCAGTAGTCAATTCTTCCCCAGGATTGGGAAATTTATCATGTGAAGAAGACATTTTTTGCATGAGTAGTAAAACATTTAATTCATCTTTAATAACAACAATGTACGGATATAAAAAGTATTTTAAAACGGTAATATACATGCTCCATTGCAATCTATGAACTCTTTAACTCAATCTTAATACACTTTTTTCCAATGATTATCATGAATCCATTTTGAAGTACATGAGTAATTAAATTTGATAAAGGTATTACTCCACTATGTAGGTGTTATCCTCTAAATTCATCTCAGAATTCTGAAAGGCCTCTAACACTACCATGATAACATCAACTCATCCCCACTGAGCTGCACCGACTCTAATCTATGTCATTAGTTATTCCAAAACATGTATCTCAAATATAGGATCTCATATCCACTGAGTTTCATGTGCAGGATGTGAGTATAAAAATAAACAAGTAAATACTAACAGGGCCCCAAAAATATAAAAAAAATCATATATTTGAGTATATGTTCATTGTTGTAACAGTCAAAACAAACATGTAATTCAATTAATTATTTAATAACCTATACACCATTATAATAAAATGTACATAAATCATTTCATACCACTGAATTATTGCAATCATACCATTACTTTATGCCATGGTTATTCCCTGACATTCAAATAATTTCACTATTAATTGGTTAACATTTGTTTATATGAGGAAATAAATTACTTATCTCCCTCTAAAAATAACCACATAATCCGTACCATGAGATTTGACCTTAGACCCCTTGAATCCAAGACTATCCCTAGAGTATAACCATCTCATGTAATTATTGCATCAAAACTATGAAATGGGTATAATATAACCATTCTTCATAGGAAATGCGTTTGAAATATGGGGATGTCTTAACATAATTGGTTCCCTTTGGAAATAACCACACAATGGGTTCCACAATAGATTAGTTAAAATTAAATTCTAAAAACTCATAAAGAAGAAAAAACAACAACAAAAATGTCACATCACCCTCACCCTTGACTTCTATGAATCACTAAAATGTCTATAGTAACTCACATTATAACACACCATACCTATCCATCACATAATACCCATTATATTCTAATATATAATAAAAATTATTTTTATCACATCCATAAATGTATTTATTTTACAAAAATATTATAATCATTCATTGATAGGTATATTAAATGTCATTTCAAATAATACAATGGAATTATTCAATGAAAATATTATAGGGAAAGATTTATCAAAATTTAATAAAACAATTAGTTACATATTACATTTAATTGCATAATTTTCAAAAAATAATTACTCTAGAGAACAAATTATTAGACAAGCAAAGGAAAAACATTAGTGAAACAATCAGTAAAAAGTTTTATAGAATGATAAAAATGAATACATACAATAAAAAGTCACAAATTTTTTCCATTTCTAACAATTCTAATTTCTTAAGAAAATTCATGTTACATTTTATAATAATTAAAATAGTTCCCACAGTGAAAAAATTATTTATAAATTTGTATTAGTTTATTTTACAAGATAAATATTATTAAAACCATATTTTTGTATGATTATAGGAAAATATTTTTAATAATATATTTATCATATCAACATATATATATATATATTATGAAGCATTTCATCTAAAAAATAAAATATTAAATACAAATATAAAATCTATAACTAATCCGGTATTGTAAACATAAAATTCCATAATCGAATATGAAAACAAGATAATCACTTAAATATTTCTATTATTTCCTGTATAATACATAATAATTGATCAAGATTATATATAACCCATGTTTTCTAAAATATAACATCATCAAAACCATTCACTATCATTAATTATGTACATAACCAATCTAAAACCCTTATCAATGGAGTTATTTAATTATTATTGAATTATTTATATAAGGAATAAGAATCTTCAATGGGTAATAAACAATAATTTCTTTATTTTCAAAAAATACTCTAAATATATTTATTATAAACTCTTACATAGCCTAAAAAATATAAATATTGTAAAATTAATATAGATAAACATTTACTGAAAGGAAGTCATGAAATAATTTATATATTTAATGCCAAAATATTTTTTAAATCTACATATAACACAATACAAAACACAAATTTGTTTCAAAAGAAAAAAACCTTTCACGTATTATTTTTTTAAAATATGTTTATCCCAGGTATACTATAAACCCACTCATATTAAAAAAAACTAAATGAAATTTTAATTATGGATTCTAACATATTATACTTCAAAAATATAATTCTCTAAACATAAGTGTTCAATTTTTATAAATTTAATAAAAAAAACAAAAATATTTTAGAAAATACCATAAAATTAAATAATAGAAGGTGTGGAGCAATATTGTTCAAACTAAATTTTCATTAAAAATATTACATTAAATTGAAATGAATATAAAATTGACATATGTATATAAATAAATACACCAATAAATGTAGAATTATTTTGAAAAAAGTAGGGAATATGTAAAATACAAGTCGCGGTTACCTATAATAGTATAGTTTGAGGGAATTAGGAATGTGGTATTATTAATAGGGATCACTAAGAGAAATAAATCCATAAAAAATATACATAGAGACCTTGATACTAACTAATGATAACATGTCTGAATCCATATTTTGTTCTATAATATTTTTTGAAAAATTAAAATGATTATAATAAATACCATTGAACTAAATATTTATTAGGTAATTGGAAAATTGGTTGTAGTTTGGAAGAGGAACATCATTGGAAAAATGTGAAGCACAAAACACACTTCCATTTTCCATCAATAAAAGATCCATTATTGTCCAATATGATATCTATGATATGGAGTGACCATATTGCATAAGGGGAATGATTGGAGGGAATTCTTAAAGGAGAAATGTGGATAGTGGGGATTGTGACAGTGATAACGGTAACAATGGAAAGATCCATGAGTGAAGGTAAAGATAAGAATGATAAAAATGAGGAATAATAAGAGAGACCAATCATGACTAGAGTTATAGGAAAAGAGAAATAAGGTTCATCATGGTTGAGAGAACCACACAAATAAAAATCGTGAAACCCAAACAAGAAATCAATGAGAGAGGAAAAGGAGAAAATTACATATCGCGGATTATAACCTTGATTTGTCTGAGAGAATGTAGAGGAGTAGTGCCAATAGTAGGGGAGTTCTAAAAGAGAATGAGAATTGTAACAAAATAAGTCATGGTTAGGGTTCTTTTAAATTGAATGAGGTCATTTTTATCTGTGATTGTAAAAAAGAGTTGATAAAGACTCCTTTTATCATTGCTGAATTGATAAGTTCTGATAAACCAAATCTATATCAGCATTTTTTTGCACTGACAAAGATCATTATTTATCAATGCTAAAAACACACTGATAAATTTCATCTTTATCAGCGCTGAAGTTTTAACACTAATAAACCTCTATCTTTCTCAGCGCAAAAGAAGTGCGGATAAAAGGAACCATTATAAGCACTAAAACAGTAGCGCTAATATAGTATTCATAATTATAATTATAAATAAACAAATTTTTAATTATATTTATATAATTATATCTATTTATTATACTTTTATATTTATTTAAATATATAATAATTTATTTATAATTACGTAAATACTTATTAAAAAATATTTTTATTTTTAATTATAAATATATAATTTTATAAATATTGTAAATACACATTTATAAATATATTTATATTATTTCAAATATATATATATATAATTATATATATGTTTAATAAATATATATAATTATAAATATTATAAATAGATAAATTATTTAAATATATTTTTTATAAATTTATAAATATATAATTATAAATATACTTATATATATATATATATATTAATATATAAATATAAATACAAATATAAATATAGTAAAAATATTAATTATTTAAATCTATTATTTAAATAAATAATAATTTATTTATAAATATATAAATAATTTTTAAAAAAATAATATTTATATATTTATATTATTATATATAATCATATAATTATATATATATATAATAAATAAACATAAACATAAATATAAATATAAATATACATATAAATATAGTATATTAATTATTTAAATAAATTTATTATAATTTTATAAGTATTTAAATATATATAATTCTTTATTTATAGTTATAGAAATAAATTTTTAAAAAATAATATTTATTTATAATAATTAAAAATAAATAAATAAATAAATTTAGAAATATAGTAAATATACGTTTATAAATACACACACACACACACACACATATATATTTAACAATATTAATGTTTATATAATCTTAAATACGTGCATTTTAAAGATGAGTAAAATTGAATGATTAAAAATGAGTACATTTTAAAAATATTTAAAAAATGGATATAATTTTATTAATTAAATATAAATTATTAAAACAATACTGATATATATTGATATAAAGATGAATACATATTGGAAATACTAAAACGTAAAAAAAAAAATTGAATATGATTAAATTTTTAAAAAATAAAAAATATTAATAATGAAAAAATGATTCCTAAATGTAAAAATATTAAAAAATAAATAAATAAAATTGACCGATTAAAAACATAATAAATTAAATGCATCATATTATAATTAAATTATAAAATATACTAAAATTTGAATAAATTTCATAAATATTAGGTGTATGTGTTTCTATATATAATTTTTTTAATTGTATTAATATTTGAGTGTGTGTTTTATATAAAAATGCATTAATTACTTTCCTGTATGTGAAATCAATATAACACACATTTGATATATGTCAAATTCAAAATCAAACAACATTAAAAATGAATAAGACATTGATATGTTTTTAATGATAACATTTTATTCACTTTATATATATTTATTTTTAATATGTATTATTTATTATTATTTATAAATAATATATATATATATATTAATTTTTTTCATTTTTATTTTTGATTATTTCATTAATATTTTTTTTAATAATTTTGTAATTTCTTAATTTTTAATTATTTTGATTAATTATTACAATTTATTCATTTTATATATCTATTTATAATATATACTATTTATTAATATTTATAATCTATTTATATGTATATAAAATTTATTCATATTTATCAATAATTATTTAATTAATAAAATGTTTGTTGTTTTTCTTAATTTACTCATTTATTTATTTATTTAATTTTATTCATTATAAATATCTACATATTTAATATATTTTATTTTTTGATATTTATAATCTATATATATGTAAAATAAATTTATTATTTTTTATCGATAATTATTTAATTATTAAAATGTTTAATATTTTTCATAATTTACTCATTTTTAATTTTTAGTTGTTTATTTATTTTATTTTGTTTATTTTACATATCTATATATTGAATATATAACATTTATTAATTTTTATAATTTATAATTATGTATATTAAATTTATTCATTTCTATCAATAATTGTTTATTTAATAAAATTGGTAATGTTTTTTTAAATTATTTATTTATTTAATTAATACATTTTACTATAGACCATTATCAGCGCTAAAAATAATGTTCTCATAAAAGGTACATTTTATCAGTTCTACATAAAATCCTTGATAATGGATACATTAATCAGCATTTTTTGTTACCGCAAATAAAGGACAGAACTGTTAAAGGTCTGTTTTGTAGTAGTGAAAAATGTCATCGAAAATATGAATCTTTCCCCAAACCAAGAAGTTTCAATAACTCCATAACGAAGTATATGAGTTCTATTGAAAGTTTAAACAAATCCACACAAAATCTTGAAATAAATGAGTGGGAGACACCTGTATCAAATGAAGCAATATATATTGATGGACCACATATACCTCATTTCGAAGCTCATCTTTTGAATGAATGTGCATGACTCACGAGGCCTATGAATAGCGTCTTGTAGTGTTCGAAGCATCAGACTACACTTTTGTAGATTATGGAGCTAGAGATCCTTGAATATAACATGGCATAGACATAGCCTAATAGAAAAATTGTAGATGAACAAAACACCCACAATTGTTACACATTTTTACAAGTGAAGAAAAAGAATCCCTTTTGTGGTCGAACATGAAACAATAATAGAAAGTTAGGGGTCTAATACTATCTACAACTGAAGTTGTAGAAGTGGTATACCACTAAAACAAATTCCCCCTTTTGTGGCCGAACTTGACACAATAATAGAAAGAATAACTAACCTTGCATGTCATATTCATATCTTTCATCATTTCCATGTCTACTATCTCTACATAGGTTGAAAGATTCATCCTAGATTCATGCGATCTGATATCCTGTCACATACCCTGCAAGTATTTCTGAGCCTTCTAATATTCCTTCTTCACAACCTCTGAAGAAAAATTAACCAACTCAACAAACCGATTGGTGAACTCTAGCACTGAACAATCTAACCATTATAAGGATAGAAATTCCAAATACTTCTATATAATATGTGAATCTATAAAAAACTATTGGATGGATAGATTCTTAAAAACCTTCCAATACATGACCACATGCCAATCTACATGTACCATAGAATCCAACCATCGTTTTTTGCGACCCTTGTTTCTGAATACGGAACACTTCACCTTGATACTCCTAGGTGTAGCTAAGAAATCAAAGATCATATTGATCATTTATATCTATTCCTCCACCTCTTGAGGATAATTTATACCATTAATGTATGGTGGCTTCTCATGTAATAACACTTGTGAATGATCTCTTTCTCCTACATCTCCTAAAGGTACCTAAAAACTATGTCCTAAACTTGCAGTATGTTTTGTTCGATAACATGAACATCCCATATAATAGCCTTAATAATAATATGATATATAGGTGGATTATCTTGAGGAGAATCAACATCAACCTCCAAATAAAACCATGTAAATCATCTTAGATGAATATTGTTGCACACTAAAATAGAATAAATGATCAGACAGTAGGATAATCTCAGATCAAACCAGAAAACTAGAATAATAAACTAAGGTTAAGATCAAGAACACAAAACTGGAGACACGCATCACAACTTCTCATGGTGACTTGAGTCTCTTGAGGGATAGAGCTGGCTAGGTACACACTGCAAAATATCTCTCATGTCCTGACAATCCTATCTCTTATATCAACTTTCCAAGAGAAGGTATCTTTAGATAAAACCAACCTCCCTCTAATACAAAACTATGACGAACCTAACCTAGATACCTTCTCAAACTGGTACCCAATCCGAACGACCACGTAAAAAAGGGAATTTCTAATCCTCGTGATCTAGATACTAGAACAATGGAAACAACATCTACTAGAGGGAATGATTTTTCTTGATCTGAAGTAGAAAACATGATATATATTTGTAAAAATATTAGTAAGAAATATTGGAAGAGTAAAAAAATAAATATATTTCATATCAAAAAATAAATATATTTCATATCAAAAAATAAATAGTGAAAAAGATACAACTCAAATATAGTAGAAAATTTCCAATATACAAGTACAATGTCAAAGGAAAATTATAACTTAAAGAGATACTCTATGTGATAGTGTGGGAAGACTCCCACTATCATACCACCAGCTACCCAAACAGAGTTGACAGAAACCTCACTTCTTCACTGATGTTCCCTGTGTTTCCTTGCATTGAAATACATAACAACGTCTATGAACTGCTGAAGGGGTGTGAAGTGTGTGAACTAAATAGGATAAATAGGATCTCACCCACGTGTTCTATATCACATCTCCTTAAAAAAATATGAACATGATCAAATTTAAAGGAAAGAAGACATGATAAATAGTTAAACATTTTGTTATATGAAAATCATGGTGAAAACTTCACTTCCCCATTTTTTCACATTTCTAAACAAAGAATGTAAAACATATTTTAAGACATTTTAAATATATAAAAGTAGTCAAATCAAAGAAAAACATGCATATCATTCCATATGAAATCCGTGGAAGTACAAGCTAAAACTGTACAATCCAAAGAATATGTAACATCACACCAAGGATCACTTGAGGTCAAGATATCTTGGATACTCATACCAAGACATAGACATTCTCTCACAAAAAGACTTTAGACATATGCATAGAATATTGAGAGTAGAGGAACACCCAAAAAATTGAACCTACCAACTGTTTCTATTAAGTCCATAGAGAAACAAGCCATGGAAGTAGAAGAACACTGCATGAGTAGACCCTCATAAAGTATCAATAAAAAATGCCTATTGATACAACTTCCACATAAGAATCCAATGATACCCATGTGATACATTTTTAGACCAGTTCATAAATCCATTTCACAATGATTTGAAAATACCTTTTCTTTTACCAAATTAAGAAAATCCCATGTTTTCTCAAAACCCAATTTCTAAAAAAACATTTTTATTATGCCATTTTATTTATAAAACTATTTTTAAAATGTGAGAATTATATTTCATCTGAAAAAGGCTAGAGACTGAACCTCCTACATAAAATTTAGGTTATACACATCTGCAATGGGATCCACTAACCATAAAGGAACACACATTTAACAATGGAAACCGTAAGTTTGATTCTCATATCTTATAATCATATCCCAAGAAAAAAGACGATGAATGAAATATTATATCATGAAAAACTTCAAAAAATGAACCCACTATACAACAACCCACAAAGAATCATCCCCTAAAAGAATACCCCACAATGAATCTATAAGTAACAACACCACAAGATAAAAAAATCTTAAAAAATAGCTAAACAAAATTATTGTGATGAAGGTCAAAGAAGAAATATTTACACTTTTATGTCCCAACTTGTGTGCCACTAAGAGGTTCTCAAACATAGTAGTCCACATTTCCTCAAGAATGCCTCACCTTATGTTGTAGGATACTAACTAATAACGAGGACCTAGGTTGTGTTTGAGGGGAGACTGTTCCCTCATGTTAGATTGGAGAATAATGGAATAATAAGAAGATAAAATAAAGGAATCTCAATAATAATGAATAACTTTGCGGAAGAAGACATAAAGAAACAAGTAATAGATAACAATAAACTCAAAGCTAAAGAGTATCATATAAAAAAGTGATTTTGTAATGTCATGTCTGTACAAGGAAATAAATCATGGATATAAGGAATCATATTATCAATATAGTACGTACTATATAAAGGGAAAAAATGACAGAAAACTATCCAAGAATCTCGAGCTCCTTCTCGGTCATCTGCTACCAAGACCCATCCGAAAAAATCAAGTAGGTTAGGTGTCTAATAGAGCACTACGACAAAAAAGGAATTTAGTGGCGGTTTTTTTCGTTTCGCGGTGGTTAAAACCGCCGCTAAATCAATTGGCGGCGGTTTTCAAAAACCGCCGCTAAATCGTGCGTCGGGAAACTATTCGCGGCGGTTTTCAAAACCGTCGCAGAACGTTTTGCGGCGGTTATATATATATATATATATTTAAATATTTATTTATTTATTTATTTATTTATTTATTTCGTATTTATTTTATTTATTCATTTATTTTATTTTATTTATTTTATTTATTTTATTTATTTATTTTTCGTATTTATTTATTTATTTGATATATTTATTTTTCGAATTTATTTATTTATTTATTTTATCTATTTATTTTATTTATTTATTTATTTGATATATTTATTTTATCTATTTATTTATTTTTTTATTTTATCTATTTATTTTATGTATTTATTTATTTGATATATATATATATTTATTTATTTTATTTATTTATTTTATTTGTTTATTTTATTTATTTATTTTATTTATTTATTTTATTTATTTATTTTATTTATTTACTTTATTTATTTGTTTTTCGTAATTATTTAATTTATTTATTTTATTTCGTATTTATTTTATTTATTTATTTATTTATGTATTTATTTCGTATTATTTTATTTACTTTAATTATCCATGCATGCACATCTCATGCACATGCACATGCATGCCCATGCATGCCCATGCAATATAAAGAAATTCTGCGTTTGATGAGATTTGAACCCCTAACCTCTTGCATATTTTCCAAAGACTTTACCACTCAAGCAAGCTCGCCATGTGGTTAATAAACAGAATTTAATATACTTATATATATTAATTGAAAAAACAAATAATACATAAATAATAGATATAAACTCGATAATAATAAATAATAAATAATAAATAATAAATAATAAATAATAAATAATAAATAATAAATAATAAATAATAAATACATAATAGATATAAATAATAAATAATAAATAATAAATAATAAATAATCAATAATCAATAATCAATAATCAATAATGAATAATAAATAATAAATAATAAATATTTAATATTAAATATTTAATATTAAATATTAAATAAATAAAAAATAAAAAACAAAAAACAAAAAATAAATACATAATATATATAAATAATAAATAATAAATAATAAATAATAGATATAAATAATAAATAATAAATAAAAAATAACAAATAACAAATAATAAATAATAAATAATCAATAATAAATAATCAATAATGAATAATAAATAATAAATAATAAATAATAAATAATAAATAATAAATAATAAATAATAAATAATAAATAATAAATAATAAATAATAAAAAATAAAAAATAAAAAATAAAAAATAAAAAATAAAAAATAAAAAATAAATAATAACTAGTAAATAATAAATACTAAATAATAAATAATAAATAATCAATAAATATAAATAATAAATAATAAATAATAAATAATAATTAAATATAAATAATAAATAATAAATAATAAATAATAAATAATAAATAAATGTAAGTAATAAATAAATATAAATAATAAATAAATATAAATAATAAATAATAAATAATAAATAATAAATAATAAATAATAAATAATAAATAACAAATATAAATATAAATAATAAATAATAAATAATTAATAATTAATAAATATAAATAATAAATAATAAATAATAAATAATAAATAATAAATACATATAAATAATAAATAAATATAAATAATAAATAATAAATAATAAATAATAAATAAATATAAATAATAAATAATAAATAAATATAAATAATAAATAATAAATAAATATAAATAATAAATAAATAGAAATAATAAATAAAGATAAATAATAAATAATAAATATTAAATAATAAATATTAAATAATAAATAATAAATAATAAATAATAAATAATAAATAATAGATAATAAATTTTAAATAATAAATAATAAATAAATATAAATAATAAATAATAAATAAATATAAATAATACATAATAAATAAATATAAATAATAAATAATAAATAATAAATAATAAATAATAAATAATAAATAATAAATAAAGATAAATAATAAATAATAAATAAAAAATAAAAAATAAAAAATAAAAAACAAAACAAAAACAAAAAATAAAAAATAAAACATAAAACATAAAAAATAAAAAATAAAAAATAAAAAATAATAAATAAATATAAATAATGAATAATAAATAATAAATAATAAATAATAAATAAAGATAAATAATAAATAATAATAAATTAATAATAAATAAAGATAATAATAAATAATAAATAAAAATAAAAATAAAAATAAATAATAAATAATATATAATATATAATATATAATAAATAATAAAGAATAAAGAATAAATAATAAATAATAAATAATAAATAATAAATAATAAATAATAAATACATAGTAGATATAAATAATAAATAATAAATAATAAATAATAAATAATAGATATAAATAATTAATAATAATTAATAAATAATCAATAATCAATAATCAATAATGAATAATAAATATTAAATAATAAATAATAAATAATAAATAATAAATAATAAATATTAAATAAATAAAAATAATAAATAATAAATAAATATAAATAATAAATAATAAATAATATATAAATATAAATAATAAATAATAAATAATAAATACATATAAATAATAAATAATAAATAATAACTAATAACTAATAACTAATAAAAAATAACTAATAAATAAATATAAATAATAAATAAATATAAATAATAAATAATAAATAATAAATAATAAATAATAAATATATATAAATAATAAATAATAAATAACAAATAATAAATAAATATAAATAATAAATAATAAATAAATATAAATAATAAATAATAAATAAATATAAATAATAAATAATAAATAATAAATAAATATAAATGATAAAAAATATAAATAATAAATAATAAATAAGAAATAAGAAATAAGAAATAAGAAATAAGAAATAAATATAAATAATAAATAATAAATAATAAATAATAAATAATAAATAATAAATAGTAAATAAACATAAATAATTAATAAATATAAAGAATAAATAATAATAAATAATAAATAATAAATAATAAATAACCAGTTACAAATAATAGATAATAAATAAATTAAAGTATATTATAAATAATAAATAATAAATAATGAAGGAAACACATGAAAAAGTATGAAAAGACGTGATAAGGGATGAAAAATCATGAAAACGCATGAAAAGGGATGAAGAAGCCTATGAAGAATGAGGCATTAGAAAGAATGAGAACGCATGAGAACTCGTGACAACTCTGGAAAACTCCTTAATAATCAACATAATCATCATAATAACCCACAAAAAACCATTGATAAAGATAACAAGTCATGGAAACCCAAATAACCAGTAATAAATGGAGCTACCGTTAAAACCCGTCAAAATGGTTATAAAGATACAAAAACATTGGACTCACATTAATGGAGATAACTTATGATCTTAGAGTCCGTTTTAGATCCGCGACCTGTCAAATCAAAGATCCTGAAATGATCTTCAACTTTACAGGTGAAAGTGTCCGAATGGACAGGCGGATCGGAAGTTATGACCATTTAAAAAAAAGCTAATGGGGAACGGGTGCTAGATACGAGGCATTGAAAAACATAACAAACCCAATACCCACTAAAAAGGTCATAACATATGATCTAGGAGTGCATGTGGGCGCTGTGACCAGTCAAACTGATGCTCATGGAACGAGCTATGATCTGGCAGGTGGAGGAGGCCGAACTGACACACAGATCGAACGTTAGGTGCGTTTGAAGACAAGTTCGATGATTTTATGGTGAAAAACCACCACAAACTGGTTGATAAGGGATTAAATATTTGATTTATCAAGGCCATGAATACTGCATGTGCATTGGTCAAACCAAATGACATCACTGCAAAATCATAAAAGCCATACCTTCTTCTAAAATCTGTATGAGGTATGTTCAATGGTATCACCCTACAATGATGTATTACTGATCTCACATCAGACTTGGAGAAGATAGGATCACCTATTAGCTGATCGAATAAATCATCAAAGCGTGGAAAAGGATACTGATTCTGGACCATCATTTAGTTCAATCTCTGATAATACACACAAAAAACTCAAATTTCCATCATCATTAAGGGTGAAGAAAATTGGAGAATCATAGGGAGATTTACTAGGCCATATGATACTATTAGATTCTAGATATTCCAACAGAACATTCAACTCTTGAAGCTCTGATGGTTTTATTCTACATGGTAGGATATAAATTTTCTCTACTCCCGACACCAACTCGATAATAAAATTAATCCCTCACATGGGTGGTATCCCATATAAATAGTTAATAAATACATACTAAAAATGATCTAATAGTTGAGGAAAATAATCCTACTATATTATACCATCATCTAGATCAAGATTTACTATCTGAGTCGTGATACAATACAATCTTCACTAAATAGGCTATGTATGATAAAACTGAATATCCCACTCACTTTAGTTATAATATATTCTTCCTTTTGGAGATAAAAGGTGATTATCCACCAATAATAGTCAATATGACACTAGTATAGAACTAACAATTCCATACCAAGAATAAAATTGAAGCCTATCATTATATATAAGAATATTTCCCAAAATAAATGGTAACCACCAACATATTGGGAACATACCTTGAAACCTTTGATATTCTATGATCACAATCCCAACATCTTTTAAATGGTTAAAACACCATCCAATAATTCCATGTACAATCCGAAATCATTCAAAAAAAGAGTGGATAGAAAGGAATTATATGTTATTGTATAAAAAAACCAAAGCAAGGGTTGATGATATTGGAATCATACCAATGATAGTAGACAGTCCTACATCTGCAATATCTATAGTAGTTCACTTAAAATGTTACTGACCATACACTCTACCCTAGGCTCCAACCTAACTCTTCTGAGCTATACACTCTGCCTAGTACTTATGTGCCTGAACAGCGGTACCACATCCCCTACATCGACTAGAATGTCTTGGGGAACTATAACAACTTGTATGCAGAGACGCAGCTGCGTCATTCCCAGATTTTGGAACCTATCATGTTACCTTACCACTTCACTTCTATTTTGTTCCCCTAAAAACCCACATTGGATGGAAGAATTTGAATCAAGTGTGACAATCCAAAGTAGAGTATTGACACTAAGGCCGTTTCTGTCCCATATTTCTACAATGGTAGAACTGCAATGGAACACAGTCTTAAGATGGCTTTTCACATCCCTAACTACTCTAACCACTATTTACCTAGTGATAATTAGCATAACAACAATTATTTCTACTAGAATAAGTGTTAATATTTTTCCCTGTAAAAATAGCTTGGCTACTACTCAAGGACTCTCTTATATTACCATCTGTGATGAGTTACTAAGTCATCACATCCATAAAACTTCTTAGATTGAACATGTTTACCAATGAACTGATCTCATAGAGAAGACCATCTGAAAAATGTCTCACCATGTAGATCTCATCAGCTTCCAAAGATGGTGTAAAGTACTGCAGGTTTGTGAAATGTTCAGTGTATTCTAGTATTGACATGCCCTCTATTGTCAGGTGTATAAACTCACATTCCTTCCCATCCCTCAATGAATTAGGATAGAAATGGACTAGGAACATCATCTCAATTTACAACCATCATATCTCATCTTTCTGCCTTACCTGATCTATAATGTCCCAACACCATTTGGCTGGTCCATGAAGCATATAATTAGTGAGCTACACCCTCCAATATATGGGTGTCTCTAGATTATTAAAGATCATATAGACTGACTCGATCTAGAAATCAGCTTCCTAGGGTCCTCCCTCCCTTGTGAACATAGGTGGATGTTGCAGCTGAAAATCTATTATCAGCTCAGACATCAAAGTCGCAGTGTGAACACTCACTCTTTCCATGGATCTCATGACCCTCAAGAAGCTATCGTGAAGCTGAACATCCTTATGATTCTAATGTAATATAGGAATATTTGGTTCAACTATATTAGGAGTGTGAAAATTTCTACTATCCAGATGCTCAACTCGAATATGAAAAGAAGTCATTTTTTCTACAATACAAACACACTCCTTTGAACACTCGATATAACAACAAGGTAAACCTTAAAAGGTGACAATAATAGAGAATCATTGACACTTGGTCTATCTAAACTTGGATTACAAGAGTTCTAGAATAAAATAAGAGTTTGTTTATTTCATTTATCTACTATAACATGTACCACATATTACAGTTCAATAAGAAAGTATATATCACATACAAACTAATATATTACTACCATGAACAATGTATCTCGATATATAACCCAATGTGCCTATTATGATGAAATCATACACATATCTTTCCACACAAGTCCATTAGTATAAATCTAAATAACTGTTAACATCATAAAACCGTAACCTCACACAATATGTGAATCACTAAGGGTGAAGTAATATCAACTATAACAAGGATAAATTATAAAAAACAATATAACCATAGGCATTCAGATTTCCCCCCATATATGAGTTAGATACCCCCATGAAAAATCTCATTTTGATGTTCCAAAACACCCTAGTCTCCTTTTAACCTTTCCTGAATCATAAAGAAATTAATGTAGAACATGTACATATGATACCAATTTGTAACATCCCCTGATCCGAAACTCTATCACATGGCTTTAAAGGGTTGGATACAAGACTTCAAGCATACTTCCCCATACGATAGAGGCTTATGATGAGCATCAGGGGTGTGATAAGTTTAGTGGGTACACTATATTCCCTGGTTATAGAGTTAAAAAACGTGAAGAAAACCAATACCTATAAAAATAATATAAATATCAAATTTTGGAATCAATGGATACAATACAATAAAATGAAATAATAACATTCAAGCCAATTTAATAATCCAATAAATAATAAAGGAATAATGTAATGAAATTATGTAATGTTACTAAATTTCATTCTATAAGTAATAAAAAATAAAATACTATAATACTCTACAAAAGACTCATAAGCACATAGTCCCAAACCCAATGTCAGTCCAATCATCATACTCTAACCCATCCATCAAGAAAACAATAAACAACAAGTTACATTTCCCTTGTCCACACTTGTATCCCTAAAATATGCATGGGTGCCAACCGATGGCCTGAATAGGGTGTGAGTATAATTCATTACACCACTATGTTTAAGAATAAACAGTCAGATAATAAGTGCATGCAATACTTCATTAAACAAGTTTATTAATAAATAAATAAAATAAAATAAATAAAAAACCAACATGATTTGACCCATTCCAGAATTTCTCTGAGCACATTTCTCAACCATGCCAACCATAACTACATAACCATGGTAAAACATAACCCACCTTGATGACATTCTAGAATGTCTTTGAGCATATCTTAGAACTATTCCAACATCAATGTTATAACCATGGTATAAATGACCCAATATGGGTCAAACACGCTATATAAGCATTTCAAAAATTAATTAGAGTCGATCCCACTATATAAGTATTTATACATGTGTCACTTAGCCTATCTTTCTATATAATCATTTCAGTATGTCAACTGGGCCAAGATTACTATATAAGAATTTCTCCATGTGAAACTATTCCAAGCCTGCTATATAAGCATTTTAGTATGTTTCATAATGCATATCCCGAAATAAAATAATTTTAACATGTATCACTAGGTATAGCCAGCTATATAAGCATTTCAACACGTATCACAGGGCATAGCCTACTATATAAGTATATCATCATGTATCACATGGCCAACTCTCGATATGAGGATTATAACATTTAATCACAAAACAACTCATCAAAATAATGATATCACAATATCAAATCATATGGCTCATGGTTAAATATGTAAATTACAATTTAAAATTCAATTACACATTTCATATATAATTTTTCATTATCAATGAAATGCCAATTATCTCAATAAAAAAATCTAATCCATGTTGAATCTGTTTCAAGAAATCACCCACAATCCATGTGATGATAATCACACTTTAATCCATTAACAATCATTTATAAATAAACGTTCTCTCACCAGAATGGTAGCCATAAGCTAGGTCAATGACCAAGTGGATCCAAAGGGAATCCATGGAATTTTCCAATTAATCGTTTAATTTATTTGGAACCTGATATATTGGTGAAATTGCTATATTTTACATGATTAACAATCATCAAACGATAGGGTTAGGGTTTAGACCCCCTACATCTCACCAAAAACCAGAGAATGCTTCCAACAGAAAACACCCATAAGGAAGAAGGTAAATATGATTTAAATAAGGTTCTTGGGGATGAAATTAAAAAAAAAATTATTCCTGGAAGGGAGGGAAATAATCCAAAAGTGCAATGAAGGTCAACCTAGTTTGAGAGGAAGAATCTGCATGCGAGTTGGAAATAAAACTCAACTGCATGTGACACATTAAAACTATATCCTGAGGAATTATATTACATGAAATATAGTTACATGCTATGTAATTATTTTTAGAGAGATATGATGAATAACCCATCACCTTAGATTATTATTTATTCTGGTTAGATATTACATTATGTGTAATATAATTTAATGATGTGTATTATTTTCATGTTGTGAATCAGTTCATGGCCTAAAAACCATTCACAACACGTGTCTAGAAGTAATTACAATTCATTTATTACATTTACATCACATGTAATTGTTTTTCATATAGTTTTCATCCAAGTTTATGTATAAAATATTGAACCCCCATTAAGACTTCTCAACTTACCTGGAACCCTTGTTCAGACTTGACCCATTTATTCCCAGACTTAATTATTTCAGAAAACATAAATCACCAAACATTAAGTCATTTTACAGAAAAAATCTTCTCCTTGTCTAACCAATAAAAGACTACTAAGGCTCAAATGAAAATCTCAAAGAGGGGCATTCCTAAAAAAGGCGTGTTATTACAAGTTTACATACAATCATACAGACTTGATCTCCCTATAGGATAAAAACACATACATAATAAAAAGAAGATAAAATATAAAGGATCTACTACATAATTGAGCCATACCTTATATAAAGATCTATGTACACCCCTGAGATATCATTCTCAATCAAACACTAGACATCATCCTTACATGAACTTACAACAATTGAGGGATGCTCAAGTGTCTGTACAAAACTAATTAGTGCACCACTAATGTTATCTCATACATACTGAAAATTGAGTTATATATGAATGTGACATGATAAAAATAATTAAATTTATACAATAAATAAATTATAAATAAATTAACTACCATTTTTTCCTTTGGTCTATGACCTCGAATGAGCATACATTCTTTTCACAGTGTCAAAGTATCTCTGAGAACATCATGATGACCATGCCTACAATAATAACAACCTTGGGGTCTTTCACCTTGGTATATATTAATAACAACCTATGGGTAAAATAACCATGGGATATAGTATAATGACATGTGGAATGATTTGTCCCGATATCAGAATGTGGGGAATTCTCCATCCCAGTATACAATGGTTTTGGTAATTGAGCCCCAACAGTGTGGGAGACTTGACCACTTCCACCAATGGCCCAATAAGCATCGATAACTATCACATGGAGAGTCCTATACTCTTCTTAAAACTACTATAATCTTGACTCTAAGTCAATGGAATCCCCACCAATAATATCACATACCTCCATACATGGGGAGTTGGCTTTAGTAATCATGAGCCTCCCAATGAGGGTAGTTTTATTTATCCATCACAGACAACGTCTTAAAGTGTTTTTTGATACAAATATTACAAAAATACTTTATGATAATACACCATACATAAATATAAACATTACAATGAGTTCATTTTCCATTTAAGATAAAAACCCATCCCAAGGTAATTTTCTATAACCATCATAACCACTATGTGGGAGCAGGTTAAGTCACATCATAACTGCCACCAAATCATATGATATTGGGTCATGCCCACCTCACAAGTGTTTTATATAAAAATTATAAAAATAAAATGGTCAAAGTGTTAGTTGAATTCCTAAAAAAATTATCAATATTATCATCCCATAAGCTAGTGTGAAAGCTATAGGTTTTATGGTGACACTTGTAACCATCTCTACCCATGTCTCACAAACCCCACTAGGGTCAAATAAGAGTTGTGGCACCTAATCAAGTCCCCTAGATCAATACATAAGTGGATGCACTCTACTGGGGGTCCTTAGTCTCAATTTGGTATCATGGGTTATTAGGGCTAGTTCACCCACTCAGCCCATTCATTATATCCATGGTATAATCAACTAGGAAACATATCTAATGGTAAAGGATCACTCACCCTATATGCAAGATCACTAATCATAATGGATCTAGGGTTTCTTAAGGGGCATGTTATGGCCTAATTGGGATAATAAATATCAAGGGAACCTATAAAAGGGATACTAAGTCTCATTTATCTCAACTAATTTGACTAAAACCCCTCAAGTGGTTTAATTTTCTAGCCAAACCGTTATCCCAATACTCATCCATCGGTAGCTGAGGCAACATTCCAGTGCACAAGGTTGACGGTGGTATAGTAACATTATTACATTCTTATTCTTATTTTCACATGTAAAATTAATATTTTAATTTAAGTTAAACTATTTAAATTAAATTATACTATTTAGTTATAAAATGGATGCATCATCTTATTAGAGAGGCTACACATACATGTAACAACCTGAATTTTTACAAATAAAATTCACCACATAATTTAATTAAATATATTATTATGTAATATGGTTATAGAAAACACATGAACCTATTTGGTTTTATCCTATCATATTTAAAATACCACTAAACATCGTTAATATTGATAATATAGAAGTTTAACAATGATCTTATGATTATTATAAATATAAGGTTTCAATAAATCCAATTGACATAGAAAAAAAGGAAGTGATGACATCAAACATTATGATCATACCCTATGATGCCTATTTATTGTATATTTTGAGGGAGATATAAAAAATGGATTTTCCCTTGACCAATACCAAGATTAGATCCAATAACTTAGGAATGAGTGAAACTATTTATGGGAGATGTTCAAGCACATCGAGATTATGTCCCAAACCATGTTTGCTGAACCACCCTGTGAATGTTTCACAATCGCACACCTTACCCATAGGTAATTTTCTAGTGTATTAAAGGGATATGTAGCAAGACCCTAGATATATGAGTATGAAAATTGATTTTTTATAAAAAAAATTTATATTTTTTTCCTATTATTGTTACTTTATAAATGATTTATATTTTAATATAATAAAAAACAAATTATATTTTTGTGTAATGATCATATTAAAATAGATAATTTTTTTATGAATTAATTGATTTTTTTAATTAATAATATTTTAATAAAATGATTTTATTAAATAATATATTATTTAATATAAATGATCGTATAATTTTTATGGTGTAAAATGTAATTTTTATAATCATTCAAAAAATATTAGTTTCAAAAAACCCATCTTTCTCAATAATTATGGACTCGTATTTTATAAGTAAAAATAAAAATATTTAAGAAATTATTTTTATAAAATGAATATAAATTTTCGAACCATAAATTCTAAATTATCCAATAGTGAATTCTTTATAATTTCTTGAAACATTCGTATTTTTGGGTAAAAATTAAATACCGTATAAATATACTATATGTATTATGAAATTATGATGATCCAAAAGTGATTTAATAGATACTGAAAAGGGTATCTAGGAAAAAATAAATGTTTAAAAGTTAAAAAAATGTGATTTTATGTTTATTTTATTAATTTTATAAGGCCTTCATGAATTTTACAACACCATTAATATTTTTTAAATTTTTAAAATAAATTATTTAAGAGTATGAATTACCTATAAATAATAAATGGAATTATTTTATTAATTTAGGCCCCTGGAAATATAGAATAATGAAAACCACTCCCATTTGGTAGAAACCATGGAAAATAAACATGGGAAGGTTTGGGGTTTTTGTTATTTTATTATATAGTCCAAAACATAAGTTTGAGAAATATTTAATAAATCCCCACTAATTTATTATAAAAACTCACCCAATCTCCCATTTATATTCATTAAGAATTCTTGGATCACATACATACTCTTTCATCCCCTCTCTAGATTTCTCCCCTGGAACTTCAAATCTCTCTAGAAGCTCCGCCCAAACATTTGGTGTCACTCGCTAATGCAAGGGATCCACACATTGTCTTCCTTATTCAAGTTTCTTTATTATCTTATGGATTATATTTACAATTAATAATATTGTGATATTTTTTTTACATGTCTCTATTACAACCCATTTGATTTCAAAATTATGAGAGACCTGTTTCACTCTCATCAACTGTTTTTATAAATTTTACTAAAATTTCATCCAGATTTTCCTTTCCAAAATAATTGTGTAATGAATACAAATCCTAATTCCTCTCAAGGGTTTTCAACATTATACACATATACCTATCTAAATTTGGACTTACATGTATTTATTACACACTCCTTGAGTATGGATTAAAATATGATAATGAATGTATCGATGTTGTATAATCTATGTGGCCCACAAAAGCTTGAGAATGAAATGAAAGTGATGGATGCACCCAAAATTATATAATGCTCTAATTAATTGGGTAATGTTTAGAGTCACGAGATGTCATGTTGGGACAAAGACCGAACCCGAATCCTCTATGGGAATTTTTCCACCATGATGTCCTAATAGTTAGACTTGACCTATGTTTATGATGCAGTGTTTTAAGTTATTTCCATTTTTCACATTTTTCCTATATGATTATCATGTTATATCATGTCTCATTGTTCATGTTTATGATTATTACTTCTTTTATTCCCCATTGATTTTTCTATTGTATAAAATGTATTTTTATCTTCATGTTATTTCATTTTAATTCCATTACTGAGATTTATAGCTCTCCACTATCTTATGTAAGTCCCGTGGTTATCCCATGTAGTTTTAAGTATGACTAGGTTAAGGATGATTTCAATAAAGACGATATATTTCATTATTTTAAGCTATTGCGTAATCTACCTAATTACCAAGGACAATAGAATTTTTTATCATTTGAGTTGTATTATGTGTATATTTATGTAATAAATCACCAATTAATGTGTACATAATAGGAGGGTTTTCATATTACACATGAGTATAAACAACATGTATAAATCCATAGGGAAATTACCCTGACCAAATACCATCAATGAACATTCCAATTTAAAATTAATGGCTTGGTATACCCACCTAGGCTTGTCCATATTCCAACCGTGATCATAAAACTCACCAAAAAACACCAATCCAAGAAAGGTCCTATCTCAATCCACATGGTACAAAAAAATTAATTATATCATTTATAATTAATTAATAGATTTAATTTTTAAAAATTATTTTCACTGCAGAGTCATAAAACATCTGATGATATCCAATACTTCATGGAACATGGTGCCAACCATCCCCAACAAACCCCCAAACCTACAATGACCCAAATCCACAACACATGTTGCCACTTACATCACTAAAATAATTTAATTTTAATGAAAAACCATATAAAAATACATAGAACACCGTTACTTTTCGAATAATTGAACAACATCAAGAGAGCATCATCACAATACATCCTCTAGCTAGGCAAAACAAAATCCCTACAAAATAATGTGTGCTACCACCATAATCTGATGAAAAATCCATCAATACCTTACCTTGAGAGAAGAAATATTAGAGATAATGAACGAGGTAAAGGCTGGAGTCCAACATTCGTTAAGTCTGACCTTGAATCTTTATTAAAATCCCCTAATATTGGCTAGAATCTAAGAATAACCAAGGGAAAAGGAGACCCGAATTTGTTGGATCATGTGACCAAGTCAGGAAGAGAAGGGGGATACCCCCTAAAAACCTAGGGGGAGAACTGTAATTATAATCCAAAAAGTCACACTATTAAGATGGTATTGCGCCATCGAATGGCCGATGATCCCAATAGATGCACAAAGACACTACTTGGGATATCGGCCAGCTGGTGGTTGCAAGATTTTTCTGCCGAACAATCCAATCACCAAACCATACTACATTTCTCTTTTGAGCACAACCAATCCTAATTTAACCCTATTTAATTTCAAAAAAGTGGCACTTCAGAAGTTGTAATCCTTATAAACCATTCTAAACACTATTTTATTTTATGACCCATCAAAAAATTCTAAAAACAAAATTTTCATGGAAACTATAGTTCTGTACGAGAATAGGTTCTTAAAACCTCCCCCCCATAGTACTTCTCAACACTATGATGTCTGGGTGGTCATCTACCTTAACATCCCAACCTTCCTTGGTCATCAATTTATGTTGAAACCAATGTGTCAAATCATAGGATTCTAAATGTACATTAAAGGAGCATCTAAAAAATTAAGGCACTCAAACCACCAGAACATGAGTAACTTCCCATTTCTATCACTAAATTATTTAGAAGATTCATACCTGAGACCATATATCCCATGATAAAAAAGTATTATTGTGTAATAAATCCTCAAGAATATTTTTCTCCCTATAATAGAGCTCATCCCATAAGTCATTTTTTACCAGGGTGCCTCACACCGAAGGAATTGTCTACCAAAAAAGCTTCCCTAGAGTATAACGAAACATTTGGGATAGTTCCCAAAACAAAATGCTTAACACATATAAGAACATTGTTAAAATATTGTTACCACTCCTTATTGAAAATTTATAACTAGAATTATTGAGTTTCAATCATCCTTGAACATTGTCATAAATCTGCTAGATTACTTCTTCGTAAGGCCCTGACCAGCATAAAAAACATGATTGACATATCAAATATGACATGGACATAGACTAAATGCATTCAATTATATGTGAGATCACTATTTTATCCTCCTCTTCCCAATGTGCCTTCAAAATACTCAGTTTACACCACTAATGTGTTACCCAAATACTTGATCCTGATTCCCATACTTATAGAGAATACCTGAGATTTTTCTTTAATGATAACATAAGTTTGTACCTTTTCTATGGTAAAATTCTCATAGTTTAATTCTCAATCAGTATTAGTTTTTTTTCACTTTACAAACTATGAGGAGAAACACACCCCCAACCCGGTCACAATAGAATCATCTCAATTCATCTCAATCCAAAAGCTAATGCTTAGAATCCATTAAACATCATACTCAAGGATACATATATCAATCTATGGGAAATCCATATGAACCCATTCCAATTTACTCACCAATATCCCAATTTCAAAATGACCATGTAACGACCAATTTCACATAAAAACAATCCTTCTCAGATGAAGTTTGCATCACAATGACCGACATTTGAAACCCCCCCAAATGGATTTCCTTTTTGTCTCATCACATTATCAAAAACATTATTTCCATAACTCATATATTATCCATCCCCAAAAATAATGGTCACACATAATAAAAACTACTCATACTTGAGCACCAACAAGAAATGTAATTCATCACCATTCGTAGACCATGGGAATTTCCTCCATGAAATGTATTAATATTTAGTTCATAATGATGGCCACCATCTGTAATCAATCACCACTATAATCCCCACTATATGGATTTACTTATATCACTCCTCAAACACAACCCCATATAGTAAATATATAATCATAAATGTACCACCCATCACAAACCATAATCATCACAACCATACCCTAGAACAATCATCATGATAGATCATACATTTCTCATTTTCATCAAATTCCCATTCCACCATTGGCCCTCGACTCATAAATGAATTATAACTAATTTATAACTGAACAGACACTGGGTGTGACCAAAAAAATTCCTCAATATCACGTAAGTGAAACCAAAATATTCTCCCTTACCACATAATCAAAAAACCCAAATTATGATCTTGTGAGATGGAAATAATCAATCTAGATTGACCTTGCTCCCTAACTTGATAATTTAATATACTTAGAGATCTATAGGAACTCATATTTAGAATAAGAAATTCAAGTTTCTCATGGGTAATCACTTGAACACTAACTTACTAGAATCATTCCAAAACCATGAGAGTCTATCCACACTCTAAGCTCACTTCCAAAACAAATTTTATAGAAAATAAGGTGAGGAATGTAACACCCAATACTTTTATGAGAAATATTTTGTTTTTATGTTATATACATCATCAAAGGAATCTTTCACTACACAAAACACTAGCTTTTCTTTCTTTACACGCAATCGCGACCTTCCTCGAAAGCTTGCGTCGTACGCAATACAGAGTTTCACTATACAATGATATGCTATTAAAATATTATTAAAACTTGCCGTTATGAATAGTAATACCAACTTTTTGAAATTTTATAAATTTTATCTTTCAAAATGGACTTCATTTTTGGATTCAAAATATCGAAATTAGTCTAGGGTGAAATTTTGGTTTTTTTCTGAAAACATTCAATTTTGGCTGAATAGTGAAAACACTGGGTTACTATTTAAAACCCGACTTTTTATTTAAATAATTATTTATTTTATTTAAATTTATTTTAGGTCAAAATTAATACATAATACCTATATAAGTTCAAAGTAATTCATTGGAGTCATTTTATAATAATTTTAGATATATATTTTTTTTTTGAACTTTTCACCGTCTCTTACCCTCCTCCTAAGAGAATTTGAAAATTCACATAAAGCATAATTTTACCTCTTCTATGAGTGAAATTTCAAAAATCTAAGAGACACGATTAATATCAAGGACTAAAATGTGGTTCAATGAGATGAAAATAATTTTTGGTGAATAATAACTTTTTAATTTTATTTTCCACGGTTAAAAGTAAATAGGGTAATTAAGGGTAAAAATGATATTATTATTACCCTAAAACATGTTCTAATTCTATTGTATAAGTTTAATTCGACCAAAAACAACCATAGGAATAAAATATGACCATTTAGGTCCACTTGGTTTAGATTAGGACATTTATTAGTAATTTATTTAAAGTAGGGTTAAAATAGTCAAAATCAATGTTTAATAACTAAATAATTTTTAATATAGGGTTATACATAAGATAATTTCGACTATAAATATTCCTTAGAAAGATAAAAATATTTCCTACATAATTATATTTTATTTATAATTTTTAGAGATTAAATAATTTAATTTATTTATAACACAATGATGATGCAGTAATTACCTTATTAATGAAATATTAACATAATTGATGTTATAAATTCTAAAATAAATGAAATTTAAGACTTTTTATGAATTACACTAATTTTATAGGTTAATATGACATATTATTATTGATTTAAGTAACTTTTTTTGAACTAATCTTGCTGTTAGGATTTTCACAAAAATCATGAACCAAATAGTGTCAAAATTGACATAAAATAGTTTTTTAAAACAAATATTATATTATTAATTGATATGTTATTCCTAAAAATCTAAGGATCGGTAAAATGACTTAGATAAGGTTATATATATTAATAATAAACAACTTGGGGTTCTTTTGACTTGTTATAGTAAGTTTATTAACCGTATAGTGTAAGAAAACAAGAAGACACGGTAAAAGTAAAATTATTCATCTTAGAGTTAAATCTAAAGGATAAGGTTAAAATTGAAACGTAAACTTGTATAAATTATTTTGGATGAGATTATTTAGACCCATACCCACCTTATATTCTAAATAAATCAATTTGGAGCTATTAAAAACTGAATATGACTTTATAAAATGATAATATTTTTAGTTTTTCCAAAGGTGCCCCTCTCCTCCCTTATAAAAGGGAACCTCCTCCCTCTCTTCCTCACACCACTTTTTGCCTTCAAGATCGGAAAAACCCTTCCAATTTCTCTTCTCCACTTCCCTAGACACATCCTAGAGGTCCTGGTCTTCTTTAAAGACCATCTTTAGTTCCCTAATAGGTGGTTAAGAAGAGGCGCTTCAAAGAAGAGGTAATATCCATTACCGATTCTTTCAACTTTTTTTCTTCTTCTACTTCTTATTCATTATTTGTTTAATTATGAAGTAATAACATCAGTATCACTCATATACTGATATGTTATTATAAATATGAAACAACCCTATTTCACCTTCTATCCATCCTACGGAAAACAAAATCACCGCACCTGCGTACGTACTGAATACCATCTCCACGCCATGGTATAATCTGTTTTCCGCCACCACCTTACTTGGATGGGTATAATGGTGTAAATAATAACTATATATGATTATTTTAAAGTGATATTGATTATTAAATAGTATACATACAGTTCAATTCAATTCCACAATCATGGGAACAATATCATCGCTCATGCGTACGTACGGCCTACCATCTCCACGATGTGATGAAACTCGTTCAACATGATCTTCTTTGCATAATGATTATATAAATGAATTTAATGAATAAATATGATATATATTACACTAATACCATTCTGGAAATAAGGTATCTATAACCTAAAAACAAGAATAAGAATTTATTTTACAAAACACGCATAAGAACAAAAAGAAATAAACACCTGAATAACTAGTAGCAATGAAATATTACTAATAAAAGCTATGAATCTAAGAATATGACCATATATGATATAATAAAAATGGGTAAGATTATGGAATAAGTCAATAACATTATTTAAATCATTATAAAGGACATTCAGACACGTACGAAGCAAATTAGACCTAAGGTAAGGGAAAATCTCACAAATCTCAATTTTTATCCGAGATTATTTATACTTCAGAATTTATTGGGGAATATTTATCATCCACATCCATGTTTCCTCAATATGTAATATTGTTTCCATACACCTAAAATTTTTTAAATCCAATTTTACCCATTGGTGAGTCTTTAGTAAATGATATGAAAGGAATCTATTACCGTACGAGGTGCTTTTTGACTTTTCCGGCCAAAGTACGAGAAGAATGCTTTTTTAACTTATACGGCCCGAATGGACTTTTAGAACATTATTTCCATGAAGAATATTTTATAAGTTTTCAAGTTTATTTTAAATCCACTTCTTTTAGTTTAAAATTATATTACATTTTAAGAAAGAAAAAATATTTTTGAAGTAGAAATGATATTTTCCTCAAAAATGAAGTTCAAGTGTTTTATCAAAATTATCGTTCATATAAGATAATATAGGGTTATGTTTCTATCCCTATTTTTACATTGTACTGATTATGTTATGATGGAATTATTTTTATGATGTACTTTTATCTTATATGGATTATGTTATGATGGCATGATGTTTAAAATCCCATTTTTATTACATGGGTTACACTATGATGTATGATTTATGATTTTGTGTCACACATAAAAATGGTTTCATTATGAGATGGTTGGGACATATATCACCCTCCAATGCATTGGGTACAGATTTAAATCTCATGAGATAGACATGGCTGGAATGACAGATTAATCTGGTTCAGTGATACAAGACTGAAACGAGGAGTGAACTCAGTTCAGAAATGGAGTTTGTCTGCTAAGATAATCATGGCAATGAGTCTTGAATACTAAGAAATGATTCTCTATGATTATGTTTGTATGCCACAAAGTTTCATGTTTTAAGTTATGATTATTTATTTATCACATGTTATGAAATTATGATCTCTTTTGTAGGTTAAGATTTCCAAAATGTTATGTTCTTATGAATATGATGTGATTGATATTTCTTTTGTTTACCCTTACTGAGCATTTGAGCTCACCCTTTTGAATGTTTTCTTTCCCCAGGTTAGGAAAAAGGTTATTAATTAGGATATGCCAAAAGGGGCTCTAGATATGATGAAATAAATGTGAGACAATATAGATGATTTATGAACTAGTTGTTTATGTTTCCCAGTTTCTAAAGACATTATACCCATATGGTCCTTTCATGGGTTTGTTATATGTTGTAAAATGCGCACTTCAATTTTGAAGTATTAAAAATGAATGTAATGTTTGGGTCATTATAGTTGATATTAGAGGGAGGTATAGTCAACCTTTGGAAACTAGGATGTGAAAACCTTAGTAAGAACCCTAAGGATAAGTCTAATCATAGAACAAAATCTTAGTGTTTTAAAAATGGCCATGAACAACCTATGATAAAGCCTTAAGTGTGAAATTTTATTCTTGACTATGTGGTTTTCCTATTATAATTAGTGTTTCTCACACTATTCTTCTTGGTTTTAGTCAATGGATGGAACCTGAAGGAACCGTGTTAATGCGGAATGCGATGGGCAATGCAATGATTGTCCCCCTAAGCAACCAAACGTTATGGGAGCTGGAATGCAAAATCCTGTAGCCATTCTCACAAAACATTCTCAATCTATGAATAATGCAGGACTTCCAAATGAGTAAATGAAGGAGCAACATTCTGTTGAATCCTTCAGGAGGCAGCATCCCCCCTCATTCAGCGGGTCTACTGATCCATTAGTGGCCGAACAATGGATCAGTACCACTGAGAAGATATTTTCAGTTCATCAATGTTCTGAACATGATGAAGTCATCTTATCAGTATATCATTTGGAAGGTGAAGCTGATCAATGGTGGAATCTTATCAAGAATACGGGGCCAAGAGATGAAATTGATTCCATGTAATGGGAAAAGTTCATGAACTTATTTTTCAATAAGTACATCCCTCGTATTCTTCGAACAAAGATGGAGAATGAGTTTCTTGAACTAAAGACAAAGGATGATGAATCTGTTGGTACCTATGAAGAAAATTTTACAAGACTTGCAAGGTACGCTTCTAGGATTATTATCCAACCTGGGAGTAAGATTGATAGATTCTTTAGTGGATTAAAACCAATTCTTTGAAGGGAATTAGCCATAAAGGACTTCAACAGTTACGAGGAAATTGTTCGATGTGCTCTCAAGGTTGAGATGGAGATTGGAGTAACCCATCAGTCATATGGGTTTGATAAGAAGGGGAAAATGGAATTTAAATGAAAATCTAAAGAACACAATGAAAAGAAGATTAGTTTTCCCTTATGATCAAAGTGTGGAAAGAAACATGGAGGGAGTTGTCTTAAAGGGACAAGTAAATGTTTCAAATTTGGAAAAGAAGCCCATCAAACATTTGAATGCTGTAATGATGGGAAGAAGATGTCTAGTGATGCGAACAAAGAAAAGGCTACACAGAGTGCATCTCCTACACTTCAATGTTACAAGTGCAAGGAAATGGGGAATTATGCCAATCAATTCCCTAATCCAAGGGTTGTTGATTATGATCGACGTCAACAAACTCATAAGGCTAAAGATAAAGGAATGTGACATGAAATTTCTATTAGTGATGTGGAGTATGAGAACGAAGTGGTGAAAGGTACACTTACCATCCACTCTAAAGTAGAAAATGTTTTATTTGATTGTAGATCCACCCACTCTTTTATTTATGTAGAATTTTCTAAGGGTATCACCGTATTACCTCAACAATTAGATGTTGAGTTAGCTGTGACAACCCCTAATGGAACAACAGTCGCATCAAAAGTTTATAATTATTCTCTGATTGAAGTTTGTGGGAAAGTGCTTCCAGCAAATCTTGTGATCCATCCTATAGTGGAATTTGATGTGATTCTTGGAATGGATTGGCTTTATTTATATGGAACTCATATCAATTTCCAAAGAAGGGAAGTCACATTTCATATTCCAGATCAATCTATGATTGTCTATCTATGAAAGGTTGAACATAACCTTCCAGTGGAAATTTCTTCCATCTTACGGGTCTTGATTCCACTAAATGAAGGTTATTTATCTCAAATGGTTGGTGATAAACTCATGATTAAGAATATTCCCATTGTACGAGAGTTTGATGATGTCTTTCCAGAGGAATTTCCTGGTCTTCCACAAAATCGTGAAGTTGAGTTTTCAATAGAACTCGTACCGGGTTCTTTACCTATTTCAAAGACACCTTATAGAATGGCCCCAATTGAGTTGCAGGAATTGAAGAAGCTACCCCAAGAGAATCTTGATAAAGGCTTCATAATCCCTTATGAGTCACCATGGGGAGCACCTGTTCTTTTTGTTAGGAAGAAAGATGGATCAATGAGACTCTACATTGATTATCGAGAACTTAACAAGATCACTATCAAGAACAAATATCCTCTCCCATGCATTGATGACTTATTTGACCAACTATGCAGAGCTCAATACTTTTCCAATATTGATCTTCATTCAGGGTATCATCAATTAAGGGTTAAAGGGGAGGATATACCAAATACGACTTTCCGTACAAGGTATGGACACTTTGAATTTATAGTGATGCCATTTTCTCTTACTAATGCCCCTGCTATCTTCATGGATATAATGGATAGAGTATTTAGAGACTATCTTGATCAGTTTGTGGTAGTCTTTATAGACAATATTCTTGTCAATTCATAGAGCATGGAAGAACATGAAGATCACTTGAGAATTGTATTGAAGACCCTAAGAAAGGAGAATCCTTATTCCAAATTTACCAAGTGTGAATTTTGGCTTCAAAAAGATGCATTTTTGGGTCACATAATCTCAAAAGAGGGGATATCTGTGGATCCAGCAAAAACAGAGGTTGTCGAAAGATGGTCGAGACCAACAACAATAACTGATATCCGAAGTTTTCTTGGTTTGGCTGGATATTATCGACATTTTGTGAAAGATATTTCACGATTATCTAACCCACTCACCAGGTTGACTCGACAAGGAGTTAAGTTCGTGTGGACGGAGGAATGTGAAGAGAATTTCATGGAGTTGAAAAGAAGTTTATCCAGTGCACCTGTACTCACACATCCTTGTAGTTGAGAAAGGTTTGTGATCTACAGTGATGCATCCAAGAAGGGGCTGGGGTGTGTTCTTATGGAAAATGATATGGTGATAGCTTATGCCTCACGATAGTTGAAAATCCATGAGCAAAATTACCCAACACATGATTTTGAGGTAGCTATGGTAATCTTTTCATTAAATATTTGGAGGCATTATCTTTATGGAGAAAGGTGTGATATTTATACTGATAATAAAAGTTTAAAGTTTATTATCACACAAAAGGAGCTGAATATGCGCCAAAGAAGATGGTTGGAGCTGACTAACGATTACGACTGCTCAATTCATTACCAACCTGGGAAATCAAACGAGGTGTAAAATGCATTAAGTCGACAAGACCATGCTAGCTTATCCATGATGAGTATCACAAAAGATCCAATATTTATGGATTTACAAAGGATGGATCTTGTAATTATAATGGAATGGGAAATATCGTATCTTTCTCAAATGAATGTTCAACCATCTATACATGTGATGTTTAAAGAGGCACAGAAATAAGATGCAGAGTTTCAAAAGAAGGTGAGAAATGTTCCTGAATTCAACCTTGATTGTGATGGGATAATAAGGTTCAGGAATCGGGTTTGTGTTCCTCCCATCCCAGAATTAAAGAAGGGGATTCTGGATGAGGCTCAAAGTTCTTCATTCTCTATTCATCCTGGAAGCACGAAGATGTATAGGGACCTGAAAGAGTACTTCTAGTGGGATGGCATGAAAAGAGTTATTGCAGAATATGTCTCTCGATGCTTGGTTTGTCAGAAAGTTAAAGCTGAGAGACAGAAGTCTAAGGGTATGTTCCAACCATTACCCATACCTGAATGGAAATGGGAAAAAATCACTATGGACTTTGTCACTAGACTTCCAAAAACATCCAAAGGAAATAATGCAATCAGGGTCATAGTTGATTGTCTTACAAATTCTTCACACTTCATTGCTATTAGAGATGATTTCTCTCTAGATCAGCTTGCCAGGATATATGTAAAGGAAGTGGTATGATTGCATGGAGTACTACTTTCCATTATATCTGACCAGGATCTGAGATTTACCTCAAAGATCTGGTGAAGTCTTCAGCATACTCTGGATACAGATTTGAGTTTCAGCACTGCTTATTATTCTCAGACAGACGGTCAGTCTGAGAGAACAATTCAAACTCTAGAAGATATGTTAAGATCTTGCTTTATGGATTTCAAAGGTGGTTTGGATCGACACCTAACTTTGGTGGAATTTTATTATAATAATAGCTTTCACTCCAGTATTCAGATGGCTCCTTATGAAGCTCTCTATGGAAAGAAATTCCAAACTCCAACTTACTGGGATGAAGTTGGGGAAAGAAAGCTATTAGGACCTGATCTTGTTGATGTGATGGCAGAAAAGGTCAGATCTATTCAACAACACATTAGAGATGCTCAGAGTCAACAAAAAAGTTATGCTGATAACCGAAGAAAAGTCCAAGAGTTTGAAGTGGGTGATAAAGTGTTCTTACGAATATCTCCTTGGAAGAGAGTAATGATATTTGGAAAGAAGGAAAAGTGGAGCCATAGGTATATTGGTTCTTTTGAAATACTGGATCGTGTTGGGAATGTAGCTTACCGATTGGCTCTTCCACCGAATCTATCTCATGTTCATGATGTGTTCCATGTATATCTCCTGAGAAAGTACATACCCGATCCTTCACATGTACTCAGCTCAGAAGTTGTACTGCTGGAGCAAGATCTTTCTTATGAAGAACATCCGATAGAGATTCTAAATCGTAGCAAAAAAGTCCTATGGAATAAGACCACTCGCTCGTTGAAAGTTTTATGCAGGAACCACCAATTTGAAGAAGCTACATGGGAGCTTGAGGATATGATGAGGGTGAGGAATCCTTATCTGTTTGTTACAAAGTGATGAATTTCAAGGGAGAAACTCATTTTAAGGGGGTTAGAATGTAACAGTCGAGACTTTTATGAGAAATATTTTGTTTTTATGTTATATAAATCATCAAAGGAATCTTTCAATATACACAAAACTAGCTTTGCTTGCTTTACATGCAATCACGACCTCCATCGATAGCTTGTGTCGTACGCAATACTGAGTTTCACTATACAACAATATGCTATTAAAATATTATTCAAACTAGCCATTATGAATAGTAATACCCACTTTTTGAAATTTGATAAATTTTATCATTAAAAATGGACTTCATTTTTGGATTCAAAATATCGAAATTAGCCTAGGGTGAAATTTTGGTTTTTTCTGAAAACATTCAATTTTTAATGAATAGTGAAAACACTGGGTTACTATTTAAAACATGAATTTTTATTTAAATAATTATTTATTTTATTTAAATTTTCTTAGGTCAAAATTGAAACATAATACCTATATAAGTTCAAAGTCAATCATTGGAGTCATTTTATAATAATTTTAGATATATAATTTATTTTGAACTTTTCACCATCTCTTACCCACCTCCTAAGAGAATTTGCAAATTCACATAAAACTTAATTTACCACTTCTGTGAGTGGAATTTCAAAAATCCGAGAGACACGGTTAATATCAAGGACTAAAATTTGGTTCAATGAGATGAAAATAATTTTTGGTGAATAGTAACTTTTTAATTTTATTTACCACGGTTAAAAGTAAATAGGGTAATTAAGGGTAAAAATGATATTATTATTACCCTAAAACATGTCCTACTACTATTGGATAAGTGTAATTCAACCAAAAACAACCTTAGGAATAAAATATGACCATTTAGGTCCACTTGGTTTATATTAGGAGATTTATTATTAATTTATTTAAAGAATGGTTAAAATAGTTAAAATTAGAGTTTAATAAATAAATCATTTTTAATATAGGGTTTTACATAAGATAAATTCGACTATAAATATTCATTAGAAATCTAAGAAGATTTCCTACATAATGGTATTTTATTTAGAAATTTTAGACATAAAATAATTTAATTTATTAATGACACAATGATGATGCAATAATTACCTTATTAAGACCCGGTGGGTGCGGCCCGACCCAGCCGGCGCGGCCTAGCCCGGCCTGTGCGGATGGTTGGCCCGGCGTGGGCACGCCCCGCACGGACGGTGCCGGCCGTGCCGTTGTGGAACGGGGGGGGGGGGGGGGCTGCCCCCTTGATTGAAGCTGCGACCCCACATGGGGGCCGCTTACATCAGCCAATAGATGCGGTATGAATTACACTAATTTTCTAGGTTAATATGACATATTAGTATTGATTTAATTAACTTTTTTCGAACTAATCATGCTGTTATGATTTTCACAAAAATCAAGTACCAAATAGTATCAAAATTGACATAAAATAGTTTTTTTAAAAAATATTATATTATTAATTGGTATTTTATTCCTAAAAATCAAAGGTTCGGCCAAATTACTTAGATAAGGTTATAAATATTTATAATAAACAACTTGGTGTTTGTTTGACTTGTTATAGTAACTTTATTAACCTTATAGTGTAAGAAAATAAGAAGACATGGTAAAAGTAAAATTATTCAACTTAAAGTTAAATCTAAATGATAAAGGTAAAATAGAAACCTAAACATGTCTAAATTCTATTGGATGAGAGGATTTGGACCCATCCCCACCATATCTTCGAAATAAATCAATTTGGAGCTATTAAAAACCCAATATGACTTTATAATAAAATAATATTTTTAGTTTTTCCAAAGGTGCCCCTCTCCTAAAGGGCACCTCCTCCCTCTCTTCCTCACACGACATTGAGCCTTCAAGCTCAGCCAACCCCTGAAAATTTCTCTTCTTAACTTCCCTAGAAACATCCTAGAGGTCTTGGTCTTCTTTAAAGACCATATTTAGTGCCCTAATAAGAGGTTAAGAAGAGGCGCTTCAAAGAAGAGGTAATGTTGGTTACCGATTTTTTCAACATTATTTATTCTTCTACTTCTTCTTCTTTAGTTGTTTCATTATGAAGTAATAACATCAGTATCAATAATATACTAATATGTCATTATAAATATGAAACAACCCTATTTCACCTTCTATCCATCCTACGGAAAACGAAATCACCGCGCGTGTGTACGTACGGAATACCATCTCCACGTAGTGGTGTAATCTGTTTTCCACCAAAACCTTACTTGTATGGGTATAATGGTGTAAATAATAACTATATATGATTATTGTAAAGTGATATTTATTATGAAATGGTATACATACACTTCAACTCAATTCCACGATCATGGGAATGATATCATCACTCGTGCGTACGTACGACCTACTGTCTACACGGTGTGATGCGACTCATTCTACATGATATTCATTGCATAATTATTTTATAAATGAATTGACTGAATTTAATGAATAAATATGATATATATTACACTAATACCATTTTGGAAATGAGGTATCTATAACCTGAAAAGAAGAATAAGAATTTATTCTACAAAACACGCATAAGAACAAAAAGCAATAAACACCCGAATAATAAGTAGGAATGAAATATTACTAATAAAAGATAAGAATCTAAGAATATGACCATATATGATATCATAAAAATGGGTAAGATTCTGGAATAAGTCAATAACATTATTTAAATAATTATACAGGAGGTTCGGACACGTATGAAGCAAATCAGACCTATGGTAACGGAAAATCTCACAAATCTCAATTTTTATCTGAGATTGTTTATACTTAAGAATTTACTGGGGAATATTTATCATCCACATCTGTGTTTCCTCAATATTTAATATTGTTTCCATCCACCTACAATTTTTTAAATCCAATTTTACCCATTGGTGAGTTTTTAGTAAAAGATATGAAATGAATCTTTTGTCGTACGAGGTACTTTTTCACTTTTCTGGCCAAAGTACGAGAAGAATGTTTTTTAACATATACGGCCTGAATGGAATTTTAGAACATTATTTCCATGAAGATTAATTTACAAGTTTTCAAGTTTATTTTAAATCATCTTCTTTTAGTTTAAAATTATATGACATTTTAAGAAAGGGAAAATGTTTTTGAAGTAGAAAGGATATTTTCCTCAAGAATGAAGTTCAAGTGTTTTATCAAAATTATCTTTCATCTAAGATAATATAGGGTTATGGTTCTATCCCTATTTTTACATTGTTTTGATTATGTTATGATGGAATTATTTTTAGGATGTCCTTTTATCTTATATGGATTATGTTATGATGACATGATGTTTAAGAATCCCATTTTTATTACATGGGTTACACTATGAGGTATGATTTATGATTTTGTGGCTCACATAAGAGTGGTTTAATTATGAGATAGGTGGGACCTATATCTCCCTAGAATTAATTGTTTAAAGATTTATATCTCATGAGATAGACATGGCTAGAACGGAAAGTTAATCTGGTTCAGTGATACAGGACTGAAACGAGAAGTGAACTCGATTCAGAAATGGACTTTGTCCGCTAATATAGTCATGGCAATGAGTTTTGACTACTAAGAAATGATTCTCTATGATTATGTGCGTATGACACAAAGTTTCATGTTTTATGTTATGATTTTTTATTTATCCCATGTTATGAAATTATGATCTCTTTTGCAGGTTAAGATTTCCAAAATGTTATGTTCTTATGAATATGATGTGATTGATATTTCTTTTGTTTACCCTTACTGAGCATTTGAGCTCACCCTTTTGTATTTTTTCTTTCCCCAGGTCAGGAATAAGGTTATTAAGTAGGATATTCCAAAAGGGACTCTAGATATGATGAAATAAATGGGAGACAACATAGATGATTTATGAACCAGTTGTTTATGTTTCCCAGTTTCTAAAGACACTATACCCATACGGTCCTTTCATGGTTTTGTTATATATTGTAAAAAGCATGCTTCAATTTTGAAGTATTAAAAATATATGTAAAGTTTGGGTTGTTATAAGCAACCTGAATGATCCTACCCTTTGAAGCTGACCATTTTTTCAAAAAGTTCTATCACTCACATTGTTCATCACCATTGAAAATTTATAGGAATCTCCACACCTATATAATATACTTGGTTACAGTGCCCTAGATCCAGCCCCATGGCCTTAGGAACCTACTCATGATCCTACCTATATAGAACTCTCTTGCTAAAAATAACCCCTATTATAGTTTATCCTCACATGACTTATCTCACAAAATCATGAAAAATTCCAAGTCACATATCAAAGGTCAATAGGATCTCTCACCAAGCCCATAGATTGGGTCTCTTATAAGTCAAAAATCATGTAGAATCATACATTTTCACATTACAAATAGACTATAGAATCCATATTTCCCAAATTCCCACTCATAGGTCTCATAAAAACACATATATCAGCCATATTGTGCTAAGTCATCAGCCTACAATGGAAATAATTCTCACTAATCATCCATCTATGATACAATTCCATCAAGAATAACACACTTATGAATCTTCATTTTTTTATATAATGAAATATCTCTATATTTTATATGTAAATTAACCATAATCATGTAGTTTAATTAGATATAGTTTCATTAAAAACTATATAGGAAAACACTATACGAGTTATTTTTGAAACATTGAATAATTGAACTGGTATAACAAAAACCCACATGGGCTAACCCATGTCCCACACATTGACGGAACATGTAAAAATCATCAACAAGAATGTCACCATATATCTATATGATGTTCTAGTAGAATGAAATATATACATTTTCATCCAGTTGGGTAGAATTACACTAATAACATATATTAAAAAAACTATATGAGATGTTATTGAAACATTAAATAGCTAGCTATTTGACTTTAGTTATACAATCACAAACTAGAATGCATAAAATTTTATGTGAATCATTAATTCCTTCTCATTATGCATGAGAAACATTTTTTCTCAATGTGTTAAGAGTAAAAATAAATAACTTACCTATTTCTATCAATCCAAGGGAAAAATCCGAAATAACTCATAAACCTAAAACTTCATGTGCATCACATAAGGTGAAATCATACAACTTTAAAATTGAAATTCCAAAACCTAAATAAGACATATGGTAACATACAATTACTACCAATATAAGTTTTCCTAAAACACTAGCCTGATTTTATCACCCCAAGCTTGCACGATATGCTTCCCTTTGAATAATACAGTAGCATGTGTTGTACGCAACTTCGAGTTCTAACAAACACCACAACCAATCAAACTAGCCGTTATGAATAGTAATACCTACTTTTTGAAATTTTATAAATGTTATCTTTCAAAATGGACATCATTTTTTGATTTAGAATATCAAAATTATCTTACGGTGAATATTTGGTATTTTTTTGAAAACATTCAATTTTTGATGAATAGTTAAAAAACACTGAGTTAAAATTTAAAACCGAATTTTTATTTAAATAATTATTTATTTTATTTATATTTAATTAAGGTCAAAATAGATACAAAATACCTATATAAGTTCAATTTAATTCATTGGAGTTAGTTTAGAATAATTTTTGATATATAAAAATTTTATTGAACTTTTCACCGTCTTTTACCCACCTCTTAGGAGAATTTGGAAATTCACATAAAACAGAATTTTACCTCTTCTGTGAGTGGAATTTCGAAAATCTGAGAGAAAAGATTAATATCAAGGAGTAAATTGTGCTTGAATAAGATAAAAATAATTTTTGGTGAATAGTATGTTTTTAATTTAATTTACCACAATTAAAAGTAAATAGGGTAATTAAGGATAAATATGATATTAATATTACCCTAACACATGTCCTAATTATAGTGGACAAGTTTATCTCGACCAAAAATAACCCTAAGAATAAAATATTATCATTTTGGTCCACTTGGATTAGATTAGGAAATTTATTATTATTTAATTCAAAGAAGAGTTAAAAGAGTTAAAATCAAAATTTAATAACTAAACCATTTTTAATATAGGGTTATACATAAGATAAATTTGATTATAAATATTCATTAGAAATATAAAAATATTTCCTATATGATGGTATTTTATTTATAATTTTTAGACTTTATATAATTTAATTTATTTTTGACACAATGGTGATGCAGTAATTACCTAATTAATGAAATATTAAAATAATTGATATTATAAGTATCAAAATAAATATAATTTGAGACTTTTTATGAATTAAAATAATTTTATTAGTTATTTTAACATATTAGTACTGGTTATATAAATTTTGTTTGAAGTAATAATGCTGTTATAAAATTATCAAAAACAAAATACCCAATAGTGTTAAAATTGACATAAAAGAGTTTTTTTAAAATGTATTATATTATTAATTGATATTCTATTCTTAAAAATCTAAGGATTGTCCAATATACTTATATAATGATAGGTGTATCATTAATGGACCACTTGGGGGTCTCTTGGACGTATATAGTAAGTTTATTAACTATATAATATAAATATACAAAGAGACATGGTAAATGTCAAACTATTTAACTAAGAGTTAAATATAAACGATAAGGTTGATATAGTGACCCAAACCTATATAAAATATATTGCATGAAAGGATTTAGACCCATCCCAATCTTAAACTTTAAATAATCTACTTTGGAGCAAGTATAAACTGATTATGAATTTATTATAAAATAATATTTCATGTTTTTCCAAAGGTTCTCCTCGCCCCTCTTATAAAAGGGAACTCCCCCTTCTCTCTAATTTACAACTTCAAAGCCTTTTGGCTCAGGAAAACCCTGCCCAAATATTCTATCAACTTCCCTCACTTCAACCTAGATTCCTTATTTTGATCAGAAATCCAACCTAAGGAGCACTTTTTATCAAATCAAAAGGAAGAACCCGAAGAAGAGATAATGTTTTCACCACCCTCATTCAAGTTCTTTTCTTCTTCAACTTCTTCTTTCTTTGTTATTACCATAATAAAATAATATCTCCAGTATATTTTATATACCATGATGTTATTATAAATATGGTAAAACCATATTCAGTATTCTATCCGTCCTTTGAATGACATGTCACCATACGTGCGTATGTACGACCTACAGTCTCCATGTCATGGTGTAATTGTTATTCAATACGTTATTATTTTTATGGGTATAATAATGATGTGCAATTCATGTATATCATAAATATAACATGATAATTATTCTGTATATATGATATAACATCCAATTATATGTTATTTTAATATCAAAAGAATGATATTGTCGCTCGTGCGTACGTACGGATTACCGTCTCCACGAACGCGATGAGATTCATTACCCATCATATCCATTAAAGAATAAATATCATTTGATGATTAAAAATAATTTTTAGAGACATCATATAATTATGGATATGAATAATACACATCCCATCCATAACAAATATGAATGAATACAAAGGAAAATGAACCCATTAACACCTGAAACGACGATAATACTAAGATATTATTAACAAAGCAATTTTAAAAGATCATATATGATATCGTATTAATGTATATGATTCTTGTATAATTTAATAACAATTATTTAACCATTATAAATTAGGTTAACCTACCCTCAACCAAGAAAAATTACAAGGTTAGGGTTTATTTCACAATCACTTCATTATCCGAGGTTGTTTATACGTAACCTCTTTATCATCCAAATTCATGTTTCTTAAAAATGTATTTCAAATCATTATTAATATTTTATAGAATATGGTTTAAAGTCATTTATACCATTTTTGACTTGTTATAAGATGTTTATAAAGGAATATTTCTGTCGTTTTCCAAACAAGGTCCTTTTTAACATTTTCGACAAAATTAAGGTAAGAATGGCTTTTTTTAACTTATATGGTCGGTGTGGCTATTTTCCGCTGTTATAAAATCATAAAAGATTCCCTTACAATATTATAAGAATATTTTCATAGTAATGTTTTTATTTTATAATTATGTGACTTTTAAATGATAAAAAAATAGAGATATTTCTCTCAAATAGTTTTTATTTCACCTATGTCAACATCCATTGATCGATTTTAATCTTATTTGAAGTTGATTATTATGATAAAAAAATTCTATATAATATTGAAGGTTTTGTGATATGTTGGACATTGGATGCTTTATTTTTATACCATTCATGGTTTATGGATAAAGTATTGACATTTCGTATGCTAGTTTTAATATGAATGTTTATGTTATGTTTAAACCTATTTATATGAGGAATGCATTGGACTTAATAAGTGACAGGTGGAGCCCGTTATTGCTTCTCGATGGATCCGTAGGTCTCATGAGACAAAATAGTGTCTTGGAACAAGGTCTTGACAAAATATTATCTGTAGTCTTGGCACAAGGCCTTGACTGTGTGGTTATGATAGTCAGGCATTATGCATTCCATCATTATGAAAGAGGTTATTGATGTTACATGTGATTATTTGACTAGTAGAATATCCATGTGAATAAGTAAATGAAATTATTTAATTTTATCTTTTCCATATTATGTTGAAGTTCAAGTTTATAAGGATTTTGTTTTAGTTAAATATTTGCTTAAATGTTTATGTTTATTTATGAAAGTTTCTGCTATTTCGTTATCCTTACTGGGCATTTGAGCTCACCCCATTATATGATTTATTTTTCCCAGGATGTGAAGAAGTATTTTATGAATGACCTGCAGGGATAGTATGAGGGGATATGAGTGTGGATTATGGAGACTATGTTGTTGTAGTTTTCATTTTATGATGTAATGTAAACTTTATGAATGTATCTAGTGATTCCAAGGCTACTAAACTAATCGGTCTTTTGAGACATGATCTTTTACGATCATTCCAATGTTATGTAATAATTCACCGACTCTGGGTAACTGGTGTCAGGGCGTTATAGTTGGTATCAAAGGAAGTTTAGTACAAACCTTGGAACCGAGATTTAGATATACTCTGATTAGAGCACATAGCCCTAAGATAGAATTTGAGGATTAGTATAGAAGAAATTCATAGAATATTGGTATTGTAGAGATTTTGTGAGTTTTCCGAGCAATACATCCCTTTCTAAATACGAGCAGGTAGAGGCAGCTCTGCCACAGATGTACCTAGGGGTAAAACCCGAAAACAAAGCTTTGAGCTAGACTCGAACGGGAACTGGTGCACGACAACGGGCCTTTCTACACTCTTGGTTACGACACTCCCGGGGGATATGCTTAGGACAATTATCATTTTCTTTAAAAACCATTATGAAGGGTTTATGAGTATATACTTCCTCAAAGAAAACATTTTTATGATTATGGATTATATCCATAAACTGTTTAATTTATGTTAAAATGTTTTTCATGTTTGGATTTATGTGTTGCGATTCATAAACTAATCAGGTGTATGCCATTGTTTAGAAATGGCACCTAGTGGGAGAAATGGAAATTGTATCAATGCACACAGTCCATTTAGGGATTGCCCTTCTGCTCAAGATAATTATAGTGGAGCTGGTGATGCAACTAGTGCAGATCAGCTAATCACCATACTAGGACAACTCACTCAGGTTATGAATAATAACCTTACCCGTATGGGGCACCCTGATCCACAGCGTGGAGGATCAATGTTAGATCTCTTCATGAGGAAACAACCACCAACATTCAATGGGAGTAAAAATCCCTTAGTATCTGAGCAATGGATAAATTTTTTAGAGAAAATATTTCATGCCTTGGAAAGTAGTGAAAGGGAAAAAGTTATCATGACAGTTTACCACCTCATGGGAAATGATGATCAATGGTGGTCATTGATTCAAAACACAAAGGAAGATGATGAAATATCAAATATGGAATGGAGGGAGTTCAAAGATCTATTTTTAGAAAAATACTTTCCTCGTGACCATCGAGCAGATATGGAAGGGCAATTTCTGAGTCTGAGACAAAAGGAGGATGATAATGTCGCAAAGTATGAGGATAAATTTATAAGGTTGTCAAGGTATGCTTCAGATTATATATGTAACCCATGAAGTAAGATTTATCATTTATTTTATGGGTTAAAACCATTTCTCCATCGAGCATTGGTCTCACAATCCTTCTCGTCATACGAAGATATTTTCTCATGTGCTATCAAGATAGAAAAAGAGTTCTCTAAGTCTTATGACTTTAAAGCAAAGCAAGGGAAGAAGATATATTCTGACCATTTTGGGAATGAAAATAAGGGGAAGAAGGGAAAATTTGAATATCCCTCCTGAAGTAAATGTAGAACGAAAAACCCCGGTACTTTCTTGAACGGAATGGGAGTCTATTACAAGTGTGGTGAAAAAGGACACCAAGCTCGTGATTTCAAGGGGAAGAAAGAATCTACTGATGTTCAATGCACCAATATCAGGGAGATGTGACATTATGAAAAAGAATGTCCTAAGTGTTAAGGGAACTTACATCAAAAAAGGCCAAGGAATCAATGCCAAGATTATGCTATCACTACTACTGAGGTAGAAGCTCTGAAAGACATGGTGGAAGGTAATTTAATGGTTTCCTCAAGTTTAGAAAATGCTTTATTTGATTCTGAATCATCTCATTATTTTATATCTACCCAGTTTTCTAAGAAAATTTGATATTTTCAATTTGATCTATCAAGGGAGATGTCAGTTAAAACTCCTAAGGTAACTATCATTGTAATAATGTTTTGTGAATCAGTCCCTATTAGAGCACATAAATGTTCTTTATCCGCTAATCTCATCGTCATACCCATGATTGAATTTGATATAATCCTTGGTATGGATTGTCTTTCGGACGATGATGAAAAGATTTATTGTAAGAAGAAGGAGGTTATGATTTTTGATGATGATGATTAGGAACACCTTATCTTTAGAGCAGAATCGTCACCGCCTAATTCTTATCTAGATCCACCACCAGTAGGTCAAAAAAATTCAATTATTGGGGAGTAAGAGAACGAAATGATTATGGGTGAGGAAAGGAATGTTCAAATAGAGGTTGTAACTATTGTGAGAGAATACGTTGATTTTTTTCCAGAAGATTTACCTGGACATCCTCTAGAATGAGAAATCAAGTTTTCCATTGATTTAATTCTGGGTTCCAGGCCCATATCGAAGACCCCTTAGAGAATGGACCCTATTGAATTAGTGGAACACAATAAACAACTAAAGGAATTGAGTAATAAGGGATTTATTCGCCCAAGTGTTTCTCTATGTGGAGCCCCTATTCTGTTTGTTAAAAAGAAAGATGGATCTATGAGGTTGTTCATTGACTACAGGGAGATCAATGATTTAACAATAAAGAACAAGTATCCCCTACTTTGCATTGATGATTTATTTGACCAACTAAATGGAGCTCAATACTTTTCAATGATTGACCTTTGATCTGGATACCATCAGTTATGTGTGAAGAAGGAAGACATTCCGAAGACAACATTTCTAACCAGGTACGGGCATTACAAGTTTACAGTAATGCCTTTTAGGCTGACTAATGCACCCTCTATTTTCATGGATCTAATGAAAAGAGTTTTCAAGGAATATCTCAATGATTTTGTAGTTGTATTTATTGATGATATCATGTTATATTCCAAAATCTAAGAAGACCATGAATATCACTTGTGCATTATCCTGAAGACTAATGGAAGACATGAATTGTATGGGAAGTTTAGCAAGTGTGAATTCTGGCTTTAGAAAATCTCTTTTCTTGGCCACATTTTCTCTAAGGATGGAATCTCTATTGATCTTTCTAAGACCAAGGCAATCGAAAAATGGCCAGCACCAAGGAGTATAACCGAGGTACGCAGTTTTATTGGTTTAGTAGGTTATTATCGATGTTTCGTCCAGAACATTGCCCGATTGGCTAACCCATTAACGAAGCTCACATGTAAATGGGTTAAATTTGTTTGTAAAAAAGAGTGTGAAGAATGTTTTGAATAACTAGAGAGAAGATTAGTAAATGATCCTATATTGACTCACCATTGGGTAATGATGGGTTCGTTATTTATAATGATGCATCGAAGAAAGGACATGGTTGTGTCCTTATGCAGAATGATAGAGTTATTTCCTACGCATCACGAAAACTAAAAATTCATGAGAAAAACTATCCTACTCATGATCTTGAGTTAGTTGTGGTAATATTTGATTTAAAGATATGGAGACATTATCTATATGGTGAAATATGCGTGATTTATACTGATCACAAGAGTTTGAAGTATATTTTCTCAAAAAAAGAACTCAACATGAGGCAAATGAGATGGCTTGAACTAATCAAGGATTATGATTTCATGATACAATACCACCCGAGGAAGGAAAATAAGGTGGAATATTATTTTAGTAGACAAGATCATGAAGTTTTTAACAAGATGGGAATTAAGAGGGATCCTATTTTCAAGGATCTAGTAAAGTTCGATATAGGAATAACCATGGAAGGTGAAACATCAATTATTTTTCAAATGGATTCTAAACCATCTTTACTAGAAAGGATAAAGAGTTCTTAGACTGATGATGAAGAGTTTCAAAAGATGATTATATCTGTGACTGATGGGAGATTGAGTGACTTTTTGTATGAAGATGTAACTTTGAAATTTGGGAGGAGACATTGTGTTCCCGATATACCGGATCTAAAAAGGGAACTGTTGGATGATGCTCATAGTTACAATATCTCTATACACCATGGGAGCACCAAAATTTATAGAAATTTAAAGGAACATTTTTGGTGGGACAACATGAAGAAGGAGATTGATGATTTTGTGTCAAGATTTATGGTTTGTCAACAAGTTAAAGCTGGAAGGCAACATCCTAGAGGAGGCATGCAACCTCTTCCCATACCTGAGTGGAAATGGGATAATATCACGATGGACTTTTTCATTGGACTATCAAAGACTCATAGAAGGAACAATGCAATATGGGTCATTGTTGATCATCTTACCAAGTCAGAACAGTTTCTTGCTATAAGGGAAGATTTACCACTTGAACATTTAGCAAGGCTATATATTAATGAAGTCGTGAGACTTCATAAAGTACCCATATTGATTGTTTCTGATCATGATCCCTGTTTTACTTGAAGATTACATAAGAGTCTTCAGAAAGCCTTGGATACTGAACTTCGTTTGAGCACTTCCTACCACCCTCAAACAGATGGACAATTAGAACAGACTATTCAAACCTTAGAAGATATGTTTAGATCTTGCTCACTTGACTTTCAGGGTACGTGGGATCAATATTTACCTTTGGTAGAATTTTCATATAACAATAACTTCCATTCAAGTATCTGGATGGCACCATATGAAGCATTATACAGAAAGAGATGTCGCACACCAACCTGTTGGGATGATGTTGGTGAAAGAAAACTTGTAGGCCCATGACTAGTGTAGGAAACGATGGAAAAAGTGAAGGTAATCCAAAACCACATCAAAGCAGCTCAAAGCAGGCAGAAGAACTATGCTGATAACTGAAGGAAGGATTTGAAATTTCAGGTGGGAGATCATGATTTCTTAAAGGTATCTCCATGGAAGGGAGTTATATGTTTCGTTAATAAAGGTAAACTGAGTCCCAGGTACATCAGACCATTCAAAATTCTAGAACGAATTGGGGCTATAGCTTACCGTTTGGTAATGCAGCCAAGTCTCTCCAAATTTCACGATGTGTTCCATGTATCACTGTTGAGAAAATACATGCCGGACCCAACGCATGTACTCACTTATGAGTAATTAGAACTGGAACCCAATTTTAATTATTGTGAAGAGCCCATTAGGATTCCTGATACAAGAGAACAAGTGCGGAGAAACCGGACGACTCATCTGGTAAAAGTTATATGGAGAAACCATAAGATGGAAGAGGCAACGTGGGATCCCAAGGAACTTATGATGAAGAACCACCCGAGTCATTTCATGCGGTAGTATTCTAGAAATTTAGAGGATGAAATTATTTGAAGGAGGGGAGAATATAACACCCCAAGCTTCCATGATACGCTTCCCTTTGAATAATACAACAACATGTGTTATACGCAACTTCGAGTTCTAACACACACCGCAACCAATAAAACTAGCCATTATGAATAGTAATACTCACTTTTTGAAATTTTATAAATTTTATCTTTCAAAATCAATATTATTTTTGGATTCAGTATATTGAAATTAGCTTAGGGTGAATTTTTGGTATTTTTCTGAAAAAATTCAATTTTTGATGAATAGTGAAAAAACACTCAGTTATAGTTTAAAACCAAATTTTTATTTAAATAATTATTTATTTTATTTAAATTTAATTAAGGTCAAAATAATTACATAATACATATATAATTTCAATTTAATTCATTAGAGTTAGTTTAGAATAATTTTAGATATATAAAAATTTTATTGAACTTTTCACCGTCTTTTACCCACCTCCTAGGAGAATTTGGAAATTCACATAAAACATAATTTTACCGCTTCTGTGAGTGGAATTTTGAAAATACGAGTGACATGGTTAATATCAAGGAGTAAAATGTGGTTCAATAAGATAAAAATAATTTCTGGTGAATAGAAACTTTTTACTTTTATTTATCATGGTTAAAAGTAAATAGGGTAATTAAGGGTAAAAATGATATTAATATTACCCTAACACATGTCATAATTCTATTGTACAAGTGTATCTCAACCAAAAAAACCTTAATAATAAAATATTATCATTTCTGTCTACTTAGATTAGGATAGGACATTTAATATTATTTAACTCAAAGAAGAGTTAAAAGAGTTAAAATCAATGTTTAATAACTAAAACATTTTTAATATAAGGTTATACAAATGATAAATTCGATTATAAATATTCATTAGAACTCTAATAAGATTTTATACATAATGGTATTTTATTTATAATTTTTAGACATTAAATAATTTAATTTATTTATGACACAATGGTGATGCAGTAATTACCTAGTTAATGAAATATTAAAATAATTGATATTATAAGTATCAAAATAAATGTAATTTGAGACTTTTTATGAATTAAAATAATTTTCTAGGATAACATGACATATTAATACTGGTTAAATATATTTTTTTCGAAGTAATAATGCTTCTAAAAAATTATCAAAAACAATGTACCCAATAGTGTCAAAATTGACATAAAAGAGTTTTTAAAACAAATATTATATTATTAATTGATATTCTACTCCTAAAAATATAAGGTTTGGCCAAAGGACTTATATAAAGATAGGTGTATCATCAATGGACCACTTGGGGGTCTCTTGGAGGTATATAGTATGTTTATTAGCTACATAATATAGAAATACAAAGAGACATGGTAAATGTCAAACTATTTAACTAAGAGTTAAATATAAATGATATGGTTAATATAGTGACCCAACCCTGTTTAAAATCTATTGGTTGAAATTATTTCGACCCATCCCCACCTTAACCTTTAAATAATCCACTTTAAATCCATTAGAAACCGAATATGAATATATTATAATATAATATTTCTAGCTTTTCCAAAGGTGCCCTCACCCCTCTTATAAAAGGGAACTCCCCCTTCTCTATAATTTACTCATTCAATGCCTTTTGGATCAGCCAAAACCTGCCCAAATATTCTCTCAACATCCCTCAATTTAACCTAGAGGACTTAGTTTGGTCAAAAATCCAACCTAAGGAGCCCTTTTGATCAAATCAAAAGGATTAACCCGAAGAAGAGGTAATGTTTCCACCACCCTCTTTCAAGTTCCTTTTTTATTCAACTTATTCATTATTTGTTTTTTACATTATAAAATAATAACTCCAGTATCTTTCATATAATGTGATGTTATTATAAATATTGTACAACCATATTCAGTATTCTATCCATCCTTTGAATGACATGTCACCATAAGTGTGTACGTACGGCCTACCGTCTCCACGTCGTGGTGTAATTGTTATTCAATACGTTATTATTTGGATGGGTATAATAATGATGTGTCATTCATGTAAATAATAAATATAACATGATTGTGATTCTGTATATATGATATACCATTCAATTATATATTATTTTAATATCAAAATAATTATATTGTCGCTCGTGCGTACGTACAGATTACCGTATCCACGAACATGATTAGATTCATTCCCCATCATATCCATTCAAGACTAAATTTCATTTAATGATTAAAAATAATTTTTAGAGACATGATATGATTCTATATATGAATAATATTCATCCAATCCATAACAAATATGAAATAACATAAAGGAAAATGAATCCGTTAACACCCGAAACGACGATAATACTAAGATATTATTAACAAAGAAATGTTAAAAGATCATATATGATATCATATTAATGTATATTATTATTGTATAATTTAATAAAAATTATTTCACCATTATACAGGAGGTTAACCTACCCTCAACCAATGAAATTTACAAGGTAAGGGTTTATTTCAAAATCTCTTCATTATCCGAGGTTGTTTATACGTAACCTCTTTATCATCCACATCCTTGTTTCTTAAAAATGTATTTCAAATCACTATTACTATTTTATAGACTATGGGTTAAAGTAATTTATACCCTTGTTGACTTTTTATAAGATGTTTATAAAGGAATCTTTTCGTCATTTTCCAAACAAGGTTCTTTTTAACCTTTTCGACAAAATTAAGGTAAGAATGTCTTTTTAACTTATACGGTGGGTGTGGCTATTTTTCACCGTTATAAAATAGTCAAATATTCCCTTACATGATTATAAGAATATTTTCAAAGTAAATGTTTTATTTTATAATTATGTGACTTTTAAATGATTTAAAAAAGAGAGATATTTCTCTCAAATAGTTTTTATTTCATCTATGTCAACATCCTTTGATGGATTTTAAGCTTATTTGAAGTTGATTTATTATGATACAAAACTTCCATATAGTATTGAAGGTTTTGTGATATTTTTGACAGTGGATGTTTTATATTTATACCATTCATGGTTTATGGATAAATTATTGACATTTCGTATTCTAGTATTAATACAAATGTTTATGTTATGTTTAAACCTATTCATATGAGGAATGCATTAGACTTAATAAGTAACGGGTGGAGCCCGTTATAGCTCCTTGATGAATCGGTATGTCTCATTAGAAAAACTAGTGTCTTGGAACAAGGCCTTGACAAAATCTTATCTGTAGTCTTGGAACAAGGCGTTTACTATGTGGTTATGATAGTCTGACATTATGCATTCCATCATTATGAAAGTGGTTATTGATATTAAATGTGATTCTTTGACTAGTATAATATCCATGTGAATAAGTAAATAGAATTATTTAATTTTATCTTTTCCATATTATGATGAAGTTCATGTTTAAAAGGTGTTTGTTTTAGTTGTACAGTTCCTTAAATGTTTATGTTTATTTATGAAAGTTTTCGCTATTTTGTTATCCTTACTGGGCATTTGAGCTCACCCCTTTCTGTGTTTCATTTTTCCCAGGATGTGAAGAAATATTTTATGAATGACCTACAAGGATAGTATGAGGGGATATGAGTGTGGACGATGGAGACTATATTGTTTTAGTTTTCATTTTATGATGTAATGTAAAATTTATGAATGTATCTAGTGATTACAATGCTACTAAACTAATCGGTCTTTCGAGACTTGATATTTTGTGATCATGCCAATGATATGTAATAATGCACCGACTCTATGTAACTGGGGTCAGGGCGTCACACTGATATTCATTATAGGCTTAGACATATTCCTATATCACTTTTCTACCACAACCTAAATAGTAAGAAAAATAAAAAAGACTTTGATATCACACTATAATATCCCAGACTGGCTCATTATAAATAATGATTAAAGTAGTGGAAGCACAAGACCACTGGCATGCTATATCATATGGTAAAGGTAGAAAAATATGAATGAGTGTATAAGGTGATATTATGAGGATACTATACCCTCGTATTAGTTTGAAAATTAATAAATAAAAATATACAGACAACAATCACAATTGAAAAATAATGAGAGTACACAAATTCGATAAAAAATCCCAATAATAAGAATTTGAAATGTGGAAGAATAAGTACCGTCATACAAAATCAATCACCCACTATATAAATATGATATATAGAATAAAAAAATATATAAAATACAAAGGTTTTACTACCAATATGATCCATACCTTATCCACTAATATATGCATGTACACATTTATTTTAACCTACATGATCAGACCCAAAACCGCATCCTAACCCAAACCAATATAAAATGAAGTATACATTGGTACCCAAGTGAAATTGAGGTTTGGGTAGTGTGTCAATACAACACTCAGTTGGTAAATTCCAATGTTCTACCTTATATACTATAAATGTAGTGATATATGAATGTGACATGATAAGAAAATAAGTTTCTAAAAAATATTTAGTAAATGAGCATCTGTTGAGCCTCAGGTATGTGACTTCGATCAACCATAAATGCTTTGGCTACTTTAGGGGTGTCTCTAAGAATGTAAAGATGACTGTTCCAACCATAATATCACCCCATGGTGTCTTTTATCTTGTTATATAGTGATAAAAACTAGGGGATAAAATCACCTCTGGATAAAATATAATAACATGGGGAATGATCTATCATGATACCACAATCTAGAAAATTCACTTTCTTAGTATACAATGGTTCATGGTAGTTGAGTCCCAATAGTGTGTTATACTTGACCATGCCACTAAATATAAAAAATCCCTTATATCTCACATTTCTAAGGACTGATCCTCTAGATGGAACCAATATAATCTCAGCTCCAAATCCATGGGATCCCCATCAGTAGTAAAATGGAACTCCCTTATCAATGAGTTTTCATTAGTCCTCATAGACCTCCTTATGATGGCAGATTTACTTATCTATCATGGAACAACTCTTATGGAATTTTCTAATCTAAAAATAAAAAAATAGATCTATGTGAAAATGACATACATCAATATAAGCACTGCGCCGAGGGTGTTTTCCTTTTAATATATTTGACTGTCCAAGGGTGTTTTCTATACACATCACAAGTACTATAGGGGTGCCAATAAAGTCACATAATAACCACCTACAATTCGTTTTATAGAATTTAATGACCACCTCATCTTAATTTTCTATATCAAATATAAAAATATAATGATATACGAGTTGGCCGAATGCCTAAACCCAACATCTCTATCCACAACCCATCAACTAGTGTGAAATGTACAGGTTCTCAGTTTTTACCCATAACCATATCTACCCATCTCTCCCACACCCACCCATGGTAAATTAATATTCATGGAACTTACTCAGGTCTCACAGGTCAATATATAAGCATAGGATCCATACCCGCAGTCCTTGAGCTCAATCTAGCCCCATGGATCATCTGGGTTGTTCTAATCTCTTAAACCATTCATCCTAATGATAGTCTTACCATATATCCAACATACGTAAAGGGAAAGGATCACATTTTCTATAACTAAGATCACCAAACCTAATTGATATAATTTAATAAAAGGGTCACATTATAACCTATTAGGTATAATCAATATCCAGGGAACCAACAAAAGAAACACTAAGTCTCACCAATCCCAATTAATTTGATTAACACCTTATAAGGGGTTAAAGTTTCTAGGAATACCCTTACTGTAAGCCTCATCCATTGATGGCTAAGGGGTTAAGGAAACGCACTGGGTCAATGGTGCCCTAGGAACTTATTTTTTTTTAATTATTAAGTGCACATGTGTGTTGAAAATTGAAATGTCAATTAAAATAATAAATTTAATTATAAAAAGGGGTACATCTGTAACATCCCAGGTAAATAAAAAATAAAGAATTTTCATATTTATTAATATATACGAATTAAATATTAATTTTATTTTAAAGGGGTTTCTATGTTCGATAGCGTACCCGATACGCAACGATGAGTTTCTTTGAAACTTACGTAGCACACTAGTAATAAAATAATATTATTTTAAATGTTAGTTAACAAGTAGCCGTTGTACTGGTGGGAATGGATAGAAATAACTAAAATATGATTGGATATGTTTTTTAATGTTTATACATTTACACAATAAAAGATAAAGGCTTAAAATACGGAAAGAGTTCAATTTTAGGACATATATACTCTAATTTTCACTAAAGGTTCACTTATCACCTTTTAATGGTGAACCGTCATTAAATATAGTTTTGATCACTCTTATACTTTATTTTGGACCAAATATAACTCTTCTTTAGAATCGGGACATCAAAATTTACTTTGTGTAAATTTTTGGTACCTTTCTGATAAAGTTCATTTTTTTATGAATAGTGTAAAATGTTGTATTTTAATTCAAAACCTCTTTTTAATCTAAATTATTTATATGATTAGATTATTATTTTAATTGGTTTTAAAGTGAAATTAGAAAATATTTTTACCAGTTAATCCAATGGTGGTCATTGAAATCAATTTCACTTTGAAATTGGACTTAAACTGGTGTCAATCTTTTGATACTTATTGTTTCACAAAAACACGCTATTTGTCATGACAGTGGGAATTAATTATTAAATTAATTAATTTGACTTATATGTTTTGAATTTTGTAAAATGGACTTCATTTTTGAATTCGGAATATCAAATATAGCTTAGGGTGAATTTTTGGTAATTTTCTGAAAAACTTCAATTTTTGATGAATAGTGAAACCACTAAGTGGTAATCAAGCAAACTGATTTTTCAGTTAAATGAAAGTTTACCACTAATGTGTATTGAATTTTGAAAATCCGACATACATGGTTGTCATTAAGAAGTAAAATGTGGTTCAATGAGATTAAAATAATTTTTTGGTGAATAGTAACTTTTTTTCATTAATCGCGATTAGAGGTAATTAGTGTAGTTTAAGGTAAAAATGGTATTATAAGAATGTGAAAACACCATGACACTTGTCCTACACCTATTGGGTGAGTAATGACCGACCAAGACAAGCCATGAGACAACTTGGGGACCCCATGGAGCCACTTTAGTGGGAAAATGACATTAATATATTTTTATTTAATGTTAAAGTGAAAATGACACTAACATAAATTGTTTTACTAAAATAATTTTTGAGTGGGGTTATACAAGTCCAAATTTTTATTATAAATAGTAATTGGAAAGATAAAACGATTTCCTACATCATAGTATTTTTTTTATAATTTTTATACATTAAATAAATTAAATTATTTATGACATAATAATGATGCAGCGATGACATCATTATTTGACGATTTAAATAAAATGGAAAGATAATGAAAAATCTAAAACCTACACATGTCCAAAACCAATTGGATGAGTATATTTCGAACCTTTATCACCTTATCCACGAATTATATCAATGTGGGACCTTTTAAAACCGAAACACATTTTCAAATAAAGTAATATTTCTTTACTTTCCAAAAGTGCCCCTCCTCTCCTCTTATAAAAGGCCCCCACCTCTACCTCATTTCACACACTTCTCAAGCCTTTGGCTCGGCCAAACCCTACCCAATTACTCTCTCTACATCCCTCTCCTCATCCTAGAGGATTCCCTTTGGGCATAATCCTTTCAAAGGAAGCCTTTAGGCTCAAATCAAAAGGGAGTTACACTTTTAAAGGTAATACATTCTCTCTTGTTCATTTGTTTTATTTTGCTTCTCCAACCCTATAAACTCTTTTTATTTACTTCTTTTGTAACAACACCATTATCTTCAATATACTAGGATATTTTTATAATATTTATTTGAGCTACACTCTCACACAACCACATCAAATGGTTAAAAAACATACGGTTTCCGTGGATGGCGAAATTCTGCCTCCCGAAACGATGATTGTTCAATACTCATTTAACACCTTCAAGGGTGGCCATTATGATGTCACTATTTTTATACATGATATATAATATGTTTATGTTTTCTTTAAGATTCTGTATTTTTCATTTTTGGCATACCTTTATGGTTTCCATTATGAGTAAACACGATATCTTCATTTAAGGAAGTGCGGACTACCGCCCCCTAAAAGTGATGTGATTCGTTAATGCCATATGTGGGACGTGTAAAGGATGGATTTAAAGTAATTATATATTATTTTATACTGGAATTATAATATACCTCTATATCATTATTATTTATTTCCATTAAAGTATGAGATAGAAATGAAATTAGCGTTCATGAGTACGTACGGCTTACCGTCTCCATGAACGGTGCATTTCATTTCTTATCCCCAAATGTAATGTACTATTAAAATTACATGTATATAATGTATATATATAATTAATGATATATCTAAATGATTAATATAATTCTGGAATTAAAATATACATACCTCTCATTTAGTTTTAATTCCACTAATATGACAAAGAAATGAAAGTAGCGTTCATGCGTACGTACGGCTTATCGTCTCCATGAACGGTGCATTTCATTTCTTACCTCTAAATGATTATGTAATATTATAAATACATATACATGCTGGATATATATGATATATATGATATACAAATCAGGAATTTCATTCTGTATATAAAGAACTTTTGACCACATGAACAACATGTAATTGTAAGAAGTCAACTTTCGACTTAAGAACCAAATATTGAAAAAACAAACATTATTAACTTAAATGGTAAAATAATGTTTATAACATGGAAATAAGTGATATAAAAAGAATAATGAACTTTAAAAAGGTTCTTAATCAAGTATAAATTAACTCAAGTTTATTATTCACGACGTTAAAGAACGATCGAGTCAAGTCGGACCCAAGGTAAGGGACTTCGTCTCAATCTCCTTTCATTGAGGCATATTTCGTTTTATACACAACTTTATTTTATACGGTGTATAAACCCTTTGACTTTTACTTTTATACAAAAGGAATCTTTTTCTACGAAGCGTTTTACTAAACGACAAAAAGGAATGTTTTTTAACGTACGCGGTGACAACGACTTTTTCCGCCGCCGCGAGTATTATTTGGTCTTTGGCTTCCTCAACAAGCCGTATTGTTTTTAGAATAAAATAAATACCATATACTCTTTTATGTATTTTGGTATTGAAAATGGTTTTGATAAAGGATTCTATTATGTCAATATATTTATGTTATATCATGATTGAAATGTGGAAATGTTATCATTCCTTTATATCGGTTTTATGTTTTATGATTTTATACTGGTACTTGGACATTTTAACGGGTGGTTACGTTATAAACCATATGACGGGTGGTGCCGTGAATACCAGGACGGGTGGTTACGTTATAACCTCCAATGCATTGGGTATGGAAGTCGGCCTTATGGCTATTCCATTAAGTATGTATGGAAATTGGCCGTATGGCTATTCCATTAAGTGATATGTGTGGAAGTCGACCGTATGGTTACTCCACTTAAGTATGTTTATGTCCCAAGTTACCTTTATATATGTTATGTGTTCTTTATATGGGTTTTATGGTAATCCTTTGGTTACAAAAAGGTAAGTAATGATACTTTATTCAGTGAAGAGTTTTTATTACTTCATAAAGGTGAAAAGTATTACTTTGATAAAGTATACATGGTTTACTTGTTGTTTTGATAAACTAACAATTTTCATTCTTTGTGTATCCCTTACTGAGCTTCTTATGCTCACCCCAAGTTTTTTTTTTAAATGTTTTTCACAGGACTTAATGTGGAATAGGGTCAAGGATGGGATCAAGGGAATGTAATGCTATATAAAACATGGAACTAGACATGTTTCTTTTAAGAGTTTTTTTTATTATGAAAACTTAGTAGAAGTGACTACTTTGTAATCTTTTGAGATGTAATAGTTATGTTCTAATTCTCTAAAACACTAAACCTGAAAAGATCCTCAACGTGTAATCTTGTGATAACTCAAGATTAAGTAAGGTTTAAGGCTGGGGCCTTATAGTTGGTATCAACGGTCGGTTTAGACAACTTTAGGAGTTAGAAAAGTGTTAAATTATAATATGATTGAAATGATATAGCATTTACGGATTACCATGTTGCTTCGCTAAGATATTTAGGTGTTCAGAATGGTTTTCCGCAGAGGAAACAAAGTAGCTATGTTGGGACGACATCAGGAGGAAGACAACCTTCCAAATCAGCAACCTGAGATGGTCGGAATCGGAACTGAACAGTTTGTTGCAGTGATGGCACAGTTGACTCAGGCTATAAATGGCGGTGGTATCCATGCACGAGATCAGACAGATCAACCGCAGAGGAACATGTCAGTGGTGGAACATTTCATGAGGCAACATCCACCATCATTCAGAGGATCATCTGACCCTGTGCAAGCTGAAGGGTGGATTAAAGCACTGGAGAAGATTTTTGATGTCATGGGGTGTTCAGAACATCAAAAGGTTAGTCTTGTTGTTTACCGTTTTGAAGGTGAAGCTGATCAGTGGTGGTCGATGGTGAAAAATATAAGGGATAGTGATGAGATTTATGCTCTTGACTGGGATGAATTCAAAGGTATGTTTCTTGAGAAGTATTTTCCTAAGGCTGTTCGACTTAGGATGGAAAAGCAATTCTTGGAATTGAGGAAGAGGAAGACTCAGTGGCTGCCTATGAATAAAGGTTCACTCGATTGGAAAGGTATGCTCCAAACTTCATACGAGATCTTGATAGTAAAATAAACCGTTTTTACTCAGGGTTAAAGCCAAAGTATCGAAGGGCTTTAGCTTCTCGTGAGTTCAAAAGTTATGAAAAACTTGTTCGATGTGCGGAGAAGGTGGAAATGGAGTTTGCCGATGATCAGGTGTTCTATGACAAACAACAGAATAAGAGGTCTAGTTGGCAGGCAAATGGGAAGAATTCATCAAAGAAGGAAGGAGGTAAGAAAACCAAATATCCATCCTGTGAGAAGTGTGGTAAAATGCATCCTGGAGAATGTTTATCCAAGTCTGGTAAGTGCTTTTGGTGTGGTAAGTCTGGTCATATTGCTCGTAACTGTAAGGAAGATGATCAAGAAGTAAATGAAAAGCCAACGGTAAGATGTTTTAAGTGTAATGAAATGGGTCATTATGCAAACGAGTGTCCAACGAAGAACTCAACTAGGGGAATGCAGCCAGACTACAAGCAGAAAGGGGTGGTGAAATCCTTTGCAACAACTTCAGCAGATGTTGGGCCATCGAATGAAGTGGTATCAGCTCCAGGGAGCTCAGTATTTTTTGAAGATTGACTTGAGGTCGGGGTACCATCAGTTGAAAGTAAAAGAAGCAGACGTTCCGAAGACTGCGTTCCGTACTAGATATGGCCATTATGAATTTGTAGTTATGCCTTTTGGGTTAACCAATGCACCTGCTGTATTCATGGACCTTATGAATAAAATTTTCCATGAGTTCTTGGATAAGTTTGTGTTTGTGTTTTGAGGTTTGTGAAGAGGTTATGTGTGCCTTGTGATTCACTGTTGAAGAATGAGTTGTTTTTTCATCCTGGCAGTACTAAGATGTACAGAGGTCTGCGGGAGTATTACTGGTGGGATGGAATGAAAAGAGACATTGCTGATTTTACTGTGAAGTGTTTGACATGTCAACAGGTTAAAGCAGAGCGGCAGTTACTGAAAGGGATGCTTCATCCATTACTAGTGCCAGAGTGGAAATGGGAGAATATATCCATGGACTTTGTTGTGGGATTACCGAGGATATCTCGAGGTAATAATGAAATCTGGGTTATTGTTGATCTCTTGACCAAATCTGCTCATTTCCTTTCTATACGAGATACTTTCTCTCTAGATCAACTTTCACGTTTGTATCTTAAAGAGATAGTCAGGTTACATGGAGTTCCTCTCTCCATTGTATTGGATCGTGAACCCAGGTTTACTTCTAACTTTTGGAAAGGCCTTCAGAAGTGGTTGGGTACTGAATAAAATTTTTAGTACAGATTTTCATCCTCAATCAGATGGGCAGTCAGAACAAACAATTCAGACATTGGAGGATATGCTACAAGCTTGTTTGATGGATTATCAGGGAAGTTGGGACCAACATCTTTCTTTGGTTTAATTTTCTTATAATAATAGTTTTCATTCCAGTATACAGATGGCACCATTTCAGGCATTATATGGGAAGCGGTGTCGAACTCCAGCTTTCTGGGATGAAGTGGGTGAAAGGAAGCTGATGGGACCAGAATTGGTAGAAGAGATGGCAGAAAAAGTTCAGTTGATTCAGAAACACATGAGAACAACTCAGAGCAAGCAGAAGAGTTATGCGGATAACCGGAGGAAGGATCTATCTTTCGAGGTAGGTGATCATGTTTTTCTCAAGGTTTCTCCTTGGAAAAGTGTGATGAGATTTGCTAAGAAAGGAAAGCTGAGTCTAAGGTTTATTGGACCATATGAAATTCTGGAGAGAGTTGGATCAGTTGCATACCGGGTGGCTTTACCTCCGAGTTTATCTCAGGTACACAATGTTTTTCACGTTTCGATGTTGAGAAAGTATATGCCAGATCCATCTCATGTTTTGAGTCTAGAGGTAGTTCAGCTGGAAGAGAACCTATCTTATGAGGAACAACCGGTCCAGATTCTTGACCATAGGGAGCAAGTGTTACGGAATAAGGTGATTCATCAGGTAATGTTTTGTGGAAAAACCATGTGATTGAAGAGGCAACGTGGGAATCTGAAAATGCTATGAGGGATAAATACCCCCACTTATTTTGATAAGTGAATAAAATTGTGAGGACGCAATTCCCAAAAGGGGGGAAGGATGTAACATCCCAGGTAAATAAAGAATAAAGGATTTTCATATTTATTAATATTTACGAATTAAATATTAATTTTATTTTAAAGGGGTTGCTATGTTCGATAGCGTACTCGATACGCAACGTTGAGTTTCTTTGAAACTTACGTAGCACACTAGTAATAAAATAATATTATTTTAAATGTTAGTTAACAAGTAGCCGTTGTACTGGCGGGAATGGATAGAAATAACTAAAATATGATTGGATATGTTTTTAAATGTTTATATATTTAACCAATAAAAGATAAAGTCTTAAAATACGGAAAGAGTTCAATTTTAGGGCATATATACTCTAATTTTCACTAAAGGTTCACTTATCACCTTTTAATGGTGAACCGTCATTAAATATAGTTTTGATCACTCTTATACTTTATTTTGGACCAAATATAACTCTTCTTTAGAATCGGGACATCAAAATTTACATTGTGTAAATTTTTGGTACCTTTCTGATAAAGTTCATTTTTTTATGAATAGTGTAAAATGTTGTATTTTAATTCAAAACCTCTTTTTAATCTAAATTATTTATATGATTAGATTATTATTTTAATTGGTTTTAAAGTGAAATTAGAAAATATTTTTACCAGTTAATCCAATGGTGGTCATTGGAATCAATTTCACTTTGAAATTGGACTTAAACTGGTGTCAATCTTTTGATACTTATTGTTTCACAAAAACACGCTACTTGTCATGACAGCGGGAATTAATTATTAAATTAATTAATTTTGACTTATATGTTTTGAATTTTGTAAAATGGACTTCATTTTTGAATTCGGAATATCAAATATAGCTTAGAGTGGATTTTTGGTAATTTTCTGAAAAACTTCAATTTTTGATGAATAGTGAAACCACTAAGTGGTAATCAAGCAAACTGATTTTTCAGTTAAATGAAAGTTTACCACTAATGTGTATTGAATTTTGAAAATCCGACATACATGGTTTTCATTAAGAAGTAAAATGTGGTTCAATGAGATTAAAATAATTTTTTGGTGAATAGTAACTTTTTTTCATTAATCGCGATTAGAGGTAATTAGTGTAGTTTAAGGTAAAAATGGTATTATAAGAATGTGAAAACACCATGACACTTGTCCTACACCTATTGGGTGAGTCATGGCCGACCAAGACAAGCCATGGGACAACTTGGGGACCCCATGGAGCCACATTAGTTGGAAAATGACATTAATATATTTTTATTTAATGTTAAAGTGAAAATGACACTAACATAAATTGTTTTACTAAAATAATTTTTTAGTGGGGTTACACAAGTCCAAATTTTGATTATAAATATTCATTGGAAAGCTAAAAATATTTCATACATCATAGTATTTTGTTTATAATTTTTAGAAATTAAATAAATTAAATTATATATGACATAATAATGATGCAGTGATGACATCATTATTTGACGATTTAAATAAAAGGGAAAGATAATGAAAAATCTAAAACCTACACATTTCCAAAACCAATTGGATGAGTAGATTTGAAACCTTTCACACCTTATCCACGAATTATATCAATGTGGGACCTTTTAAAACCGAAACACATTTTCAAATAAAGTAATATTTCTTTACTTTCCAAAAGTGCCCCTCCTCTCCTCTTATAAAAGGCCCCCACCTCTACCTCATTTCACACAATTCTCAAGACTTTGGCTCGGCCAACCCCTGCCCAATTACTCTCTCCACATCCCTCTCCTCATCCTAGAGGATTCCCTTTGGGCATAATCCTTTCAAAGGAAGCCTTAAGGCTCAAATAAAAAGGGAGGTACACTTTTAAAGGTAATTCATTCTCTCTTGTTCATTTGTTTTATTTTGCTTCTCCAACCCTCTAAACTCTTTTTATTTACTTCTTTTGTAACAACACCAGTATCTTCAATATACTAGGATGTTTTTATAATATTTATTTGAGCTACACTCTCACACAACCACATCAAATGGTTAAAGAACATACAGTTTCCGTGGATGTCGAAATTCTGCCTCCCGAAACGATGATTGTTCAATACTCATTTAACACCTTAAAGGGTGGCCATTATGATGTCACTATTTTTATACATGATATATAATATGTTTATGTTTTCTTTAAGCTTCTGTATTTTTCATTTTTGGCATACCTTTATGGTTTCCATTATGGGTAAACACGATATCTTCATTTAAGGAAGTGCAGACTACCGCCCCCTAAAAGTGATCTGATTCGTTAATGCCATATGTGGGACGTGTAAAGGATGGATTTAAAGTTATTATATATGATGTTATACTGGAATTATAATATACCTCTATATCATTATTATTTCTTTCCATTAAAGTATGAGATAGAAATGAAAGTAGCGTTCATGCGTACGTACGGCTTATCGTCTCCATGAACGGTGCATTTCATTTCTTATCCCCAAATGTAATGTACTATTAAAATTACTTGTATATAATGTATATATATAATTAATGATATATCTAAATGATGAATATAATTCTGGAATTAAAATATAAATACCTCTCATTTAGTTTTAATTCCACTAATATGACAAAGAAATGAAAGTAGCGTTCATGCGTACGTACGGCTTACCGTCTCCATGAACGGTGCATTTCATTTCTTACCTCTAAATGATTATGTAATATTATAAATACATGTACATTCTGGATATATATGATATATATGATATCCAAATCAGGAATTTCATTCTGGATATAAAGAACTTTTGACCACATTAACAACATGTAATTGTAAGAAGTCAACTTTCGACTTAAGAACCAAATATTGACAAAACAAACATTATTAACATAAATGGTTACATAATGTTTATAACATGGCAATAAGTGATATAAAAAGAATAATGAAATTTAAAAAGGTTCTTAATCAAGTATAAATTAACTCAAGTTTATTATTAAGGACGTTAAAGAACGATCGAGTCAAGTCGGACCCAAGGTAAGGGACTTCGTCTCAATCTCCTTTCATTGAGGCATATTTCGTTTTATACACAACATTCTTTTATACGGTGTATAAACCCTTTGACTTTTACTTTTATACAAAAGGAATCTATTTCTACGAAGCATTTTACTAAATGACAAAAAGGAATGTTTTTTAACGTACGCGGTGACAACGACTTTTTCCGCCGCCGCGAGTATTATTTGGTCTTTGGCTTCCTCAACAAGCCGTATTGTTTTTAGAATAAAATAAATACCATATACTCTTTTATGTATTTTGGTATTGAAAATGGTTTTGATAAAGGATTCTATTATGTCAATATATTTATGTGATATCATGATTGAAATGTGGAAATGTTATCATTCCTTTATATTGGTTTTATGTTTTATGATTTTATACTGGTACTTGGACATTTTAACGGGTGGTTACGTTATAAACCATATGACGGGTGGTGCCGTGAATACCAGGACGGGTGGTTACGTTATAACCTCCAATGCATTGGGTATGGAAGTCGGCCGTATGGCTATTCCATTAAGTATGTATGGAAATTGGCCGTATGGCTATTCCATTAAGTGATATGTGTGGAAGTCGACCGTATGGTTACTCCACTTAAGTATGTTTATGTCCCAAGTTACCTTTATATATGTTATGTGTTCTTTATATGGGTTTTATGGTAATCCTTTGGTTACAAAAAGGTAAGTAATGATACTTTATTCAGTGAAGAGTTTTTATTACCTCATAAAGGTGAAAAGTATTACTTTGATAAAGTATACATGGTTTACTTGTTGTTTTGATAAACTAACAATTTTCATTCTTTGTGTATCCCTTACTGAGCTTCTTATGCTCACCCCAAGTTTTTTTTGAAATCTTTTTCACAGGACTTAATGTGGAATAGGGTCAAGGATGGGATCAAGGGAATGTCATGCTATATAAAACATGGAACTAGACATGTTTCTTTTAAGAGTTTTTTTATTATGAAAACTTAGTAGAAGTGAATACTTTGTAATCTTTTGAGATGTAATAGTTATGTTCTAATTCTCTAAAACTCTAAACCTGAAAATATCCTCAACGTGTAATCTTGTGATAACTCAAGATTAAGTAAGGTTTAAGGCTGGGGCCTTATAACATCACCTTAGAAAAAATACTAAACATAAACATCACTATAACAACATGCAAAATTCCAGGGGTAAGTACTGGGACCACCTAATTTTGATGATACCTTTTCATTTAAATTTTATGACTTGGATTCTCCACCTAAGAAAATCCAATGTCTAATCAATCTCGTACAACCCACACAAAAATTCCAAACTATGAGAGTCCCAATATCATAACAAAAAGTAAAAAACAAGTAATTATAAAATTTATAATTAATTTTTAAAAAATTAATTTTTAAAAAATTAATTTTAAATTATAATATTTACTAAAAACTCACCATGAGTCCAAAAATTGTCAATCCTTCAAGCAATAGGGTGTCGATCACCCATGAAACTCTTTTGAACATATATTAATCCAAACCTTCAGCACACTTCTCCACTTAAATCATTTAAAAAAATTAATTTTTAATAAAATACATATAAAATTCCATGGTGTTATGTACCTTCAATGAGTCAAGAAACGGAGATAGGAATATGCGATTACATGATGTCCTGTAGCTAAGAAGAACAAAATCTCCATAAATAACATTTATTTTCACAAGAATTTGGTAAAATATACATCAATATTAGACACAAATTAATATAAAATTAGATAGAAATAATTAAAAGAGGAGAGGAGTCGAAAAGAGGTTAAATCTCACCTTTAATTGCTATGAAAATACCCGAAGGATGGCTAAAATCAATGAATAACCAAGGGGGGATGAGAACTAGTCCCACTGGCTTTTGTGAACAAACAAGGAAGAGGGGTGGGGGTCACAACGTAATAACCCAAGGGGTTTAGTACTCTAAATATACCTAAATATCACAATCCCATTGACAAGCTAGTGGCTCACCTACTAGCCAGTGGCTGTATGATAATACAATCTAGACACTTAGCATCCTTCTATTGATCTTAAGAGAAATCTCAACACCAAATTAATGACATTATGTGTAATAAAACATGTTTGAGAGTTTCCATCCATCAAAAAAAATTGAAAATAAGTTTAAAATCTAACCCCTCTAATAATTAAAAAATAAAATTTTTAACAAAAAATTCAAGACTATATGGGTGAGGATTTTAAAAACTATCCCACCATAATAATTATATTCCTATAGAAGACTTAGTGGTCATATATCTAAACATTAGGACCCTCCTTTTTTATAAATTTAGATTCAAATCATCAAATTAAATCCTCAAACCCCAAACACACATTCAATGTGCATTTCCAAAAAAATGGTGTGCAAACTACCAAAACACATGTCAGTGCTGATTAATATCACTTAATTTCAAAGAAAACACTTAATTGATCCTGTATAGCCTGATAAATGATGGTATCATTATCCAATTATTCATAAATAATATGGTTGTCTTCATCATAGAGCTTAACCCACAAAGAACAATTTTTTACTAGGGATCCTCCTACAGCGTGAATTTTCTAGTAAAACACATTCCAATATATCTAATGAAATGATTAGGATGGTTCCCAAAAAATTGCACCTAGAAACACATGGGATAATCATTTGAATACTATCACCCCTCCTCATTTTTTTTCTAACTATACTAATTGAGTTTCAATCATCCATACAGATGGTTCCAAATACAACAGATTTCTCCAATGAAAGGACCTCAAAACACCCAAAACATTTATGTTGTGTTGAATATGAAGTTTTTTTCAACTCAACACATCCAATTATACATTAGATCACAATTCAAACCTCATCTATCCAATATTCATCATAAATTTTCAACTTACATCCCTGAAATATTACCTGAACACTACATGTTCTAGATTACCCTAATCCTAGAGGAAACCCATGATTGTCATGCTGGCTTAGAAAATTATACACAAATATTTGTTGAAATAACCATGGATTAATTATCCACTATTCCAAACCATTTTTTAATGCTTGTGACAGCACCAACACTTGTCTACCCTAAACTTATCACACTCACATCACCTCAATTCATTTTGATCATTATGTTTTTTCTTATACTCCATCCAGAATCATACCCAAATATACATATAGCTCTTTGGGTAGAGTATAAATGAACACATACGCATTTACTTACTTCCATCCCAATCCCAAAATGATATTCTAATGGCCAGTTTCTTGTACCCATGAACCCTCTCACATAAGGGTTACAAATTTATGACAGACATACCACTCCTTTAAAAAAAGAATATTTTTTTCATCTCATCACTGGATCAAAACCTCAATTTTTATGGACCATATCCTATTTATCACCAAACACAATGGTCTGATGTAGCTAAAACCACTCATTCTAGTGCACTAATATGAAAAACAATTCATCACTTGTTCCCAGCCCATGGGACATCTTCCTTGTAATCTTCCAAAACTAAGTTCATAATGAGGATCCCCAAAATCAAGTAATAATTGGTTCACTACCCACCTTATGGATTCAATTATACCACACCTCAAGCATAACCCAAGTAGGTTTATCCATAATTATATGCATACTTCTCATCATGATACATGACTATCACGACAAGCCTATGGAATCTTCATAATGAAAAAGGAGGCACTCTTCATTTTATCCATTACCTCTCCCACCATAACTTCACGTCTTATACATGTCTCCTCACTAATTTATAAACGAAGAAGAACCATATTTTACCTCACACACTACATCCGTCTCATTTATGTGAAACTGGAGTAAACTCATATACTATATGATTATAAAATCATAATTATGGTCATTTGAGTTTCACATCTTCAATATAGTCTAACCATAATCCATGGAATTTCAATTCCTCTCCTCTAAGTTCCCTAATCTATCCTCTTAAAATAATCACTTTATCTATTCCATAGTTAATCATATGAAGACTCAGTAAATTGTTTCATTCCAAAACCAAGAGCATCTTTACACTCTCTAATTGTAGTTTCAAAAGAACATATGTAAACCTTAAGGCAAGAAATAGAATTTTCTTAACCTCCAAATACATCCTTGTAATAAAAAACTACTAGAAATCAAGGTTCTCATCCCCTATGTAAGTTACTAGGTATCTCCATGCATATACCTTATAACTGGTTACAATGCCCGTGCACTATTCCCATAACCCAGAGAACCTAACAATTCTCCCACATATATGGCACTATCATGCTCAGGAGAAACCCTCATGTGGGTTACCCTTGAATGCCACATCTCATAAACACATCAAATATTCTGAGTTTCATCTCAAAGGTCTGTAGGATCTATCACATAGCCTATAGATCTTGTCTCAGGTAGGTCACAAACTATACGGCATCATACAAACTCCCATTTAGAACAAACCATGACATCTAACATGACAAACCAACCACTAATGGGTCTCATACATACACATTGATCAGAAACCTCATGAAAAGTCATTATCCTTCTAAGGAATTGGTTCCTATTAAACATCCACCTATGAGATTACTCCCTCAAGAATAAAAAACATGATGGTCATCATATATATATATATATATATGTGTGTGTGTGTGTGTGTGGGTGTTGTTAATAGCACATTAAATAAAAAACCTATTGAATAAAAACTCACATGGGGTAACCCATGTCCCAAACATTGAGAGACAGTGTCATCTTCATAATTTATCATCTCACTATAGATCTGTATAAACAATCATCAGAATGAAATATTGGATTATTGGTCCAACCGAGTAGAATAACACCAAGAACTTATATAGGAAAATGTTGTATGATATTTTTATGATACATAAAATAGATAGGTCTCTTTCATCAGTGGTATAATCAAACACTATAAGGCCTAAAATTCTTATGAATCCTATGAACATAACCATAATGCAAGAGAGGTCTCTTAAATTCATGGGTCAAGATTCAAAATCAATAACTGGCCTCTTTCTTTTAGAAAAAGAGCTAAATACAAGAAACAAATAATCTTTAAACATATATGCATCATATGATATGAAATCATAGAACTTTAACATCAAAATCCAAAACATCAATCCCACCAGTAGTAACCAAGACATCCTCCTGAAATTAGAGTTCAAGATGCACCAACTCGATATCCATGATAGGCTATGATACATTCCTATATCTAATGCTTACCACAAACCAAAATAGAAAAATAAAGGAAAACAAGGATCTAATTCAAATGTTTACCTTCTCATCCCAGATCACTTTGTACAGTAAACCGATCAGTGGTGCAACATGAACTTAGGTGTGCATACTTTTATTTTAGAGGCCTCCTACTAATAGCTGGGGTCTAAGGTGGTACTGTGAGGAAAATATTCCCCTTTATCATAGTGAGAAATAACAAATAAAATTACCAAACAATATCCAAAATAGAATAATTACCAGAGTTGATAGAATTATTAAAACATTAAAACAATAATAATATGAAATATATAATCACACATACATTCATATAAACTTTGTCACCACTTTGAAGGATCACATATAAAAAATAAAAATAGAAATAAAAAATGTATCTACTACAACATTAAACCATAACTAATCCAAATATCCATCTACATGATCAATATATATTTCTTGATTAAAGCCCATAACTTATCATAACCTAATCTTGAAACAAGTGAGGGATTATGGGGTACCCATGTTTAATATAAGACCAAGTAGGATGTGAGTACAAAACTCAACAGGGAACCACCAATGTGGTATTATTCATAATTTTAATGTTGTGATTTGCGAGTGTGGAATTATTTGAGAAATTAAATAGAAGATGAATATAAATTATAAATAATTGAACCAACTTTGATCATAGGTATGAAACATCAATCAAACATACATAAATCAACCAGTGGTTGAGTGTCTCTAAGAAAACTGTGATAATATTTCCAACCATAATAATGATCCATGGGTCTTTCACCTAAATATATATTGAAAACATCCCATTGGCTAAACTCATCCTGATATTCAATATAATGACCTGGGGAATGCCCCATCCGGGTACCATAACTAGAGGAATGCTATATTCTAGAATAAAAAGGTTCTATATAGATGACCCCCAACATTGTAGGGGACTTGAACAAACCCACAAAGACTCCACAAATCTCATAATATAACACATAGTAGGACCTATATTCTTCCCTAAACAAGTATAATCCTAACTCCACATCACTAGAATACCAAATAGTAGTATCACATACCTCCATACTCAAGGAGTGTTATTTCATCCTCACAGACCTCCCTACGAGGGGATATTTTTTTTTCAACTTGCACGAACTATTATGGAACTTTATGATACGAGTATAAAAAAATGCTCCAAGATCATAAACCATATAGAAATATAAACCATGTCCAAGGAGTGTTTTCAATTAATGATAAATGAACACCCCAAGAGAATTTTCAATACACATCACAGCCACCATAGGGTAATATGTCAATTCAAACATAACTAACTGAATTTTTATAGATATATGTTCATGATAACCTCATGATAATTTTTAATTTCAATTATAAAAATAAAAGGAAGAAAGGGCCAGATGAACACCTAAACCCACCAGAACTATCTATAACCCATCAGATACTATGAAATGTACTAGTTCTAAGTGAAACTTGTAACCATATATAACCATGTATCACCCACATTTACATGGTCTAAAAAGTATTGGGGAACCATCTTGGGTCCCATGGATCAATACATAAGTAGAGGCACCCTACTTGTGGTCCGCAATCTCAATTTGGTTTCATCTGTTATTTGGGTCATTATACTCACTCAACTAATTCACCATTACCATGGTATAACCACCTTGGAAATATGTCTCAATGGAAAGGATCACTCATCCAATAAACATGTCCACTAATCCTAGTGGCTCTTAGGTATCTCAGGGTTCATGTTATAACATTCTAGGGATAATCAATATTAAGGGAACTTATTTAAGGGTCACAAAATATCATATATATCAATTCATTTGATTAACACCCCTCCAGGGGTTTAAGTGTACACACATACCCCAAGCCTAGTCCTCAACAATTAATGGCCAAGGAATCAAGCTATTACACCAGGTCAATGGCGGCCTAGGAACTTCATTCATTTTATTATTATTTGGTGGACATAAAATTTTAACAATTTAATTTAATTTAAACTAAACTATATAGATATAAAAATAGTTCAATCATCTTAGTGGTGATACCACACATTGAAATGCATATAAATATCATGCATAAAGATAATGGTGAAGTTCAAGGACTACCTACCATTAAATAATCCTTTTTGTAAAAACCACATGGCTTGGTAGTTCCATATAAGCTTCAACAAGGTGAAAACAAGATCATCTAACTCACCAGGCCATGTCAACCCATGAAAGGACCTATCACAAACCACATGGTACAAAAAAATTAATTATAAAATTAAAAATTAATTAAACCATTTTATTTTTAGGGTGAATATTCACTAAAAACTAATGAGGAATTCAATGACCATTGATCCTTAGATCAAAAAGGTATTGTCCAATCTCGATAAACCCCACAACCAACACTGAGAAAAATACACAACACCCATCCAACATTAATTTTTTATTTTAAAAACACATTTAAGGGAGAAGTGAGAACCCTCACACCTTACCGGTTTCAACACTAAATGATACGATATATTTGTTAAAGAGCAATTTGTTTTGGTTGGAACGAATCTCCCAAAACAATATCCAAGGGATAGAATGTACCTGGGTGTCAGGTTAGTCTTTTAAGGTGCCTTCATATAGATGCACCAAGTCATCCCATGATTTTTTTGTATTCCTCCTTGTTGATCTTCCCCATGTTGATTCCTCTAAGAAAAATGCTGACATTCTTATCTATCAACTCTATTTTCCGTTTTGTAGTGGTCACTAGACGTGGTCTTATTTTCTTCGACGCCTTAATATCCAGAGCATACATTACCATTTCATCTAAATGCATGAAAGTATCCATGTGTTCTAGAATAGATGTTACTTGTCACTAAGGGACTTCATTGGATCCTGCCTTGTGCTACTGCCCAGGATCTTGCAGCCCCTTATGACCCATGGGAATGACAATAACTATCGCCTCATATCCTGCATCCACAAGGTCCTTGGATATGTCGGCCACCTCATTCTTGTCAAAACATTTTTTTTGTGTTTGAGGGGGTGATGCCAATAATTGTAGGAGCCTTCAGTGAGACAAATACACAACACATTCCACCACATACATCAATAAATAATATATTTTTGAAGTACACTAATAGAAAAATATATGCCTTAATGCACCTTGGATTAATCAATGAGGATCGGTAGTCAAACATCATTATGGGATGTTATATGGTGAGGAAGAATACAATACCTATCATGAAGGGGAGATTTCAATATCCTATGGTGATATCACCATCAATCCCTAACATAGAGACAACTGAAATTATAAATATGGAAGTTGAATTAGAGAGGTAGAAAAATGGTAGATTCTTACTTTGAATCTCTGTAATAACAACTTGAGAATGGAAAATAACAAAGGGCCAAGGGTGGAAGGTGACCTCGATCAGTTAGATCAAATGACCAAACAAAGAAGAGGAGGGGGAATTAATGATAAAAAACTAATGGGGTCAGAATTATAATTATTCTCCTAAAAATTATTACCAGTGAACCTATAATGGACCACTGTCTGGTCAGTTCTAGGCCACCAGCTTTTCGATGGGTATAGGTTTCTATAACCCAGTAGTGAAAACTTCCTCTTTCATTCTTCTGAGCACTAAAAGTGCCAAATGAAACCCACTTAACATATGAAAACATAAATTTTATGGTTTCTTACCCTAAAAAGGCATTCCTGATATAGGTTTAAAATCTGAGTTGTTTACTAATTCAAAAATTCAAATTTTCACAAAAAATTCATTAACTTGTGGGTGAAAATTATTACAAATGACCTAGTATGACTAGTGTATTCTCCAATATTATTATTCTATCATAAAATTATACCCTTATATAATTTTTACACAACACTAAAGCTTGGATATCCAATTTCAATCCAATATATCCTCAAAATATTGGGGATATTATTAAAAAAGTTTAACTTATTATAAATATCATTTATAATAATTTTTTAGAACCATTCCAATAATTATTATATAATGAATCCCATAGAAAAATCAATATATAAAGGATACATAAACCTACTCAAGACATTTTCATACCCAATCATGTTTTATATATGAGTGGATACTGATTTTTCTATGATCAATAGGTTTCCAAAAAATTATTTTGAAACATCATACCCCTAATACATCACTTATTCCATATAGATCCTTTTCATGTTATCTATCATGTAATGAATCCATGTTCTCATGATTGTTTTTCAACTGAGGCTCTTTATATATAATTATTTTAGTGAAAACATCAATATAATATTATTTAAACTTATTATAAGAATCAAAATCTTTTTATTGGATAGTTTCTCCATTCAACCACTTAGGAAGAGGCTTATCTAACTCATAGAGATGTTTTTCTTCCTTAAGAACAATTCATAAAATTATTCACTAGTTTAATAAGTTTCCTTCATTATTATTTTTCACTTCCAAAATTTTACACGGAATCATAGATTATGACACTGTAATTATCATCTAAAAGGAATGTTTTTGTTAGATAAACATCATGATTTGCAACCATTTCATGGTAACATTTAATAATTGTGATACCACTAAAATGATGGACCCTTTTATTTTTATGTAATATCAATTAGTGATACAATATAAATATTTCATCATCAATTATCTATGCTAATCTTGAATATATTCTTGATGCTCTGACCTAGATTATTCATGCATTACCTAAGACCGAGTGTCATAGGACCTCATCCATGCCTCCTAATAAACCAAAAGCTTCCATCAAGTGGTGAGAGTCTATGATTAATAATGAGGAGATGATAATCTCAATATTAGCAGCATAATTAAAAAATAAATATTAGAAACTATCATTCATAATCTAATAATAGAGTATGTATGTGTAATTACATCTAAAAGAAAACCACAACAAAATGTCATACACACATTCTATAAAAAATAAATATGAAATTCATATATCATACACATCAGGGTTCATCTCTCATTAAGAAATCAAATGATAATATAAAATAAAGAATATAAAATACACTAGAGGATCATTGAACCTTAATACTTACTATAATCATGACTCTAAATCCCATTGAGAAACTATATCTCAATCCCTTATGAAACCTATGTTTAGAGTTTTAATTAGAACAAACATCTTCATGTCTATTAGGGTACACAATATGGGTTTACAAAAAAATATCTATAGGGAACCACAATTGAGGGCCTTAAAATATTCTATGATATATCAATGTATACATCATAAAAATAAATGAAGAAAGAATACACACTATATAAAATAATATATATTGGGTCATTGTGTGCTAACCAAGATAACATGATACCCAAACCTCTATGGTATAATCACTTATTGTGAAACCAATATATCATACTATAGGGGATAGAAAGATAGAATATCATTTCTTAAACTAAATTTTAATTTAATGATAGATTATAAAGAAAATGTCAAATGGAATCCCAATTCTCTATTATTCAAACCATGGGTGCTGAAAAGGTTATATATGGTATTGTGCCCTTTTTCAATCGACAATGGGTATTAAAAATAATGTGGAATCCAACGATTTTTTTCTGATTTAACCACCTGAACTAAAATATAAATTATGTCCCTTTCTCTTAGTCTATCTGACCATAGGAATAAAATTTGATATTACTTCTTTTCTGATATGGAAGTATAAATATGAGTGACAAATGAAAATGTATTTTAGGTGATATGTACTTGGGAAATGTACCTCTACAACCCAGTTTCTAGGCCCCCATGTCAATATCTCCCACCGTACCTACATCAACATAGAGAAGGCAAACCAAATAAACATGGTCACATAATCCCATAATTTAGTCCTCTACTAGGAACTCACCCATACTTTGTTTCCCATACCCAATCTCATCAACTAGACACTAGTGAACCATGAAAGAACTCCATTACCAACATGAATCTCCTATCATTCCTCATTGGATAACCCTTCCATGTGAGAACCTATCATACAATGAAAGAAAAGGAAAATCTAATCGCATATCTATCTCTATCATTTGAAGACCACACTATGTTTTTTAAAACATATATTGCCTTAACAAAAAATAATAACGCATATCCATCACCTTAATAGTTCACTAAAATTCCATGGTCCTTACCCATTCTAATTATAATTAAATTACATAGTTCTTTTCCCATCATCACATGAAATCAATATAGTCAAAATGATAAAACCCATTTTTTTGTTAGTATATTTCACAATAATATTTGGTGCACCCATTTCAATGTCACATCCATCTTATGATGGTGCCCTTAGATTAAACCCATAATCATAAAACTCATGATAACCACTTTCAAGTGTCAACTTATTTTCAATTGAATGCGGTTATAAAACATTTACATATACAAAACCACATTTCCTCTGATTAAAATAAAGATATTAGAAAACTCAATTGATTCTTAATTAATCAAGGTAGATAATCGTGCACAATTATACCTTTAACACTACAATTTGGTCACAATCATTCCAAAACACCAAAAATCCCTTCTTAAAGGATAATTATATGATCTAGAAACTATATGAACAATTATTTTCTTATGGTATATGAAAAACATGCAAAATCATGAAATCATATTTAATAATTCAATATTTTACATACACAAAAGATGGATATGTATCATAGGGACCACCAAACTCATTATTCATGTTACCAATTTTTTAGTCACAATTACTCATCCTATTCCCTAGCTCGCACCAAAACTCATTTTCTATATAAAACCTCGTATTATACCGTAGTTCCCATATAAATAATTAAATATATTTTTAATTAATTTTTACATTTAATTCAAAGAGGAATAACTTCTAAAACAACACTGGGTATTATAGAGACACTGAAACCATGACCAAATACATATTTAATATCCATGGAATAGATTTTACATCACTATAAAAAATATAGATATGAATTAACACCCAAAAGGTTCCCAATTTAAAATGGAATTGGTGAAATTCCAATGAAATCCATCAGATGAGTTGCCTCTATCAAAATGGAGAGCCACAAGTTGTGCTCTTCCTAATTTGATATCCTCTAGAAACTTCATAGTGAATATCTATGTTTTAGGTATTATTCCATCATGATTTAGTGGAATCATACTTAAATCCCTAGGTAGAGATACCCAAAATCAATTAATGGGAAAGTGGAGGAGATAAGAGGAATGATAATGAATGATTAATTTGATCTAACACTAATTCACCTGGATTAAATGGAATGGGGGTGGGGGTCAATGGATGAATTTTACTATTTTGGGTCTAGGTGGAAGAGATTGAGGGAGGTTTATTTTATTTTAAATAGTTAAACAATGTAATTAATATATTAAAGAAAACAACATATGTTTATATTACATTGTGACTGTAGGCATCACAATGCAATGCATCAACTCAAGGTCACATTATATATTGATTATAAAAATCACAGTGAAACTATCTTTTATATAGAATAATTATATAATCAGAAATAGCCACAATGTATCTTGATGTTGTCCATATAGGTAAGCCCCTCATGTCCTGGTGTGATCAAACCTTTATCATCAAATTTTCAATTTCAAAACACATCATGATCACATACCCTAATTGGTATCATCATGTTCTATTAAATTTATTATTATAAAAAACCCAATGATCGATGGTATAACACATTAAATTAAAATTAAAATCCCACCCTTCTAGATAAAATACCCTTTTTACAGTCTGACATTCAACCTTCATCATAAATCACCTTATATTTTTCTCTATGAATCCTCTATTTGAGCTTAGATGTCCAAAAAACATGAATTATCTTCCAAATGTAAATCCAAGATCTCTCCTCCAATATGAATATCAAAATTTCAAAATTTACCATTGTTTGGATTCTTTAAAACCAAATTCATTTTCACTTCTACCATCACATAGTAGCAAAAGTCATTATAAAATTCCCATTGTATAACTTCTCATCTCATAGAATCCGTTAGAAACTTATCTAAAGTATAAATAAATCATTTGACACTTGATTATATCACTTATATGTGGGTTTGGATTGGTTTTAGGTATTATTACAAAGAAATCAACCTATATTACTAGTTTTCCTCTGAACTCTTAGTTTGATACTCAACATCCATCGATCATTTCCAGATGCACCTAATATAATTTACACATAATTGTATCTAATTACATAGGAAAATATCATCCAATCCTCCACTTACTAACTTATATCAATTACACCCAACCTCTCACACTAACTCACTGTCACCTTAACTTGATCATGTCATCTTGAACCTAGGATAAATCATGTGACCACAAAAAAATACACCTGAGTTTTATCTTTAAACTTAGTGAGATATAGTGAGAAAATATGCAATTAAAAAAATCATTCTATGTTTCTTATCTATGAGTATCGACTTATCGCCATTTGAGACTCTCCTGGATCATCATCAAATTCAACATAAATTATATTTCTCAAAGTACTATGTTTAATAAAAAACCATATCTAAATTTATAATCTAGTATTTACTAAGGAACCATATGGAAATTAGTCTTCTTGTACACCCGTATTCCATAAAAGATCCATGTCACCCGTCTACCAGTCTTACCACACCATTGACCATACCATTGTGAGGATTATACCTAAATGAATAAATAATATTCCTCCAAACAATGAAGTATATACATTATCATCCCATAATAACCATCATACATAATTTACAAACTCCACATATTACTAATTTCTATACTTAAAGAAAAAATATTATTGACATTCTTATCCCCAAGTGGAAACCCAAAATATCAATTTACACATACTTATGTTTCCATAAATTTAACCTTAATGATCACTATTTTTTTCAAAACTTTGGTTATACCATGTAATGAAAAAAATGGTGTTATCCACACTAGGTGAGTTAAATTATATTGTTTTCAAGAACTAAATTAACCATGAACAATTAATAATCATGTTCCGGGTTGTATAACCCTCACTCTCATGATATAATCATTAAGAAAATAAATTTCAACACTCATAACAAAAAAGATTTGAGTTTTTTGACACCTCAAATCCTTAATAATCTCATTAGTAATTTACCCATTCTACAATATGAATATGATACATTACATTTATGATCACACCCCAAGTGTGAACCCTTACTAAAACTCACAGAAGTCCCATTCCTTATCTTCAATAAGTAAGATACTAAAGGGTACTGAACACTATTAAGAAAATCACTACATCTATTGGGTTTTCATAATTTCCCATTAGTTCATAATGGAACTAAAACATGGTATTTGATAACACTCAATAGGCTAAATAGGAATCACATGTAACCAATATAAAATCACCCCTTTTATTAGAAATCCTCCTCAAAAGTTCACACCATCACCTACTCTTTTAATCCACGGAAATAGTGAATTTATAAAGAACCCACTCACAAGTTATTTTCTACTAACCAACCCACTAATCTTCCATGTATAAATAGAAACACTCCCATACTACCCTTTATATTTGAAAAATCGTGCTTTAATGAGTAACATCTCATTGAACCTAGGCTCACATTATTAATCTATTATCTGTGTATTCATTTCAAATCAGAAAAAATTACATGAAACATTCTCAGTGCTTTATTTATCATGAACATTGGCCATATCAATATTTTACATGACTCAGACCACTGGAACCCCGTCTAGAATGATAGTAAGTTAAGGGTATACCATATACCATCTTCCAACATACCAAGGGCTAGTGACTAACACCGAGTAGGCATATCAAAAATGATAGGATACCTTAGCCTAATGAAAATGTAAAAAAACACACAAAGTTACATATGATATAAGAATAAATACTATAAAAAATCAACTACCATATATAAAACATGAAACAAAATCTATGATACCTAAAGGAATAAAATGTTCATAAATCATAATGTCAATAATGGGGAAAATAAATTCCCAAAAAACAAAAAGGGAAACCAGTATAAAACAACTAAGATGATGGTATCTCCATAATAAACCAGGATTAGACCTGAATTTCCTCAACTAGTATCAATTTTGGGTACAAATAAGATCATGGTCCACCAACACCAAGTCCACTGAGATCGCCACCAAACTATTCTTCATTTGTATAAGATGAAACATGTGGAAGAGAAATACGAATGGAGTGGTGAGTATATACATACCTATAAGTATAATATAAAAATAAAAAAAGGATAAAATATATAAATAATCAATATATCAATAAACATAAAGGTGAGGGTTAACCCCAATATCCTAAATGTATAGAACCAAAGACACAGAGGAATGTCTCACTATACATAAACCTGTCTTAGAATAAACAACCTTAGAAATAATCCAAATTATCCAAACTTCCCAAATTTTCATCCCAAATCCCATATCAAAATCTATAGTTGGTTACCCAGATCTTCAAAAATATAATCTTCTATTGATGGTGTGTCCAACCATGGTGAATGTCCTATAAGTTTTCAAGAAGAACACATTAGACAAAGGAATAACTGACTCCATGGATAGAGGAACCATGCCATGAAAATAAGGGGGAGTACTAAAATTTAAGAAATATATGAGTGAATCAAAACCTATAAATAATTCTCTTCCATGAGTGTTCTTAACTCAATTTCTAGTGTTATCATTTCTCTTCATTCCAGTCAACAACCATGTTGAGATAAGGAACTAAACAACCAAAAACACATCATGTATCACCTCTAATGATGATGAGGGATGTTACACTACATTATATGTAGAAACAAACATGGTATGGAATACCCATGTCACTAAATTTGTGTCTTGGGAAGAATCATACGAAAAACCCTAAGGCTAAAATAGTACACAATGTGTAGCATAGGGGTACACTATGTGTATCCCCTCAGGAAAATTATAAGAATGTAATTCTATCCAAATGGTGTATACAATTCAACCTACATGGTGTGTATGATGGAACACATGGTGTTTGGGACTCCTTTGCAAAGTTTTCATGTACCAAAACACATCTAATAATGTGGTTTTTTGTTACACAGTGTATGGGGGTCTGACGTTGCATGTGATTCCAAAAAGCTAGATGGCCATGTTTGATTACCCACACAGATCGATCTTGCACATATAAAAGTAACTAAATGTTTTTCTCACATATAATACAAGGTTTTTTACTCAATGTCACATAAAATTTTACAATTATGAATACTGGTAACCCTAACCACCACTAATAGGATAATACACAAAGTTGGGATCTAGATAACAAAATGTGTGATTAGAACATCAAGATCCAATATCGATAGACTATCATAAATAACCTCATTATCACTAATGACACCTATAATAAATATAAAATAATTTAAAATTTCCTTTTCCATCACTATCATGCCTGTTGATATCATTTTTTAGTCACCCTTAACTAAAAAGCAATTCCCAATCCCTTCAACCGTATGACCTATATTCACAAAACCAATAATACATCCGAATACTTGTAACCAAAACTCCATATACCCTCTATTTCAAATCTAAAATCCTGAAAAATACATTTCTTTGCTAATATGATTATATTTTTGTACTACAAACATAAAATTTGGTTATATTCCATTCCATGTCAATTTCATTAATGAACTGGTCATTTCTATAGGTAGGGGTTAAATTATGTAGAATAAAAAGACAAAATATGGGGAGAAAGAGGAATTTTAGTGGCTGGAACAATGATTTGACCATCACTCATCTATAATTGATCTTCTAATGGAAAATAAAATATAAATAATCATTAATTTTAGAAAATAATTGAATGAATTTGGCTACTTTAGGTATATTTAATCATGTAAACATAATAAAATCATACAATTGACATATGAATATTATGAAATAGAGCATTAAATCAAAGGAAAGATATCTACCTAAAATATTATATCATTATTGGTGATGATTCTGTCCACGTAGAGTCCATTGGCAATAATGATATGTTTATTGACTCACTAGATCCATGGATCTCCCTCTCTTATATATCTCTCATGCTTGGGTTTATAGAGGGAGACCATGGTAATGAGGATTAAGGTTAAATTAATAGTAATTATAAATGTTTAATATATATAATCAATAAATTAAAGAATTATTTATTTAGATTAATTAATTAACTTTAACCCTTAATCATCCTCCCTTAGGGGCCCCAGATATGAATAAGGATTATACCATCATAGTGTAAAATCATTTTTTTTATGAAAACATTCTTTCAGGTTTTGTGTGAGGAATGAAAATAATATACTACTTTTAATATATTATTTTCAAGGATTCACGATGCCAGAATTATTGAAATGGATCAGTGAACAACCTTAGAAATATTTTTATAAAATATGTAAAACATTGTGGTATAAAAATATGATGAGGTCTTACATAAGTTCCCAGAATAACATAACATATGAACCTATGGTATACAAAACATTTATGTTTCCACTCTTTTGAATACTTAATAACCACCAAGAACTTTGAGAAGGTACCACCTTTCTTGCTTTATAGCTCTCCCCAATCTATAATGTTTGAAAGTTATTATGCAATATGTATAACTATGAGGGAAATGCAAGTTGGAAATAAGAACTTCCTACCCTATGAAGAGTATTAAATGAATCAATAAACCTCATTGATATCTTTCTACCCCAATGAAATATACAAAAATTGCATCATGAAGATACCGTCAAGAATATATGATCTTTATCCTCAAACACATAAGGAATTCATCCATGATTTGTATTTAAATTCTAATGGGTCTTAACTATCCTCATACAACCTTGGATCATTGGAACCTTCTCTACTTCTTCCCACATTATCTTTGGTAACATCATTTACGACTATCTAATAACCATATAGTCTTGGTGTGACATACATGGTTTATCGTAAAGGGCCTAGAAATGTTCCATTCCAATAGAGGAGTGAAAATTATTAATTTTAAAAATACACTAATTTTAATTGATCCTTATAGATCGAGTTGAACTCTACCACAAAATCATTCAACATATCCTCAAGATCCTAAAATTTTACTCCATATAAACATTTTTATGGAGATGAAACATTTTAGTCATCAATAATTGAGTCTTTAATACCTCATGAAAGATCATCTATATCTAGAATGTGAAACAATATTCATGATAAGGGAATATCATATTGGGTATCCCCTAAAACATGACAATTTAATCTATATACGAATATCCCAATATCACTACTAAAATTTTATCCTGGATATGAAGGAAGCTTGCTTAATTGGTTAGTCGATCGATGAACACAAAGATAACATTATGACCTCTCATCCATCATGAAAGTACCACTATAAATTCTATTAATATTATACCCCATTTACACTCTAGAACCTCATGGGGTTATGAAAATCTCACTAGGACATGCTGCATTGATTTCACCTATTAATAATTGAGGAACCATGAGATAAACTCAATAACACTCCACTTCATACCTGGATACCAAAATAGAAACTTTAGGCCTTAGGTAATCTTAATACCTCTAAGATATACCAACAAGGGGAAAGTGTGGGACACCCTTAAGACCACCTTAGATAATACAACTAGGACCATTTTCCTCCCCTAATAGCGGATGTGATGTTTCATACATTCATAAAATACATTTGGAACATCAACTTATGATATAAATTCATATAGGATCATGTAACTGATGTGTCCCAATATAGATTACCTCATGAATTAAAGAGGTAAAGGGTTCACCACATTCTATTATAAATAGATAACATCTCCCTCAACCATCAAAGACAACTATATCTAAACCAACTACTTAGTTTCCTTCTCTAAAAACTAATCTTGGAATTTTCTAATAAGGTAATCAACAACCATGTTACTATTTCATGGGGTATAGAAAATTTTAAAGTCATAGTTCAATATATACTCTAACCCAATCCTCTACCTTAGGTTAAGATCTTGCTGAGTAAAGATGCACCTGAGGATCTTATATTACATGTATACTATGATCTTCTCACCAAGAAAGTAATATATCTATTTATTTAAGGATAACATTAACATTTCTCAGTCCGAATCATGTGTCTAATAACTCTACTATGGAGTTCTCAACTATAAAGAGTTATAAGCAACGATTTCCTCACACTTCATCAACACAAAACCAACACCATATCTAGAGGAATTGGTTAATACCTTGTACTTAAATAATTCCTTAGGAAGAATTAGTACAAGATAACTCACCAATATCAACTTTATCTCCTTCATATTTTTCTGGAAGTTCTCAGAAAAAAATTAAGGGCTACCCCTTTCAGGTAAGGGTAGTCATGTGAGTTATAATACTAGAAAATTATTTCATAAATATCTGACAGTATCTTAAAATTTCATGTAAATATAGTAAATAAAACACACTCTTGAGTTGATCATAATAAATAAATTGATTTATATTATTTGGGTCCACAACTACACTACCCTCTAAGATATCATTCCCTAAGAAGTAGACTACCCAAATCTATAACTAGAACATCAAGAGCATTCCATACAACTGATGATCTTAGAATAAGTCCAATAAAATCCTAAGATGCTCAATGTTCTTAACCTTTGATGATAAGTAGAAAATGATTTCATTGATGAAGGAATTCATAAACATGTCTATGAAAGAATGAAATATTTGATTCATGGGGCCCATGATCACATTCAAGAATTGTTCATATCAAAGGGAATATTTATAAACTCATAATTTCTATAGATACACTTGAATATTGTCTTTAGGTAATAATATCAATATTCAAAATATAATTATCTATATCTTGTTGGTTAAAGAGGTCAGTGATCATCTATAGTGTGCATTTATTATTGATCATTACCTTGTTCAGGTGGTGATATTTAACACAAAGGCTCAAGCCCTTATTCACCATCATGGTGAACAACACTAGAGATGTTTAGAGGGACATATTAGGTCTCATGAAACCCTTATCCATAAGTTCCTCCAATGGAAAAATCATATATCTAATCTTAGATATGACCATATGATATTATACTAAAGTTATAAAAGGGTTCCCAGGGTGTGGAGTAATACATAAATCGATCTTATGAAAAGGGTGAAATCTAGGTACATCCTAAAAAGAATTACATATAGTCTTATTAGTCTATATAAAAATAAAAATTTAAATAATTTTACATACTAAAATATAATCTATCCAAAAAATGGGTAACCACATAAATCATACCATACATAAGCGTTATACTCCTTAACTAATGGTTCACTCATCCTTAAAAGAAAACCTCAATAAATTAACTCAGAAAAATATAACTATCTATTATTAGAAGTGAATCTTATCATAGACTAATTATAACCAGTTCATACCAAGTATGAAATCATAAGGATTTATTCGGGTCACTATAAAGTCCCAGAATAACCTCTCTAAAAAAAGAGAATTCTAACATCATTAGAATATATGGGTGAGTGTGTGGTCATTTTCATTGGGATTATCTAGACTCATAAGTTAGGCTCAGGGATTTACTAATATTTACAGTTCATGAACTAATGATGTAGTGATAAAGGAATCACACATTATTGTATTTTTGAGTATAGGATCTCATGTATAGGATATATAGATAGTACCTCAAATCATGCCAGGTGATGCTGAGTTAGAACCCTCCACCACTTGTGTTTTATCATTCCTATATCTTCCAAATATCTAGGATTGGAATGGAAAACCTGGGATAGGTGATGGTGGTAGAGTATTTTATTGACATCAATATCTAGCTCTTCCTTCTGGTGCACCAAAAAATCATCTTCTATAATCGCCTCCCTAAGCACTAACCTATCCACCAGGAGGAAGTCCCTAATTGTTTCACTACCGATTATATAGGGGGTCTGTCTACTACCCGACTAAACTATATGAATATTAGGTTGGGAATTAAAAAGAATTATGATTTCTTCCTCTATAGGTGTAGAAAATACTACTTCCTGGAAGATAAAATCCTCTAAGATATTCCCATTTTGTTGATCCCTTGGATTGGGAATGTGAATGTGTATTAACCATGAATTATGATCCAAACTTCTGTCATTGATAGAAACTTTTTGATGACTCTTCACCTAGATGTCTACACTGAAAATTTATTACTCAATATCCCTCTACCATGAATATCTTCATCATCATGTATCTCTCCATAACCCCAATGTATGTGGAGTTTTATAGATAAATTACATCAACTCAGATGTATCTATAAAGTTTTCCCATTAAGGAATTTGTTGTGGATCATATTGGGAGATTACCTCATGATACTAGTGAATGTAGATGCATTATATTCAACAAAAATACTACCATGGTCAAAATACAATAGCTCATGGATGTATACATATCTCAATCATATCCTAGTAATACTATTTATGAAAGAGGTGATTTAACTCTAAACATGGTTGATTCACCTCATCATGGGCAATGATGTTCAAGGTCCACCATATACCTATTATTATATGATTAATGTTGAATAATAACACCACAATTTGATCTATTGGTGTGTGAACCATGAGAAAAATCTAAGTTACCATCTCCTTCCAATCCTCCTCTACCTGAAGATCAAGATCACCAATGACCCTTTGAAGAAATATCATTGAAACTCACAATGTGTACTCTACCTACATGTATCCTTATCCTAACCTATATGTATCATAAAATATTAAATAAGTGGGGGGATTTGAGCTTGAAAATCCAAATATGGGTCTTTTCACTACATAATGTGAAGAGTCACTACACTCAGAATGCCCAGTGAGGGAATCTCCGGATCTGGATCCACAATATAAGCCTCATCACTCCATTTATTTATAATACAATTGTCAATAACTGGCACATGCACATCACAAACTGACCTCAATATCCAATCAATATTTCTGTGTGGAGGAATCTTGTGGTTAATAGGATAGAACAGAATCATTAAAAAATATTCAGGGATATGACCCAAGAATGACCCAAAAAATAAACTTATATCCCCTCTATGATGCATGTACCATTTTTACCAATAATTGGTTCATCAGAGTTCCAGGTGTACAATTAAGTTATCAAGCTACTAGTGAATTCTTAAATTGGTTTTCAACCCAACATTATATTCCCCAGCATGAATGCTAAAATCAAGACCCCTTAACATTATTTCCCTGAGTTCCGAAACCAATCATCACATGACACGAAAATACGAACTATATCCCAATGATATAACCATTATGATACCTCTCTTACATGATCGAATCCATTAGGATCCCACCTGTTCTAATAGTAAGATGAATGTGCTAACCCAATATCACTTACAATTAGCCAGAGGATCCTGACTAGCACTGAGTAGGTATATCAAACATTTTGGGTGACTTTATCCTAATGAACCTATAAAAAAACACACATATCAACATAAAACATAATAATTCAGTCTAGAATATAAAACAAACATTAATATATAATGCATTTGATGAGTTATAACAACCATAAAAGAATAAAAATTGCATAAAACAATATATAAAAAGGGAACTAATATATTCCAAACAAACCCAATGGTAAACTAACATAAAGAAACTGGGGAGAATGGATCTCCATAATTAACTAGTGGTAGTCAAAAACTTATTCTATTATTATCGCCTATAGGTACCACTAATATCCTACCCCAATAACATCATATCCATTGAGATCACTACTAGACTATTTTTTACCTTCATAATATATAACACATGATCGTGATACACCCATATATTGGAGAGTATATACATACCAAATTGGAAACCACAAAAACAATAAATGTTAAAATTTGGAAAGACTCTTTAGCTCCAAAACCAAAAATGTGTGTGGGAAACTATATTTGGTAAAAGTTGATTACCCATGACATAGAGTAATGTATCTCCATGCACAACCCATCGATAGAATAAACAACCAAAATAAGTAATCCATTAATCCAAACTAACAATATTGAAAACCCACATAACCTATTAGAATCTATTGTAGGGGACCTGGGACTTAATAAAGGATAGTATTTGATTGGGGGAGTAACCAAACCTAGTGGGGGACTTGCACCTCATTAATCAAAACACATCAGATGGATAGAGGACCAGCACCTTGAGAATGTGGTAGAGTACAAAACTATCAGAAGAATGCAGGGGACCCATTTCTTATCACTAACATTTTACTAGTGGAGTTTTTAACCATGTGAATACTTTGATCATCACACTAAATCCCAGTCGATGGATTTTACATGATAGTAAACTAAACTAGACAAACCACTTCACATATTTCCTATTATACTAAATACATATGTACCATTGATTTCTATATGAAAAAATGATCAAGATGGACTACCTATGTCTAAATTGGAGTTCCAAATAGAAACATATAAAAATACAATAAGGTTAGAACAATACATGTCATGTACTCTAGGGGTACACAATATATATCCTCTCGCGAGATGTTTGTTTATGTACTTGCATCCAAATGGAATGTAAAATTTGACCTTTATAACATGTATTATTTATTAAATAGAATATGAGACTCCTCAGGGTGCTTGGTGTGTGAGACTAAATGAACAGATGGGAATGTACTAATACTCAAAGAGGTTGATATTGTAAATGTATGAGTAACTCCAATTTATTATCTTTAATACTAAATGATGTGTGACTCAGATTCGCATGATTTGTGATACTTATGAAGACATGGAACCCTTTTAACTAATAAAAAGATGGTACATGTTGTGTTTATTTGGATCACTTGTATTTTATCATTTCATTGGTATCAAGATTCTATATTTCTCTAGAAACTACCCTGTCATCACTGATCTCACCTATAATGATAACCTAAACACCAGTAAATCCCTCACTTGTTTCTTTTGTACCTCTGGAGATTATTTTTCGTATTTTACATCACCAAAAATGGTTTTTTTATTCATTTGTACATATGGGTAAATTTTAAAATGATGATACTGCTTTAGAATCCATGAAACCACAACTCTATAGACCCAATGTCACTAATATAAAATAATAATACATAATTTTCACCTCTAGAAGGGTTATATGTTTCCTTAAGAAACCAAAAATATAGTTCATCACCATTTTTTGGTTGATTTCATGAAATCGTTGGGTGTTACAATCACTGATAGTGAAATCAAGAAGACTAGAAAGACTAGATCCAAGGAAAATGAGGGTTTTTAGTGGTTAGCGTGATTTTATTACTATCACTCATCAGGAATATATCAAATAATGATGAAGAATGTAATGAGAATCATAAATTTCAGGAAATAATTTAATGAATGTAACTATTTTAGGGATATAAATTTATTTAAATAAAACAAAATCATAAATTTGACATAAGAATCATATGAAGTTGAGTTAGATATTAAAGAAAAATGCCCTTCTTGAATGATTGGATCATTTATTAGAGATGATTCCATCAACACTGATTCCATTTGTGATCTCTGATGAAGAATACAATCATAGTCTCACCAGGTCTCAAGATACCCCCCATATCTCTATTTATCTAGGTTTTATGAATTCTAACTCTATAAAGAGGTATTAAGGGTTAATAAATATGGATTATCTAGGTTTTGAAAATATAATAAATGAATTAATTATTTATAAAATTTAGTTAATTTCTACCCCTAACAGTCTGCCCCAATTGACCTAATATTTGAAAACAAATATTCCTTCCTTAGTGTAAACCACATATTTCAGACATAACTAAGGCATAAGATTTCCCATATTAGGAAATATTTATGTGTAAATGGTACTTTACCACATTCATTCCACATGAACTCTAAATAATATATTTTTATCAAGGATTAATGATGATAGTATTACATAAACAACTAAGTGAAAAACCATAAAAATATTATTTAAAATATTTAAAAGGCGGGGGCATAAAAATTTGGTTTACTACAACAATTACAAAAAAAATCCATGATCACAAATCATTAAGAAGTCATTTAAATCTATGAACCATTTATCCATGCTCAAATCACTTTATACCTGACTGACTAGGATTACCTTTTACTATCTTATAGAAATCTACAACTGGATTCCACTTGGAAGGGAATTTATTTGATCCAATTTTTGAACATGAACAAGATAAAATAATCACTATAGATTATTTATATATCAATGGCCTATAACATCCCACATTACTATATATACCCACATAAGGGAATCTATCACATCAAGGAAAACTTTTCCCTTTCTAAACCACATCTTAAGCATACCCTGCCACTATCAATCAATACCCAACACATCAAAAGGATGAACCTACCAACTCTATGGTGTCATATATGAAGTTCTTCTATTGATTATATCATTATAATAAAATATTATCATAAATAAACCAATATAATTGCTTTTGGTTAATTAATACACCACCAATAAGTTAGTTTAGAAATTATTGAATACATATTTGTTGAAATTATAATTATTAAAATCCATCAAAAAAAATAATTTCTTAAATTTTTACTTTTTTCATTTTAAGAAAATATTTTCCCAACAATTTTTTTAACTATTTTAAAATCACAAGTTTTCATAAGTATTTCCATAAATGTTTTTCTGCCAAAATTGACGCATGAACACATGCCTATTTCCACTCTAGGTCAATATGATACAAATAAATAAAAAAACCCAAAATAGTATACATGAAGAAATATATTAATTGTAATAGTGATGACCAAAAAAGCCATTCCCACAGCCCTGATAACTCAAAATTTTAATAGACAGGTGTTCATAAATTACAATCTCAATGTCCTCCCAAGATATGATATATCTTATCTCAGACTACCCCATCCCAAATGGTAATAAAACCAAAAACTGATATGATCCCATTTTATAAAGCCACATTCGAGATCATTGATGTTCCCCATCATCACACTATCAAATTCAATGATAAACACACATTATATACTAGATTTAATACCAAATGAGATATTCCTTAAAAAAAACAAACAAGTTACTGAAAATTTATAAGTTTAAAATTGCATATGAAAATTTAAATGAACCCAAAACCTAAAGGTTTTGTGTATTTGGAGATTAGCTATATTAATTTCTATATTCCATATTAGATATTCAACATCTCTAAAAAATAAACATCCCACATACTACCCTTCAATTCATTATACATCATAATTTTCTTGATCACATAGGGATTGAAATGTAATAAAGGGTGAGAAAAAATTCTCATTAAAGGAAAACATAAGTGATAAAAATCTAATATCATATATGAGCATAATATGAACATGTGTGAATGAGAACATAATAAAAATGAAATGACATAAGATAAGAGAATCATAGAAAATAAAACATAGATAATATATCATTACTCACCCCAAAAATATATTTTCATAAGTAATGAGTCAGAAGTCAATAATCTTGAGCCGTAATAACATAACATATGTTTAAGAATATAGAATAATAGTGTGGAACAAACATAAGCATATAAATAATAACATATTTCAAGGTTAACCACTAATACATTAAATTCATAATAGATTTGGTTAACCACCGATCCATAACACTAAATTCTTCGATAAACAACTTATATCCCATAACAATTGGGACTTGAGATAACCACCCATATCCCATAACCTTTTATACTTGGGAAGACCACCAACACCCCCTAAAGTTTTATACATTAGCTACCCACCCATGACCCCTAACATTTCCTCTATTTTTATTTATTACGATGATGCATTAATAAAATTTATAAACCATACATTAAATGATATTTATATAGATGAAAAACTACTCTTACGACAACATTATTATTTTTCTTTGAAAAATGATAATGAATATCCTTTTCTTTTGATATCTACTTTTTTGAAATAAAAAATATATTAAAAAATGCGAATTGAAATTGACTAGAAAATACATGAAATATTGTAAAAGAATCATGATAAATAAAAATGAAAAATAAATGTGAGAAAATAATTACATTTATAAAATGTTTAAAAAGAGATTCATTTCATACTTTTGTAATGAACGTCAAAAAATGACTCGTGTGAAAAAATATAAATATATTTTCAGAAATTTCTATATAAATTACTATATAGTGGAAATTAACCTTAAGAAATAGTTTATGTATAGAGAAAAAAATTATTGAAACAATATAATATATATGGATAAGTAGGAGAAAAATTCAAAATTCTAAATCAGAGATAATTTTGGGTCCACTTATAAGCATCCTTTTGGTTGAATTGTGAACCAAAGGAAAGTGAATTGACAAAATGACATATAAAACCCTATAAATAACTAAAATAGAATAAAATAGATGGGATTTAAGAGATAATGAACAAATAAATTCCTATAATGGGAATCTAATAAAAAATTTATCCATTTATAATATATATTTGAAAAGAAACCCTTACATATTTAGTAACCAGTGAAACAAAATACCTTTAAAGAGAGATCCTTAGATGTATTTGTAAATACCTTTAAATTCACAAAATAAGACTAGATAATTTATTCATGAAAATAATATACACCACAAAAAAATATAACAAGCACGAAATAATAATAATATCTGAAGGAAGGATAAATTGAGAAGAGGAAACCTTACCCAAGACTTATGTTCCTCCAGATGCATTATAACTCCATAAAATAATTTAATACCCTCTTGGAGAGCCTCTTGGAAGTGTGGTATTTGGGATTACTTCTTGGAACATGATCATTCTAAATGTGATATAGTCTTATGAGGGGAAGAATATGGGTAAGGATTCAAGAGAAATTCTATGGAAAGTGTTTATTGATGTGGGAAGAGAATCTATTCTTTTATAGATGAGAAGAGAAACATTTTTGTAAATACACATTTATTATTACAAAATTAATTCCATATTCATGTAAAGTGGATCCAAAATTGAAAATTAAATAAGATATTATATAACTTCCATTATTCTATTATATACCCTTTTAAGGATCTTTTTTTAATATTTTGTGACCATATCCATTAACATTTCTTTTATGTTATTTTAGCTTTTACCGTGATAAGTAAATTTTACCTAGGTAACTTATCTTTGTGAACAAAAATGATGTTGGTATTTTAAAAAATTCTGACAATGATGGTTCCAAATATTAAATCAACTTATTTATATTCAATTTCTTAAATTAATAAAAATTTATTCTAAAGTAATAATTTAAAACACATAAAAATGATTTTCTAAGAAATATATTTTTAAGAATAAATATGAATTTGGGCCAAATATTTTAAATAGTATTGATTTATATGATATTTATTGATTTTTTATTAAAAAAATTAGAGTAATGTGACTTTAAAACTATTATAAAATAGATTCGACTTCTATGAATACTTAATTAAAGGAAAAAAGAACAAAAATTAGTTTTAAAAAAAGGAAATATAACTTAGGCTCCAAAATGTCTAACAGAGGCTTCTAAATTCAAAAACATACTTTTAAAATAATTACTTAACTCCTTATATTTAAATATTGAGAAAAATGGTTCATAATTTTTTATTCATTATTATATAATTATTAATCTATAAAAGTGGCAGTATTTGTAAAAACATTTTATTTACTATTCACTAAAAAATCAATCTTTTTAGAAAAATACTATAAATTTACATGAATACAATTTTGACTTAATAAATAAAATAAATATTTTAAAATTTTTAATTTATATTCTAAAATTTGTGAATATATTTTTTATATATAAATATGAATAAAATGATTTTTTAAAAAATGGTTTTGTAAAATTTAAGTGTTCATAATTTATATAAATTAATAATTAAATGAGTTTTAATCTATTTTTATTACATTGAAACAGTTTAATAGAATAATCCTTTAAAATTTATCGAGTTAAAAAATACGACAGACTTTAAAAATAGTTTTTTGTGGAATAACCCACTTTATGATTTCGTGATTTTAATCATATCCCTTTAAAATAAATTACTTATCTTTTAGACATTATGTTTTCATAAATTCATTGGTACTAGACACACCAAATCATTATTTTTAAAAAATTTAATACATATGGAATTTAAATACCCTTTTTGTTATAATAAATCGTTTTAATTTATTAATATCTTTTTATTTACTTGTAGTTTTATTATTCTGGTAATTTTCTTGTTGGTGTTTTAAAATATATTTATATAATGTATTAATGTTTATATTTAATTTTATTAAAATATACTAGGATTAATTTTGGTTTTTTTGGAGAGCGATGAAAGCTATTAAATATAGTATTTGTTTAGGGAAAATACTAACTATAATCTTGGAGTGTTATTTTTCACTCTCCCCCTAAAACAATTATGTCCTTGCAATTTTAATTATCACTCACTAATGAAAATAGCTAATGGTATCCCTATGAAATAAATTACCCAAGATATAATTTCAACTAGGTTACCAAACTCACTATCTTAAACAATATGAAACTCATATTTTTTTGATATAGGACACATATCCCCAATACTGAGTTTCTTACTCAAGTTTTTAAGCTGAATACCTATCATTAATTTGTATTAAGATCCATTTAGTTAAAGTAATTATTATAGGGAGTTATTAGTAATTATTTCCTTGATAGGTGATCATGTGTTTATTGGGTATTTTTTACGTGACCTACCTATCCCCCAATTAATATTATATATAGATAGATAAATCAATTTCATGCCCAAAATCACGTCAAATTTTTACTAAAGTGGGAATAATAATCTTTTTAGGAAGAAGATTCCCAAAAAAATCAATCATATAAGTATTATATACCTGGGTTTCAATCATTGAACCATTAGGATAATTCACCTATAATTTAGCTGTAGTTATTATAGTGGTGATTTGATGATCTTAAAAAAACTCCCTAGATATAAAGGAATGGGTAGAACAATATTAAAATATGATATTTCTCATTAATGAGTGGATGATAATTTTACTTTTCACCACTTTATTTTTATGATACACTTTCATAGTTCTGATTGTGTATGCCTTCCCTATCTCACAAGGATTTTGAGGTTTTTGATATTGGATATCATCATTGACCCTTGATTGGGTGAAATTATTGGTGTAATTCTGATACTCCATATAATTGAAGCATTAGAGTGTGGGTGCTGCATTAGACTGATAATTCCTTTTATTCTTATCATCCCTTATTCATTCATGTGTTGGGTAGAATTCCATCCCAAACATTGAATATTTCCCTATTCCAAGGATAAATTTTTCCACATTCATCGTCAAATATAATTGGCTTATAGAAAGATGAATATTATTTTCTATATGGGTTTTTCAATTTGAGATCCCAAAAAAATTTATTTTCCTCTTCTTTTCACCAAAACCATGAGAATAATATGTTTCTTCTATTTTTGTTTCCAAATTTATAGGATATCTAATAATCACTTCATTGCTACCAAATTCCCTTATAAAAAACTCTTTCTAGAGACATGGTTTTAAGACACTAAAGAAATGATCTATTTTTCTTTTAGGTTCATTGATAAATCCAGATTTATACCATTAAAGTCTTGTAAAGAATTTTTCATAGGTAATAATGGATCTATAAACATTTCTTTTTAGATCCCAAAATTCTCTTCCCATCGTAGTGAGAAGAGTTAATGAAAATTATTTTTAGAAAAAATAATACATTCTTAATGTCATCCCATTTAATAGATTTTATTTCTTCCACATGCCTCTTATTATTGAGTAAGGTCCACAATTGATCTACGAAACCTTCCAAATTATTAATTTCTATAATAAACATTCCATGTTCTTATCACTGTAGAATGGAAAAAATATTTTATACTGTGCAGATCCATTACTCGATATTTTTTAGATCAAAAGTCCCATTAAAGGATGATAGTTTTTGATATATTAAAGACTAAATAGCGTGTTTTTCATTATTTAGTGTGTTCGGGAGATCAACATGGTACATGTCATTATTCATAACCTAATAAATAATTTACATGATGGTTTTACTCCAAAAATTATCCCATTTGGTTACTCATAGGCATAGTTTTTCCACTACCTATCATAGTCATTATTAACTTGATTCTACATGGTTTCATCGATTTACTAAAACACAAAAGGTCATTGTGTGTATTAAGGAATAATTAGAGTATGAAATTAGGAAAATAAATCCCATGATTTCTTAAATTATGAAACCTTCATTTTGAATTATAATATTTTATGTTTATCTAGCTTCACTTTTGGTTCAACATAGGTTTTTTAGGTTCTATTCGCTTTTACATTAAAACCTAATCCCTAAAAATAACTAAACCCCAATTTGATACCTACTAGAGAAGCCCAAACTCATACTCATAGATCTTCTATTAAAACATATACTTTTTATAATATATTCGATACTAAATGAGATGTTTAGTGCATTACAGACATACATGTTACAACAATTTCATAGAATTCACATTATGTTTCATAATTACCAAAATTCTTGAACCAAAATGTTTAGTTTCATTTGATATTAGATACATCAATTTCATTATTACACATTATTTCTTTAATATACCCCATAAACAACCCACTCACATGATAAACCTATAGTCATCATATATAATAACCTTTTTAATTACCTTGGGAATATAATAGAAAGGGTGATATTAAATGATCATTAAGTGTAAACATAATAAAAAACAATTGAATAACATAAATTAGAATAATATAAGTATATGGGAATGAGAACAAAATAAAAGTCTAATTACATAAAATAAGAGAATCATTCCCAATAAAAAATTTATTATAAATCAAAAGTCATGTCATAAATCATTTGAAAAAAATACACAAGCCATAAGTAATTAATATTTACCTTTAAGAATATATCATAGGAAATTGAATGTGGAAATATAGTGTGGGATACGTATATTCATGGAAATAAAAACATATTTCAAGGATAAACCCCAATAAATTCACTTAATAGTAGAGTAGGCTAACCACCTATTCAATATATTCCAAACATGTATTAAGCACATGTATCACATAAACATTAATAATTTATTTAACCACTTGTATCCTAAAACCGTTTAGACTTGGGTTAACCAATCATGCTCCCTAACATTTTAGAATTGGGCTAGTCACCCATGTCTTATAATCTTCTCTCTTGGGTTATAAAAAAATTCCAAATAATTTAGTGTAATTTAATAGAACCACCAATCAAATAATTGATAAACCATACACATGTGTCCCATAAGAACATGGAAAAATTTTTAGTTCCACCACAAAACAGTTAACTCATATTATAGAAAAAACATTGATGAATGCTACCATAAAACATCATCATAATAAATAAAGAGAGGGAATTTGGATACTATTATTAAAGAATATCCCTAGGGATTTATAAAAGACATTTAATTATGTAGAAATTGTTAAAAAACCTATATAAGAACAATATAATGTTTCATTAAAAAATGAGATGAAATGTCCTTTTATTTTGATAAATTTTATTTTTCAAATATAAAACCCACAAAATAATGGGAACATAAATTAATTTGTAAAAAATTCAAAATTTAGAATGGAAGCTTAATAATGAAGATAATACATAAATATACTAATATAAATTCATGTAGAAAATATTTAGAAAGAGGTTCTTTTCAAAATTTTGTAAAGAAATATAGAAAATGATCTATGTGGAAAATATTAAAAATATTACCTTTTAAGCATTCGAAAATAAATTTAATGATATTAGAAAATTACTTTATACCATCAGGGAAGTAGATATAATAACATTCATGAGACAATACAAATAATATAAACACGGAGGAAAACAGACTTCACTATAAAAAAGATATAAGTTCAGATCCATACTAGAGCATCCTTTTGGATGAATTTTGAACGAAAGGAAAGTAAAATAATTAAAATACATTTAAAAACCAATAATTAACTAGAATATAATAAAATATTTGGGGTTATAAATAAATTAAAAACACTTATACAATGGAAATTTGACATAGATAATATAAAATTTAAAGTGATTCTAGAAAATAAACCCTTATAGCATTGTCAACCTTCGAAACGAATTCCCATGAATGAGAGATTATTATATTGATTATTAAATACATTTAATTCCACAAAAAATTATAGAAATATTTCTCGAAGGAATATACATTAAAAAAACATTTGTTTAATAATAAATATATCTCAATAAATAGAAAATTGTGATAAGGAATCCCTATATCAGACTTCTGATTAGTCGGAAACATTCAATCTCTATTAAAGACTTGAATACCCATTTAGAAAGAATCATAGAAATGAAGGGTTTGGGAATAAATATTGGAATTATAATTTCCAAAAATAGATTGAGTGTTTTAAGTGAGGCGATATGGGTAAGAATTCAAGAGAAATTTAAAGGAAAGATGTGGGATGTAGTGGGAAGAGGAGAGGTCCTTTTATAGATGGCATGGGTGACATTTTTTATTATAAATACTCATTTATTAACATAAAAGGAATGTGAAATTCTTTTCAAGTGGGACCAAAATTGAAAATTAATAAAGCTAAGACAGGAGAAGGTCGATCATATACTTATCCATCCATTTAAATATAAAGATTTCTGATATTTTGTGACCTTATCCCTTAATTTAAGCCATCGTATTTTTTCCCTTACCATGCTGACTAACTATTACCAAGGTAACATATCTTTATGAAAAATAAATAAATAATAATTTTTATTTAATTTTATCAGCCTCACTCAATATATGAACTCCATTTTATTATATTCCACTTTTAAAAGTGATAATGATTAATTCAAAAATAATAAATGTACAAAATATAAAAACAGTTTTTAGAAAAATATATTTTCAACTATAGAAATGAATTTTGGAAAAATATTATGAATAATATTGATTTCAAATATATTAATTTATTAAAGATTTAAAAAGGTGAGTTTAATGACTTTAAAACTAATCCAAAACTAAATGAAACAAAATTAATAGAAATAGACATAAAAATAAATTTTTTTATTCGAATATAATATAACTTAGGTTCCAAAATTTCAAATATATGTTTTTAAATTCAACATATTATTTTTTGAAATAATTATTTTACTCCATATATACATATTTTTTTTTGGAAAAATATTGAATGAATTTTTTAGTAATCTTTATATCATGATGATGTTATAAAAGTTACGATATTGTTTAAAAATTTAATTTTATTATTCACCAAAAATTAATTCGTTGTAAAAATAGAAGAAATTCACCCTAAAATAATTTTGAAATCCTTAATTTAAAAATGATTTTTTTTTAAAATTAAAATTCTAAAATTTTTAAATTTAAAATTTTAAAAACCCAAAATTATTATTAATTATTTTTCAATTAGAAAAAGGACTTTATAAACATTAAGTGTTCTTAATTCATATAAATTACTAATTAAATGAGTTTTAATCTATTTATTTAAATTGAAATATATTTTTAAAACAATCTTGTAAAAGTGATCAATAAAAAATACAATTTATTATAAATTGTTATTTTAATAATATCTCCTTCTAATATTAAATGATTCTAATCATATCCCATTAAAATTAATTATTTTTGTTCTAACCATTAAATTTTCACCAAATCAATCATATCAGAACTCATCAAATAATTCTATAAAAATAATAATAACAATAAGTAAGTAATTAAAATACATATTTTTTATAATAATAATTTTAATTTTACAGTTATATTTTTATTGTCTTAAGGTTTCACTCTACTTGTAATTTTATTAGTGATATTTCACATTATATTATCAGAATGTATTATTATTTGTTCTATTGCATTGTAATAAAATTTATATTGGGTTTTTATATTAGTGTTGCATGTGATATAAGATATTTAATATAGTATTTTATAAGATAAAATACATACTAAAATCTAAGGGCATTAAATTTCCCCCCCTCAATAAATTTTTCCCTAATAATTTTTACTATCACTCACTAATAAAAATATCTAAGGGTATCCATAAGAAATATGGGAATGAGGATATAATTACTACTAAGACACAAACATGTCAATATAAAATACTAAGAAACACATATTTTAATACTATAATAAGAATGTACCTAACATTGATTCCTCTTAACCATTTAAGCTTAATACTCCTCTTGGTGAGGTATTAAGCCCCATTTAGTTGAAGTAATTTACATAGGGAATTTGTATTCTTCATTGCACTGAAAAGTGGCCATGTGTTAATTGGGGATTCATCATGTAACTTACCTATCCGATAATTTATGTATTCTCTATGTATATAGGTATACTCCTTGAGAAAATTCAAATTATATTTAAGGGTGATAATTTAATTTTAGGAAGCACATTCCCATAAATTTAAAATAGAGAGGAGCTATAGAAATTAGATGAAATCATATCACCATTAAGATTTTGACTTGATAATTTATTTTATATCCATTGGGGTGGTTTTAGATACCCTGTAATAGCATACATTGATATTAAATCATTTTTTATGATCATTTATTGCATTATACAAACACACACATGAAGATCATAAAGGTATAGTGCCTTTGGATACTTGGAAGCACAAACAAATTATTTATAGGTTAATTAAATAATCTACCACTATGCTCTTCATATCTAGAACCCTTCTTATACATATCATATGTAATAGTATTATTCATAACCTTGGTAAAGAAAACATAATAAACGTTGATCCCAGATGCTCAATAAGGGTAAAAAAGAGAGATATGTAAGCATAACATGAACATAAGGGTTTGAGAACATGATCATAACATATGAAAATTGTACCTTAATATCATAGATCAGAATCCTGAGTCATGGAATAAGGATTTACAGTTCATAATAAATTAATCATAAAGAAATAAAATAACATTTTCCATTAGAGCATAAAATTTTAACAAGACATGGAATTGTGGCATACACATAAGCATATAAAATTATTTTCACAGTAGTCGAGGATCAAATACATTTATATAATAGTGGGTTGTGTTCACTCCCCAAACCATTATAGTTGTAAAGGCTCACTCCCAATACCATCGTAGCTTAAAGATTCACATACTAAACAAGACTCACTCTATGTTTCAATCTAGTTTATCTAATGAAAAACAAATATTTACCCAATTCATTAGAAAGATATATAGGTCCCACACATATCATAATGAATCCCATATTTATATGTTACAAAATATCATTAAACATTCATTATATCATAACCCATGAAATACAATGTGTTTCAAAAACATTTCATCAAGTCATAACCCATGGAAAAAAGGACACTTTTCATAATAATTTCATCATTTAATCAAAGCATAACCTGTGGGGAAAGAAATGTTTTTCAAAATAATTATTTCCTGGAATAAACTATGGAATATAAATGATCTTTATAGAAAACATTTAATCATAAAACTTTTATATAATGAATTATAATGGTATATTTGGTACATATACCTAGTGAAGCATAATTTACATCAAAGGATGTTATTTCAAATGTAAAATGATTTTCAAAGATAAATCATGTGGAACATTTCTTTAGAAAGATAAAATTTAATGAAGTCCCACATTTTAAAACAAAAAACATGTTTGAGAAACATGTTTGTAAATAAAATTGAAAACTCATAGTGGAATTTTTTTGAAATAATTTAAAACATTTCTTGAGGAAAATATCATTTCCACTTTGAAAAACACTTTTTAAAAAATAAAACATTTCAAAAATACTTTTACATGAAATTAAGCTTGAAAAATTATAAGTAAATCTTCAAATATGATAATTTTAATGATTATGAGATGTTTTTTTCATTATATACATGTTAAAACAAAGATTCCATCACATTTTTGGTAGACAATTAATGTTTTTTTGGAAAAACATGAAAATTCCTTTTAAAAATAGTAAAAAAAAACACGGGTAAAATTTTATTTTAAAATTATTTTTACGATGTTAATAAGTTTTTATATTTTTCTATAAAACATGATTTTAGGCGAAATTGGGTTTTCAAGTGAAGAGAGAAATAAAGAAACATTTTACTAATAATAATTTATCAATTAATTTAAGTTTAAAATAGTGGAAAAAAATTTAATATTACTTTTAAATATCCTGAATAATCATATTTAATTTAAATTAATGATAATTCATGAGATACGTAAAATAATATTTTATCATTTGAAACATTAGCAAAAATAATCTGGTTAAACGCAGAGATTCTTACATAAAATATCTACTAATTTAGAAATTTTGAAACATAAGGCCTATAGGGGAAGATCATTAAATAAAAATAAAAATATCATGAGTATAAATAAATTCATGATATAAAATTTCAATGGGGACATATATACATCTCATAATGGACAATAGTTGTGCAACATAATGTTTCTCTCAAAGAAGGAAAATTAAGACAAAAATATCTGAGCTTAAGTATCATCTTCCTTCATACATGTTCAAAAATCCTATTTAATAAACATAAGTTTATAATAAATCCTTTTTATAACCATACACTTATATATCATACTATATATGACTTTATTATAACCTTATATGTCCTTTTTACTAAAAATTCCTTTTTAAAGTCACATTTCGAGCAATAACTTATTTGCCTTTCATGTAGGTTTTATTTCTTATTTTTAGTACTCTTACTTTGATCATGGATATATAATATCCATAATTTTAAAAATTATATATATATCATATATATTAACTATAATTTTATTTTTAATAATCTATAGGAGATAGAGATAAAAAAATAAAATGCATCGTTCAACAAGACAGTAGGTTATACGTATGCATGAACAATGTTTCCATCTTCTTGATGGATTGAGAGAAATAAATTAAAATAATATATTAAGAATTAATAATAATTTATACTCCATATATATCACATATTTTCATTAAAATCAACCTTAGTAACAATTATGTATGGTGGGAATGACTCACATTGCTTCGTGAGGGAGTAGTGCACCCCACACATGGCTGACATTACTGTATTCATATGAAATGGGAAGTAAAAAAAGAAAAATGTTATATCATGAATCTTTATTCATAATTATATCACATAAAAATATTTAATCTCTCATTATAACCATCCATGAGAGGTGGTAATGGAAAAACAAATGACATCAGTTCATGAGGCGATTGTCCACCATACACATGAATGATGATTTCTTAACCCATTTTTGGAAGTTGAGATAGTTATTAGTCAATAAATTATCATAAAAACTATAATTATAAGTAATATACAATATTTTATATATCATCATGGTTAAATAATAATTTAAGTGGGTGGATAAATAAAAAAAAAATTCTTTATAATGATTGTTACCACTTTTCAGGTAACCTGATTAGCTTTTAACAAATGGCCATTCAAGGATGGATTTATGACCGAAATAAAGCTTCTATTGTTAAATGAAGGAGGTTGGGAAATGATTTTTTATTTTAAGGATGATCCAAAATGGTTTTAAGGTGTGAAGAGGTGATTAGAAGGGGTGGCCTTTAATAAGAGAGGTAAGCGGCACACTTGTAATTGTTTGAAAAGTTAAAGGTATGAATAGATTTTTACCACGAAACAAGGATAAAAAATAGCTTATTTTATATTAATAGATATTATAGTGTTTAAATATTTCCATAAAATGGATTTTGTATTGTTACTTGTTTATTTTTTAGAATTATCTTTTTAGTTTAACAACTCGATAAACCCATTTTTCTTTAACCGTGGTAAATAATTCTTACTATTTTCCCATTAATTTTGGAAAACAAAAATAAGTTAAACACCTTAGATTAAATAAATTATTATTATTAAAAATCTGGAATCTATTTTTCTAAATTCCAATCATATAATTTATAAAAATTAATCTAAACTTAATCCCATTGATGTGACGCGAAAGCGATTTTATTTAAAGAGAAAATGTTTAATTTTTTTAAAAAACTATATCTCAAAATTAAATATAAAATTTATTAAAATGAAATAAATTGTATTAATTGATATATAATTGAACTAATTTTACTTTAAAAGTAATTTAAAGTATCAGTTCACTTTATAAATAATTTAAATTAAATGTTATTTTTAAATTAAAATTCAGTATTTTTCACTATTTTTTAAACAAAAATATCTTTTTAGAAAATCCTCAAAAAATAACTCAAAAATAATTTTGAAATGATGATTAAAATAATTATTTTTCATTAATAAATTTAATTATCTAAAATTTTTAATAATTAATTTTTTTATTTTTCACAAATATGAATAATTTATTTTTGGGAGAATATTATTTTTGAAACATTTAAATTCATTAATAACAATTACGTACTTTTAAGAAAAATGTTTTCAATGTATAAAAACATTATACATAAAATTTTAAAAGTAATTATCACAATTCATACCGGAAAGTTAATTAGCTATGTTATAATGATCACATTTAAATAATAATATTAATAATATGTTGCAGTTTTTTAATACCTGGTGTCGTGTTTAATACAAGATATCAATGAAATATAATTTATTTGAGACAAATAATTAATAAAAACTTGGGGTGTTACATTATATCTCCATTAAAATGAATATCTTCCTTGAGATTCTTCACTCTAATACATACAAATAAGGATACTTCTACCTCATCATTTCTTTAGGTTCCTTCATAGTTTCTTAAAACTTGTTGTTTCACCACAACATGCTAATGAGGTGAATGCTCATGTTTCGTTGATCTTTCATTGTATAATCCAGAATCCCAAACAATTGTTTATGATATATAAGATCAATATATAGTGGTAAGATCACTAATTTTATTATATGTGAATGATTAGTTATATACCTTCTCAATAGATATGCATTGAACACGTCATGAACTTAAGAGACATTTATTGGAAGAACCAAATGATAGGCTACCATCCTAATATGATCAATAATTTCAAACCAACTGATATACCTAGGGCCTAGTTTTCCATTACTTCCAAGTATCATTACATTCTTCCATGTATAAATTCATAGAAACACCTTGTCACCATCATCAAATTCTAGATCTTGATGTCGATTGCCAATATAACTTCTCTATCAACTCTGAGCTGCCTTGATGTGTTGCTCAATGGATCTAACCTTATCTGTAATTTCTTCATCTCTCTTAAGTCCTAATAGATTTATTTATCAAACTTCATTTCAATACATTGGATCTCTACACTTCATTCCATATAGGGATTTATAAGGATCCATCTGAATTCTAGAGTGAAATCTATTGTTCTATGAAAAATAAACTAGAGGAAGATGTTGCTCCCAACCACCATTAAAATACAAAGATAAATATATCAACATATCCTCTAGGGTTTGAACTATTCTCTCAGAATGTCCATGTATACGAGGATTATTTATAGTAATTAAACTCATCTCTCTATCAAGATATTGAGTAATAATTCACCAATACATTGAGGTAAGCCACAAATCCCGATCAGACACAATTTAATGTGGTACTTTATGCAAAATTACCACTTCCTTAATGTATATCATGTAAAGATGATCGATAGAGAAATACTATCTAATAGAAATGAAGTGTGCTAACTTTGTATGGCGATTGACTATAACCCATATAGAATTATTCACTTTAGACAGTTTTGTGTGTACAAAGACAAAATCTATGGTGGTGATTTTCCATTTCCATTCTGGTATCGGTAATGGATGTAGCATCCCATTAAAATTTTTCTCTCAACCATAATTCTATTATATACCATGCAATGAGATACAAACTCTATGATATCTATCATCATTCCATACCACCAAAATAACACTTTAAAATCTATATACATATTCATCTTTCTAGATGAATAGAGAATGAATAACTATAAACTCCCTCTAACAAATCTTTCTTTAAATATGTTATTGAAGGATCACATACATGGTTCCTAAACCTTATAATTATATCATGATCAATGTTAAACCCAGGAGAATTTCATATATTGTTTAATATTTCCAAATATTCCTCTTCCACCTCATTAATCATCAGTTGGATATATAGTTTAACATTTAATTGAGTAAGAGAATATTTCTCCCCTTAATTATAAATTTCTAGATCCATCGTATGAAAATAAAAAAATATTAAATCTTTTGATATCATCATCATGGATAATCTAGAATAATCCTTTTGACTCAATGCATCGACCACCTTATTCTCTTTACTTCCTTGAATTTTCCTCGCATTCATCTATTTGGAGGAACTTGGATCCCTTCCATGTTAACTTGGTGAGTGGATTAGATATTTCTAATATATTTTCCCTAAACCATTGATAATATCAAGCTAAAATAATAAAAATATAGATCTCAGTCTCTATGGTGGGTCTCAAAAAAACACTAAAGATCCTTCTTTGTTAATGGATATATTGATACACCCTCTATTGATATTATATGAAGTAAAAAATGAATCATTTTCATCCAAAATTCACATTTTTTTAATTTTTCATATAGTTTCTCTATATTTATGGTCTTTACTACAATTTTCATGTGACCTTAATGTTATTAACTTCTCTTTGAATAAATAAGGATATCATCTATTAAGACTACCCACAATTGATCAGAATTATTATTGATGCTAATAAAAGGAGAATTGAAAAATTAACAGGGGAGTAAATACTTCAATATGGGTATTAATTCCCCCATTAAAAAAAGAAAGAGGTGGTCAAAATCATGTGGACCACTTTAACCACTAGAATACATGTAATCATAAGACCTTCATAAGGAAACATGAAAGAGCCATGCACAACACATAATATGCATAAGATCCCATATAGACACTTAGAAAAGTCCTTATGCTATTTAAATGGTATCCTAGAAAATCATTGATCATGGGGCGACTTCCAAATGAGAACCCCTAGGTCAGATGAATTGTAAAGGGGTTGGCTCTTGAAAATCCATCCAAATATTCAAAAAAATAGATAGAAAAATATCCAAAAGTGCAGGAGCCTCTTGTGGATGTAGAATTCATTCGACAAACTGACAATGGGGATAATGATTTTTACCAAAAATACTCATGAAAAGTTATGAAACCCCATGCACTTTTAAAATAATATAGGAAATAAAAATTGATCAAACCTGGAGTCTCTTACAGGCATAAATATAATGTGATGTTCCCCTAGTGGTTCGCAAGACAGTGTACACACCTGTTGGAATATCACCCTTTCATTGATAAGGGATTCGAACATGTATGGGAATTCTCATACCCCCCTTTGGCTCCATAAATAAGTAAAAGGGTTTTCCCATTACAATGGTCATGCATCACCCTAATAACTTTCATTGGTTACAAGAAACATCACCTGTAGGGAAAGTTATTATGTTTGAAAATACTCTTGAAATCTTGAAAAGTCTCCAATAAATTGATAAAAAAATAAAGAAATAAAATAGAAATGGTAAGAGCATCTTTCACCTATAAACTTCATGAGAAATTATCATCACCTCCCCAATACCTTGAAAAATCCATTCAGGGTAATAATTTTGGTCACAAAAAAGACCCTCGGAAATCCTTCATTGTCTCGGGAAAGGTCCTAGAAATATTTGATTAGATCACATGAATTCCTTTCTACAGGCATCCAGATCTCATGAATGTTCTTTGACATGTCGTCTGGATAATATAGAAGTCCCTCATCATGTTTGTATGATTATGAAAGATATCTTTAAGTATACATAATCAAATAAATGAAGCATTTATGGGATGATCTTGTATGTTTTTTAAAATCATACGATGAACCCGAAATAACCTATGGTAAGACCTTGTGAAAATGAAATACATCAAATCATTCCATCGATTTTATCCTGGATTTGTTTGAAACATCCCGCACAAATAAATGAATAATCTATTTGGGGAGGCCTATAAATCCCCCACCCCAGCATCAGAAACTGAATATGTGGATCCTTGTACTAAAACAATCATAAATGAAAGTGAATTTCCTATAGAGACTGATCTTGTGATTATAAAGGATTTATAGTAGGTAAAATTTGGGGAACCACTCATGCAGTTCATGCGACATGTATATGAACATCACGTGATCAATCATATATCACATGAAGGACTTTAGGTAGCTTATGCAATGAAAATACCATTTAACAAATGAATCAAATGATACTTATTCAAGATAACACTGAATAAATCAATATAATACACAATAAAAGGCTAGAACATATACTAAAATATGGGATACTTCTGTGATGAACATATCTGTTGATCCTCATGCATTTCACATTACCCACCCAGGTCATGAGACAATAGTAAGAAATGTCACCCAGATCACCTGATGCTTCTTTGGTATACTATTTGGATCTCGAAAAGGCCCTTGGATGTTCCAGATCAATTCATGTGGTGCCCTAAGGTCATGCCATCCAAGTCTCATGAAACCCTATAGGTTCTCCATCTAGACCTTGCGATGTCCGTCAGACAACTCACCCAAATCATACGGAGGCACCAATACATGTCATCCAAGTATTGTGATGGAATCAAGACATGAAAACTAGCTCTCTTGATGTCTCCCTAACAATAAAGTTAGATCCTGTGATGTCTTATGGATATGTCAACTAGCTCTCATGACGTCCAATGAACAAGCAAGACATATCTCATGATTCCCCCTTGGTATGTCTGCTAGATATTATGAAATCCCCCATACCTTCCATCCATCGTTCATAATGAAATCAAGAAAATTTAGACAATACAAATAACAACCTCAATATATGTCACATTGACTCTCAAAACACACCCAAGCGTGTCATCCAACATTCACGATAACATTGGGGAAAGTCCGCTGGATCAAGAAACACCATCCTAACATTTCAGCCCAGATCATGTGATGGCTTCCAGGGTCAACCAGCCAGGTCTTGCGATTTCCTCCAAACAAATAAACTTTGTTCATCTGACATCCTTTATACATGCCATTCGAATTATGTGATTTCCCCAAGAAAATTCAACTAGATCATGTAATTTACTTTAGATATTTTAGGTTGTCACCCTCAAATAAGTCAATCATAAAATCATGTAATTTCATGAAGACAATTGATGTATGTTAGTCCAACAAGTAGGCTAGATCTAGTGGGAATCCTAGGGCTTGATATCCTTATCTAACCTACATATAAAGGCATCATCGGTGTGTAATCCATGACATAAAAAATATGAGAACACTGATTTCTACCATAAATAGGATATTTAGGACACTATACTAAGGCTCCAACTCCATTCTAAACCTCCAAATGGTTGTCTCTATGCATAAGTCTCACATACATAACCGGTGAGACTGATTATCTATTATCCCTTATTTCCCACACTGAGTATATCTCACATGGGCTTAGGGAGTTGCAAAGATTACATCATTCACATCATATGCCTCAATGAAGAAATGGGAAAAATTAGTGTTTAGGACTTGATCATCGACCTAATATTATATTTCCTGTATATAAGGGAAACCTATGTTTGTATTCTTTGACCCATTGAACTATAGTGACTCTGATTCTTGCCACCACCAGGATACATAGGACACATTCTTAAGTCCCTATCTTAAATGAGAATCCACTTTGGTCTAGGTTCAACTATGTCTCTGACATTCCAACCATCAGGACCCAATATCTCCCATGGTATAATCATCCTTCCTCATATATTTGTGGATTGAAAAGTCACTAAAATACTATGAATCTGATTCATATCATAACTTTGATATGTAGGAAACCATCATAAGTCCAAATTTCTATAATAAGAATCCAAAGGGTAATTCCAGCATATAAGTCCCACATCTGTATGCAATGAGGTAGATTAATTTTTATACATTATTTCTAACACTGATCATAGATCACATGGTCATAGGAAGTCTCAATTAGCACATCATTATCATGATGAATCTCCACCAGCTAGGGAAACCCTAGGGTGTAAACCCTAATCAGTGGCATGATATAATTACCCAACATACAAGGGTATCTACCCAAGGAAAATTCCTGAGGGCATGAAGGAACTACTGAAAATATGATTCTTTCCACAACTAAGAAACTTTGGATTCCTCCTTGAGGTTCGACCTAAAATATTTTGTTTCCCTGTTCCCACATATTTGTCCCTTCCATACTATATTAAAACTAGACTAACTTAACGAACTATGTGGGTTTTGATTCATTTTATAAAATAGGATATGTAGGATGCATCATACTAGACCAATCCCATCATAGAAATATTTACCACCTCACTAGATAACAAAAATACATAGGGTTTCTAGTTATACGGTTTCAATATATAAACAGCTACCCACCAAAGAGAAATAGATGATGAACCTCAGATACATACATATGGATTCACCCACAAGACCCCCTCTCTTTTCTTATAAAGATACATAAACTGTGATAATTATTTTAGGGTAACCCGAATCATATCAAGATAAGGAATATATTCTATGACATATCTTAAATATATATGACAGTCCTAGAGTAGGAAAATATTCCACCCTAAAAGGGTGTGAGGATATTGTACTCCCATCAACTCAACAAATGTGAGTTCCTAAGAATCACTAGCTTAGAATCCCCAACTAACTGCCTATATTTGGAAAGAAAGTCCACACCTAGTTATGGATGTGAGAAATACTGGGGTTTTATGTTAAATATTATAAAATGGTTAGCCTGATGTGAATTATTTTGTAGAACATTGACCCCCCCCCCCACAATCATAGCACCAGAAAAAATCCACCCACATCGTTCCAGGGAAATAAAAATGGTGATCCTGATGTGAATATATCCAATAAAAATTATTGGGTTATTATCTATTAGACCATTTTGATTTCATTTTCTATGATAACAAAATTGGTGAAGCCAATGTGAAACTCTAAAATACAAACATGATCAGTTGACCATGACATGGATCTTATGGATGATACTCTTTAGTCATGGTTCTCATGAAATAAGTGAATCCTCCATTTGGAATGTCCAAGTTTGTAGAATTGATAGTTCATGAATAAAATGAAATTTTTTTTACCCATGCATATCTGATTGAGCACATATCATTCTTACAATGGTGCACTAATCAGTTACCGTGTTCCCTATTGTCAGCATGACTGCAGATACTACTCTCATCAACAACACCCCAATCTATGATAATATATTCATCCAGTGAATGTTCTGTAAGTTCAGCTTCAAATGCACCCCTGTGGGCCTTATAATGACCTCACTCACATGATATCTTCATTTTAGGGTAAGGAATTCAATGGTCCAGGAATACCATCGACATGGTACAATCCTTACCATCGATGCCTCTCACAAAGGCCTTTAATTACTTAAATGATGAGTCTATATCATCCAATGAAAGATGTAGTAAATCCATTGGAGCACATTTACACATCCAACCATATTATATGTTTATCCCTAGAGTGTGAGAATCACCTCCATCAGTGTATGATGAAGGTGGATCAAGGAGATAACTATAGATCCCTTTTGGGTTAGGGGTCAGCAAGGAGGGCTCATGTCTACCACTGTCACCACTTCCATCCCACTGGTACCTATCAATTTCCTTCTAATGATACCACCGAACAGACTACTACCTCTGCACCCATGCATGGAAAAATGTAAGACAAATCAGGCGTTGAAGGATTTGGAAAATCATGAGTAGTCTCATATCCCCACAGATGATGATGGTATCTACTGGTATATTCTCGCACTAACTAATGAGTAGGCTCATATCCTTCCTCACTTGGAACAATTTTTTAGGAATATTCTTGTGGCGGGCATCGGGGAGGCACATTTTATGATACCTATTTATAAATTCAATTGTTATATTCTTATGGCACAAGGAGGAAAATTGTGGACTTATATCCCCACTTCAATCAAAGATATATTCAAGCATACAACGGTGATGAAAAATGTACAATATTATAACCATACTGACACTTTTCTAAAACTCCATTCATATTAACAACATCTGGAGAACTTCATAGACATGTTCTGGTACTAGTACTGATATAGGGACATGTTCATATTCTTATCCTTATAGCTAGGGAAACACAACACTATGATAATTATGAACATGTGGTTTCTCTAGAGCAAGAACACATTTGTCCTCCCATCCAGGAGGATTATCAATATAAATTGGTTACAGATAAGGAATCAGATCAAGTTCATATTATTGTTCCAACTGGGACTCATCAAGTTTAAGTGAACATGCCTCGAAATAGGGGAAAATTACTATAAAAAAGGTTCAATGGTATATTAAAAATTCCCAGGATCGAGATCATATCCCCATTCTAGCTGGGGATCACCATGTCAGAGGAGAAAATTCCTTGAGACAGGCTCATATTCGACTCCAAAGGCCCATGATCAGGCTCAGATCCCCATTATGACTGGTTCTCCTCAAGTGAGAATGGAATATGCCTTAAGACAAGATCATATTCCTGTTAATGAGTAAACCTAGAATATTCCATAAAATCATGGAATCCAGGCATATATTATTACTTCCATAGATGAACGATAGCACCAACATCCATTTGAGGCAACACAAGAGTAGGATCATATCCCTTATCCTATCCTAGAGGTTTATTGGCACATTCTGGAAATGAATTCATATTTGGGATGATAATATATTAGAGTTCCAACCAAGGCTCACAAAGTGAGAGTGGAACATGCCACATGGAATGCTCATATCACCACCAAAAAAGATCATTGACATATTATAAAGGCTCAGGATTAGGTACATACTCTAGTTCTGAATGAGTCCCACCAATTTAGAATGTCTTATTCCTCAGGATAGGCTCATATTAATGTCAGTAATGAAGAATATCAACATCATATTATACCAGCTTCTTAGTAACATCCATGTTCTCCTGCATCACTAGACAGTTATAAAAAAGGTTCAAAGGATATCATACATTAGGCTCATATCATTACACAATTTTAAAAGGCTGATCAACATATCCCAGTAAATGAGGCTTATATGTTTAAAAATCTCAACAATAGTGTGCTTGAGGTTGTTTGAGACACATTATTAACTCACTAATGGTCCTTCAACACTTCATCCGATGTAGAGGATGATAATTACAATGATAGTCCTCCTCATGGTACTGTGGAGATGGATCATTGGGAATATACTCCGAACATCCACCGTGGTCAACCATCCCATGGTGATTTCACCCAGAGACTAGGAAATCCTCCCATTTATAAGAGACATACGTATAGAGTGGTGATCAGAACTCAGATTATTTTATATAGATATGGTCTCGAGACATCATGGTAATGTATATATAGTTCCCCATCAAATTACACCAGCACTCCACCCCAGTTAGTAGGAAACCCCATGAAGAATATCTTATTGTATAATTGGATGGAGGTGAGTAAGTTTGATAAAGAGGAAGTATAAATTTGTATATGGATAGAGTTATCATGAGACAACCACCTGATCATGTTTTGGCCTCTTGATAATTCAGCCTACGAGATCCCAGATGATCTAGAAAAGGAGTATGTGCCTTTCCTATGCCAAAATATGTGAGAAACTCATTTAAAAAGGAAGAATAGGAACATACATTTCTTAGGATGTGAGGGTAACCTTCAGACCATCAAGATACTCTGTTTTCAGCTAGACCTATCTTCTATCTCCATGGACTAGGATCCAAAATAAGAAAATCACATTGGAAATCTGCAACATGCTTTCCATCATTTCATTACATCTCTTCAAAAATTGATATCCAATGATAATACATGTATCCATATTCCAGGATGGGAAAATTATGCAACATTACACTTATCCAAACCCATATAACAACATATACCATTAGATATAATGTCTTTTAATGTCATAACATTTAGAAAAATCATTTCAATAGGTAAAAATATGGCAAGTTGTTCACTACAATATAATTACCAAGCTTTATTGATGACCATAAATCATAAACGGAGGAATAGGTTACCCAAAATGTTTTTGAATTGGGCCCCTCATAGCTATGAGAATTCATTTCAAACACGGAATCAAAGGTTTCAATCATCACAATGATGTATTGTAGAAACTAACTCCCGTCATGGGTTACCATCGCACCTAGGTCCTATGTAAGAACAACTATTCCACTTCAAACATACCAAAATAGAAGTCTCTATAGAATCCACCCATGAGTACACCCATCTCACTAGGTTGGGGGAATATCTACCACTATATCTACATATTTGATCATAAATTCCTAATAGGATTCACTAAATATTAACAATATCTTCCAAAAAACTCCATCCCACTGGGTTAGGGGTATATATATCTCAATCACCATCACTAAGTTTTTCATCCTCTGACAAAGTCCTGTGGAAATTAATGGTGATTCTAGATCAACCCTAGTCTATTAAGCTGTGGGTATTTGTATATGAAATCATGTGATAAGAATCATCAAATCCTTAGCTTGAAGCATCATATCCTAAACAACAGAATCAATCAGTTCCAATTCTGTCCCCTGATAACCCATATCCGACAAGGATATGTCAATTTTCATCACCATAATCACATTAAAATGATTCAATGTTCTAATGTTTTGAAGGTTAATGTTGATGATCCGCACCCCATCTGTTCCTCACATCATAAGATAAAAATCTTCTATTTGAGGCTTATTTATGAACCTTGACTAAAAAATCCCTCCAATTCATTACTCACCAACCAATATTGCTGGATATTATCATTAATGCAATAAGATTCCACTGTGGTAACAATCTAAAACTTCCCAACATGTCCAAGGGTTAGAGGAACAACCAAAATACAAGTAGTGAATTTTTTTTGGACCCGTGATGCTCTCAAAAATGGACCAAATACCCCACCACCCAATAAATCATGGGATGACGTCCACTTGGAAAATAATTGATATGAGTATCTTAGATATCTTCCTTAGCCAGGTAGGGATTTATTTTGACTCCCCAAATAATCAAAATTGGGGATGATGGGAAAATAACCAACTGAGGAGCTTCTCTAGTACCATAATGCCATATAGTGTAGTAGTACTTGTGACTCTCCCTTGTGGCTAGTTAAGCCTTAGGTACCATGTTCAAATTGAGGGGAGGCATATTAATCAAATAAGGTCATGGGGATAGCTCTTGACATGTGGTCCAGTTAGTTGCCTAGATGATCCCAGACTTTGTGCTAGGGGCTTGGGTGTATTTGGCCTACGTCCTAGTTAGTGGAGTAGGTCAACTAAAAAGGAAGCTTTTGTTGGACCCATGATGTAACTGATAACAAGACACACACCCCACAACCAACTAAACATTTTCCTACACTCCACTAGGCCACTAACTAGGTTGAGTGTCTTGGATATCTCCCCTAGCCAGCTAGGGATTTATTTCTCCTCCCAAAAGAATCGATCCCAGGGTTCACTAGAATTTAACTAACCAGAGAGATTCTATAGTACCAGTAACTCATGGTCTTCACTCCATTGGGCCACTAACTAGGCTACGTATCCTAGATATATTCCCTATCCATCTATGGATTTATTTCACCTTCCCAGAGAATCAAACATGGTGATTAATGTTATTTTGCCAACTAGGGAGCTTCTCTACCTCTTAACCAACTAAGGAGCTCCCAAAAAAGATCCAGATACCCCATAACCCACAAAATCATGGACTACACTCCACTAGGACTCTAACTAGGCTGAGTATCCTAGATATATCCCCTAGCTAGCTGTGGATTTATTTTGCCTCCCCAGAGTTTCTAACCTGGGTCTGACTATCATAATAACCACCGATAGAATCTCTGGTACGACTATGCCCTATAATGTGGTGGTATGAGAGATTCTCCCTATTGTATATGCTACCAGTCATCCCTATGTTCAAATCTCTCTAGAGGGAAAATAATTCCCCAACATTATAAGGGATATATCTAGGATACTTGGCCCAATTGAGTTGCATGGTGGAGTACAGCCCATGGGTTAGTGGGTTGTAGGGAATCTTGTCCATTTTGGGAGAGTCATGGGTCTAAAAAAGCCATATTTTTAGCAAACCTTAACCACTAAAATAGAAATAGAATAGAAATTCTCGATTACCAAACTCAGAGTTTGGGATCATCTTGGCCAATAACTAGGCCATGCATAAGAAACTGTCCCTAGGCCCTTCTAGGATTTAATACACCTCCCCTACGATTCAAACGTTGGACCTAAGGCTTAACCAGCCACAAGACAACATCACGACTACTACTACACTGTATGGAATAATGGTACCAAAGATGCTTCCTAGTGATTATTTTTCCACTCGGCCATGGGTTCGAATCTATGAGGAGGTGAAAAAAATTCCCCAACTGGATAAGGGTTATATTCTGGATACTCAGCCTAGTTATTGGCCCTGTGGAGTGAAACCCATGAGTTGGTGTGTTGTGGGGGATCTAGTATTTTTTGAGAGATTCATGGGCCCAAAGAGTACCACTACACCATATGATGTATTGGTACTCATTATGCTCCCTTTTTTGACTTGTGATGATCCTAAAATGGACCAGATAACCTAGATCCCACTTACTCGTGGGCTGCACTCTACTTGGCCACTCAACTGGGTCGAGTATCCTGGATATCTCCCCTAGCGAGTTGGGGATTTATTTCTCCTCCCAAGTGTTCAGAAACCAGGGTTTAATTGAATAATAACCACTAGGGAAAATTTATGGCACCACTAAGCCATATGGTGTAGTGGTATCAAAGATGGATTCCAATGTATATTATTCCAGTCAGCCTCATGTTTGAATCTATAGATAAGAGAAATAAATCCCCAATTGGATAGGGGATATATCTAGGATACTCTCCCAAGTTGAGTGTCCCAGTGGAGTTTATCCCATCAGTTACTGGGTTATGGGGTATCTGGTCCATTTCAAGAGAATCACAGGTCCAACAGAATCATACTTATTCATTGAACATAATGAAAAAGGCACCATTTCCCAATATGCCCCTATAAATTTCATCACTATTAAAAAAAATATATATGGTGGATCAATACATAGATACAGAGGACCAAAATCCAAAAAACATATCCTGAGAGGAGGGTGATTTGGATGCACTCACTGAGAATGCACACAGTCAGAACCAAATAACCATCCCAAATCTGAAACATCTGAATATTGAGTTTCCCCCTATCTTGCATAACAATACCATAGATAAAGGTAATGGTGTGTTGACAACCAAATATTCTCCCAGAATAATTTACGTTTCATACATGGAGTAAAAGTTGTCACAACAGAAGAATGAGATATAAACTCTCAGACAAAAAAATGAGGATCTACTCAGAGGCAATATTCCCACTGGGTATCGTCTTTAGTAATAGATGCAGATTCTTATTCCCAAAGAAGATACTCCTACAAAAGTTGTGTCTGTGCATCAAATTGGATTTGAATCCAAGAAAAATGTCTGCATAATTAAGGAAGTCAAATATTATCATGGTTTCCCTCAATTATGGTGACAACCACTCCATCTCTAGGGTAATCACTCAGTATATAAATGGATCGATAATTAGAGAGAGAAAAATGAGACAACTTTGGCAAGCCTCACCGCTCCCTATTGATTAAAGGAAAAATAAACAATACCACCTATATAATTTTTCAATACCATAAATTTCATGGATACTCAAATGGAATCCATAGAAGGGCGATGAAAAGCTATGCAGTCTGAGAGAAATCAATATTATGAATTGGTGGATGACACATTGCATCAACCAAATTTTATAAATCATACCTTCTCCACCTTTAATGGAAAAGAAGACCATGTACATCATCTCACACACTTCATATCCCAATGTGGGATGATGATGGGGCCTCAAGATCAAACATAGTTTACCAAGATGAGGTGTTTTTATTGAATTTGATAGGGAAAACCTTTTTTTGGGACAATATACTTCTAGCAGGATCTATTTTGGGATGGGAAGACCTTCGTTTCCAATTCATTTATCATTTCAAAAAAAATCGTTGACCTAATGAACTAAAAGCCACATGAAAATGAGAGGGTGCCTGACTTCATATCTTGATGGGAGGGTTTAATCTATTCACTCTGTATCCCTCTATTAGAGGAATTATTTTTGGAACTCTATACTAAAAATATCTAGGATGATTTTCAGACACCTCTGATCCAAATAGAGTATCAGGGTGGGTTATATGTGTTCATAGAAATGTCCCAATTTTTAGAATATTCCATTCCAAGAACACAATAAAAATCTCATCTCATGCCACCAACATAGGGGGACAGGCTTGGCAAGGAATAATCCACTGTTATTTCCCATAAACCAACTATTTTTCTAATTCAAGGACCTATGCAGGTCTCAAACAAAAAAATGAATCCTTTTGAGTGGGAACAACCAAAAAATCACCTTCGTCTAGAAGCACAATGAAATCAAGGTCACCAGATATTCGTGGAATTGATGAATATATCATACTACTGAAAAAAACCAAGTTCTCATTTATTTCTTTGCATCCATGGAGAATAACCTACCTAGGATACCATATCCCCTGAAGCCTAATGAGGTTAACCTCACTAACCAATCCCACTACTTCCATTTACTTAGAAGGATGGGTTATAATATCCATGACTACTTCATCTTTAAAGATTTCTTCTAAGACAAGGTCAGCTTCAGACTTGGGGTGTTAGGAAACTCCTCAGAGTAGGTGCCATGCATAAACTTTTCCCAGTTAGAAGAGGAGGGTGACTGGAAGGAATTTTTTTCTATGCATGGATATAAGTTCAATGATTGGATGACTCAAAAAATAGTTGAAGAAGCTTATTTCACCCTGATAGCATAGATTTACAGACCCATAATAGCTCTACCATCCAATATGGTGATATTATATATGGATATTGAAGGTGGGCACAACCATTTTATACAAGAATACATAGAATATGAATAGTCATATTTTCTCTGATGGAAGCTCTTACTCTTTGAAATTTCTTTCCTTTAACATATAAAACACAGGCACAACACCACCAAATGGAACCTCATCAGATGAATAGATCATATTTAGTTCTTTCAATGTGATAAACTTGGAAGACACATTCTTTAATGATGAATATGACTCTGAGTATGAGTTCCCCACACCAAACTAGGGAACAATAAGCCGCATGCATAAGAACCAAGGATACAAGGGACAAAATGGCATGGTTATACCAAATATTTCATCTTTATACCCACAAAGAACATATATGTTATTGATACCCATGGGAAATCACTCTAGTAATCCTAGAAATGAAATGGACATGTATCAAAACCCTTCATTGGTTGTTGGAACCTATTTTTGTGGCATGATCACCTAGTTGGGATTCAATTACTTAATCTTCTGAGGAAATGGGGAAGGACGAAAGGGCCCACGCCACTGGTAGAAGAATCTCCCTCAACCTCTGCACAATAAGTAGAACTATCCCTATCAATTTTCATTGGATCATGATTCACATTTCAATGATCTACCCTACCTCATGAAGCACCGACCTCTGGGAGAAAAGTATGAAATTATGAAAAATCTATAAATATTCCAAGGCAATATTTTCAATCTTGATGCGCTCTGTATTTCAAAAGAACTCAAAGAGGCACTTGTTAAATCTTTCCAAATCCCATATAAATTAATTAAATAAGTCATTTAATATGAGTTCTATCGATTGAAGAACATGTCAGTAGAATTCCATGTCACCATCTTGTTCACAGAGCATGAACAAGAATAGGTCATTTAGGGTCACATTAGACCACTATTGGATTCGGGTAGACTCAATAATGTCAATATCTAAATGGAACTAATGGAAAATTATTTCTGAATCAATCCTATCCTGATTAGAACCCTATGATGTTTGGGATATATTAAAGGGAGGTTTTCTCCCATAAATATGACAATTCATTGTATGATATTCATGATAAAAGAACTCTCAAGAAGATTAAACTCAAAGAATAATTTGGGGATCTCACATTTGACACTAACTTTATGGTTATCCAGCAAGACACCACAAAAAATTTCATTAACATAAGACCATGTGTCCAAAACCACATAGCAGTACCTTCAACGTTCCATCAATGTTTAAAATATCCCATTGATGTAACGGTCGAAATAATACATGGTGATAACACCATGCAGAGAATTGAAAATCCACATATAGTGAAGTAGGTTTCTACAAAATGGGATACAAACAAACAATAATAGATGATGATATATAGGGTTCATCCTCCAGTGGTTTGGGGATCACCCCTACAAATCCCTCGATTAAGCTTGACAATGACTATGTGTTCTCTATAAATCTATTTGAGGTAATAGACCTAGTCCTAGGTGACCAATCCTCTACTTTCCCTAGTGAAAATGTAAAAAACACTCAGCACCGACCTATTTCTTTGAAACAATGGAAATAGAGGATGCTAAGGTCTTTTTTCTCATTATATCTCTCACACTAATTGTGATAGATATTCCCCTATATTTTCATCTCCATCTGAGAATTCCTCTACATACTCAAAGGTGTAAGAAAAAGTGGATGGCCTGAGGAATTCACCTACTATGTCTAAAGAATATGTCTCCACTATCATCAATGAGCTATCATAATTAAATATGGGAACATAAGAAAACCTACATCCTATACAGATTTTTTCATCCATTCCCTTCAATGATAAATAGATGTACATTATATTTCTAAACAAAAACTATATATTTTTTCTCTCGGAACTATACATAATTTCTTAGATCTAGATGTGGCTACACAACATCTTAGCTTTCCTGATGACCATCAGAGGTTCAAGAAGGTATCTAGAAGGATGAACCCCTCTCATGATACCAATACAGAGGAAATTTTTTTCAAAATTAACCAAAGATATATTGGATAAAGAAGTGAAATAACAAATATTTCTTTATAATATTGTCCTCATCAAGAAAAATAATGGGTATATTATGGGATACGTTGATTTTAGAGACCATAATCAAAATTTCCCAAAAATGAAGTCCCATTAACAATTATAGAACTATTAATCGATGAAACTTCTGGATTCTAAGATCTTTCCATCATGGATAGGTATTTAGGTTATAATTAGATAAATGTGGCTCTTAAAGATGAAGAATCCACAACCTTTAGAGTCCTTGGGGGATATTTTTCTATCAGGTTATTACATTTGGATTAGAAAATTATGGCACCACATATCAATGCACCATGAATCATATCTTTATTCCATTATTGTGAAGGATAACTGAATATTATGTCAATGAATAGGTTGTCAAATCCCAACAATGATGTGACCACTTCATTGATCTTCAAACAGTCTTTGAAAAGTTTTGATAGAATAATATGAATATGAATATACTAAAATTCACTTTTGGGTTAACATTAGGGATGTTCCTCATCATTGTGGTGCACCACCACATCAACAAGGTTGACCCTGAAAAAACCGTTGTTTTTTATCAAGGTCACCCCTAGAAATATCAAAGATCTTAGGAGACTCCAGAGGAACCTCAACAACATTCGATGATTTATAGTCAACTCGGCTGAAAAAATATCTATATTTAATCATGATAATGAAGAAGGGTATCTCCTACTAATGAGACGGGGACTGCTAAGAATCCTTTGAAAGTATCATGTTGTGTATATTTCATCCATATGTATAGATGCCACCAGTGGAGGGAATTTCACTAATCATATATGTTTACACTATGAAACTCTCACTTTGATCTGTCCTCTCATAGATGAACAATGTGTATATTAAGAACATTTTCTATTACCTTATCAAAACAATGCTAGGAATTGAGACCCATTACTAATATGTTGAGAATAAATACTTTACACTCATCTTTGTAGTGTAATAGATGAGGAATTACTTGTAGCACCATATGGTCTATCTGGTCTCTCATATTGATCCTCTCAAGTAAATCCTTTTCTTCCCCATGATTACTGGGAATCATTCTGCAATAATAGGACATCTTGTTCGTGTCACAATAAGTGATGAATATGAAATTCATAGATTATTTCCTTGTAGTACATCCCAACCTAAAAAGTGAACCAGTAGACACCAAACTCCCATAAGATGAATTTATATATTACCATGACACACCTCATAACTGAGAGATATATTTTTGTGGAAACTCTTGAAGTCCTATTAGAAAAGGATATAAAATCCCAATCTCAATCAGGATGGCTTAGTGATTGTATTTGTTTCCCCAAAAAAATAGATTTCCCTGCACATTATCACCATCTGAATGCCACATAAACAATGAGGTAGAATACCAAACCCTCATCACTGGATTAGAACTATCAATACACTTGCAGATATCCTACCTAAATATCAAATATGATTCAAATATAGTTGTAACATAGAAAAATGTTGAATATTCCATAAAAAAGGAAGAATTTTACCCACTAACTGACTACATATGGGTAAGAATGGAAGAATTGCCTTTTTATCCCACATTACATCATGCTCCCTGATCATAAAATGATTGCATTGATGCATTGGATAATACTGCCACATTCTTGGCTAACCATGATCAGTATTATGAAATCCTATATATCACACACAAAAGAATGGACTCATAGATCATCAACTATGATATAGAAGAAATTAATTATTTAAACACTACCCCAGAGAGTGATGGGTCGATGTGCACCCCTGGATGGATAGATCCCACAATCAGTTTTCTCTAAAATGGGGATATCCTGATAGACCGAGCAATAAGAGAACATATTCAGTGTCTTCGAGAAAACTTTACCATGGAAAATGACTAAAATGAGAAAAAAATACCTATACAAGAGAGGGTTGGATGGAATCCTCCATATAGGAATAGTATATAGTGAGTTCTACATAATCAAGAAAGAAGTTCATGTAGGATCCTATGGAGCTCATCAGTATGGGTCCAGGCTCTCCACCAAATCATGAGGTTGGGATATTATAGGAAAATCATGATATAGGACTATGTGGAATTCACCAAGAAAAGTCTTGTATCCAAGATCCATGAAAAATTCATCTATAAACCCTTATAATTTCTACATTTATTGAAATATTCTTTTCCATTTTCTATATGGGGAATGGATATTGTGGGAACATATCCCCAAACCACATCTATGAAGTTCAAGTACATCCTTACTACTAACCAATAATTCTATAAATGGGATGAGGAAATACACCTCAAGGATGTCAGGACAAATAATTTCATCAACTTCATAAAGTACGATATAATCACCATGTTCAGGTTTTGTTACACAATATTGATGGAAAACAACACCAAATTATACATTATAGTATTGAAGAAATTGTAATAGGAGTACAACATTGATTATAATTACTCATCCTAATATCGTTCAATAGAAAATGGAAAATAGAGGACTTCAGGAAGACCTTGTCAAAAATATTCCAAAAGATAGTGAATAAACATAATAAGTCTAGGTATGTTAAACTTATCCATGCTTTATGGGACAATCATAACACAACACCTACACAAGAAACTCCATACTCATTGGTGTACAAGATCAAGGTAGTATTTCCCACTTAATTATAGTTTCCATCACATTAAATAACTATCTATGGAAAACTCTTGAATGATGAGAAATCAAAAAAGCAGCTGCATGGATTGGAATGGTTAAATGAGAATAGGTTACATATGTCTAATTCTATCCATTCCTACATGAAGAAATGGTGTTTCCTCTTAGAACCCCATTGATACCAAGGAATAATTCTCCAAAGTAGGAACCCAAATGGAAAGGTCCTTATATAATACATAAGGTCTAAAACAATGGATAATACTCATTGGCCACAATGAATGGGGAACATGTCACACCCCCACTAATGAGTGGTTTCTCAAAAAATAACTTTAATAGATGTTATCATGAATAAAGTCATGAAATAAATACTTTAAACTACACAATATCTCATATCCGGACTACATGACATTAAATAGTACGCATTTTTCTGGTTGTATGACGTCAAAATTTTTAGGCACATCCAAACCACATGAAGCTAAACTATACTGAGCAGGTCCTCACCACATGTTTTTAAACTACATAGATCCCTCAATGGTTCATATTCATTCATATCAGACAACACATGTCTTAGTAGAACGATTTTGAACTCCCTAGTGTCTCATATCTTAACCATAAGATGTTAAACTATAAAACACAGGTTCTTACCGTATGATGTTAAACTACATGGAAGATGTCCTCACTAAATGATGTCAAATGGCATGAGAATCACCATATAACTAATAAATAACTACGCACGAGATATATGTATGTGAAATAAGGATGAAATTCTCCTGTCCCCATGTGAGAGTTGTCCCCACATTGGTTTTCCCCTATATGAACTATGTGTGGATTGATTCCTTCAATCGCATGATAAATAGTAACCCCCAAACCTCTATTTTTGGGCCCACCCAGAATGTTCCTTACCCTTCACATCAGCTAAACATCTTCCTCAACAGAAGATATTAAACTGGACTACTGATGTTCTTTCCCCTTGAGATTAAACTAAATAGGTTTCTAGGACAATGTATAGATTTATTCTCATTTCAATGAGATATGTATAGGATCCTCAATAAAATATCTTTTTTCAAGCCACCACATGATTAAAACTTCCCCTGTCCAAACTTTAATATCCTCTTCATGGTGATAGGAATCCTTTCCATTCCTTGTTTCACATAGAGCAAGATCACGTGACCTTAGGATTTCTAGTCAAGGTTTCCCTACACAAACAAGGAATATTGGATGAAAATAGGGTTTTCATGGTCCTCAATGCAAGAACATAAATTGAATACCATGATTCCTTACTTTAGGGCATTAAACTACATGGTTGATGTCCTTTTCATAGCAGAAAACTGCACATTCCTTTGACCGTTCTTGAGAGGACCTCTATTGTTGGTGTTGGTCTCTTACCATACATCCATTAAATAACTAAGTGTGACTTGATTCCCGACATCATAGGATATGTAGTGATGCTAGAATCTCCATCCACAGGTTTAGTCACACAAAATAAACATAAAAATCCCTCCTCATGCATATAGGTCAGACATGAACAAGAAGCTTCAATTTCAAGAACTACATATGGATTGATTCCTATTAACAAATGATATATAGTGATGCCCAGATTTCCATCATTGGGCCCAGCCGCAATACCTATTTTTAGTTTGGAAGACAACACCCTTACCACATGTTGTTAAAATGAACAGTTCCTAAAGAACTACATGTGTCTTGATTCCTATCATCAGTATTGCACGAATATTCAAACCTAGGGTTATCTACAACAATCAATGAAAACAATTCCCACTTCTACACATGCTCCATACTTGCATAGATAGTTTCCAATTAAATAATTATGTGTGGCTTGATTCCTATCATCGTAGGACATGTATTGATGACCATACCTCCAATCCTGGGCCCAAAAACAATGAACGATAAAAAAATGCACCACAAATTCATAGTGGTTGAGCCAGATAAGACCATTTTTCCAATAAACGAGTTAGATCTATGTGTTTCCAACATGTTCATATAAATTATCTTGAACACTTTTTCACATAGGTTCTCATGTCCATACCTTATGACAATTAAATCTCATGGAAAATTTCTTGCTCACATGACATCAATGTGGTACAATAAATCATTCCTTACCACGTAACATTAAACTACAAGGCAAATTCATTTACCATATGATGTTAAATTGCACATATCCAAGTAAGTCCCTTATAAATTATTTTAAATTTTACAAACCATAAATTATTATCATCTCTCATCAATGGACCATAAGAGACTTTCCCTACTCAGCTAGAGTTTATGGTGCTTCCACAGTCTTTTAAGCACATTAATTCATAAATCACACTTCATGTTTAGATAACCTCAATTTTCCAAAAACCATTCATGTCCATTGGAATGGAAAAACGATATCTCTATTTCACCATATTTTTTATTATTAATGTCTTAGGCCTACCAATGAGGGAAATCCTGGCTCTCTAAAGATGGATTTCTAAACCTTGTGAGCCAGATGTGACCCTGGCAAAGAATAACACCAAATTTTGTTCTAGGCCATCCCCATTATGACTGTCCCATATCATTTCTCATGACCTAATAACATAAAGCTATGATTTACAACATTTATATCACCTTATTAGAAGGATGTAGGAATGATATTGATTAGGGGTATCCTAATTGGCCTCTTGTGTATCATCCCATATTTTAGTTCCATGAGACTAATGACATTAAACTACTTCCACTTTGGTCAAAGTTGTACAAACTTAAACTATATTCCATAATGGTCCAAATCAAAAGTCCTTAAACTAATATAAAAAGATTCACAAAACTTATCAGGTTGAAAACCAAAAGGGAGGCCTGATTAAAATCCAAGTCTTCACTTTCTAAACTCTTCATCATCAGAATTTAGGAAAAATAAGGTATGAAATAAATAAGGAATAAATCTAATTGGTTCTACACTATATCCCTAGTAATATCCATGTTATGGTCATAGGACCTATTGGTTTAGGAAAAAGATAGAGTAATGATCTATCACATTTTTTATGAGAATATGTTCGATCGATGGTGACACAACTTTTAGGGTGCTTGAATACATGTTGTATTTTACACTTTCCTCAAATACAAAATCCTTATTTGAGCACCTCAAATCACCATAAACCTTATATGTCCCTTAGGAAAGTATATTTGGCTTCAAGGGATCCTTTTTTTTAACAATGCATGTATTCATATGGATCCTACATATGCACCTAAAGTCATCAACCAAATGTGTCACTCTATAAAAAACATTTTTAGTTCATGTGAGCCTTGATGTCTTTTTATTAGAAATAAACACCTTAGTGTGTTGTATACCATTCCTCTTATGAATGTCGCATATCATCCTTATGACCTGAGCACTTTAGATCATGATTTCCCATCCCTGTACTAGAATATCTAAGAAGATTCAATATCCTTGATGTTATGTCACCATGTTTGTAACATTTATCATATAAGGAATGAAACAATCCATTATAAAACCTTTTATTCCTCACAACTCATGATTTGAAACTACATGGTGTAGGTATCGAGCTTCACAATTAAGAGTTGAACTACTTTTGAGTGTTAAAACCCGTCCTAGATAGATTTCCTTCAAATGAAACCTCATTATCTGAATGTTTTAGTCTTCACTAATATTTATTTTCCCTCAAAAAAAGTGGAGATCATCTTTTATTGACCATTCCATCGATACATAAGGGCTTTGACCTACAAAAAAATGTCACCTCCTCTTTAATTAAACGAACTCCAAACCTATTGAGCCCTAAAAAATCTATGACAAAACTAGGAACCATAGTGTGGTATGGTACAATTTTGACATGTATTCCCCATACCATATACATTGACTAAAACATTTGGGTTATGAATTACATCGCTCCGATTCCAACTATCAAGGTGGGCCTAGATTTCCTAGTATTTTTACCTTAACCAATATTACCCGTATAAATATTCCATGAACTATGTAAAAGATTGAAGAAAACATAGTTTTATAGTGATACTGATGCATAATGGATTTGACCTAACAACTAGATTCATATCCTCTTTATAGGAAAGGATCTCTAGTCCTCATGATCCTTGGGAACAACATGAAAAAACCTATAATACTAGTGTGGTTGGAGCCATTCCTAGAATTTATGCACCATATTCCATGATCGTTGATTAATTATTGGAAGTAATATATTAAACTATATGAGACCCTAATGTTTGATCTAAAAGACACTAAAATACGGTGATTAAAGGCCAGAGATAAAAGATACTAAACAACAATGATAGAAGGTCTGAGCTAAAAGACCCTAAAATACACAGATAGAAGGTTTGATCTAAAAGAACCTAAACTACAGTGTTGGGAGATTTGAGATAAAATAACCTAAACTACAACACAATAAAAATTTATTCTGCAAGAATGAAAAAGATTGTATGATCCACCATATAGCATTGGAAAGAATCAATATATTATTTCCAAGTCTATAGGATTCAGTAAACCATAGGGAACTCTCCCTCTAGGACATATATTCTACCCAATAGTCCTCTTAAAAAATAAGTAATATTAACCCAACTAGAACACATGAATCAATGGGGAACCTTATGATTGGTTGGAGTGCATTAGAAAATATTGAGAAAAGTCTATTAAGATTTAATTATTCAGATCCATAGATTCAATTTTACTTATTATTATGAAAATGACTGGTAACATTGGTGATTAATATATCCTCAGATCAATGAAAATTCATGGACATCATAAATGAATGAAAAACTGGACAAGAACATGAAAATTTCAAAAAATCAGTTCATTGATAGCATTCAATAGGCTGAATCTACACATTTTAGAGTCAATCTAATAATCTGATAAAAAATAGAATGCATGTTAATGATCAAACTATAATGATATTTGATTAGACAATATGTCCAAGTTCGCAAGAGTCTAGAGAGAAGTGTCATTTGAAAACATATGTGCCTCTCACCCCAACTCTTCCACTTATTCCCCAAGGCAGAGGGTCTGGGCTAATGATCTCATCTTCTCAACTATTTTTTAATGGTTTCCAATGAAGATAATTATTTTGAGATGTAAGAAAATATGCGAGATATTATTTCCTGATATCTCCATATCTTCATGGTCTATGCGTCCTTCTAGAAATGAAATTTAGATATAAAATAATAAGTCAGCTACAATTACTCCAAGGGATCCTTCATCTATTTGGAAAGGGGACTCTCTTATTAACGATCATGTAATCCCACCTCATTGGTGTCCAAATATTGTAGAGTCAGGATAATTTGTCTCATGATTTTTAAAGCACTTGGTCATCAAATCTATTCACACCCAATTCATTAAATATCTAATTAAGTCCCTCCCCTTGGTTAGTAAATTCTTCCAAATGAGTCTCAATAATCAAGGTATGAATCCACTACCAGATTGGTCTATGCCATTTCGGATCTTCTATGAATGATGGGATAAGAATGTCAAAAGGAGATACATCCGGTTGAGCTAGCAAAGAAATAGGTGAGGAGGCTCGATATACTCTCCCTCCAACCAAGGTACTACCCATTGATTGACCTGGAGGGATGAGTTCCTCAAAATATTTTATCCCATTATCAGGATGGTTATCTCTAGAATGGGGGTTCTACCTTGAAATATTTCCCAATTCATGATTCATCTCTATCATTTCAACAAATATAGGGGCCATTGAGACAAATATATTTTCCACATGGTGAACCTGTTGGATTTTTACACCACCTAGATAGGCTTGTCCCTAAGACTGAATATAATCCAGATCAAGAAAGGTAGGAGTGTGATCGGATAGAAGAATGATATTAGTATCAATGTCTTTATGCTCCATCACCATCCACAACTGGTGGCTAATCCTATTGGGTCTCTCTCCTCTCACAATGGATGAATAAAGATGGGACCCCTTAGGTAGAATCCAAATAAATGAGAAAATGGGTTAGTTGTATATGACTCATAGAAAACCAGGTTATCCAACCAGGCTGTAAGAACCTGGCCCCCAAGGGAGATCTTGTATAGTCTTTTATCATTTGAGTCTTCTACATTATCAATGATTGGCCAACATGGTATAAGATAATGTTTGAAATCAAAGCTATCAGATTGAATCAACCCATTGGTATCTTCATCAAAGCCTAGTGACATGACCCCAACCCCACATATGTTTAGCAACTTGGGATGAGATAAGGCACCAAGGAACCTAGTGGAATTATAGTATTAGTAGCAATGAAAATGATCTCCAATCCATTTGAATAAAAAACTAGAAAGGTCCACTAATCCTATAAGAAATTCCTCCTTGATGAATGTAGAGAAAGAGTTTAAAAAGGAGTGTAAGGGTCGGCCCTGCCAGATTATGGTGTTTTTTTCCTCTAGTAATGCTTACATCATATGCAATATAACCTAGATTTCTGAATGAGCATCCCAAGTAGGGAAAATCCTCCCATTAGAAAACATGGAACAGAAGCCTTCTATCCATTGGCTTGAATAGATATCTGGATTCAATCAATATCCCCATGATGTTTGATCCCTGACCCCCAAAATGGATCAATACAAACAAGCACTATTAAGAACCTACTAAGAAGGGAACCAATGGGGGCATATAGTAGTTGTCCTAGCTCCACTATGACAAAGGAAAATGTTGATCAAATCATAGAAATAGATAATCAATGACATATATTTTCCTATTATTTAAATTTCCTTTACAATGAAGATAATTCCCCTCACCAAGACTGGAGTTTGCAAAGGGTCATCCCCAACATCTATAGAAGGAAGGAACTCATCATACATCTATCAGAGAGGGGGTATCCCACCCATTTGGTAGATATTCCATCGACTGATTCCCACCTTTATAGGGAAAAAATGAAATGAGTTTGTGCCTGGACCATAATGGATAAACAGTTATTGAACATGATCTGGTTGATGATAAACAATTAATTAGGAAATCCATACTTTTTTAATATAGACTACATATAACTAGTTAGTGAACTCCAAGAAGAATTGGTGGACCTAGAATATTCAGGTATATTCCTAAAAAAGTTACCACCAGGTCGTAGATCTCATTATGAGTTCAATCATCTTCCTAAGTTGTTCATAAAATAGAAAAATATACACGAATATCTCTATGTGATGGTCTGGTGAGAAAAATCACAACCTTCCAAACCCAGGATAGGTTTTTCCAAAATATAAGACAACCCCAAGGATCTATCTATGACCAATCAACCATATTCAAAAATATACATCTATATACAGTCAAGATAAGTTGACACCTAGAAATATGTCATATTGTAGTCTGAAGAAGGAATTAAAACATCTTCAAGAAAGTCAAACCCATATAGAGGAAGCTGGTGTGGTAAATGATAATTCTAGATCTTTGATGAAAGAACACATTTTTGAACCACATTATCAGAATTCACTTGATATCAAGGCCCCTCATGGTAGTTTATAAAAATAATGGCCCTTTGATTATCTATACTAGAGAAATAGTGATGAGATTTGGAATCCATCTGAACAAAAGGAAGTGTCATATGTTCGGTAGATAAAGATACAAATTTTTCAAATGAAATACATAAAATTCTAGTAGTATCATGTGAATCCCATTAATCAGTGGGGAATTAATGAATTTCATAATGGACTCGTGAATTTCTTATTTCATGAAGATCCCATAGACTGGATAAACCTATAGAGCATCATGCTATTGAGTGAACCCTTAGAAGACGCAAGATCTTGAGACCTTAACATGGTTATTCAAGCATAAAAATAGTCAAAAAGAATCTTGTGATCAATATAGTAGATATCGTGATACCTTAAAAGTCTGTAGTTTATCCCTATGGATGAGGTTCAAGAAATTATCAAAATTTAGTTCATAGTTTACTTGAACAATATCCTAGGAAAATAGATTTTGTGAAGAAGTTTTTAGGGTAAGGTCTTATTAAAATATCCTCAGATCTATTCTTATGAAAGGGTCTTGGGAAAGGGTTACACAATGAAGGCATGGTGTAAGAGCTCTATAAAGTGAGGTAGCCAGTGAATTAACAGTTATCTATTCCTATTTATAGTGATTTCCATGGGAAAAAAAATCATCCATAAGAATAATCATCGCCAAATGATTCTTATTGGTGGTATATTCAAATCCTTTAGAGAGAATTTAATCTTCCTAAAGTGATCCCCTATCCCCCATACAACACTCATGAGGGGGTACATTTGTTGCTACCTAACAAATAAGCATCAGAAAATTAAAAAGGGAATAAATACCTGAATACAGGTATTATTTTCCATAAAAAATAAATGGAGAAGAAGGTGTTCAACATCACATGGATCACTTGAACCTATAGAAGACATAAGATCACATGACCTTAAGAATATCATGTGAAGGATCCATGCACAATGCATAAGCTAAGGCAGATCCTATAGATCTCTTTTAATAAGTCCTTATGCTCTTCTGAAGGCATCCGTGACAATTTTTCATCATGTGGTGGCTTCTAGACAAGAACCACTTGGTCACACTAATTATAAGGTGGTAGGTTCTTGACAAGACATCCAAAAAACCATAGAAAATAGGGAGAAAAAAATCCAAAAGAGTGTCATCCTTGCATTGAAAGGGGTCAAGATGAAGACACTCTCTCCCAAGATTGGCACCTCAGTTGGGAGGCTTCTTAGTTTAGAAACATGTTCTAAATAAAATAAGGCTGGTACAACCGTCTCGTTTTTCCCATCAGGAGATGCTGGTTATAATAATAGGAGTGGAAAGATTTCATGGTATCGCTTATCCTTTGGAATGCGAGAAGGATGGGGGCTCATGAAAAGAGTTCCATCCCTGCTTCAGAATCTCGAAAGTACAAGGTGTTTGTGGTGGTCATTCTTGAACCAAAGAAGTGCGTTGCAAAGCTCCCTAAGATTGCGAGGAAATGGGGTTCACATTTTGCAGGCCTGGTTTTCCAGTGAATCCTTCTATCTGGATTTGCTGAAAATAGTCGATAAAGGTTGAGCTTGTTAGTCTTATAGACTAGTGCATAAATGCAAAAATTTTCTTTATAGGTGGCGAGATAATGTTCTCCTTTATTTTCACCAGTAACAATAGTATTGAGATATTGGATCTATGGTGATTTTTGGGATCCTTCCAGATGAACTCCCTTCAATGGTTCTTGGGAGGAAACATCAACGCGGTCACTAATCCTTCAGAAATGCAAGGGTGTTTTTCTGGTTGCAATATTGGCATGCAAGACTTTGGTGAATTTATCTCTTCAGGGGGTCTTTTTGACCTTGGCTTCAAATGTAACCGCTTCACCTGGTGTGACAACCATAGGGGAACCAGTCAAATATGGTTCCATCTTGACAGAGTTTCACGAACCTATATGGCCTTGACTCTTTTGGGCAGACGACCGTCGCCCATCGTCCTTGATCTCTTTCTAACCACTCTCTGCTTCTTATAGAGATCCATATGGACATGTCTGATCACAAGGATTTATATTATTCCAGCAACTAGCATCAGGAGAGTGACTTCATGTCGATAGTCAGAAGCTCATGGAGAGGCGAGGAGGGGGGACGATCCTAGCATGGTCTTACTAGTCGGCTCAAAAAGCCTATAAATGATTTTCCTAAATGGATTTCACATAGAACCATCAATGGCTCAGGAGTGGAAATCATCCAGGAAGACATTGGAATACTTGAGGAAGATCTTAAAAATGACTAGGATGAGAGAAAGTTCCTCTTACTTTGTGATAAAGGCACTTTTCTTGTGTATAAACTACATGAAATTGAGAAGGATTACAAAACGAGGTCTCGTGTTTGATGGCTGAAAGAGGGGGACCGAAACAAATATTACTTCCATTCTTGTCTGAATGAGAAGGGCAGCACGAGGCTCGACCTCCATTTGGGAAATAGGGTTTATACGTCAGATGTGGAGGCTACCAGATGCTTGGCTGTGGATCACTTTGAAATCCTCCTGGTTGGGGAAAATTCAGGACATGGGGGTAATCCAACCACATCCGCTGTGGATTCTTTATGGGAAGAGATTCTATATATGGTGAGCAACCCTGATAATGAGATTATGCTAGTTATGCCTTGAAGATGAGATTAAGGGCTCGATCCTTGCTATGCATCATGGCAGTGCACTCAGCCCAGATGGTTTCCTTGGAGAATTTTACGTGGCTGCTTGGGACGTGGCAGGAAAACTAGTGGTAGAATCCATTAGTGACTTTTTCAGAGGAGGTGAGCTATGTAGGTCGTTGAGCACTTCTAGGGTGGTTCTCATCCTATAGGTTAATGACCCATCTTATATTGGGTAATTCAAACCCATCAGTCTTTCTAATGTGTCCTACAAAATACTAGCAAGTTTGATTGCTAGACAGATGAGTGGGATCATTACGAGATTAGTTTAAGGTGACATCATGGATTTATTAAAGGGAGAAGCATTTAGGGGGCAATTATAATTTCAAGAGAACTCGTTAACGACATCAATATAATGGTGGTTGGATAAAATTTCATCCTTCAAGTGGATATGGAAAAAGCTTATGAAAAGATGGAATGTAGTTTTATCATCTGATTGATGTGTATGTTTGGATTCCAGGAAAGGGTTTGTGATCTTTGCTTCCGGTGTTATGTATCCTGGTGGTTTTCAATTTCCCTAAAGGGGAAGTGCTTTCGGTTCTTCAAATCGTTGAGGGGAATCCGACAAGGTGATCCTCTTTCTCCTACCATCTTAATTTTGGCACAATATTCCCTCTCTCGTAATATTTATAGGAGCATGGAAAGTGGGAACCCTGATCCATTCTATGGTATGGACGGAAGGGAGGCCATTTCTCACCTGATGTTTGTGGACGCCATTCTAGTTTTCACGAATGGAAGGCGTAGATCCTTATCTTAACTTATGGGTATCTTCTTGGTGTATTGTTCCTTGAGTGGGAATATTATCAATATAGGGAATATCCATGTCTACATCTCCAACAGGTGCCTTGGGAGGCAATTCATGGCTATTCAAGAGATCCTCAGTAGCAAACGAAAGAAAAATCCTATGCTGTATCCAGGCATCTCGATCTCCAATGGGCGTGCCAAGAAAAGCTACTTTGAAGAAATTCTAAATCAAATTTTGGGTAGAATATTGAACTGGAAGAGCATGTTTCTTTCCTTCGAGGGATGTTTCAAGCTTATCAACAACATCCTCCCCTCAATACCTCTGCATTTTCTTTTGATCATTCAACCACCGAATGAGACCATGGCTAGGATAGAGAGAGTTCTGTCCACTTTCTTGTGGGATGCCAAACAGACTTGTCATTTCCATTGGGAATCTCGTGAGCATATGGAGAGGCAAGTGGAGTATGGTGGCATGGGGTTACATGATATTTTTGAAATCATACAGGGAATGGAAGTGAGACTCGCATGGGACATCATCACAGGAAAATTGTTGGGGGCCTCATTTTTCAAAGGTAGATATGGTGAATATTGAAGATTTAGAGAAGGAAGAAGAGAAGGACATTCTAGGTTGGCATGATCCTTGTTTGGACATATCGATGATCTTTATGACGTTTCATGATGGATTATTGGAATAGGAGACATTATCTATTGGAAGGATAGCTCAGACGGGGAAAAGTTCCTTTTCTCTGGCTTCCCCTACCCTGATATTACTTTCAAAGTAGTAAGAATGTATCACATGTTCCTTGTGGAAATATTTCATGAAGAACAAGAAATTTTGTTTGATAGTATTTTCACTGTTGAGGAGGAAGATCTATACTTTTTCACGGGTTTGAACCTGGGAAACTTCTCCACCCAAGAGTTTAGTAGGAGTAGGCATGTAGGGGTCACTTTGGAAGAGTGGGCTGTGAAGTACTGGTGTTACAAAATCCCCACCAAAATGGACTTCCTTGTTTTTAAAATTAAGAACAAGGATTTACCAATGGATGAGTGCATTCAGAGGAGGGGTATACCTTTAGCCTCACACAACTTCTGTTGCATGAACTTGAGGAGGGAATCTACTGATCATATTTTTGTGCAAAGTAACTGGGCAGTGGAGATCTAGTCTCTTTGTTCCCCAAAGAAAAGGGTCGGCCTTCATCAATCATCCTCCAATGATCTCATGTCCTCATGGATTCATGGTGTGGATAGCAAGATCATGGAATTTAGAGTGCGGGACATCATCCTTGCCTCTATCTGCTGAAAAATTTGGGAGGCAAGAAACTGTACTTGACTGGGTAATTAGACCACAACTTCACTTTATCATCTGAGGGCTATGTCTGGAATCTATGAACGACATTAAATCCTGAAAGGGAATCAACAATCATCCCTCATTTGTAACTTACTCAAAATTCCTTTTTCGCTTGGGAGTTTGGGGGTATATGGGTTGGAATGAGTCCCCCTTCAAGTGGGATGAAACTCAATGTTGACGGCTCTCTTAGAGATGGTATCATGAGCCGAGTAGGACTAATTAGTGATGAAAGTGGTTAAATTCTTATGGCATTCAACACATTCTATGGTCCAGGTAACTCTCTGGGGGTGGAGGCACGAGCGCTTCCTACTCGGCTCCAAGTCTGTCGAGAGCGCGACTTCCAGGTGTCTGAAGTTGAATTGGATTCCGAATCCCCAGTGCAGATGGTCCAAGGTAGGCATGAGACTCCTTTGGACCTAGCCTATATTATCAAAAGTTGTGCTATGGAAATCTCATCGGGTCAAAGAATACACAATAGTTTGAGGGAGACTAACATTGTTGTGGATACTCTTGCTAGAATTGGATGGTCAGGAGAGGGGATTATCATTTTTTATAGCTTAGGGTCACTTCTGTGGGTGGGTCAAATTTTTATAGAAAAGGATTATCTTGTGATACACTATTTTCGCCCACCCTGATGGTTGTTTTGTTAGAGGGTTTATTCCTCCTTTTGAAAAAAATAAAAAAAATTAATTTTCAGTCAGTCATTCGCACCCCCCCTTTGGATCCAAAATTAAGTATAATTGTTTTCCCTTGATAATGTTTTTTCATCACCATAAGACTATTTTTCGGTCTCATAGCATATCACTGATGGGGAAAGTGATTCACTTCAAAGAAACTCATACTAGTTCGCAAAATTCCCAAGCCTTCGATAATTAAAACAAGGTAATAAAAGTGAAAATGAGGGAGCCTATTATGGATGTAAACTTCTTGTGACATGATAATATGCTCCACAAGACCTCTAAAAATCCCTATGAAATTACCATATTGGTCTTGAAAATGACCCCTGATAATCCATCATAGTCTTGTGAAAGATCCTAGAAGAGTTGTCTCAGATCACATGAAATCCTTTTCGTTAGAATCATGATCTTTTGAAAGTCCTTAGACATGTGGGTTGTACAATAGGAAACCCCCTCGATATGTCCACTAGATTTGGTAAGACCCATTTAATAGGACATAATCCTATAAATAAGGCATTTATGGGATTGTCACACAGTTGCTAAAAATCACATGACACCTTTAGAATGACCTATAGAAAGTCCTCTAAAAAATAGATGAAATCAAATTCCACCACCATATACATCATGGATTTTCTTGATATGCTCATGAAAATCAGTGAATAATCGAGGTGGTGAGGGCTATAAATCCCCCACCCCAGTATAAAAAAATACATCCATTGATACTCGCACTAACACTCTAAGTTACAAGAGTGGATTAATTAGATCAATTCATTTCATGATTGGAATGGTTTTCTAGAAGGTAACATCTGTGGAACCACTTAATAAAGTCATACAACATGCATATGAACTTCTCTTGATTAGTCATAGATCAGGTGAAGATCTTCAGGCAGCTTATGCGAAGGACGTCCCATATAGATAATGAATCGTGTGAGATTTAAACAAGATTACACTAAAAAAATCTATGGAATGTACAATAAAAGGCTAGAAAATAGACTAAAAATATTGTATACTTTTTAGAAATATATATACGCTTATCTTCGTGTGGTTCACATGAACCACCCAGGCCATGCAACAACACCTAGGCATGTCACCCAGATCACACGACAATCCTTTGGTATACTATATGAACCATGTGTAGTTCCCTATACATTTCAAAGAAATTTATATGGATCCATCTGTACATGCCAAAAAAGTATCATGAAACCCTCTGAGTTTCCCATCTGGACCTCGTGATTTCCTTTAGACATGTCATCCAAAATATACGATGGAACCAGTACATGTCAACTGAGTTTCACGATGGAATCATGACATGTCAACTGGCTCTCGTGACATCCTTTGGAACAATAAGATAGATCCATTAACACCCTCTAGATATGCCAAATAGCTCTCATAAAATCATACAGAAAAGGAAATAAGATCTCACGACACCCTTCGGGTATTTTCTCTAGATCTTGTGGTTTCCTCTGTACATGATAGCTAGATTTTGAGATAAAACCTAGAAAAATCGTCCAAGACATGCGGCACCCACCATACATGTCACAGTGACTCTTTCTACACCCGAAGCATGTCATTTAGCATTCAAGATGACACTTAATAAAGTCAGATGGATCTTGAAACTCCCTATAACAATGTCAGTGAAAATCATATGATGGATTCCTGGATCAACTAGCTTGGTCTTGTGATTTCTCCAGGATAATTCAGCCTTGGTCATGTGAAAACCATCATAAATGCCATCGAGATTCTATGACATCCCTCAGACATGTCAAATAGATCATGTGATTGTGCTTTTACATGCCTGGAATACATACTCTGATATGTTACTATAAAATCATTGCATGTTGAGATGGAAATAAAAGTATGTCAGGATTATAAGAATGAAAAGTCAAGTGGGAATCCCAAGACTTGATAACCTTATACAGACTACATATAATTGTAGTGTCAGTGTGTAAGCCCCAAACATAACAAACTATGAGAACTCTGATTCCTACCATAACTATTATATGTAGGATGCATTCATAAGGCTCACTCTCCATATCAAATAACCAATGGGATATCTCAGTGTGTAAGCCTCTCATCCATAATAAGTAATATAGTTTATTTTTACCCTTTGTTTCTCACTCTGAACAAAGATCATGTGGGCATAGGGAGTTTTAATAATTACATCATTCTTGTCATAAGACTCTATAGAAAAAAGAAAATCCTCAGCATGTAATCCCTGATCCACGATGTAATATGATATGTACTGTATATATGGTAAACCTTAGTGTGTAATCCCTGACCCATTGAACTATGGTGACTCTGATATATTACATAACCTAGATATGTAGGAAGCCTTCTTAGGCCCTAAGGTCAAATGGGAATCCACTTTGGTGTAAATCCTGTTAAGTCTCTAACATTCCAACCATCAGGACCCATTATTTCCCATAGGTTGATCATCCTTCCTCATCCACAAGTGGATACGAGGAATTTGATTCCTTCCATAACTAGGATATGTAAGATGCCTTAACAAGGCATGATCCCTATATTAAGCAACAAAAGGGGTTTCCCAGCAAGTAAGATCCACATCCTTATGGAATGAGTATTATTACTTGTTTTCAATTATTTATCACACTAAGCATAACTCACATGGTCTTAGGATGTTGTGATGATCACCTCATTGGCATCATGAATATTCAACATCCATGGAAACCTCATTGTGTAAAACCTAATCAGTGGCATGATATTACTACCCAACATAAAAGGGTATCTATATAGGAAAATTATTCACAGAGTTAATGAACTATGGTAAATATGGTTCCTAAAATAACTAGGATACATAGGATGCCTCCTTGGGGTCCATGACTAAATATCTGGTTTCCCTATGCACACAAATATGTCATTTCTATACAATATTACAACTGTATGGGTTTAATGAACTATGTGTTGTCCAATTCCTGTTAAAAAACAGGATACATAGGATGCCTCATAATGTATCAATCCCATCCAAAAAATATTAACCACCACCCTGGATAACAACAATCTTTGGAGTGCCTAGTTATATGGCTTAGACATATAAGCAACTACCCTCCAAAGAAAAATAGATGAAGAAACTCGAATACATAGAGATAGATTTCCCAACAATCCCCCATATCTTTGCTTATAATGAGACTAATCCTATGATCATTCTATTAGGGTTACCAGAACTATATCTGTATTAGGAAGAGATTCTAAAACTTATCTTAAATATACAAGAGAGTCCTAGTCTAGGGAAAAAATTTCCACCAAAAGGGTGTGATGATCCTGACATCCCATCATATCGACCAATGTGAGTTCCTAAGATCATTGGTAATAAAATCACAAAAAATTACATTCCTTTATAAAGTAGGTTCATACCCATTTAAGGATGAAGAAAACATTGGGATTTTCTCTCAAATATTAAAAAAATGGTGAGACTAATGTGAATTATTGTGCAGAACATTCAAACCCCCCTAGAACTAGACTACTTGACAAAATCCAACAACATCTTTATGAGGAAAAAATAATCAATAAAGACACTATTTAGTAAATCCTTGAAGATAGTGGGTTCATTATTAATACTGAATGATGTCACTCAATATTCATAGTGTCCATACCTTGTTTGAAATGTTGTCTTGGGTATTTCCTCCTTCTTGACCCTAAATTGATAATATCAAGAATGAAGGTTAATCTTGAATTTTTTTTAATATATATATTGTTGACCAATCAAGTCATCAATATGGGGAAGATGATACTTGTTCAAAATTTTAATCTTATTTCAAACCTAATAATCATTGCAGAGTCTAATTGATCCATATTTTTTTAGAAAAATGAACATGTTCACCCCTTGGTGGAATACACGGATTAATCAATCCCATGTAATGGTTTTATTGTAGTTACTTATTCAATTCTTGTAACTAAATCAAAAACGTTATATAGAGCGTTTTTAAAATTATAGTGGAACTGGGAACAAGTTCTATTGAGAACTCCACATCGCATTTTGGTAGAAGGAAATTAAACTCTTCTAGAATGTAATCAATAAATTATCTAACAATAAGAACACTATCAGTGTCATGTTTCTCCCCAAAAATTTGAGACAAAGATGCCTTCTGAATGGTAATTAAGTCCAATAAAATATATGTAATCAAAATGGAAGTTTGAACTTATAATCACATTAATAGACAGTCATAGGATGGTTTGGAATATCAAATTTGTCTTCCCATCCTAGGGAATTCATGTGGAATTTATAAAGATAAAGATAATCCATGCTTATGATAACCTAAAATTTCACATGAGTAAGAATGAAAATATTTACATGTAGTATTTTACCACTAACATCAACCTGAGATGAATCATAGACTTGAGAAGCGATTATTGTACCATTTGGATTTTTTTAATAAAAATTCTTCATCTAATAATTCTATTGGGATCTTGATACCCTAGAAAATTATTTAGATATGATAGAATGGGTTGATCCAGATTCAAATATGATATCATCGATTCGATAATTGATGATAGTGTACCATTCACCATGTCATTGTTACACCCTTCATTATAAATAGTAGTTTCATGAGATATACTTTTTTCTATTAGATTAATAGGTTGCAAAAATCAATCATCATCAATAACCTTTGGATTTTGGAACTAGTTGCCATTATGCCCATGCACCTTAAATTTTTAATATTAGAGTGTGGGTGGTAAATTTTGTGCAACATTCTATCTATTAACATTATTTGAAAAATTATTTCCATTACTTTAGAAATCAATTATTTGATGACATTACCATCCACATATAAATTATTTACTAGTCCCATAAGAAATTCCATCCATGTTTCATCCCACATGTTGATTGTAGAGGAAATATAATCTTCTTATATCCATGGTTTTTAGTTTTTCCGTTGATTTTTGTTCTCTTCATTTCAAAACCATGATATTAATATATAACTCCATCCTCCATTTCCACCTAGATATAATATCAAAACACTCTCTTCATAGAAACTAATGTAAATAATGGATAAAAACATTCAAATACTTGGTTTTAAACCACTAATGTATCAATAAACCTTACTTTCATGGTTCATGATAATACCATATGAAAACCTCACAAGTCTTGTAAAATTTTCCTCTTAGTTTCTATCTGATTCATCATCCTTTTTATTTAGCTCCTAGAACTCCTTCTCCATCATTGTACAAAGAATATTAGGAAGGAAATTATTGATAAATTAGTCCTTGAACTCATCCCAATCTAAGGAGTATATTTTTTCTTCTTTTCATATATTCTTGATAAGATACCACTATTGACCCACTTTACCTTCCAAATAGTAGACAACCAAAATGAATTTTTCATATTCTGAACACTTGAGAATGAAAAATATAATTTTAGTGGTGTAGATCCTTTGTTTAGAAACAAGTGGATTAGAAGTCCCATTATAATATGGTGGATGTCTCATCATTATAGACTCAAGAAAATATTTTTCAGTCCATTTTTCATTTGGAATTCAATCATTATTTGTAGCTTGATAAAGTTGTTTGAGAATTGTAATAAAATTTTTTATTCCAAATTACAAAATATTTGAATACTCGAGAGTACAACCATTGTATTTTCAATTTTAATAAGCATTAACATGGTTCATTTGGGTTCCATACATTCAATATAACCAAAATGAAAATTGAATAAAATAATCATTGTGGGGTACCAAATAATCATGAAATATCACTTAAAAGATATATAAATAATGAGACCTTATTTTTAATCTATGAGACCTTATGTTTATCATAGTTCATTCATATTCATCCTATATTTAAATCATTCAAGTTTGTTTTTACTGTGTTTTTATATTTTTAAAGCATATCTCTTGGAGTGTCAAACTAAGAGTGAAATAAAGATCATTTTCCTGTGCTAGGTGATGGTTGAGTAAAGATCAATGAAAAATTTTTAGAGTTATTACCCCTATGTACCTTTGTACTATATCCACACAAACTTTTAGTATCTGGATAGTGATGTAATTTCATGGAAACCACTCGCTCTATCATTTCACAAAATTCCAGGACACTTTCCAATACATTGATTCATCCTTGAACTTATCTGTAGACATGTCCTTAGGGATATCACTATTGTTTTCTCATTATAGTGTCAAAGGGTTAACTAAAACTATGCCCTAATTCTAATTATAAAGACACTTTATTAACATACATAAATATTACACGATTTTTATGAGCATTTATTACATTACACAAACACATGCTTTAGGAAAATTAATGTGTAGTGCCTTTGAAAAAATGGAAACAGAAAAAACTACTCTATTTGTAAACAATATAATATCACAAAATGTTTTTAATAAATACTAAGCTTTCTAGAAATATCATATGTAATAAATTAATTCAAAACATAAGGAAAAGAGACATAAGAAAGGGTGATTTATTATGTTTAGTAATGCTAAACCAGTGAGATATGTAAGGATAACATGAATACAAGGGTATTATAACATGATTTTAAAAAATCATAACCATACCCTATATATCAAAGACAAGAATATTTATTCATGGAATAAATATTGGACATTCATAAGACATGAATCATAAGGAAAGAAAAGAACATCTTCCATGAGAGTATAAAATTGGAATACGACATGGAATTGTGGAATAAAAAAAACCATAGAAAATCATTTCAAAGTTGTTAATGGATTGAATACAAGGATATAATAATGGTATGAGATAACTCTAAAAATCATTATATTAGTAAAGGTTTACTACCAAGACCATCAAAGTCGACAAAGTCTCTTAGTGAACAAGGTTCACTCCCCATTCTAGTCCTTTCTATTTCTTGAGATATATATTATTACCCAATTCACTAGTGAGAGATATAGTTCCCACTAATCTCAAAATGAAAACGATATTTATGTATACCAAAAGATAATAAAAGATTCATCAAATCATAACCCATGAAATGAAATGGAATTCATAAACATTTTATCATGTCATAAATTGTGGAAAGGAGACAGGTTTCATTATCATTTCAAAATTTCCTCATAGAAAAATCCATGGAAAAAGAAACGAGTTTAATAATAATTTTATCAGTATAAAACCTATGAAAGATAAATTTGTTCCATAAATTTCTTTTCATCATAAAAAATTTATATAAAGAATAATGAAGGTATCCTTGATTCGTATCCCCAATAAAGGATAAGTTACATACAAGGATGTAATTTTTTATACAAAATGATTTTTAAGGATAAATAAATTGGTATGTTTATTGAGGATGATAACCATTATTTGAAAACAACTTTTTAGAACATAAAACATTTTTATATCATTTTATTTGAAAATAAATTTGAAAACTTATAAAAGAATCCTTTAAAAATCATTTTAATAATTTTATGAGGAAAATATTCTTCTTTGAAAACACTTTATAATAAATAAAACATTTTAAAAACATATTATTCAAAAATAACCATCAAAGGAGGATTTAAATTAAATAATTATTTTGATCATCATAGGTTTCATTCAAGTCGTACACATTAAACTTATGATTTTGTTCACATTTTTTAAAAAATCCAAACATATATTATTTGGAAAAAGACTTGAAGATTTATTTTTAAAAAATAGAAAAAAATAAAAACAAAATTGATAAAATTTTCATTAATAAATTGTTTTAATAAATTTTAAAACATTTTTGATAACATTTTTAGAAAATGGGTTTTTTTAAGAAAATGTTTTTTTGACTGAAGTGATGAACAAAGATGTTTTTTATTAAAAGGTGTTCTCAATTATTGTAAGTACTAAAGCATGGAAAAAGTTTTTGTATACATTTTAAACATCATCAATAACCATAGTATAATAAAATTCATTAGAATTATTGAGACATGGTTCATAATATTTTATCATCATAAACATAATCATTAAAATCCCAATAAATAATGACATCTTAATATAATATCATTAATACTTTTGTAACATTGAATCATATGATCCATGAAGGAACATCATTAAAAAATTGTAAAATATAAAAAGGATAAATAAATTCATTATATTACATATAAAAGTAGATTTATATAACACTCATAAAGGAATATATGTTCATAACATAACATATGTCTCAATGAAAGAAAATGAAAACAAAAATCCCAAACATTAAGTCTCAAATTCCTTCATACGTGTTCATAACTTTGTTATAATAAATATAAGTTTATTATAAATCTATTATAGAATCATAATAATATATATAATATTATATAATACTTTCACATTACCTTCTATTACCCACCTATTAATAATTCCTTGTTAAAGTTGCATTTTGGGCAATAACAACTTTATTTTTGTGTGTGTTTTAATTTGATAATTTTATTCCTAATACTTTGATAATGATTACATAATATAAGGAATAAATACCATGAAATTAATATAATATTAATTCAATATAAACATATTTATAGTAATCTATAAAATAAATATATAGAAAATGAAATGCCACATTTATGGAGATGGTAGGTCATACGTATGCATAGAAAATGCTTATATTTTCTTGAAAGATTGAAAGAAAGAAAGGTAAATAATATAATAACAATGTAGAATAATTTTATTTTCATATATATCACATATTTTCATTAAAAAAACCTTAAACATATTCCATGTAAGGCATGAATGAATCACATAGCTTCGTGAGGTGACAGTTTTCCATACACATGAATGGGGTTATCATATTCCCATGGAACATAATGTAAAAAAGGAACATATGATATTATAATTATAAAACTATAATAATATCAAAAAAATAATATATAGAAATATAATCCATCATTATAAATGGATGTGAGAGGTGGTAATGGAAAAATGAAAGACATTAGTTTGCGAGGCGGTAGTCCGCCATAAACATGAATAATGATATCATAAAACCTTTAATGGAAGTGGAGATGGTTGTTGGTTATTCACTTATCATAAGAAAAAAATATTATATGGGATATAATTTATTACTATATCATCATGTTTTAATTATAATTGAAGGAGGGGGAGAAAGAAATAAAATAAAATTTCATGATAATGATTGTTACCTCTTCTATGGGTAACCTCTATAGGTTTGCACCAAAAGCCTTCAAAAGTTGGATATCAGAAAACAAAATGAGTATTATAAGATGAGAGGTGGGATATTTTTATTGTTTTGGATATGTTTTTTCTGAACAAAATGGGTTTGACGGTGTGAATAGGGGAGTAGAATGGGTGGACCTTTATAAGTGAGGTGAGTGACACACTTGTAATTTTTTGAAAATAAAAATGTGTACCCACTTATTTATAACAAAAAAGGAACTAAAATTAATTATTATCATAATTTCCTTAGACCATATTGTGAGGACTCAACAAGTGCATCCATGATACCTGAGATAAAATCATAGAAGAGACAGATTTGGAGGTTACTGTAGTAATACTGAAGAAGGCACTATAGAAAGTACTATTTTTTACGGTAGTAGTTGGAACTATTCATCCGTTTGGAATTTTGGGCCACTTGTTTGGTCCTCAAGTCCTTCAAGTCCTTTAGGCCACCCAAGGCCTTCATGAAAGTAAGTATTATGAGCCACCTCATGGCCTTAAGGACACCTCAATGCCTTCATCTAACATGAAATAATTGTGCTTAGATAGACCAGAAAGACTCTACATGTAACAGGCTCCATATGAGGATTTAGATCATTCACATTCTCTAGAGCATAGCTAATGGATTTGGAATAATGAGAGGGTATGGAAATTACCATCAAGACCAGTCTATACATCCATGGGAAGAAAATAAAAATAGTTATGTGAAGGTGGAGAGTTGACATGATGATGTAGACACTAAGGAGGGATAGTTTAAAGTAGTTATAGTCTGGATGAATACCTATAAGACCTTTAGGTCATGTAATGTCACAAAGCCTGTGTGCCATGTATGGGTTCCCCTTAAAACTTTAAAAAATGATTTTAAAAAATGATTAAATAGAAGGCATTCAGGATATTCAGTATAAATGAATTATTATAGAGAATTAGATATTATATTGTTAAAATATATCCATAAAATAGGTGGTTTAAATTTTTTTGGTTGTTTTTAACCACTATATTTTTAGTTTAACACTAGGAAAACCCATTTGTACCTTAATTATGATAAGTAAATTTTTTCTTCTATTTTTTATAGTTCATTTTGGTAAAAAATTATGTTAAAATTATTTTATAATATAATTTTTCCGATTATAAATATAGAATAAATGTTTACAAATTCAATTTATACAATTGGAAAAATCGTAATTAAAATTATTCCTACAGACGTGATGAGAAATTGTGTTTTTTTAATTATAAAAGGATTGAATGTTTAAAAAGTTTTTATATAAAAAGTAAATATAAAATAGATTAAGATGAAACTAATTAGTTTAATAGAATTATAATTGAGCTAACGTTACATTTAATCCAATTTAAAATATAATTTATCATCATAAATAATTTAAATGAAAAGGTAGTTTTCGATTAATATTATGTATTTTTCAATATTCATCATGAAATTTAACTTTTAAGAATATTCTCAAAAAATAAAACTCTGATAATTTCTACATGATGATTTAAAAAATGAAATTTATTTTATCAAATTAATTTTATAAAAGGGTCAAAATATAATTTTATTACTATTCAAAAAAAGGATTATGAAACATTTTTTGGGAAAATAGTCTTTACAGAACATATAAAGTCTTTAATAAAAATGAAGTTTTTTTTATAAATATGTTTTCTTTATATAAAACTATTATAAATAAAATTTAAAAATTATTTATTAATATTCATAAAAATAATTTTAACTTCTATATTATTACAGTCCCATTTAAATAATAATAGTAATAATATATCATAGTTTGTTAGAAGTATTGTTGAAATTAGTTATCATCATTTACACTTGATTGAATCAATAAGTTATTTTAATTCTTATACACCTTTAAATTTAGGTATTGTAATGTGGGGGTGAATTTGAATACTCATTCCTTTCATTCTTCATATAACTTCTATATTCATGTTCTTTATGGCCTTCTCTCATCCACTTGGTAGATTTACCTTTTCCATTGTGATATTTTCCCCCATGCTTCCTCTTATATCCATGGCATGTAGGATGACATATTTTCATTTTTATTCGATTTTATCCTTGAATTTTATATGAAACTACATTTTCCTCTTATTTTTCCCAAATCCATGAAAAAAATAAGTGTCTTTAATTTCTATTTCAACCTTTAGATCACATCTAACAATCACTTCATAGTTACCAAAGTCCCTTAAGACTATAATTTTCTAGAGACTTGGATTTAAGCCACTAAAGAAGCAATGGATTTTCCATTTTGGGTAAATCATAAAACTAGAAGAATAACTTTAAATTATTATATAAATTTATTCATAGGTAGCAATGGATTCATCATGATTTTGTTTAATCTCTATGAATTATATCTCTGTATCAATGTGAAGAGTTCAGGGAATGTAACTTTTTAAAAATAAATTTTTAACTCTTATAATTCAATGGATTATATTCCTTCATCTAGAATCATGTTCTTGATTAAGGTCCAATATTGATCTACCTAACCTTATTAATAATAAATGACTAAAACAACACTTCCAAAATCCAAGCACTAAAGAGGGGAAAATTTATTTTACACTCTGTCAATACATTACTTGTAAATTAATGGATCCAAAAAACCACTAAAGGATAATGGTATTTGATTCTTAAAACAATCAATAAAATATTCCACTATATTTTGTGATTTCAGGATCTTAATATGGTTTATGTTATTGTTAATAACTTCAGATGTCATTTTCATGAAGTTTTACATTTCATCTATCATCCCATTTGTTTGTTCAATGAGAATTTTATTCAACTATCTATCAATCCCATTTTAACTTGATTACTCCTTGTTTTATCCACTAAATAAAAAATGATAGGGTGAGTATCAAGAAATATTCAGCGTAGCCATCATATCATAAGGAAAATAAATCCCAATATTCCATAGATTATGAAACCTTCATTTCAACCTAATACAATTTTGGTTCATCATACATAACTTTTAGATTTACATGGGTTATTTTATGTTCTATCCCCCTTTCCTTGATATCCTAATATACAGAAAAAATAAAACCAAACACTGATAGTAGATGAAGTGCCTCATGATTGGACTCCCAAATCTGGTTCAAAAACAAATACAATATATACTAGTTTTGATAAAAACCAAATCACTTACATAATAAACACCATGTCAAACACATATGTTACATCACTTTCATAACTTTTACACCATATAAAAAATTCACAAAAACCTATAACACAAATGTTTTGTTTCATTGGATATTTTCTTCATCAGTTTCATTATTCCAAAATTTTAATTCTACATCTCCCATAAATAAAGTACTCACATGATACCCTTATAGACATCAAACATAATACCGTTATTCCTTACACGGGGTGTGAAACCATAATAAAGGGTGATCTCAACCAGTTTGTAAGGGTAAAAATATGAGATAAGAATAAGCTATCATAAGTTATCACAAGAGGTGAATATGGGTATAAGAACATAATCAAAGTACAATTTAAAAACTATTTCTCTCAGAAAATGAGTCGTATCTCGGTTTTATGAGATGAGGTGCATGATGTTTATAATGATTTAGTTATTCTATCATTAGATGTATTTATAGTGCGTTGACCATATTTTTCCTTCTAGAAGGCTGGTTGTGAGGGTTCAAGTGTAGTTGAAAAATGACCTACAATAAGTTCACCATGAACATTTCTTAGACACAATCAATGGATCCCACATCTATAACAAGGTACAATCCACTTTCTGAAGGTAGGCAGTCAGTGGGGGTTTCATACCAAAAAACACTTAAGAACTCACCTTGGTTGAGAGGATGGTTTTTTGGGAACATCACACCCTTTTTGGGGAAATTAATTCCTTTTTCGAGACTCTATTATAGATTTAGGATATGTCATGAAACTCTTTATAAACCCAATAAACAACCGATTAGCTTAACAAAATGATCAGGTGTTAAATCCTTCCATGTGTAAAGGGGGATATATTAATGAGATGATCTATATATTACTAATATTATTCATCCATTTCCTATTATTTATTTGAAATGGGTAGGTGGTTTTATTTTGAAGCTATATAACCATGAACATAGATTCTTACTTCCATATAAGGAGTTGATTGACATTTTGAGGACCGGATTTAAGCATTATGAAGATTCATATATGTTATGTTTATAACAAAAAAACCATAGAGTTTTTTAAATAATGTAGTTTAATATCATGTGTAAAGGATATATGTTAGGGAAAATAGGAACCTTGTTTGGATCTTGATCCTTAAGAAGGTGTCTAACCTATCCTCCTTATAATATGAATTAGAGTCATCATAGTTTAGTTGTACCTTGGGGACCTTCCTTGAAGAGGATTCCCTTATATTTTGGCAGTTATATATAGCTAATAAATAGGGATTACCCACTAAGGTTTCCCTAACTAGGGAGTATTTAAGATTCAAGTGATATGAACATTGAAAATATCTAATCCCACGTGATCTATGCACAATGTGATAAATAAGGGACAACAAGTGTTTGGATTTGTTGAATATGAGTATGGGAGTTATAAATTAGGGTAGCCATAATGTGGTGTTTGATATGGTTCTTAGGACTTAGGAAAGAATCCTAAATATCCTAAATATAATTGGAATTAGAGTCCTCATAGTTCAGTTGGATGATCATTCCACTGATGGATGAGGGAGAACACTAATCCCATAGGAGGGTTTTTATACCATGGGATAGAGTCTTTGAGGTATGGGGGGATATATTTCAAGGTGGATTCCCACAAAGGATCGATACATAAGAAGGATTTGTATTAATCCTATTTCTAAAGGAATTATAGTTCTCAGATTTCAATTGGGGGTATGCCTGGATATATCTAATGGACCTTGTTATGATGTCTGGTGATATCTGTTCGACACGTCCTTATTGCATTCCTTACATGTATGGGATGTATTTTTGACTTGTTTGAGAATTCATTGATCTTTCATAGTTACCAATATTACATGTGAAAATATAGTAACATTATCCAATTGACTTGTATTGAGGATTCGACATGATCTAGATGGAATGTCTATAGGACGTCTCATGAGCTAGCTAACATGTTCGTAATGCATCACATGACTTGGTTACCATGTCCAAGGGTCTTTGTGTGATAAATGTAGACACATCCATGGGTGTCACATGATCAAAGATGAAATTATAGAAGAACTCTTCCAGACTTAGCTAACAAGTCCTGGTGATATCACATGATGAGGATAGATTATGTAAAGAATATGAAGCTGAAATTATTCACCTTTTCATAAGTATTTCGACTTTTTATTTATTTATTGTATATGTACCTCATGGTTTTCTTATAATTATCTTGTTTACATTTTGTGTCTCCTAGTAAAATGTAGAAACTTGTTCACATAATCTGGTTGGCATGCAAGAATTCCAACTAGTAATCTATATGTAAAGAACACAAAGAACATATTTATCAGCGTTATCCCTCAGGTCATTCCCTAAATTTTACCTAGTAGAAAACTCTTTGGATCTCATGAAATTATAGTCCAAGAAGTTCACTCTTGTGTTCCCATATCACATTCATAATTGTGTGTGTTTTTTTGTGTGTGGGGGAAGTATTTATTGGCTTCACCTCCTTGGTTATACACTTCCTTTTTTGGAGTGTATTTCTCATATATGAGATGGAGTTGTTGGAGGTTGTATCACATCACCTGCTCAACATGATCCTTACATGGGTTGTCTAAGAAACCACATGAGGAACACAAACCTCTATAAATCTCTTTCCTTTCCACGTTTATTGGATCCTGACCTATCAAAATCCTTTTTGACATCCATTTTGACATGCCGAACAAACTTTTCAACCATGATCCAACATCTCTGATAGACTTGGTAATATTTTGATGTCTGTGGAAAGGATCTCATGTCATCGAAGAATATTTGTTTGGGGTCCTTTGTGAGACTAATATGGCTTGTTAGATTTCATTTTTGATATCATGAAAACTTATCAGGGGCTTCTCTTTCTATCAAGATATCTTGTCAATGGGCCCTTACATGATCAACAATGATCGCAAGAGGAATATAACCCCTTTTTCATAAATATCAATGAATCCTTCCCCTATGAAAGGCATCCACAGTTTCCCATTTTATTTTAATTCTTATTTTACACGGCTCACATTCTTTTCCAATTGGTTTTCCATCAAGGTGTTTCATGATTAGTAGGGGTCTCATAACATCATGTGAGTGTGGTATCTGACATTCACTCTAATTTTTTTCTATGCATCATATGACCATTGCTGGAACATTTAATGGTGTGTGATAATTTCATAGGAAATACCTTCATCTATCTATGATGAATCACATGATCAATGATGGATCTCACAATGGTGTATGATAATTGTCATGGACAACCCCTCTCCATTTTCATGCTTTATATCATAATCAGTGCTAGATCTCATGATAGCGTGCAAGCATTGTCATGGTTAGTCCACCTAACCATCTATGGATCTGAATGAATATCACATGTTCAAACAGATTTTTCAGGGGTCCATCTCATGATGAAAGTGACATTCCAACATTCTCTAATGTGACTAGGTCAACATGTCACTAGGGTGCTTGGTGAGATCGTGAAAATCACATAATCAAATTACATGAAAATCAATGTAACTCTCCATTTCACGAAGCCTATGTTTTCGAACATTATTTTTTAGGGATTTTGTGTGACCACAAGATATATATGGATTCAAAAGTCACCAAACTAGAGGAATTTTCCGGGTAGAATTCATATGACCATTATTGTGAAACTGGATTCCTTTAAATGAGTTGGATGGTTTATTAAAGGGGATTTAAATGATTATAAGAGGATCATATGAGATACAAGATCCTTTGGCATGAACATCATAGGTTCATGTGATCACATGTCCTTTTATAGGTTAAACATTCCATGTGATTCTGATTCCTTAACTTCATGATACTTCTTGCTTTTTTGGAGAGAATAATACCAATATTCTCATAATCTCTTCAATTATACCCTTTCCAATTCTCATTTGTAGGGACTAAACAAATTAACCTCTATAGTGAGGTCCATATGTAAAATGACTCAGTTTTTATGAGATTTAATTCCCACCTAAGTCCTTGGGGAATTTGGTGACTAGTGTTTTGTGTGATGTTTGGTCTTCTCAGTGACATTTGGTATTCCACAAATCATTCTATAAATTGGGGTGAAATTGAGGCTCATTTTCATAGTGAATTAAAAATATAAAGCTATTTAAATTTCTCTCATCATGCGATTCCATCATAAAATCTCACCACTATATTCATTTCAGAAAACCTATTCAAAACAATTATTCACAATATTTCATTGAGGGACTATTTCATGAGGTCTTAATGAGGGACCGTTTAGTCTCAAAACCAATTTAATCAAATCACAAACTAAGTCTCAGTAACATTATTGAAACATTAACTATGTACTCATATTCATGGATGTATTATAGGATTATCATGATCCACTATATTGGTTTCATGTTCACTTGATCATCATGTGATTCACATGACCATATTAGGGTTATACGATCATGAGTCTAATGACAGATCTCATGGTCATGAGATGCCCTATGGGTCATGCAATTCACAAGGTCTATAGGGGTTATCAATTCACAAGACCTGAATTAGGTCATGTGATCAAAAATTCTTTCATGGGACTTGTTATTGTAATGATTTCATTGGGGTCATGAACCTGTTTTGGTAGGGTTCCATTCTCATCAAACAGGTGCTTCTTGTTTTTTATATAGATTGCTTCCAATTTTCATACATATTCTACCACATCTAGACATCAAGCTATAATTGCTATAAATAAAAATTCTAACCATCAGTATCTTGTTTTCTTTGATAGTGAGGCTTTGATGGAGACTCTCCTACATAAATTTTAAAGTAATCCCCAATCACACTAACTTCATTTTTATGGATTCAATCTACTAAATGATGTTTTAATTCTTTAAGCTGATTACAAACTTCAATCATGGTGGCTGTAATAGTCCTTTGAATGTATTCAAATGAAAATCTCTAAGCATGATCAATTTGTGGCCACACCACAGTTGTGAATATCTCATTTTATAGTTCACTCTCGTTAGGGCCGATATTTTTAAAATCTTTCCCATCATCCAATTTCATATAGTTATTCAATAATAATTTTATACTCCTTGAATAATCTGAGAAGTGGTTAGAGATTGAAATGAGAATTAGGACATAGAGTTAATTTTTCTAATAAATGGGAATGACCATTATGGGTTATTTAGAGCTTCTCATAATTTTCTGACCAATAACATGACATTCATCTTTACATGACACTATTGATTTCTCAGTTCAATATATTTCCTTGGTCAGAAATTTTTTGAAGAGTTTATTAACCATTGGTGTCCTAGTACTAATTAATTTTATATATCTTATCGTTAGGTAGGGATCAACCTTTTGGTTATTTATTGATTGGATAGAATATATCCCCTTGGAGAGATGTATCATGACTTTCTTCCTACTACAGATGTATGGGAAGACCCCACTAAAACTATGACCATGGAAAGGGAAATAATTACCCCTGTGAAGAAAAACATTTGGAATGATATGAACATATCCTAACTCAATTTCTTTAAGGACTAGATCAAAATATTCCTATGATATAGATGGACCCATTCATCCATTATACACCATCATCAGTTTCCTCCCCTACGGCTTTGTGATAGTAAGGGATATTATTTGGAAATCCTTGAGGCTGGGTAGTATGCCTCATGGGGATATTTAGTGAGACCAGATGTATCATCGTGTATTTGGATAACGGGGGGGGGGGGGTGCCATGTTTTTGAAGAGATATAAATTCCTAGATGGGATGTGTTCTTGGGAATATGAGTTGGAATGTCTATGATGGAATCTCAATTAGTACAGGGGAAGAATCCTAATATAGTAATAATGACTCGTTCTCACATCTACTGTATTTATCCATATTCCTCAAGGCAATGTCCAATACATGATTGGATTACCTTTATAGTTTTTATTCAACTAGATTATAGAGTATTTTGATTATTACAAATACCACAACACTACTGGGATCACAGATGCTTCATTCCATCATTGTATTTTGAATATTTATGGGGTTCAGGATATGCCACTAGGCCTCAATGAGGCCATTGACATGTAGAGATATCCTAACCATTTTAACATCATTCCTTATCCAACACTGAACAAGATAATTTTTGGTAATGGTAGTGGATCTCAGGATGAACATTTGTATAAAATAACTCTTTGGGATGAGTTCTCAAGGCCTATATGTATGAGATGATTATTTTATCTCCATATAGCCTTTATTTTTCCTCCAAAAAATTTGGTTTCCTCCAAAGAGATTCCCCTCTACCCTTAGCTGAAATACAAGGAGAATGATATCTTGGGTTTATCCACCAATTTTGGATTATATTACTCTTTGAAGATACCGATATTTAGATTATTCTACCCCCAGATGGAACCCTATTTATCTATATTTTTATAATGACTGGGATTGGGTAGAAGCATACGTGAGTGGTGTTTTGAATAGTTTGGTTTGTTCGGTGGACCTACCTTATTCTTTTCTGAACCCCTTACTTATTACAATAATGTAATTGATTAAAATCTCAGGCATGAGTTCAAGGAAGAATCATCTTCCCTGAAAAAAAATCGTATTTCTTGGACAATTTTTTTTGAGGAAGATAGTCCTTCAAAACCATGATAGATGATGCATCATTAGAGAGAAGAGAACATGAAACTTCTTCTCTTGCTTCTTCATGAGTTCATCAAAACATTCCTCCTTCTAACATTCCCACCCTAATAGTTGTTGAGGACCAATCATGAATTTGGATTAAATGGAATTTGATTCATACATAATCATTTAGACTCCCTTAGAGGTGTTCTGTGACTAAGAGGAAAACCTTTGCGGACTCATTCATGATATTTGGGTAGGAATATCTGACTGCTAAGAATTATATGATATCATGCTACAATTTTTGTTGACTTAGGAATAACTATATAATATTGAGAAGGACCTACATAGTTTTTCTGATTGTGGTTCTTATGGCCTAGTCAATAAGGTAAGTGCTAGAGGCTATTGAGAAGAGACATGACAGAACCTTTCAACTAGGTGCTCAAATAGACATATTGACTGTAGAGTTAAAAAAATATGAGCGACACATAGATGATACTAGATTCCAAATTCTATCATCATCCTATTTTTTGGTGACTAGTCAGAAAGAAGAAAACTATTTATCATCTTTTATTTAGATTTTTCTTAGGAATTGATGAGGGAGGAAAATAAAATGACACTTCAACATTCTATTGATATCTCCCACTAAAAATCAGTTGATTTGGAAAATTCATGTAATAGAATTGTATTATTTTATGAACAAAAATATTTTTATTTTGATGGAATATTTGGAGAGACTCCAAGAGATAGATATTCCTCCTCCCGTATTCTATCAATGAGAAAATATTGTGAACTTTACAAATCATTTTCCAACTTTCTCTTTTTCGTGACCAGCATGTAATTTCATTGATCTAATGTTACATAAATAATCAGTGATACCCACCATGATTATATTACCAAGTAAATCTAAATGACTGGATTATAATGCCTAAACCATAATAGATTTTTCTTAAGAAATACTCATGAATTCTCGCAGACATGAGATTCCTCAATGATGTACTTGCGCCAGTTTTCCTGAAATCACATGAGTTAAAAAGAAACTTTTGGGTATGATATATGTCTCAAAGGTAGAAATATATAAATTATACCTAATCTAGTTAAATTCATGAGTGTAGATTAAATTTTTAGAGAAAAAAAGATGATCCTTATAATATTTAATATCCATTTTTTTATATTTCCATAATTATTTTCTAAGATTCATTTTAGGGAAATATTTGTAGGCATGGATTTGGATTTTTCTTATTTTCCACTATTATATGTTTTTGAACTGACCTGATTTATGAATTTTCCATAATATAAATTTTAAATGTTTATTTGATCAAAAAAAGTGAATGTCTAGTTAGAATAGAATCAATTTATCCCAGGATTCCATTTTTTGTTTTCTAACCCGAAGAGTATTTTGTCTCTTTCAGTTAAATATTTTAAGGTATTAAAAATAATACCATTACATTGGTGTAGTTTAAGGACTTCCAGCTTGGACCTTCTACTTATGGTAACATATAATTTTTTAAGGAATGTTCTCTATGAATCTAAATGTAATGTAGTAAGGAAATCTTTCATGCAGTTTAATGTCATATAGAAATGATGACTTTAGTGTAGTTTAACATCATGTGGTAAGGACATCTATCAGGAATTTCAATTTCATGCAGTAAGTACATAGAAACTGGTACATTGTTTAAATCCTTTCTAAAAGGACATGATTGATGAATGTAGAGTAGGGAATACATATCAAGGATGATCCAAAACACCCTAATTTGACGAGTCCTACCATGGTTCTTCTAGGTCCCATGAGGATCATATTTCCATTCTTACAAAGAGTATATACCTCTAGTTTGGATGTGAGAATCCCTTATGTATGATCCGATAGGGCTTACATTTATGGCCAACTAGAGGTTTCCCCACTCCGTTACAAGATATATGAATGGTTTTTTATGAAAGTATTTTCAGAATGTAAAATATTAGGGATGAAAAAAAATTGGATAGTTATAATATAGGTTGAGTAATCCATAAACCAAATGTTTTAACCTATAAAGATGGAATGGGATAGACCTAAAAAGGATGACCCAAAACCCCATAAGGTGCTGGTCTCTACCACAATATTTCTAGGTTTCATCTGGATAGAAGTTCCTTACATGAAAGGAAAATATGTATCTAGTTGGTAGATCTGAATCCCTTATGCAATATCCCATGGGGATTAAATTCATGGTCAAGTAAAGGGAACTGCCCAATAATTTCCAAGGGCAATGTGATATTTTTGATGACATAATTTTCTGGATGATGAAGATATAGGAGGAGAAATATCTATCGAACCAAGGGTTCTAGAATAGTGTGGCAGTTTATATTTCAGTTAGGAAGCTCCTCGCCTATGGAATTTCATTTCAAGTCACACAGTTTGGTCCACCAAAAGTTATGAGAATTTAATGTCTCATTCCTGCATTGATAAAGGGTAAAAAGTACAGTGACATGACATCAAGGATGTCAGATCCTCTTGAATTGTATGTCTATGAGGATTGTAAATCATGGTATACAAGTACCTATGTTAACTACATATAGGAACTGATGGGTACAAGCCCCTCATCAATAACGGAAGGAGCCTGTAATGTTAAACATGGGGAGGAAAATAACTCTTGGATTTAAGGGGTCATTTGTGGGATCCAAGGGCCAGTTTAGAGGAATCAATCTATAATAAAAATTTTATATGAGGAATAGCCATGATATAGGAAGACCAAGGTCAATGGTTTTTCAAGATAAGGATAAAAACTCAATGAATTGATTTTTTATTATAATCCATTAAATAACTAAAGGTGGTTTATAGAAAATGTAATACTGAAGATGGTTTTGAGAACCCTAAAAGTTGTGTCGCTGCCTATTAACAGGTTATAAATGTGAGGAGATAAAAAATAATAATTTCCCTAACATTTTCCTATACCAGGGGTTCTTGGAAACATGTATTGGATTTTACTATGGCTACAAAGTGGTCCCTATGAGATTTATGCATTATTTCATTATGCTCTAACTGTTTCCAAAACTATAGTGATGAAGAGTTTAGAAAGTGGATAGTTTTCATTTGGTAAGGATTCCCAATATAGGGGTTCAACATAATAAGTTTTACTTATATCTCACTATCTTTTTAGGCTCTTATGAGTTGGACCAAAAAAGGCTAAAGTTTAAGTTCATACAGATTTGACCAAAGTACATTAGGTTTAAGGTCACATTGTATGTGAACCTAGTTTGAGGGGAATGATAGAAAAAAACCTAATTATGATAGCAAGGGTTAAGAGTAACTTAACATCTTTTGGACAAGGTTATAAAAATTATCTAAACCGTGGACAAAGGATCTATGGTCAAGAGAATGGTATGGTAAAATCATGTCTCGGATGAACTAGAACACCCTAAAGTGATGAATTCTACCACGGTGATGTTAGTCTCATAAGGATCATAAATCCCTTCCTTTAGGGCCACTATGTATCTAGTTGGTAGGTAAATGCCCCTATTCATCTCTTTTATGACCAGACAAAGAGATCAATTTTCCTTTCCCACAGTCATGAATGGTTTTCAAAAACATAAGTCCCTAAAGACATGATGTGTTATTTCTAGTTTAAGGGGATTAAAAGATGACAGAATCACCCAATAATTTGGTTAACTAGGGTTAGGTTATTGTGCTCTTTTGAAAAAAAATGATGATGGGTGGTGGAATACATATTTTGACATCATACAGTGGGGATATATCTATCATGAAGTTTAACATCTTGTGAAAAGAAGGTTTTCCTTGCAGTTTAACGTCGTGTGGTATGGATGTTTTCCTTACACTTTAATATCACAAGTAATGATGTTTTCCTTTTTTTGTAGTTTAATATAATTTTTTAAGGACATGGGAACCAATATAATAATTTTTAAAGATATCTTTGGGGACACTTTGAACTAGTTAGGGGCATATAGGTGTTGCAAACATATTTTATCTGTTCATAGGATTATTGATGGGTTTTCATATTCCATAGAACTTTTTGTGCATATTTACCATGTGTACAAGAAATACATATATAGATCTGACTCATGTAGAGGTATAATGATATTTTTTAACTTGAACCACATTAAATTGAGGCATATGTGACTTTCTTGATCTGTTCATTGCGAATAAGTTATTTCATGAATTCTAATGTCAGGCCACTAGGACATGGTCCTTGATTTGTAGTGTGCCTAAATTACACCATCTAGAGTGGATTTACAAGTTTCTTAAGATCACATGAGTGAAGTTAATCATGATAAATAAGGGAAAATGGGTATTCAAATGAGCTACATGAGGGTGGGTCTTAGATGATTTGTTGTATAGGTTTATATCATATGATGTTATGAGGGCATTTTTATCATTGATATCGTGAATAAACCCAAGATTGAAGATTAATGCATCACTATGTATCCTATTATGGTTGGAATCAAGACACATGTGGTTCTTGAATGGGTAACACTTCAATCATGTATGAACAATATATATAGGGGTAGTGTTCCAGTTGATTATTATGGCTCAAACCAAGATTGGATATTTGTGTGTCACTATGTATATTGTGATCATAGAAATCATGCCGAAAATAGTTATTGAATACAAAACTCTATAAAAATGTCTAAAACATATGGATAAGGGGGAATTATTCTCATTGATTGTTACATATAAACCCAAGATTTACGATTCAATTATTACAATGTATCATGTGATGATTGAAATCAAGCCACATGTAGTTTCTAATTGAGAAACTCCACCTTGGTCTGACCCATATGTAGAGGGGGGAATTAATCCCATTGGTTGTTGTTGATGGGATCATGATTAGAGTTATAGGAATCATTATGAATCCCATGATAATAGCAATCAATACACACATATTTCTTTAATGAAGGTTTGGTGGGAGACCAACACCAAGGATAACTATCCTTTAAGGAAAGGTCCACATAAATTCATAGTTTTATGTCATTCAACGGATGTAAACAATGCCGTTTATTATCATGCGGTAAGGACTCTTGGTGGGAATTTTAATGTCTTGAATCCATGACCATTTTGAACCAAATATTAACTCATATGTCTCAGTCATGTGCAAAAGTATTTACCAAAATTCGAAATCCCATATGAGCTATGCTCAGTGTGAAAAAAAAAATGAATGGAAAAGGTTTTCCCCACCACACATAGACGACCAAAGGAAATGAAATGAGTATTTTTTATCTTGTGGTTGATGGGAAAATATATAGGAGATAGTAATATCTATGTATATTATTGGAATGATAATCAATCCATAGGTAGTTCTGTGAAAACCTTTTAGTTTGACATCATGTGGTATAGAAGTCAGCCACATATTTTAACATCTTGGGGTAAGGATGAAGGTTACCTAATGTGAAAAAGAAAATCATGATCCCTCATTAATTATGTCTATGAATTTTATAAATCATCTCATTAGATTCATCTTGTGTTCATTATACAAGGATTCTTGATATGGTTATCCATGGAATCGTAGACTTTGTACATAGGGTCAACTACTTTTGATGTCATGTGCTGAAGACATTATAGCATAGTCTAATGTATTGGGATTACGATATATATATTTCGGCTGGACATATAATTTGGGATCCAAGTGACGTATTTCTATCTAATGGTGTGATTCCATATGTGGATTTGTCTCTCACACATGGATGGGGTGACTTCATTTTTCTCTATCATAAATCTAGATAAATTATAGAGAATCATTCGTGATGTAACATTCTACATGTAGTTTAACGCCATGAAGTTAGGATTTAAGGCACTAGGAAATTTAATTTCTTGCTACTACAATGTCTTCCATATATATTATCATCATATAGTAAGGAAATATATATCATGTATTTTAACTTCATATGTTAAGGATATTTTCTTATATTTTAACGTCATGAGTCCATGATTCCTTCCTTACAGTTAAAAGAATTTAGTTAGGATGCATTTCCTATTTTTTAATGTCATATGGTCATTATGTAGAAGGCTTTGATGGTATCTATGCAAATTATTTATTAAGAAACCTCACATTTTTTGGAGGTGTGATGTGTTCCTCATCCATTTTGGCTAATTAATAATCTCCATTGGAATAAAAATTATGTGTGAAGACCCTTTCCATTTGGGTTTTACCTTTTTAGGTTTCTTTCCTAGTAATAGTTATCCTTGAAGGAAGGAGCAAAGGAGAACCTTTTTATTGAAAGCTCATGTGATCCAATTTTGATGGTCCTGGAGTTTGTGTACTGAATGCAACCTCATCTCATTGATCCATTCAAACTAATCCAACCACTTTTATGATTTATCTTGTTCTAAGAGTTGTTTGAAGACAGATTTTGGAATCTAGGGAAATTATAATTATATAAGAACCACTGCATCAGTTCCATGCACTAATGATATAGTGTTTCTTGTATAGTAGTACATGTGGTGGTATGGTAGGACTATAAATAATGAAAGAGAATTTATGGATAAGACTTATTTTCCCCATTCACTGTCTTTTTGAGTATATTTTATATAGTCTTATTAAAGGCCTCTATTTATTCATTTTTAGCTGCATGATAGTGTGATGAATGGTTGGACTCAATGTTGTACTCCTGATATAATTTGTTCAACTCAGTACAAGAGAAGTTGGGGTCATTGTCCATTAATATTTTGTGAGTTAATCAAAATCTGGTGAGATATAGGAATTAATGAAGTTAATAATATTCTTTGTTTGGACTTCCTTGAGGGGTATTTGCTCATCTCATTCGGAAAATAATTCCATGAGAGTAAGGATTTACTTAAACGGTTGAGTTGTGTCTGGGCGATATGGCCCCACAATATCCACCCCTTATATGGAAATGGGTAAGAATATTTAAATGTATGTAGTAATTATAATGGTTTATGGATGAATTTCACATGAATATAGATTTCATGAAACTTCCTAGTGAATTACACAATTCCTCATATAATTTTTTCAGTAGTAATCAATCAAAACGATTCGATGGGAGAGATTAGTCCCAGGCTAATGAGCACTGCAAGATCCTACATGGACTTCCACCATTTTAGAGTGAATGTCCCTTTCTTCTCTTCATCTAAGGAGGATTCCATCAAAGGGTCATTTGTAGTGGGTTTTCTTCCATTTATACCATCCCAAAATATGAAGTTATATGGTTTGTGTCAAGTCTTATCCCTTTCATATTGACCTAATGAGAGCATCCCATATCATATATAATCAATTATGTGCTCCATCCTTTAGGGGTGGATATTAATTCATCACTCTATATAGAGGTGTTGATCTTAATGATTTCTTCCATGTCACATATGATGATTGATGAGACCATCCTTTGGTGAGCAATGTTGAAGACCAAACCCTCTTGACCAGTTTCTTCCATGATTGAGGTTGAATTATCTATTACATTGACATGAGCATTTTTTGATCAATGTACATGATGAAATATTTTTTCAATAAGGAATTCCGCCATCAATCTTATGATGTAGCAGATAAGAGGGTCCAAATATTAATTTTTAATTGTTTACTCACCATTTATGTGTTTTATCACTATATTCAAATATGATTTTATATTTAGGCATGATATATAGAGACGTACTACTAGTTCTAAGCTAGTTGTTAGGCAATTATATTTTGTATCACTATTAGCTTAGCCTTCAAACCTTGTGGAAGAGTAGGGAAAACTGATTTGTCCTTAAAAAATAATACTATAATTAAAAAAACACAATTGATATTCAGGTTATATATCATATATTCAATTATAATTTAGGACGAATCATAAAAATACATATCACATGTTTGGGTAGTTTCATGGTGATACCAAACCACTTTTCTAGAAATTCAGTGTCTACTAGTGTAATTTTTGGGGTGTGAAGTGTTGTAAGGGAATAAACTTGGGATCTCCTTCTAACAACCTTATATGGAACAAAAATGATGTTAGATTATTACATAATAACTACCCATCAGGTCGAATTCCCAATCAGAATATGGTAGCCATGGATATACATAGGTGGGTAGATATGAGAGACCGAGTGGACTTTATGTTGATGTAATTAATGCCTCAAAATTTTCACTAAAAATATGAGTTCAAGGAGGTTTTTCTGGATATTGGAATACTGGGTCTCAGTACCTAGCATCATTCAAATAAGGTATTAGAGACTATTCTCATTTCCACATAAATTTTCTATACAAGGAGAGCACCAAGTGATTTTTCTATGGAAGCCACATATATGAAGTGTGAGTTTCCATGAACTGGTGGAATCAAGACCTGTGGGTGTACTATTTTCCCCTTAAGACTCTCAAAGGCTTCTTGGATTTCCTCATCCAATCAGTCGAAGACTCACTTCTTTATTATCTTGGTAAAGGGTAGAGATTCCATGACCAATTTAGCTATAAAATGTCGAATGTATGTGAGGTACCCTTAGATCCCCATTAGTTATTTGGGATTCTAGGGGTGGTTACATTTCTACGATTGCACCAACCTTTTTTGGGTCAACATCAATTCCATGGTGGCATACCACAAATCCAATGGATTTCAATGATGTTAAACTAAAGGATCACTTTAGTGGATTAATCAGAATATTATGTTACCGCATTATGATGATGATTTTTAAAGATCTGTCATGTGATGAAATTTATATTGAGATTTGACCACCAGGTCATAGAGATAGCATTATGCTATTTTCCTAAGAAGGACATAGATATATGATATATATAGAATTTTTATGTGGTGCCAATGTTATTTAACCCAAAATAAATGACCTAATAGAAAAAGATACATAGAGGTTATATAAAGGGGTTATATTCCTCGTCTTTATAAGAAATATTTATATGATTGTACCATGAACACCCATTCATGATGGAAAGGTCTTGGAATCCATATGTTTCTTTGATGAAAAATTATATGAACAGAAATGGGAAATAGTATTTTATGTACTATCGATTAAGGTATCTGAAATCAATGCAGATTCTAATATGATCATTACTTTTCTTTAAATGGATGATGTTGGTGATACATTTTGTGTATTTTACCTACCGTACATTTTTATATTTGATAATTTATTCAACTTTTAATTCTATATTAGAATCATGGGAGGGTTTTATCCTCCCAGATTCATTCTTGAAACATCAATGCTCATCAAGTAAGGCTAGATAGTGTGTATCCACATTGGGGTGCAGTGCATGAATTTCTATATAATTATATGTGAACATGTGTCAAGTCTAATTTAGAAATTAGTTATACACCTCCTTATCCTTAAGATACATAGAGCCAGTAATCAGTGCAAGTAGTAGGTCTTCTTCTATTCCCAGATTCACTGGATTGAGCAAATTGATGGTAGTAGATATACCTACATTAAATGTCAGAGGGGAATTTATGAGGTCATCAGATTATTATTCAAACTATTTTTTTGTAGAGTAATCTTTAGACATGATAGGTAATATAAGGAAATAATTATCACTATTAGGGTGGTAAGGGTTATAGAAAGATATATTATCTTCCCCAACTACTAGATTCACCATAGAGATATTTCAAAGATGATTATTTTCATCTAAACTATCACTAGGTATATTAGGATTTAGAACATTTGTGATAATGTATACTGCCTCAATCATTTTTACAAGAATCACATAATCACCATTGTGTATACTATAGGGATTCACATGGGTAGTCTCCAAGCCATTGGGGGTTGAAACCTGCATATAAAATTCCACTATTGGTTATTTTAACTTCCTTTTTTTAGAAACCCTCATAAGTATATATGGCTTTATAAGACTCAAAGGGATCATTTTCACCATGAAGTATGATGACCTTCCCATTGATTGGGTATTTTAATCACTGATGAAATTTTGAAGGTACCAAAATGTTTCTACGAAGCCATGGACTTACAAGAACATTATATGTTGTTACTTAATAGATAAAAATGAAATTGAAAATAGATGTGAAATCCCCAAACTGATATTTGATCCTAATATTCCCACGAGGTATTTTCTCACTCTTATCATACCCTTGAATGGATATCTTTGTTGGAGATAAAAACCCCTGAAAGATCCCAAACATTATAAGGTCTAAATTGGGATAAGTTTGATCCAAAAACCATTTTCAATCAGGACCCTTCAGATTTTAATATTTTAGAGTTTTCAAGAAACATATATGGGTATGATATGTCCCAATATCACCACTTCCTGATCATATCCTTTGAATTTGATTTTTAAATGGCACTCTGACAGACTAGTTTCCACTCGATATACCTCATCTATAATGACATGTATCATAAATTAATGTGGGATCTTGTGGGATTTTATGACTTCCTCACTTAGTTCTTTTGAATGATGGAGAAAATCCTAGACTGAGAGTTTTTAATGGACAACTATAAACTATTTCATAATGTCATAATTTTGTTACAAATGTTTGTGCTTCTCAAGGTGGGGTTGCTCTTTATTATGTTATTGAAGAGATAATTTTTTGAAGAATATGACATTGGAACTTTTGAAAAGGTCAAGGGAGTATCTGTTACTTGTGGTGTAGGTCACACTGACCTTCCCCTTTTCCAAGGATGATCAGATAATCACACCCTGGAAATTGGTTATGTAATATGACAAGGAATGGACGAATGATAGAGGGATATGTGACACCTTAGTGTTTATTTTGGACTTTATGGAGTGATTTACCCTGGGTGTCAGCTATATATATGTCATCTATAGGTATGTTTCCAAGATATTGGGTCTGACCATGCCTGCATTGCCCCCTGCATCCTTGGATCCTAGGCCGACAACCTTGAACTACCCTATCAGATAAAAAGAACTCACACAAAGCGGTGTACTAATTATTATATAAGGGATATAATATGTGATTTTCATTAACATAAAAAATAATATCTCTTCACTTGATGAGGATTCCATTTTAGTGGGGTGATTTTCATGCTTTATATTTTGAGGGAAAGATGTGTGCAAGAGTTAGAGCTTGCATAAGAGATGAATATGACTCTTCCTCTTCTGTATCTACCTGTGATCAAAGATTGCATCCACCTCTGAAAGGTATATTCGATTTCACCACCCTAGGTGATGATATCATAATGGGTTTGTTAGGTATTGATCTAAGGGTGGTATGAGCTCGACCGACTATATTTGGAGTCATCCAGCTATAAAACTTCTACCCACACCTAGACAAAACCTCTATTTAATAGCCTCTTTCTTATGTCTCAACAAAGGATAGACAAGTCACTTGTGCTAAGAAAATCTCCAGAATTACCTATCCAAAATAGACCATGCATTATAGAATTTCTTTGGAGTTGAAGCAATACTGAATGGTGTGACCCAATCCTATATCAAAAGGATAGAATTCAGGATGATTAGTGATATAGATCTCATTGGGTTTCTAGGGATATGGAATATTGAGTAGGTTATATTTTATATATGAAAATAAATAACTAGAACCCTACACACTTCATAAAGTGTTGACTTTATTCATATGTTCCTTTAATAGTGGGTGACCCTTTTCCCTATTGATTTTAATCCATTGTGATTTTGTTGTTTCTACTACTCAACAATAGACGCCCAGTTATTTGGGGCCTTCCTAGGAGCTTGATTTGTAACTTCTACAAGTTTAAGAGTGAATGCAGTAGTCTCTACCTTACGAAGATGTTTTTTCTCATTCAAAGGGAGTAAAATGAGATTTAGCTCGGGTCTTCTGAGTTGAATCTCTTAAAAATTATTTCATCCTTGTAAACTAGTAGAATACACCTAGAAAATCTAATGGGACTATAGATTTTTACATCTCAACCTTACAATTTTCATTAGAGTGTTACAATAATTTCCTTTATGATATAGGGGCACTGAGTGAATAGGTTGTCCCTTTCAATCTGGCTATGAAGTCAAAAAACCTCTCATGCTCACATTGCGTACAATTTGTGAGGTAATTGTTATTTATTTTCCTTAGTGTATAATTAAACTAGTAAAGGAATTTATGGTGAAGGTATTTACATCCTATAATGGATATATCTTTAATATTTATGTTATTAATTTACACATATCATTTTACTTATTCCCTTTAATTATTTTTTATGAAAAGTTCCCCATTGGTGTGAATACCCATGTTTTAATATTAAATATAATTTTCAGAATTATTTTTATTAATCCATATTTGAGTCAGTTTAACTTTCATACTACTTATCCAAATTGTGTGAATATTGTTTTTTAGGGTTCATATTTCAATTCACTACAAATCATTTCACTGGATCTCTGGACAAATTGGTCATTTGAAGGCCCATATTAACCACACAAAAATGACCAATGATATGGTAAAAGAAACCAGAACATCCAGGAATATAAAATTTATGGGATCAATCCAGAAGACCAAATTTTATTAAACTCCTAAATTATTTCTTTAATATCCAAATTAATCTTGGATAAAACTTTTAAGGCCGAAATCACCAAAAAGGGTCCCAACTAATGCTTTGAAGTCCATCACACCATTTTGTGTGGGACTTAAAAACATCCCACCTTTATTTAAATTTATCCCAATAAAACAGTCCAATTGATATAAGATTTTGTGGTCTGAAATCCAAGATATTTTTTGAAGGATTTATAAAAGAAATGGTTCATATTTAAGGGAATATTAGAGGCTTAAAATGCATTCACATTTAGACAAAAGGAAAACTAGACTTAAAAATGGACCACCACACATGGTTTACTAAAATAACTATAACATTGGTTCCAAAAGTCCAATGGCCAAACTATTTGGAGAGTGAAACTTTCACATCCATATCTATAACTTTTAACCAAAATATTTCTCCATATTTAAATTTATAAATTGAAAAATTGGAGATCCCACATGAGGTACAGTTTCGGAATTCAAACAATCATCTTGTTTTGAGTATAAATAATTCCCCCTCTTATCCTGGAAATTGGTTGGCCATTAAGTGTTTAGAAGGATATATTTTCCTCAACAATTACCTGAGAAAGACTTGGTAGGATCTTAAAAACTCTTTTTTAACTTGAGATACCTTTCCCCCTTTCTTCATTTTCATGTTCTTTTGCTTTCTTTTTAATTGTAATCATGTAGGCTGTTTTCTATTTAATTTGACTATTAATTCATGTTTTATCTTATTATTATCCAATAATAATACAAAAAATATTTTTTAATATTAAGTTTCCTAAAATAGTCTAAATAAATATTAAAAACATCCCCTTATTTTTCATTCTCATTCAATCGAAAGTATTTGTTTAATTATATTCATCGTTTGTGTATGTGTTTGGAACCCCACTATTTTTTATTACATTTATTTTATTATCATTTAAATTAATCACCATAAAAATTCCAACAAGATTATTAACCACACAAATGGAAGAGGAAATCTCCTAATGTGGTGTGTCATAATTTGGGGATGTTAAGAAATTGAGAGGTTTTTTATTAATATAATTTAAATTAATATTGTGTATGTTGAACATAAAATATCATGGATTAATGACAGGTTTTTTTTACATGCGGATTCCATGGATTAGTAGAATCAAATGTAAACATGGGTTCATGAAATACTGAAACTTCAATCATCAAGAATTGATTGAGATTAATACCCATGTAGAGGTTCAGATTAAAGAAAAAACAATTGGGAATTATGTTCAGAAATCATATTATAATGTTGATGGTAATTAAATCAAATATATAGAAAAGCTTAAGGATATCAAAAGATTAAATCCATAATGATGAACTTACCCAGATCATTATTAATTTTTTTAATCAATTTTCATTAATCAATAATTTAATATAATCTCCACAAATAATACTCACAAACAACAGAAAATCAATTAAAAAAATATGACTCTAAAATTTGTACCATCACCAGGGATTCGACATAAGTGCCACTATACACATTAGTAGAGCACCGGACCATTTAACGATCAACAAGTGATAAACCTTCATGCTTAAAATGGAATTTTTGATAGGGACAATGCATCTAGTAGTCAATAGTTTATGTTTTTTGTTGAAGAAATAAAAAAATTAAAAAAATTAAAAAAAATATTTTTAAAAAAGAAAAAAACACACCTTTTCATAAAAACCATAAATAAATAAAAATAAAAAAACCACCATCCCCATCCTTCAAAATTATCACTAAATTCCACATAGCCTCCTAAACAATTCATCAGGTTTTTTTGAAGCATATATCGAGCGAACACTTCGCTGACTTAGGATGAACTTTAGGGATAATCAAATTACCCACGACCCATTCATTTCCCATCTAATTTCTCTAGATATGTCTAATCCTAGAGAAAAAATGTTATGATAACTCACTCCACCAATATGAATTACCAAACCTTTGGTATTCAATGTCTATATATTGAGGATGATTTTGAACTCAAATCATGTGTGATTCTTTTTATACCTTATTTCCATGGGCTAATCAATGAGGATCCTCATAGTCACATTAAAGAGCTAAAAGTGGGTTTCTCTACCATGAATCCATAAGGGGTTTTTGAATAACAAATCAAACTTCGAGAATTCCCTTTCACCCTTTGTAAATTCGTGATGTCATAGATCTACTACCTCCCTCCTTCTTCCATAACCACTTGGACTGACATGAAGCATCTATTCCTATTGAAATTCTTTCTTACTTCTCGAATTTATTATACCTGAATGGAAATAAATGTTACACGTAAATTCCCTAATGAATCACTCCCAGAGTAATGGGAGAGGTTAAATAAGATTGTAGATACTTGACCACACCCACAAATCCATGAGCAATTCTTGATCCAATACTTCTATTAGGGGTTATTTGATATCTAGAGAACACTCATTGATGTCTCAATTGGTGGTTCTCTTGTTGTAAAAACTCTGGTAGTTTCACGACATCTCATATGAAACATTGTTGTAAACTCAAAACAATTCCATACAGAATAAAATTCTCAAGTACAAAAAGTCCCAAAGAACCAATCCATAGAGCCTTACAAGATGACTGAGTGGACGAGTGAACTTAATGGTCTTGTGGGAAAACTATAGGTGGCTTCAAAAATCCCCAACCTTATATTCAAACAATCAATTTTCCCAAGGCTTATTAAAAATTCTTGAATCTACAACTCACTAGATTATCCAACTAACACATGTCCATGACTTAAAGATAATTTATTTGATTCATCTTGTCTAATGTAGGTAAATGCATCATATGATCAGAGAAACACCAAACCTCAACAATTAGGCCAGTTCATTAGAAACATAAACCAACCCCACTCTTATGCTTTCTCTTATACCTATAACCTTGTCTTGAGGTATGGAAATCCTGTTTCTCATCCCCTTAGTTCCCTCTTGAAAAAAAGACCAATTCTAATATGTTAAAGGTGGTGGTAACTTCTAATAACCATATCCTTTTGTTCCTCATCCTTAAAGGAGAAATCCTCCTCTTTCTCCTCCTGGATTCCACTATCCTAACAAGAATTACCATTTCTAAACCAAATAAAAGTACTTTACCAAGAACCCAAATCAGGGTAATCCCAATTCAGGACATGGCTCATTCGATAAGAAACCCTGGGAAAGTGTTCTGCAAGATCATTCCTAATTGACCCATTCTAGCCTAAAAAACATTGAATCCAAAATTAGTCAACTTGAATCCCACCTAAGTTAGAAACAACAATCCAATTCATCCGAACTCTCCGATTAACCGTTTCCTAAACCCAAGGGCAATGTAAGTGCAATAAAACATTGATCATGAAAAACAAATTTCATGCCTCATGATATATCATTAAATGAAACATTGATTTCTTAATATGAAAATGAAAATAAAAAAAATACAGAAAAAGAACTTGAAGACACTACCTCTCCTTTTTTTATTACTATAAAGAACCCAATTCATTTTACTCAAGCTCTCTCTAAGCTAAGAAATTCATTTGAACCCAATCCTGATATTCTTGACATGTTTTTACATTTTTAATTCAATATTAACCCTATTATATGCAATCTAAAAATCCTTAATTATGTAAAATTTATTAAGGAATTGTGCATCCATAATAGAAAACTATGGACCATTGAAATTGTTTCGACCCAGTAGTCCATTCCCAAGAAGTGGAAAGATATAAAGACCATTACGATTCCATGAATAAATTGGGATTTCAATATTTTATGATGCCCTCAAATAATTAGTTGCCTCAATAAATTTCATGACCAAATACATCTTATCCAACCTTGGTCTAGGTCCCTTTCACCCAATGAGTGTTGTTGTCCAGTAAGCCAATCAAACAATAGTTAGTCCTGAGGGAATAATTGAAGTTTTCCTTCTTCGAGTAAATGACCATATCTTCCAAGCTAATTTCTATGTCCATGACATGAAATGTAAACAAAATATTCTTGATCTACCATAATTATAGGAAGACCAGTCCTCTTGACATCTTGAACTAAGATTGATGTCCATGCGGGCATCTTTTACATGGAATTTTGAGACCAATTGGTCAATTTAAAAAAAAATCAATCCACAAGATACCAATCAGAGGATCACTCTACCTTAAAAATTCATGATTTCGAGGAAAATTTTGAGAGTTAATTGAAACCCATTCCATCATTTTTATCTTGTCATAATGAGATCAGATCTTCTGAAATTTTCACAATAATTAATCAAGTAATAAATGGGGAAGTTGGTGTGGACAATTCCTTCATAGACTCCATCAATATAAAGGATCTTAAAAACTATCTTGAATCCCATATCAAATCTGATATCTATTGTTCCACCATGGAATGTACTTAAGATAATATATCAAAACCAACTGAGATTCCTTCTTATGTCTCTAATATTTATTCCCCACCAATAAAGGATGAAACTGATCTGAAACCCCTTCTTATACACCTAAAATATACATTCCTTTTCCCTAATCACTCAAAAATCCTAATTGTATGTAATGCACTTACTAAAACTAAGGAGTCCAAACTTGTTCAGGAATTATAAGAGGTTGGAACTTAGATTACATACCAGGAATCAACCCATCCCATTGCATACATCATTTCCATCTTGATGAATCATTGTAACCAATCTGAAAAACACAAAGAAGACTCAATAAACTCATCCTTGAGGTAGTTTGGGATGAGATCACAAAAATTAATCAAGATCATATTATCTACCTAATTTCCAATATTTAATGGGGTAGTTTGATTGAAGTGGCAACTAAGATGGGTTGGATAACTGTTGTAACAAATTAACACAAAGATGTTTTTAAAAATTGAGTGAAAAATGGCATGTGTGCATAGATTATCTGAAATTGAATGCTAAAACATGAAAATATCACTACCCTCTTTCTTTCCATGATCAAATACATGAATGGTTATTTAAAAAGTCAGGTTATTTCTTTCTTTATGGATATGACAGCTACTTATAGATACCAATAGCACCTCAATACATGGATAATAATGCATTAAATTTCCCTTTTGGAACATATGCATATAGAAGAATGAATTTTGTCCTTTTCATTGCTCCTACAATATTCTATAGGTTCATGATGAGTGTATTTTCTGAATTCATGGATCATTTCATGGAGGTCTTCATGGATGAATTTACCATTTATGGTGATTAATTTTAATCTTTCATACATTCACCCTCTTTGGTCCTAAAAAAATGTGTCAAATTTAACCTTATAATTTAAAAACATCCATTCATTCCATGGTCATTCAAATTTTTATTACAGATTATTCCATAACATTAGTGGGATTATTTTTCTACTCACTGAGGTTCTCTAGAATTCTATTACATTCTATTTAGATGAGGCTTGAAAGAGAGCCTTCATTGATTGAAAATGTGTTCTTATATCTGCCTCGATAATCCAACCCCAAGACTAGTTCTTAACCTTTGAATTGATGTGTGATGCATCTAATATGTCCATTGGGACTGTTCATGGTCAAATAAGATAAAACATTACCATGTTATCTATTTTTCCTCAAAAACATTGGATAAAACTCAATCTCACTAAACTATGACTAAGAAGAAACATTTATCTATGGTTTTTACCGTAGATAAATTCCAACCATATCTCTAAGGTTCTAAAATCATCATATTTATGGACCAATAATCTTTACTGTTACTCCTCAAGAAAATTCATTCCATATTGTGGCTAATAATATGGATCCTAATGCTCCATGACATTGAAATTGTGATTAAAATTAGACCTGAAAAAAAACCTCTGGCTAATCACATGAGTAGAATTTTTAATTCTTATCACTCAAAATTAATTGATCCTAAATTTCCAACTGAACACCTATAATATCTCGCTCCCAAGTTACCATGGTATTCCCCAATTTTAAATTACATGGTTTATAGTGTTTTCCTAATTTTTTTCAAAATAATAAATAATGAAGTTGAAAAGTGATTAAAAATTATATTTTTTGGAAGGATAATAATCTTTAGAAAACTGGGATGACATGGTAATTAGGACTTGTTTTGAGGAAGATGAATATTCCCCCTAATTAGAATCATGTAATTCAATTCCTGGGGGTGACCACTTCTACCCCCATCCTCAAAATCCTTTTTTTAATTTTCTAGATAAAATCCACTTTTATGGATGAGTGGGAACATCAAAGCATGCAACATACAAAAAACACAAACACCATACCAAAAACAGACACACCATACCACAATAAAAATGTGTGAAGTATCATATCACACAAAAGACACCTTCAAATTCAAAAAATTCAAAAGCAACAATTTTCAGCACATCATGGACAACCAACCTCAAGAAGTACACCCGACACACTGGTCACCATCATCTTCATCCCAAACCCAATGCTGGTGATGTCCCCAAAAATCATGACATCAACACTATAAAAAACCATGAACATTATGAAACCACTACATTAGAATCTTCCATCATCTATGTGATCAACCAACAACATCAAAGAAACCCTTCCACCAGTAAACACTAACACCACGCATTGATCATGGAAACTAGAACCGTTTGTGATTCCTTGAATGTGAACCATACTCACTAGACAACGATTAACATGAGCACCATAATCCAAGACACACCTCTTGAAATTCCTAGCATAGATCAAACAACATAATCCTAAAACCTCACTAGAAACCCACAAACTAGGATGATCTGTTTTGGATAGGTGGTGGCCAATTTGGTGGACAAATGACCTCTTAAAAGGTCCTCGACCCATGATTCTTCTGGACTTAAATATTTAAGGACTCACAATAGTTCTTTCAATCATGTCCCACTTGCCAAAATTTTGTCAAAACTTCCAAAAGAAATGAAATTCCCCAATATATCTTAATATTCTATGAGATATTTGATGATTGGGGCATAAATATGATGGGTCCATTCTCCCTTCCGATTAATTATGATACATTATTCATGTATTGTATAATATTTTTAGGTATGTCAAGGACAAAACCAATATGAAGTATGACGCAAACACTATTAGTGAGTTATTAAAAACCCACATTTTCCATTGATTTCGAACTCCATATTTCCTGATAAGTGACTTAAGAACTCATTTCTCTAATTAGACTAGGGAATCTCTTTTAAAAAAATGGGGTTGTACATAAAACCTAAACTGAACATAACCCTAAAATAAATGGCATTGATGAACTTTCTAATAGGGAAGTGAAAATAGTTATTGATAGAATTGTGAATGCCATAATAAATTATTAGATTGAATGACTTGGTGAAGCCCTTTGGGCTTATGAAACTACCTAAAAAACCCATTAGGATGTCTCCATTTAGGCTAGTTTTTGGGAAATCATCACATTTACTAGTTGAAATACAACATAATTTAATTTAGGATATAAAAAAGTGAAATTTTGATTATGAGAAATATGGGTAAGAGATATTATTGTAGTCAAATAAAACGCGGGATCTTAATCTCAAATATTATGAGAATTTCAATTTCTATAAAGAAAATACTAAGGAACATCATCAAAAACACATTCCCTGAAGGGTATTCCATGAAGTTGAAAAAGTAACTATCTTCAACTCTTGATTTTAGCTTCACCAAGTTGAACCTAATTATCATTTTTATGGTCCTTTTATTATTACTACTGTTTACCCATTTGGTGCAGTTTATGTCCAAGACCCCACTTCCAAAATGAAATTCACGGTTAATGAACATAGGTTAAAGAATCACCATGAGATGACACACATCTCGAGAACCACATCATCATCCATTGAATCCCCAACCAATGCAGTAGACCCACCACTAGACGGTGAATGTGACCCACAACAACCAAATAAAGGAGAACCCCTTACTCCATATATTCCACATTCTCTCTTCCTTCTCATTCTCTCCCTATACTTCATCTACCATTCAATTTTTTATACATTCTCCATCAAACATTTTATTCTACTCTCTTTCTCTTTTGTAAATGTGTGTATATTTAAAAAAAACTAAAAATAATAATAATAAAATAATAGAGTCTAAATTACTCACCACTAAATATTAAAAAAATTTCTATCCTTTTTGGGTTTCCCAAGGAATTTTTTTAATCCAAAATATCTTGTATTTTCATCCTATATTTGGATAAGGAATTTTGGGATAAGAAATATAATTTTTTAATGCTCATTTTTTGATTTGGAAAATGATTCTTCCCCAACCATGAGGAACTTCATTAGCATTAATTTCAAGTTAACCTATGCCCATATTTTAATTTTGTGTGTTTTGACCCCTGACAGTGAGTCTTGAGTTTGTGGACCTTTGAGCTAAATTTTCCACTTTAGCGTATATTAAAATGATAGTATAACTTTATGAACAACATAAAAATCACAATATATAAATAGACTCCCATTACCCATACAGTTATCCTCCTACTAAAATCCCCTTTAAACCCATGAAAACTATTTTTTAATATCCACATTACTAGTTCAAAACCATGTCCCACTGAACATCTACTAGGATTTTCTTTGAAACATTTATAGAAATTTAAATGTTGGGGGATTGTTTGAATTTTTCATATACATTTCATGATTTTCATCATGTTATCATATTATTGAGATCAAACATCTATTTATGTGTGGGGTATAGGTTTTTGTTCAGTGGGTTTTTGGAATGGAATAACATTTATGTAATTTTGTACATTCTATTGAAAAGTGATAAAAAATGAAAAAAAGGGTTGTTTCTTGGGTAGGTAAAAATTCACTCTTCCTCAACTCTTGATTTTGTTATAACAAATATAATTAGTTTCATTAGGATATATAACAAGGGTTAGAAGATGAATTTGATATTTCTTTCAATTACAAAATTAAAAAAAAGAAAAAAATATAGAAGAAAAAAAGAACACTTGCAACATATTTTCTTGTGTCATTAGGAGAGTTTTGTTGTTTTTAAATATTTAAAACTTTCATTATCATATAATTTTATTCTTATTTTGTTTATTTCTTCAAAAATCATTCCCTTGTAAATATTTGTTTCCATTTCCTTTTATGATTCATTTTAAAAAATATAGATTATTTTTCCCATGATGGTGTTTTACCCCAATTTTCTACTCTTTTGGACACAATCTTCCTATCATCCTTTATCCACTGAAAAAACCATAAAAATACCTATTTATTTCTATGCACTTTTGTATAGGTAATGGAATTTTAGAGCTCTTACAAACTCTATGATTTTTCCCTTTGGTTGGTGAATGAGTGAACCTCTATAAAAATATTTTATCATCTTAGGAGGAGTATATTATAAGTGCCTATATTTTCCATTTCTAATTTTGAGCAGAAAAAATGAATTTTCAGGAACATTATTACTGTAACAATTTGTGGGGGAATTATGTATTCCTGAATGAACTACACTAGACACCCCTATTTGGTGAAAACAAAATTTTAATATTTGTTGGTGAGTGATGATTTATTTATGTTTTTGTATTCTTTGTACATGAGGACATGCAGAATATGCGTACTATGTAGGAGTTGATGTTTTTAATTTATTCATAATTGTTTTACACCTAATACTTATTTTCTATGAAATGTGTATAATTAGTGTGAAAAACTCATGTTTTAATATTCAATATAAATTTTTAGAATTATTTTTATTAATCTAGATAATATTCTATTTACTATTTTAATTATAACTCTCAACCGACATATCCAAATGATGTGATTTGTGTTTTTAGTGTCCCATATTCAGTTTAATTCAAATCATTAAACTGAAGCTTGGGATAAATCGTCCTTCTGAAGGGTCATATGGAGCACATAATAAGGCCTATAGAATTTTTCAATGATATTACACCTTCAACGATGATAGAATTTATGGGCTCAATACAGAAGCCCAAATTTGATGAAAGTCATGAATATATTCTTTAAAAGCTAAAAAATCATGGAAAAAAATTTTAAGGCCCAAATCCACAAAAGGGGCCCAACTTATGATTTGAATCCCAGCCTACCATTCTATATGGGAATTAAAAATATCCTACCTTTCTTGGAATTTCCCCAAATAAAATATTCTAATTGATCTGGTATTTTGGGATGTGAAATAAAATACATAGGCATAATGAATTTTAGAAGAAATTGTTTAAATTTTAAGGAATATTCCAGACCTAAAATGTATTCACATTTAGACCAAGGACAAACTTGATAAAAAATGGAACACCTCACATAGTTTACCAGGATAGCCATACCATTGGATCCAAAAAAGAATGGATTTCAAATTTGGAGGATCACCATAAATATATTTACTTTTTAATAATAAAATATCTGTAGATAAACCTATCCAAAATTTCGAATTGGAGATCCCACATGAGGGATTTTTTTGGAAAGAATAAAAGTACACTCCCATAGGGTATATGTACCTCCCCCTATTCTCCTTTCATGGGGTTGGAATTTTATAGACTAGAAGGTTATATTTATTTGTTTGGAATATAAAATGTAATATATAAGAGGGGGTTTAATTGTTCCCTTTCAAAGTATTAAATAATTCTCCCTTTAGACACCCACTGTATTTTATGCAGTTTATTAGTGTTTTTATTCTATTATGAAAATATGTTGTGGATAAATAGAAACAATGAACGTGACTTTTTATAGTGTTTTGGGAAAAAATTAACCCTTAGTCTACTCTACCAATGAATCTCTTAGCAAGCTTGGTAAATTACCTTGAATGGTCCTCTAATCACAAGACCGAATTTCCAAAATTGATTGCAAGTAGTTAAACCCTTACAAAACTAAAAAAATAATTATGGTTGTTTTACATGGAACAAATTATCCACAGGTTATATCAAGAAGCATAAAATCTAACACAACCACGTACGATAAGCTGAAAACTCCAAATAAATAAAAATAGAATGATTTGATTGAAACATGATGAAATTTACAATTATAACATCCCGTAATTGAAAGTAGATGGATCTTCATCTTCATAAAACAATATCATTAAGATTGAAATAGTTTTAAGTGATCTATTTGTAAAAATATCTTCAATTTAAAAGAATAAAAAAATAGAGTAATCACAAACTTATTGTAGAACAAGATTGAACATGTATATCTCCAAAATGCAGTCCACTGTTCATTTATTGTAGTGCTTATAAAAGAGTTTTAATAATGAAGTCATATATCAAATAGAGAGAGATGTATGTTTTTTTGAGATATTCTAAAGATATATATAGAAAACAAGATATATTTCATTGATAATCCAAATCCGAAAGAATAGTCCTATTGATCACAAAAATTAAAATTTCAATTAACTAGGATAGTTGTTACTTCCCTTATAAATAGGAATGATTTTGTCAAATAAAATTAGTCCTATGAAATAATAAAAACAACCATTGAATCAGTCTTCAATTCTTACTTGATCATTGTAGAAATCTCATATTGAAAATACAAATGGAATAACTTCACCATTGATATTACAATGTAAGGTTTAACTACAATGAATAGTGTTCCTTCATATAGAGTTCCTTATCCATACGTTAATCTTTACATTATGTAGGGAATAAATTTGTATAGGGATGATGATCCATACATTTATCCTTGTAAGAATAAATTCCCAAACGTGGCATAGATGAACCATACGTTCATCTTTCTTGAACGTTGGGTATGAACAGTGAATATAGACTCCAATGCAGTGTTGTTGATCCATACACTAACTGATTTACACATGTAGGGATTTTGTTCAAAATACAAACTATTTATCATAGCATAAGGTTGATACCATACACAAATGATATCCTTTGAAACGTAACATCGGGATTCCAGAAACATTTCGTAATGCTAAAATCGTTAAAACAAAATATAAATTCATGTAAATCTCACTCAATAAAACATAATTAGAAAACAAACAAGGGTATTTGTGAGTATCATAATCACTATAAATCATAGAGTATTGTTGATACAATACATTCCCAAAAATATCCCCCTCTTTTTTGATCACAAAATTGATAAGATAATTCATTAATTTTTTTTTAAAAAATATATCATTTGTAAAATGAAAAGGTAGATATTAAAATTTTCTCATCATTTCAATTTCATAAAATTATTTGGATAAAAAAAATTTAAAAATTAAATTTGTTGGTTTTCAAATTTTTTCTCCTTCTCTACAGGGATGTTTTATTTCCAAATCTTCTCCCCCTTTTTCAGATATCAAAATTATGGTTATAAATTAACAAATAAAATAAAACACAGTTAATATAACACAGAACTAAAAATGAATACTTGTGAATATATTCAAAAGAAAATGAAATCTAATTTTGGAAGGGACGTATTCAAATAAAATAAAGGTAAATAAATCATGATACGAAGAAACTGAAGTTATGTTAAACCAACATTCAATTTTAATAGTACAATCCACAATCAACATGGTTCTTCAAAATCAATGTTTTTAGAGTTTTTTTTCCGCAGGAATAGTGGGATCTTCTGGATGAGGAATGGCATTAATGACACTACTAAGATCATCCAGCATCAACAGTAGTCTTTGAAAATGGTTGTTGAATACTTATGTACAATACTAAAGCAACTTCTTGAATATTAACTAAATATCTTATTCTTTTTTCTAGAAAAAGTTTCTTGTGACCAAGATATTCCTTCATCTTCTTCAGGTCTCTAGTGTACTGAACCAACAGAAGGGATAACCCCTTTCTCCCCCTAATAAGTAGCTAACAACTTCTATTGTTATTCCACTCCAAATGGTAGAAAACTATTTCATGAGATTCTTCAGGAAAAGCCAATATTCATCAATGTTCCAACATGAAATGTGTTATTGTAATGACACAAGATTCCAAAAAACATTTTGACAATATTTCCTTTTATTTGTAAAAAAAATAAAGAATACTACCATAGGGTTAATATTACATTTTGGCATTTGGGTGGTGGAAGTGATTTAGATATCTTATCATAAATCAAGGAAAATTAAACTCAATATGATTCAGAAATAGAAACCTCGTATACAAATATGGATATAGGACCTTCTCAATCTCAGTAGTCCTTGGAAAAATCTGTGATTGAATAAACTTAATCATCACCCGATGGTAATGAGAAAGTTATTTTTTAAATACACTCTTGACACTTGATGTACCAAACAAAGAAAACATGATTTCATCAGACACATTTCATCCATTACTAATGTTTCATAAATATAACTGAATCTCCCCCTCCTGAGGAAATATTAACATCTTGGCGATTTCCACAGAGGAAAAAGAAAACTTGTTATTATCAATTTTAAAGATAATTGAATCTTCTTCAAAACTGAAACTAAACAAAACATTCATACAAAATTATTTAACTTTTATATCATAAAATATTAGAATATTACCTTCTATAGAATCATAAATTTGGCCTTGAAAATTAATATCTTCATTATGAATCAAAATTTTAGAATCTAGATATAAAAAATAAATTACATTTCCTTGAAATAATTTATGCGCATTCCCCAAATAAAACATAAAATTGTCCAAATCAGCATCAACAGATTATCTTGAGTTTTCCATTTTTGATGGTTTCTAAATAGAAGGGATTGAAGGATTAGGGTTTCTGGTAGATTGGAAGTGAATGAGGGAGGTACTCTGTAAGTCAAAAACACGTATATGAGAAGGGAAAGCGAGTCGGAGGAGGTAAACAGTTTTCTTGCATTGATCAAGGATGTACTCATTATTGTTTTATATTTTATTTTAAAAGGAAAATAAAATAAAATAGAAATAAAATTATATTAAAAAAAATTAAAATAAAATTGAATATGAAATAATTTAAACACATTAAATAAGGAATACTAATACAAAAACAGATAACTAAAAATAAACTAATAATCAATCACTCAAACTCAAAAATCATTAACACCCCTTAATAAAATAAAAACTAGCTTTGGGAATTGGTTTAATAAAAATATCTGCTAATTCATTTTTGATATTAACAAATTATAAAGATATATCCTTTTTAAGAACACGATGTCATAGAAAATGATGCATTATATCAATGAACTTAGTCCTAGATTGACATATATAATTTTTAGAAAAATTAATAGAACTAGTGTAATCACATAAAATAGAAATACTATTAATGTGTTGTCCAAAATATAATAGAGTGTTTTTCATCAACGAAACATGTTCATAAAATTTCCAGTAGACACATATTCTACTTCAGCAGTTGATAGGGAAACAAGGGGATTGCTTCTTACTAGACCGGGAAAATAAGGATTTTCCTAAGAAGTGACAGGTTCTTGAGGTGCTTTTTCTATCTAATATACACCCTGCAATATCATCATCTAAATATGAAATCAAATTAAAATCATAAGTTTTTGGGTAATGATGAGAGTGGAATGAAGTTTCTTTTTAAATATCTGGAAAACATTTTGACAACAATAAGAAGGGATTACTTTGGATTTGATTGAAATTTATCACAAAGGAATACTGAAAACATGGTGTATGGTATACTAGAAGTATGTTATAACAAGATACCAATTATAATTCTATATATCTTGTTGTTAAATGGTTTTATAGCTTCATCCAAATCATATTCTATATTGGTACTCATAGGAGTGGTAGATGTCATACTATTTTCATTCCCAAACTTTTTCATTAAATATATAATATATTTATATTGATTTAAAAAATTTATATAAAATATTAGATAAATTTTAAATCCTAAAAAGAAATTTATTTATTCCATTAATCTCCTAAAAATTAATTTTCAGTTAGTTTTGAAAAATCATGACAAAGAATTTTATTATTTGAACAAAAAATAACATCATCAAAAAAAATTGAAATAATAAATTATTAGAACAAATAGTTTTCTTAAAAAGTGTGGGATCTTTTAAAATATCAATAAAACCATTATTCAAATGAGAAGAACCCAATCTTTTGCACAAAGCTCTAGGGGCTTGTTTAAGTCCACAGAGAGCATTAGAATGTTTAAAAACAAAATTTGGTTTTCGAGGATTTTCAAAACCAGGATGTTATTCAACATAAACTTCATCAATAAAATAACCATTTAAAAATTTAGATTTAACATCCATATGATTGAATTAAAAATTCTTTTGAGATGCATAGGCTAAAAGGATTCTAATCACATATAATATGACTACAAGGTCAAAGGTCTCATCATAATGTATACCTTCTTCCTGATTATAACTTTTAGCTACTAATCTGGCTCTGATTCTGGTTATGATCCATTGATTATATTATTTAATATTAAATACCCATTTCGTTCCTATAATTGGATAATTGGTTGGTCTTTCTACTAGTTCCCAAAAATCATTTATTTTGAGCTAGTTTAGCTCTTTTTGCATTGTTAACATCTAACTCTCATCATATATGGCTTTTTAAATAGTCTTAGGTTCCAACTAAGATTGAATGGTATATAGTTCTACTAAACGTCCAACATTTATTCTAGTTTTAATCCTATGTCTGCGTCTCATATAACAGTTTACAAAGGTTGGTTCTTTAGTATTATAGACTATCTAGAAAGAACCCTTTTAGGTTCTTTAGTTTCTTGTTATTCTAAATTGGATTGAACATTATTAATATCATTTTCCAAATTATTTGTAGAGGTTTAAAGTCTCATGTTATTGAAAGATTTAGTGACTTCTTTTTTTTTGTTCTTTTTCTTTAATAAAAGGGATAGTTTTATCAAACATTATATAAACTAATTCTTTAACAATACATGAATTTTTATTAAACACTCTATAAGATATAGAGGTAGCAGAATATTGTAAAAATATTCCTTCATTGGATTTTGGGTAAAACATGCCATGATTATCCTTGGTGTTCAAGATATATACCTTCCATACAAAAATATTAATGTAAATTATATTAGGATTTCTGCTAATCCAATGTTCAAATGGTGTCTTTTTTCAAATAAGACGAATCTAAACTCTCTTCATGATATAGAAGACAATACTTAGTACTTCTTCCAAAGGTAGAAAGAAGGTACTGATTCAGCATAGTCCTAGCCATTTCATGAATAGTTATATTTCTTCTTCTAACAATTCCATTTTTTGAGGTGTTCGTGGTGCCGAGAATGTGTGTTTAATACCTTAATTTGAGAAAAAATAATTGAATTCTTGATTCTAAAATTCTCCACCATGATCACTTTTGAATGAAATTATTTTAAAACCTTTTTCATCTTGATCAATTTTACAAAAAACAATCAAAATATTGAAAAAACATAACTTTTAAGTTTTAGAAAATTAATCGATGTAAAAATAGAGTAATCATCAACTAAAACGTACACATAAAATTTACCAGCCTAAATTTTTAATCTTTATGTTTCAAAAAAATCCATATGAATAAGTTATAAAGGATTAGATGATGAAATTTTGATAATAGATTTTAAAGTTAATTTGTGTTGATTTCCAAGTTGGAATGCATCATAGAATCATTCAATGTCAAATTTAAGACTAAAAAAATTCAGAAAATAGATATTGCATGGATAATCTATATAAATAATAAATATTATAGCGTTGAATTCTTCTATACCAAATCCATGATTCATTTTTCTCAGCAGTTAAATAATTCACTATCTATTTACCTAAGGAATTTAAATCCAAATTATAAAAATTATTAGTTCTAGGTTCTCTAAACATAGGTAACCTATCTTTAAACACAAAACAACAACTTTTTGAAAAATCAACATAAAATCCATCATCAAAAAGTTGAGAAATACTTATCAGATTCTTCTCCAATGTCACGACCCATCCCCCAAGGCCCGTGTCGTGACTACCCCAAGCCCGCCTTCCAATGGAAAGGGGATGGAGACTTTCACTGAAAGAGCATTCCCTAAAAATGGAAAGGCATTTCCTTTATAACCTGTAAAACATGCTACCAAGCACACATCAAGAAACAATATCTAGTAAATAGAATAGTAAACAGAGTGAGTACAGTAAGTAAAAGGGGCCATAATACAAGCCCAACTGGAAGGCATAAGAACCTGAAAGTACAAGTAAACTGGAACAGCCCCTATGATCACACGCCAAGGATCCTACTTGAAGGGTAGGTTTAGCTCGTGAACAGTTGTCTCTATGGTACGCCTAGTCTAAGGTCCATCTCGGAGCTACCTACAGTCCTGGTACTCTCGTCATCAGTCAGTGATGTCCATTGTCTCCACAAAACACAATGAGGTGTGAGCATAGCCCATGTAGGGGTGAGTATAACGATACTCGGTAGCACCCTGAGACCCTCAAGGTCTCACAAAATCCACAAAGGATAAACCGAAAAGCATGAAATCAACTGAGAACCCAACTTAGGTATATTTCCATACGTATACCTATGTTATCAAGTATACTCATATCAATAATGAGGAAACACAGAGTCCAACTCAAAAGATCAAATCTCCAACTGTTCCACAAAAAAGGAAAACCACGAAGGTAAGTACCACACATGTACGCCACACAGAAGAATACCACAAAGGTATTGACTCAGCTCACACCAGGTATAACTTAAGTATAAAAGTACAAATGATTAGTCATAAATATAGATCATCTTATTATGTCAAGAGGCTCTACTGATGACCCACACAGGATCACTCAGTGCTGACCCACACAGGATCGCTCAGTGCAGACCCACATAGGATCACTCGGTGCTGACCCACACCGGATTGATAGGTGCTTATCCACATAGGATCGCTCAGTGCTAACTAACACAGGACCGCTCGGTACTAACACAGATAGGATTGCTCGTTGTTGACCCGTACAGGATCGCTCAATGCTGACCCGAACCAGATCTCTATTCATTCTTCATGTCACATCTAGCTACTGGGTTCCTGCACTAAGCTTTCTCATCTTCAGGAGGGTCCACTCCTCAAGCCACTAGTCGATACTCCAACTACCATGATGTCCCATGAAGAAATAACCCAAAGGACCGCCACATCATAGGGGTCTCAACGCAACAGATGGTGCGTCAATCAAACTCCCGATCAGTATGTTATTAGCCTTTTAGTCTCAAGGTCCCGATGGGATTCATGCTCGATTCAACTAGACCCTATCCCAACATTATCTCAATCTCATGTGGGGTATACCAAAGGGACCGTCTCCCTCTAGGGTTTCTATAGCCATAGGCGTTTTGTCAAACGGATGTCTGGTGCCTAAGTTATGGCCAAAAGAGCGTAAATGGTTTGAAGTGGTTCTGGGTCCAGTCCGACCCAGTCAGACCAGCCCGACCTGACCTGTTAGGTGCGGCCCGAACCACTTGGTGTGGCTCAGACTTTCGAATCTGGCCCGACCCACGCTGGGCGGCCCGGCCTGCGCGGTGCGGGGCGGCGCGGAGGCCACGGGGCCTGCGAAGGCCGCGATAGACATGGGGGCTATGGGGAGGCGGCGGTCATGTGGAGGCAGAGTTTGTGGGGCAGCGATTACCGGGGGTGGCGGGGGCCAAAGGGCGGCATCCGCTGTGGGGCAGAAAAGGCCGCAGAAACCGCAGGGCGGAGGAGGCCGCGGGGCGGCGGAGGGTGCAAGGCGGTGGAAGCCGCAGAGTGGAGGAGGGCATTGGTGCGGCGGGCGGCCACGGTGCGGCTGAGCAGCTACGGGTTGTCGGTCCTCCGCCGTTGGCGTAATGGCCAGCCATCCTCTCTACACGGTGCAGTCATGCGCCACACCTTCACTGGCGGCCGGTTCGTCCAGCCGCTCTTTATTCATCGCCATGGCACAAAGCTGCCTTCTTCCATTGTGAAGAACACAACATTAATAAAGAATGAATGAGGGGTTGAGCCATGTTTGTTTGGCCCACACCCTCCATGTTAGATCCTTATCAAGCGGCTCAAGGGTAATGATTCAATGTGAGGGAAAAAATTTACATTGATCAATTTAAAACACACCCCTACCTCAGAGATTTATTGATGGAGGTCGCGAGGAAGGAGACGTTGTCATTAGGGATAGATGGATGTCAGGGACATCAGTGTTTCCTTGATTGTCAGTTCATTGATGTTGAAGACATTCCTCGTTAGTGAGAGTATTCTTCATTGGGGAGCACGTTCTTCAATGGGGAGAATAATCCTCCCAAATTTCTCCTCTACCAAATCCTCTAAAATGTGATATATCCAACTTGTAAATTTAAGTTTACCCAAAAAAAATCTTGGCACAATTAATTGTTGGCACAATAAATTGTACCATGTTGGCACAAATAATTATACCACATTGGCTCAAATTAATGGGTGGAATGGATTAATGTGGGGGGGGGGTGGTTGAGATGTTTCTCCCATTATGAGGGTTCATGTGGTCCCCACCTATAGGAATTCAAAATGGGGGTTTCAGGCTTAGTGGTCCCCACCTCCATAACACACATGTGGAAGGTTTTAGTTTAGGTGGTCCCCACCTTTAAACCATCCACATGGGAGGTTTCAAAAAAAAGAAAAATAAAATAAAAAGGATGGTACAATTAAGTTTATCAAATAAAAAGGTTCGCACAATTAATTGTTGGCATAATCAATTGTACCACGTTGGCACAATTAATTGTACCACATTGGCTCAAATTAATGGGAGGAATGTATTAATGGGTGGTGGGGTGTTGAGAGGTTTCTCCCATTATGAGGGTTCAGGTGGTCCCCACATTTCAGAATTAAAAATGGGGGTTTTAGGCACAGTTGTCCCCAGCTCCATAACAAACATGTGGGAGGTTTTAGTTCAGGTGGTCCCCACCTTTAAACCATCCACATTGGTGGTATCAACAAAAAGAAAAATAAAATAAAAGTTAATTTTATTTTATTACTATTTCCACGAAAAACCCAAATTCTATCTTTCACCCTCGACCAGCTATAGTCGAGGTGAAGGTACCCTTAAGTGAATACCGGTGCTATGAGTTCAACGGTTCCCTCAGATTTCAATTCCGAGCACTGATTCAAAAGTTAAGAAAACTCACTCGTACATTTACTGAATGTACCTGAAAAAATGTTCATAAATTCATTTCGGGCACTCCAGTCCTTGGAATCACGTGCCGTAAATTTTCGTGGACAAGTAAAATTCTCATATAATTAAAAAATACATGTAATTTCAGTGTCTTTACATTCTCCCCACCTCAGGTATTTGTGTGCCCTTAATCCACAACACAAACTAAGGAAACAAGTGGGGGTAATGAGCACAAATCTGAGCCTCCTGCTCCCATGTGCTCTTTTGGAGGTTCTCATGCTGCCAGCGAACATGCACCAGAGGTATAGACCGCCCATGAAAGACCCAGTCTTGTAGATCCTCAATCACTACTGGAACCTCTGTAAAAGTCACCCCATCATCGACGTCCAACTTTCCATGTTCGATGATGTGAGAAAGGTCATGCACATATCTCCTCAGCTGGGATACGTAGAAGATTTCATGCACCCGGTGAAACTGATGTGGAAGAGCTAAGCGGTAAGCCACTTCACCAACTCTATTGAGGACCTGGAAGGGTCTGATGAACCTCATAGATAACTTTCCACCTCAGCCAAATATCTGCAAACCTCATCAGGGTGAGACCCGTATAAATATGTGGTTACCATCATCGAACACTAGAGGTCTCTATCTCTTATCGACAAAGGACTTCATCTAGCTCTGTGCAATCATCATCTGCTCTTGGATGATCTTCTCTTTCTACGTAGTAGCCCTTACCATCTCTGGTCCCACTAGTGTTGACTCCGCTGGTTCAGTCCAGCACAAAGGTGATATGTAAGGTCACTCGTACAATGCCTCAAAAGGTTCCATCCCAATGGTGGAGTGATAGATATTGTTGTATGCAAACTCCCCCAAAGGAAAGTGATCCTCCCAGCTCCGACCGAAGTCAAAGACCCAAGCACACAACATGTCCTCGAGGGTCTGAATGGTCTGCTCAGTCTGGCCATCTGTCTGAGGATGAAAGGTGGTACTCAAATGAAGCTATGTCCCATAAGCTTCCTACTACCCCTTCCATAAATGGTAAGTAAAACATACATCACGATCAGAGAAAATAGTCGAGGGTACTCCATGTAACTGCACAATCTCTTGCACATAGAGGCATCCCAAGCTCTCTACTAAACCCTACTCTATGATCGGTAGAAAGTGGGATGACTTGGTGAGTCAGTCAACGATCACCCAAAATGAGTCATGACCCCTAGATGTATGTGGAATTCCCATCATGAAGTCCATGGATATCCCATCCCACTTCCACTCTGGGACCTCCAAATGCTCAACCAAGTCTGCTAGTACCTGATGCTCTGCCTTCAATTGCTGAAAAGTGAGGCACTGAGAGACAAACTCTACAACTTCTTTATTCATTCCTGGCCACCTATGCTGTTGTCAGAGATCCTGTTACATCTTAGATACTCCTGGATGTACCGCTAAAGGGGACGTGTGAAACTACCCCATCACTTACTCCCGAAGTGACACTGGTACCATGGTATGTCCTCTAAAGAGTATGACGTTCTCCCCACCTTCAGAAAATCCATCAGGTTCCTTCCCGATGGATATCTGAGCATGTCATGCCCCATAGTCAGTATCCCTATGTTGCACCTCCCTGAATCCCGGAAGAAGTGGGGAGTGACAGTAAGTGACTGAAGAAAAACTTCTCAATCCCGGTCCACAATGGATATCTACAATGTGGCCAACTTCTCCATCACCTTGCCTAACAGCTGTATACCAGACCTCCTGCTAAGTGAATCTGATATAATGTTCCACTTACCAGGAGTATAGACTATCTAAAAGTATTAGTCTTTGATGACCTCATGCCAACGTTTATATCTAAGGTTCAGGTCCTTCTGAGAGAAGATATACCTAAGACTCTTGTTATCATAGTAGACTATAAAACACTCGCCCATCATGTAATGTCACCACATCTTCAAAGAAAATACAATTGCTGCTAACTACAGGTCATGGGTAGCTTAGTTCTACTCATGTTGTCTCAGATTTTGAGAACCATATGTGATAACTGATCGCTCATGCATTTGGACAAATATGAGCTTGGTCACTGATGCGTCGTAGTAGACTACGTTCCCTATGCCCTACTCTAGTAGCCCTAAGATAGGGGCACTAATCAGCCTCTACCTCATAACCTGAAAACTCTTCTGGAATCTCCCCGACAACATGAAGGGTTGCCCCTTCTTTTTCAATACTGATAAAGGTGCTGCAACTCTAGAGAAATTTGGCACAAATCTCCGGTAGTATCCCTCCAACACCAGGAAACTCTGTACCTCCGTTACACTCTTGGGTGGCTCCCAAGCAAGTACCACCTCAATATTCGCTAGATCCACTGCAACTCCAGCCTCTTATATGACATTTCCTAGAATGTGAACCTCTCGAATCCAAAATTGGCACTTAGAGAGCTTACCATAAAGATGGTGCTCTCATAGCGTGTGTTTCGGTGCGGATGTGCGTCGGGTTACGCTGTTCCGCCAGGACGCGTTCGCGCGTGCACCCGTCAACCCGAGGGGATGGGCGCGCGGCTTGTGGTCCCGCAGTCCCGCTTTCCAAGGGCGGGCGGCATTCGTCCCTTATTCCGGGGCGTCTGCTCCTTGATCGAAACCGGGATGATGGGATGTCGGCTCCTCCTTCCTTGGACGTCTCCTTGGAACTCGTCGCCTAATCCGGGTCTCCCTCATAGACTTAAGAATGTTCGTGAATCTCGTTCCCGGCGCCATATCTTCATGGACACCGGTTAATTACGCTGCTTCCGCCCGGACGCTCCAAGGAGTCTGGGCGGGGCAGCAACCTGCGGTGAGAAGGCCGGGTGGCTCTGGGTGCTGGGGGCGTGTCGTAGCACTGCGGCTCTGCACGTCTGTCTTCCGTCCCTAATAGGGCTTCTCGAAGGCATGATGGCCTGAGGCATCCCGTACTAGGTGCGGGGAACTGTGTCACCTGAGGTTTTCCTCAGCTTCCCATGTTTAACACGGGGTATGCCGCGAGTTTAACGTCCAGCGGGGACGGCATCAGACCGATCAACACGAAAAGTGGATCGGATGACAGAACCCCTTGCGGGGAACCTCCGACGCTGGGGCCGGCACATGGGAGGCTTCCCAAATGATGTGGAGTGGAGTGAAGTGGCATGACCCCACCGGGATGTGGCGGCCCGGGTAAGGATCAGGATGGATGATGGAGTGAAGAGCTTGGACCCCGTAGAGGCTTCCTACGTACCGCGCATTAGCACGGATCAAAGTCAACGTAGTTCGGGTATACAGTTTAACGTCATGTTGGACGTCGGCAAGCCGACTCACGAAGAGGTCGAGGCCGCCGGGCGGAGGATTGAACCGGACCACCTCGCACAGAGGGGGGTGGAACGGCCGGGTGGATCACAGTTTCACGTCATGCTGGACGATAAAAAGAGAAATGGAAAAAGGGGCTGTGGGGAGGCACAGTGGAGATACACACGGGCAGTCTCCCACAGGGGCGGATTCATAGGTGAATCGACGCAAGCGTGAACCCTGGAGGGGTCCACTGATAGACGAACCGACGTAAATACGACCGGGACGACCAGGTGGCGGGCTTGGACCTCAGGGAGGCTTCCTACGTACCCTGTATAGAAGACAGGGATCAAAGTCCACGTAGTTCATTCTGTCAGGACTTACGCACTTGAGGCAGCCCGGATGCGGCAAAACTCAGTTGGAAGGGACTTGGACCGAAAGCAGAAGACACCTCGATCCCAGTCACACCCTCTACTGGCTTCGGCAGTGGGGAGGCGCAATGGAGATACACATGTGCAGCCTCCCACGAGAAACTAGGGGTTTGTAATACCCTGCCCCCGTAGGGAAAAGCCACTCCCATTAAATCGTCCCAAAAGGGGGACAATCCCGACATCCCTGCAGAGACGAGCGGGTGGGGGCCACGTCCAAACCGGGGGAGACCCTGCGTGCGAAGCACGAGATCGAATGATGCGGACGGTTTAACGTCTTGCCGGACGAAGTACAGTTTAACGTCGTGTGTTGAGGACGAAGCGGACGGTTTAACGTCTTGCCGGACGAAGTACAGTTTAACGTCGTGTGTTGAGGACGAAACACTTGGCAGTTTAATGTCTTGTGGCACGGACGATGGTGGGCTAGGCAGTTTAGCGTCGTGCAGCTTGGACGAATGTGCAGTTTAACGTCATGCTGGACGTATGGGCAGTTTAACGTCATGCTGGACGAATGCGCAGTTTAACGTCATGCTGGACGTATATGCAGTTTAACGTCATGCTGGACCTATGTGTAGTTTAACGTCTTGCAGGACGAATATGCAGTTTAACGTCATGCTGGACGAATGATTGCCGCCGACGGGTCCGTGTCACTTCGCACGAGCCTGGAAGGCTGCACGGGAAGACAGTGCATGGTGCGGGCACCTGCGATGAAGACCATCGGGCGCCACGCAGGCGGGTACCCAAAGGGGGTCAAGGGAGGCGACCCTGGCGGATTGCGCGCAAAAGAGGAGCTTTGCGCGCAAAACCGCGGATCGGCGCGCAAAATGGCGGGCTGGCGCGCAATTGGGCCAGCGCTTCGCGCGCGGATGATGGGATTGCGCGCACCGGGCTTCGGGTAGCACGTGGGGGCAACGGCTCATTCTCTAACGAATGGCCACTTTGAAGATGGGGGGGTGCGCGCAATCGGGTTGGATTGCGCGCACCCGGGGGAAATTGCGCGCAAGAGGCTTCTTTTGCGCGCAAAGGCCTTCGGGTTGAAATTTATTCAAAGGAAATGAGCCAAGGGGATTGCACGCAAAGGCGGACCCCAAGGCTCTATTGCGCGAAAGAAAGGAGGTTACCTGAAGATCGGCATTGCGCGCGGAAGGGGTTGAATTGCGCGCGCGGGAGACCGTTCGACTTCCAGCAACCTTTGAAACGTTGGGGGTCGCCTAGTATTTATAGGCAACCCCGGGCGCGGAATCCAAGGCGCGAGCGCGGAATTCTCCTCGCGGGCGCGGAATCGGGCACGGCGCGCAAGGGAGTTGCGCGCATCTCGGGGGTTTTGCGCGCGGATCATCATCTTTGCGCGCAGACCTCTGAAATTCCGCGCAAGGCCTTCAGGCCCTCCGAAACATTCTTCCGACTCCGAATATGACCTCGCTTTCCGCATCCGGAGCTTCGTTTGGGAACAACGGACTTTTCCGGCGTCTACAAAAGCCCCCCCTCGGAATCTGATCGGCGAGAGGTTGCAACGATCGGGTTCCGAGGGAGACGCCGGAATGCCGAAGTCCTGGGCGGCGCGGGACTTAGGCGCGCAAAAAGGGGCGCCGGTCGCGAAATTCGCCACTGCGGTCGCGCAAAGCGCTTTCCGCGCAGCGCGGACCCCGGCCTCGCCTATAACTAGGGGCACTGGGTCCCTCCGTGCCGTACACTGGCCTTCCGCGCGATAAGCATCTCTGCTCTCGTGCGCGAAATTGCCTTTTCCGGCGTGGAATTCGCCCGCTCGTCGCGCAAAACCGTCCGGATTCCGCCTGTCTTTGCGTGAAAACCCGGAACTTTGCGCGACAGTCTTCCCAATTGCGCGCCGCCCCCTTGGATTGCGCGCCAACCTTCAAACTTCTCTACCAGCCTCGTCCGATTCCGCACACTTCATCCCTTAACCCGCACGACTCCCGAAACTTCTGAGATGGCCGCGCACAGAGGAAATGAGGGGGATGCCGCCACTCGCAGGGCTGAGATGGCGACGAACGAGGAGGTTTACGGAGCCAACGAGATTGTTTCCAACAATCAATCCTTGTTCGACTTACTGACGCCGGCCCAGAAGACATATCCACTGTCGGACAACCTGCCGCTCTGGAACTTCGGCATCCTAGATGAGGTCCTGGTGCCAGGGTTCGAGATTGATGCGCCGCGGACCTGGGTGACCCGGGAGGACGAGCTTCTCCGCTATAACATCACCAACAATGGGCATCCTGCCAGGGAGACCAGACACTTGGATGTCTATGTCCTGAACCCGAGGACGCGAACCATTGATGGGGGTGAGCCTACTGCGGAGAATTCTCCAACCCTCTACTCGAGCATATATCGCCAGAGCGTCACGGACGACACCAAGGGCTGGCTGAAGGACTGGGACTTGCGGTCTGGGGGCAACTTCACCAGTGAGTGGGCCTGGGCGTTCTGGGTACGCCACACTTGCGATCACTTCGCAGAGGAGCTGCGGTACATCGGCCTGTTCGAGGCGGTGTGGACGTCGCAGTTCCACTTCTACCAGCAGTCCGAGCTCGGGCCGGAGCTGTTCACCCGATGGTCTCCGGATACCAACACCTTCCATCTTCACCATGGGGAGGTCGGCATCGGTCTCTGGGACATCCACTGCATCGGAGGTATCCCGCTGGAGGGCTACCAATACGATGAGTTCCTGCCACCGAAGAACATCTGGGAGGACAGGTCACGGACTCCCATCCTGACCTGGCATCTGCTTGACCTGGCTACGCAGCGGCTCGGGATCAAAGACTTCCAGAAGGACATAGCCTACAAGGAATGGTTCGGCCAGTTCTTGGAGCATGACCCGGCGGTCAAGATGCCAGGCAGGGGGAAGCGGTGCCCGACCGCAGCTCAGAGGAGCCGGAACGGGTCGTACTGGCGGGTCCTGGAGACGGGCGACTACCGCTCATGGGGGTACCGCGTCATCGAGGCCCAGGACCCAAATGTCCGGTACGCGGCGTTCCTGGCCGCCTTTCTGAGTGGGTGGCTCCTGCCAGTGCGGGACGCGAGAATGGGCGTTCGCCCGGCGACACTGGCGGTGGCGGGCGCTATGGCCGCCAACAAGAGATACAACCTCGGGGTCCCAGTGCTGGCGAGGCTGTATGCCATCCTGGGACGCATCTCACGAGGGGGGTCGCCACGAAGGATCTGTGGGCCCTTTCAGTTCTTCCACGGCTGGGTGGCTGCTCACCTCGGTGGGTACACGTTTCCGAACGCCATCATTCCTCCGGGCAACGGCCTGCGACCCTCCCTGCTGAACATCGCGGGGGTCGCTCCGATGACCCTAAGTGAGGAGGGCGTGCGGATCCGGATTGGCAATCATGCCAACTTCAACTTCAGTCCGTTCCCCACTCCCGTCGGCCAGATGATCGACAATGGGCAGGGTCCGCTGGAGCAGCATGAATACTTCCTGAACATGCGGGGCGGGGTGCTCGTGGCTCGGATCGACGGGAAGGTGATCTGCGAGCCTTACGTGCCGACCCGTTTCGCCAGGCAGTTCGGGTGCCTTCAACGGATGCCGAAGAGGGTATTCACTGCTGTCCGGGAGGAGACGAACCCTTGCGTCCTTCGCCAGATGTGGCTGATGTTTGCCGCTTTCGGCTCTGGCGACGTCATCACTCTCCCTCCTACCGGAGTTGACGCAGGCTTGGCAACCGAGTACGCCGAACACTGGGCCATCGCGTACCCCGAGGGGCTCTTGCGGAAGCTAGTTCGGCGGCTCGAGGCTACCCGTGCGGAGATCGGGCGTCAAGGAAGGAGGCGGGGCGCCGCCACATGGGGGAGAACGGAGGCGCGCCAAGCAGCGGAGCCGGCGCGGGCAGGGACTTCGGCGGCGGGCACATCGCAGGCTGCCTCTACGACCTCGGCGCCCAGAGAGGGGGCACATGCGGCGGTCGAAGAGCGGCCCGGGAAGCAGGTGAGACGTCTGCTCGAACCCTCCCACGATGCAGTCTTCCCGGCGCTGTGGTCGGCCTGGATGACCCTGCGGCAGTCACTGGGGACCGACGCCATCTGGCGAAAGATTCTCAGAGAAGGAATCCATCTGCCAGAGGTCGGGCGCCTCCACATTGCCGACAGGGTGGACTTCAACCGGCAGTATGCGTATCTGACGGCCATGGACGAGTACGCGCGCCAACGTGGTCAGCGCGCGGAGCCATCACTTCTGGTGAAGGTGATGCTCGGTCTCGAGCCCGCTCCGGAACAGATGCCGCCGGAAGAAGACGACAGTAGCAACGACTCCGAAGAAGAGGAGGAAATGGGGGAGGATGAAGGCTCCGAGGGAAGATCCCATCAGGGGAGCCCACGGGAGAGCGGCGAGGTGGCCGGCTCTGACAACGTTGATGTCACTGAGCTCCTCGAGGTCCGCTTCTATCCCTATTCAATCTGCTTCATCCACTCTCTTATGCAGCTTCTAACCCATTTCTCCATCTTTCTCAGGAGCGCACGGATGTTGGTCAGGCATCCTCAGCGGGAGTAGGAGGGGCGCCAGCAGGACAAGGCGGGGGGCAGACACCCATCATCGAACTGACAAGCGTGGAAGGGTCCCCTGCTGCAACTGTTCCTGCGGCGACCGGGGTAGCGGAAGATGACGCTCCGAACTCCCGTAAGTCTCCTTACTTTACTGCTGGTGCTTGCCGTTGACGATCCGTGACTAACCATGGCATGCCCCGCGCAGTGATCTCAACATTGGAGGCTCGTCGGGTTGCCGAACCCGGGCCATCTACGAGTGGACCAGTGGTGGACATGCCGCCTGCTCCGGAACAGACTTCCCAAACTGAGCCGGCCCCACCAACTGCTGATCAGGGGGCTCCGGACATCGGCGGTGCTGACATCGGAGAGAGGTTGGGGGCTGACGAGGGTGTCAGCGCCACTGGGGAGAGAGAAGAAGGTCGCCCGGATGTCGGGGAACCTATCCCTCGTGAGGACCTCCCAGGGGCGGACCCTGCAGCAGACCTGCTGGCTGCCTTCCCTGCCTACCGGCCTGCCGATCCCGAGGAGATGGACGACTCGGACGCGGAGGCGGTCGAGGAGAGCCGGATAACGCGCCGTAGGGGGTGGAAGTGCATCCAGCGCTTCCTCAAGCGAGACCCATCGGAGTGGCTGGGGCGCATGGGATCACTTCAGACCTGGCTGCGCTTCCTGTGTGCCGGGGGAGCTGATGATAAACGCCTCCATCTAACGGTCCGTGATTTCATGGCCGAAAAGATGCGCGAGAGCTACCGGCGTGCCGACGTCACACAAAGTCGGGACATGTCGGAGAGCACGCGGGCGCTCCTCGCGGCGGAGCAGGAAGTCCGGCGCCTCGAAGGGCAGGCGGCAGAGAAGGAGGCCTTCGTCGCGACGTGTACCGAGCTTGTGGAGCAACTAGCAGCTCAGCTGGTTGACGCCCAAGTACAGCTGACGGAGGTGGGCCAACAGATGGTCACAATTCAGGTCGAGCGGGAGCGTGCACAGGCCAGAATCGACGAACTGCGTGCTGCGACCGCCGACGAAGAGAGGACACGCAGAGAGCGAGAAGCAGCTCTGGAGGCCACCAGCCAAAGGGTAGCGGCATTAGAAAGACTCAATCAGCACGCTAATCCCTAAGGGATTTGTTTTGCCATTCCCAAAACATTTGCTTCCGCTACTTTGATCCATCTGTATGAATCAATATATTTATCTGCATCTTTTGGTTTAACATGCTCAACCACAATTCACTGTCTTGCGGGAGTGTTAACCAAGCATCAGGCATCCATAATTGGGCCTGGATTTCTGGAGAAAAGAGGGAGGTCATTCCTAGGAAAGGAGACCTCAGACCTAATCAATGTATCATCCCCCAACTTGTTCCAACACACGAGCGGGACAATGCTAGGGGCGTTGAGATTTTATCCGAACATAGGGAAATGAGAAAGGGTGAATCGCGTGTCCCGAATCCAGACATCCACAACGGTCGGCCTTCCAGGAAATGCCCAAGACGGTAGGCGGACAGTGGATCGACCATAACAACTGCAATAGACGGACCGAAAAAGGCCATCATTCATATTGCAGGAGGCGGACCACATGTCATCATGAATACCGATTTGGGGTTCCTTCAGACACAAGGGTGGAAAATCCAGATCAACAGGGCATGCGAAGCGTGGGGCGAAGTGACGATTTGTTCGGACAGAATCCAACGCTCTCAAAATTGCGCCACCGTGGGGAAAACGTATTAGGCAGATGCACTAATCTGGTCGTGAGTCACCTCAATTCTCAGACAGCACCTCTCTGACGAGGAAACTGTCGCTTCCCATCCTTGCGATGGGGCATCCCGAGCTGAATCAGGGAGAATATCACAACTGCACCACTCTACCCGAAGTCAGGCCAGACGACCGGCGACAAGGAGGGGCGGGACTTAACGATCCCTGAGGCTGGACCCGAGTCGGAATGCCCGGGCGTTCCTACGTACTCCATCAGGCTGGAGATCAAGCCACACGTAGTTCTGTGAGTGCAGTTTAACGTCATGCAGGACGTAGAATCCCGTTTAGGGGAGATCTTAGTTTAAGGTCGTAGAGCTCGGACCATAAGGGTAGATCTTAGTTTAAGGTCTTAGAGCTCGGACCATAAGGGCTAGGTCTTAGTTTAAGGTCTTAGAGCTCGGACCATAAGGGGAGATCTTAGTTTAAGGTCTTAGAGCTCGGACCATAAAGAGAGATCTTAGTTTAAGGTCTTAGAGCTCGGACCATAAAGAGAGATCTTAGTTTAAGGTCTTAGAGCTCGGACCATAAGGGCTAGGTCTTAGTTTAAGGTCTTAGAGCTCGGACCATAAGGTGAGATCTTAGTTTAAGGTCTTAGAGCTCGGACCATAAAGAGAGATCTTAGTTTAAGGTCTTAGAGCTCGGACCATAAAGAGAGATCTTAGTTTAAGGTCTTAGAGCTCGGACCATAAAGAGAGATCTTAGTTTAAGGTCTTAGAGCTCGGACCATAAAGACCTCAAAGTACGCCGCATCTGGTCATATCCCCTGGATATGCGAAGATGCACTGAGGGATAGTGTCGAGAGTGCCGAGGTTTCGCCTGGTCAGAATGGGAGGTGGGAAATGTGAATCATGCGGCCATTCACTCGAGGACCGGGAGCACCGGCGTGACGATATGAGAGTACTGCCGACCGTGGCGGAAAAGCAGCATCAACATCACACTAACCGTTGGTGGAATGAGGCAGCAAACGAGCATCGACCGCTCAATCGCAGGATTCATATCGATTTGCTGCCCGAGGCCATTGGGGGTACCGGCCCGAGTCGGTGGGAGAGCACTGAGGCATTGTGTCCGAACCGTTCACGGGGGCTCCACCCAGGGCGTAGACGATGGGTCCGAATGAAAGGGAGCACGAAGCCTGAAAAGCGGAGGAAACCTAACCAAGCGGATCCTGACCCTCCTGGAAATAAACCAGAGTACTCTTGACACCGGTGGACCACTGCAAGGGGTCGGGGAACGCGCCTTGAGGGTGACCTGAAGGCGGAGGATTCCCCAGAGAAGGGGGAATCTCTAAGAGGTGGGGGGCTGGACCCGAAGTTTCAAACATCCGGGCGTTCCTACGTATCCCATAAGGATGGGAATCAAGCCGCACGTAGTTCTTGAAGCGCGGTGCAACACAATCGGGCACCAGCGCGAGGAAGAGTGCGGGTCTGACCCTCGCACACAAAAGGAGCGGCATTTGATATTTCTTGTTTGTCCTTAAAGATGAATGGTTTTTCTTTGTGCGGCGACATGCCTGTGATTGAGAAATCTCTGGCGTCGCCACAATAATCAAGCCACGGAAGGCATTGATGAATGGTGTGGTTATTAAACAGCGCCCAACATGAGTGTCCCCTGAGGGGAACATCACGATGCAGTGCCGTTTTCTCGTCGGGCGGCCAAGACGATCACAGTTTACGGTCGTGTGGTAGGACCAGACAACACAGTTTAAGGTCGTGTGGTTCGGACCATGGAGGAATCCGCTTACCGCGGTACGGCGGACACGGCGGAGGTGGGAGCATACCCAGCCCTGCGGTCACGCACGATTCCAGGAGAAGAGTCTTGGGATGGGGGTCTGCGTATGTCCATCACCCGAGGGGCAGAGATGCTAGCCTCCAGACATACTGGGCTCAGAACGCGATTGTTCGAGCGACTCCTCCCTCCTTATGGGGACGAGGGTCCAGCTACGCATGGCCCTTGGGGAGAACATCCGCATATATCCTTGGTGCTCAGATCATGGGAGCCTCGAACGACATCATTACCTTAGTTGGTCTGCCTAACGTGTAAAGGTGTACTGAAGGTCAGTATGAAAAGAGTGTCCAGATTCCACTACGACGCATAAAGGCGGAGTGTGATGAGGACTGCGCAACCAATGTTCAGAGCCTGAAGGAGCTGACATGGCGATCAAGGATGTTGCTGACGCATTCGCAACACAACATCCGATTGCGTCAGCCTAAGACGGGGCAAGCAAACGAGCATCAACCGCTCAATCGCAGGATTCATATCGATTTGCGGCCCAAGACCCGCCGGTAAATCGACCCGGAGCGGTGGGAGAGCACTGAGGCATCGTACCCAAACCGCTAACGAGGATCCCTTTGAGTGAAGGCTCGAATAAGAGGAAGCGCGAGGCCTGACAAGCAACACAGGACTTGTCGGGATTGAATCTGACACTACGAGTCATAGACCGAAGTACCCAAAACATGTTAACAGATCTCCGGAAAGGGTCGGAGGACTCACCCTGAGAGCAACCAAAAGAGGGAAGATCCCCGTGATCAACCAAGAGACGGGGCTGGACCTGAAACACAAGCGTCCAGGCGGTCCTACGTATCCCATAAGGATGGGAATCAAGCCATACGTAGTTTTTGAGAGGCAGTTTAACGTCATGCAGGACGATGAGGGGTGTGAGGTAGTCCCACACACGGGGAGGCGTACGGCGCGGCCAGTAGACCGACGTGAATGAGGACATAATCCCCTGCTCACGCGATACGCCTCGCACAAAAAGGAGGGGAACTGGGGCCAGAGGCCCAACGCGGGATAGAGATTCCCGGGAAATGGGGCTGGGCCTGAAACATGAATGTCCAGGCGGTCCTACGTATCCCATAAGGATGGGAATCAAGCCATACGTAGTTCTTGAAGTGCAGTTTAACGTCATGCAGGACGATGAGGAAAAAAGAAGGGGGGAGCAGAAGGCATCCCCAAACGTGGGGGGGGGCGTACAGCGTGACGAGCAAACCGACGTGAATGAGGGCATAGCCCCGTACTCACACCATACGCCGCACACCCGGGGGCAACTGGACCAAGGGCCCAGGATGAGATGGAAATTCCCGAAGGATGGGGCTGGGCCTGAAACATGAATGTTCAGGCGGTCCTACGTATCCCATAAGGATGGGAATCAAGCCGCACGTAGTTCTTGAGGGGCAGTTTTACGTCATGCAGGACGAATGCTGAACAGTTTAACGTCTTGTAGCTCGGACGTAGTGCAGTTTAGCGTCATGCAGGACGAAACACTTGGCAGTTTAACGTCTTGCAGCGCGGACGAATGCTGAACAGTTTAACGTCTTGTAGCCTGGACGAATGCAGTTTAACGTCGTGCAGGACGTGGTGCAGTTTAACGTCATGCAGGACGAAGTGCAGTTTAGCGTCATGCGGGACGAATGAACACTCAGGCAAAGTATTGCTTGAGGAACCTAGCGTTGGTGGGAGGAGTGACACGCTCACCATCCATAGTCGCTAGGGAGTACGCGCCATTGGGATAGACCTTGTGGACAACAAACGGTCCCTCCCACTTGGGCTCCAACTTGGGTGGCTTCCTGCCGGGGATCATCGGCGCTCTTAGGGCTAGCACTAGATCACCCTGCAGGAAGGAGCGGAGGCGAACCTTCTTATTGAAAGCTCGAGCCATTCTGCTTTGATGCCTCTCCAAGTTGTGCAAAGCGCGAAGTCTATTCTCATCCAGTGCTTCCAACTCGACTAGACGGGCTTCAGCAACTCTGTCCGGCGCTTGCTGGTCGTAGACCGCAGTGCGCAAGGACGGTAACTGGATCTCGATGGGCAGGACGGCCTCAGCTCCATACACCAGGGAATAAGGGGTCATCTGGGTGGAATTGCGAGTCGTCGTCCGATAAGCCCAGAGGGCGTTGGGGAGCTTGTCCGGCCAACTCTTCTTGTTCTGACCAACCATCTTTTGCAGAATGTTAGAGAGGGTTTTGTTAAACGCCTCGATCTGTCCATTCGCCTGCGCATGATAGCGAGATGTATGGTTCGAGCGAATGTTATACTTGGCGTACAACTTCTTCAACTCGGCTGCTCGGAAATTGGTTCCGTTATCCGTGAGGATAGCGTGAGGCACTCCAAATCGATGGACGATGTTGGAGGTCACGAAGTCAGCGATCGAACAGGATTTGACCTCTCTGAGCGGAATCGCCTCTGCCCATTTGGAGAAGAAGTCCGTAGCGGTCAGAATGAACCGGCACTGGCGAGCTGTCGCCGGTGGGTAAGGTCCCACAACGTCCAGTCCCCAGACTGCAAAGGGCCAGGAATACCTTGTGGTATGGAGAGGCTCCGGCGGCCGATGCACAAAGTTCGCATGAACCTGGCACGCATGGCACCTCCTGGCATACTCGATGCAGTCATGGATCATAGAGGGCCAGAAGTATCCTAACCTTCGAATCTGGTGGGACAGCTTCGGCCCAGTCTGGTGGGTGCCGCATGAACCAGCATGAACCTCTTGCATGACTCGTGGGATCTCAACTCCCTGAAGGCAACGGAGGAGAACACCATCAAATCCGCGTTTGTAGAGGATCTGCTCCAGGCCGGGACTGCTCTGGAGGACGAACTGCGATGCGCGGCGTCGAACTCGCTCGCGCTCGGCCCGCTCCGATGGAAGAATGCCATTTTGGAGGTACTCAACCAAAGGCGTCCTCCAATCAGGGGCTGATCCGACTGTCATATCTGGGGTACTCGGGGCTCCGGGCATAGGGGCAACCGTGGTGAGGTTACTTACCAACGGGCCGCGATCTTCTTCCGGGATAACGGGAGCGATGAGCCTGCGGCGCATCACGCGGACGATCAGGTTGTCCTGTTCAGGCTCCGCAAGTGACGCAGCGAGGCTGGCCAAAGCATCTGCTCGACCGTTCTGCGACCGGGGAACATGGACAATTTCCGGCCGAGAAGGGAACCGGGCCATCAGAAGGAGGGTGCACTCCAACAATGGCACAAGTTCCGGCTTCCTGACAACGTAGTCGCCATTGATCTGCTTAACGACCAGCTCGGAGTCCCCTTTCACGCACAGACGGGGCACGTCGATCTCGAGAGCCAAATCGAGGCCGGTGATGAGGGCATGGTATTCCGCCTCATTGTTGGTACAGCCCTCTGACAACAGGAAAGAGTATGGCAGCACGGCTCGCTCCGGGGTAATGAAGACGATACCCAAGCCCACTCTGTTGAGCTTAGGATTATCGAGTCTTCTACCGGTGGGGCTCCGGGAGGCACCGTCAAAGTGCATCTGCCAGCATGGATCGGCTCGATCAACCGAGAGAATGGTCTCATCAGGAAAGCCTAGATCCATCGGCTGATCCGCGGAGGTCGGGTGAGCTGCCAGAAAGTCTGCCAATGCTTGCCCTTTGATGGCCTTCTGAGACACATACCTGATGTCGAACTGCTGGAGAATCACAGCCCACCGCGCTAGACGGCCAGTCAACATAGGTCGGCTCAGGATATATTTCAACGGGTCTACCCGAGAAACCAACTGTACCTCATGGTGCTGCAAGTAGTGCCGTAATTTCTGTACGGCAAATACGAGCGCCAGGCAGCTCTTCTCGATGGGGGAATACCTAACTTCCGCATCGAGGAGCATGCGACTGAGGTAATAGAGGCTATTCTCCGTTCCCTCGTTGTTCTTCTGGGCGAGAAGGGCACCCAGGGACCGTTCCAGGGCGGTCACATAAAGGACCAGCGGCTTTCCGGATACGGGCGGCATCAGGACCGGTGGTTGAAGCAGGTACTGCTTGATCTCCTCGAAAGCGGTCTGACACTCTTTATCCCATACATAGGTGGCACCTTTCTTCATGAGCCGAGAAAAGGGCTTACACTTGCCGGCCAGATTCGCGATGAATCGGCGTATATAGGCTAAGTGGCCTTGGAACCCTTGCAGTTCCCGGACGGTACCTGGGGGAGGCATCTGGATAATCGCCCTGATTTTCTCTGGGTCGATCTCAATACCCCGGTATCTTACCACAAATCCAAGGAACGTTCCAGAGGTGACCCCAAAGGCACACTTCAACGGGTTCATCTTCAGGCAGCGAGACCGGAGGAAGCTGAACACTTTCTCAAGATCTTTGAGATGGTCCTGACGCTGGCGCGATTTGACAACCAAGTCGTCGACGTAGCATTCCACCAGTGTGCCGAGGATTGGCTTGAATATGCGGTGCATCGCCCGTTGATAGGTGGCACCTACATTCTTCAGGCCGAAAGGCATGACCCGGTAGCAAAAGGTACCTTGGGGGGCCCTGAAGGCAGTGAACTCCTCATCCTCAGGGGCCATCCGAATTTGGTTGTATCCGGAGTATCCATCCATGAAGGAGAGGGCTTGGAACCCTGCCGTGGCATCAATCAACAGCTCTGTCACTGGAAGGGGAAAATCATCCTTCGGGCAGTGGCGGTTGAGATTGCGGAAGTCGATGCAGACTCTGATCTGCCCGTTCTTCTTCCTGACCGGCACAATGTTGGCCAGCCATTTGGGGTACTGAACTTCCCTCACGAAGTTGGATTTGATAAGCTTGTCAACTTCGGCCTCAACCATGGCACCGTGGGATGGGTGCATCTTCCTGGGAGGCTGCTTGAACCCGCGATGGTTCGCCGGGAGACCAAGGCGGTGGACGGCTACCTGAGGATCCAGCCCCGGCATCTCGTCATAGCCCCAAGCGAATACATCACGGTGCTGCCGGAGAAAGTCCACGTACTGCTGCCGCTCCTCAGAGGGCATGGCGGCACTAACCAATGTGGGTCTTGGATCGGCCTCGGTTCCAAGGTTCACCTGTATTAACTCATCGACCGTGGCGGGGACGCCCTCCTCGAAGGCTGGGGGTGCGTCTTCCATATTCTCTCCACTCGGGGAGGGATCGTCCACGGGAGAGACTGCGTTGGCAACTGCATTGGGGCTACCAGATCCTGCTGGGCCACTGGTGCTGGCGCGGTCGGTCGCGGCCATCTCATCAGGAGACTCGCGGACCGTCAAGACCATGGCGACGTCCAACCGTTGAATCGGGAGGACGTAAGCGTCATCCAGACTTGCCCAGGGATCACTTGCAACAGCGACAGGCTCAACCTCACCTGCCAGGATCTGCTTATCCTTGCTCTTGTAATAGTCCGCGTCCAGATAGCGGGCTTCACATGAGGCAAAAGGAGAGGCATCTCCTTGAAGCACACCTACTCGACCATTAAGGGAGTATTTGAGGCACTGGTGGTATGACGAGGGAACCGCCGCGTGAAGATGGAGCCATGGCCTACCCATCAATGCGTTATACGCAGTGTCCTGAGAGACTACCATGAATTCGGTGTTGGCAACCAAGTCACCGAACTGGGTCTTCAAACGTATCTTGCCGACCGGGGTTTGCTCGGTGCGATCGTACCCCTGGATCCTGAGGTCGGAGGGAATCAAGTCATCCTCAGACAACCCCAATCTCCGGAGCGTCCGAGTTGGAATCAGGTTAATCCCGGACCCCGTGTCGACAAGACAGCGCCGGACTTCAAGGCCATTGAACTGGCCAGTGACATACAGCGGACGAATGTGTCCCTGTATAGGAGGGTCTTCATCCTTACCAGAGAACGAGATAACTGCCTGACATTCGGCGTCCTCGATCGTTTCGGCGTGAAAGGCCTCTGCAGCCGCAACCTCTGTCTCAAACTGGAGGGGGCTTTTCAGGGCTTCAGCGAGTGCCTCGCGCATCTCAGATGACATGCGCAGAGCCTCAAGGATGGAGAGCCTTGCTGGGATGTCGGCCAAGTGCTTCAGGACATCATACTTTTTGGCCAAGCGCGAGCCCCTGGTTGCAGGAGGTTGCTCTGCGGTTGGTGGCATGACGGGCCTTGCCGGTTGGATCGGCGGCCGACTGGTACTTGGCGCATCTCGCTGTTCACTGGTCGCAGTCCGGGAAATGGTCACCGTACTGGAGTCAGGAGGCCGGGATGGACTCGTGGCAGGGCGGAGCTGGTCGCGACGCGGCTGAGGCGGTTCTGCCTGGTCCCACACCACAAACAGTGGCGGAGGCGAATCCGTCATCCCCGGATGGGGGGGCTGCGCGCGCTGAGCTCGGTTTTGAGCCTGCTGCCTGGTCTCAGTGGCGTGCACGGCCTGGCTGGAGGTACCAACGGCTGTGCCCCGGCGACTCCTGTTGTTGCGGTTCTTCCGACGGTGGCGACGACCGGGGACACTAGGGAGGTCCACCTGGTGTTCTTCAACGTCGGGAACCGAAAAGGGATTTACCAGCTCGACGGTATTAACCGAAGCGTACCCAACACCCGCCATACGTGGGGGGGGGGAACCCAGGCCATCGACGTCGTGAGACGGAGTGCCCGATTTCCCTTCCCCAACCCCTGGCGGGTAAGACTGAATTCTTGGCCGGGCAACATGCCGGTCTTCCAACACCTCTGAAAGCCATCGGTCTTCGTATCGAGGAGAAGAGATTCACGTCGGGTTCACCATTTTTCTGTTTCGGTGCGGATGTGCGTCGGGTTACGCTGTTCCGCCAGGACGCGTTCGCGCGTGCACCCGTCAACCCGAGGGGATGGGCGCGCGGCTTGTGGTCCTGCAGTCCCGCTTTCCAAGGGCGGGCGGCATTCGTCCCTTATTCAGGGGCGTCTGCTCCTTGATCGAAACCGGGATGATGGGATGTCGGCTCCTCCTTCCTTGGACGTCTCCTTGGAACTCGTCGCCTAATCCGGGTCTCCCTCATAGACTTAAGAATGTTCGTGAATCTCGTTCCCGGCGCCATATCTTCATGGACACCGGTTAATTACGCTGCTTCCGCCCGGACGCTCCAAGGAGTCTGTGCGGGGCAGCAACCTGCGGTGAGAAGGCCGGGTGGCTCTGGGTGCTGGGGGCGTGTCGTAGCACTGCGGCTCTGCACGTCTGTCTTCCGTCCCTAATAGGGCTTCTCGAAGGCATGATGGCCTGAGGCATCCCGTACTAGGTGTGGGGAACTGTGTCACCTGAGGTTTTCCTCAGCTTCCCATGTTTAACACGGGGTATGCCGCGAGTTTAACGTCCAGCGGGGACGGCATCGGACCGATCAACACGAAAAGTGGATCGGATGACAGAACCCCTTGCGGCGAACCTCCGACGCTGGGGCCGGCACATGGGCGGCTTCCCAAATGATGTGGAGTGGAGTGAAGTGGCATGACCCCACCGGGATGTGGCGGCCCGGGTAAGGATCAGGATGGATGATGGAGTGAAGAGATTGGACCCCGTAGAGGCTTCCTACGTACCGCGCGTTAGCACGAATCAAAGTCAACGTAGTTCGGGTATACAGTTTAACGTCATGCTGGACGTCGGCAAGCCGACTCACAAAGAGGTCGAGGCCGCCGGGCGGAGTATTGAACCGGACCACCTCGCACAGAGGGGGGTGGAACGGCCGGGTGGATCACAGTTTCACGTCATTCTAGACAATAAAAAGAGAAATGGGAAAAGGGGCTGTGGGGAGGCACAGTGGAGATACACACGGGCAGTCTCCCACAGGGGCGGATTCATAGGTGAATCGACGCAAGCGTGAACCCTGGAGGGGTCCACTGATGGACGAACCGACGTAAATACGACCGGGACGACCAGGTGGCGGGCTTGGACCTCAGGGAGGCTTTCTACGTACCCTGTATAGAAGACAGGGATCAAAGTCCACGTAGTTCATTCTGTCAGGACTTACACACTTGAGGCAGCCCGGATGCGGCAAAACTCAGTTGGAAGGGACTTGGACCGAAATCAGAAGACACCTCGATCCCAGTCACACCCTCTACTGGCTTCGGCAGTGGGGAGGCGCAATGGAGATACACATGTGCAGCCTCCCATGAGAAACTAGGGGTTTGTAATACCCTGCCCCCGTAGGGAAAAGCCACTCCCATTAAATCGTCCCAAAAGGGGGACAATCCCGACATCCCTGCAGAGACGAGCGGGTGGGGGCCACGTCCAAACCGGGGGAGACCCTGCGTGAGAAGCACGGGATCAAATGATGCGGACGGTTTAATGTCTTGCCGGACGAAGTACAGTTTAACGTCGTGTGTTGAGGACGAAGCGGACGGTTTAACGTCTTGCCAGACGAAGTACAGTTTAACGTCGTGTGTTGAGGACGAAACACTTGGCAGTTTAACGTCTTGCGGCACGGACGATGGTGGGCTAGGCTGTTTAGCGTCGTGTAGCTTGGACGAATGTGCAGTTTAACGTCATGCTGGACGTATGGGCAGTTTAACGTCATGCTGGACGAATGCGCAGTTTAACGTCATGCTGGACGTATATGCAGTTTAACGTCATGCTGGACCTATGTGTAGTTTAACGTCTTGCAGGACGAATATGCAGTTTAACGTCATGCTGGACGAATGATTGCCGCCGACGGGTCCGTGTCACTTCGCACGAGCCTGGAAGGCTGCACGGGAAGACAGCGCACGGTGCGGGCACCTGCGATGAAGACCATCGGGCGCCACGCAGGCGGGTACCCAAAGGGGGTCAAGGGAGGCGACCCTGGCGGATTGCGCGCAAAAGAGGAGATTTGCGCGCAAAACCGCGGATCGGCGCGCAAAATGGCGGGCTGGCGCGCAATTGGGCCAGCGCTTCGCGCGCGGATGATGGGATTGCGCGCACCGGGCTTCGGGTAGCGCGCGGGGGCAACGGCTCATTCTCTAACGAATGGCCACTTTGAAGATGGGGGGGGTGCGCGCAATCGGGTTGGATTGCGCGCACCCGGGGGCAATTGCGCGCAAGAGGCTTCTTTTGCGCGCAAAGGCCTTCGGGTTGAAATTTATTCAAAGGAAATGAGCCAAGGGGATTGCGCGCGAAGGCGGACCCCAAGGCTCTATTGCGCGAAAGAAAGGAGGTTACCTGAAGATCGGCATTGCGCGCGGAAGGGGTTGAATTGCGCGCGCGGGAGACCGTTCGACTTCCAGCAACCTTTGAAACGTTGGGGGTCGCCTAGTATTTATAGGCAACCCTGGGCGCGGAATCCAAGGCGCGAGCGCGGAATTCTCCTCGCGGGCGCGGAATCGGGCACGGCGCGCAAGGGAGTTGCGCGCATCCCGGGGGTTTTGCGCGCGGATCATCATCTTTGCGCGCAGACCTCTGAAATTCCGCGCAAGGCCTCTGGGCCCTCCGAAACATTCTTCCGACTCCGAATATGACCTCGCTTTCCGCATCCGGAGCTTCGTTTGGGAACAACGGACTTTTCCGGCGTCTACAGCGTGTCCAGTAATACCTGCAAATGATAGGCATGCTTCTCGTCAGTATCCAAGTAGATTAGAATGTCGTCGATGAAGACTACTACAATGTGATCAAGTTATGGCTTAAATATCTTGTTCATGAGTCCCATGAACACTGATAGAGTGTTGGTTTCACCGAATGGAATAACCAAGAACTCGTAATGGCCATACGGACGTCTGAAAGTAATCTTCTACACATCATCGTCTCATACTCTGAGCTGGTGATAGCCTGATATGAGGTCTATCTTCGAGAACCACTTTGCTCCCTTCAGCTAATCAAAGAGGTCATCAATCCTCGGAAGTGGGTACATATTTTTCACGGTCACCTGGTTCAGGAGCCGATAGTCAACAAAAAGTCCCAAGCTCCCATCTTCTTTCTTGGTGAACAAAATCAGGGATACCCAAGGAGAAACACTGGGCCGAATGAACCCTTTACCCTGTAAGTCGTCGAGCTATACCCACAGCTCATGAAGCTCCGTGGGAGCTATCCAATATGCTGGTGTAGATATCGATGACATCCTAGGGTACAAGTCAATGTAAAAGTCCACCTCTCTGTGAGGAGGTCGAACGGGAACATCATCAGGGAAGATATCCGTGTACTGGTCCACCACTAGAGGATAACTCAGACTCTCCACATCAACTGCTCCAAGGGTAAGGTTGGCCAACTGATGAGTGATCGACTACACTATCCTTTAGGTAAGTCTATCCTGTGCTGAAAAGGATCCCTTCTCACCGTTGAAGGTAAAACTGGTCCCATATGTGTGGAGACACCGCACGTTGTGCCTAATACAATCAATATTATTAGGGAATGTAGATAACCAGTCCACACCCAAGATGACATCGTAATGCCGTGATGCAAATACTTGGAGATCTCATCCAAATATCTCGCCTACTAGAGTAATCTCGCACTGCCGGCACCAGTGCGTAATCATCAAATCTGCTCCCGTAGGATTCTCTAGCCATAAGGATAGAGCCAACGACTCTATCAATGTTTCCGAGCTCCAAATGAGGGCAGTGAAAATAAACGAGTGAATGGAACCTGGGTCTAAAAGTACTGAAACTAAGGTGGAGTAGACACAGATCATACCTCATATCATCTTTGGAGTGCCGTGATCGTAGGCCTCAGCTACCTGGAGCTGATCTCGCCCCTGTAATCCTTCTCCCTATGGTCGGAGTGGACTACCTGGTGGTGGTGGTGGTAATATCTTGAATCTTCTCCCATTGCCAGCTGCACAACCAACTCCTCTGCCACATCCACCTACTCCCTACAGACCTTCTAGGTCAAACATCTATCTTAACCTGGGTGGTGCATTGACCATCTGCTGATCATCTGTATGGAAAGTCAGGCAGTCACGAGCCATGTGACCCTTCCCTCCGCATGCGTAACACTGCCCGCTTTAGGAATGACTGGCTCTACCTCAGTTTCCCCACACAACAGACATGGATACTACGGTCGTCCACTTGTAGGTCTGGTCCTCCTGGACCTCAGCAACATATTTCTACTGCCAACTATAGAAGACTCCTCTACGTCATGACTGGTGGTGGGTCTCGCTACTGGTGACTGCTCAGTAAGGAAACTCTCCACTAAGAGGGCTCTCTCTAACACCCCTGCCTGTGTCAGGATGCTAAGAGAAATCATCGAAGCCATGATCTCCTGCCTGAGTCCCTGTTCAAAGGTATGGGCCCTAAAGAATGGGTCCCAAAACATATCAGTGGAGTAGCGCGAGAGGTCAATTAACCTAATTAAGTACTGATCCACAATAATTCTACCCTGCTGTTGATGAATTAGCTCCTGTATACGCACTGCGTGAAGAGTCGCTGGAACAATATCTGCCCAAAACAGGCTCCCAAAGTGTACCCAGAGAAGCGTCACCTCATCGTGAACCTGGATCATCACGCTCCACCATCTTCCTACTGGTTCCTGTAGTAAATTGGCGGTAAGGATCACCATGAGATCAGCTGGTGTCCCATCCAGTGAGAAGACTCTCACTACGACCTCCAGCCAATCCTCCGCCTCATGTGGGTTTGTATCTTCCTTGAAACTAGGTGGCCTCTAGTGCTAGAACTTGTGTAACACACTCAAGTGACATGCACCCTCTTCTATTGGGGCCGGTGGAATTACTGAGCCAATGGGTAATGGAACCGCTGGTGCCTCTGCTGGTGCCTCTACTGGAAAAGGGCCCTGTACCGAGGCCTCATAGCTTGGTGGGCTATTAGTGCGTAATATATCTGGAACCCTAGCTGCTTGTCTGTGTGGAGGCATCCTAAAAAGAAAATGGTGCACCACGGTCGAAAGGTTATACCTTGTGAGATGACTCAAATAGATCGCAAATAAAACTCTTCAAAACACACACGCAATCAGGGTTTTCATGCCCTGAGTCGGAAATCAGAAGTCAGGGTCCTGGTGTATGGATACGTCATTTGCCACACCAAAACTGGATTCCCTAAACTGATAACCACACTCACTAAACATAACACTATTTCCGATAAAAATAAAGGTCATATTCCTACATTCTAGGGTAGAACTGAGTCCTCGGATACTAATTTGTCATGACCCATCCCCTGGGGCCCCTTCCATGACTACCCCAAGCTTGCCATCCATAGGCTAGGGGATGGCGACTAGCACCGAAGCCGTACTCCTGAAAAATGGGAAGGTATTTCCTTTAAAACCTATAAACACATGCAACCAATCATATAACAAGATATGAACTCAAGTAAATAGAATAGTAAACAGAGTGAGTACAGTAAGTAAAAGGGGACAGAATACAAGACCAACTACAAAGTATAAAAAACTGAAAGTACAAGTAAATTGGAACAGCTCTTGTGATCACCTTCTAAGGATCCTACCCTAAGGGTAGGTACATCTCTCTAATGGTCATATCTGTGGAATTCCTTGTCTAAGGTCCACCTACGAGCTACATCTAGTCCTGGTACTCTCGTCCTCAGTCAGTTGTGTATGTCGTCTACACCAAAAACAATGAGGTGCAGGCATAGCCCATGTAGGGGTGAGTATAAAGATACTCAGTAGGGACCTTGAGACCCTCAAGGTCTCACAAAATCCACAAAGGATAAACTAAAAATCATGAAATCAACTGAAAACCCAACTTAGGTATATGCCTATACGTATACCAAAGTTATCAAGTATACCCATCTCAATCATGAGGAAACACATAGTACAACTCAAAAGCCCAAATCTCAATTGTTCCACAAAGGAAAGAAAACCATGAAGGTAAGTACCACACTAGTACGCCATATAGAAGAATACCACAAAGGTACTGACTCATCTCACACCAGGTATAACTTATGTACAAAAGTAAAAATGATTATTCGTAAAGTTAAATCATCTTATTCTGTCAAGATGCTCTACTGTTGACCCACATAGGATCGCTCAGTGTCGACCCACATAGGATCACTAGGTGCTGACCCCCATTGGATTACTCGGTGCAGACCCACATAGCATCACTCTGTGCTGACCCACACATGATTGCTCGGGGCTGACCCACACAAGATCGCTAGGTGCTGACCCACACATGATCGCTCCGTGCTGACCGACTCAAGATCGCTCGGTACTGACCCATACAAGATTGCTCAGTGCGGACCCATATAGGATCTCTCAGTGCTGACCCGTACAGGATCACTATTCATTCTTCACGTCACAGCCAGCTACTGGGTTCCCCCACTTTGTATGCTCGTCTCTGGGAGGGTTTGGTCCTCAAGCCACTGGTCGATACTCCAACCTCCATGAATTATCATAAAGAAAGAACCCCAAGGTCTGCCAAGTCTTAGTGGTCTCAATGCAACAGATGGTGCATAAATCAGACGCTCGGTCTTTATGTTATTAGCCTTTTAGTACTGAGGGCCCGGTTGGATTCATGCTTGATCCAACACGTCCATATCCGAAATTTATCCAAATCTCAAGTGGGGTATAACTACGGTACCGTCTCACTCTAGGGTTTCCGGTCACATAGACGGTTCATCAAACGGACATCCGGTGCCAAATTTATGGCTGAAAGAGCGTAAATGAGTCGATGTGGATCTGGTTCAGGCCCGACCTGGCCCGACCCGGCCTAGCCCAACCTGGTTTGGGTCACCCCAAACCAAACCTCTAGGTCCGGCCCGGCCTGCTGGATCTGGTCGGGCCCGCGCTTGGCCGCCCAGCCCGACGGCCTAGCCTGGGCCGCGTGGAGGCCGCGGGGGCCGCGAAGGCCACGACAGGCGCGGGGGCTATGAAGGTCATGGGGATTGTGGGGTCCACGAGGGCCGTTGGGCAGAAGAGGCTAGGAATCGGCAGAGGACATGGTGCGGTGGAGGCCACGGAGCTATGTAGGACATGGAGGTCAAGGGGTGACGGAGGCCACGGGGCGGTAGAGGCCGCGGTGCGGTGAATGGCACGGAGGCCGCGGGGCTGCGGAGGCCGTGAAGGCCACAGAGGCCATGGGACGACGGAGGCCACTGAGCGGCGTGGGTCTATGGTGTAGCTGGGCGGACGTAGTGCGGCTATGCGGTTGTCTGTCGCAGCTTTCCAAATGGCCATCCATCCTCTCCGTGTGGTGAAGTCGTGCGTCGCGCCTTCACCAGCAGCCGGTTCGGCTGACCGCTCTTCTTTCGTCACCGTGTCACAAGGCTTCCTTCTTCCATTGTGAAGAAAAAAACATTCATGAAGAATGATGGAGGGGTTGGTCCATGTTTGTTTGGCCTGCACTATCCACATTAGAGTGGTAACAAGTGGTTGAAGGAGAATGATTCAATGTGAGGGGAAAATTTTTCATTGATCAATTTAAAACACACTCCTATCTCGGAGATTTGATTATTGAGGTCGTTAGGAAGGAGACAATGTCATTGGGGATAGATGGATGTTGGTGACGTCGGAATTTCCTCTATCGTCAGTTCGTTGACTTTGAAGACATTCCTCGTTAGCGATAGCATTTTTCGTTGGGGACTGTGTTCTTCATTGGAGAACATGTTCTTATTTGGAGAGAATAATCCTCTGAAAGTTCTCCTCTCCCAATTCCACCAAAATATGAAATAGACAACTTGTTAATTTATGTTTATCAAATAAAAATTTTGGAACAATTAATTGTTGGCACAATCAATTGTCCCACATTGGCATAATTAATTGTACAATGTTGGCTCAAATTAATCGGAGGAATAGATTAATGGTGGGGGGGAGATTGTGATATTTCTCCCATTATGAGGGTTTAGTTGGTCCCCACCTTTAGAAATTCAAAATGGGGGTTTTGGGATTAGTAGTCCCTACCTCCATAACACACATGTGGGAGGTTTTAGTTCAGGTGGTCTCCACCTTTAAACAATCCACATGGGAAGTTTCAACAAATTGAAAAATAAAATAAAAGATTATTTTATTTTATTTCTATTTCCATGAAAATCCCAAATTCTATCTTTCACCCTGGACCTACTGCGGTCGAGGTGAAGGTCCCATTAAGTGAGTACCAGCACTGTGAGTTCCACGGTTCCTTCAGATTTTAATTCTGAGCACTGATTCCAAAGTTAAAGAAACCTGCTCGTATGTTTACTGAATGTACCAGAAGAAAACTTCGGAAATGCATTCTAGGCACTCCGGGCCTCAGAATCACACACCATAAATTTTCACAGACTCGTAAAATTCTCATAATATTAAAAAAAATTAAATGGAATTTCCAAGACTTTACATCTAACCTTTTCAAATACAACACTTTATTGATTGAGATAGTCTTTGGATCTCCAAAAGTTCCATCTCCAATTATTTTTATTTTTGTAATATTACTAAAATTGATAAGACATTCATTCATTTGAGTTAGTGCATGATGATTTGATGGATCCCTAGTCATATTCCTGGAACAACAACATTCTATATAGTTTATATCATTTCTGTTCTTGTGGCATGTTATCTACAATAGAAATTAAAAAAATATTTTTTTTGTACCCACACTTTCTTGGTTCAAGCAGTGTTAGCTAGCTGAGATCAGGGAATCCAGAACTGCTTTGATTTTCCATAACATGTATCATTAGATTCGGATAAACTCTATGAAATAAAGTCTCTTCTAATTCCACTGATTTGAGGATTTCATATATAATAGTTATTTATTACATGACATCTTATTCCACAAAAATATCAAGTTTCATTTTTGGAATTTGGGGAAATGTAATTCATTTACAGCTTAGATTTGTCACCTTTACTTCTAATACCAAATCATTCTTTTTTAATATCATTCTTTACAAGGATTTCATTTAATATTTTTTTCCTTTTGTAAAGATAATAGAAACACTCTTATATGATTATAATCCATCCTAAAAAGATTTGATATTCTTTTCATGACCAACATAGTTTTATGTAGATGAGTTAAATTTTTGAATTAACTCTTAATGTTTTTTATAAGGGTATCTCTTTCACCTAAAATAGAATTATTAATGTTCTTTAAAGAATTGTGATTATTTCAAAATACATAATATTTTTCTTTTAGCATAGAACAACCTGAATCCAATTTTTCATTTGAGCAACTACTTATATCAATATCAGAAGAGTAATAAGTTTGTACTATTTATTCTTCATCCTTTTCTATAAAATGAATATTATCTTGGATATTTGATTGTTCCTTCTATGAATCAGATTTTTATGGACTGCTAGAGTCTTTATAAAAACTCATTGTTTCTTTCATAGCACTTATTACTTTATTTTCATAATATGTATTTTTTTATATCTCTTATTTGTATTTCTCTTTTAATATCTTAGTTGAGGAAAATCAGGTCTAATTTGACCAAATTTCTTGCATTCAAATAATTTTACTTATTTTGACTCTCTATAATTCTTCTTGAATGATTTTTTGATTACTCTATTCTTCTTATAAAAAAATTTAAACTTTCTTCCTAACCGAGCCACTTCTATATCTGAATCTGATGATTCAATATTCTTCTCCTTTTTGTCTCATTGTTTCATTTTTATGTTTGGATTTTGCGATGTTACCATTAGAGATGTGTTTAATGTTTTACAATTATTTTATGATCTTCATCTTTGGCATGAATTTCAGCATTATACATCATCAATTTCAAAATTAAGTCTTTCATTGTTAGATGATTGATAGGTGGTGATTATCTAATAGTAGAAAATATTCCAATCCATTTAAAAGATAGTACTCCAAGTAATTTCAATGTTTGATTAGTTTGTTTTATGGGTTCTCCTACGTTTTTAATATTGTTGATAATTTATGTAATTAGACCATTCATTTGTGTTATTATTTCTCCATCAAACAACCTAAATGTGTCAAATTTCTTCTTAACTATAGAATACCTCATTTTTCTCACATTTTTTCCCCTTCATAAGAAACCGTAATAATTTTATACATTTTGAAAGTAGCAGGACATTGAAAAACTCAATTGAACTCATTTGGTCCAAGACCATAAATAGTAGTATTCATAGATTTTGAATTCATATCATATTCTACTTCTGTTGCATCATCCCTAGTTCTTTGTTTCTCAAGAATCTTATATGGAGTAATGATCTTTTTGTAGAATCTGAATCCATGATTTTCAATATAAATAATCATCCTTGATTTCCAACATCTATAATTTTCACCATTGAAATATGGAGTATGAACCTTTGACATTCCTTCTCTAGGATAATTCATTTTGTTCTATGTATAGTTCTTAAACATTTCATCTAGCAAAAACTTTTTAAAATATCACCTCTAATACCAATTTTTAGGTTGGAATATACAAAGTAATACACAAGAAGGGGGTGAATTGTGTCTTCTCAAAATCTTCATCAATTCTCACTTTAGACAACCATTGTATTTTATAAAAAATTATCAATGTTTTTATTCTGTTATGAAAATATTCAGTGGATAAACAAAAATATAGAGTATAGATTTATATAGTGGTTCGAGGGAACAAAGATCCCCTAGTCTACTCTACCAACCACTCTCTCAGCAAGCTTGGTAAATTCTACTAGAATGATCCTCTTATCACAAGACCAAATTTACACAACTGAGTGCAGACAGTTGATTCATTTGCAAGACTAAAAAATAATTATTGTTCTTTTACAGGGAATCCATTATCCACAGCTTAGAGTGAGAAGATGAAACTTCACCACAACTGAGTACGAGCAGTTGAAAACTCGAAATGAATCAAAAGAGATTGATTTTATTAAAATATGTTGAACTTTATAATTGCAGCATCACACAATTGATAGTAGATGGAACTTATTCTTTAGAAAACAATGTCTTCATGAATGAAACAGTATGAAGTAATCCATTTCTAAAACAATCTTTAATTTTAATATAGCAACAAAACCGAGTAGTCACAATCTTAGTGTAGAACAAAATTGAACATGTACATCTCCAAAATACAATCCTTTAATTAGAGTTGTTCATTTTCAGTAGCCCTATGAAATTAATTTCAATAATGTAGTCATATATCACATAGAGAGATATATTTGTTTTTTAGATATTATAAAGAAATATATAGAAAATATGACAGCTTTCTTTGATAATCTACATCCAAAAGAATATCCTGGTTGAGCATGAAAAATCATATTTCAATTAACTAGAAGAGTCATAACTTCACACAGAAGTAGAAATTATTTTTCCAATAAACTCAATTTTTTTAAACAATCAAAATGATCCTTGTATTAGTTTTCAATTATTACTTGACCATTACAACAATCTCAGATAGAAAACAAAAAATTAAGAACTTCTCCCTTTATAGTACAACGTAGTGTTGAATTGCATGTTGTATAGTTTCTTCACGTAGCGTTCCTTATCCATACATTAATCATTACGTAAAATAGGGAAAAAAGTAACATAGGGATGATGATCCATACATTTCTCCTAGTAATCATAAAATATTGGAAGTAGCATAGATGATCCATATGTTGAACTTTCCAAAACGTAGGATATGAATAGTGAATCCAGACTCCAACGTAGGGTAGATAATCCATACACTTGTCAACTTCTATACATAGGGATGTTGATCCAAATGTAAAATGATTAAAGTATAGTAGGGTTGATACCATATGGAAAAATTATTCATTCTATCATAATGTAGTGATGAAAAAAATGTTTCTGGAATCATTTTGTACCACGAATTACATTAAAAAATAAAAATTTCTTTAAATCTCACTCAACAAAACATAATTTAAAAACAAACAATTGTATATGTGAGCATAAAAATCATCATCAATAATAGATTATTGTTGATAAAATACAAGCCCAACAATATTTTCCTAATCAGGATCCCTCTAAAGGATTGACAAGATCTTTCAAACTCATGTTTTAACTTGATATACCTTTCCTCCTCACTTCCTTCTCAAGTTTCATTTGCTTTATTTTCAATTGTAAAATCATAAGTTGTCTTCAATTTCATTTGAATTTTAAAGAATGTTTTATCTTAATAGTATCTTATAATCATCCAACCTATATTGGTTATTATTAATGTTCCTAAAATATTTTAAATAAAGTTGAAAACCCTTCCCTTCTTTCGAATTCTCATTCAATCAAAAGTTTATATTTGATTCTCTTTATCATTCGTGTGTGTGTTCAATGCACAAATGTTTTATTGTCAATTTAATTTTCTTATACATTTTTTTCATAACCATACAAATTTGAACCAGATTATTAACCACCCAAATTTGTAAGTTATGATTTTATTGATGTGATTCCGAATTTGGGTATGTAAAGTGATTGAGAGGTTTTGTTCGATTAATATTCTTTTAATTAATATTGTGTATGATGCACATAAAATTTCATAGATTAATTACATGTTTTTATATATAGATCCCATGCATTATTATAACCATAAGTAAACATGGTTTCATGAAATATTGAACTTTCCATCATCAATAATTTATTAAGATCAATAACCAAGTATATGCTTGGATTAAATCTAAAACAATTGGGAATTCTTATCAAAAATCATATTCTGAAGTTGATGTTATTATAATAATATAAATAAAAATTCTCATGGATATTAAAATATTAAATATCTAATGATGAACTCTCCCCTATCATTATTGGATTTTTTAATAAATTTTCATTCATCAATCATTTCATCTAATCTTTGAAAACAACCCTCCCAATAAAAATAAAATCAATTAAAAAATAAACTCTAAAATTTGTGCCATCAGTAAGGATTCAAACAAAGTGCCAAAATACATATTATCAGAGAACCATACATTTAAATAGTCGATAGGCAACCACATTTCTGCTTAAAAAGGAAATTTTTTCAAGGATGATTCATCTATTAGTCAATAGATTATGTTTTTTTGTAAAAACCCAAAAAAACACACACATTTGAACAAAACAAAGAAAAACTCACCTTCTCATAAAATTCATAAATAGAAAAAATAAAAATGAAAACCCAGCCGTCTGCATCCTTCCAAATTTTCTATGAATTCCCCATACCCTCCTAAACAATTCATCAGATTTCCTTGACATAGAAATCGATCGAACACTTCACAGACTTAGAAGGAACATTAGGGATAATACTATTACCCAAGACCCATTAATTTCCCATAAATTGTTCTAGATATGGCCAATCTGAAGGAAAAACATTAACATAACCCACTCCCACTAATATGAAATACAAACCCCTTAGTATTCAATGTCACAATATTGAGGCTAATTTCAAATTAAAATACTATTTGTTTCATCTTCTACCTCATTCTCTTGAGCTAGACAGTGAGGATCCCTATATTTACCTTAAAGAGTTCAAGTGGTGTGCTCTATAATAAATCCTAAAAGGGTTTCTTAAGGACAAATAAAACGTCGAGAATTCAATTTTTCCCTAGCTGACTTCTGCATGTCATGGCTCTACTACCTCCCTCCTACATCCATAACCACTTAGAATGACATGAAGGGAATATTCGTATAGATTTTCTTTCTTTATTCTCAAACATCTTATATCTAAAAGAAAAGAAGTGATATCCATCAATTCCACAATTAATCACTTTACGAGTAATGGGAGAGGTTCAAAAAGATTCTAGAATCCTATCCATGACACCAAATCCACAACAAACTCTTGATCCAATACATCAATGATGGGTTATTTTCTATGTAGATAACATTCATTGATTGATCAAGTGGTAGTGCTCTTTTCAAAAATACTTATATAGCTTCATTAGATCATATAATACGTAGGGTTGTAAGCACACAATAATTTCATACTCGATAGCATTATCAAGTGATATAGGTTCAATAGAACCAATCTATAGAGTCTAAAAATATGACCAAGTGGATGAGTGAACTTATATGACTTGTGCATCGACTATAGGTGACTACCAAATCCCTAGCCTCATCATTCCAAGATATATGTTCCCTAGACCTATCAAAAATTGTAGAGTATACAGCTCATCATATTATCTAACCGACACATGTCCACAACTTCATGATTATCCACATAATTCTTCTTTTCCAATAAATCTCAATGGAACATATTCTCAGAGAAACACCAACCCTCAATAATTAGGTCTGTTCATTAGAAACTTCATCCAACCCAACTCTGATCCATTGTCTTCTACATATAACCCTAGCTTGAGGTATGGTAATCACATATCTTATCCCTCTCATTTCCCTCTGAAAAATAAAATGTAATTCCAATATGGTCAAGGTGGTGGTAGCTTCCAATAACATTATCCTTTTACTCCCCAACCTCAAAGGAGAAATCATCCTCGGGACCCTCCTAGATTCTACAATCCTAATAAACCTTCCCAATTCCCAACCCAATATAATCACTTTCCCAAGAACCCAAATCAATTTAATTCAAATTCGGAACATGAATCATACTCTAAGTAGCCATGGGAAAGTGTTGTCTAAGATTTTTTCTAATTCGCCTGTTCTAGCATCAAAAATATTGAAACCCAAATTACTCAACTTTCATCCCACCTAAGTCATCAACAAAAATAAAATTCATCACAAAGCCTAGATTAACTATTGACCAACCCCAATGGTAATGTTAGTGAAATCACACTTCAATTGGGAAAAAAAATTTCATGCCTCATGATAGATCCTCAAATAAAACATTAAATAACTATATTAGAAAATAAATAAATAAAATTATAGAACAAGAACTTTAATCCACTTCCTCTTATCTTACCATTATTATAAGAAACCCAATTAATTATCATCAAAATTATTCTTAGCCAATAAATTCCTTTAAACCCAATACTAAAATTTTCGAAATATTTATATGTGTTGAATTCAACATTCCCCTCTGATATTCCTTCAAAAAAATACCTATGTTTGAAAATTTTCTTAAGGAACAATGAACCCAAAAGAGACAACTTAGGACCATGGGGAATGTTTCGACCCAACAATCCATTTCTATGAAGTGAAAACATCAATGGGGAATTACGATTCCATGAAAAATAGGGAGTTCTAACATCTATTATGCACTCATAGAACATGGATCCTCAAAAAATGTAATGCCCAAATCCATCTTGTCCATACTTGGTCTAGGTCCCTGGTATCCATAGAGTTTTGTCATCATGTTATCCAATCGAAGAACAACAAGTCTTAAGAGAATAATTGAGGTTTTCCTTATCCGATTTAATGATCTTATATTCAGATTTGATTTCTATGTCCTTGACACGAATGGTGAGAGAACCTCTTCCTGATATCCACTAATTCTAGGAAGACATGTACTTCTGATAACTTGAAATAAGGTTGATGTCCATGAAGGCATCTTATCCCTGGATGTTAGTGATCAACTGGTCAAGTTAAACATTTTTCATGCCATAAGATACCCATCAGTGGATCTCTCTAACTTCCCAATCCCGTCTTCTAAGGACGTTTTTGAAAGTTAATTTAACCCCATTCTATAATGTTCATATTGTTCTAATGAGAGAGGATATTTTGAAATTTTGACCATAATTAATTAATTAATTCCTAAATGGGGAAGTTGATATTGAACTTTAATTCGTAGACTCCATCAATATAAAGTATATTGAAAAATCAATTGAATCCCATCTCAATTTTGATATATATTGTTACAATATGGAAAGTATTGAGGAAAATGTATCAAAAACAAATTAAAGTCCTTCCTCTATTCCTAGGTTTTCTAGCCAAAAAATAAATAATGAAACTGATCTGAAACCCCTTCAAGAACACTTAAGATATGAATTCCTTTTACATGATCATTCTTATCCTGTCTTTATCTCTACTAAACTTACTGAGACCAAGGAGTCCAAACTTTTTTAGGTGTTAGAGGAAAATAAAAATTACTTAGGTTTGAACTTAGATTACATACTTGGAATTAAACCATCCAATTGCATGCATCTTGTATGTCTTGATGAATCATCCAAACCAATTAAACAATAAAAATAAGACTTAATCAACTCATCCTTAAGGTAGTTGTGGAAGAGATCACCATGATTATTAAATCTAGTATTATATACCCAATTTATAATAGTGAATGGGTTAGTCGGATTCAAGTAGAACCTAAGAAGGGTGGGATAACAGTTGTCACAAATGAACATGGAGAGGTGGTTATAACTAAAGTGAAAAAATTGAATGTGTGCATCAATTATCAGAATTTGAATGACTAGACATGAAAAGACCACTACCCTATTCTTTTCCTTGATCAAATTCTAGAATGATTAGCTAAAAAGTCACATTATTACATTCTTAATGGATAAACTAGCTAATTATATATCCCAATAACACTTCACAAAGAGGAAAATACTACATTTACTTTCCCCTTTGGAATAGATATAGGAGAATGCCTCTTGGCCTTTACAATTCTCTTGCAATATTCCATAGGCATATGATGATTATATTTTTTGAATTCATCAATAACTTCATGGAGTTATTCATGGATGACATTACAATTTACGATGAGTCATTTGAATCATTCTTACATTCAATATCATTGGCCTTTAAAAATGTGTCAAATGTAACTTTATTCTGAATTTTAAAATATTTCACTTCATGGATACTAATGGGATTAATCTAGGGCACAAAATTTCACAAGAGTCTATTCAAGTCGATGATGCCAAAATTGAGGTGATCTAATCACTTCTTGAACCCACATTAGTTTAAAAAATCCATTAATTCCGTGGTCATGCTAGTTTTATCTATGATTCATCTATAATGTTAGTAGGATTTCCCTACCATTCACTTGGATAATCCAAAATGATGTTACATTCCATTTTGATAAGGATTGAAATAGAGCCTTCATTTATGTAAAATATTTTCTTATAGGTCCTTTGAGACTATTATTGGTCAAAAAAGATAAAATATTTCCCATGTTAACTATTATGCTTCAAAAACATTGGATGAAACTCAATCTCACTAGATAGTGAATGAAAAGGAACTTTTAGATGTGTTTTTTCTTTGGAAAAATTTCAACCATATCTCTTGTGTTTCAATGTAATAATATTTATGGTCTATTTAGCTTTAATGTTATTACTTGGGAAAATTGATTCCAAAATGAGGCTAATAAGATGTGTCCTAATGCTCATTGATTTTGAAATTGTGATTAAATATCGAGCTATAAAGGAAAACCCTTTGCCTTATCACATGAGTAGAATTTATAATTTTTCTAATTCTGAAATAATTTATCATGAATTTACAACTTAACACCTATAATCTCTCACTAGAAATTTACCATGGTATTCCCCAATTGTAAATTATTTGGTTGATGGTGTTTTTTCTAAACTATTTCCAAAGAATAAAAAGTGAATCTTAAAAGTGATTCAAAATTCTATTTTTGGGAAGATAATAAAATTTGGAAAACTGGGATGACATGGTGATTAGTATATGTGATGATGATGATGAACATTCCTACATCTTAGAATTATGTCACTCAATGCCTCATGGTGGCCACTATTGACCAGAAAGGACATCCCTAAAGGTCCTTAACTCAAGATTCTTATGGACATAACTATTCAAGGACTCAGATGAGTTCTTTTAATCATGACCCACTTTCGAAAAATTTGTCACTATTTAGAAAGGAAATGAAATGGCAAAAAATCCATTAATCTTCTATGACATCGTCAATTTTTGGGGAATAAATTTCATTGGTCCATTCCCTATTCCAATGGATTTTAATATATTCTTCTTGTAGGTGATTATATTTATAGGTGGGTTAGGCCAAACCCACTATGAATTATAATGAACATAAATTTAGCGAGTTCATCAAAACTCACATTTTCCATCAATTTGGAGCTCCACATTTCTTAATAAGTGACTTAGGAACTCATTTTTATAATTGGACCATGGAATCTATTTTTAAAAAGAAAGGGGTTGTATATAAAACTTCAAATTCATATCACCCCCAAACGAATTTCATGGATGAAATTTCGAACAATGAAGTGAAAATAGTGACTGAGAGAACTATGAATCACAAATTACTTACCTAAAATACTTGGTGATGCACTTTGGGATTATCTGAATTCTTATAAAACACCCATTATAATGACTCAATTTAGGTTATTTTTTGGTAATGCATATCATTTACCAGTTTAAATTCAATATAAGTAATTTTTGGTTGTAAAAATCTATAATTTTGATTGTGAGAAATCTGGAGAAGAGAGATTTTACTAGTTAAATGAACTAGAGGAGTTTCTTCACAATTAATATTAGAATTTCAATCTAAAAAATAAAAGGTTAATTAGCTCAATAAAAAACACATTACATAAGGTATTAAATGAAGGTGAATAGGTAATTCTCCCTACCACTCAATTTTGAATTCACCTGGAGGATCTTAATTCTTGTATGGAGGGTCCAGTTAATATTACTAATGTTTAATAATTTTGTGCAGTGCAAGACAAAAACCCCACTTTCTAAAGGACATTCACATTTATTGGACACGAGTTAAAGCAGCACTACGAGAGGACACACATCTCAGGAAACACATAAGCTTCCATCGAATCCCCAACCACAATAGAAGACCCACCACTAGATGGTGACAACCACCCACCAAAACCAAACCATGGGGTACATATTTCTCCTCATCCTCCACATTCTCTCCTTTTCCTCATTCTGCATCTCTCTCTCGACTTCATCTCTCATTAATTTTTTTACCACTTTCTTCATCAAACCATTTTATCTCTCTTTCTAATTTGTGCAGCTATGTATTTGGAAATCTTGAAAAATGAAAAAATAAAAAATAAAATTAAAGAGTCATAATTACACACCATTAAATTTTCATATTTTTTCCAACCATTTTGGGGTTTCCAATGACTAGTTTAATAACAAAAATTTTGTATTTTTATATTAACATTGCCTAAAAAATTTCGTTTCATGAATGATTAATTTTTTATTCTCACTTTTTTATTTGGAAAATGATTCTTCCCCAACCATGAGAAACGTCATTAGATTTTATTCCAAGTTATCATATGACCCTATTTTTATTTTGTGTGTTTTTACCATCAATTTTGAGTCTTGAGTTTATGGACCTTCAGGATAAATTTCATAATTCAGCATATATTAATATTATATTTTCATTTTCTAAACCACATGAGAATCACAATTACAAAGTATCCTCCTATTACCCTTACATTTATCTTAATTTGGAAATCCCCTTAGAGCCTATGAAAACAGTTTTTAATAGCTACATTAGAACCCCAAAAACTTTTTCCACTCAATATCTACAGGGATTTTGATTGTAAAATTTATAGAAATTTATGTTTGGGGGGAATTAGTTTAATTTTGGGTATCCATTTATTGATTTTCAGTGTGGTATAATATTATTGAGATAAAAATCTATTTAAGTATGGGAGAGAGGATTTAATTTGGTGAGTTTTGGGAATGGATTAAGATTTTGGTAATTTTGTACATGTTATAAAAAAGTATTAAAAAATGAAATAAAAAAAACATAAAAAAAGAATAGTTATGTCATGGGAAGGTCAAAAATCATTATTCCTAAACTCTTGATATTATTAAAAGTTTTATAATAAGTGTTTTGAGGAGATTAAACATGGGTTGGGATATGAGTGTTATATATGGTCATGATCAACATTATAAAAAAATAAAAAAAAGGGAAAAAAAGAAAAAAAGAAAAAAAACACTTGCAACATCTTTTATTGTGTCATTGGGAGAAGGTTTTTTTGGTTTGTAAATATTTCATCTTTTTATCCCCTTAAATTTTATTTATATTTTGTTTATTTCTTCAAAAGAATTGTTCCCTTATAAATATGTGTTTCCATTTAATTTAATGCTTCATTTCGAAAAAATTTGTTGATTATTTTTCCCATGTTGTTATTTTATGACTATTTTCCTCTCTTTTGGAAACTATCTTCCTAAAACCGTTTAGCCAATGAAAAAATCCTAAAAATACCTATTGATTACTTTGATCGTTAGGATAGGGAACATAAGTTGATAGCTCTTCCAAACACTACGATCTCTCCCTTTGGTTGGTGAATTAGTGAACTTCCAGAAAAAGATTTCACCATCTTCAGAGGAGTATGTTCTGAGTGCCTCTATTTTCAATTTCAAAATTCAAGCAGGAAAATGATTTTTTTGGAACATTATTGCTGTAATTTTTTTTGGTGTAATTTTTTATGCATGAGTGTACTACTCTAGACCCATTGATTGGTGAAAACAAAATTTTAATATTTGTTAGCGAGTGAAAATGATTTTGTTCTATTTTTATATTTTTAGTATATGAGGACATGAACAAGATTTAGTATGAGGGATTTGATGTTATTAATTTATTCATTACTTTATATTTAATAACATTACTTATTTTTTATGAAAATTCATACTTAGATTAATATTAAATATAATATTTGAGCATTATTTTTTTAAATCCAAATTCTTTCCATTTTACTATTTTTGTTATAAATATCATCCTAATTATCCAAATTCAGTGATTCCAATTGTTTGGGTTTGGAATTCAATTTAATACAAATCATTAAATAAGAGCTTGGGCCAAATTTACCATTTGAAGGGACATATGGTCCACACAATAAGGCCCAATGAATATATCAATGAAACTAGACCAGCTATGAATATAGAATTTATTAGATAAATATAGAAGACAAAATTTGATTTAACTCATGAATAGATTCTTTAATATACAACAAATAATTGAGAAAAAATGTACTGGACAAACCCAAAAAAGGAACCCCACTGTTGATTGGAAGTCCAACATACCATTCTATCCAGGAATTAAACACAACGTACATTTCTTGACATTTATACCAATAAAAAATTCAAATTGTTCTGATATATTGTGGTTTGAATGAAAATATATAGGTGGAAGTCTTTTAAAAAAAATGGTTCAGATTCTAGGTTATATTCCAGGCATAAAATGCATTCCCATTTTGACCATGGAAAACTCAACTGAAAAATGGACATCATCACATGGTTTATCAAGATATCCATAACATTGTCTCCAAAAATAAATGGATGAAAAATTTGGAGAATGGACCATCCACATCCATATCTAATACTTTTAATAACCCTATTTCTCCATATTAAGCTCTCTTAAATATCAAATTGGAGAGACAATGTGAGAAATAGTTTTGGAAAGTAAACAATCCGCTCCCTTTGGTTGTAAATACCTCCCCATATTCTCCTTGCAAGGGGTTTGAATTTTAGATATTAGGCTGATATATTTAAATGACCACGGCCCATCCAAATAGTTGATAGAATCTTCCAAACTCATGTTTTTACTTGAGATACCTTTCCTCATCTCATCCTTTTCATGTTCTTTTTCATTCATTTCAATTGTAATCACATAAGTTGTTTTCAATTTCATTTTAATGTTATGCATTTCTTATCTTAATATTCAATTATAATCATCCACCCTATATTGTTTAATATTAATGTTCCTAAAATAATTTTAATAATTTTGAAAAAACATCCCTTATTTCGCTTTCTATTTCAATCTAATGTCCTTGTATAATTCTCTTCATTGTTCGTGTGTGTGTTCAACACACTACTCTTTTCATGTCCAGTAAATTTTCATATATTTTTAATTTATCACAATAAAAATTCCAACCATCTTATTAACCACCAAAATGTATAAGTGAATATCTCATTGGGGTGAGTCATAATTTGGGTATATTAAGTGATTGAGAGCTTTTTATCTATTAATATTTTTAAAATTAATATTTTCTATGTTTTACTTAAAATGTCATCAATTAATGAAATATTTTATTTTACATGAGTATTGCATGGTTTATTGGAACCAAAATTAAAAATGGTTTCCTGAAATATTGAGCTTTCATCGATAAAAATTCTTTGTGATCAAATACCCTAGTTGAGGGTTTGATTAAATCCACAAATATTGGGAATTCCGATAAAAAATATTATTTCGATGTAAATTTTAATTTAATGAAAAATATAAAAAATATCAATGATATCACAATATTAACTCCCTAATGATTAAATGACCCCAATAATTAATAATTTTTTCAATCAACTATTATGAATCAATCATTTTTCTATGCTCGAAAAACAATCCCCCAAATGAAAAGATAATATATTAAAAAATCGACTCTAAAATTGGTACCATCACTGAGGATTTGACAAAAGTTTTGCTATACACATTAGAATAGCACCGAACCATTGAAAGGTTGATAGGAGATAATTATCCACACTTCAAAGAATGTTGTTCTAAACAATGGTTAGACCTATCAGAGTCTGTATTAATTTTCACAGCTTGCTTGCCTCCTGCTGGTCTCGAGGGCCCATCATCGATCTACATAGAGATTCAAAGTGCATAAGATTATTTTTTGGATCTCCAATGTCGTCAAAGGTTGTGATGGTTTGATTTCAAAATTTTGGTGGGGGAAAAGTTGTATCCATCCATTTGGATTATGGAATTCTCTCGAGCTATATGAGTGTGCACCACCCTTCCATGGATTTCATTCATGTAGTTAGAGATTCAATGGAATTGAGAAGTTTGAAAGGTAATACTATCGTAGAGACCTTCTGTATATTGGTAGTTAGAGGAATATGATGACATATCCCATATTTTATATCATTATTTTATTTACTCGTTCTAGGATTGAATGATTATCCTATTAGGGGAGAGTCTATCACAATAATAGAGGTAAGTATCAATCATATTGGATTCATTATTTATGCAAACTAGATACAAAGATCCATATACAAACTGATGCTTTGCTTCTTCTCTTGTAGTAGAATCAACTCTTTCATGGTGTGTGGGATAAGGGATATTTATCTCTGTCTGAATATGATGAACAGTTGGAATGATTTCCTTGGGTAGCTCCTCATTGAGTTTTTTAATATTTTGATTATCATCCTCATATTGTTATAACAATTCCACTAATGAAAGAATTTTGGATCTTCTAGGTGGTGAGTGTGAAGTAAACACATGTTTCCCTTTATCCCTCATAGTGTTCTTACAATGTTGTGGAAAATCATTATTTGAGGTTTCTATGTTTTGGCTCCTCTGCTGATTCTGCATATGTATTGCCTTAGTTGGTGCATCCATATCACCCTCTTATCATGTTATGTTATCTGTATTTAATACATCTACTTTTTCTCTTTATAAAAAAGATATTTTGATTTTATAGTGATGAAATTAGATGAGGTGTATAAGGAAATGGTAGTAATACCATTGTGATCAATGTAATAGTGTGATTCTTGACTACTTGATTCTCCTTCGTGGGTTGCCTCAGGGTAACTTCTATGACCCTAGTCCATTTTTGAAAATTTCAGTTTGTGAAACACATGCGGTTTTATTACCTTAACTATTTATTCCTCCCATCAAGTTCTATGCATATATTTCTTAAGGGAGTTTCCAAAATTCTTGTTCTATTGTGGGAGGAATAGATTCAATACCAATCATTGATATTTACCTCTCAATATGTAGAATACATATTTCTTATAGAGTGTCTATAATGCTGAAAATACCCCATAATTACAGGATAGATATAATTTGAAGCCGTCATTGTCACTTTTTGATCCTTTTATTGAGTATTTGATGATTTTGTTCGAGGATTTGATGATTCATGGGATGAAAATTATGATATATTTACCTCATACTTATGGAACGAGGACGATCATGAACCTCCCATGATTTCCATAGGACCCTCTCATGGTATATTTAACATGGGGATAAAAATTAGGTTAAAAATTACCCTAGACCTATGGGATGAGGTTGATTTGAAGATACTAATGATAGATCATAAATCCTTTCAGGACATGATGAGCTGAGGGGTGGATGTGGTGGTAAATTTTCCCCTATCATTATGGGTTGGGTTCACTCCTAGATGGATATAGTTACAGGTGCTATTGAAACCCATTTTATTTGTCATAATTATGATCATGTATGAGCTAGGTTAAAGTGTATCCCATTAAAGGGTTTATCTTCTATAGGAATTTATCAGTTTGGAAAACCATTAGTGCATGTGTTTGAAATGAATTCCAATTTTTGGTGGGACCATATTAAAGATATTTAGGCAGTCTTGTCTCTACGTTTAGGAGGTATTTTCTAATTTAAAACATAGATATTCCATTATATTATCCAACTAGCAAGTGAATTACCTAGTCCCATGATTTTCCCAAAATCTATTACATTGTAGGACGTCATGTCTGGGAAATATTTTCTATTCTAGGGACAAAGTGAAGTGAAATCCTCTATATTTTACACATTATTGGATATCTATGTCTAATGTGGAATTTAAATTCAACAAAATAGAGAGTTTCCTTGATATGGTGATGTACACTATGTAGAATCTTGTTGTGTTCTCCCATTCCAGGGGTTCGGGCTATGGATAATGCAACAATGTCCAGATAACAATAGATTATGTTGGTTGTCTGAAGGTGACCCACATATCCTAGATAGGGGAGGTTTATAGCCTTTAATAGATGATGATTTTCCCACATATTTTTTCATATTTATGGCATGCACTCATTCATTATCTCATCTAGTATATCATAGTTAGAAGTGGTGAGTGGATAGAACCTATTTGGGAGGTTTTTTCTAGCTAAATATTTCTATATATCCATATTTGCCTCCTATTCATCAATATTTCACAACTCCACCTTGTTAGATGATAAAATACACTTCTTTGGGTCACCTATTGACTATGGAGAAGTGTTTCTGATAGTTGTCGGGGAACTATATATTATTGACCCCTGGGTTTCAAGTACCTATCTATATGAATTTGTTTGATTTTTGAGCACCTCTCCGTATATATATATTTAAAAATGGGCATATTTCCTTATCTGAGGGATATATCATCGTAGGGAGGTTAACCATGATATATGTTAGGATTAGAGTCCATGTGATCCATCTCTATGCTACCATGAGGAGGACTATCCAGTTAATGTTCTCCTTCTGATTCAATTGAAATGTCTATTGACTCTTGAGGTGTTGCAGATATATGTCAAACTAGCTCAAGGACACTATTATTGAGCTGAATAGGGAAATGAGCTTCATTATATGTCATTTACAAAATATTCTATCCTTCCTTCTTGGGTTGAGTAGGTATATGAGCCTACTAATTGAAGGGTTTTTGAATATGTTGATAACCGACTTGTACTCAAGGGATATGACCTTCATCTTCTATAGCCTTTGTAGTAAGCTAGTGTAGTCATTAATTTATGGATATAAGGATATAATCCTAGATTCTATGATCTGTAGGAATATACTCAAAAGATTCACTTACTGACATATTAGTATATCCAAGGGAATGTTCCACATTCACTTAGTGAGACTTGGTTGAAATGATAATTTGATCTAGGATTGATGCTTTTGAAGTATTTTTCTTGTCTTTCTTGATAAAAAAATAAAGATATCTCAAGGAATGTGCTGCTCTCGCTTGGGGAGACCCAGTTAGAATGGGAATATGTGCCCGATCCAAGGCCTTTAGTGTATTTTTATAGTCTTTTTAAAAAAAATGTACACTTGTCACAAGGAATGTTCCTCTCTCACCTAGTGATCCCCAATTGGTACTAGAATATGAGGATGTTCCAATGCAAAATCATTTACCGAAATATGTTGATAATCATCCTAAATTTGAGCAAGATTGTATGCCTTCCCTAGAATAGCCACTTGTTCATTCTGATCATGGTAATGTGCTACACTAGCTCCCAGGATAAGAATATGTGATGGTCCCTATATCTTTTCCAGTGCCAAAATATTTTGGCATACTTCTTCATCAATTCCTAAAATGTAGTCACACTTTATCAAAGTGTGTACTGGAATGTGGGCCTATGTATTTTTAGTTGTTAATGTATACTGGTAGATATATTCGCTTAAAGAGGGGATATAATCTTTCTCTTATCCTCCATAGGCCATTTGAACATTCGGATGGGCTTCACATAAGGGAATATGAATTTGTATCTCCCCCATGATTTATTTAGGAAAAAACATGCATACATAATATGAGGTGGTGGTGATATGAGCCTTCTCACTAGCGAGCACAAAAAATATGATGGCATAATTTTTCACTAGAAACATGAAGTTGAGACCACTCCCACTTATCCATATATTTTTATGCCCGATGTGACTTCCTTAGTACCTATTCTTGGGATTTCAGGGTAGAAATATGATAGGTGGTTCCCTTGTAAGGTGACTGAGGGGCACTAATGGGATGAATTTAGTGACAGTGCTTGACAGAAGATCTACTTGATGGCTCCTAAATGGAAATTTCACTATATTTAACTTCTCGATCTACCTTCTTCAGATACGGATGGTTCTTATTTTTCCTCTACAGAGATAAATTTATGAAGTGATTAGTGGTGGAAATGAGCACCACTACTTTCTATACAATTTTTCTTGAACGAGGTGTATCTTTTAGTTTCAGGGTCGACAGACCCTTATGTGAAGCCTTGATGGTCAGGATCAAACCATGTCTATGTTATTCCGAAACAAAATTTTTCCACCAGAAGATAAATGTGTCAGGTGGGTGAGGAAATTTTTATGACCCTCATTGGTTTCATCCATAACAGATGTTCCAGGGCATTCTCTAGATGAAGACATGGTCTCAGGTTAGTGTGTTGTTTGGGAGAGTATTATCTACCCTCATAATGAACATAAGGAATAAATAGATTGATCAGTTCATCAGCACTAGTGTGATACATGATAAATTAGATATGCATAGGTAACACAATTATTCTCTCTTATCCTTGGTTTGTCAATTTTTCTCATATAAAATTTTCACAATAGGAATGGAATTATTTCATTAGAACCCAAGTTATTTAGAATTTCACATCATGTGTATGATTTTTGTTTGGGTAAGAGGCACTAAACACAATGGACCGATGTATGACTGAATGATCATTATTGATATTTGATAGATTCAAATTATATTAGATATTTTTTTCACTTAGATAATTCTTGGTAGCCCATTTTTAGGATAAAAAGTTCCCAATGATTATAATGACATTGTTATTTTTTCATTACATATCTTTATACTAGGTCTACCATTTTTTCCTTATTGAGGGTTGATTATGGGAGATCATGTATGGTTTCATAGTAACCTATGCCTATTTCACCATGTCCATTTTATAGAAACATCCAACAGATCCCACTGACATAATAAGGTATAAACTTGCTTTCCAAAGCTAGAGAGCCAATTGTGGTTTTAGACCCAATGATGCTTAGGAACTCACATTGATCATGATCAGGGGATGTCAGGATCATAAAATCCTTTTGTGGGGATTGTTTGAATATTATGTGACTCTATTATAGATTTAATATATGTTCATGAATCTCTTTATCAATCCAAATATGGAATTGGTTACCCAAACAAAATGATCTAGTGACGCATCCTTCCATGTGTAAATGGTTTTATATTAATGAGGCCATCTGTATGTATCTGAGGTTCTTCATCAATTTGACGTTATTTATTATAAATGGGAAGATTATTAAATTTTAAATCCATATAACCAAGAACACAAGATCTTACAATCATCTAGGGAGTTGATTGATATTTAAAGGATGGGATTCAACCTTTATGAGGTGTATTATGTATCCTTTTTATAAGAAGAATCAATACCCACATAGTTTATTTAAACCATTTAGTTTAACTTCTTGATGAGAGGATATATACGAGGGCACCTAGGAACTAGGTATAGAGCTGATGATTTAGTAATGAATCCTACATATCATGCTTATAATATGAATCAAAGTCATCATATTTCAGTTGTACTATCTAGAGTGGTGGTGAGGACAATATCATTATATGGGGATAGTCATATCATGCCACTAAACGGGGCTTGTACACTGAGGTTTCCCTGATTGGGGAAGATTTTTTATTTGAGTTATAAGATTATCTGAATTCCCTAAGCCTACGTGAGCCAAGCATGATGTGAGAAACAACGGACAACAAGAGATCCGATTCATTTCATGTGAATATATGACTTATTCACTGGGGAAACCCTAATGGGGTGTTTGATGTAATTCCCAGACCCTAGAAGCCTAGAGCTGATGCATTGTTATATTTTATTGGCATAATTTTGAGGAATCAAATACAGAAGGATCGACTAGTTTATAAGTGTTTTAATGAAAAATTACACAAACAATACTAAAGATACATTAGGAAATAGAAATTACAAACATGATACATAATAAAATGAAATAAACTACATCCTTGAAAGCCTATTCAATGATTTCTTCTTCATAACCTGGGAAAGGAAACATAATAAGGTTGAGCTCAAATTCTCACTAAGGGTAATTAAAGTGGAATAAATAATGAATAAATAATAATAAATGGATAGGGAAAGGTATATAACTGATAACATATTCCATTCAAATCACTATATAAGGCCATATAAATATGGAATGGTATGAAACTGAAAACACATTCCATTAAATCAGTGAACTAAAAATGAAATTCATTCATAGACATGTTGGTGAAAATTCTCATGGATAATTAATAAAGTATTTATTAATAAAGGAAATGATTAATAATCAGACATCATGTTTCCTCGAAATATGATACCATTATAATCAAGAGACAATTTACACTATTTGGCTAACTAATTCTCCCCATGAGACTATAGATGAATCAAAGGGCTTTCATTAACAGGTCCCCAACCCACTGGCCTTTCATTAAATGGTACCCAAATCGTGTATTTCATGTCCAAAGCATTACTCATATTTTGAATAAACAATGTGTCTTATAAAATTTAATTATTTAATATATAATATTGATTTATCGATAACACCTTATTGGAATATAAGTAATAACAAGGGTTGTTGACATTAAAACATTCTTGAGGATAAATAATCTTTAAACATACAAAAGTGTCCCATACCACTTTGAAACATTGAAATCACAGTTACATATGAATTTAATGAATATTAGATTATTATAAAAATAATAAGATTCATGGTATAACATTACCAAGGAGGTATGTAAACCATATTTGAGTGAGTTGTTTCATAACAACAAAAAAGTCTCAATAAAATGTAAACTGAGACAAAATACCTTACAATAACTTTAATTTTTGTTGAATAGTATTTATACTTATGAATAGTGGTTTAAAATATGGTAATAAGTTATAAAATGACCATATTCATGTTTTTAATATCATATATTAATTCCTTATAATATTTTATTACCCATTTCTTAAAACTCGTACATTAATTTCACTATTTTGGGTATTAATTGCCTAGTTTTCTAAAGTAAGATTTAACTTCTTAATTTTTTTTATAATTAATCAGATAATGGTTTAATAATTTATAAAATTTAAAACATGGATTTATTATCATATATAATCATTATATAAGTATTTATGTTATTCTATTATATTTAGATATTTTGAATGAAGTGCCTCGTTCATGGATACAATAAGCCTTACGTAAGCATGAACGATAATATAATTTCATTATTGTATTAAATGAAATAAAAGTAAATGATACATATGTACATTATAATTCTAGTAGAATATATATGGTATATTTATTACATATGTTTATTAAAACTATCCTTTATACATTCTATGTATGGTATGAACAGTCATATCGCTTTAAGGGGGTGGTAGTCCACAACACCTCAAATGAGATTATCGTATTTACACATGATAGAAATCAAAAATGTTTTTTAAATAAAATTTAATGAAGAATAATGGTATTAAAAATTTCCTATATAACATATATAAATATATTTTCCATCATAATGGGCACCACGATAGGTGGTGAGAGAAAAATTAACAATCATCATTTTGGGAGGCAGTAGTTCACCATACACAGAAATAATATGTTCATTATCCATTAGATGGAGATGTGTTTAAGAGTAGGTCTCACCATTATCATAAAAAATACAAGTATATTTAGGATACAAGTTCTTTATACAATAATATAACAATAAGAGTATAGGGATTAGAGAATGGAAACGAAACTAAAAATATTAATAGAAGATGTTACCTCTTAATTGGGAAACTCCTTTTGGTTTATACCAAAATGCATCCTTGGAAGGAATTATTCCCAAAGGGGGACTTCAAGGATTAGGGGAGGGATTTTCTGAGACAGGTTTATCAAACTTCAAAATATCCAATGTTGCTTGAGAGGTGTGAGGAAAGGGTATAGTGCTTGACATTTTATTATGGGGGGGGGAGTTTCACTATTATAAATACCAAAAGGTATTCATTAAATGGTTGGTATAAATTATCTAAAGTGCTTAAATAATTTAAAAATAATTGTGAAAAGGTTAATAATGGTCGATTAAAATTTTCCCAAAAAATTATACATTCTAATAACATTTTTCCTTACCTCGCATGATTCCTCAATTTTATCATTTAGGTTTTTATTAAAGCATCTAGTTTTCTAGTCTAATTAATTTAACCATTAAGACAAAACAAAAGTGATATTTATTTGAATATATATATATATATAATTAATTATTAATATGATATCTAATTTATAAAATAAAAATCCCACGTGTTTTGAAAATTAATTTTAAAATAAGCGCATGTGACGCGCTAAAACACTCCTTAAACCCAGACTGCTTTACCAATGTTTCTACAGTATATGGGTCAATATGTTAATTATAAAATATAAATTGTGACACTAATAGACCATATTTAAAATTTATTAACAATTAAATTAACCTTTTAAGAATATTCCTTTTTTAAATTTTACATCATTTAATAAAATTTCATTTATTAGAAAATAACAATAATACATGTTTTCAAATTATTTATTTAAGGTTAATTTTAAAATTTAAATCTAAGATTTGAATTCAAATATATTCGGATGAACAAAGTGTATGATTATATATTCATCTAAAAAATAAATAATGATAATAATTCAGTCAATTAACATCACTTTTAATATTTATAGTATCATTTCTTTTAGTTAATTATGATCTAAATAATTAATATATTGGTGTTTCGTAAGAATATTAAGTAACTAAATCATCTATAAAAATTAAAGATAGATTATTATAATAGAAAAATATTTATCTTTAAAAAATATTTGTATAACTGAAAATATGATGTTCATTACATTTCATAATTTTTTATAAATGTTAGAGGCAAGGAAAGATACCTTTTTGTATTTTTTCTTACTTAACCATTTATATATGGAACATGCAATTAATAATATCACAATAACCCATAAAATTATAAACAAGAGGGCATATGGTCTAACTATTTCTTGACAATGTATTTTGGACAAGTTTCCAGGTCATTTTGGTTCTTAATATTAAGGTTCAGTTCCTTATTAAGCTTAATATTTCCTTAATCGCTGTAATTAATTATAATCACATTCTAGAATTTTTTTGGTAAAAAATTGTGTTGATCTTATTAGACCAAAAATATGGTACTTATGAAAACTCTGTATAACCATTTTACAATATTAAAATTACATAAGTGAGAAAATTAATATTAACATTAATCTCGTACATGTGGCGAGAAAGATGGGTTTTAAAGTAGAAACATTCAAAAGGTCAATAAGTGTTTATATATATTTTAAAAATAAAAATGATTCCAACAACCTAAATTGTATTAATATATGCCCTATTAATATATTTTAACTTTTAAAAACCAATTTAATATATAATTTAACACTAATCATTATTTAAATGAAAAGTCGGGTTTTAACAAAATTGCAGTAATATTTAGTATTCACCAAAAAATGACGGTTCTTCAAAAAATACCAACAATTTATCCGAATAAAATTTTAAAATTCTGAATTAAAAAATAATTTTTATTTTGAAAAATAAAATATATTCAATTTTTAAAAATTGGTTTTAAAATAGGTGCACCATTAAAAGGTGGTAAGACCCGGTCTTGAGTGTAACACAAGCTAACTTAGTGTTGAGTGTAACGTATGATTATCATGGTGTTGTGTACAGAGAGATGAAAAATAATATTCATTCATACATAAAGATATTGTTATGTATTAGGGTGTTACATTCTCTCCAACTTAATTAAATTCCATCCTCACAATTTAAACATGATCTTTGTAATCAAGGAATTGAAATTCGAAAATACTAATATTGATGAACCCACATTGTATATAAGGATTATAACACATCTTATTGATAAGAGGGAATGAAATTTAAAATGGTCAAATAACTAGGTTCTCTAGTAGGATGACATATTTGGGAAATTGGAACATGCTTACAGAAAAAACACATAAAAATAATATTATAATGGAGTGTACTAGAGACCGAAGTTAAGAGAAAGTTAACAATCTAGAAACCCTAAATTCATGATGATCTTAAGGCCATTTGAATCATTTTAAATTAATGTAATATGTAAATATTTTAGTTTTAAAGATCATTTTTTCCTGGAGTTGAGAAATTATTTTACTCTCTAAGAATATAAGTAAATATACTTACTTGGTACGTTTCTTTAAGCACATTCTTATCGTTTGTCCATGCCTTGAAGTATTTATACTTCATCTCATAGAACAAGATTCTTCGTATAATGATTTAATGTGTTAATCTATAAAACGAGATTCAAAGTTCAATATAAACCATTTCATAAATGGTTAACTTTTTTAAAAGATAACAATCCTATACTTTAGAAAGAATCTTACTGGACCTATCATTATCATTTAATCAGCATGAAGCATCTCTAAAATTTTCAAATTCAAAACATGTTAATAACTTCATCATATATATTATTGAAATGTTTTAATAACTAAAATTACCATAAAACCATTCTGAAAAAATTCATACTTTATTTTTCCTTCAGTAAAAGACATGTTATTGGATATATTCCTTAAATTGAAAAGTATTGTAAACTCCATAAATGATAACATAGACCATTTGTCGAAAAGTAATTAAGCAATGAAATAGTAGTCAGTACGTATCCAAATCAATCATTTATTCATCATTATCTAAACATCAATAACATATTTATGGTTGTATTTCCCTTTATCATATAGTTTTCCAAAAAGTTTAGCTTTCTACTAAATAAATTTTCTTGGTACTATTCAGAATATGATCTCAAATCCTTAATGAGAAATTTATGCATTATAATACTCATATATTCTATAATTATTATAACCAATAAATAGATGATGTAATATTAAAATGAAATAATTCTTGAATAGTCATTTTAATCATTCCTATTTATCTAAATAAGTTTCATAACTTCACCATTATCCAGTAACATCTTTTGGGGTATATTCCTTTGATGCTTGAGACCTTGATTTTCATAGTGTCCCATTTCTTAATAGTGGAATCATTGTACATTTTAATATTTTTTCTTTGTCTTGAAATCATGAACTTGGTCTCATTTTCCCCAAACATTTAACAAAATATCATTCCCTTCGATCAAGTATCAAAGTGTTTCTTAACAAAATTTTTATCTGTTAGAAAATACTTATTCCCCTCTGTCTTATTTCACGTATTCCATTTTTCATGGCGATAAAATAGCCTCTTCCTGTCTTGGTTTTCTTTAAAGAAATAGGAAATGGAAAATTATTTTCCCATATCATTGTCACATGATACTATTTTATCATAAGATGAGAATGTCTGGGAAACTATTTACCTATAAAATATTGGCATAAGACCACAAAATATTTGATAATTTGTAATCTTTGGATCATGTGAATCGGTGATGTTCACATTCTTTCTACTAAGAACCATTTTTTTAAAAATGGGATATACTACATAAAATCATAACATAATGTATAATTCAAAATATTTTATAGAAAATAAATTTATGCATCATGAATCCATGCATAATAATCAGTTATTACTTTGGGAAATATTTACTTTCAAATCATCATATTGGTAGGTACATAAAATTTAATTTATACTAAGAATACCCCCTGATAGTGTCAATGTAGGTGCATTGTAAGGATCATTTTTGGGTACTAGATTACATTGAGTCAGGACCGGAACACCTTATCAGATTTATTACTCCTAGGTACATATGTGCCAGAACAATTTCCAAGTGTAGTGTCTATACAGGGATGTATTTCAAGGAATACCCACATAATCGCTACTTTACCAAAATTATATGATGTTATTATATAATTATCCTCAATGTTTATCACAAGGTTGTTCTCCAAAATTTAATTTTATAAATCTAGTTTCCAAGGTTTTTTGTAAATTCTTTTAAAATAAACTGTAATGCCCAGCCCCCAGAAGACTGGAGCTAGTGAATTAGTTTATTACATTGGCATGATTCCAAGGAATCAAATCCAAATTGGCCAATCATTTTAGCATTCATGGAAATACAGATTATATAAATGATACCCATAATATTTTGGGAAATAGAAATTACAAACATGATATATAGTAAAATTAAATAAACTGTATCCTTGAACACTTTTTCAAATATCTATTCTTCATAACCTGGGTAAATGAAATATAATAAGAGTGAGTTCCAATTCTTAACAAAGGTAGGTAAAGTAGAAGAAATAAATAATCAATAGGAATAAATGGACATGTTAAGGTAAATAAATAATAGAACATTCCATTAAAATAACTAGATATGGAAATATAAATATTATAAGGTAAGAAACTGAAAACACATTCCATTAAATCAATTAAATGAAAATGAAATGCATCCATAGATATATTGACACAAAATCTCATGGATAATTAATAATTGATTTATCAATAAATGAAATGATTATTTATTAGAATTCATTTTTACCAAGAAGATGATACCTTTACCTTAAAGATACATTTTAAAATATTTTTACAACTAATTCACCTCATGAGACTACTGATGAATCATGGTTCTTTCATTAAGCAGTCCCCAACCCATAGCGATTTCCTTAAATGGTCCCCATCCAATGTATTTGTTGTAAAAAAGAATTAATAATATATTTAATAAATAATATGCCTTATAAAATATTAATATTCTATGAATAATATGTATTTTTCAATATTATTTGAAAGGGGGTTAGTCACAACTAGGGCTGATGACATTAAAATATTCTTCTGGATAAGTAATCCTTAAACATAAAAAAAGTATTCCATACCACTTTAAAACATTAAAATAATAATTCTACATGAATTAAATGAATCTTAAAATATTATTAGAATAATAATATTCATTTTATAACATTAAAAATTAAGTATATACACCATACAAGAGTGAGTTGGTTCACAAAAATAAACAAGTCTTAATAAAATGTAAATTGAGACGAAATCCATTACCTTAACCTTAATTTTTGTTGTGTTGTATTTATCCTGACTTATATTTGTCTAAAATATGTTAATAACTTATACAATAATCTTATAAATGTTTTTAATATCATATATTAATTTATAATAATAATTTATTACCAGTTTGTTAACTCTCTTTCATTAATTTCAATATTTTGGGTGTTAAATGCCCTTTTTACTCGAGTGTGTTGTAATTTATTATTTGTTGTTATCATTAATTATATAATGGTTTAATCATATACATAACTTAAAAAATTTATAAATTTTCATATTTAATCATTATATGTGAATTTATAGTAGCCTAATATATTTGGAGATTATGAATGATATGCACCGTTCATGGAGACGGTAGGTTGTTCGTACGTATGAACACAAGTTACATTTCATTGTTTTATAAAAAATGAAAACTAAACGATACATATTTTAATTATAATTAAAATATCATATCAATGTTATATATTATACTTATTATTTTATTAAAACCATCCTTTATATGTTCCATGTATGGTATGAATGAGAAATATTGCTTGGAGGGGGTTGTAGTCTACACTTCCTCAATCAAAATTATCTTATTTACACAAGACGGAAGGCATAAATATATGTTCTAAATTAAAACTAAATAATCATAAGGAAATTATTAATATAATATATAACATATATAAAAATATTTTACATAATAATTACCACCATGGTAGGTGGTAAGGGAAAAATTAACAATCACTATTTCGTGAAGCAGTGGTTCACCGTACACAGAAACTGTATGTTCATTACCCGTTAGGTAAAGGAGTGTTTTAAATGTCAGTAAAATGTTTGGAATAAAAATAATAGTATATTTAGGATAATAGTTTTTTATACAATAATATAATAAGAATATCATAGGTAGTGGATAGTGGAAATGAATCTAAAAAACATGAGAGAAGAGGTTGCCTATTAATCAGGTAACTCCTTTTGGTTTATACGAAAAGGCTTCTTTTTTAGAGTTTATTTATAATGGGATGCTTCAAGGTAGAGGGTATAGATTTTGTTAGACTATTTGGTAAGATTTTGGATGAGACAAAGAGGCTTTATAGGTATCAAAAAAAGATAGAGTGGTTTCTTTTTTCTAGTGGAGGGGTATTGTCACTCTTATAAATACGAAAATGTATTAATTAATTGGATGGTCTAACTTACCCAAAGTGACTAGAAAATGGAAAAAAATTGGATAAAATTTTAATAATGGTCTATTAAAATTTACAACACAAACAAATGTTAAACATTTTAATAATTTGGTTTCTTAACTCCTAAGATTCACCAGTTTTATTATTTTGGTTTTTATTAAAGCATATAGTGTTCTAATTTAATTAATTTAACCATTAGGACTAAAAAAAGTTATATTTATTATAATATATATATATACTGAATTATAAATATGGTATTTAATTTTTAAAATAAAAATCCCACATGTTTTATAAATTAATTTTAAAACATGCGCTTATGGCGTGCTAAAACACTACTTAAACACGCACCGCATAAACATTTTTTTTAATGTATATGGGTTGGTATGTTAATTATAAAAGATAAATTGGTCCATTAATGACCATATTTAATATTTATTAACAAAATAATGAAATTTCCATACTACAGTATTTTTAGTAATTTTAAGTAATTTAATATAATTTATTAATTTGTAAAATGAAAATAATGTCAATTTTGACATTATTTATCAAATGTTCATTTTAAAATATAAATATTATATTAGAATTAAAATTTATTAGGTTTAAAGATGTTTAAATGATATATTCGTCTACATAAATTAATAAACCCAAAAATTCAATCAATTAACTTCATTTTATATATTTATAGTATCATTTATTATAGTTAATTATTAACTAAACAATCACTATAATGGTGTTCCTTATGAATTTTAGGTAACTAAATAATATATAAAAATTATAGATAAATTATTATGATTAAAATAACGATTTTATATTTAAAAAAGATATGTATAACCAAAAATATGTTGTGTTTTACATATCTCAATATTTTATAATTGTTAAAGGTAAGGAAAGTTATTTTTTCTATTTCCTTAATTAACCTTTTTATATAGGGAACTTCCATTTAATAATTTCTGAATAACCCATAAAATTCTATAAAATAATGGATATGGTCTAATTATTGGAAGAAAATGGATTTTGGACAAGTTTCCAGGTCATTTTGGCACATAATATTAATGTTCAGTTCCATAGTAAGCTTAGTATTACCTTAATCACCATAATTAATTTTAATCCCTTGAACTAATATTTTTAGTCAAAAATTCAATTAAACTTATTAGAAAAAACAAATTGTATTGATTAAAACTGTGTATGTACTTTTTTCCAAATTCAAATCACAAATGTGGGAAAATAAAGATCAATTTTAATCTCGCACATGTGGCGAGAAAGCTGGTTTTTAAAGTAGACACATTCAAAAGTTCAATAAGTTTTTATATCTGATTTAAATATAAAAATGATTCTAATGAACTAAATTTGGTTAATATATTAATAATTTATCTATTATGACATTAAAAAACAATTTAATATTTAATTTAATACTAATCATTATTTAAAAAAGGTTGATTTTAATTAAATTGTAGCAATTTTTATTATTCATCAAAAATTTTGTTTCTTAGAAAAATCCAAAACATTCACCCTAAGATAATTTTGAAATTATGAATTAAAAAATTATTCTTATTATTACAAATAAAAATTAGAAAATTTTCTAAATTTAGTTTTAAAACATGCACTCCAAAAAATAGTGATAATACCCAGTCTTGCATGTAACACAAGTTAACTCAGTGTGGTGTGTAAAACAAGCTTAACATTGTGTTGTGTTTAATGATAGAAAAAATAATATTTATTCTAGAATGATAATATTATAATGTCTGGGGGTGTTACAATTGATATGGGGATCTGGCCTAAGGAATGAATCTTAAGTATCCTTCTCATAGAAGGAATCAATGTCCTCATAATTCAGTTGGCTTCTTAGTCTACTAATGGATGGGGGATAATGTTAATCCAAATAGAGAGTTTGGATCCCTTAAGATAGAGGGTGTGAGATATTGAGGGACTTAAATCAAGGTGGTTTCTCATTATTGATAGATCTATAAAAAGGTGTTATAAGATTCCAGTTTCAACAGGAATTAGAGTTATCGTAGTTTAGTTGGGGGTTATCCCAAATATGCCCATTGGAACAGGTTATCATGTACCGAGATGACTACCTAATATGTTCTAATTATCTTCCCGACTTGTCTAGGATGTATATCTGATATGTATTCCAATTTTTGAACAAGTTACAGATACCGAGAGGACATGTCCAAATATAATCTCATGATCGATTTGACTTGTATGGAGGATGCAACATGATCTTGATGGAATGTCCAGAGGATATCACAAGACCCAGTGGACATGTATTATAGGCATTGTATGGCTAGGTTGAAATTTTATAGGGTCTTCATGTGATCAATGCCGACACATCCAAGGGTTTCATATGATCTAGGATGATATGATGAAAGGACACCCCATGACTTTGGGGATATATAATTTTTCAAATGCATGACATATACAGGTCATGAAAACCACTTAAATATTAGCATATCCATATACCAATAATCCTTATTCCTTTTTCAATATCTATTACATATCATCCTCAAGGTTTGTTGTGAATTATCATTTTTCAGTTTTATGTGACCTAGTAAACATGTGGATACTCTTTAATATAATCTGGATGGCATAAAATGAGTCTTCGTGTGATATGTAAGGGAATATTGTGAATCACATATTCATGCCATGTGATCCCTTAGGTCTTTCCCTATATTTTTCTAAGTGGAATACTCACGTGATCACCTGAATTTCCACTCCACGAAGCCCTCTCTTGTTTTTCGATGTAGTATTCATTGTCGTGTGTGTTCTTTATATTGATGGGGAGGAATTTGTAAGCCTCACTGCCCTGGTTATATTCTACATTTCATGGAACATATCTCAAGGATATGATCTTGAGTTAGTGGATGGAGAATCACATCACACAAATCACATTATAAAATAGTGGGTTGTCTGAGGTGTCACATAATGAACAAGGGCTATGATAATGCTACAATATTTCCATGTTTATTGGACCTCATCCTATAAAAAGGCTTTCTTGTAACCATTCTATCATGTTGAACAACCTTTAAACCTTTGATCCAACATGTATGATACACTTCACGAGATCAAGATGTATGCAAAAGTGCTCTCGTGTGATCAAAGAAGACCTATCCATGTTTTTTTTGAGGCCAAGATGACTTGTAGAGGCCATTCACAAGATTAATAGGACATGTGATGGGAATCTATCCAGATCAATCCGGCATGTCAAAGGGACTTTTTGTGATCAATGGGGATCACACGGGGCACATAACCTCTTTTTCATGAAGATCATCATATCCTCCCACTTCAAGAGGCTTCCACATTATCTCATTTAATTTTATTCATTATTTTATAAGGATCTTATCTTTTTCCCATTGGTTTTACAATAGGGAATTTCATGATCAGTAGGGGATCTCACAACTTCCTACAAGAGTTTTCTTAAAAAGTCTCCATTCTTGTATGTGATGCATCACATGATCAATGTTGGATATCATGATGGTGTGAAATCATTTTCATGTAAAATTACTTCATATATCAATAGTGAATGCCAGATTAGTGATGGATATCATGATGGTGCACAAGCATTGTCATGGACAATCCCTCTTCTTTTTTACGGTGCACTTTATGATTAATGTTGGATCTTACAATGTTGTGTGTTCATTGTCATGGAAAATCCCCCCCTATCCCTTGATATGAATGGGTATCACATGAGTGATTGGATGTGTCCAGGTTACTTCACATGATGACGGTGACATGGAAACTTTCTCATATGTGGTAAGGTTGACATGTTTCCCGGTGGCTCCATAAGGCCTTTCGAATCGCATAAGAACATCACATTAAAATCAATGAAACTCTATATCACATGAATATATCACCTTTTTTATACTTTTATTTTGAATTGGGATTTTGGTTGAATTTCATGTTTTATACTATTAACAAGTTTCATGACCATAGGAAATTGTCTAGAAGCCTTTATAGATCAGTGTTTGTCTGGATGCCTTCAAAAGAGAAATATGTTTTATCATAGGGTATTAATGGGATCATAATTTGATAATGTGAGGTGAATGATCCATTCACATGACCCTAAAAATGTCATGCGACCACATTTCCTTCTTGAGGTCACATGGTCCAGATGATTCAACCACCTTGACTTCAGGCTACACCTTTTTTTCAGAGACAATAATACCCATGCTCTGGGAATTTCTTCAATTCAAGACTTTTAGATGTATATTTGGAGGGAATCAATAATAACATAAGATAACCATACCAAATAAAATATATTTCATAAATCAAGAGTCATGGAATAAATATTTTGGTTTAATACAAGAGTCATAAGCAAAAAATATTGATCCATAATATCCTAATATAGTATTATAATGTGGCATGAACACATGAATAAAAATGATAACATATTTCAAGGATAACAACCAATACATTCACATCATAATGAAGTATTACAACCACATATACATATCATTTTACTATTGGGATAAACACCCATATCCCATAACCATTTGGACTTGGTATAACCACACATATCCTACAAACTTTGGGACTTAGTCTATCAAACTGATCCCGCAATCCTTTATAACTTACGCTATGAAATTATGTCCCATAACCTTTCCTCATAAGATTTTAATAATTACCAATTTGTTTATAATGATATAATATACTCACAAGTCATATAATTGATGAATATATATATATATAGGTGTGTGTGTGTGTTCATGTCCCATACAAATATTGAAACTTTCATAATTCTATCATAGCTTTATTACCCCATTGGAAAAAACCAGATTCATAAAAATTTACTTTAGAAATCATTATAAGACATCTAGAAGAAATCGTGGATGGTATCATTATTTCATATCCCCAGTGAATTATAATAAAAATTCTAAGGTATTGAAATTGATGAAATAACAAATTTATAATAACATTAGAAGATTTCTTTAAATGATGAGAAAAGATTACTTTTCTATTAATAACTTTTATTTTTCAAACAAAATATTTACCAAACTATAGGAACAGAAATTACAATGAAAAACATTGAATACATGGAATAGAAGCTTCATAAAGGAGAATGAATAGAATGTTTAGAGAATTTTTTTCATGAGAAAGTGATAAAATAATATTCTTTTTACACATTTGTTATAAAATTCCAAAAATGTTCTAAGAATAAAATGTAAAAAAGATACCATATTAAACATTTGTAATGAAAACTAAATATTTTTGAAAATGATATAAAAAATCAATGTTGTAGAGAGAATAAAATTTTAGAGAGGATATAAACAATAAAAATAATGGGGAGGAAGATTTTACACCATAAAGAAGATATAAAATCATCTCCACTTACAAGCCCTCTTTTAGTTCAATTATGATCCATAGGAAATTCAAATTATAATAAGACATGTAAAACCATAGAAATAACAAGAAGAGAATAAAATTTATATGGATATAGAGATAAATGAAGAATAACTTATCCAAATATAAATTTTACATAAAAAATCTAAAATTAAAAGTGATATTGAAAAAGAAACTCATATGGATCTGGTTACCCTTGAAAAGAAAACCCTTGAAAGAGAGATCCTTAGATAGATTTTTAAATCCATTTATTTTCATAAATTTTTTATAAAATAATTTTAAGGAATGAATAATCACCACATAAATTTAAATTAGTGGTGAATTATAATAATATATTAATTAATGGAAAATGTAGATGAGAAAGCCTTACCACAAACATCTATTTGGTTTGAAATGTTATAACTTCATTGAATACTTGAATCATTTCTTATAGATCCTCTTAGAAATAAGGGATTTTAGACTCCATATTTAAACTATAGGTAAAAAAATATGATATAGGAATGTGAGGGATAGAATATGGGAAGGGATTCAAGATAAATATTAAGGAAATGTGTGGGTGTGGGTGAGAAGTGATGGTGTCCTTTTATAGACTAGATTGGTGACATTTATGTAAATAGTCATTTATTAATATCAAAGGAATGTAATATTAATTTCAAGAAGATCAAAAATTGATAATTAATGTAGCTAAGATGATGGTAATTCAAGAATAACCACATCCACCCATTTAAAGGTAATGGTTTGTGATATTTTATTTCCTTTCCACTTAATTTAAATGTTTTTATTTATTTTGGCCTTTAAAGAAATGACTAAAAATTATGTAGGTAACATATTTTATTGAACCAAAATGTATTAAAATTTTTAATCTAATTTCAGGATTCAAAATCCAAATATTTAACCCATTTTATAATATTCATTTTTGAAATGTGATAAAAATTAATTGTAATATAATAATTGTATAATGAATAAAGAATTTTATAAAAATTATATTTTTAATTAAATAAATAAAATTCAGAAAATGATTGTGAATAATATTGATATACATGATATTTATTAATTTATGATTAAATAAAATAGAGTTATGATTCTTTAAAACTAGGACAAAACTAAATGGGGTCTTTTGAATACATAGTTAAAATAAAAATAAAAAAAATTACTAGACAAAAATATAAATTTGGTTCCAAAATGTAAAATATAGGTGTATAAAAAAAATATTTTTTATAATATATTATTTTACACCTTAGATACATACTTTGTATTTGATAAAAAGTTTTTTTTTTAAATTTTAAAGTCATACTTATCACATGATGATGTCACAAATGTTTTTATAGTTGTAAAAAATGCATTTTTACTATTCAACTAAAAATAATATTTCTTAGAGAACTACAAAAAATTCATAAAATATAATTTTGAAATAATCAATAAAAAACTAAAGTTCATTATTTAATATTCAAAAAATAAATTTCAGGAATTTTAAATTTTACAATAAAACATAATATACAATAAAAAACTATTTTTTGTTTAAAAATAATTTTTTAAAAAATTTTGTATTTTTAATATTATTTCATATAAAATAATAATTAAATGAGTCTTAATATATTTTTTTTACAATGAAATTTTTCTAGAATAATCCTTTTAATTTTATCAAGAAAAAAATAAACAATTATTTGAAAACAATTACTTTAAAAATATTTTTTTAAAACATTAAATGATTTTAATCACTTCATATTAAAATTACTTATTTAACTTCTAACTATTATGTTATTCGTAATTAATTGGTATTAGGACAAATAAAATAATTGTTGAAAAATAATATTAATAACCTTAAATGAATTAAAAATGGTGTTTTTATAATAAAGTGCTTTGATTAATTATTATCTTTTTATTTTCCTTTTTTTACACTTCCTATAAATTTCATAATGATGTTTTACATTGTATTAACATGACGTATTAATGTTTATATCCAATTTTAATAATAAATGTTGTAGTCCATTTTAGTTAGGTGCGTTTCGTGATTAAAATTACTCAATACGATATTTATTTAATGGAAAATATATACTAAAATATCGAGGTGTTGTATTTCACCCCTATTATAAATTATTTCCTTCTAATTTTAATTATCAGTTTCTAGTGATTATAATTAAGGGTATCTATAATAAAAATATAACATCAGATATAATTTATTTTGATATGTCATCCTTAAAATCTTAGATACTAGGAAACTCAATTTTCCCCATATAATTAGCATGTCACTAATATTGACTTCATCTCCTAGCCATTTATGCTCTGTAACCCTCATGATTGGGTATTAAAAACCACTCAATGGAAGAAATTCCCATAGAAAGTTAATATTCATCCTTTCACTAGTATGTGATCATGGTTTTATTTATCATATGACATTTTAATTCTATATCTCATAATTAAAATGATATATCTATAGTGAAATTCAATCCATTCACAAAATCTCATCAAATTTCACTAAACTGAGAATAAAAAGATTTATAAGAAGAACATTCCAAAAAAATTCAATCATAAAGTGGTTTTAGACTTGGGATGAAATCATATCCACCATTGTAAAATATCATCTATAATTCATTAATTAACTACCAGGTTGGGGATTTGATGTTCTTAGAAAAATTCCTATATATGAAGGACTGGATGTAACTATATTAAAATGATTAATTTTAAATTATGTAATGGATTATGAGTGTATGATTCACCACATAATTTTTGTGACCCACTCACACAACTATTATTTCACAATCCTTATCTTTCACACATTTCTTTATATGATATAGATGTCACTTATCATCACTAACTCTTGATTTGGTTCACTTGTAAGTGTAATTCCCATACTCCCTAAAATTGATGAATTGGAGTTTGGTTGGTGTATGAGATTGTGTATTTCGATCATTGTTCATATCCCTTCAATATTCATGTTATTTTTTTAATTATCTCCCACATGTAAAAAATTTACCTCTTAGTTGGATATAAGTTCCACCATGATTCCTTATATATCCATGGCATGTTTAATGATTAATCTTATTCTCACCATTGATTTTATCATTTGAGCTTCTATGAAAATTATTTCCCATGTTATTTCCCCCAAAAAATGATAATTATAAGAGTCTTTGATTTCAATTTTCCAAATTAGAAAAATTTTAACAATCAATTCATTACTACAAAAGTACCTTATAGATAATTCTTTATAGAGAATTTTTTTAAGCTACTAATTTTTTTTATTTTTCCTTCAGAATTAATGATAAAATGATAATTATAACTTATAATTAGTGTATGATTTTCTTTATAGGTACTAATAAATTTATCCTCCTTTTTTTAGCTCTAATAATTTTCTAACCATATTAGTTAAATTAGTTATTGGATTGTATTTATTGAAAATTAATTCTAAAATACCTCTAATTCCATGGAATCAGTTTCTTCCTATGGCCTCATGTTATTTATTAAAGTCAAATATTTTTCTTCCTCACAATTAAAATGATAAATGGATAAAACACACTTTTCAATATATGAGCACTGGATAATAGAAAAAATATTTTCTACTCTATTGATCCATTTCTCAGTTATTAGTGGAACAGAAGACCAACTAATGTATAGTGGCCAATGTTTCATGGAATACTTAGAAGAATGTTCCTCATTTGTAAGTAAGTACGAGTGCTCAATATGGTTTATGTTCTCACTCATAACATAAGATTTAATTTTTATATGGTTTTCACTCCAGCTCACAACCAATTTGGTTTTTCATGGGGATAGTTATTTCACTATATATCCCAATCATTGTTAAATGAATTATTCTAATTCCCATCCAGTGAAAAAAATTAACAATATTAGCTGTAGAATTATGAAATAATTATATTAGGAAAAAACATCACAAGGAAGATCAATACTATGATGTATTAAATTGTGAATCCATTATTTTAACTTATTACATTTTAGCTTTATACTATATCACTATTAGATTAACATTTTATATTTTTGTCTTATTCAAATTTTCCTTCACAACGTAATCCCCAAAAATAAATAAATCATACCCCAATACCATCTGAGGTACCACAGACCCATACTCTAGAATATAGTGCTAAAACACATACATTTCATACTAATTCTGAATATAAATATGGTTTTCCAATAATAACCCACACATATATATATTTCAACACTTTCATTATATTAAAATTATGTCTTGTAATTAAAACAAACCCAGAACTCAAAGTTTTAGTGCCTTTGTTGATTAGTTACATCAATATAATTATTCAACATTAGTTCATAAATATATTCCAAATATAACATTCTCACATTAGACCCTTCTAGGAATCATTTTTAATACCCTTCTTCGTCACTTGAGGAATGGGAACAAAATAAAGGGTGAGCTTAAATAATTAGTTAGGGTAAATATAAGTGGTAAAAATATCATATCAAATGTGGGAATAAGATGAGTATATGGTCTTAAGAAATGATAAAAGTATAATGACATAATGTAAGAGAATCATACCCGAAACAACGTAGATCATAAATCACGTGTCATGGAATAAAATATTTTGGCATAAGGAAGGAGTCATATATTAATAATATTGAGTCATTATAACATAACATAGGATTTAGAATGCTACATTAGACTGTTGTATAAATATTGACATATGAATTATAGAGTAGCTCAAGGCTAACAACCATGAAATTTATATACTCATGTAATGGGGTAGTAACCTATCCATTATATTTAAAACTATAGATATCCACTCATATTCCATAATCTTTTATACTTTGGATGACCAATCATATATCATAACTATTTATAATAGGAATATGTACTTGTTACCCCTAACCTTTTATAATTGGGATTCCCACCTGTGTACCATAAACTTTTTATGAGATATAAATCACTATCCATTTAAATAGAGGGATATAAATCACCAAAATATATTATAGTTGATAATATATACATATTTTTTCCATAAGAACATGGAAACATTCATTATTTCATTATATATTATTTACTCAATGATAAAGAAATGAGTTTTAGGAAAACAACCTGGAAACATCATTATAATCTATATATGGAGAGAAATTCGATGGTATCATTAGAGTATATCACTAGTGAAATGTAATAAACATTAAAGGATTTTAAAATTTATGAATAATTAAAAATAATATAATATAATATTATTTATTTAAAAATTATAAGAAACATACTTTTCTTTTGTTAACTGATAGTTTCCAAATGAAAATTCCATAAATTTATTTGATTAAAAAGTAATTTTAAACCCCATTAATACTTGTAAATAAATATTAATAAATAATATTGAATGTGAATAAAGGAGAGGTTTCCCTTTATAAATTTTTTAAAAATGTATTCTTTTATCAATTTTTAATAGAATATCAAAAAATGTCTAGGGCAGAAAACATTTAAAATATTCCCTTTCAAACATTTTTAAACAAATTCAAAAATAGTTGAAAATTAAATTAATAAATTATTTAATTATACCAAAAAAACATTATGGAAACAATATAAAGAATATGGACCAGATGGGTAATATCCCCAAATATAAAGAAGAGATATATTCTGCTCCACAAATGAACATTGTTTCAGATGAACATTGAACCAAAATAGAGTGAAATAACAAAGCGCCACATATATAGAAAAAAATAACCAGTAAAGAAGAAATTTAATGGGGTATAGATATAACTAAAAAATAATTACCCCCAGTATAAATTTCATATAAAAAATCACAAATTTAATTTTGTATTATAATGAAACTATTATGCATTTAATGAATTTTTTAAAAAATACATTAAAAGATATATCATTAAATGGTTTTGTAAATCCAATTAATTTTATAAAATAAATTATATAAATCATTCATGGAATGAATATACACAAAAACAAAACATGTGGGGAATGATAATAATATCTCAATTAAATTGAGATGAGAAACCCTTCCCATATATTTCTATTTGGTCGGTTGCGTTTTACCTCCAATGATGACTAGAAACCCATCTTACTCTTGGAAATGGAGGATTTGGGACTCCATATTGGCATAAAATGTTCAAAAACATGGGATAGGGTTTTAAGTGGGAGAATATAGGTTGTAATTTAGTTTAAATATATGGGAATGGTTTTTTTTGGTTTTAGAGGAGGCGGGATCCTTTTATAGATCAGAGGGGTTCAATGTTGGTAAATAATGATTTATTGAAATAAAATGAATGTTATACTAATTTCAAGTGGTCCCATAATTGAAATAAAATGAATTAGAAGAGGTAAATCATACCCTAATCTACCCATTTATAGATATTATTGTGTGATATTTTCTAACCTTGTCCCATAATATAACCCTTTTATATTATTTTAATATTTACTACGATAACTAACTTTTACTTAGGTAACATATCTTTATGAAAAAATAAAATATACCCTATTAAATAATTTGATCATGTTTATTTAATATATTAAATCCATTTTATTTTATTCAATTTCTAAAAGTGATAAAAATAATTCTAAAATAATAAATTTATAACAAATATTTTTTTTAATAACAATATGTTTTTATGAATAAACCTGAATTTTCACCAAATTTTCTAAATATTATTCATTTACATGATATTTATTTTATTATTATTATAAAAATTGAATTATTTGTCTTTAAAACCAAGATAAAACTGAATGGAATCTTTTGAATTCATAAATAAAAGAAAAGTAACAAAAATAGTTTTTGTAAGAATAAAATATAACTTTGTTTCTAAAATTTCATAATTAGGTTTCTAAATTTAGTATTTCATTTTAAAATTATTTATTTTAGTCCTTGGAAACATATTTGGTTGAGAAACAATTATCCTATGTTTTTAATTCATTTTTATATTATGATGACATCATACAAGTTATGGTTTTTTTATGAAAATTTATTTTTTATATTCACCCAAAAATTAACCTTTTTAGAAAAATATTAATCAATAAAACCAAATAATTTTAAAATCATGAATCCTAAATTGGATTACATTTTCTAAAATTAAAATTCTATAATTTTGAAATTAAACATTAAAATAAAAACATAAAATATATCAAAAAATGTTTTTATTTAAAAAATACTTTCCAAAACTTTTTGTTTATTTATATTGTTCCATATAAATTAATAATTAAATAATTGTTAATCTAGTTTATATATATATATATATATATTATAATAATATTTTAAATGTGACCAAGAAAAAAGATACAAAATACTTTTAGAATTATTCTTTAAAAAATATATTTTTTAATATTAAATTATTTTATAAATATCCATTTAAAATAAATTATTTATCCTTTAACTATTAAATTTTAATTAATTCATTGGTATTAGAAAACATAAAAACATTCTTTAGAATAATAATTCTAATTTTAAAGGAAATTAAATATATGTTTCTATAATAATTTTTTAAATTATATGTTATATTTTTTTAATCAAGGTTTTCTTAATAAAATTGTTATAATAATGTTTCACATTGTATTCTAATAATATATTAATATTTAGGTTTAATTTTAATAAAATATATCATTGTTAATTTTATTTTGGTGGTGCACATGACACAATTTATTCAACATAGAATTTATTTAAGTGAAAATTCATACAAAACTTTTGAGGTGTTACAATCATCCAAACTGAGACTTGTGCATTGGTTAGGAAACCCTCCTTCCGTGATAAAACCAAACTGAAAAAAAGAACTCTTTTGATTTATTTTTTTAGTATCTATTATTAAAAAAGACTAAATCTATTATAATCATTAATAATATTATTGGGCTTGAGCTTTCATTAGTGACCATATAAGAAACCCGCCAAAATTGATTAAGATATATTGCAAATATATTTTTTAAAATATATTAAAATTTATATTTATTAATGATTATTATAATATTAATTTATTTTATATAAATAAAGTTTATATTTTTTTAATATATATATATATCATGTAAATTTGTATATTTATTAAATATTATTATATATAAAATTTTGTTAAATTAATAATATATTAATGTCAAATAGTATTTTTTTCAAGAATCGATTGTTAAATAATATTTTTTTCAAGGCTTGATTATTATAAAAGAACTATTTGGGTCGGTCCAGCCAGTTCCAATTAACAAATGGGATAGTTTTCTTCCATCTCGAACCTGACAGACCGAAATTCAGAACAAATTTACTAACAATACCAATGCTAGTGGTTCCAAAAGACATCAACCACACAACCCCATTTTCTAAAGGTTATAGACTAGTGGTGAGTTTTTATGAACAAACATAGAGAGACTATAAAATCAATATCAATTTCAACAATAACAAATAAAAAATAGAAACTATCATTTATAATCACATATTGGAGTAAACATATGGAATTATAGCTAACAGTATACAATAATAAAATAACACACACCCATGCTATAACAAATGAATATAAAATCCATACATATCATACATTTGGATGGATCACCCACAAGTTTGATTTGATTCAAATATTAATAAAGAGAAAAAAATATACAACTGACACCCCTATAACCCCAAACCTCACCATAATCCTAACTCCAAATCCATTTGAAAAACTCTGACATGAACCCCCATGAAACTTGTGATAAAACATTCACATCAAACAAAAGGTTTTCTGATCCACTAAGGTGCATATATAGGGTATGAGAAATTAATCTCCATTGGTCACCACCAATGGGGCCCCTAATATAAACTATACACCAAACTATGCGTGAGAAAAATAAATAAAGTAATAGAACACATTGCATGAAGGGATACATAATGGGTCATAGTATTCTAACTATGAAACCCCATCACCTGGCCCTACCTGGTCTAATATTTCTAGTAAACCTTGTTTACTGTACCATAGAAGTTATAAGGATATCGTATGAAATTTTAGACTAGATTCTGATCTATCAATAAACGCTAAAGAAAATTCCATATGGAATCCCTGCTCTCTAAGGGTCAAACCATGCATGATAAAAAAATCTAGTAGGTATCCCAATCCCTATTATGGTTTAACCAAGGTCATTAAATACCATATTAAATCCTGATCTCTCTAGGTCTAACCATGGGTGCTAATTTTTTGATGGTGTTCCATATTTTTATCTGACTTAACCTTGTGTTTTATATAGAGATGCATCCCTGTGAATAATACATGGTAAGTTATCCTCTTCAATATAGTTACTAGGGATCCATATCATCATTGTTTACTAAACCTTCATCAACATAGGTAGATTTATCCATGTAAACATGGCCACATTATCCTATAACTTAGCCATTATCTAGGAACTCACACATACCATGCATCTCATACCCAGTCTCATAACCTGAATTCTAATCAACCAAGTTATATCACTATTAACTATATAACACTAATCATAAGACTTGAATTATAAGCTAAACATTCTATGCTATTCTCTATAGCATAAGGAATGAAAATCCATATATAATTTCATGTTCATCTCACACAAAGTAAGAAAACATCCATATTAATAGAACCTACCCATCCATGACACAAAAAAAGTCATATATATCACCCTAATAGTTCTCTCATAACCCATATTCCATATTCATTATAATTACAAATAAAATACATAATTCTCTTACATGGTTTTCATGGAATAATTTAGGCCACAATTCTCATAACCATTTCCTATATGGAATCCACCACTATAAACCTTAGTGATCCCATTTCCATGTCACATCAATATCCCAATGGATCCCTATGAGAAAACCCATCATCATCCAACTAATGTTAGACATTTATAAGTATCAAAACCATCTCAATATAATGTGGTAATTAGATGAACATAAAACCAAATCACATTGCATCTAATACCAATAATAAAAATAGGAAACTCAATTGATTCATAATTAATCAATACAAACTACCCTATACTATTTCACTAATCACAATTTTTTTAGGTCATAATGAATCTAGAACACCCAAAAATCCTTTCCACAAGACCCATTCATTGATCTAGAACCTCTTTATCAACATAAATACTCTAGGTGGAAGAAAACTAGTATATACATGCACCAACATGAATTTATGAACTGTCTCACATGCGAAACATATGGTTACATATCGTAGGGACCGTACACCTCATTATCATTGTTACTCCTTTTTTACCCATGTTTAACCAACCTTGATCCAAGACTAAATCAAAACTCATCCATTTCACAAACCCCTATACTATACCCTAATGATAATATAATTAATTATAATTATTCATAATTAATTAATTAATTAAATTAAGGGACCAAAAACTATAAAATATCACTAAGTGAAATGGAAATACTGAAACAATGAACAATAGTATATTGAAGATCTATGGAATATCCCTATCATCACTTTTATAAAAATCCATATCAATCAAAACTCAAGGGATTTATAATTTAAAAATGAATTGGTGGAATCTCTCTAAAAACTATCACAATGGGTCACCTTTATCAAAGTAGTGAGAAAAAAATCACATTCTTCCATTACCAACATCCTCTAACCATCACACTAAGAATACCCATGATTCAGATATGATTACACTATTCTCTAGTGGAATCATCTTGAAATCCCTTAGTAGATCCTTCCAAATTCAAAGAAAGAGAACATGTAGTTAAGAGGAACTATAGATGAATATTACCTTGATCTATCATGATGAATCACCCTTAACACACATATATTGAATGGTATGGGAGGTATATTCCCCCATTATGACCAATTATAAGAGAAGAAGGGGGAATTTTTTTTTTTTTAATCTTTTAAAAATAAAAATTTATTTCTTAATTTTTTTTAAATATCACATTGTGGAATAACCATAGGCATCACTATGCAATTATCCCCCCCCCATGAAGGGCCACATTGTAGCATAATTATATATCTTATAGTGGAATATACCTTTCTAATGGTTCAATAAAAAATCACGGGAAACCACATTATTGTATGATGAGTGTTCATAATGAAACTTCTATTTTTGTATCATGATCTTATCTTTATCCAAAAGTTTACTCTTACAGAACACATAATGGGACAATCTCCCATATTTTGGTGTGATGTTCCACTAAATATATTCTTATAAATATCCCATCTATCCAAAGTGAAACACATATCTTCATGGTGAAAGACTCAATTCATGGTGGAATACCCTCTATTGCGGTTTGACATTCTACATAAAACATAAATCAATTCATATTTCACTATGATCCTATACAATCAAGTATCCATGTTAAACCATACAATTTATATTCAAAAATTTACATCAATATCCCTCTATGCATTTGAATATCAAAATTTAAAAATTATTTTGGTTTATTTCCTTTGATACCCAATCAATTTCAACTTTTAATGGTACATAACAGTGAAGGTTGTTATAATATACTATAACTATATTTGGAAGAGAATCATTTAATGTATATAACATATGAATATTAATATTGGTGTTAATAAATCCTTTCAAAAATCCATTATAATGATTTAGATCTACTTTGTTCCTCGGGTATTTTAACAATTATGTCATATCTCCTGCAATCTACCACATTCATTAAAGCCTAAAAGACTAGGTTCCATTTCACCTTATATTTTATTATACACAATAACTTGTGAAATCATATCCAAAACACATTTTTTTATGTCTTCCAAACCGTTTTTTTGAAATCTAACATTAACTTAATCTTCTATCACATAATATGAAATAAATTGTGAATACCCAACCCTGATATGTTTTCATTAATGAGAAAACACTCTTAGATTATCCCTTTAAGTCAAAGTAAATCCTCATTCATACAAGAAAAATGCGTGAACTGGTTGGCCTTTGTTGCATTAACAAAAAATATGAATCTTCAGATACATAAATGGATGAAAAGAGCGGCTTCTAGAAAAGAAAATAAGATACTAAAGATATAATGGGATATATATATATATATAAAGATATCTATCAAAAACATGTACCTATATACCAATGCTCACCAGTCTTCATCATATTAAAAATTTCATTATCATATTTTACCTTTTTCCAAGACAAAAGTGACTAAAGGAAATAGTGTATGACAATTCTATATAGAAAATTCTTCTATTATCAATTATTAGAGTATTTAATGAACAATTTTGTTAATATATTATCCACATGAATAATCACATCCAATTTCTTTTAAATAGATTGATATATAATTTTTAGGTTTAGTTTCAAACTTCCAATGTTATTCTCAATCGACGACCCATAAGCCACACTTGTCATTCAAGAGGAAAGTCCCATTTTGTTTGTGCTCTAACTAACAAAACAATAATAAACGTACCAAAACACCCTAACATTAGAAAACTAAATATTTATACTTTCATAAGTAGGGTATAAAAAATGTTGTTTCTCATGTAGGGTTCCAACCTAGAAATTGGTATCTGGGACTCAAATTTGATCCATGCTCCCCTAGTATACCAAATAAATTTGTATAAAACACTGTGTTTTAAAAAACCAATATTATAAAATTATAGAATTATATTTGAAGACTTATCTCAAATGAAACACTAATCTTAAACCACATATAAAATATTTCATTTTAAATTTAATCAATTCGATAACTTATGGTACACACAACCTTGAGTATACATGAATGATAATTTAGAATACTGTTATAACCTAGTCATGTTATTGGTGGGTATGAATATGAATAAATAAGTTATGAAAATTTGGTTGTTTAAATATGTATAAATTAAATTTAAAGGTTATTTATTTATTATAAATAAAATAAGAATAATTGGAATGAAAAAGTAATTTTTTCTAAAAAACTATGATTTTATAAAATAGGATTTCATCATGATTTGCAGACATACTTTAAAATTTATTTATAAAAAAATTGTAAAATGTATTCTAAAAAATTAAATTAATTTTTGATATCATTATTTCAAAATTACCTTATCTTGATTTTTTGATATTTTATAAAACGATTAATTTTTCAATGAATATTTAAAAATAATGGTTTTTATTGAAAATGACTTGACATTTTAAGAATTTGATGTTTATATTTTGATTTTAAAATATTCTAAAAGTAAACTATGTTCAATTATATTATGAAAAATAAAATTTTAGGTTAGTAGAATCAATTTTTTAATGAGTTTTTATGTGAAAACATTCTATAATAATACGAATTTTCTCTTTAGAAAATATCTTTTTTGACTGGGTTTTTGGTATAATTTTAAATTAAATTCTACCACTTCTATGATTTGAATTTGGTAAAATGGATTCTATTTTTTTAATTAGAATAAATCGTAATAATTAATAAAATAAAATTAATTTTATATGATAATGGATAATAAAAATAATAAAAATTAATTACCAATGGTAAGGTCAAAATGGGTTTATGGGGAGGGGGTTAAACTAAGAAGACAAGGGTTAATGATAATGTAAAAGATTCAGAAATTCGATTTTACAGAAATAAAAAAACTTAAATCCTCTATGGTTTTAAAATGACCCATTTTGGTGCCTCTTGGAATGTGAAAAAATGCTAAGTTTTATTCCTAAAAAAGATGCCATCTATATCCTATCCCCCACTTATAAAAGACCCCCTCCCCTCTCATATTCATAATCGCATAATCCTTTGGTTCCTAAAATACCTAACCAATTTTCTTCTTTAATACTCTACCAACATCCTAGTGTCCTTATATTGATAATAAATCCAACATAGGATGGATTTTAGTGTAAACCAAATGATGTTGTTGGAAGAAGAAGTAACAAGCTAAAACAAGGAGTTTTATTTTATTTATTTTTTCAACTACACAAAATTAGATTAAATAAAGTAAATTTTAAAAAAACTAGTATATACCATATAATAATATTTAATTATTTATATTGGACAACCTATATCTATCTCATATTCCATCTTGTGAGAAACTAAATCATTAATCATGTGTACGGTATACTACCGCCTTGTGGACTGATGTAATATGTTTTCAATAACCACCTTTCAAGGATGGATACAATTTTGGGTTTAACATATTTATATGATATTTCTAACATTTATATACTCATTTAATTATTATATCACATATAAATCTTTACATTCCATTCTATCAGGGATACAATAATGTTGCTCGTGTGTATGACAAACTACTACTACATGAAGCGATGTGATTCCTTTTTCAATTACGATTTACATGGAAGATAATAATGATAAAATTAAAGAATATATATGATATTTAATACCTAAAAATAATTATTTAAATATAATATCACATGAATCTTTTCATCTTCTAACCCATCAGAATATAATAACATCGCTCATGTTTACGGTAGACTACCCCCATGCCAAATCCTGTGATGGTTATTTCATTTTAGTTTTACTTGGATTTTAATAAGGATATATTAATTGAATTTATAATAATTACATGATATAAATACAATTATTTAAGGGTTAATTATGATATACATTTATTTTTTTCATTCCATTGATGAAAAATGAAAATAGTTTTCATGCATACATACTCTCTACCATCTCTATGAATAGTGAAACTCATTTTTCAATATATACCATTTATATATTGTTGGTGAAAAAATTTGGATGGAACAAGAACCAACAGAGAGCCTTAAGGTCTATTGTGCGAAGCTTGTTCGTGGAGCCCTCGTAGCCCCGCCACCAGTGCAATGCTAACCCTCCGTGAAGGCACCACGGAGCAAGGAGGCGGGAGGCTCTACGAGCCCCTTTGATGTTGGCGAGCCCGTCACGGAGCAAGGAGGTAGGAGGATTCATGACACCATTTTTCTTTGGCAATCCCGCCGCGGAGCAAGGAGGCATAAGGCTATCGACCCCATTTTTTGTTCGTGAACCTGCCGCGGAACAAGGAGGCGGGAGGCTCTGAAAACCCCTTTGACATTCATGAACCTGCCACAGACAAGGAGGAAGGAGGCTCCACAAACCCATTTGATGTTAGTGAACCCTCCAATGATCAAGGAGAAGGGAAGATCTATGATTACAATAAAGTAATAGGTGTCTTCTTTCCCTGCAAGCTCTGCTTAGTGGCACTCCTTGCCTTTAAATACTAGGCTCCCCTCAAGCCCAAAGGACAGATCGTATGAACTTTCACCTTCTTAGATATCAAAAAATGAATCAAATTCTGAAATGCAAATCATGAGCTCTTCAAGGTAATTATCATCACGAAGTGCCTCTCCTTTGGTTTGAATTCAGCCCCTCTTCAAAGAGGGATGCCCATCGTGGAACCCACAGGCCTCCGCAAAGGAAGGGGATCCCAAAGGGGACTTGGGGCATGCGGAGCACATATGATTCATGAGATACTCTCCATGAACTTGTGACCCACTTACTAAGTCAAGGTCACTTTGCTTCGCGAAGCACATTGCTTCGCAATGCTACGCTTCGCAGGGCACCCTTGCTTTGCGAAACACTGCTCCATGAAAGCCTTTTCACTTCACGAAGCACCTTCCATATGCACCTATTCCCTACACCCAAGCTAGGCCACTTCACTTCATGAAGAATACCCCTTCATGAAGCCCCTTCACTACATAGATCGCTATATATTCATGCAACATCTGCCTATCAAACCCTTTTTCTCCACAAATCTATTTCCTGTAAAACCCTCCAGGTTTTCACAAAGTGATTTCAAGATCCATTGGGTGGTACTTCTTATTACGTTGCTTCGCCTCATGCTTCTACACATAGAAATGCTGACAGCTATTACTTCTTCTCATAGCCACACTAACGTGGACCCCTCAATAGATCAATCCATAACACCCCTCACCACAGCTTTGCTAATTCCTTCCCTTCCCCAAGGGTTGGTGGGTAAATGTTATGTAAGTCCTAGGGGTGTGGAGTGAACCCACCTTGTTTGAGATGTAGGACGTTGAACTGTTTGGCACCATCATACTTAGCACATGACATTAAACTATGGCCTCACCCTGTGCATCATACAAGGGGTGCCCCATCTCAAAAATTCTCTACACCCATTAGTCTCCATAGAAGTGAGATCATTTCTCACATGGAATATGATCCTCTTTATCAGAACAACATCTGTCCGCAAGGAAAGGGGAACCACCTTGGTGTAATCCCCAAGCATTTCTTGAGGGAGGCAACGTCTCTTCTCCTCTTATCTTCTTCTAGGACAAAGACCAGAGATGGGGGGATGGGCACCAGATCCCTCCTTTCTTTGGTGCCAAATCCCTCTCCCTTTTGGCTTTATCACCATCAGGACTCCATCCTGGAGTAAGTCCCTGTCTCCATATGTCAGGGATGTGGACCACACGTAAGCCCCTGTTTCCATTTTGAGCCGCTAACAACGTGTCAGACCCATTCGACTTCCCATGGATGCACCTTTTGAAATGTGATCGTTAGGTATTTTCTGCCTCTTGTTTCTCACACCATGAGAGACTCATGTGGGCATAGAGTAAGCATTGACCATGAAATCCTCTTAGGGAAGCCTAGAGTGTATGCCCTAAACACCTACCTGAACTATGTGGACTTTGATCCTTGCAAATTTAAGGTACATAAGAAGCCTTCCTGAGGTTCAAGACCAACAACCATTGGTTCTAACCCACCTTCACTTCAGTTCCCACTCCTCTTGAACTATTTAGACTTTGATCCTTTACAAGGCAAGGTACATAGGAAACCTCCCTGAGGTTCAAGCCTACCTACTGGGCAGCCTAGAGTATAAGCCCCAAACACCATCCTGAACTATGTGAACATTGATCATTTCGAAGCAAAGGTACATAGGAAGCTTCTCTGAGGTTAAATCCCAACAACCATTGGTACTGACCCCCCTACATGTTGGATCCCAACCTTTTCTAAACTACGTGGACATTGATCCTTGCCTAAGAAAGGTACGTAGGAAGCGTCCATAATGTTCAAGACCAACAACCATTGGTTCTGACCACCATTCACGTCTGTGCGCAACCCTTACCGAACTACATGGACTTTAATCCTTTCCTAAGTAAGGTACGTAGAAATACTCTCTGAGTTTCAATCCAAACAACCACTGGTTCCAACCCCCTCCCTGTCAAACCACCTTCGTCCTGAAGGATGTTAAACTATAGCCCCATTTTAATCCTACACGATGTTAAACTGAATCCACAATCCTAAACCACGTGGACTTTGATCCATTCCAAGGCAAGGTACTTAGGAGACCTCCCTAAGGTTCACTCCCAACAACCATTGGTCCTGAATACATCATGTCAGTCCACCCCCATTGTGCATGGTGTTAAACTATATGCTCCTTTTGTCCCTCATGACATTAAACTGTCCCTTATCCAGTGATAAGATGTTGTTCCTCCATCCATTGGTAAGCCGTTGTGAAACCCATTCTACGGTATGCCATTGTCAACCCAAACCCAACGGTAAGCCACTATCATCCCTTCTGTTGGAAACAATATTGTTGGTCCATCCCAATGGTGTCAAACCAACTTTGGGCTGATAACCATGCATATGCCTCAGTATATCACCAGGTTACTGTCTTCTATTCACACCCCGATCCTATACCCCATTTTGTACTATGTAGACTTTTATTCCCTATCATGTGGATACGTAGGAGGTATCTTCGAGGCTCAATCCCAACAACATTGTTGCCTTCGAATCAACTCTATCTCAATCCCCATCCACTTCACTTAACCATCCATTATCTATCTTGATTCTTACCCATCCCACCACATCCCAGTAGGATCATGCCACCCCATTTCCCATTCCCATTATATACAATTGGGTAACTAACAACATGTTAGCCCCAAAATCAGGGTGTCCTCTAAGGGTAATGCCCGTTAGATCCACTCTAGTCAGTGTTCTGATCAGTTCTATCCATCTCTTCTAGATGTTAAACTCTTGGCATACCCTTTGTTAAACATGGGAATCTGAGAAAAACCTCAAATACATGCCTATGGAATATTATTCCCCGCATTCGATGTGGGACTCCTCGGGCTTCCGCACCCTCAAGAAACCCTATAACAAGGGAAAGAAACTGAGACATGCTAGTTTTCTAATGTACTTAAATGTCGGTGATGTCCAACATGGCTAATCCCCCAAAAGAAGGTTGCTTCCCTGATCGGACCCCTTGGAATGTCCTAACAGAAGCAGTGTAATTAACTGGCTTCCATGAAGGTATGGAACTAGGAAGAGTCTCATGAACAACGCCTTAGTCTATAAGGGATACCTGGACTAGGTAACGAGTTCCGAGGAGGAATCCATGGAAGGAATAACCGACATCCTATAATCCTATTTCAATCAATGAGAAATATTCCATGAATAACGAATGGATGCCGCCCACCTTTTGAATGTGGGAATATGGGGAAATAGTCAACGCGTCCTCATCATCCTCAAAATAGACGGATGTGTGTGCCCTGGTGAAAGCGTCTGAAATAGAAATGGAGAACTTGACATGAATTTCAGTTCCACAATGTGGATATTAGTAGCATTCAATACATAAGTGTATTAGTGTGTCATTGGATCCAGTTATCCAGTGTCGGGTCCCGCTAAGCAAATAGCAGGCCTAGAATGAAACTCACTAGAAGTCGAGTCAGTCAAAATATTGGGAATCTCGATTTGTGATGTTTTCAGTGTGGATCCCTATTACCAGCCATGGAAGATGGAATGGTGTTGGGGCACTGGATGTTGATTTCTTTATTTTAGCACAAATGGATTAATTTTCCTGCTTGCACGGAAACAAGTTGATGCACCAAAAATCCGATCACCACCCACCCACTAACGTAGGGGCAGGGGAAATGCCAAGGCAAATATCCCATGTGGCTTTACTAATTCTGTGATAGCTTCCACACCCACAACTGTTGGTCACCCACGCCCCATCTCCCCTTCTGGATTCATACAACGAAGGGTGATAAGCGACCTCATACGCCGATACTAGGGGGAAAGGATTATCCCGACTCTAGATATGACCCGCCAAGATTAAGAGGTGTCTGCGCCTTGTCGGACCCACATGGGCTTCACAATGAGACACTGCTTTCCACTCCAATATAAAACCATTTCGGGAGCCTCTCCCCAAAACACTTTGATGATTCCTTCCCCTACACCGACGAGGTAGGGGATGTCTTGGGCAGCCCGGTCAGGATCCCATTTCAGGGGCTCTAAAGGAGGGATTCCTCTATGTCATTCCATTTTCTCCACCCAGTCCCATGAGCCGAGGAGTAGGTAAGCCATTCACCTACACCGCTGGCCCCAGTCTTGTTGACCTGATGCTAGCGCCAGGTACAAGTCGGGGAGGACGCCTTCCAAGGGGCATCAACATCAGCAACTACTGTGTCTTTGGCCACCATCGATGTATATCATCAACCTCATGTGTATTCTGAGTAGGGTAACTTATATAACTAACCTTGATCGATTCCCCAACTGCCCCAAGGACAAGATGGGTCGACTTTCTAGTTTGTCGACATTGGGAGTTCCCGTCGTGGGTCGACCCATAGTAACAACACCCAGTACAAGGTTCCTCCCCCTACCGCCACCATAAAGAACTCGGGACCTCCACTATTCCAAGATCAGCATGAATTTCTTCCATGTACTACCCTTAATCTGGATGAGGGTCCCCCCCCCGCCCCACGGTAGTTCCACTCAGTGCAGAAGCCTCTCCCATTCTCATTACATAGAGTATGGGGTAATTCATCCTACCACAGACCACAGGTGTGGGGAAATTACACATCCAGTAAATATATAGCCTTGGGGGCCTCCCCATGTCCTTACAACAGTTGGATAAGGTCCTCCTCAACACAACAATCAGAGGAGTGAAGGTTAGTTTCGCTTCATTAGCACCCATCACTGAGGTCCTACCCATGCTCAGCTTCACCAGTACGATGACCCGCCTCGTGCTGATGTTGCTAGGGTAAACAATCATGGAGGTCCTACCTATGCTCCTATCAACTCTAGAAGAGGTCCGACCCACTCCAGCACTACCCACAGAGGTCCTCCCTATGTTCCCTTTGATATCTGTCACAGTGCTCCTTGCACCCCTTCTCACCTAGGCAGAAATCCCCTTCGCCCTAGCACTGGTAGGGCCGACGGTCCTCCTCATGATAAAAATATATTTTGTACCGAAAAACCATCTCAGGGCAAGAGGGTGGGTCGCCGCCACCATAAAAAAATACTGTGAAGATACAGTGCGAGATTAACCAGACTACTTATCATATTCAGAGGTGAAATACGAATCAATGATGGAACCCTCACCTAGAACCTCTATATCAAGGTTTAGGGTAGGAACAAGGCAAATTAGCCATGTACTTATAGAATGTGAGGTCCATCAGATTCCCACATCCCTCCACAGGTACATCTAGGAAGATGAAAATTTGGTGTTTCCTTAAGGTCTGGTCACACAATCACTGCCATCATCACCAGAAGCACTCTCTTCATTGATAAGAGATAATGGAGAGCTATTCTAGGGACCAATGGCAGACGAGCTACAACACAGTCCATCCCCAGTAGTCATAGTCCCTACGCCATAAACTACGGCCATCAGCCAGTCTTACCACGATGTGGTGGCTAAGTCACTGCACTCTTCAGAGGATAGCCCGATGTGCAGTAGTTTTAGCTCGCTCAATGTATTCTCCCCTTGAAATCATATCATATCATCAGTATTACTCAGTACTAATTTAGGTTCCCTATCCACCTCCAGTTAATGAGTGGGGAAATGAAGAGCTAGAACCTGAATCTGGACCAAGGATCTTGTGGGATATTCTCGTAGCAGACAATTTCCTTGAGTTTTTTGGCCAGTTGCAGCACCGAATGTCAGTATGCTGAAATCAATCATTGAGGAAGAGGTGGATTGTTTCTGCCAGACCCTCGGGGTGGCTCACTTCCATCTTCATCATCGACCGGTGGCCTAACCCAAGAGTTAGGTGCACATTGAAGACATCGACTAATAATGTAATTTTGTTGATTTGGCCACACTTCCCGTGGCCCAACGCCCTGAGTCACCAAGTCACCATAGGACCCTCTAACAACGATGTGTCCAGAGCTTTAATGTGATCCACAATATAATAAAGGAGTCTTCTCCCCATGTAAAAATCCATTTTTGGAGGCAGTACATGGCCCTCAATTTTATATCCATCCATCATTATCCTAATTCACCAGGTGAAATAGAGGATATGTATCTAGGTACGGTCATGGTTAACATGGCCTACCTGCTAGGGGGTGAGAATGAGCTAGAGCTTCTTATAGAGCACATACCACTGAGGTATTTTAACACCTCTTGGATCCATTGAGAAGGATTACTCATCAAATGAGGAATCTACTAGGTCTCCCCATTCCCATCGAGGCGTTGGTCCTCAGCCTGAATCCCAACAAGGGCAATGAGTGCCTCAGAGATGTCAAACCCTCAGACCCATCTGGGTTGGTGCATAAGGTAGAAGATGATCCCGAAAAAGCCATGTTGCATCCGCAACTCACTAAACACAAGAATATGTTTGAAAACCTCCTTGGTGAACGTGCTACAAAGCGATGGCTAGACTATGGTGATCCTCAGCCGGGGCATCATGGGAAGGCACAATATCCCTCAGCGAATTGCCTCTAGGTGACCCTGACTATCTAGCCCCTGTAGACATGGTTGAGGCTTGAACATATGGAAATAGGGTAAGGTATGTGTATCCAAATCATCCTGAACGGCGTGACAATCCTCGGGACCCAGCTCTAGTTCCCCCTGTTGCTTTGTAGGTCATTCCGCTAGCTGATCCATGAGCCGCTGGGCCCGCTTATCATGTTGAAGAGCCATCCAACGTGCTGGTGGTCAGGGATCCCCGTCAAGATAAGAACCCTTGCCCAGATGATCCAATGGCAGCACTCATTACCCGCCTCGAGGCATTGGAGACGCAACACGTGGCAATCCCACCTAATTTCAATCCATATCGGGTGTGGGTGGATGATATGCCAGTGCCTCCGGGTTCTAGAAATCGCACAATTTCCCCCTTCAACGAGACAAGGGACCCACTCCAGCACCTAGAACACTTTATCTCAAGGTGTGGGCCCATGTTGGGAACTCTAGCACAACAGGAAGCCGCCATGCTCTGGTGCTTTGTGTAGACATTGGAGGGGCCGATGCTCGTCTGGAACAACCAGCTCCCCATCAGATCAGTAGTCGGATGGGGAGACCTCCATAGGAAATTTCTTTTCCAGTTCAGTTTCACAACTCGGAAGATGAGTATTGAGGAAATCTTCAAGTGAAAGAAGAGATTTGATGAGCGCGTTGCAGACTATGTCTCCCAGTGGAAAGGGTGAATTTACTCCCTTTACATGCCACTAACTTAGGAGAAACTTATGATGATGTGAGTAGGGAATATCAAGACTGAACATATCCCCTCTCTAATCGCCCATAACTACCCTGGAGGATTTTGATAGTTCTTTGATAAGGCTCAGTGCCTAGAAGAAGCCTTTTAGAAGGCTAAGAAGGCATGTCCATTGCCTCTGTTATCCCCTTGAGAAAGTTTTCTAGGGCCATGCCCACCACAATGGCTCATATAGAGGCCTCCAGGCAACTAGAGTTACTACCAGTGGAGCCACCTCCACAACCTCATAGAGGCGCTCCACCTCAGGCACATCTTCCAGCCCAGTAGCTGCCACCTCAGAATTGGAAGGTGCCCCCGCACAATGTGTCACCACCACCTAGGCCAGATAACCAGGATCCACCTTCTTGATAGTCTCATCCATCCCCTCGTCAGGGTCAAGCTCCAAGGGTCCCATTTATAGATAGGAGGAACCAGAACTTCTAGTTCAATGAGGCCCAGGTCACCTGTTACTTCTGCAGTGCCTCAGAGTAGGGGATTATATGTCTGCCTGAGTGCAGGAGGACAGAAGAGGGAAACCTCACTCATTGCCATAATTATGGACCCTATCACTGTATCTTGGGGAACACCCTCAAATAGTTATATGTGTTCAAAGAATGGCTTCAAGACCAGGGGGATAACAATATAGTCCAGTTAGGCCCAGCACTAGCAAAGGTGGCATGTGTCTTCGTGAGGCTAGAAAACAATAGTGACATTGAAGGCGAGTGACATAAAGTTTATAACAGTGGGTCCTAGAAGTATGGTGGCTAGATGACTCGTAAAAATGTCGCATGTTCCCATGGTGTTATTCGTGAAATCCTGAATCTACTAGATCCTTTAGAAGCCACAACTACCACTTCTACATTTTCTTCTCATCCGGCCTCTTCCTAGAAGAGAAAACACCGGTGGCGTAAGGGAAAAAAAAGTTCCCCATCAATGCCATCGTCATCCCGTACTCCAGGTGACTTCATGGCCCAGAGATGGAAATTCCTTCCAGAATCCATCCATTAGTAGATGGATCTTCGTGTGACATTCCATGGTATGCCTAGGTTAATACAGTAGAGCATGTAAACCATAGATGATTCTTGATGATGAGGATCACTAGGCAGGTCCTCCCAATGTGCCCAGCCATCACCATCATCGTCGGAGCTGTGGCTATATGGGCCATCAGAGTGCCTCAGTCAGCACTTCCAGTCAGGCTTTGCATGCTACCAAAACCATGAAGCATGCCCAGTGTAGAGCTCAGCACGCACAACCTTCTTATATGGTGACAATATGTCTGTCTTCACCACAGTTCATGTTGTTGGATAAGGAAGACCCACCTCAACCGCGTCGTGACCATCCGGAATTTTCTACAGACTAGTCTCTATCATCGGACCCTCATCCAATAGTCAGTCTGTAGGCCTCGACTTGTGAGAAATGGGATATCCCTAGCACCAGTCAGTCTTCGGTCCAGCCAGTAGGGCCCACCATACCTCTTGTCATCGAGATACCTCCTGTATGAAAAAGTTCACACCTGGAACAGAAGTATGATGTACCCAAGCATGTTTCTAGCATTATAGAAAATATCTCTATCCTAGAGGCCCTTATCCTATCATTAGACATGCATGAGGCCCTCGTCAAGGATTTAAGAAGCCCCCTCCAATTTGAGATGGAGGTAGCAGCTGCAGAAACCTTCCATGTTGAGGCGGTCGAGCATACCGAATGCCAAACATCATCTTGTTATCTGGAGTGGATTAAGGCTCTCCCATACAGGGGAACGTTCAATCGTTGTAAATCACCGACATGTTTAATGGCATGGAGGTTCGTTGCTATCTTGTCGACATGGGCTCTAGAATCAACCTAATCCCGACTCGGACACTTTGAAAACTGGGTTTGTCTGAGGAAGATCTAAGTCCCTCTAACTGACGAATACAAGGTTATGATAGGATTGAGAAGACACTGGTTGGAAAGATTTATTTGAAGACACAGTTCAGTGGTCTACTTTCTAGCACCGAGTTTATGGTGGTCTCCCAGGACACCGCCTACAATTTATTAGTGGGAAGGGCATGGCTCCTCCTGCACGCGGTGGTTTTCTCATCGTATCACCTGTGCCTCAAGTACTCCTTTAATGGTTGAGTGGGTGTGATCCAAGGTGATGCATATACCTTTGCCTCTTGTAAATCCCTCTATCTAGATGCTGACTATTACAAGAGTAAAGACAAGCAAATTCAAGCTAATGAGGTTGAGCATGCCACAACCGCAACTGGCCCATGGACAGGTCGAGATGATGCCTACATATTTCCAATCCATCGATTGGATTCTACAACTCCAGACATGGGAAACTGGTTCGTTGTTTCTTGAATGATGGGCGAACACATTCCCAATTCTAAGAGATTCCATAATATCACCTCATACTCCTACACAAATTAGGCTCGGGTAATCCCAGAGCTCCCTACCCCCATAAGGTACCGGGATGTCTACCCCATGGCCATGATGACACGTCATACTTTTTTTCTTCAGGAAGGCATAAATTTGATCAAGCTGACATGCCACTGTTACTTTGATATCATCAAGATGGGCCCCTAGGGCCGAAGAACAAATGTGATCAGATCAACAACCTTTATCACTATGGTTTCAGCAGCACAAGATTTCCCCGATGTGGTGTACACTGCCTCTTAGGCAGGTACCTACCTCCAATCAGGATCTTTCGACTCAGATGAAACTCCTCCCGTCAAGGATCATTCCTCCATAAGTGAACAATATGATTTAGAGGATTCTCCCATGCCTTTAAAGAGGGTGTCTCTGCCATGATTGATGAATTGGTACAGGAGAACCTCGGTAGCGAGGCAGACCTTAAACACATATTGTTCAGTCCCTCCATGCCCCTAGAAGTGAAATAGAAGTATATAGACTTCCTTAAACAACACCATGATGTATTCACCTAGAGTTATGATGAGATTTCAGTAAAATATCCTTAGATAACCGTCCACTTCCTCGATCTCCTGGAAAATCATCGCGGGTTCAAGAAGCCTCCCAAAAAGATGCACTCATCCCACGGTGCCATGGTTGATGAAAAAGTTGATATTCTCATTAGATACAATTTCGTTAAGGAGGATGAAATCATATCTGATTATCACCTATCAACCATTCAATGTTCTTGTGCTCTGCTAATGTATATAGCCGCACACAGGTCGAATCCTCAGCGATGATACTTTTTAATAGTCTATTGCTTTTAGTTGATTGTATTCTATTTGGAGGGTTTGTTTACAGAGCTTATGAAATAATTTATGGATAATTTATTGTTTTACAAATTGATAATGATTGTGGATATTTCATCAATAGGTAGTTAAACATATGATATCTTTGAGCCTTGCTTTGTATTACATTAAATTAACACTCGTTTCACAAGTTGACATTGATTGGAATTCCAAAGTGCTGAGACTTTAATCCAAAACATAACTTAACTAGGATTATAATCTCAATCCATACTTGATTTTGGTAGTGTATTTATTGTTCCAATAATCCATGGAATCTATATGTTAAACAAAATATGTCATTAATCCATGATATGTTAAGTCCCACATACACAATGTCAATTCAAAGAATACACATCCAGCAAAAGCTCTTAATCACTTACCATCCCCAAATTCTAACTCAACCCAATGTGAGATTTACTGAGTCATTTAAATGATTAGTAATCTAGTTATAAATATTATTATGATAAATTAAAAAGATAAGAAAAATAAATGGATAAGAAAATATTTTTTGTGTCTAACACAGACACAAACGAGGATTATAATTAAAAACAAATATTAGATTGAATGAGAAAAAAATAGAAGGGGATTCAACTGTATTTAATCATTTTTAAGAACATAAATATTAAAATACAAAAATTATATGAGAATAAGATATATTAAAGAAGAAACTTTCATTAAAATAGAATTTAAAAAAACATACAATATTACAATAATGAAGAACACAAAAGTAAAAGGAAACAAAGAGAAGAGGAAGGGTATCCCAAGGGAAAAATTGTTTATGGAAGGTCCTATAAATCCCTATAAAGGGACTTGATCATTAAAATATATGCTCTTCTCTTCCAAAATTCCATCCTTTTTGAAAGGAGAGGAGGGGATGTATTTATAGCCCAAGGTGGTGGACTGTTTGCATTCCAAAACTACCCCTCCAATTGGATCAATGATTTCAACATTGAGACAACTGAATCTTGAGATAGTTCCTTCTTAAATGTTGAAGATATTTATCTCCTATGTCTACTCAGAATATTTTGTAGCCATTGGACTTAAGGATCCAATGTTATGATAGTTTGATTAAACAATTTTAATCTGTCCATTTCAATCCAATCTTTTTGAAGACCAAAATGTGAATGAGTTTTTGAATAGGATGATGCCTTAAAATCTGAATTCTTTCTACCACAAATTCAGCCGCCTATATCTCTTCTTTCACACTAAATAATATAAGATTTATTTTATGATTACATCATGAGGTATGTCATGAATTGTGTCTGGATTTTAATTCCTAGACAGAATGGTGGGATGAACTTAAAAACATCATTTGTGCCCATTTTTTTTGGATTTGGGCCCTAAAATTTTTATCCATGACTCATTTCATTGTTATTTGAATTTTTAGGAGAATTAATAAATTTTGACCTCTGGATTGAACCCATTAATTCAATCTTCATTGATGGTCTAGTTTGTTCACAGATTCTGTGGGCCTTCTTGTGTGGTCCTTATGACCCTTAAAATGGAATAATTGGCCAATGATTCATTCTAATGATATGTGGGAAGTTGAATAAGTAATCCTAAAAAAATAACTAAATAATTAGGATCTGTAGGGTGAGTTGTATAAATAAAATAGCAAACTGAATCAATTAGACTACATTTAAAAATGCTCAAAAATTATACTTAGTATTAAAACATCAATATTTCACACAAATTATACACATTTAATATAAAATTGGTAAAGGGAATATATAATAAGTCATGAAAATATTAATAACATCAAATACCCTGCACATAGTCTTGTGAATGTCCTCATGTAAAACAAATATAAAAAACATAACAAAATCATTTTTTCTCACCAAAAAATATTAAAATTTTGTTTCCCCCAATCTGGGAAGTTTTAGAAAATTTCACTCATCCATATTGAAATCCACCACAATTTGTCACAAAAATAATGTTCCAAAAACAATTCAGTTTTTTAGGCTCAAATTGAAAATTGGAAAATGGTGGCACAAAAAACATACTCCTCTCAATATGATAAAATTAATTTATGGAGCATCACTCATTCACTACCCAAAAGTTAAAATCATAGAGTTTGTAAGAGCTCTCATCTTCCACTCCCTATCCTAAAGTGCTCATAAATCATGAGGTATTTTTAAGGGTTTTTCCTATGGCTATAGGATGGTAGGAAGATGATATCCAAAAGATAGTAAAAATGGGGTAAAATACTAACGTGGAAAAAGAAATGCATATTTTTTTTAAATGAAACATGGAAGGAAATGGGAACACATATTTACATGGGAATTATTGTGTGAATAAATACACTAGAGGGGAAGAAATTTTAAAGTGTATGAGAGGATAAAATATTTTCAAAACACAAAACTTATCCAAATGAAAAAATTGTTCATTTTTTTGAGTTTTTCAAAAGTTGAACTTGAAAAAGATCTCACAATCATAACCTAACCCATGATTGATCTCCTCACAACACTAATTGTAATAGTTATAAGAAGATAAAATGTTGAGGAAGAGTTATTTTTGACCTGCCCAAGACACAACCCATTTTTGTTCTTTTTATTGATTTTTTGAACACTTATCAATAACATTTACAAAATTACATAAATGAAAGTACATTACATTCCCCAAAACTCACTGAATGACAACCTCTCCCAGAAACTAAAATGGATGCCTACCCTCAAGCATATGATAACATGCTGAAATCAACAAAGGGTACCCAAAATGAAATCAATTAACCCCACACATAAATTTCAAAAAAATTATGCCATTAAAATTCATGTTGATATTGGTTGGGAAGAGGTATTGGGCTTATAATGTGGCTATCAAAGAAAATGTTTTCAGAAGCTCTATGGGGCTTTCAAAAAGAGGATTAATTTAAGGGAAATGATAGGATATTTGGGTATTATGATTCTCATGTGGTTCAGAAAATGCCTCTATCATATTAATGCACACTAAAATAGGAAATTCAGATTAAATGTCCACAAACTCAAGACTCCCAAATTGATGTGAAAAACACAAATTTTGAAAAGATTGCCATAGGTAGCCTTGGAATGAATGAAAATGGTTTTCCTCACAGGTGGGGAAAATCAGTTTCCAAATCAGAAATTGAGCATTCAAAATTTGTTGGGTTTGAAAAAATATTCTTTATCCAGATATATGATGAAAACACAAGATTATGGAGATGAAACAACGTCTTTTGACTCCCTAAAATGGTTGCAAAAAATGTCAAAACTGGATGGTGAGTAAGTATGACTCGGTTGGTTATTTTTATAAAATTTTTAGTGTTTTTATATTACACAACAACTCAAATGATAAAGAGTAAATAAATAAAGAAAAATTTACGAGGAAAGAGTTAAAAAATAATAATGAGGGAGGAAGAAGAAGAAATAAAGGGAGAGAGAGGTAGAGAAGAGGAGTTAAAGGGAAAGAGGTGCCCCCAGGTTTGGATTTGGTGGGTCACCATCTCCTTCCAATGGTGTGATAACTGTAGAAGTTATGGATCCAATGGAATCCGATGTTTTTCTAGGATTGTGTTTCCTCTAACAGTGGTGCTTTAACCAATGTCCATTAACCGTGAATGTCCTTTTGGAAGATGGGTCTTTGACTTGCAGTTCACCAAACGGGTAAACATTAGAAATAACAAAAGGAGCTTCTCAAAGAGAATTAAGCTTACCTGGGTGAAGCCAAAATCATGAATTGAAGATCATTACCTCTTCTCCTTCATGAAATACCTTTCTCCTGATGTGTTTATCATGGAGTGCCTTAGATTTTTTTGTAGAGATTAGAATTCTCATTAGAATCAAGTCGAGGTTGCTTCAGTTCAGCCAATTACAACAATCATTCTTCACCAGATTTTTCAAGATCAAAATTACATGTTTTCACAACCCCAAATGACTTATGTTGGATTTAAACTAGAAAATGACACGATTTACCAAAAACAAGCCTAAAAGGAGACATCCCAATGGGTGTTTTATCGACAGTTCGATAATCCCAAAGTGATTTACCAAGTCTTTTAGGCCAGTCATTTCTCATGGGATTTACAATCCTATGAATAACTCTTTTCAATTCACTATTAGAAATATCAGCCATTCCATTTGTTTGGGAGTGATATGTTGTTGAGGTTTTATGTAAAACACCATTATTTTTCAATATATATTCTATGGTTTTATTATAAAAATGTGTTCCTAAGTCACTTATCAAGGCATGTGGTCTGCCAAATCGGTGAAAGATGTGTGTCTTTATGAGCTCAAAAACTGTATGTGAATCATCCTTTATAGTGGATCTAGCCTCGACCCACCTAGAAATATAATCGACCGTAATAAAGATGTATGAGAATCCATTGGAAGGGGGGAATGGTCCAATGAAATGAATGCCCCAAACATCAAATATTTAACAGAAGATTAAAGTCTTTTGGGGCTTTTTTTCTTTTGGAAATTGTGATAAACTTTTGGCTAGTGGGATATGATTGAAAAAACTCATCTGAGCCCTTGAAGAGTGAAGACCAGAAAAATCTAGAGTCTATGAGCTTTTGTGGGGTCCTTTGTGGTCCAAATTGGCCACCACCAGGCATTGAGTGACAAAATTCTATGATGGAAGAATATTCATTTTCATCAATAGATCCCTTAATTACCATTTCTTCCCTAGTTTTTCAAAGTTTATTTTCTTCCCAAAAATATTATTTTGAATAACTTTTCAACTTCATTTTGTGTACTTTTGAAAAAAATTCAGGAAAAATTCCAGAAACCATGTAATTTTTAATTGGGGTATACCATGGTATTTTTGGAGTGAGTGATGAAAGGTGCTCATTTGGAAATTCTAGATCAATTATTTCTGAATGAGAATAATTACAAATTCTATTAAAGTTATTAGCCATATGGTTTTATTTTCCTGGTCTATTTTTGATTTCACGTTCAAAATCTTGGAGCATTAGGATCCATCTTAATAGCCTCAGTTTGGACTCGCTTTACTTGAGTAATAACTTTATAGCAGAATGGTCTATGAGGATAATGATTTTGGAACCTAAGAAATAGGTCAGAATTTATCTAAGGAAAAAACCACCTATAAAAGTTCCTTTTCAGTCACAGTGTAGTGATATTGAGTTTCATCTAATGTTTTTGAGGAATAATAGATGACGTGAGGAATTTCCTCTCCTCTTTAACCCAAAATAGCCCCAACAGCTCTATCAAAAGCCTCACACATCAACTCAAAGGGTAATGACCAATTTAAGGGTTGGATCATCAAGGCAGATGTAATAGAAATTTTTAGTTCAACGAATGATCTCGTGAAAACCTCATCTAAATGGAAAGTGGCATCATTTTGGAGCACCAGAGTTAGTGGGAGAGAAATCCTACTGATGTTATGGATGAATTTCTGATAGAAACCGACATGACCAAGGAATGAACAGATGTCTTGAATAGAGGTGGGTTCCGGAAGTGATTGGATCACTTCAATTTTGAAGGATCAACTTCAATATCCTCTTTAGAAACCATCTTCCCTATAATAATCACATTTGCAACCAAAAAGTTACATTTTTCCAAATTTATCACAAGGTTACACTTGACACACTATTGATGGACTAGAGAGAGTGAATTCAAGACAGATTCAAATGTCTCACCATAAATGGTAAATTCATCCTTGAATACTTCCATGTAGTGTTCAATGAATTCAAAAAGGATACTCATCATACACCTTTGGAATGTTGCAGGGGCATTGAAATTGCAAATAGGAATTCTCTTATATGCATTTGTTTCAAAGGGTCAAGTGAAAGTAGTCATTTCGTTTTCTTGAATTGCGATTGGGATTTGGAAATATCTAGTGTATCCATCAAGAAAGCAATAGTGTGGCTTTCTGGATAATCATATTTTCATTTAATCAAGGAATGGAAGAGAGTATTGATCTTTTCTTGTTTCAACATTCAATTTACTATAGTCAATTCACACAAACCAATTGTTCTTTACTCGAGTTGTGACTACCTCCCAATGTTAATTTGTGACAACAGTTATTCCACCCTTCTTAGGTACAACTTGAATTGGACTAACCCATTCACTATCAGAAGTTGGGTAGATAATACCAGCTTTAAGAAGCTTGGTGATCTCTTCCCTAACTACCTCAAGTATGAGTGGATTGAGTCTTCTTTGTGGTTGTCAAATTGGTTTGGATGATTCCTCAAGATGGATGTGATGCATGCAAAGATAAGGTTTGATTCCTAGTATGTCATCTAGGTTCCAACCTAAGGTTTTTTTATTTTCCTCTAACAATTGAACAAGTTTTTTCTCCTCAGTTTTGATAAGTGAAGAAGAGATAATGACAGGATAAGAGTGATCATAGAAAATGAATGCATATTTCAAGTCTGTAGGGAGATGTTTCAGATCAGTCACATATTTCATTTGAGGGTTAGAAAACTTAGGAATGGGGGAAGGGACTCAGTTGCTTCAGATTTATTTTCCTTAATATTTTCCAAGGTGGAGCAGTAGATACCAGTGTTGATGTAGGATTCAAGAGAGTTTTCAAGTTCCTATGGATTGATGGAGTCTATAAATGAGAGGTCAACATCAACTTCACCATTTATAACTTGGTTAATGATGGTGAATATTTCACAAGATCCTTTGTCATTAGAACTTAGAGAAAATGATGGATTGGGGTTCAATTAACTCTTAGAAGTGTCCTCGGAAGTATGGATTGAGAATGCATAGTGATAATCATATGGGTATCGCATGGATTAGAAAATGTTGAACTTGACCAGTGGGTCACCAAATTCCCTGGAAAAGATGCCTGAATGAACATCAATCTTGGTTTTTGTTGTCATTATGAATGGTCTTCCGAGAATTTGGGGAGATCGAGAAGATTTCCTCTAACATTCCATGTCAAGGACATAGAAATCCGATGGGAAGATAAGATCATTAGCTCGAACAAGGAAATCCTCAATTATTCCTTCAAGACTGGTTGTGCTTCGATTCGCTAACTGAATGAAAATAGTCATTTGGTGCAAGGGACGTAGACCATGGTTGGAGAATAGGGATTCAGGTATGACATTAATTGAGGATACTAGGTCTATGAGTGCATCATCAAAGATGGAACTTCCAATTTGGTATGGAACCATAAATGTCCCTTGATCTTTTCACTTTATGGGAATAAACTGTTGGGTGGCAATATTTTTTAAGGTCCTAAGATTCCTATTGTGGCTACAAAATTCCTTAAGAAAATTGGCTTACATAGGGATTTTTTTTGGAATCTAAGAGGGGAATGTTTACTTCAATATGTATAAACATGTCAAGAATTTTAGGATCTGGTTCAAATGACTTACTTAGTTTAGAAACATTTTGAGGAAAAGGAATTAGAATCCAAATTGAAATGGAAGGAGGTGAGGGAATGGATTTAGATTCCTTTTTGAGTTTCTTTTTCTTTTCATTTTCTAGGTCAACATTCAAAGGGAAGTGGGAGGTCTCATCATGAGGCTTTGAAATTTGCTTCCCCGATCTAAGTGCAATTTCACATACATTAACCTTGGGGTTGGGTAATGGTTGAGCTGGGATTTGGGAGGAATTTGATTGTTGTTGCTGAATCATGTGGGATGCAAGTTGACCAATTTGGGTTTCAATATTTTTAAGGCTGGAATGGGTGAAGGAGGAAAGATCATCCACTGCTCTTTCCCATTGTTTCTTGGAAGAAGGGGATTTTCCCAGATTAGGATTACCTTGATTTTGGTTCTTGGGGAAGTGATTGTATTGGTTTGGGAATTGATAAGGCTCACTAGGATAGTGGAAGCCTAGAGGAGCAGGGTAGGATTTCTATTTTTTTGTTAAGGAAAAAAAGGATAAAGTTGTTGTAAGTTACCTACACCTTGACCATATTGAAACTAGTTTTGGTTTTGAGATGGTAATTGATGGGGATGAGATATTGGATTACAATAACTCATGCCTTGGTTATAGGAAGAAGAGAAGGGCTCGGTGTGAGGTTGGTTGATGTTTCTAACAAACTGACCTAATAGTTTAGGGTTGGTGTTCTATTGAGCATAGGCTTCATTGAGATCTATTGGTCTAGATGAATCAAAGTGATCCTCATAAAGTTGTGGAAATATTTCAGTTGGATAAGATGGGGAGCTACAGATTCCACAGTTCTTGATAGGTGCAGGGAATAGAGATTGTGCATAAGATGATGTTAGGGATTTGGCCACCACAATTTGTTGTCTCACCACACCTGTAAGTTCACTAATCCACTCTATCATCTTGTTCAGCTCTATATATTGACTATCTTGGGCTTGTTTGACTTGAGAATGAGCTCGAGTATGGAATTTTTTTTTGTGTTTGTATCCATGTTACTTATGAGATCTCTTGCAGCTGCAGGTGTTTTATCAACAAGAGCTTCACCACTTGCGGTATCAATGAGCGTTTTCTCCATTTCCAATAACCCCTCATAGAAGTATTGAATCATGTGTTGGTCACTGATTTGGAGATTTGGGTAGGTTGCAATTCTCTTTTTCAAAATATCCCTATAATCATGGATTGATTTATTAGGGAATTGATGGATACCACTACTTTCCTTTCAGATAGAAGCAGTATGAGAAGCAGGAAATAATTTCTCTAAGAAGAGTTGCATCCTATCATTCCATGTGGTTATGGAACCAAGGGGGATTTAGTAGATCCATTACTTGGAGATGTCAACTCAGGAAAAAGGAAATGCCTGAAGTTTAGTTTGGTCTTCATAAACCCCTTGAGGCATCATGGTAGAGCACACCATTTGGAAATCTTTAAGGTGGAGATGTGGATCTTCACCGGTTAACCCGTGAAATTGAGGTAGAAGATGAATCAAACCTGTTTTCAGTATAAAGTCTGCCTCTATGTTTGTATATTTAATACTAAGATATTGTTAATTCATATCAGGGGCAGTAAGTTCTTGAAGTGTTTGTTCCCTAGGATTGGCCATATCTAATTCAATTAGTTGGACAAGGATAGGTTCATGAATTATTTGATTATCTCTTATGTTCCACTTATTTTGGAAAAGTGTTAACTCAATTTATGGGTCGAACAAATCCAAGGTATTGTTTGGGAGCCTATGGGGAATTTAGAGAGATTTTGGAAGAAAGAGGAAGGTGGATATTTCTTTGTTTTTTTTTCAATTTTTTCAATTTTTTTTGTTTTTTTACAATAACCAGAAATGACTACTTAAAGCACCATCCCTGAAAAAAGTTCCATTTAAAAGCATGATTGATTGTATCCTATCATTCATTCAATGTTTTGATGCTCTGCTAATGTGTATATCAGCACTTAGGTCGAATCCTCATCGATAATACTTTTAAATAGACAATTGTTTTAGTTGATTGTTTTTTGATTGGGGGTTTATTTTGTAGAGATTATGAAATAATTTATGGATGATGTTTGATTTAACAAATTGATAAATATTGGGACGAGTTCATCAATATGTAGTTAAACTTGTGATATCCTTGAGCCTTGATTTTTATTGCATTAAATTAACACCCATGTCACAAGTTGATTTTGATTAGAATTCCTAAGTGTTAAGGCTTTAAATGAAACCTTAACATAACTAGGATTCTAATCTCAAGTAGTACTTTATTTTGGTAGTTTATTTATGGTTCCAATAATCCCTGGAATCCATGCATTAAAAAAATATGTCATTAATCCATGACATGTAAAGTCCAACATAGACAATGTTAATTCAATGAATAATCGTCGAGCTAAAGCACTAAATCGCTTAACATACCTAAATTATAACTCACCTAAATGAGTGATTTACTCAGACATTGAAAATACTAGTAATCAGGTTATAATTATTATTATAATAAATTAAGTATATAAGAAAAAGAAAGGTATAAGAAAAGAGTGGTGTGTCGAACACACACACAAACAATGATGATAATTAAAAATGAACTTTAGATTGAATGGGAAAGAAAAATAAGGGAAGGGGATTCAAATGTATTTAAAATATTTTAAGAACATAAATACTAAACTACAAAATGTGGTGGAGAATAAGATATATTGAAGAAGAAACATTCATTAAAACATAATTACAAAAAAAAACTAACAAGATTGCAATAATGAATAACACAAAAGGAAAAGGAAACAAAGATAGGAGGAAGGGTATCACAAGTGAAAACATGAGTATGGTAGGTCCTCCCATGCCCATGTAAAGGCATTGGTTTTTCCAATATGTGGTTCTATATTCTGAAATTCCGAACTTTTTGAAAGTAGAGGATTAGATATATTTATAGCCAAAGGTGGTGGATTGTTTTCCATCCAAAAATACCCCTCCAATTGGATTGAAAATTTGGAAATCTAGATAGCAAAATATCGAGATCTACCCTACTTCAATGTTTTAGATATTTATCTTTTCTATTTATGGTGAAAATTTGGCGGCCATTGGACTTAAGCATCCAAATTTATGGTAGTTTGATAAATTAATTTTAATCTGTCCATTTCAATCTGAACATTTTGAAGATCGAAATGTGAATGAGTTTTTGAATATGAAGATGCCTTCAAATCCAAATTCTTTATTCAGAAAGGTTGGATGGATATATCTCTTCTTTCACACCAAAAATATCAGCTTTATTTGATGATTAAATCTTGAGGTATTTCATGAATAGTTTCTGGATTTTAATTCCCAGACAGAATGGTGGGATTGACTTCAAAACAACATTTGGGCCCATTGTTTTTCGATTTGGAACTAGAAATTGTTATCCTTGACCTTGCATTTTTATACAAATGTTTTAGGAGAATTAATGAATTTTCACTTCTAGATTGAGCCCAGTAATTCAATCTTTATGAATGGTCTAGTTTCTTCATAGATTCTGTGGGCCTTCTTGTGTGGTCCATATGACCATTCAAATGGAAGAATTTTCCAATGATTTCTTTTAATGATATGTGGGAACCTGAATAAAGAATCCTAAAAACAAGAACCACAAAAGTTGGATCAATAGGGCGAGATTTATAAATAAAATATTCAACTAACTCAATTGGAGTAATTCTAAAAATTCTCAAAAATAATACTTAGTATTAAAACATCAATATTTCACACTAGTTATGCACATTTCATATAAAATCACTAAAGGTAGTATATAACAAGTCATGAAAATATTAATAACATTAGAGGTCCAGTACCCCTAATGGCTATCCAAAATTGTAACAGTATGGAAGAAGAAAGGACAGATCAGAGTCTACATCAACTTTCGGGATCTCAACCGTCACTGTCTGAAGGGTAATTTTCCCCTTCCTGCAACAGAATTGTTGATCAATGCTACAACTGTGTTCTAAGACCTCTATTTAAAGGATGGGTACACCAGGTATAAACAAATCTGAATGGCCCCTGAGGATGAGGAGTCTACAACCTTCAAGACACAACAAGTTACTTTCTGTTACCAAGTTAGTCCCTTCGGTTCAAAGAATTCAGGTGCCACATATCAGCGGGGTACGAATCACATATTTAAGATGATCCTTGGAACGTTGGTGGAATGTTACATGGATGATATGGTGGTCAAATATTTCCAATGTCAAGACCATCTCAGAGACCTTTAGAAAGTGTCCAGCTTCCTTTGTTCCCACCACCTGAAGATGAATCCATTGAAGTGTTCCTTTGGGGTCAGCTATGGAAATTTTCTCAGTTTCTTTGTTAGATACAGGGGCATCGAGATTAACCCAGAGAATATTAAGGCCATTATCCAGATGTCTCCCCCGAGTAATATTCGGGAGCATCGAGGCTTTTAAGGCCACTTGACCTACATACACCGATTAATCATGAATATGGCTGGAAAGTGTAAGCCCTTTTCATGGATCATGAAGAAAAGCACTGTCTACAAGTGGGGTGAAGAATGTCAGACTGATTTCAAGGAAATCAAGTAGTACCTGCTCCTACCTCTGGCCTTAAAGCCACCTGTCTCAGGAAAGTAGATGGTTATTTAAGTGACCACCCTGAAATGGTCCCTCAGTACCCTTCTCACCTAGAAGAACAATTATGGGATAGAGAAAAACATTTACTACTGTAGACGCATGCTCCTTGATACAGAGACTAGATACTCCCCTATTGAGAATAGATGCCTTGCACTAGTATTTACTATACAGAAATTATGGCATTACCTCCAGCATCATGAGGTATAGCTGGTGTCCTGGGTAGATCCACTGATGTACATCCAGAACCGCCCCATGTTGACATGTCATCTAGCCCAGTTGGAAGTGATTCTCTAGTAGTTCGACATCAGGTTTCTCCATTAGAAGGCTATTAAGGGACAAGCATTGGAAAACTTCCTTTCCACCCATCAAACTCTTATGGACCAGTACCTGGATCTTGATTTCCCCGATAAAGTGATCCTCTCGATAGACCAAGCCATGCTATGATAGAAAATTCACATTGATGGTGCATCCAGGAGCCCCACTGGCAGAAGGCTCAATGACCCCAGGCCTAATAGAGTAGGCCTGTGTATCAACTTCATTACCCAGCACAAACCATTCTTCCATATTCATTCATGTTGTTATAAGGCTACACAAACAATGAGTAGAGTATTAGGCTCTAATTACTAGCCTCGAGCTGGCCCTTGAGATTGATGTGCCCCATTAGCTTGTGAAAGGGGACACTGAACTAGTCATTAAGGAGATCAATGGTGAATATGTTGTCAAAAATCAAGAGCTCATACCGTTTTTGTAACACACTCTCTAGATAATGGCTCGGTTCCCATCTCGGCCATAAGTTACTCATGTCCCTCGATCTCAGAATGGTCGAGCTGACACCCTGGTCAGCCTAGCTACATATCTTTCAAGACCCGCACAGGATGATATGATTATCCACATGGAAATCGGAGAGTCATTACTCCCATAACTCCAGATGATAGAGACATCCCATAGGTAAGCCTCCTTACTTTCATCACCTCCATGTCAGGACCCCCAGGTTCCCCAGATGTAGTGATTGAAGTGACTCCTGACTGGAGAACCTCTTTTGTTGAGTACCTCTAAAGCAGTAATATTTTGGTAGATCGGGTCAAGTGTGAGTGAATTTGATAATGTGCATTACAGTTTACCCTCCAGGATGGTCTTGGTCATGAGCAGATCCTCTACAAGCATGTATTTGACGGGGTTCTCCTTTGTTTCATTCAAGGGGTCGAGATTTCCCAAGTCATGTAGGAGGTTCATGTTGGTTCCAATACACCTCATCTGACCGAGATGAAACTATATCACCTGATCTAGAGACTACAATATTTTTATCCCTCCATGATCCATGAATGCATTGAGTTCACAAAAAGGTTCCATGTGTGCAAAATTCATATGAAATTTTTTCATCGACCATTGGAGCCTATCCACTCTACCAAGTACTCTTGGCCTTTTTCGGTCTGGGGACTCAATGTCATGGGAAAATATCCACCAGTGAAAACTCACCAGTGTAGGTTTATCTTGACTGCTACAGATTTATTTTCCAATTGGGAAAAGGAAATTATTCTCAAGGAGGTCAAGGCCCATTCTACTGTTGACATTGTGAGCTCCAACATCATCTACCAATTTGGATTCCCTCACGTTGTCCTTACCGACAACGACATGAACATCTGGGCAGCTGAGCTGAATAAATTATTTGCTAAGTACAACATCCATTCTAACCATAAATCCAACTATCATGTGCAAGAAAATGGACAGATCAAGGAATTCAACAAAACCCTATATAACATTCTACAGAAAATGGTTGGTCAGAACAAGAGGAGTTAGTTATAGAAGATCCTCAACTCCCTTTGGGCTTATCAAACGATGACTCGTAATTCCACCCAAGTGACCCCAAATTCCTTGTTGTTTAGAATAGAGGTCGTCCTACCAATTGAGATTCAGTTCCTCTCATTGTTCCCACCTGTATATGATTAGAAAGCACAATATAAAGTAACAAAAATCCATCTAGCTTAGTTGGAAGCACTCCATGAGAATAGGCTTCATGACCTGCACAATCTAGAAAGTCATTTGAAGAAGATAGATAGAGCTTTCAACAAAAAATTTCGCCTTCACTCCTTCTTGTATAGTGACCTGGTATTGGCCCTCATGACACAAATGGTACCTAGTAGGATACCACCTGAGTTGGAGCCCAAATGGGAAGGACCTTACATCATTCACAAGTTTTACTCCAATAGCGCATACTCCCTGGTTACCATGGAAGGTAAGAGTATAACCCCTCCTACCAATACCAAGTTCCTCAATAAATACTTTTCCTAAGTTAAATGGTCCAACATGACCTTAAAATTTACAGTTATACATGACTCTAAACTACAATACAGTCCTACATGACCTCAAACTTTCTGGTCCTACATAACCTTAAACTGTGAAATGTCTTCCCACATGACGTTAAACTTTATGTCATCCCATAGGATGTTAAACTGTTTGTCTCCCCCCACAAAGTTAAACTTTGCATCGCCGTACAAGATTTTAACCCTCAAGAACTACTTATGGCTTTATTCCCATCCTCATGGGATACGTAGTAATTCTAATATGATTTCTATCGATTCCATCCCCAAGTTTCCTCTTTGACTATCCCCCCTGGGCATAGCTCTCTTGGAGGATCCCACATGCTATCATGTAGGCTTCTTTTTCCCCACTCAGGTCAGGATTACGATGACTACACCATGTGCCCTCCCTCATTCTTCTCTCCTCCCACATCCTCACCATACGACGCTAAATTGCTTGGCCATCATAACTATATATGGATTTAATCACATCCTTATGGGATACGTAATAACGCCCAGACATTTTGTTCATAGGCCCAACCCCAAACATTGGGATCTCTTATTGGGTTGGAACACATGGTGTGGTACATGATTTTTCCCTTGCTTACGTCGATCTCATCATGACCGTACCATGTATCTCTCCTCCCTGAATATCCCCAACTATTCTACTGTATAGCTTGACATTGAGTTTCATGGACACATTTATGCTCCGCCCACTCAATCATTATGGTTTCCATTATCCTTCACATTCTAAAGGTCCACCGAATGATATGGATACTTAGACTAAGGGCTATCTTACTGTTTCAGGACAACACTCTTGTGGATTTTGAACAACAAATTTATACATGTCCCACGTTGCAAATATGGTCAGCGGTCGACACTCATTTGTTGTTCCCATTTCAGGCTGCATGATATGGATGTTGTGTTTCAATCCAGGTCAACATCTGTACTTTGTTGTTGTCACCACCCCATTATGTCCCAAACATTGACTGTCATGACTCATTTGGCCCCGCTGTCTCTTTAAGCTTCAGTCTACCTTGGGCGGGAGTGTGATTCTAGCTGTTGGACCCTTATATGATGGGAAGAGCCTAGTCCTACTCCTTTTATCCTAGACTGAGCATTTCTAACTTGGGCTTAAGTGATGAGGTATGGCCATACCCACATGAGAGGACATCTGGTTACAGTTGGCCAGGATACCCAGCCTCAGGTTCCTCGACCTTTTTAGCCCCTAGCCCGAGTTCTCTTATAAGAGTGTGTGGTGTGGTATGGAATCCGGTCCTTATTCACGTCAGGTTATTTTTCCACGCCGCACATACCCCCTTTGAGAAATTCCTTCATTTATCATCCTTTATGAAAGCACAAGCCCTACCATGCTACGCGAGCCCCATCATTTGGGTTTCCATAATCTTCTAGATCCAAAAGGACCCCCGAATGGCCTGGATGCTTGGCCCAAGGGCTCTCCTACCATTAAGGGCAAACGTACTCATGGATTTAGAACAAAAAATTGATACAGGTATCATGATGCAAATATGGTCAACGGTCGATGCTAAAATATTTTCTTCTGACCTCCAGTCACACAAATGCGGATACTGTGTTGTGAACATGGTCAACAGTTATCCTCTATCATTTTTCCAATTTTGTGGTTTTTCACAGTCATAATGATTCACCATCTTTACTCAGTCATCCCATGCATATGAAATTAAACTAGGAATATGGTCTGATCCCTATGACCTTAAACTAAGAGCACCAGCATCCCCACTGCATGACATTAAAACTGCACAACATCCTTCTCCCAGAACTATGTATGGCTTGATTCCCATCCTTATGGGATATGTAGGACCACCCGAACATCAAGTCTTCGGGTCCAGCCCCATCTATTAGAAACCTTCCTATCATCTAGGCCTCTTGGACTGCATTCTTCCAAGAGGGGGGAATATGGTGTGGTATGGGATTTTGTCCCCATTCACATTGGGTTTAAAACAACCACACCACATACCTCTCTCTCTCCTAAGTTCCCTTCACTCCATTTCCCTAAACTCATCTTTTCACGTTGGCTACCCTTATGTCGGGTCCCTCGACCCCCTTTGGTGATTCGCTAATGTTCCCAAGAGTACTCTGGTTCAAGGACTAGAGTGTTGGATTCTACCTAGACATGCTTTCAATTATTTTTCAAGATTATTGTTCCCATTCATTTGGGATTTCATTATCTTTCACATCCAAAGGGAATCCCAAATGGCATAGATGCTCTGCCCACAGACTCTCCTACCGTTACAGACCAACGTCCTCAAGGGTTTTGAACAACAAATTGATACAAGTACAACATTGAAAATACGATCAGTGGTCAAATCTCATTTGGTTTTTCCATTTCAGGTCACATGATATGGATGCTATGTTTTAAACACATTCAACAGTTATCCTCCATCGTCATGACAAAACCTTCAATACTTAAATGTAGGTTACACGACTCACATCATTTTCCACCCCAGTATGTCCAAGTGAAATTTTGACGTGCTTGGTACTGTCCCTCATCCCATAGTTTCACGTTAAGAGGACAAAGCTACAGTAGGGCATCATTTAGAGATCTACACCAAATTCTTCTTTATGCGTGTCCCATGTGTTTCACATACCTCTTCCTCCCTTGTTTCCCACACTGATTTTGACTCACTTGGGCTTAGGGATCAGATCAAGGTCTGCACTCACTTGGAAAAGTGTCACATCTTTTGTGGTCCAATCTCTAAGACCTTAAAAAAAGTTATCCTTATAATTCAACTTCAATAACTACGTCTAGCATGATTCACATCCCCATGGGATACATAGGAATGCCCAGACATATCAAATTTGGGTCTAGCTTAACTAAGAGCTAGTCTATCTTGCCCCATATTCTCTAAACCATTTCTAGACCCTCGGCCCAAGGTTTCTTTCTTGGAATCATGCGCGGTGTGATGTGGACCTCATCCTCATTCACCTCTGGTATACTTTATCACATTATGCACATACCCTCTTGAAACTCATCTCTCTAGTATATGTTTAAGCCGTATTACTTTAAACTATACTACTTATTCCCACATGACATTAAACTATTATTTCTACACTGCACGATGTCAAAGTGCATGGTTGGTCCCATCACATGACCCTAAACTGTGACATTATCGTCCTGGTCTGACGATGAAAAACGACACTGCATCATAGTGTCCTCACTCGAGGAGAAATCATGTTTGGTATCGGTCACCCACCATACCATTTGTTAATGCCTACATATGGATTGATTATTATGGCGATGCCTGGAATTTGTATCCTAGGTCCATCGCTTCACACAAAAACATATATTCATACTGAAGTACAAACAAGATCTATCAAATGCTGCTTCTTTTGGTGCAAGGTTCAGACCTAGATGACCTTATTATCTATGGTACTGGTATCTTACCATGCCAGCTTTAGAACTACGTATGGATTGATTCCCATCCTCATGGGGTACATAAGAACTCCCAATAACTTTGCCTCAGTCCCAACCTGACTTTCACTTTTGGTCCCCTAACCTAGAAGTTTACCGGGGAGTGCATTGTGGTGATACGAACTCCTACTATCCTCACTCACGTCAGGCTTAGTAATTATTTAACCACATTCCTCCCTTCTCTAGTTCCATCATTGTCTGTCCTCTATAACTATAAACTAAGACCACTCCACATCCTTGCTGAAAGACGTTAAATTGCACGAAATCTCCCAGAAAAACATATAGATTGATTCCCATCCTCATGGGATACATAAGAATGCCCAGAAATCTTGTATTTGGGTATAACCCCTGACATCTAAAATCATGTCCCTTCTCTTTCGACCCCTAGGCCTGAACCCTTTTGGGGAGATGTGGTGTGGTGAGTAACTCATGGATTCTCATTCAAAACGGGTTTTGCAATTGTCGCACCATGTGCCTCCCATGTCTTTTCCCAACTTGGTGTGAGTTCTATGACCCTAAACTAAGATCTCCCTATAGGAACTACGTGTCAGATTTGGCTACATTGTTGGCCTGCGCACAGTCCATTAAATCAATCCCCACTTTATATTCCATCCAAAAACCATTAAGTTGTAATCATGTGACCCAGGACCCTAGTCCTTGGAAAGGGACATGACTACCTCAATTTGATACACCTTTTTTTCGTACACAGATTCTTCGGGGAAAATATCCAAAAGTGTGGAATTTTCATTGGGAAATTCCCCTCATTCCATGTCCAAGCTTTGTGAACCCATTATTTGGATCCTCATCCTCTTCCACATCTGAAAGGGACCCCCTTTGTGGAATGGTCTTATGTCACATTTACTTACCTACCGTCTTGGTCCAATGTTCCTGAGGACCTCAGACGTCAATTGTGAAAGGCCCCGTGTCTCGAACATGGTCAGCTGTCGACCCTCATTTGTATGTCCCCATTCCAGGCTAACACGAAATAGTTACTATGTTTCAAACATGGTAAATAGTTATTCCCTATCATCACACCACCATCATTGTGGTCCAGATCTTGAGTGTCATGATTTAAATATTTCCACTTCCTTATATTCAAGTGTAATTCCAACATACTCGGCTTTACCCCTTCACGCATCTAGGTGTGTCAAGTAGGCAGGTTCACATTATTGGGATGTTATTAACCAAGAATCCCATCACTCCTAACATGTGCCTTCTTGTGCTTGGAAATTCCCAACACTACTCCATGTTTCCTACATCGAGCACAACTCACGTGGGCATAGTAGTTCTTGTAGGATGTGTACTAGGGCAACCATACAACACATGCCTTTCTTCATCACACATGACGTTAAACTGCACTCTCAGAACTACATGTGGATTGATTCACATCCTAATGGGGTACATAGGAACACCCATACACTTTTCCTCGAGCCCAGCCCAACTTTCAATTTTGGTCCCTTGACCTAAATAACATCCCTCATGGAAACGTGGTCTAGTGAGGACTCCTTATGTCCTCATTCACATTGGGTTTATAGCTACAACACCAGATACTCCCTTCCCGGGATATTCTATTTCACTCCCCATCCTATCATATGATGTTAAATGGCACAAGTACATATGTGGTCAACACATAAAACTAAACTGCCGTCCTACCCTGAACAAGTTCAGGATGCCCCGTATTAGTCATGGGATGCACTAGATCCCTTTCCATATAGGATTTACCCTATCAGCGTTGGCCTCTGGCCAAGCCGTGCTTATGAACTATGTCTATCTTGAGTCTCATCCTTATGGGATATATAGTGATGCCCATACATTTCTCCTTGGACCCAACCCCTAGGGACATTGACCCTTCTGGACCCTTAGGCCCAAACCTAGTCCAGACAGTGTGACCCTTAAACTATGTGCATCGTCCTCACTATACAACGTTTAAACTACGCGTTTATCATCTATATTGGTATTAAGTAAAACTACAAGGCTTTATGGTCCTTGCCAGAGAGGTCATGTTCGGAAGTATGTATGATCATTGATTAGACAGATATGCCCACCTAAAGTGTTTCCCCCACTATGGTGTGATTTCAAGAGAGTTGGACTCATTCGAACAACCCATCACTCTAGACTCCACACTTTTCTTACCCTTTATTTAGACCATTGTCCTCTTTCACGTCTAAAAGAACCCCCTAACAATATTGATGCTTGGCCAATGGATTGCCTACTGTCTGGGGCCAACGTTATGAATGACTAATGGATAACATTTGAAGTCAGGATCCATGATTCTAATATGGTAAACAATCATCCCTCATTTTTTATCTCCATTTCGGGCTAATGCAATAAGGATACAGTGTTTCAAATGCAGTCAGTGGTTATCCTTCATTGCTACACCACCCCCAAAGTGTTCAGAATCTGGGGTATCGTGATTCACACTTTCCACTCCCTTGTGTTTGGGTTGATTCCAAACACCCCTTTCATTACCCCCCTCTTGCATTAGAGAACATTGGGAAGATGACACACTAATTGTTTTAAAGTCCTCATCCTCTAGTCGGGCCTCTCCCCTTTTTCCCGAAAATCTGGATTGGTTATTCAAACCCGATATGCCTGGAGTTGGTTTGCACTCTTATATTCGGATGGAATGTAATGGTTTTCATCCCTTTTTTATTGCCTCGTACCTGACCCATGTGAGCTTAGGTATTGGTTGCTGGATGTTCCATAAAAGTAATGGAAATGAAATAGACCAAAAACGAATAGCAGAACTCATGAATGCATCTAGCCTGAATTATCAAAACATGAAGGTGTGTTCAAAATTACATGCATCATAGTACCCAAGTTTTGACCCACCTCATAGACAGGTTGACTCCATCAGAAGAGCATTGTAGCTCTGCCACCCTCTGCCTTTTCGCGTCCAGGATTCGTTGTCACCTGTTTGGTTCCAGTTCATCCTCAGCAGCGATGGGGCGCATTTATTCAGCTGTGATCTAGGCCCGATCCTTGTCGGTTTGGAGGATTTTCATCTCCTCAGAGGCTTGAATAATTCTCTCTTCATCCTCCGCCAAATGGTCCTTTATCAGCGATATAATCTCCGACTGCGTGTTGAGGGAAGCAGAATATTCATTTGCTCAGATGTGAAGCTGCTGAATCTCGTTTTCTGCCTCCTAGAGCCTCTTGATGTTCACCTCTTTTCTTTGCTGCCATCCCACACCAAGGACACAGTCATACTCCTAGATCTTCTCCTCTATGAGATCTCAGACAAGCATCTGAGGATGCTAGGCATCCACTCCCCCAGTGCACAGTTCATGTAGTCACAAACAAAGTCTCTCCATCTGGTCTATCCACTTTTCTTGAGGGGTTTCATCGATAAAGCACTTGATCATCTTACATGACTGGTGGTAGGCTATCTTGTTGTCCTCTTAATCAGAGATCGTTTCATCCCAGTCTGCGAGGTTGGCATGGTAATACATTGGGAAGACCCTTGAGAAATTGTCAGAAGGGTCCGCATCTGGTGTCTGATCGAGTATGGTAGGACCCATGTTGTCTGATCGATCTTAATCATCAGATCCCCCTCAATAATCTCAGGCTCAGCCTTGCTAATGGTCCCACTAGTGATCGGGAGCGCTGAATCTTTTCTAATCAGAATACCCGCTTCTAGGACCACCGGCATTCACCTGGGAAAGGCGCCATCAGGAGTACGAAACAACCTCACCAAGGCACCCCACACCATTTGAAGAACTGTGCATACCAGGAAGTTCATTGATGTCAGTAAACCTAATCAATGGGTGGAAGGCTTGAATTCTTTTTAAAGGAGACTTACAGAAATCAAATTTTTCTCCCTCTCTTTGGTTGTTTCCATTGGGACCTCGAGGCACATCCCTCCATATATTGTAGGGAAGTCTAAAGACTCTGGGGGAACCCCCTCGGATGTCCTGGACCTGCTGGATGCAGTAATCTTTGTGGCCGCATGTGTAGATCTCTAAGGACCCACATTTTTATCTATTGATAAGTGAAAACCTGATCTGCGTATGATGCCCTCCTTCATAGTTTAAATATTAGTAAGGAGTAAAAAGTAACCTAGAATTAGATCCTAGAGAAGGGACTCAAGGTTTTACCTCGAGAGCCTCCGAAAACTCTTCAATCTCTGGATCTGAGTCACCAACTTCACCCTCCTCCAATGGGATCCCTCTATCGGCCTCCTCCTCCTAGGAGGACTCATCCGATTCTTCAAAAAAAGGGAATAACTCCCTCAATTCTATAGTTGATAGCTACGGAGGGGTCGTTTGATCCAACAACACCTTCACCCAGTCTGTCATCAGACGCGGGGCACCCTGAGAGTATATGAAGTCCCCTAAATCTTCTAGGTATTTCTCCACCTCCGCCTGGGATACTTCAATGCCGACCCTGACAGGGCCGATTCCTGGAAAATTCAACCCAAGATGATTCATCTGTAGCCACATCTTGGATGGACCGAGGAATTTCTTGTCAATATCACAGATTTCCGAGGCCTCTGGGAAGACAATATTTTTCGGCATGTCTATATGGTGCAGTTACTTCCCTGAAGCCTATGTGGATATTCTACGGAATCCTCTTGGTGGCCTCCCCTCCAGATAACACTACTCTTCTAGGACCTCGGAGTCCGTTGTCACTACTGGATCCACCGCCGCTGCCTCCCTCTCAACTGGTGCCAACCTCGCCGCCACAACAGCCCCACCACCGTGGGATTTCCTTGTCACCTTCCGGCCCTGGTCTCGAAATTGGGGAGGCACACCATCACTGGCCTTAACTATTGGATGCTTCAACATCTCCCCTGGGTAGGCAACCTCTCAGATTTTGGGGTACTCCTTCACCAACACGAAAACAACTGTGGGTGGAGGTAGCTCATTCCTCATCTTCTCATCTTTGCATGTGAAAATGAGCCACATCTACCTCATCACGCACTGTTGCTTCTCATAGATCACCCCTAAATAGAGCAGTTGGGTCAGTTGCTACTTTCATTGAAATTGCCTGGAGAATCGGTGCATGGGGTACAACTCACATAGGGGCTCGCGGTCCACCCATGCCACCGGGAGTCCACCTCGAAAGGCCAGGAGGTAGGACCGATGACGTTATATTCTCTAGAAATTATCGGTGAATACACCCATTGGAAACAATAACGGGTTAATGTTGAACTCCTCTACCTTCCGGACCCGGTTCAGTACCGCAGGAACGGTCAGCTTGGTCAGAAATCTCCCTATGGTATTCAGAATGGATGGGCGGAAGCTTGATATTGGAGAAGATATGGGGTTCGGATTTTCATAGATCCCCTTGACATGCACCACTATCCACCCATATAGGAGGTGAAATGGATCGTATATTCTCTATGTATTTTTCCCTCACTGATATTTCACAACATCTTGTACATCTTGGCAAGCATCGGGCTTTGGAGGTTGACCCTCCTTCCTGTCGCCAGCATGGACACCATGATAAATGTTCTTGGTCGCATTCCCATATTTTTATCTCTCACCTACAGGATCCAACCACAGATGAGTGCCGCAATGAATATAGCCTACCTGACTATCAGTTGTTGCTCGGTACTGACGCTGAATCCCCAGGTTTTCCACAAGCTGTCCTCCAAGAGCCGCCAGTACGTGCACTCCTTGCCCCGTTTGGCCCCCTTTGAGAATGTTTTAGGCCTCACAAAAAACTTCCTATCTTCTAGAGAGTTCAGGAACTGGTTAAACATCAATTTTAAGTGGACAACCCTCACCGACTGATTGTCGTCTCTCAGTACAAGGTTTATCAATGCCATTGCCATTGGTGTAATTTTCATTGGATCCTCCCATGCACCCATAATAGGGAGGAAATCTTCGTACATCGCCCCCAGTATAAGGACCCCTGAGATCTTATGCAGGTCCCATAAAATGATATCGACCTCTCCATGTTAAAAATGAAATGTATTGGTCCTTGAATCTGCACAATAACTCTCGAATCAATTACTTTGACTGATAGATATGGAATTGGCGGGACTAAGGTTCCTCATACATGCCAACTCTTCTCATCTCTTCCTTGAATTCCTCACATGAGGTGCCTACCAAGCAGGCCTAGGCCCATTCTTCTGTGAAGTTACCTCCCTAGCGCAGATCCCACTAATCGAACCACCCCATTCCCTGGTTCCTCAAGGCCACCTTCATGATAATATGATAGAGTGGGGGGAGATTTATCTGACTACAATTCCTTCCCATCAACATTGTTCGAGTGATTTTACATGCAGTCAGTGTTGATAGGCATGAAGTCCGTCGGGGCATGGCCGTCAGCTTCCTGGAACCACTGGTGTTGGAAACCTGTGCTCCTAAACCAATTAGTGGGCTCGTCCCTACTCACTTTAGAGATGAAGACGTCATCCATCAGTCCAAATCCATACAATGGAAGGCTCTTATATAGTGGATAGTTCTTTTGGATTTCCGACAGTAGCTCCACCAATGAATTTTGTTCAAAATGGCTCTGCAAAAACTCCCCTATAACTGAGATATCTGCTATCTCCACCCTCCGGGTAGCATCTACAAGGACCTCCTTGGCAGCCACTTGGTGAGCCATTCAGTTTTAATGTTTGGGAAATCTTTGGTTTTGGTTTGCAAATCACTTTCGTGGAGCTCGTTTATGGAGGTCATTTGCGAAGACTATTCACGGAACCCTACCCCAGCCTTCAGACACAATCCACAGAGTACACCATCGTGAAGTCAAAAAAAATGTTGTGTGACACGAAGAAGAAGGACCGATTCGCGGAAAGAAATCACAGAGTACGTGGAGTTTCATGAATTGAGAGCGCTAAAATCCAAAATCGCGGAGATGAGAAAAGAAAAATGGGAGGTCTTCCACCCCTATTTATAGGTGAGGACCCCTATTTCTTTGTGTCATATCCTACCAAGGCGAGATTCATGGCGCGCTCAGCCCGTACGTCACCCGTCCACTTCACGAGCCTCCTTCGTGAGTTAGCTTTGCGATTGGATGAGAAATTTTGAATAATGACCCTCATAATTTGACCCTCTGTTTCTCCTTGACTACCAGTCTAAGGGGGTATTTTTTGGTGCCAAAATTTGGGAAGAAAAAGAACAAATAGAGAGCCATAAGGGATGCCGCGCGAAGCCTGTTCATGGAGCCCTCGCAGCCCCACAATGGCACAAATCTTCCCCTCCATGAAGGTGTCATAGAGCAAGGAGGTGGGAGGATCTGTGAGCACCTTTGACGTTGGAAAACACATCGTAGAGAAAGGAGGCATGAGGCTTTGTGATCCTCTTTGACATTTGTGAACCCACAGCGGAGCAAGTAGGTAGTAGGCTCCGTGACCCCATTTTCCATTCATGAACTTGTTGCGAAGCATGGTGGCAGGAGTCTCCGCGAACCCATTTGAGGTTCATGAACCTACCGCAGAGCAAGGAGGCGGGAGCCTCCGTGATTAATACAAAGTCCCACATGTCCTCTCACCCAGCAAGCTCTGCTTCATGGCGCTCCTTTCCTATAAATACAAGGCTCCCCTCGAGCCCAAAGGATAAATCCTCCAACATTTCACCTTCTTAGCACTCATTTTGCGAAAAAAATTCTGCTCGGTAAACCAGGAGCTCCTCAAGGTACTTTAGTATCACAAAGTTCCTCTCCCTTGGTTTGAATTATACCCCACTTCAAATAGGGATGCCCTTCGTGGATCCCACGAGCCTCCGTGAAGAAAGGGGATCCCCAAGGGTACTCAGTTCTTCATGGAGCACTTATTCTTCTTGAGATACCCTCCATGCACATGTCAACCCCTTGTTAAGGCAGTTTCACTGTTCTTCCCAATGCGCATTGCTTCACAATGATATACTTTGTAGGGCACCCTTTCTTCATGAAGCACTGCTTTGCAATTTCCTTTACAATTCGCGAAGCCCCTTCCATATGTACCTATGCCCTACACCTAGGCTAGGACACTTCGGTTCATGAAGAATACCCCTTTGCAATGACCATCCACTACATGCAGCGCCAGATATTCATGAGGATTCTACCAATGAACTTCCTTTGCCCTGAAACTCCTTTTACCAAGTGACCCTCCACGTTTGCATGAAGTGATTTTATGATCCCTTTGGTGGTACTTCTTGTTGCATTGCTTCGCCTCATTCTTCATCGTACATGCATGCTAACGAATATTTCTTCTTTACATATCCACACTAACGTGGATCACTCCATAAAACCCCCTCACTAAAGAGTTGTTGATGCCTCCCTTTCCCCAAGGGTGGGTGGGTATCAGTTATGTACATCCTAGGGGTGCGGAGTGAACCCGCCTCGTCTGTGCTATGAGACTTTAAACTATCAAGCACAATAATCCTTAGATCATGATGTTAAACTGTGGTTTCAACCCATACAACATACGCGGGGTGCCCCATCTCAGACATTCTATATGACCACTAGTATCCACGAGAGTGAGATCATTCCTCACATGGAATGAGATCCTCTTTATCGGAGCGACATCTGTCCATGGGGAATGGGCAACCACCTTGGTTTAAGCCCCTAACCTTTCTTGTGGGAGGCAGCATCCCTGCTCCTCCTATATTCTTCCTGGCCAAAGACCAGAGAGGGGAATATTGGCACTGAACCCTCCTATATTCGATGTAGAATCCCTCCCCATTTGGGCTTTATCACCACCGGGCCTCTATCTTGGAGTAAGTCCCAATCTTCATCTCCCTAAGCTGCAGACCACACCTATTCCCATGTTTCCATTTTGGGATGCCTACTATGTGTCAACCCCATTCCACTCACCATGGAAGAACCTTCCATGACGTGATCATCAGGTCTTTACTACCTCTTTTTTCTCACACTGATCATGAATCATGTGTTCTTAGAGTAATAATTGACCATGACATCCTCTCAGGGCATCCTAAAGTGTAATCCCAAAAAACCTACCCAAACTATATGGACGTTGATCCTTTCCAAGGAAAGGTATATAAGAAGCCTCTATAAGGTTCATGCCCAAATACCATTGGTTCTAAACCCCCTTCACATTGGTTCCCACTCCACCTGAACTAAGTTGACTTTGATCCTTCCCAAGGAAAGGTCTGTAGGAAACTTTAATGAGGTTCAAGCCCACCAACTGGGTTGCCTAGAGTGTAATCCCAAAACACCATCTTGAACTATGTGGAGTTTGATCCTATCCAAGGTAAGGTACATAAGAAGACTCACTAAGGTTCAAGACCAATAACAATTTGTTTCAACCCCCCTTCATGTCAGTTCCCAACCCTTTCTGAACTATGTGGACATTGATCCTTGACAAGGCAAGGTATGTTGGAATCCTCCTTGAGGTTCATGCCCAATAACCAATGGTTCCGCCCCCCTTTCACATCAGTTCCCAACCATTCCTGAACTACATTGACTTTGATCCTTTCCAACGTAATGTACGTATGATGCCTCCCCGAGGTTCACGCCCATAAACCACTGGTTCCGACCCCCTCCACATCAGACTACCTTCGTCCTTCATGACGTTAAACTACATGCCCCCTTATCATCCTGGAGGATGTCAAATTGCATCCACCATCATGAACTACGTTGCATTTTATCCTTTCCTAGAAAGGTACGTAGGAGACCTCCCTGAGGTTCAGGACCAACAACCATTGGTCTCAACTACATCACGTCGGTCCACCCCCGTCCTGCATGGCATTAAATTGTACGCCCCTTTTTTCCCGCATGACACTAAACAATCCCCTATCCAGCGATAAGTCACTGTTCCCCCATCCAACGGTTAGCCATTGTGAACCCCATTCAGCGGTAAGCCCTTGTCAACCCAAACCTAGCGGTAAGACACTATCATCCCTTCTATTGGGACCCATATCGCTGGTCCATCCTAGCGATGTCAGACCAACCTTGGGGTTCTAACCATGCATAAGCCTCTGTATATCATCGGGTCACCGTCCTCTGTGCACACCCCGATCCTATACCCCATTTCGAATTACATGGACTTTGATTCCCTATCACGAGGATACGTAGGAGGTATCTTCTAGGCTCAAGCCCAACATCACCGTCTCCCTCGAGTCGACTTCATCACAGTCCCCATACACTTCACATAACCATTAATTATCTATCTTGATTCTTACCTAGGCCGCCACAGCCTGGTGGGATCATACCACCCCATTTCCCATTCCCTTTATCAACAATCAGTTAACTAACCGTGCATTATTCCTAATATCAGTGTGTCCTCCTGGGGTCACGCCCATCTAATCCACTCCAGTTAGTGTTCTGATCAGTTCGATCCATTTCATATAGATGTTAAACTCATGGAATACCATGTGTTAAACATGGGAAGCTATTTAAAACTTTAGATACGTTCCTATTACAAATAATTCCTCACTTTTTATGTGGGATGACATGGGATTCTGCGCCCCTGAGAAGCCCTATAATAAGGGAAAGAAACCCAGACGCGCTAGTGTAATAGCGTCCAGACACGCCAGTGATTTCCAACATGACTACTCCCCCAACCGAAGGTTGGTTCCCTAATTAGACCGCTTGGAATGTCCTGACATAAGTAGTGTAATTAACTTGCATCCATGAAGATATAGCATTGCGATGAGTTTCACGAACAATGTCCTAGTCTATAAGGGAGACCCGAAATAGGTAATGAGTTCTGAGGAGGAATCCATATAAGGAAGAAACGAAATCCCATCATCCCATTTTGATTAAGGAGCAAACATCCCAGAATAAGGAATGGATTCCGCCCACCATTGGAAAGTGGGAATGTGAGGCAACAGTCAGTGTGTCGTCGTCTTCCTCAAAACAGACGGATGCATGCACCCCGATGAAAGCATCATAAACATATATGAATCTATATAAATATATATATATATATATAATGAATATATTTGGTATTTAAATAATGAAAAACGTTATGGATATTATATAACCATAAGCTATATGCAAAGATCAAAAGTACCAAACCAAAATATACATGGAGAACGAAGCAGTTATCTCCTGACATAGTGATTTTGATTAAGAATGGTTAATAAATGGGTGATTAAATGTTATAAGTAAATAATACATGAAATTATGTATATATGTTTGAGGGTATTTAATATATGTATGATCAATTTATATTTATTTTATAGTTGGTCTAGATGCATACAACAAAAATGAGACATGAGGTATGAGATTTTTCCTTAATTTCCATTCTTTGAGGCATATTTCAATGTTATGCAACAATTTATTTTATATGGTGTCTATAATGCCCCTATTAAATTAAATATAGTGAATAATTTATAATTAATTTAATTATCTATTTCAGTTTTCATTATTTAATCACAGTGCATCTGAGTTGAATATTATAACCGGGAAAATAATTTCATAACTAATTTTTTTTCATTGGGTTATATTACTTTTGAATTTTAGTTGATATTATAAGATTATGTGTGTAATTAATTTTTATTATATTATTTTGTATATCCAATTGTTTTTTTGGATTTATACTTTATACATATAATAAATTCATTTTTTTAATTCTAACATCAACATTATGATCATTACAAGGGATTTCATCTCAATTTTTATAATTAATACACATTCTAGTGTAAAGAAGCTAATTTATTTTATATGTTTTATATACCAACCATTTTACATTTTATATCATGATTCCTTAATAGTTTATTTTATTTGAGGTTTCAATTTTAATTATTACCTCCAAGGGGATTTCTCATGAAAATAACCAAGTGGTAATGAATTTCATAACTCAAATTTTTTTTATTCGGTTATATTACTTATATAATATATTTGATATTATAAGATTATGTGTATAATTAAATTTTATTAATTTATGTTTTATTTAATATTATTTTATGCTAATTTATTTTTTAAGAAAATAATTAATTTTTTGATAATTTTACACTTCAACGTATTATGATATTTGTAATGGTTTAGTTAACAATATCATTTTACAATGACTTTATTCTTGAATTTCCATTGAATGAAATTATTTGATCATTTTCTAATAAACCTATATCATTTTTTATAGTCTATTTATTCATGAAGTTTTCATGTAATAGTTCCATATAACTGTCTTTCGTACATAAATTGACTGAGAATATTATATAATATGATTTAATTCTCCCTTTGGTCAAAAATCTATTTATTCCAAATTCATATTTTCTAAAAAAAAATAAAAAATGAAATACTATTATCATTTAAATAAATTTTTATAGAATTTTTTTAAAGAGAATCTTATTTTAAATTTTCAAGCAAGTTACTTTTAAATATTCATAGAAAAATGTGAAAGAATTGTTTTAAAGTAATCTCCATGAATGAAACTTTCCCTCCTTTATACCACTCATTTCATTGAAGCTTCAATTACAAGTTTAAAAGGATTATTTTTTATCAAAATTTTTTTCCCTGATATTTTGGATACTTATTGTTTTTTTAATTGATTTTATATGTTAACAGAATATTTTACACAATAATGTTTTTAATGATGTTTTGATGGTTTTTCTATTCATCAATGGAAATAACCTTTTTTAAATATACTTGATTGGATATATGTTGTAATAATACCATCCTTATTTTTCTTTGGATATTTTATGATGAGTTTGAATATATAATGTTTGAAAATTCCATTTCTTGATTAATTTTTTTTATTCATTAACATCCTCTTCAAATATTATCTTTCTTGGGATATTTTGCTATAAAATTTCCATAAATATTCACATTATTTATCATATATATGTGTATCTCTTAAAATGTATTTCATTTCTAAATATGGTGCTTTAATATGAATTTTATTGCATTGAAATTGGAAATATTGATATTCTATATTCTAATTATATATAAAAATGAATTGATACTCTAAGTTATTCATGATTATTATTGACAATTCCATATAAAGGGAACGTTTTGGACATGCTGTTATAGGTAGGGCCTAGTTAGAGAGAGCCCGTAAAGTCATCGATTGTCTCTTTAGGTAAATCAGTTGGATAAATTTATATAAATGTGCTTCGGGTGTATACCAACCAATATGTTTTAAACTATTTTTTGAAAGGTATTCATGTTATATTTATCATGATGCATAAGATCATGAAGTCCAAGAATTAATTATTTCCTTAATTATGAATTCAGTTATTATTATTATCCATGATATTTTAAACTGGATATTATTTTAGGATAAATTTCATACATAGTTAAATTGGATGTTCTTTTAGTTATTTACTTTTCCATATATAATATACCTTATATAATCAAGATATCCATGTTATTGATTAAAATCCATATGTGTTCATATATTTATCTTTCCATTTTTTATGCCTTATGGATTATTTTATATTTATTCATGAAAGATTCCTCTTTACATAACTCTTAAAAATAATTTTGTCTCATCGTTATTTTGTTTCCTTTCCCCGGGTTATAAAGAAATTTTTTTTTGAATGAGTTCAAGGATGTGAAATTTTATACTTTTACTATGTTTTAATTCATGGTTTCAAATGTAGGGAAATACTAATGTATGTATCAAGTTTGCAAGGACTAGTAAAATATTCAGTGCTTTGGAATGTGATCAATTGTATCTTATGCCAATTTTGTTATGTAATAACTTACTTTGGGCTACAAGGGTCAAGGTATTTATAGTTGGTACCTAGGGAAGATTAATTGAAATCTTGGGAACTAAATTTATGAAATCATAGATTATTAACTGTAATGCTATGAAAAAAATTGGGGATAAGTATAGAATTGCATCCAAGTGTTTAGGAAAGTAAGATATTATGTGATTATTCATAGTATATGTGGTTTTAGAATAGATATACAAAAGGATAATAACTCCATGAAAGGAATGTTAGACTTGACTCTTGCGTTTCCTAGTACATGATAACGAACCTTATTGTGCTCTTTGTTTGACACTAAAGGGGGATATGACTAAAAATATTTTACATTTTACTTAAAACCCATTATCAAGGATTTTTATTGTTGATTATAATGAATAGACTTGGTTAATTTTTTTTATGTTGATAAGTCTAAGTTAGATCATAAGTTTAATGTAATAAATACCTATTTTTTAGTTTTATGTGAAGGGTGTTTCAAATGATTAATGATATTTATATAGATATTTTATGAAAATAAAACCTATTTTTTTAGAATATAGAAAATTTATTATTGTGACAATTCCTTTACATTTTATTGAAAAAAGATTTCGGGTTTTTGCAACATTTAAGGATTTTCTTATGTTTTATGTTTTTGTAATAATGGGTCATTATGATTTGGAAGTGTTATAAGTAATATTGATGGAGATAATATTTTCACATATTTTATACTATAATTAAATTTTTATGAACCCACCATAGTGTTATTTAATAGGAAAATGTTACATATTTTGGTTTTTGTGTTATTTTGATCCTAAATGCAAAAATGGCCTAATTTTTAAATTTTAAAAATATTTTTATCATAGAAATATTTCGGTAATTTCTCACAAAATATATGTCCAAATTTTTTATTATAATTTTATTAACACTTATTTTTTTTCCTTCAACATTTTCTTCAGGGCCATGGTCTAATTCATGCATCTAGAGGACCAAAAAATCAATGAAATGGATGAATTTTCTGGGTGGACTGCGTAGAACCCACCTAAATAACAGAAACCCAATTCAGTCTACACACCTTAAAAATAGGTGATACACTTGGAGATTCGTGAGGACAAAATGGATCTTTCACACAATAAATTTAATAGGGTTTAGAATAGATTATGTGGTCCATTGAACGACATATTGTTGAAGTAACCTTCCTGGAACCTTCATCCAGAAAAATTCATTGACAATAAAAAATTCATAACACCTTCTAGGCGATTCCAGTGAAGTTGAAATTTGGAGGTAAAATGGAGGAGATATAATGGAACAACATTTATAAAGATACCTATTACAAATTAGGTCATTTAATGGAACATCCATGCAGAAATGTTCGGATTAAATGTTTTTTAGTGTGAATTCTTCACCGCTTCTCCATTAAAATATGTGTCCCTTCTCCCAGTTTATGATATATCCATTTTAGGGGGATAAAGTAGAGTTTTGTTTCTGTAATTTTTCTTCATATTTATAATATATATTAGGATATATTTCTTCTTATTCCTTTCATTTCTACTTTTCTTCCATCTTTTTTATTTTATGTGTTTCTCCCACCGTGCTTTTTTCTAACTCCGTTCTTGTGGAGAGATAACCCTCACTATTGTTCAAGGGTGTAAGTGGTGGTATTTTATTTTTATGTGATTTATTGATTTATCATATTTTGTTTAAAGTATTCAGTAGTGGTTAAACAATTGTGGTGAGCGGTCTCTCCACTTTCTCTACTATTATCTTCTTCCTCCTCTGTTAATAATTTCCCTTCTCATCGATATCTAATTCATTCAAACAATGGTGTTTCAATTGGGTATTGATCTGTAATAGATTAGTCCTATATATAGAGGTCTCAGTGTAAGGTAATAACATTCAAATACGAGGGTGTGTAATGATTGGTCTTGATCTCCACACTGAATAACGCATTGATAGATATTTTAAATAACAATGATAATTCCACCATAAAAACCAAAGAAAAATCATTTTCTTCAAGTAACATCATTGTGTCTTTTCATCCTTTTGGTTGGGTTTTATATTTTTTAAATTTTTATAAATTTATTTTATATTTATATTTTATGTATTTCAATTTCCCTTCCCCCCATTTATATTAGTATAGTATATTTATATTTGTCGTTTTATAATAGTGACAATAGAAAGATAGTGTGTGTAGGATGCCTCCTTGTGATTGACCCTAGGGTGTCCCACCATGGTGCTGTCTTAGGTCAATAATAATTTTATTGAATAGGGTAAAGTGGATAAAATCCCCAACATCAATTATATTAATATAGTTATGGAAAATGGACAACCCACTCGCTTGGTGAAAACCTATTGCATCTGGTAAGGCCGCAAGGTGTGAACCTATAATTGAAGGGCGATATGGGTGTTGTGTCTTGACCCATCCCCTGAGGCCTTTGCTATTACTACCCCAAGCCCACCTTCCATAGGCCAGGGGTTGACGACTAGCACCAGATATGCATATCCCCAATACATAAAGGCATTACCTAAAACTTGTACAAACACATAGTCTGAGAACACAACCAGATGTAACCATGAAGTAAAACTGTAGTAGTAAATGTGTGTACTGAAAGTAAAGGGGGTCGGAATAGAAGCCCATTTGAAAAGATACAACTAAAATAGAAAATAGAAAATAGATCCTGAGATCATCCACCAAGGATCCTACTTGAAGGGTAGGTAAAAATCATCTTCAAAACAATATATGTCAACCAGTCACCTCCATGTATTGCCTGGTCCTGGCTCCTATAGTCTCAGCCGAGCTGCTCGTCGTTTGCACAAGACACAACAAGGTGCGGGTGAATCCCATGTCGGGGTAAGTATAACAATACCTAGTCTAGACCCAAAGACCCTTGAAGGTCACTTAGAATTCCTGAAAAGGAAAAACCAAAAATCATGATCTCAATCACAAAGCAACAAGAAAAAGACTTAGCGCAAACCATTTATAACATAATTATTGAAGTAAAAATGATTAATCATAAAGCTAGATCATCATATTCTCTCCAGAGGCATTGCTTCGGATGCACACAGGATCTAACCCACCAAGGATCGATAGGTACTAACCACCACTGAACCACACAGGATCTGACCCACACAGGAATGGTATGCGCGGGCCCCCATAGGATCGCTGAGCGCTGAACCACACAAGATCCGACCCACACAGAATCGATATGCGCTAACCTACACAAGATCACAGAGCACTGACCCACATTGTATCTATCCTACATATGATTGGTGCTGACATACACAGGATTGCTAGGTGCTGACCCACACAAGACTGCTTGGTGCTGACCTGCATAGGATCACTACGTATTAACCTCTACAAGATCTACCTGCAATCTCCACCTCATAGTGACCCATTGGATTTCTTCCCAAAGCACACATTATTCAAGGAGAATACGCTCCGTATTCCATAATTTGTATTTCAACTAGAACAAAGGACCATAAAGAAGTAACCTGATGATCCTCCATGTCATAAGGGTTCGAACACAATATATGACACATCAATCGGACGCCCGATCGTTAAGTTATGGGCATTTTAGTCCGGAGGGCCCGATTGGATTCAAGTTCGATTCAACCCAGCCATACCCCAAATTTCTCCAAAACATATGTGGAGTATCTCAAAAGAACCATATCGTTATAAGGATTCCAGCATCGTAGACGGTTCGTCAAATATACATCTTGTTTTTGAAATACTGCCTTTTTAAGCATATCTAGGCTGAGAAGGGTCTGGGTCTGGGCCAACCCGACCGAACAGACCTATCCCGACCCATTTTGGAAAATCCTAACCTGGTTTGGGTTGACCCGACTGAATCTGAGTCTGACCTGGGACCGACCTCGCCCAACCTGAATCGACTGGTCCAACCCGAGTGGGATGGGCCATGGGCTGGGCTTGTTGGGTTGTAGACCACCGTGACCGCCTCAAGTGGGTGCGACCCACCGGGAAGTCCAACATGATAGCTGGCACAATCCTCCAGTCAGACGACTCGTGTGGAGGGGGGTAGAGGGGGCTTCCTCCCACTTCCCAAATGGATGAAAAGTCGTTCAAATTTTGAAACGGCAGCATCAGGTGGGGTCGCCTCCCTGCTTGCAGGACCCATGAGGTGCGAGACCCCTTTAACTCCAGCGTCACATCAATGTCGTGGCCTCCTTCCCATGGTGCAAGACGTCAAGCTACCATCCATCAACACGGTCTCTTGAGATCCAGAAGTTGCAATAAGATGGCGCGACTACCCTCCGCGGTGCACGAAGCCCCCCCCCCCCCCCCGCCACCACGATCAGCCGATGCCGGCAGCCACCGTCACCCGCCAGTACTGCCATGCCAGAGGCTCTTTTTTGAGACACCAGGTTATATCTGGTGGTCCATTTTCCATTCTGACCATTCCTACAAGACTCCTAGGTTGCTTCTGCCACTGCATGGCTCCTGAGTTCAAGTTTCCACCAAGTTGGAAATTCGTCCCTAGAGAATGAGACAAATACCGAAGAAGCAGAGGGTCTGGGCCTTGTTTTTTTGGACCACACTCTCCGTGTTAGCATTATAACAAGAGGAAGTAATTAATACATCACGTAAAAATAATGTTAAACCCTATTCAACACTCCTGCCATTCATAATACTTCAGGAACCCAGAAAAGAAAAAATTCTCATGAATTTAAATATAAATAGCCCCTACATGGGTTTCGGAGAAGACATCGCAGTTGTGGAAGAATAATCCTCATTTGATCTTAGATTGAGTCCTCCAATGATGTTGTTTGAGCCTCCATTCTTCATTGGTGGAAGATTTCACGGTACTTCACTAGAGGTTCCACACTTCCTTATAAAAAACCCAAGCCCAAGCCTCCTTTAAATAGACGGGATGGGTAATTAATGGAACGAGAGATTAATTAGGTTCATTAATGAATGAACCTCTTAATATAAATGGTGTGGTTACACACCGAAGAGTCTCACCATTAAATAGCTTGAAAACTTGGTGGTCCTTCCACTGATTCTCAACCGCTGGTAGAAAATAAAATAACAACTTTATGTTATATTATTAGTCTCTTAAAAGATGCAAAACTAAAATTTCCACCCGACCTACTATGGTCGAAGTTAATCCCCCCTTAAGCGAATCCCTGTGTTGTAGATTCAACGGTGCCCTAAAATTATTAATTCAAGCACCGGTTCAAAAGATATAAAATGACACCCGCACATTTAAAAAAAGTACCTTTAAAAAAGTTCAAAATTATTTTCCAGGCACACCAAGCCATAGAATTAGGCACCATAAATTTTCACAAACTTGTAATAAACAAAAATAAGTTTAAAAAAATTATCTGGAATTTTCAGGTCTTTACATTCTCCCTAACATTGGGATTTTCATCCCAAAAAGCTACAAAAAACTAGGGGAACAAATGGTGGTACATATCATGTATCTGAGTCTCACGCTCTCAGGTGATATCCTAGAGGTTCCCGTGATTCCAACGAACTCACACTAAAGGGATCAACCAACTACTAAGGATCCTCTCTTATCAATCCTCTATCTTATCTGGGAACTCCATAAACGTCACCCCATCGTTGATGTCCAGCTCGACCCTGTCGATAACATGCGATGGATCATGAACGTACCTCCACAACTGCGACACATGGAAACATTATGCACCCGATGCATATGTGGGGGAAGAGCTAGATGGTATGCCACCTTGCCTACTCTATTGAGGATCTATAAAGGATTGATGAACCTCGGAGATAGTTTGCCGCCTCGGCCAAACCTCTGTAATCCTCATCGGTGTGAGACCAGTAGGAAGGCATAGTCTCCCTCCTTGAAATCCAAGGGTCTCCATCTCTTGTCAGCATAAGAATTCTATCAACTCAGTGTGGTCTTCATCCTCTCCTAGATGATCTAAACCTTCTCTATGGTAGCTTGTACCAACTCTGGACCCATAAATGGTGACTCCCCTAGGTCTATCCAGCATAGTGGTGACCTGCAAGTCGCATGTACAGGGCCTCAAATAGAGCCATGCCAATGGGGGAGTGATAACTATTATAGTATGAGAACACCAATAGTGGTAGATGGTCCTCCCAAATACATCCAAAATAAAGGAAACAAGCACGAAGCATATCCTCGAGTGTCTAAATGGTCCGCTCAGTCTGACCATCTGTCTGATGATGGAAGGCGATGCTCAAATGTATTTGAGTCCTGAATGCCTCTTGTAATCCCTTCCATAATAGGGATTTAAAACTCGCACTGTGATTTGATACCATCATCGACGATACCCCATGAATTCATAAAATCTTCTGTACATAGAGATGTCCAAAGAACTCTAAAAATTCTTTCTCTCAGATGGGTAGTAAGTGGGCCGAATTGGTGTTTCGGTCAATGATCACCCAGATGAAATTGTGGCCCCTGGACATACATGGTTTCCCCATTACAATGTCCATGGATATACCATCCCACTTCCACAATGGTACCTCAAGTGGTTGTGCTAAGCCTGCTAGTACATGATGCTTGGCCTTCACATACTGACTTGTGAGGCATCGCGATACAAACTCCACCACTACTTTCAACATCCCTAGCCACCAGTACGAATGCCGGAGGTCATAGTACATCTTCACCACACCCGAATGTACCACTAAATGGGATTTATAGAACTCCATTAACTCCTCCTGCCATAGCGTCACTGGTACCATAATGAGTCCTTTAAAGAGAATGGTGTGATCCCCGAATTCATAAAATCTATCAGGAGCATGTCCTGAGGATATCTGACCACGTTGGGCCTCATATTCAATGTCCCCGAGCTGTGCCTCCCTGACTCGCTAATGGAGTGGAAGAGTAACTGTCATAGACTAGATGTATGCAAATCCATCACTATCCAAGAATGATAACTACAATGCGGCTAGATACTCTGTCGCCTTACTCTGCAACTGTAGATTAGACCTCCTGCTGAGTGTGTCTACTACTACATCCCCCTTCCCAGGTGTGTAGACTATATCAAAGTCTTAGTCTTGGAGGAACTCTATCCATCTTCGTTGTCTCAGGTTTATGTCTTTCTGTGAGAAGATATACCTGAGACTCTTGTGACCAGAGTAGATTATAAAATGTTCACCCATCAAGTAGTTCTACCACATATTTAGAGGAAAGACCCATACTGCTAAATCTATCTCATGGGTAGCATATGTCTTCTTGTGATTTCACAAATTCTATGAGCCATAGGCAATCACCGCTAATTTTTACATCAGGACACAACCTAATATGGTCCCTAATGTGTTGCAGTAAACTACATACCCAACACCCTCTTCTAGTATCCTCATGATAGGGGCACTTGCCAGTCTCTGCCTCTACTCCTAAATACTCTGCTGGAATCTCTTCATCCATACAAAGGGCTATCCATCCTTTGTCAAAACATAAAAGGGTCTCGCAACTCTGGAAAAGTTGGGAACAAATCTCTGGTAGTACCTAGCTTATCCCAGGAAACTCCGCACCTCGGTCATATTCCTGGGTGGCTCTCAAGAAAAAACTTCCTCTATCTTTGCCGGATCCACTGCAACTCTAGCCTCCGAGGTAACGTTCCCCAGGAAGTGGACTTCCAGATTCCAGAACTGGCACTTCGAGAGCTTTTTATAAAGATGGTGTCTCACAGTGTATCTAGGACTATATTTAGGTGCGTGGGGTGCTCCTCCTCCGAGGCTTAGTATATCAAGATGTCATCAATGAAGACAACCACAAAGTGAATGAGGTAAAGAAGGAAGATTCTATTATTGAGCCCCATGAACACTTCCAGAGCATTTGTCACGCTAAAAGGCATTTCTACGAACTCATAATGGACATATCGATATCTGAAAGTTGTTTTTGTTATATCCTCATCCCATACCATGTGCTGATGATAGCCTGATCTGAGTTCTATCTTCAAAAACCACTGAGATCCCTTCAGCTGGTCGAAGATACCATCAATCCTTAGTAGTTTATACTTTTTCTTCATGGTCTCTTACATCAGGCATTGATATTCTACACAAATCCTTATACTCCCATCATCCTTCGTGGTGAACAAAATCGGGGATTCCAATGGAGAAACACTGGGACTTATGAAACCCTTCCACTACAAGTCCTATAACTATACTTGCAACTCACGAAGCTCCATGGGAGCCATCTGATATGCTGGTGTAGATATCGGTGCCATCCCAGGGTACATGTCGAGGTAGATGTATACCTCTCTATGAAGAGGTAGTCCCTGAACATCATCGTGATATAATTTAGCATACTTGTCCACCACTACATGATAACTTGGACTCCACATGTCAACTGCTCCAAGGGTAATGCTAGCCAATTGATGAGTGATCAGCCGCACCGTCCTCCAAGTAAGTATGTCTTATGTTGCAAAGGTTCCCTTCTCACTGGTGAAGGACAATGGTCTCATCCACATGGAAACACAACATTTTTCACCTAAAATAGTCAATCTAATCATGGACTGTGGATAACCAGTCCATACCCAAGATTACATCATAAGGCCTCAATGCAACTACTACTAGTTCCAACCCACAGCTCTCACCTCTAAGAGTAGGCTCACACTGTCAGCACGAGTGAGTAATCATTGAATCCTCCCCCATTGGAGTCTCTATATGTATGGATCGAGCCAATAGCTCTATTGGAAACTCTAAGCTCCGAATGAGAGTCATGGAAATGATAGAGTGATTGGAACCTATGTCTACAAGTACTGCAGCTAGGGTGGAGTTGACACAGATCGTACGTCGAATCATCTCCAGGGCTCCATGGTCATAGGGATCAGCTGCCTAAATCTATGCTCGTCCCTATCCATCTACTACATGAGGTCGGGTGGACAACCTTGAGGAGGTGGCGGTATAGCCTCAAATCACTTCTCACCACCTACAACACGACCTTCTTACCTACCATGTACACTATCCTATAGACCTCTTAGATTGAATATATGACTCTGCCTTGGCAGTCCCTTGGCCGTCTTCTGATCATTGGTACGACGGGTCGGGCAGTCGCGAGCCATGTGGCCCTACCCGCTTCATGTGAATCACAATCTTTTCCTTTGTTGGTATGCTCTACCTTGTGATCTCCACACCTCTGACCCTACATCCTAGGGTCATCCTTCAGAAGGTTTGGCCTGCTTGGACATCTGTGTGATTTTCCTACTACCTTCTATAGATGACTCGAATACCTGTTGTTCAGTGGTGGCTCTCACCGTGGGTTACTGTTCAACTAAGAATATCTCCACTAATTATTCTTTCTCGATCACTCCACCTTGCGTCACGATATTTAGAGAAATCATCGATGCTCTGATTTCCCACTAGAGACCCTGGTTAACGTTTTGGCCCCTAAATAAAGGGTCTTGTACCATGTTAGCTGAGTAGCACAATAGGTGAGTGAATCTCACTGAGTACAGGGCTACTGTCATGTTTCCTAGAAGTAATCATAGTAGCTCCTGAATACACACAGAGCACAGTGTCGCGGGAATGAACTCTGCCCTGAAGAGGCTCTCGAAGTATGTCTAGATGAGGGTTTCCTTATCGTTTAACTAGAGAATCAGGCTCGACCATCTACCTATTGTGCCCTAGAAGAGGCTAGTAGCTAGGATCACAATCTCATCTGTTGGTGGCCCAACTAGGTGAAAAACATGTGCCACATCCTCCAGCCAGTCCTCAGCTTCCTGGGGATATGTCTCACCTCAAAACCTCAAAGTCCACTCTTATTGGCACTTGTGCAATGCACTTAGTCGGTGTGCACCATCCCCTAGTGGGGATGGTGGCAACTTCTTCCCAGCAGGTGGTGGTGGTGTTGGTGCACCACCTGAAGGTACCATCATCGTAAGAGGACCCTGCACTGAAGCCTCATCGCTCAGTGGGCCGTTGTCATGAACTCTCTCTGGATTCCTGGAAAGCTGTCTATATAGAGGCATCCTGAAAAGAAACAAGTGTTCCACAATCAATAAGTTATACCTGGTGACCTAAATCCAAAGAGATAAAAAGTAAAAAATTTACAAAACACAGACAATCAGTGTTTTGGTGCACTGAATCAAAAATCCGAATTCAGGGTCCTAGGGTGTGGATGTGTCGGCTGCCGCATTAAAACTAGACACCCCAAACTGAAAACCACACTCAAAACACTTAACACTATTGATCCATCAGAAAGATTGGAGTCTTAGTTATTCAGTAGAAGCGACTCCTCTGGTACCACTTTGTCACAACCCTTCCCTCGTGGCCCGTTCCGTGACTAACCTAAGCCCACCTTCTATAAGACAAGGGTTGGCGACAAGAACTGGAAAGGTGTATCCCTAAAATGGGAAGGCATTACCTCAGACCTTTAAAAACACACAGTCTAATAACACAACAAGATGAAAGAACAAAGTAAAATGTAGTAGTAAAGTTGTGTACTGAAAGTAAAGGGGGCCGTAATACAAGACCAACTGAAAAGATACAACTATAAAAGAAAATAGAAAACAACTCATGAGATCATCCACTAAGGATCTTAAATGATGGGTAGGCACATCTCGTCTCCACATATCTCCACGTCAACTAGTCTCCTTAGTGTACTGACTGGTCTTGGATCCTAGAGTCTCAGCCGAGATGATCATCATCTTCACAAGACACTTCATGGTGTGGGCAAAGCCCATGCATGGGTGAGTATAACAATACCCAGTAGGGACCCCAAGACCCCGGAAGGTCTCTCAAAATTCCATGAAAAAAAACCAAAAAGCATGATCTCAATCACAAATCACAAAGAAAAATAATCCACTCAAATTTGGTATAAATTAAGTATAGAAGTACAGATGATTATTCGTAAAGAAAGATCATAATATTCTGTCAGGAGGCACTGATTCTGACCCACCGAGGATCCAACCCACCTAGGATCGATAGGTACTAACCCCCATTGACCCTCACAGGATCTGACCCACACAGTATCAGTATGCTCTGACCCACAAAAGATCTTTGTGCAATAAACCACATAGGATTTGACTCACACAGGATCGCTGGGGCTGACCCACACTAGATCTCTAACTGCTAACCCACACAGGATCGCTCGAGGATGACCCACATAGGATATATAGGCACTATCCTTTGCAACATTTTCCTCCAATATCCAACTCACAGCCCTCCACTGGATTCCCACACAAAGCACACTTGATTTCAGGAGAATCCAATACTCAAGAAATTGGTCATATTTAAACTAGAATGTAGTCCCACAAAGAACAAACTGATGATCTGCTTTGTCATAAGGGTTCCAATGCAACATTCGATGCGTCAACCAGATGATTGGTCTGTAAGTTATGGGCATTTTAGTGCCGAGGGACCGGTTGGATTCAGGTTCGATCGAAACTGGCCATACTTCAACTTTCTCAAAAACTCAGGTTGAGTATCTCAAAAGAATCGTCTCATTAAAAGGATTCCAACTCCATAGACAGTTCGTCCAACAGATGATAGGGTTGTGAAATACGCCCCTTTTAAGCTTATCTGGGCAGAGAAGGGTCCGTGTCCTGGCCAATCTGAGCGGACCGACCAGACCTGACCGGTTCTGGCCTGACCCAACCCAGCGTGACCTGAACTCGCTGGGCTGGTCCGAGTGTGTTGGGCCACGATCTTGTCCCTATGGGCCACAGACTGGACCGACCCGCCTTAGCTGGGCACAGATCGCTGGGCAGTCCAGCTTGATGGCTGGCACGGTTCACCTGCCGGGCAACCCGCGCCGGTGGGTGGTTTCTCCCCCATCTTCAATGGCTGGAAATCCATTCAACTTTCCAAATGGTGGTGAGACGTGGAACCTCCTGCCTAACTGTGGGACCTAAGATACATGGGTCCCTTTCACCTCTATCATGGCATTGAAGTCCGCACCTCCTCCCCGTGGTGTGTGACGATGCGCCGTCTTCCGCCATCGCAGTCAACCGAGAGTCGGCCGCCCTACTGCCATCGCGATTCACCTCCATGGCGCACGATATTACTCCACTGACAACCACTATGGTCAGCCGATGTCTGATGCCGTCATCGCCCGCCAGTACCGGTTGCCGGCATCACTCTACTAGTGTTGTGCTGACAGATATTTTTCTGGCCACCAAGTGAGCTCTAATGGTCTGATTTCCCTTTTGAACATGGCTATGGGCCTTTCGGGTTGCTTCTGTCACTATGTAGAACCTAGATTCAAGTTTCCGCCAAGTTGTAAATTCATCACTATAGAACGAGATAAATACCAAAGCATTGGAGGGTCCGGGCCGTGTTCATTTGGCCTGCACCCTCCGCGTTAGCATTATACCAAGTGGGAGTAATTAATACTTCATGTAAAATTAATGTTTAAACCCAATCAACAATCCTGAAAATTTTCATGCTTCAAGAACGTGGAAAAGATACAATTATCATGAATTTATATATAAAGATCCCATACCTCGGATTTGGAGAAGATGTCAGGGTTATGGAAGAAGAATCCTCATTTTATCCCAGACCGATTCCTCCAACGACATCATTCGAGCCTCCGTTCTTCATTGGTGGAAGATGTCTCAATACTTCACTTTAGGTTCCTCACTTCTATTTCAAAAACCCAAGCCCTAGCCTCATTTAAATAGAGGGGGTGGGTGATTAAAGCAACGAGAGATTAATGAGGTTCATTAATGAATGAACCTCTTAATCTCAATGGTGTGGTTAAAAACCGAAGAGTCAATCCATTAAATGTCTTGAAAACATAGCAGTCCCTCCAATGCTACTCAACCGTTGGTAGAAAATAAAATAAAAAATTTATGTTATTTAATCATTCATTTGAAAGATGCAAAACTATATTTTTCACCCAACCTACTGAGGTCGAAGTTAAGAATCCTTTAATCAAATATCGGCGCTACGGATTCAATGGTGCCCTCATATTTTTAATCATAGCACTAGTTCAAAAGATAGAAACTTACACCCGTGAATTTACTAAATGTACCTTAAATTTTTTAAAAAATTCCAGTCCTGGAACACCGGGCCCCAGAATCAAGCGCCATCAATTTTTGAAAACATGTAATAGTTTTAATTAATTTTAAAAAATATATATGTATTTTTTGGGTCTTTACATGTTATTCCTACTACTAGCCTTTGGGTTGTACTGATTAGTATGCCATTTTTTTACTTAAACCATTTAATTGTTAAATATTATATTTATTTTGTGAGACAAATTTTGAGATCAAATCATGAAAATTTTAATATATTTAATGATATTTCAAGAAAAATTTTATTAGTTCATGTATATATAACCATTAGGTTTAACATAATGGATTATTTAGGAATAATTAAATTAAATTATTATTGATGAAATTTAAATGTTATGAGATCTCCTTTTGGGTGAAAACATTATATAATGTTGATAATATTTAGGTTAATTGGAATGTAGGGTAATTTATTTGTGGGGTAATCCATGTTGAACCTTCGGTGGAAATTTTAATGTAAAATTTTTTATTTCATTATATGAAGGTTGGTACAATTTTTTTATTTTAACTTATGCTAACCATATCAATTTTGGTTAATATTTAATGATAGGTGGAATAAATAATTATACTTTTAGGGATTTTATTATCTATTAATAATGAATTATAATTATTTAGGAATAAAAAATTCATTTTTAGATATTCAATTCTGGGAGTAAGAGATGAATTCGAAGTTGATAAAAGTAAAACAAATTAATTAAATTGTTCTTATTAAATGGAAAGATACCAAGTATATTTAATTATATTTGTAATGAGTAAAATAATTCCTCAAACTAATGAAAAAGATCTTGAAACAAAAATGTAATACTATTACCTTCATATCAGATGAATCAATAGTCATTTTAACTCATCAAAGATTTATGTTTTTTTATGTTTAGTTTCTCTTGATCGTTAACATTATTATGATTAATGACCTCCATTACTCTCCATAATTATTTATTCTTTTCATCCATTTTCATAGTTTCACATCCCATAAATGTTCTCATTCTTAGAAACCTAGTTATGTGTTAATATAGTTGAAATTTGTATTAAAATTTTCATATTATAATAGGACATCTTATTAACCATTTTTATGATGTTGTTCTTAAATAAAGGAATTTTAAATGGAAACCGCTTTATTACCAATCACAATTCCATTTGCGAGGAAACAGTATATTAATGGAGGGAATAATGTAACACGTTAGAATTATAAAGTAAGAAGATTGTTTTTGATAAAATATATGGAATGAAACTCCAAGATTAAATGAGCCACGAAATTTATTTCATTAAATTTAATCACTTTAACAACATGTGGTATATGTAACCCCAAGTCTAAATAAACCATAATACAGTATATCGTTATAACCTAGGTAAAATATGGGGGGTATGAAAAAGAATAATTAAATTATGAAAATTATATGGTTTACCTATGTAAAAAATTAATTCATTGGTTATCTATTCATTATAAATAAAATATGAATAATTTTAATGAAAAAGAAATGTTTTCTTTGAAAAACTGTATTTTTTAAATGACATTTTTTTCGCACTTTGTGAACAAACATTAAAATAAATTTTAATTAAATTTATAAAAATATATATATAATGTTTTAATTTATTTTTTGAAATCTTCACCTCAAAAATTATCTAAGATTAAATTTTTTATAATTTTCTGAAATGAATAAATTTTCTATGAGTAGCAAAAAATACAGGTTTTTATTGAAAAATATATTTTTCATTTAATGACTATAATGATTCCATTTTGTTTTTTAAATTATTTTAAATGAATAATTAGTTCAATTATATTATAAAAAATAAAAATGAGTTCAAATTAATAAATTTCATATTGAATTCGTATGTTAAAACATTATATACTTATGCAAATTTTCTCTTTAGAAAATTTATTTTTTGACACATTTTTTAGTTTAATTTAAAATTAAATTATTCAAATTTTTTGAGTTGAATTCAGTAAAATGGATTCAATATTTTTAATCATAATAGTAAATATTATCTAAAAAGTTTAACTTTATTTTTTACCATAATGTATAATGAAAATAGTAAAAATTAATTTACATGGTTAAGGTGAAATTTTGTTTACCACAAAGTTAAAATATTAAGATACTAGTTAAAAATGATAAAAAAATGTCCAAATTAAATTTTATGGCCTTATTTTAGAATTATTATTTATAATTATCAATAATATCCAATTTTGAGTATTTTTTTCATGTGAAAAATGTAGGTACACTTTATTCATTTCCAAAATTCCATGTGTGTCCTCTCCCCCACTTATAAAAGGCCACCCCTCTCCTCTCCTCTTCACACCTAAAAAACCCATTTATTCATAATATATGTAAAAAATACATTAATAAATCCACTAAAAACATCTAAAATACCTTTTTTTCGTAAATACTACATAGGGATGCTTTTTATTCAATCCTAGTGAAAAAGAAGATGTAACATTCTAAAACAAGCATTTTTTGTTTTATTTTAATTCCACCTCCCTAAATTATTATTCAAACATTATAATATAATAAAAATAGTATCACCCATACACTGATTTTTTATTTTAATGGAATGACATAAATCAATATCCTCTTCTATCAAATGGGAAATGAAACATTTGATCATGTGTATGATGAACAACTACCTCACGAACCGATGCAATTCATTTTCCTTCAATACCTTTCAAGGTTAGATATATGATTGACATGAAATATTTATTTAATATATATGATATTTATATACTTATTGTATTATGACATCAAAAATTCATTCTCACTAATTTTACAGTGTAAGTGGACTCCCTTGAGGTTTTTCTAAAATTCTAATTCAGTGGAGTTAGCAGTAGAAAGAAAGAGAAGAATGTGAAAAATCTCCACCTAAGTCTAGCTATTAGTATATATATGAAGAGAGGATTAAGTTTCACCACAATGTATTATTATATTTTGGAATATCCTTGTAACACCTTGAGTTATTTGGATTTTTTTGAATTAATTTAATCTTTTTCAATATTTTTCATTTCAGACAACATTGAATACAACTTATGTTATATGAATGCATTGAGTTTCTCTTGTGTTCCACAAAACAAAAAAGTTAATCTTTCTCTAAAAAAACACTTAAATTAGCTTATGATACATGAAACACTATATCTATCTTGTTTTATACACAATGTTGAGTTCCTTCTATAGCTTAATTTACATAGAAGGTTGAGTTTTTAAAAAAACTCAATATACTATTAATATTATTGTTAAAATATTATTATAGATACCACCTATACATTAAAACTGAATTTATGAATAATATCAATTAAAATTTTAAAATATTATTCACAAATGGGTATAAAATTAATCCATTGGTTATCAATTAATTTAAGTCATTGTAAGAACTAATTGTAAATAATGAAATTACTTTTCTAAGAGAATTTTTTCTATGTATAAGCACAATTTCCACTCAAAAAATTAAACAACAAAATTTGGAATAATTTTTTAAATAAAATTTTTATATTATATATTCAATATATATTTCTTATATTCATCTAATAGATATTATAGTTATTATATAAGAATAAATTTAATTTTATGAATAAAATATGTAGTTTTTAAAAGGTAATTTTACTGACTTTTAAAGGTGAATAAATTTAAAATATAGTTTTGACTCATTAATAATTTTTATTTTAAAAAAATAAACCTCAATTATATAATTTTAATATCAAAATTAACTTTGGGTGAATTTTTGGTATATTTAGAAGAAGTTTCATTTTTTGACTAATAGAAAAAATACTGATTTTTAATCCAAAATTTTTTTTTCATTCAATCTATTTATAAAGTTAAATTATTTTTTAAATTAATTTTGAATTATAATATGATCAAGAAAAATTACTTAATCCAATTTAAGTTATTGTGACAAATTTCACAATGTAATTGGACATAAAAACATCTCAAACATTGGAATTATTTACATTAAAACCACGATTTATCATCACTTTTAAGGGATTAAATTTAAATTAATCTATACTACTTCTACGATTATAATTTAGAAAAATATATTTAATATTTATAGTAAAAAAATTAATATTTTTAGTAATTTAAACATAGTTTTTTTTACCAAGAATACAAGTGAATGTTTTTTAAATTAATCACAATTATTAGAAGAAATATTAGGTTAACAAAAGATTAAATAATAATCTTAAGGTTCCAAAATACCTATAAATTTTTACAAACTCCATTTTAGGTCCATATTTCGACCATATACTGAATTTAATTTAATTTTTACCAATATTGGATCCAAATGAAATGTAAAAAACATGGGTTGAATTCACTTTTCCAAAACATACAAGAATACCACTCCTCATCCACTATAAAGAGGCACTCATCCATCCTCCATTTAAACTTCTCATTCCATTTTGGTTTGGAAAAACCATGAAAAAGAATACTACAAAAATACATTCCTTAATATTATAATCCTCCTTTTTTTCTATAAATCCATCCAAGGATGCTGTTTTTTGCAAACCAAGAGGATTTACCCAAAGAATAAGTTTCATCCTTTCTCAAACTTTATTGTTTTATTTTCATTATACACCCATTAAAATAATCTTTTTCCATTACTATATAATAACCTCACTATCAAAAATATAATTATATATTGTTATTATTATTTATTTACCTAAAATTACTAACAATTTTATATAATGGGGGATGAACTTATCATTCTTGTGTACAACGAACTACCCCTCACAAAACTATGTTCTTCATTTTTCATTAACACCTCTCATGGTTAAGAATTATGATGGAAAATATATTTTTCTAGGATATTTATTATATTTTTTATTTATTTATGATACTATAATTATTATATAAAACATAAATTCATGCATTCCATTTTATGTAAACATGATAACTTCATTTGTGGATTTGTGGACTACCGCCTTCTCTAAGTAATGTGATTCGTTCACAGTTTACATGAAATGTATTAAGGATGGGTTTAATAAACTTATATGATATATATAACATAATAATTCAAATATAATGATATTATATATATATATATTATTTACGTTCTTTCTCTCAATAAGATAATAAAATGGAAACAACATTTGTACATACGTACGGTCTACCGTCTCCATATACAGTGTATTCCATGTCATATTTAAATATTTTATATGTTTTTATAAATATTTATATACTGAATATATATTATATTAATATTATTTTTTACATTGTGCAAATAATTAATTCACTATTTATGTAAGAGGATGAAAAATTATAAGTCAAAACATGTTTGAAAAACAAACCGAAAATTAGTCGAAGCGTAACATTAACGTGGAAAAGTTAATAAAAAGGTCAAATAATTTAAAAATAAAATAATATATGGTATTATAAATAAGAATATCTATGTTAAATATATGTGTATTAAGCATATATTTATCATACATGAGTTTTTATGAGTACAACTAGGATAGAGAGAAAAGGTGTTTGTTTTCTCATCTCACTTTTATTTTCCACTAGACACATTACATGTTCACATCATATTTATTATATAAGGTGGGTATACGGACCATGGATGTATTATATGATTATTATACTAAATTTAATTTTAATTTACATATCCATTTTAAGAACATTATTTCATGGGGTTTATGTTTCAAAAGTTACCAAATCGATAAAGTAATTTTGTCTCAGTTTTCCTTCTTTGAGACACATGCCATGTTATGAATCCATATTTTTCTATGAGGTGTATAAACTACCCTTTGGAATGTTATATAATGAATCTCAATATTTCCATCATATTTTACTCTTCATGTAATTTCAATTTCTTACATTGGTAGTATGATTCAATGTTATCAAGTGGAAAGAGTTTATTGAAACAATTTTATCGTTTATCTGGATTGTTTATGATTATGCTTTAACCGATGAGTCATTATGATCCATCATTCAAGAACACTCATGATTTTTTTTATATTGTGGCAATCAATTATATATTAAATAATTACTATAATTTTTCTACTATTTTTTACTTAATATATTTATGAAATTGTTTTTAATTAGATCTGATTTTATCTGTCTATTCTGTCAGAAATTTGTGTTCCATCAAAACCATGTATTCCAAAAAAAATTAAAAGAATGTTATAACATTATCCTATTATATTTTCAAGAAAATTCATCCCATGATTTAACTTATAAAATGTTTGTAAAAGTATTATTCTAGTCATTTCTAGAAAGAGTCCATGTTCTAAAATTATCTGATGAAAAATAAATATTTAACATGCATAGATTTATTCATGATCATGGCCAATAATAAATTTAATATTACATTATAGCTTTAAATTATTACTTTTTAGAAAAAAATATATAATAATATGGTAGAAATTTAATTTTTTAAAGTGATTTTCAATGAATAAGTTTTTCAAAAAAGCTGTTTCATGATTAAAAATCATTTTAAATGATTTTAAAATATGTTTTATATTTTTTTCAAAAGGTTATTTGAAAATAAAAGGATGTAAATGATTTAAAATATTATTTTATAATTTATAAATGTATTCTTAGTGAAAATTTTCTTAATTTTTTTTCAATCATTCTTTATATGTTTTAGAGTAACTTAAAAGAAATGGTCCTGAAAATGTTTTCTTGCTTTATTTAAAACATACCAAAGAAAATGGTTTTAAAAAGTTTTTAATGTTTTTTTTATGTTTTCAAGTAAAAAAGGCATTAAAAATATTCCAAATATTCATTAATATGTTTTTAAGGATTTTTTTCAACTTTTCATTAATATTCCTTTATATGTTTTTGAGAAAAATGGTTTTAAAAAGGAATTCAAGATTAATTTATATTTTATGTTATAAAAAGGATTAAAAAATGTTATGAATACTTTTTTATGTGTTTTCAGGTTGATTTTTAATGAATATGGTTTTCAAAATGCATTATTTTGTAAAAAATATTTTCAAAGAATATAGGAGATTTTCCACAAGAAATGGTTTTAATGGATCTTTCCAAATTATTTTCCTTATAATATTACACCCATTAGTGTTACTCATGAATTTATATGAAATGACATAATGGTTCCATTCAAATTATTTATCTAAATGGTTTATGTTATGGGGGAATTATTTTTGTGAAACATGTTTTGATTTCATAGGTTATATGTTTATGAAACCTATTTCCATTTCATGGGTTATATGGTAATTAAACTTACTTATTTTAAAGTGTTATACTTTGATGATGTTATTAAGAAACCTATCTCTTTTTTCACAGGTTATGATATGATTACATGTTTATGGTACCCATTTCATTTCATGGGTTATGATATGATTTTTATATTCTCGTTACGCACGTATGTATGATTTTATTTTGAGATAGGTGTGACTTATATCTACCTCTAATTAATTTAGTAAAAATTTATAGCTTATGAGATAGAGTTGGCTGGAATGGGGAGTGAAAATAGTTCAATAATAGACTTTTTCTACTAAGATGGTCTTAGGAATGAACATTGACTACTAAGAAGGTCATGGGAGTGAACCATGACTACCAGGACGGTATGGGTAGTAAACCCATACTACTAATATGTCATTGTATGTGATTCCTTGACAACTTTGGATATCATTTTATATGAAAATTTTTATACCAAAGATCCATTTCTTATTCATATTTTATGCTTTAATGGATTATGATCTTGATTCCATTATGATTAATGTCTTCTGAACTGTTAGAATTTATTCAATGACTTGTGTATATGATCTTTGATATACAAGGTATGATCCTAAATTGTTATTATATTGTTCTTAAAATGTTATTCTCATTTTACTCATATGTATCTCTTTTTTATACCCTTATTCAGTATCTCAAAACAACACTATGTTATGTTTCCTTTACTAAGGTTTTAATGAAAGGGTTTAAGTAGAAAAACAAAAGGGTATGTTCTTAGTGGTAAACATTGAATATCTTTCACCATGTTAGAATGTTTTGTTCCATGTTTCTAAAGACGCTAAACTATTACGGTCCTCCAGAATTTATTTTTTGTTAGGTGATGAATATTCCTCTAAATAATGTAATATCCATGTATGTTAATCCATGGTCTTTATAGTATTTATAAAATGAATGGTTTAGAAAAATTAGAGGTTAAGATGTTTGGTTAAAATATTTTTAGTTACTATGTGATATTCATTTTAGTAAAACCTCTATTTTCAAACCACTCATATTATGAAAAATCAATAAGTTAGAAATCTAATTTTTCAAATCCTGTGAATTTAAATGACCTCTATGAATATAGAATCATAGTGACTATAGTTGTACAAATTCTAAAAATCGAATTTCATTATTTTTTCTTAAGTATGAAAAACAATTTTTAAGGATGAAATTCTATGGGGGGGGGGGGTGGTATAATGTAACATCCTAGTATTTTTAGATAATTCATTTTTACGAATGTTTTATTTATTTAAATTATGGAATAAATCAAATTTCATTATTTTTATTTTTTTTATAAATAAGTATTTCAAATTACAAGTATATATTCAGATGGAAAAATAATAATTAAAATATTTAAAACAATTTAAGAAATAATAAATATTAATTAATGGTCAATATAGCCTTGTAAAAATAAAGTGAGAAATGTAATAGGATTTAAAAAATATATACATCTTGGAACATGAATTTAAATAAATAATTATAGAAGTATCATGAACATTTATATATATATAATTATAGAAAAATAATATGTGTACAAAATATCATAAATAATATAATAACTTTTCGAATATGAAGGTTAACATGATAATATATACAACAACCAAAAATGGATTATATTATTTATAGATAATAAAATCATTGTAATTTCATAGGTTACAATAATAAAGTAATATATTAATTTATCAAAATAAATTCAAATTTTAATTTCAAGACATAATATTAACCAAATAATTATGTTTGATTTATTTTATGTATACATATTTACCTTTATATATATCAGTCATTGTAAACAAAAAAAGAGAAATTAAATTAATAAATAAATAATAAAATGAAAATGAAAAAAAATAATTTTTTGGGAGATAAGTAATTTTCCTCCATGATCCCCCAACAATCCCTATCAAACTGACTATATCCGACATCTTGATGTTGACCACCAGCCTCTCCAATGACCAATGAACTTTCCAACACTGGTGATTCTCTTTCACACCACATGAATCCCTTGATTGTACCCAGCTTCTTCTGCAAGCCACACCAGGCGGGATGAGTTTTCTTCATCACTTCCGTCCTCCATAAGGAATCAATAGTTTGGATAAGATATATGAAATGTCATATTCCACTATCATTCCCATAGGAATAGAATTTCACCACACATAAATCTTCACAACAGTGAGAACACTGTTTGGGATTTATCATTTTCTCTTAGATTCTCCTGGAATATAAGTACATACATGTATATAGGTTTCTTATTGCACATAGAGAATCCCTTTTTAGAAAAAAAATCCCAAGAAGAAACCCTTCTTCTTTCTTATCTCTTACATATTGATTAAATAATTGTTCTATGATTTTTAATTTCATGATAATACTCACGTAAGGGAATATTTTATTTTTGTTTTCAAATTACAATAATTTTTTTGTCTTCTAATTACAAAATAAATGATTCCTTTTAACTATATTTTATGTTCAAAGAATTTCATTATTTAAAACTATTATTAATGAACTATTTTAAAATTTAGGATCCTACTCTTCATGTATATGTTCATATATAGAAGTGTATTTATCGAAATCATTTTTAAATATTATGATTAATAATATATGTGTTTTAAATTAATATAAGGATAATTTTTAAAAAAATATTAAATAAACCATTTATTCAAATTCCATGTTTTATATATACATCATTACGATTTTTTTATTTTTAATTCAACATTTATATATATATGTATGTAGTTTTTATTATTTTTCTTAACATATATATTTAATTATTTTCTTCATACAAAGTGATTATTTAATTCAAAATCATGTATGTGTTTTTATGGGTGTATTATATATATGATTTGTTCAATTTTCAGCCTCATTTTATTTTAGGACTACTACTTTTAAGTTGAGAATTATGTATATATATATTTTTACATATTCATGTTTATGATCTCCAAAACATACATGCATGTACTTCAATATATAGAAGTGTTTTCAATTTATATTTCTGTATGGTGTTTCATACTAATGATTTATGTGTATAAATATATAAATACTTATTTATATGTACAAATTTGGTTATTATTGTATGATTGTAAGGAATAGGGAATTCATTAAAAATCAGGAATCTTATTCAATTTGATATTTCCATGTTGAGCATGGATCAAATGTTTATTTAAAAGAAATTTTTATTTTATAATAATTATATGTGTAATATAATTTTTTCATTCAAAATTATATGTAAAGGGTATTTCTAAATTTTATTATAATTGTTCATGAAATTGAATATATATATATATTGTAAATAGAATTATTTTATAAAAATAGTAATTTTACAATTACTATCATGTTCATGAATATTTTTGGATCTTATATTTTTTTGGGGAAAAGAGTAATCTAAAAGTTTTATGAATGGTATAGTTGGGTGTGTTTACACACACACACACACACACACACACACATATATATATATATATGCACCATTAGTTGTCATTGCAATATTCAGAATATGTAATATTTCATATTCATTACAATTAACCGTAGATTCATGTTATGATCATTCTTAATATGATTATTTTCCATTGATGAAGAAAAGAAATGATTAATTTTAATGTATTATTTGTTATAATTTTATTTTTATTATATATCTATGCCTATGATTATTCTAGGAATGAAAATTTTTTATCTGTTATTTTATGTGAATTGAAATTTACAATTGCTATTATTTTATGTAAAAGGATTATATATTCACCCTAATATTTTAAGTGTGAAATTATGAATGTTTTTGAATTAATTAAATGAGTTATTAAAGGATGAGTTTTTCAATAAAATGTATCTCATGTGTTGATGAATGAATGTCTAAATAAATGTATGTTCAATATTATTAACATTCTATGAAAAAGCTAAATGACATGAATTTTTCTTGCACTAAATCTCTATATTGATTTCATAAGGAAGTTAATATTTATATATTAATATATATAAATATAAATTTGTGAATATATTTATTACATGATTATATTTTTAATGAAAAAACTCTGGTGAAAAATATATATAGTCGGAAGGTTTCGGATAGAGGTAAGGATGCACCTAAATACTTTATTAAAAAATTAAATATACTGAAGTAGAATTACAAGGGGGTTTAAAATGTTTGGTTTGTAAATCTCCACGATAATATGATTCATCTGAAGATGAATAAAGAATTAAAATCACAAAGGACCATCTTAAGAGGGCCTCCATAACTGCCCTCTGGGATAGAGCATTAGAAACATGATTTTTCCATGTACACAAGTGTAACATCCATAATGAGGAACTATAGAATATGGGGTAAATCCATCCAATATAGTAGAATTCTCTAAGGAAAAATCCTAGAAAACCCTTTTAGAATTTCCAACTCTAATCTCGAATCAGATTCAATCAATAGGGGTTTCCAACCAAATTGGACATCATACCTCACCACCGTAATCATAGCCCATAGTTGAGATTCAATGGGATGAATATTCCTAATGAAGTGATAAAAAAACCTTTATCTGGACGACTATGGGTATGGAAGATACTTACATAACCCAAAGGTCCTGGTGCACCTAAGGTCTCCCCATCAACATTGACTTTGGAACATCCTAAAATCATAGGGATCCATATAATTGATCTTTCCACCCATGTATTCATTGCACTATAATTAACACCATGATATCTCAAAATAACTCAATCAGGTATGTCAATGATCCTTTACCACGTTTTAATTAAGGGGAAGTATGGATTTCACAATGAATAGTGTAGACACCATAATGAAAGGAAGGGGTATAATCCTCAAAGGAAGCCCCATTTTTTTCTTTCATAACATATGAAATTACTATAGTTGTTGTTGTTAATACCACAGAATGGAACTACCCACAATAAACCATATTTTCAAAGGAATTCCTTAATAATTATAAGATCTCATACTCACTAGTGAAATAAAAAGGGACTGCACACAACACTTTAGTTTTTAAGTGAATTTATAGTAAACAATGATATGGTCAATCGATTCTTCATCCTGTAGACAAAGGTCACATGTAGCATGTTGAATTACTCAATGTAGAGGAAGATATTGATTCCATATTCCCCAAACCAGCAGCAAGATAGATTTTGGAAGAAAGGTTAATTTGAAAACCATAATCCATGAAGGAATGATAATAGTAGTACTAGCAGAGAACCTGTAGTAGTCCCTTATAGAAAATAATCCACACAAATTAAGTGTTTAAATAATAGTATCACAATCAGGGTACATATATATGGATAATTATAAACTGATTTGAGTAGGTATAATCTCTTGAATATTTGTAATTCCTTGAATTTTAGCAGTGGTTGTATCTTTCAAGGATTAAATAATTTCAAAAAATTCCTTAACTATCCTTGAGAGCTAGTGGGTACTCTAATAATTAAAAGTTTATTAGTCATAGAACATCCATCTTGAGTGGGAAATGATGTCATTAAAATCCTCCTTAATGGAAAACAAAATAGAAGAAGGGACATACATAGTGTAACCATTCTGTAGACAAGGGGTAAATTTTTCTGTAAGAAACTCCAATGACGAGTCCTTGGAGGAAAGTAAACTCTTGTGAATTTTTTGATTAAGGAATCATTAAAGATACTAAGATCCCTTAGAACCATCCCTCTCATGTCAATTAGTCTAAAACAATCTCACCAAGAGAAACTTATTAAATTTCTTTCATGAATTGACCTAGTCCAAATGAAGTTACAAATCATAATCTCTATCTGATTGAGGATATTGCTAGGCCATATTGAGGATTTCAAACATAAATCCATTATATATTACACTTTATAAGATTTCAATAGAATAGTGGGAACCTATGGAATATAAAATTGTGGGACCCTCTCATAACACTAAGATACATCACCACCCTATTTAAATTTGATATTGTCACTACTTCCCAAAACACCACAAATGAATTAATCCAGCTGCTAACCTAGCCAAAAACTTCTTCATAATTCCAAAAAAAAATTTATAAGAAATAATAGGTTTTCAGCTTTACCAAAGAGAAAAATATATATATAAGGAAATATAAACATATTTTAAAAAAAAATTCACTTGGACATTGTAATCATGAAATGGGAGTGGGGATTGAACCCATTCCCAAGGAATGTGGGTAGGCCTAGAAAGCTGTAAATGTTTAAATTGGAACCATTTTTTTAAAGGCTTGCTTAAATTTTTCAGAAAAATCCCTGAATTATTTTAAAGAATTTAAAATGTGTAATTATTTTCAAAAATTATTATAATGATTTAAAAAGATTAATTAATTTAAAAACTATTGCCTAATTATTTTCATAGGAATAAGTTTTTTCAAATGAATTTTCAAAATCATGTTTGCAATTTTTTTTTAAAATCATCTTTTCATATAATTTTACAAATAGTTTGAAAAACCTAGTATAATTCTTATAGTGTTTTTAAAATTATTCATTATGAATTAAATGTAATTTCAAATGATTCTTAACTATATTTTTAAGGGTATTTTTTAAAAAAAATTAAAGGAATTTTCAAAAGGTATTTCGGAAATTTTTGTTTCACTGGATTTCTTAAAACCCCTTTTTGGGAAATTTTTCTCACCATTTGTTTTTATAAATGTTTTTCAGGTTAATTAAGAGGTTTCATTCCTTTTATCTCCAATGAAAATATATCTCAAGCCATGTCTTATAAATGATTATTTATTTATTTTTTAACACTAGTAATATGTACGAGTGGTCCTTTTCTTCCAAATACTAGACTAGAAAAGGTCAACAAGTGTAAATGTATGTATCTTTTTCTATTACTTATTAAAAAAAATACACATTATTTTTGTACTAGAACTAGAAGTGTGAGTCCGGGGCACTCCCAATCTTTGGTGTCTAGGTCTAGAAGGCTCATTATGGAACTATTTTCTATTCTAAATAACTGGTAGGAGGTACCCTCACTATGGAATTTTATGGTTGGAAGTTTCCCTTCCCCTTATTCCAATCCCTCACCATGTGGTCATTGGATTTTCTAGTACCCCCCATCTATGTCCCAAATATCAATGTTTACGGCTCATATAGTCATGCATACGCGTGGGGGGGGGGATTCATTCATGATTCCCAAGGATTAGTGATCCTTAATTTTAGTGAGTTTTATGGAAAATCTGATTTTATACTCATAGAGGAAAATTACATCCTTAATGGCCTCGTGATATATTAATAAAATTGAATTAATTTGGAAATAGTTTATATTAAATCTAAGATAAAATGTAAATCTCTCGAAGTTCTCATATCCACTCATTGGAGAATTACACATTTGATCTATAAAAGTAAAACCTTCATCACTAATGGGGTTTAGATTCCCCATACATGGAGAGAAAGGAATTAGGGCGTTGAATTAATTTTTTCTAGGGATTCACAGGAATCCCCCTCATGTATTTAACTAGTTCTTTCTTCCTTCCTCTAGGATGTGTAGACATTTTTTAGGGTTGCTATTGGACTTTACTATTATAGACCCCATGATTGGTCACCCTTATATTCCCCCTTAATTCATATAGATAAAAATTATTTTTTTGGTGAAATATTATATCTTATTTTTATGACCTAACCATAATTCTAGAGATATAATATCAAATATAACTTCTAAACATTAAACACATCAAAGTAAAATAATGTCAATCATGTGGATGGTGGGCTATCGTATCCTGAATAGTTGTGACATGTTTTTCATTTTTGTTTTATTAGAATGGTAAAAAGAATGATTAAATAAATATATAAATATATATGATATAATATTAATTCTAAAAGGATTAATTGTAATATAACCTTCTTTCATTTCATCCATTGAATGAAAAATGAAAATATCATTCATTTGTACATACTACCTACCATATCTATGAACAACGTAACTCATTTTTCAGTATATAACACTAATGGATTATTATAAATATGTCTATAATGAATATATATAGTATTTAAATAATTATTAACATTATATAGATGATTAAACAATAATCAATGCACAAGTTTTGAAACTACCGAACCAAAATATATATGAAAAACGAAGCAATTATCACCCAAAATAGTGATTTTGATAATAAATGGTTAATAAAAGGGTGATAAAAGGTTATAAGTAAATTATATATGTTAGGATATATATGATTAGTTGTATTAAATAGATGTATGGTAAATCCATTTTTATTATAAAAGTGGTTCAGATACATATGATGGAATTTAGACACAAGGTAAGTAATTGTTTCTCAATTTCCTTTCATTGAGGTATATTTTAATGTTATAAACCCATATTTATTATATAGTATATATACTGCCACTTTTATATTTTATATCTTGAATCCTTAAAAGATAATTTTATATTATTTTTATCTTTGAATTATTTCATCCAAGGTGATTTTACATGAAAATCACCAACTTGTAAAGAATTTCATTAGTTAATTTCTTTTCATTATGTTATATTTAAATCTAAAATTTTCTTGATATTATAAGATTAATTTCATAATAAATTTTGATTATATTATTTTTTATATCCACTTATATTATTTTTATATATATCTTATACAAATAATCAATTCATTTATTAATTATCACTTGAACATTATGATAAATGTAAGAGATTTCATCTCAATTTTCTTTCATTGAGGAATATTGTAATGTTATGCACCTAATTTATCATATATGATGTATATAATTCCCATATTAAATTTTATATCATTAATATGTTTTAAATATTGGTATTTTAAGCTTGAATTTAAATTATTTCATCTAAATGTATTTGAATTAAAAATTACCAAATGATGATGAATTTCAAAACTTGAATACCTTTCATTGGGTTATATTACATCCTCAACGTCTTTAATATTCAATGATAATTTTTTTAAATAAAATTTATTATTTTATGATTTATTTAAACTTTTTTATGTGTATTTAGATTTGAAAAAACATAATAAATTGTTTTATTAATTCTTACTTCAGCTTATTTGGATCACTATAGGGGTTTAGTTCACAATAGCATTTTAATCGAGATTGTTTATGCTTGAATTTCCATCGAATGGAATTATTTGATCATTTTATAATAATACCATTTTTATTATATTCTATTTATTCATGATGTTTTCAATTATTAGTAATATTTTCTTATCTTTGGTGATTAAAATGATTGATTAAATGTTTTTAATAAATTCTGACATTATATCTCTCTCGGATCAAAAATCCATTTCTTTCAAATCCATGTTTTCATAAAAAAATAAAAAATGTTTTTCTTTGATTTTTAAAGTCATTTTTACCCATAATTGAATTTTTATGAAATTTTTCAAAATCACTATTCCTATCATTTTATAGGAAAGTTAATTTTTACTTGTCCAACAAAAATGCGAGACCAATATTTGTTTTAACATACTAAGCATGAACGGAATATTCACACCATCATAACCAATCATTTCATTGAATAATAATTTACCTTTTTAAAATGATAAATTTTTTAAATAAAAAAATTTCACTAATATTTTGGATACATATAGTTATTTTTAGAAGTGATTTTCAAAAGTTAAAGGATATTTTCCTTAAGAATTTTTTTAAAGATCTTTTTGTGTTATTTCTATTCATGAATGACAAAAACACTTTTGTATACTTATTCTCAACTAGAGATATAATTCATCAATACCATCATTATTATTAATATAGATGGTTGATGATATGTTTCTCCATATAAATTATTAACATTCTATTTCTTGATTAGTTTTTGTAATAATCTACTTCCCCTTGAAATATTCTCTTTTTTGTGATCATTGGACATACATTTGACTTAAATATCCATATTATTTATCATGGATACATGTATTACATAAATTTTACATCATTTATACATACAATGTTTTTCATTTAATGCTATTTTATTAACTGGGGGAATTTTGATATTATCTATTCTATATTCAATACAATCATTTATTGATAAGTCATATTGTACAAGAATTAAATCATACATTAAATATATGAGGAATGTATTAGACATGCAGTTACATGTTTGAAACAATCATAGATAACCCCTTGATGCATAGCTTGTATAATGAGATGAATTAGTTTGGTAGCCTTATTTATATTGGATTGTTTTGTATACAAACCCATCAGTTTTAAATAAAATTATTAATGGTCTTGATGGTATAGGTATCACAAATCCTGAGACCCTGACATCCAATAATTAATCATTTACTTCCTTAAGGAATTTTTTATAATTATTATAAATGATATTTTTCATTGATATTTTCTCTAGATTAATTACATTCTCAGTTAAATGGAATGTGTTTTCATTTATTTACCAAGACATATTGATTGTTCCTTATCTAATATAGATATTAATGTAATTTACTAAATGGAATGTGTGTTTTTATATTAACTTTTCCATACTGATTATGCATTATAGATTATTATTTATTTATTAATAATAACTATCACTTCACATAAATCTTATGGAACATCTAATCTCATCCTTATTTTGTTTCTCTTAACCAGGTTATGAAGATGATTTCTTTGAACGAGTTCAATGATGAATTTTTTTTACTTACACTCTACTATTTTTTATTTTTTTTCAAATGTAATGAAAGACTCAAGTATGTATCTAGTTTGAAAAAAATACTAATCTATTTAGGCATTCAGGATGTGGTCAATTATACCATATATCAAAGTAGAATATTAACCACTAGCTCTGGGTTATTGGAGTTGGGATCTTTACAAATGTCTATAGTTAGAGGGCCATCCAACCAACACAAATAATATTATTCTTTATTTTATACCTCTTGAAAATATTCCATATCTCTATATAGGAACAATACTCATACTAAACTTAAGAATTATTTATAACACATAATAATTGTTGATGAACATCAGTTAGGGATAACCAAAGGTTATTCTTTAAGAGGTAAATTATCATTATAATTTCTGAAATGTATATCAATATATAAACTATCATATCATTCTTATATATGCTTCACTTTAAAGGGTTTTTTACTCATTACAACATATTTAATTCATGTCACATTTCTATTTGACCATAAGAGAACCCCACCCATTATGTTTTTAGAGAAAAAATATCTTAAGTTGGTAATTTTGAATAAATTTATTATCTAAAAAACATTTACCTAACTTTTAACTCTTTTAAAACATTCAAAATCTTAACTTTATAACATCAAATTTTATAATTTCCAAAAAAAATTGTCTACATAAAACTCTTCATTAGTTCATTATCTTCATATATGGAACCATATACATGAAACCATTTCCATGAGATCTATTGAATATTGTCTATTTACATTATTATTTTACCAGTGCATCCTAAAACTATTTTAGGATAACTTTACTTTTACTCTGTTACGACAACTAATGTAACTCTTTACATTTCACTTTACACCCCTAACCTAAAATATTTTAGGATTTAAAAACTAATTCATTTTATAATTTTTTAGTAATAATACAATAGAAAATAGTGATATTTACTTTTCCATGATAACTACATGAGGCTATTTAAATTTTTCATTATCTTTTTATATCTTAAAATATTTTTGATATTTAGTGTGAAATCACGTTAATCATAGACTGGTAATTTTTTCAGAAATAGTGAAATGAACATTCTATGGTAACTAAATATAACTATTTACATTTATTATTTTCCATCAAAAATCTGAATCTCTTTAATAAATTAAATAAAAATAACACCAACATTAGACTATTTTAGTCCTTTTTTAACTTTTATCTTCTCTAAATCCAAACATACACCCACTAAAATCATAGAAACTATATTCTTCTTAAAATATTATGAAAATTTTAATGAACTATCCTTCCTATATCCATGAACATAGTCATATACACCCACCAGTCCACTATAATACCATGGTGGGATTCCTATCCCACCACAAGCTATTACACACTAGGATCACTTATCAAATTAATGATTATCCCCACCGGCCAACACATGTTCTTTTAGTGTGTTATTCCTTCCCTCACACACCCTAGGAAACTTCTTAGAAGTTCACCCATCCCGAGAACTACTCTAGGACAAGAACACTTAATTAAGGATTTTTAACCATGTAATCTCCTAATAATAATGGTGGACCTTATTGGCATGATTACTAAAATTTAGCCTTCTAAGTCTCACTTTTCTTGTGAGTATAACTCTCTACCCCTTTAAAGAAAAATTCCCTCATTGTGGACCCCAAGATTCAATCCCATGTAGTCCCTCTAAAATTTTGGTTGGGTATTGGCTCTAATACCATTATTCATGACCCAAGCATCCCTATTCCAAGATCATTTCCATTTGACCACATGGGTATCCTATAATAACATGGTTTCAATCCCTATACATAACCTTATATTAATCAACGGGGTCTCTTATGAGACTAATGAATAACACCATAGGACAAAAAATGTTCTTTTAGTGTGTTTTTCCTCACTCACACACACCCTGCGAAACATCCCAAAAGGTCACCTATCTGGATCACTACTCCACACCAAACATGATTTACTATTGAAATCTGACCAGCTAGGCTCCTGAAAAGAAAGGTGTACCGTATTGTCATGGGTAGTAACATTTATAATTTTTAAGTATTTCTATTCTAGGGTTGCTAGACTAATGAGAAGAAAAAACTCTTTTGTGTTTTGGAAATAACATTTATTTACTCCAAGTAATAATATTTAACTAATAAACTATTGATTCTATAACTTGAATTGTTTTATATGTGTTTGAATAATTTTATGGTAAAGAATACATTATTCATTAGAACACACCATTAAGGTGAATAAATCAAATTCCATCATATTTTAATAAATTTCTAGAAAAAAACATTACCATGGGAAAACATATTTATCCATATATTCTCTTCAAAACATATCATAGTATCATAATGAATCACAAACCATGAATATAAAATTAATCATCTCATGTTGCTATAATTAAATATTTGTTATCTAAATAATTATCTATATAAGGAAATGGATATAAAGATACACACCATTTATTTTATTTATCTGATATTGATACATTGCTTTTCATTCAAAAAATTATATAGTAACTCCTTGCTTCTTTACACGAGTCTAAACTACAAGCTCAATCAATTATTCTTTGACTTTAAACTCTTGTATATTCACAAAACTTCTAAAATATAAATTCAATATATAATTAATTTCAATATGAAATAATTGATTTATATAACACATATACCCAACATGTACATTCCATGGAGTTTCAGAAACACCTTCAGGTTTTAAAAATAATCCCATTCTATGAAATTTTTACCCCCCCTTCGTAACAACCATTGGCTTCAATAACCTTGACCATATCCTTGGAGAAACATTTTTGATGTTTTAAACAAAATTTTCATCTTTCTATTTAAAATTTTACCCAGTTATACTATTCATACAACACTATAATCTTAACATCATATACCTAATTCATCTATTCTAAACATTTTGGCAACAATGTGTAATAATTTTATGAATTTATTCACATTTTTTTAACATTTCCATAAATGAGAATATTATGAATTCTCTAACCATCACAATCTATTTAAGACTCCCATTAAAGAATGATATAAAATTAAAAAAACTATAAACTATTGGTATTTAAATAAACCATATCATTTTATTAAAAAACAATTGTTTACGTGTTCTTATAAATAGAAAGATGAGTTAATACACATCTTATGTCATGGTCACCTAACCATGAAGTGTGCAATTTAAAATGTAGAAACTTGTCTGGTCTATAAATTTAAGAAAAAATATTCAATTTTAGTATCCTTCCAACCTTCAATATATTTATTACTTTTGTAAATTATATCATTGAAACCAAATATATGTCAGAATTATAGAATTTAATTCTATTTCTAATAAATCTTTAAGGAAACCTTTAGCCTTATCGTGTCATAATCATATTTAATCATATTGAATATCATTTAGAAAACCCAATCATATTAATCGTATGAGAGTAAAATTTACTAAATAATTGACTTACATAATCATATTGAGTACATTCATGGAGATTAAGATTCATCAGGTCAGTTTTCATATAATGATTTTGAAACCTTAAGTAAATAAATCGTTGCTTCTATAAGCATCTAAATTATTATGCTAAAAAAATTGACAATTTTTAAACAAATGAATATGTATTTTTCTTACACATATAATATTATTTTTATTAAGAACATTTCTAAAACTATAGTCTTATGAGTAGATTAAATTATTTTTCTCATTCCAAGGATTAATCTTCGTGTTTATTTTTATGATGATGATGTTACTTATTTTAAATGAAATCTTCTATCAGATGAATATCATGGTTTATTACTAATTAATAAGAGTTTTATTAAATGGACTCCCACTAAATTGAATAACACATTATAAAAAATCATTTTCATTAGTGTACCAATATATATTTTTCACCATGACTTACACTGGGTTTTTCTTATAAATAAACCATGATTATTTAGATAGTGAATCATATCTATCATAATAATTGTGAATATCGGGTTTTTGAGTAGGTAACTGTTTATCTAATACATCATATGGATATAATTAACTCCATTCATTTGGTATCCTAACCATTACGGATTACATGATAATGAAAATAAAAGAAAATTCTAGGAATAATATAATAAAAATTAATCAAGGGATACGTGTGTTGAGATTGACCTACCCGGCAATATTATCTAAAGTTAATTATAAAATCTTTCTTTACACAAGATAATATAGGGGTACTCGTACTAATAATGACAATATCTTGATGAATGATCATGTTATTGAAAATTTATTCTTTTGAAGGAATATAAGACTTACTATTTGAAGTTGATTTAATATCACCATCTTATCTCATGTTATTTCCCTTATGTATGCATGTATATAATTATTTATTTTGGAATCCTATTCCCTCTACTAAACCAATATACAGAAACTATATTTATGTGTTACTATTAAAAAAAATATTTTTTTAATCACCAAAAATTATAATCTTAACATATTCATATTGGGACCACTTTGTGTATAATGTTGTATTTGTTTTCAATAGTTGTCAATGAAGATCAAAATGAAGGAAATCAAGAAGTACTCCAATTAAATGGAGGAATGGAAATTCAGATGATTCTTGTACTGATCATAAGTTCAGAGAACATGCGTCAAAGGTGACACATTGTTTACAATAGTGAATAATGGTGAGGTATAACCCATCTGAGGATGATTATAGAAGAATGGGGATTTGATGAATACCATGCAATTATTCATGATTTCATGAGAACCATGAAAGACTCTTCTCAAAGAATTGAATCGTATGATTTTCATGAAGTAGAGAATGAAAGTTGAAGAAGTAGACATTGTGGAAGGGATTGGAATTCTGAGATGGCCATGCACATCACATTGTATCAAAATATGATGATGCTAAAAATGATATATAAATGGATTTATATCACGATAGTGGAGTTTGTGATGAAAGAAGAAGAGTTGCTGAAGAAGGGAAATCACATAAAAGAATCATTTTTGAGGAGATTGTGATTGTTTACAAAGAAAACAATGACATAGAAATTTGTTGACAATGGGGATTTCATGGTGGCATGTCGAGTTCAAGGGCTGTGGTTAATGATCTATGTTTGATTCAAGAACGTCAACAAAATAATGGATGATATGGAGGCAGTACAAAAAGAGAATATACAAGGTGGTACCATTTTCCAATGTTTTCCAAATTTCTGGACCTCAAAATTGACAAAAGGGAAAAATGGTGTTTTTGGGAAAGGGACTTGCATGCTGGATAAGTGTCGTGCAAGTGACTCGCGCACTGAGGTAAGACTTGCGCACCGAGGGAATACTTGCACACTGAGGTCTTGGAGGCTTGGAAACTTGTGCGCCATATTTTTTTCATGATTAGAACATGAAAATATGGAAAAGGGATAAGGGCGCCCATGTTTGGAAGTTGGTTGTGCAAGTGACTTGCGCGCCGAAATTTGCGCTCCACGGGGAGACTTGCGTATCGTCGTGTAGGGTGTCCAAATGCCTATAAATACAGGTAGAACCCTCCTCATTCTACATGAGCTCAGAACTTTGAGAAAACTAGAGCTCCCGTCGCACAGGTGTACTGGTCGCACAAGTGGTGTGTGGTCGTGCAAGTAGCAGTTGTACGCCAGGTTATAGTTGCGCGCATAGGGTGGTTAGGGAGAGAAAGGAAGTGGGTCACGCAGGTTTGGAGTTGGGGAAGGAAGCGTCGAGTAGGTGCTTTGGTGACACTTGCGCTCCAGTTTGGACTTGTGTGCAGAGACTTGCGCGACATCTTGAGACTTTCGTACCGGACTTGGGGAAGCGCTCCAGGTATTGTTGAAGCCCACTGGTCTTTTTGAAGCTGCACGAAAGCTGGAAGATTTCCCAATACCTTTGGTGAAAAGTGTGAACTGGCATGCAAAGGGTTTTTCATGCACGAAATAATATGTGAATCCTATTTGAACTTTCTGATTATCCGGTTCAGCGGTTCAGTGAGTTCAAGTGCATAATTACTAGTCTTCGATGCAAGCTGAGTCTCGTGGTAAGAAGAGGCAAATAATTAAATGCAAATCTATTGAGAAGACCTTCACGTCTATAAACTGAGTAGGACTTCACCAAAGGCAGTGAGCCAGGGGGAGTCAACGGGAGTGACCCGAGGGACGTAGTGAGCTATCCCTGAACTTTTGTAAAGACAGTGAGCCTGGGATAGAGTGACTGTCCCCGATCCTTTTTAATCCATAGCTAGTGAAGATTAGTGGAATTTGGCATGTCTGTCAACTTGTCTGCGTATGCTCCTTGGACGCAGCCCTTAGTGTTTAACCAATTAAAAATTGATGTGTCATATCTTTGCATGTGAATGTTTCATTACTGATCATATCCATCATACAGGTTTAACTAGTTCCTACCAACGTGGGAACAAGATCCAAAACTTTAAAAAGAAAAAGTTGACACCCTGATTCACCCCTCCCCTCTCAGGGTGTCCCGGGGTCCTACAAGTGGTATCAGAGGGAAAGGTTCGCGTATGTCGGATACTCCACAGTAATTCTATACAAAAGAGGATTTGAGTTTCCTTCCTAAATTCAACAATGATGTGCAGTCTTAATGAAGTTCCAGTCATTTCTGAGGATAATCCTACATCCAATAAAACCATGGAAAATAGGAAAAAGAAATAGAAGAAGCAGTTGAAGAAGTCCCTCATATCCAAAGAATATGCAGTGTATGGTTCTCCATGCCCTTCCAATAATGAAGAAATATCAGGCTTGGAAAGTATCAAGTAGGTGGCTCAGGTTTCTACCATAGTAATGGAAGACACTTGTATTGCAAGTGATCAGGAGAAATTAATAAGCTATCTGCATGATATTCTGAAAGAAAGAGTTTCTCCTAGTTTTAGAATATTTCAATGCATGCAGGCTGAGATCAACCGATTGGAAGGTGAAGCTGATAATTTGAAAAAGCGCTTGGAAGGAAAAATTATCAAATTCTTAAAGCTCACCAAATAGATTAATGCCTTTGAATAAAAAGAGCTAGTCACTAAGACTCTAAAAGAAAAGATCCATGCGCTTGAAGCTGAGTTGAAGAAGTGCACTGAAGTCAAGAGTTTTTGTTTGGAAGAAACTTTCAAGAGATTCAAGGAACATGACTCTTTATTACAAAACAAAGTTAAGATGCATGAAGATGAAGTTGAAAGATTGAAGAAGACTTTTTAAGAGAAGATGATCATGATTGAATATCAGAAGATCATCCTCAATATTGAAATTTAGAAATTGGAAGCCAAATTGAAAAATCTTGAGAAGAAACATACTGAGAATTCACAAAAGAATGATTCAGAATCAGTTTCTTTTGGTACTCAATTATCACTTGAGGATTCTACTGTTAAAATACCTCCAACATGTGATAAGAAGATCATGACTTCACTCATTGATCTATCACAAGCCACTATGAATGTGAAGGTACCATCCATACAAACTTGTACTATTGTTTCTAAATATGTTCCTTCAAAAAGTGTAGGTTGAAAGAAAAATTCTAGACAAGTATGGGTGAGGAAAGAGGAGGATAAGAAACCTACCACTACGGCTAGGTTGGATGGGAAGAAAAAGGAGGAAGTTGGTTCCTCAAATGGAACACAAAAAATTAACAAGAAGGCCCAACAACCTCATACAGAAGATACAAAGTAGCAAAGATTTTTGGGTCAATGTTGGTGCTACCACAGATTTGGGTATTGCGAACTAGATTGTTGGTACAATCCCTTTAATGAAAAAGAACAATGAATGCTTGTATCAAAGGGAATAAATCCATAGAAGAAGAAAAAACATCTTCACGTCCAGAAGCACTTGACTACGACAAACAGATTTGGAATGCTTGATAACAACTGTGATGTATGCAATGGCAATGGTCTCAAGGTTATCACATATCCATATCAACATTCTTTCACTGTTGATAAGAAAATAAGACCTCTGATGTCGTCTAAGTATGAAGCAAGTACCTTGGGAAGAAATTGGAAAAATAGTGTGATCACACATTTCCCCAAGAAGATCTCATGTAGGGAAGCTAAGAAGACCCATGATTTTAGACTATGAAATTGATGGGTCATTCATCCAAAAGAAATACTAAGTGGGATGAAAATTAGATGAAACCATGTGGAAGATCCAAACCAGCTTCAATAATTCCAAATGACATATTGGTCATCAAGCCAGAAGATTTAAAAAGAATTAGGAAGCTTGTAGATGATAAGGCCAAGGATCGTGATAAAGGAAAAGAAAAAATTTCACATGATGAAGACAGAGTGCAGGAGATATTGCAAACCAAGAGAAACACATGTGTCAAAGATGTTCTATGTGAGAGATGTATGAGATCTGGTCACACCGCAAAAGGTTGTCTAACCTTAATAGTAGAGCAAGAAGCAGTCCTTAAGAAGAGTAATAATGTATCATATATAATTTCTATTACGCAGAACAATTATCCTCACAAAAAAGAAGAGAATGTGAAGAGATCCATGCCACATAAACACATATCAGAACATATGTTCAAATGTGAAGGTGTGAAGACTTGAGTAAACAGAGGAACTTGGTTGAGAAAAGAACCTCAACTATGCAGTTCATATTAATGAATCAAGAAGGAACCACCTTATTCCCTTAATCATTTGTGTATTGTATTTGTGCTAATAATGTAGGGAATTGAAGGTGAACCATGATCTTAGGAGGAGAACCCGAGAAGTAGTGAATGCTTCCAATTCATGATATCTAATCTAAAGAAGCTTCCATCCTTGAAAGATTGTTCAATTTATATTCAAAGATTAAGATGATTTAGGATCACTCTTGATAAAGATGGTGGGGAGTGTTTCCCTTGAGAGGGAGAAAAATGAACATGATTCCAAAATCATTATTTCAATCAGTATCAACTCCAGTTGAAAAAATATCATTCTACAATGTGGGAGTAACTGAATTGATCAGTGACATAAGAAGAATGGAAGTTCCCCATGGCCACTTATCCTGCCAATTTGACTTGAATGTTTTTGATCTATTTGCTGATGTGAGTGCAGAGGTTTCAGGTTGATTATTCCTTATCACATTTGATCTCGTTAGCTTGAAAGGAAAGTGGTAAAACCTTGAAGAGAAAATACATTAGTTCTCATCCCATGTGGTATCATGATACGTGAATAATGGAAAGACTTGTTGTCTAAATCAAATCATATTGTTTTCTACATCGAGCATTGATCATGTAGAAATAGAGTGAAATGATTAATAAAACATTGATTAAGTATAGATTGATACCCTCACAACCATGATCTTTGTATTTCTTGTCAACAAGGGCAGATAGAAAGTGAAATGAATGTTTAAAAAGAAAAGTTGATTGAAGATAATATTCTCATTTTGACATCGATGAATTCATTTCAGAAGATATATAAGGTATTGACAACAAAATAAAAAGGGGGATATTGTTGGGACCACTCTGTGTATAAGGTTTTATTTGTTTTCTATAGTTGTCAATGAAGATCAAAATGAATGATATCAAGAAGTACTCCAATGAAATGGAGGAATGGAAATTCAGATGATTGTTGTACTGATCATAAGTTCAGAGAACATGTGTCAAAGGTGACACATTATTTATGACGGTGATGAATGGTGAGGTATAATCCATCTGAATATGATTAAAGAAGAATGGGGATTTGATGAAGACCATTCAATTCTTCATGGTTTCATGATAACCATGCAAGAGACTTCATGAAGATTTGAATCGTATGATTTTCATGAAGTAGAGAATGATGGTTGAAGAAGTAGACAGTGCAGAAGGGATTGGAATTCTTTAAAGGCCACACACTTCACATTGTATCAAAATATGATGATGATAAAACTTCTCTATCAAAGGATGTATATCATGATAGTGGAGTTTGTGATGAAATATGTAGAGATGCTGAAGAAGGGAAATCATAGAAAAGAAGCATTTTTGAGGTGATTGTGATTGTTGACAAAGCAAACAATAACATACAAATTTGTTGACAAAGGGGATTTCAGCACAGTATGTCGAGTTCAAGGGACGTGGTTAACGATTCCTGTTTGATTCAAGAAAATCGAAAAAAGAATGGATGATCTGGAGGCAAAACAAAAAGAGAAATTACAAGGTGGCACCATTTTCCAGTGTTTTCCAAATTTCTAGACCTTAAAATTGACAAAAGGGAAAAACTGAGTTTTTGGGAAAGGGACTTGTGCATCGGATATGTGTCTCACAAGTGACTTGCACGCCGAGGACTTAGAGACATGGAGACTTGCGCACCATAAGTTTTTCAAGATCAGAACATGAAAATATGGAAAAGGGAGAAGGGTTCCCATGTTTAGAAGTTGTTCGCACAAGTGACTTGTAGGGGTAGATACTTGCACGCCGAAACTTGTGTGCCAAGGGGAGACTTGCGCGCCATCGCGCAGGGTGTCCAAATTCCTATAAATATAGGTCGAACCCTCCTCATTCTATCGGAGCTCAGCACTTTGAGAAAATCAGAGCTCCCGTCGCGTAGGTGTGCAAGTCGTGCAAGTGGTGTGTGGTCGCGCATGTAGCAGTTATGTGCAATGTGATAGTTGCGTTCCCTTGGTGGTGAGGTCGAGAAAGGAAGTGGGTCATGCAGGTTTGGAGTTGGGGAAGGAAGCATCGCACAGGTGCTTTGGTGACACTTTCATGCCAGTTTGGACCTGCGTTCCAAGACTTGCGCACCATCTTGAGACTTGTGCGCCAGGATTAGGGAAGCGCGCCAGGTATTGCTGAATCCCACCAGTCTTTTTGGAGTTGTATGAAAGCTGGAAGATTTCCTGATACCTTTGGTGCAAAGTGTGAACTTTCATGCAAAGGGTTGTTGCTGCACGAAATCATCTGTGTATCCTATTTTCACTTTCTGATTATCCTGTTCAGTGGTTCAGTGCGTTCAAGTGCATCATTACTGGTCTTCGATGCAAGTAGAGTTTTGTGCAAGGTAGAGGAAAGGACTTCAATGAAAATCTATTGATGAGACATTCAAGTCTATAAACTGAGTGGGACATCACTAATGGCAGTGAGCCAAGGGGAGTCAACGAGAGTGACCCGAGGGACATAGTGAGCTATCCTTAAACTTTTGTAAAGTCAGTGAGGCTGGGACAGAGTGACTATTCTCGAACTTTTTTAATCCACAGCTAGTGAATATTAGTGGAATTTGGAATTACTAGAAACTTGTCGGTGTATGATCCTTGGACATAGCCCTTAGTGGTGAACGAAGTTAAAATTGTTGTGTTATCTCTTTGCATGTGAATGTTTCATTACTAATAATATCCATCATATAGTTTTTACTAGTTCCTACCAACGTGGGGACAAGATCCACAACATTAAAAAGAAACATTTGACACCCTGATTCACCCCTCCCCTCTCAGGGTGTCCCAGGGTCCTACAGTTCATACATATCCAAATGAATCATATATATAACATACCGGAAAATTTCATGTGAATGAATAGAGTCATATGAAATTGAAAATTATAATAATAGTAACCCAATAGTAATAAATAGAAAACCTTTTCCACCTTTCCAGATAAGGAAAAATCCTTTAGGTATGTAACGTCCCGACCTGGATCACCTCTTAGATGGTGGCCAGACTTGTGGGTTACATGACCTCAAGCACATCTCCCTGAATGGCAGATGATGCCGACTAGCAGTGAGGGGCATTTTGTGTCGAAGGGGGAGATTATGCCATCATAGGTAATAAGTATTATCACAATAGATGTAAACAAAAAATAATAATACATAGAGGAGGAATATGAATGAATAAACTGAAGTATAAGAAATATGGTTAATACAACTGAATAAGAATCAATTGTGGAAGCTCACAAAACAATGTTATTTCATGATGTCTTTCTAAAATAAAAACATAAAAAATAGAAACCCTAGAATACTGTCAACTAAAAAGAAAAGACATAATGTGAAGCAACTGTATCACAACCAAGGCTCGGTCCTCTGCCCCATAATCCATCCAAATAATCTAAAAACAATCATGAATCAGATGCATCACATTTCCATTTGTCAATACCTGCAAACATATAATTTACTTGGGTGTCAACGACTCCCGAGCTGGGTGTGAGATAAAATCCCAGTAGGTCGGCAACCACGATGTCTAAAACTTTCCATTTCGCACAATAATAAAATACAGTATGCCACTATATAACAATTGCAGATAATGTATTCAGTGAAATGAAATAATTTACTCATCTCAGGTTCCTAACGACACATGTCCCTAATCACCTGCTTCAGCCTATGCCAGATGTCTGGAAGAAGTATTTTTAATAAGAATACACATATTCATATATATGATTCCTGAAAGATTGAGGTAAAACAAGGAAGAGGGATTCCCCCATGTTTGTACTTTAACATGGGGTCTAGGTCATGTGTCAATCAGGCATGCTTCTACACCCCATAAAATATCTCAAATATTACAGGAATAACCACGACATTAATATGAACTTTCAGTGCATCATTATTAAAGTACAAGTTGTGAGTTGGAGTCTGAGCCCGTCCTGAAGGTATCACTATAGAAAATCTTTTAATTATCCAATACCACTGAGCCCATCCGAGACAATATTTCAAAAGACCAAGTATCGCTTGAGGAATGGATTTACCCTACGTCCATCCCAATCTCGCAAAAAGTGGTCAAGTATAATCTGAGGATGGAATAGCCACATTTCTAATGGATCCATCTTGATGGGACCTTTTGGAACCGGTGTCTCTTATAACTATTTGAAAGATCGGGGAAGTCTCCGTTCGACAAAGAAAATGAAAATAACACTCACCCCCTCCACCCCCACCACGTAGTGGTAACCATTAGTAATGGAGGGTCTAAGCGTAGCCCTTAATACGAGACCCACCTTCTTTCCCCCACCCTAAATTTAATTAATGTTTTCACAGTAGCAGATATGACATAATAAGCATATAAAATTGCAGCTTGAAAACTAAACAGATACAACCGTGCATCACAAGGTACCAACTAAATATTGTAGCATAGCAATCTTTACAAAGAAAAATACCGTATCAAAATGAGAAGATAAACACATTTTTTAATAAATAAATAATTCAACACAAACAACTACCAAAGATCCAATAACTCAAAGTTCATAATTAATCTAAATTAATTATTAATGTAAACATAACAAAAATAGGTTGCGCAACACATGTAGTTAATTAAATTTAATTATTGGGAATGTATATTTAGATAAATAAATAAATAATCACAAACAACTACCAAATATCCAACAATTATATGTACTTAATTATTCAGAAATATTTATTTAAATTAAACACAATAAAAATAGGCTGCACGACACATGAAGTTGGATAAATTAAATTTCTGGGCTAACGAAAAAATATACCAACCACACCAGCACACCCAAAGGGGTGTCCGACCACATTGCAACAATTAAAACAATTTAATTTATATGAATTATGGATGCAACAATTAAGCAGAACAATTAAATTGAAAAATAATGGGTGAATTTTCCCAACATCAGTAGGCACCAACGAATGGAACAATCGTGAATTGTTATAAATCACAACGAAATAGAGGGAAAGAGAGTATATGCCATATCTTATGGTCGTAGATGATTTTATGATTTGCGGTAGTCATTTATTTAACCAAAAAGGGAAGAAAACGAAATATTTTAGAAATACCCCAAAATAGGGTAAAATACTTCTGCAGAGAAGTGCACAAAGGATTTGGAATAGATCGAATGAGTATTGGTGCGTGGGATAAGCCTTACCTAGAGGTTTATAGTGCACCTGAAGGTGAAGAAAATAGATAAAGAGTGAAGGCGCGAAGATCTTCCAAAAGGAGGATAAGGTGGTGCACACCACATAGGGAGAGGGGGTGCGGCACACACATGAGAGGGAGGAGAGGAAGAGAGGAAAAATTAAATAAAAAGGAAAGAAAATAAAAGAAAAAGGAATAAATAAATAAAAATGTGATAAATAATAAACCTAAAAAAATAGAGGAAGAATGAAATAAATATTTAAAATGGGTTTACCTCAATTTAATTTTTTTTAATTTTCTGTTGAACCGTATCTATTTTATTATTTATTTTTATCCCTTGTTAAAATCAATTAATTTCCTTTAATCGTTTTTACATTTTTTTAACCCGAACAATACGCTATGGCACTATGTAATATTTTTCATAAAACCTGAGCAATCATTTAATTAATTTTAATAGTTATTCGGGACCTGCAACCGGGTGGGCAGGCATGCACCCTAGGTCATTTTAATGATTTGGACTAAAAACATAACGATCCATACATTGATTTAAGTTGAGATGTTACATGCATTTATGTGGGTAATTAATAATATTTTATCTAACCCAACAATAAATATTCACCCATATATATATACATGTGTTATGTATATATACACACACATATTTATATTCATATATATACAACCTCACATGTATATATATAATTATATATATATATTTATTTATTTAATCCTACATATATATACATCATAAACATATATCCATATGTTTTTGTCCTGAAATAATAATATTAACCACAATTAAAATAATCATTATTTAATTCAACCCATCAATGACACCATTAATATTTTAAAACATTATCCATTTAAAAAAAGATAACAGTTATTAAATTAATATTGATTGTGGATTTGTGTTTAGTTGGATCAGATAATAATATAACATTTATTACATTTCCCAGTTATTATTTAAACCGTGACCCGATTTATTAATTATGGTACTGCATTTCCATTTATTTATATCAACACAAATAATAATTTTAATAAAAATTTATTATTATTATTTTCAACGACCAAAAAAATTATTTAATCCAATTAAATTATCTTCGGGTGTGATATGACCAAACGTCTGCTGCTCGCAATGGTTATACCCTACCTAGGGTAAACCCCACCTCCGAGAACGATTTGTACCCTCAGATTTCTCATTCGATGCACCATTTGTGAGAAAATAAATATTTATTATGTAAAAAGACTACATAATTAATTAATTAAAATTAAAGATGGAATTATTATGTGCGAGTGTGCCAAATACCCTATGCGAATCAAGGTTATACCCTACCAAGGGTAAACTCGGTGTTCTGAACCTATCGGTGGTCTCATATTTCTCATATGATGCACCATTTGAGAGTTATTTTTTTTGGAAAGAACCAAACATGCGTATGAATAAAATAAATTTAATATTTTTATTCAATCAACACTGTAGTGTTAACTATTAGAAAAAAATGTTCTGATGCTCAGTTTTTAAAACAGACCTACCCTGTTAATGGAAAAATATTTAATTTCTTCGCTTTTTCATCTGGTTCAAAACAGGGAATGTTAAAACCTTTACACCTTACAACTTCTCATCCTCGAGAAGCCTTCGGGAAAAACGTAACCTTCACCCGATCTATAAGGTCATGCAGTCTCCTTCAAAAGGTCATATTGTGTCTCTATGAACCCAACGAACATTCAAGTATTGGTTTGGGAAACAACACCAAATCCATTAATATCTGATCCAACACCCATTCTCTAACTCAAACACTAAGACGATACTTATCCAAACACATTCATCTAAAGACACGACCATGTCGTCATCTCATTATCTTCTAGCCAAAGGTTACTTCCCATATTAGGTTTTAAAGTTAGAAAGAGGAAAATTTGGGTCACGACACTTTCCTCCGTCGAAATTTCATACAAGACATGCCCTTAAGAATTCTGGTGACATTTCTCACTTGATTTATGAAATGGATAAAATGGTCGATTCCCCATCACCCTTAAATCCCTTGTCAAGCCAGATTTTAAAGAATCTCCTTGGCCAACAAAAACTGCACTCATCTCACTTGACAACGTGATAGAAAAAGGACCTTCACTAACTGCTTTATTGAACATGAGAAATAAACAGTCAATCCACTCTGGACAACCATTTAAGAAGAAGATTGAATTAGATGTTAGGTGTTTTATAGAATAAACTGTGGTGTCTTTTTCAAAGGTATCTCACATTTACCATGAACACATCCACCAAAGTTTAAACCTGACCACCAGTGATGTCCTTGACTTAGGCAACCCTGAGCCTGAAAAACAATTCAGGGGTAAACTCGGATTGGCACAACTTGAGTGAAAGTAATTAACACAAGGTAATCCAAACTCCATTCTTATTAGTGAGATGTTAGTACAAGGGAAATATTCCTATATCAAAACATTGACCTGGCCCAGAGCAGTATTGGCCTAGCGGTCAAGTTAGATGAAATGACTGGTGTACAGGATTTTGTCCAAGGAATTCCTACAAGGAAATCCGAGGGGCACAAAAAAATAAACAAATCCTCGATATGAATGTCACATCACCATGCAACACTAAAAAAACAATCCAAACAAGCCCAAAAACTTTTAAAGCTGTAGCATCGCGTAAGACCGACGCTTTATAAGTGCATAAAAGATGAAGGAAAGATAGGGGACATGATCGTTACATAAAAAAGAGTATATTTATGATAATATAAGATTACCAAAAATAAAAGATCAAAAAAAGGGAACGAAAACAAAATCATACTGACCGGTGTGTCAAAACACCTGAGTCTCTGGAAGTCATCCAGATCATTGGGGAAAACATGATTCCTAAAACACAGAAGTCATTTTTGTATGAAGATGGACCAAAATGTATTTAACAGTGCAATAATTGATGATTACACTGAAATAAACTGGTTCATCACAACATTAATAACTCAATGACACCGCATACATAAACGCATACTACCCCAAGGTGATACAGTAGAAAGACGATATTTATCTCAGAGGCCGACGTAATGAATCATCCATCACTATAGAGAAGAGAGGGTCGAACAAACTAAGAAGAAAATGACCATTCCTAAGGAATGCCTAACATAATGGAAATAATAATTACCTGTTTCTTAAGACCGAAACAAAAGTCTAGGAAAACATGACCATCCGTCCGAACAAGTGTTTCATTTTAAACTAGGGGGTCTGACTCAGGAAAAAAATATGCAAAACGTTCTGCTCCAAAGAAAATCAATGAGAAACTGAAACTATCCCTGTACCAGGGTCTTAAATATAAGACATTGCTATAGGTTCCATATCCAATCATTCTATATTTAATCACATTTAATATTTAATCATCAAAATATTTAATCAAAACATAATGTACCATTTTTTCAAAACTAAACACAAGGTACATGATCTTAACCAATGCCACAAAGGAAAAACATGCCAGTTTTATAAAAATCCATTTAAAAACATTTTACATTAATTTTTATCCTGTCTTTAATTAAGAAATCTATCACATAAATTACTTTAAGAAGATAAGGTGACCTACAAGGGTCCCACTACGATGAAATGGGTTTATTAGAATGCCAAAAAATAGTTGTTTAATTATTAAGAGTCATCGTACCCATACCATGTTATCTCATGAAGTACATGCACTAACTCGCCTACTTGGTCATAGTTGCCCCTTTGTGTAGTTAACTAATTCATTTGAAATTAGATCATGTTCCAACACATATCATCCTAGATATATGGGTGGCGATCAACCTATGAAGCGACTATACACTTTATAGTTTTTGGAATTTGGATCCCATTCAAAGGCTACCAATACATTTTAGTAATGCAACCAATTACAAAACCAACTAGCATATAGGTTAGTACAAGAAGCTAATAGAGAGAGACATGTTTTAATCATAGAAGCATACCATTTTAATCAATGAGACATGCTAATAGTCATAGAATCATGATACAGGGAAAACATGATATTAAACAGGTAGCATGGAAATATGCTAGCATGCTAAATATATCACCGAAACATGGTTTCTAAAAAGGAATGATAAATAATTACAAGACATGACATACATTCAAGGAACACAATTTGAATCAACAGGAAGCCTAAAATGCAACTACATGGCATGGCGCTATGCATGGAATGTGAATTTCTATGTGCCCATTATGATGTATGTAATGCTTCATCCTTACCTTAATAGGAAAATGGTAAGAAATCATAAATTTCATAAATTCATAGCAGCAGAAATTACACCAATCACCTGAGGTGAAATCATATCTATTGTAACATCAAGAAACATAAAAAACAATCCTAACCCAGACCACTTAGTCATTTCTAGTACATGGGGTGATTAGTCCCAAGAACAGATATTAACTAAGTGCCGACACATTCCTAGTATCCTGTCTACTAACCCAAAATAGTTAGAAAACTGAAAAATACCACCTCTGATACCACTTTGAAATGTCTCAACCTGGCTCACTTCTAAGATAGTGGTCAGACCATGAGGTCATATGACGTCAAACGCATCTCCCCGAACGCCAAAGGCTGTCAACTAGGAGACAGGGACCTTTTGTGTCCGAAGGGGAGACTATTCCCTCATAGATAATAAGTATTATCACAATATAAGTAAACAACAAATTATAACAAATAGAAAAGGAATATAAATGAATAAAATACAGCAAAAGAAATATCGATAATCTAACTGAATAAGAATCAAGTACGGAAGCTCACAAAACAACGTCATGCCATGATGTCTTTCAAAACTAAAAACATGGAAAACTAAAACCAAAGCCAACTGCCAACCAAAAAGAAAAAACACAAAGTGCGACAACTGCATCATGAACAAGGTTCGGTCCTCTGCCCCATTTTCCATCCTAAGTAGTATAAAATAATCAATCTTCGGAAGCAACACACTTTCCTTTGTCAAAACATGAAAACATTTAATCTACTCAGGTGTCAACGACACCCAAGTAAGGTGTGAGATAAAATCCCAGTAGTCCAACACCTGTAGTGTATAAAATTTTTTATTTCATGAAATAATAAAATAAAGTGTGCCACTTTATAATAATTGCAGATAATTTATTAAGTGTAATGAAATAATTAACTCTGCCTGGGTCCCCAACAACACCCATCCCAAATCACCTGCTTCAGCTTATGTCATATGTCTGGAAGGAGTAACTATAAGTAGAATACCCATATTCATAAATATGATGCCTATAAGAGTAAGGTAAAACAAGGAAGAGGCATACTCCCAAGTTTGTGCTTTAACATGGGGTCTAAGTCATGTGTCAACCAATTCTGCTTCCACACACCAGAAAATATCTCAAATCTTAAGGGACTAATAGAGAAATTAATATAAAACTTCAATGAAACATTATTAAAGATCATGTTGAAATTTGGATTCTGAGCCCATCCTGAAGGTATCGCTACAAAACTTCCTTTAATTATCCAATACCACCGAGACCATATAAGGAAATCTTTCGAAAGAACAAGTATCGCTTGAGGCATGGCTTCACCCGGAGTCCATCCCGATCTCAAAAAAAGGGGTTGAGTATCATGTGAGGCTGGCTTAGCCACATTTCCAATAGATCCATCTCGATGGTCCCTTTTGGAACCAGTGTCACTCATAAGTACTAGAAAGACCGGGGAAGTCTCGGTCCAACAAAGCCAATGACATTGCCCCCCCAGCACATCGTGGTAACCGTCAGGAACAGAGGGTCTAAGTATGAACCTTAATATACGACCCACCTTCTTGCCCCCGCCCTGAATTTAATTAAGTTTTTCACAGCAGCTTATATGACACAATAAGAATATGAAATTGCATCTTGAAAACTAAACAGATATACCCGTGCATCATAAGGTACCAATTAAATATTGCACCATAGCAATATTAAAAAGGAAAAATAACATATCAACATAAGAAAATAAATTCATTTTTAATATATAAATAATTCAGCACAAACAACTACCAATGATTCAATAACTCAACATTCATAATTAATCTAAATTAGTTATTAATTTAAAAATAATAAAAATAGGTTTCACAACACATGCGGTTAATTAAATTAAATGATTGGGCATGTATATTTAAATAAATAAACAATTCATCACAAAAAAATACCAAAGATCCAACAGTTCCAGGTTCATAATTATTCTAACATGATTATATAAATTAAACAAAACAAAAAGAGGTTGTACAACACATGTTGTTAGATAAATTAAATGTCTGAGCTAATGGAAGAATATACCGACCACATCTGCACACCCAAAGGGGTGTCCAACCATGTTGAAACAATTTAAACAATTTAATTTATTTGAATTTAAGCTAAAACAATTAAACAGAATAATTAAATTGAAAAGATTGGATGAAGTTTCACAACGTCATTAGGCACCGACAAATGGCACAATCGTGCGTTTTTGTAAGTCCCAATGAAATAGAGGAAAAGAGAGTAGACGCCCTACCTTATGGTCATAGATGATCCTTTGATCCACAGTTGGCTTTGATTTTCCCTAAAATGGAAGAAAATGAACGATTTTAGAAAAACCCCAAAATAGGTTAAAATCTTTCTATAGTGAACTCCAAAAAGGATTTGGAATGAGATCGCACAATTCATGGTATGTGGGATAATCCTTACCTAGAGGTTCACAGTGCAACTGACGGTAAAGAAAATGGACAATGAACGGAGGCACAACGATCTTTTGGAGGGAGGAGAATGTGGTGCGCCCCACATAGGGAGAGGAGGTGCACCATGTATAGGAGAGGGAGGAGTGGATGAGAGGAGAAAAGAAATAAAAAGGAAAGGAAAGGAAAAAAAGGAAAAAATAAATAAATAATAGATAAATAAAAATATTCAAAATTAAATGATGGAAGAGTGAAATAAATAATTAAAATGTGTTTACCTCAATTTAATATTTTAATTTTTTTCTTCAATCGTATCTATTTTATTATTTATTTTTATAACTTTTTAAATTCCATTAATTTCCATTAATCTTTTTTAATTATTTTTAACTCGAACTCTGTGCTATGGCATGATATAATTTTTTACATAAAGCTGAAGCAATAATTTAATTAATTTTACTAGCTACTCGGGACCCACAATCTAGTGCACAGGTGCACGTCCATGATTCTTTAAAGATTTGATCAAAAAACATAATGATCCACAATTAGATTTATGTTGAGATGTTACATGTATTTATGTAAGTAATTAATAATATTTTATCTAACCCAACAATAAATATTCACCCACATATATATAAACACATGTTATGTATATATATATATATAGTCATATGTATATTCATATATATACAACCGCACATGTATATATATAACTATATATATGTATTTAATCCAATATATATATATATACATCATATACATATATCCATATGTTTATATCCTAATATAATAAAATTAAAAACAATTAAAATAATCATTTTCTAATTCAACCCATCAATGAAACAATTAATATTTTAAAATAATAACCATAAAAAATAATGGTTATTAAATTAATATTTATTGCGTATTTGTATTTAGTTAGAACAATTAATAATAAAAAAATTATTACATTGTATAGTTATTATTTACACCGCGACACAATTTATTAATTGTGGTAGTGAACTTCCATTTGTTGATATTAACTCAAATAATAATATTAATAAAAATTTATTATTATTATTTCCAACGACCAAAAAAATTATATAACCTAATTAAATTATCTTCGGGTGTTATATGACCAAACATTCACTACTCGAAAAGGTTATACCCTACCTTGGGTAAACCCCACATCCTAGAACTATTGGTGGTCTCAAATTTCTCATTCGACACACCATTTGTGAGAAAATAAATATTTATTCTATAAAAATGGAATTATTAATTAATTAAAAATAAATATTGAATAATTAAATATTTTAAATTGTTATTGTTTTTTCTTTAAACCATTATTTAACTTTTTTTATAAAAAAATTATTATAAATAACATTTTGTAAAATGAAATCAATTATTTAAAAAACAATTGACCCCAACATATAATGATACAATCATTATAAATTTAATTTATATGTTTAGAGATGAATTAAACCCAAAATCAAATAATAGACACCCAAAAAGAAATGTAATTTAGAATACAGGCATTATAAGAATTATAAAATAATTTTGATGATCAATTTTTGGTGTTAAATTATTTCACAACCCCATTTATCCATATAATATAAAATCCAAAACTAGTGGATCACTTCTCTCAGTGATCAATTTTTGAATACAATAATTATGGAACATTTGACAACAAAATATATATTAACAAAAAAAATCAAATGAAATCAAATTCTGTAAAAAAAAAATTTACAACCAAATAGAAACTAATAAATTTAGATTAACCCTAAATATCAAATAAATAAAAATAGGTAAATTTGTCAAAAAATGTTCTAAACATACTATTATTTATAAAAGTGAAAAGAAATAAAAATAATAATGGAGAAAAGGACCATAATCTATTCCTAGAAGATCTGATCAGGGAGACCCTGGGTGGCGCTATGACATTGTTTTGTGAGAGATGGGCCAGCGGAGTAGTTTGGTGGATTGGTGGAGGTATGCGGTGGAATGGTGGAGTGTTGCAACAACACCACTACACAACACATAGGAGGAGAGGAACCATGATGGTTGTGAGGGAGAGGTGGGTGAAGAGAGGATGAAGAAGAAGGGTTTGTATATGTGAAATCAGTATTTTCTTTGTGTCAAAATTAATCCCATAACAAATAGTCATTCAGTTAAAAGTATTTGGTATGGGAATTTACATCCCTCACAAATAATTTTTAGCTAACTAGATTTTTCAATAGAATTAGTAGTCCATCAAAAATTCCAATCGTATATGTGTTTGTTGTCGGGTGGAAGGAATCTCCGCGAAAAAAATTTGTGAAATAACAGTTTCTTCCCTAATAAATAGTTATTATTTATAATATTACACTAATTCCATAGAAAAATATTCTATGTTTGGGGAATATTTATGATGGTACATTTTTTCATCGCAAATTACCTATCGCATATAGTCAAATTTCAAGTAGCAAGCTATCTCAATCTTACATGTTCTAGAAGAGTAGAAGTCCTTACTAAGTCTTAGTCGATAGTCTGACTATGTTCTTATTGAACCTCAACATGCATATCTGTTAATAAGGCCATAAGATTCTATTCACCACTGGATTTATAAACTTCATGTGTCCGATTCTTTCATCTCATAGCATCGGCTACTAAATTCCCCTTCTCGGGCATGTAGGAAAGCTCAAAATCAACAAAACATTGGTACTCAACACACCTACGCTGTATGATATTGAGATATAAATATGTGAAGATTTACTTGAGGATTTTTTTATATGAGAATACCACAAAATTCCTTCCACATAGATAGTGTCTCCAATATCATAAGTCATGAACTATAACAATTAGCTCGAGGTCTTCTGTCTGGTAATTCCTATCGTGTGTCCTCAACTGATGAGACATGTATGTGGTGACTCTCTTTTCCTACATTATTAAAACTCAAACTTTGATATATGAAACATAAAAATAAAAACTATATTTCCTTCAAAGCTCTAGAAGAATCTATATCAAAGATGAAGTTAATCTACCCTTCAAGTCCTAAAAATATTCATCAAAAGATTATGTCCATTCGAATTTCAAACCCTTGTTTTCCAAGAATTTAATTTTCACTATAAGATGTGATAAACCATGGATGAAGAATTAGTAATGTCAGGATATCCCCATGAATCCCTAAATGTCAAAGACATTCTTGTGCTTCTCCTAGGAAACTGTCGCACTCACATTCACTTGGTCAACTAAAACTAATGACTCTATGGTTATGTGTCAAAGGAAGTGGAATTTATCGATCCAAAAGTGTAAATTTCTTATCTTAGAATCGTGATGATACTCTCTCAATTTATTCATCACAATATCAAGATGGTTGGAATGGTCATGTTTGGAGTGTGAATACACTAAGATATCGTTAACAAGGACTACCATGAATGAATCTATACATGGGTGAAAAACCTAGTTCATAAGATCCATAAAGGATGCAAGTGTGTTTCTGAGTCGAAATGACATGAAAATGTACTCATATAGACAACAACTACTTCAAAAATCTATGAAAGGTATGTCTGAGGTCCTAACACACACCTAGGGATAGCCTTAACTCAAATATATCTTTGAGAAAAATGTCTCCCATCAGAGATTATCAATGATGTCATTTATTATAGAAAATGGATACCAATTATTTATTTTTAGACGATTCAAAAGCATATAATTAAAAAAGATCCCAAAGATACCATCCACCTTGTAGGAGAAAATAACTGGTGAACCTCTGGAGATTTTCTGTGGTGTATAATACATTTATCGTCCAGATCCTCCTATTTATTATTGAGTTCCAGAAGCTCTTAAGGTGTTATCCTATAAGGAATAATGGTCACTAGTGATTCTCCTTGTATTATCTCAATAGTAAACTCTACAAATCCCTCTGGGGGGAGAGCAAATATTTCTTCAGGAAATAAATTCCTAAAACACTCCACTTTAGAAGGAAAATAGCATGTATTAACCCCTAGTCATCTAGGTGAAGATTGGCGATCTGAGTTGTCACATTACCCAGCCTCTACTGCTCAGGTCCTGCTCACGTCGCACTGACATCTCATTCCCACTTATGCATGCTCCTAACTCTCTATTCTGATGTAAGCATTACCCTTCAAGGATAGAAGTCAATATGGTCTTGAAAGGGAACTAAATAGTTCTTCCTAATGATTATATAAAAGCCCATCATGTTGAGGGTGTATTGATCCCATATGAATTGGTAACCAAATATCTCAAGCAAGAAGTCCTTACAATGCTATGTTATCTCTAACCTGATACATAATGGTGTATGTAGCATCATAACACCATAGAAGTGCTTCATGTCGAGGCCAAGAATCTCAATGATTTACTCATATATAAATTAGTGATACATTCCTATGTCAAATAAAGAATATAGTAAAGTAAAGGATACTTGAATAACAATTTGTATAGTAGAAGTTTCTATAGTATGCTACTCTGATGTAGGTTGGACTACATGTAATTGGAATGTATCATGGACCTGATTCATTTCCTGACCCTCCAGAGCAGTCCCTCTTTGTTGGAGATGATAATCATAAGTCTGATTGCCTATTCTTTGACCACCACCTCAAACAAATTAGATGGTGGTATTCATGCAGCCTATATTTCAAGATACTACTAGTCTCTCTTATAAATGAGGGAAATGACTAGATTCCTACATTCTAGGAACTGGTGGGAGCCTTCTATAGAATCAATGAATATGGATCATCCTTCTATAGACTCTTCACTTTATTGGATCACATAAGAACTGTTGTTTTGTGTGTCTTGGATTCTTACACCGATGAAATATCAATAAATTGTCTGCATGCGCGGGTTGAATGCTGCTACCTCTATGAGTATCCTCTAAATGTCTCTTTCACCTAGAAGAAAACCCACTGGTACAACTAGTTACCGAACCTCATTAACTCACACAGTCATGTTCTATCGGATTTCACTCCGTGATAAGGGATTAGTTAATGATATTTGAAATTTTAGTCAATCTAAACACATTAACCTATGACGAAATAACATATTCTATCCCATCATTGAATATCCTAGTGGTCATAAGATCATCCATCCCCAGAGTAGGAGTGAACTTCTACATCTCATTGAAACATGATTAATATTACATAACATACATACTCCATTGTGATAGGTTTATAAATTATATAGCTCTGTCAGCATTTAGATTTTCTAGAGAGAAGTATTCATAGAAGATTGTCTGGAAATATTCTCAGACCATAACTCTATGTTAATATGACTAGGTGATTAAATCCCACCACTAGTTAGCATAATCACATAGCATATACACATATACTTGGGCCCTTCTCTATGGAGGAATCTCCAAATCCTTGAATATAGAAAGGATTGCTTCAATCCAAGACTGTGCAGAATGAGGTTTTCCATACCCCAAAAAATATGGGATGATGTTGCTGCTAAATTTTTTGAGTCATTATCCAATAGTCATGGTAGGTCGAATGACACCTTCCATATTCTCAATTATACACAAAAAAACCCTCTGGGAATTGGGTTTCAGTTCCCATGTCCGGAATAGGAATAGGTGACATAGGTGGCACTGTAGGAGGAATCACTAGTGGCTTAGGGATCACCGCCTCAGTATCAAGGTTGTGATGGGCTTTAGGGCATGAAACTGAAGGAAATCATGGGGTCATGGTAGTGAAATTCCCAAAAAATGCCTAAGAATAGATTTAAGAAATTTATAAGCTTGAATACAAAAACTTGGATATGTAAAATTACTTCTTATAATAATGATCACGACTCTCTTCTTGCTTCAAAATCATGGTCTAGATAATATAAGAAGAGAACATATTCCATAAGAAAGTAAGAGACACCACACTACCCACTAATATGTTCGGGTTCATGTCTTATTCTCGGTTTTACATACATAGGATAACATATTTCACGTTATTAGTCATAAACATTATAAATTTTTTCTTATTCAAATAATTAAATCAATTTAAATGGTTGAATTTAGTGGATTGGCATTTTTGATCTATAAGGGACTATACACTTTATGAACAAAAACATGGAATCCCCGTAACACGCACCCAAACATGTTCAAGATTATGAAACCAATGGTCCATGGCTCAACATCCAATAATTGACATCATAAAGTGTCTTCTATAAACGTTTAAAGAAAATACTATTCGTTTATTGCATGAACTTTAAGAAGAAATTATTTTTTCTAGTCCCTGCCAGAAATGTCAGCATAATTAAACACATATTCAAGGAAATAATTAATATGAATTAGGAAAATTCATGCTAAAATAAAATGTGTCATGTAAAAATGCATGGTATATTAGTTCAAGTGCTCTTAATAGTGATGAATGGTCTAATAAAAACCCTCATTTCATTGATCCATGGTAAAGAAATATCATTTTAATAATAGAAATATAAATAACATCATAAAACAAGTGAATCAATCAATGGTGAATTCTTATCTACTATAAATGTCCAATGAAGAATATGAATTCCCCATCCTATGTAATTTGGGTTTACCCAATACATGGGTTATCTTCATCCCTGAACATGGTAAATTCCAAACCCTATTAACTAAGAGTATCCATTCTAATTCAAAAATAGTATGAAAAGTAAAAATTTAGTTCTAATACCACTGTGAAACATCCTGAACTAGGATCCAATTAAACCATGCCCCAGACCACTAGGTCACATGGCCTCAATCACACCTCCTCGTATGCTAGAGGCTACCGACTAACAATGAGGGTGTGAAGGTTTTAGTTTGGGGAGACCATACCCTGTTATCATAGTGGAATATTAGATACAAAAAAATATATAATGGAATCAGGATATAATCATACATATTCAATAGTAAACTTCTAAAGAATAAATAAACATATATAATTGATCATTATCAGAAGATTAAATAAATTATTAATAATAAAACACCTCTTGGTAGTGTCATATATCTGGATTAATGGAATTCTAAATAAAAAGGGAAAACATGTGGTCATAAAATACCATCATTCTATAAAACTGAAATATAAAAAAACATCTCCAATATCATCTCAAGAGATAGTTCTGTCCTTTACTCTTGTGATTCATCTATAAGAACAAAAATCAAAGACCAGTAACAGGTGGTGAAGCTGGAAATTTCCCATATTTTATTTTTTAATTTAGTGTCTTAAAATGCAACATAGTATTATTAGATGGTAAATTGTCACATTTTTATATTTCTGATGTATTATGAGCATAACTGCAAAATGGAAAACTCCTACAATTTTAGATAATTTTTATAACTTTGGTATTTCAATTATATCATTTAAAATATAAATCTAAATTGAAATATAATTTTTTTCAATATTACATTATTTATGGGATGAATTTTATTATTTTGTACCATGAGTTTATTCGATCATCTAATGGCCTTAAAAGTTCAATCAAGTTGAAAAATTATTCTAGATGTCATGGTGGACCCCACCTCAATCATTGGATCATAAATCATGATCCACAACTCCAATTAAGACGATTCCAAATGTATTTGAAATATATTTTAATTTTTCAGTCGTCCAATGAATTTCATGGACATATTCTATCATTATTGTGGACATTGGATGATATTTTTTTGGGGGATAATTTGGGAACATTCGGATAGAATTAAATGTTCGGATTAAATCATCCATAACTCCCTCATATTGTGGACAATGTTCAGGAAATTTTAGGCTCATTAAAAAATTAATATACTAAACTATCTCTAGAGGATTCTTGTTGAATATTAGGCCATTAAAGTGGAAAAAATCTGGAAAATGTTCATGAAAGCCACACTGCAAGACACGTTGTGACTCGGTTACACGCTGTGAATGGTGATTACATGTCATGTAACTACATAACATGGAATGACTATTTTCATGATAGGTTTCCAGATAATATTTATCTTATTTTTATGAATACTTATGATTGAGAAATTACACGATGTGTAATTCCATTTTACATCATGAATATGATGGTGAGTAGAAAAATAAATGCCGAACATGGTTAATCATTGATGGGATTTAGCTAGAAACATATCCCCCGACTTCCCTTCCAAATAATTCTGGGGGTATTTGAGACCATAGGGTGAAAATCTAGTATATATGTGTTAAAGAAGAGTAGAATTATATTACATAATCAATCCATTATGGGTTAATATCTATGCAGTGATGGTTGGTGATGATCTGAGGGCATTTCCCTTATCGAGTTTGTGTTCTTTGTTGTAATATTTCTTTTTGAATATTCATGAGACTTGTTTTCATGATTGAAGGAAGTTTCATTATATCATGTTCTCAATTTATTCTAAATTATTATAGATTTCTTATCTTATTATGAAAGTAAATTTGTTTCTATCATTGTTTAAATTTCTTAGGGGAGGTCTCACCTATGATAATGACAAGTTTATTATATTTTGGTTGTATGGAGGTCTTTGGGTAATCAGATCACTTTCATAAATGAATTGAAACCAATGATTGAGGTTTTAATATTGTTTATAATTAATTTATGGGTGTAATTTTATGTCCTAAGGTATAAATTGGCTAATTTAATTGGAATACATTCATAAAAAATAAAAAAGGGTGGGTTTTAAGTTCAAAATTTGTCCACCATAGTATTCATTAGCTTGTTATGTTCAGTACAGTTTTCTTATGATTATAAATCACTAACGTAGTTTTCTTATTGAATTGAAATTTTAATTATTTTAGCTTATTTGAATTCATTTCTATTTCCTCTCCTCTATATTAGTTTAATTTTATTATATTAGTTATAAAATAATATTGACAATAGAAACATAGTGTGTGTAAGAGGCCTCCTTGTGTAATTGAATCTAGGGTGTGCCACTATGGTGCATTCATAAGAAAATAATAATTTAATTGAATAGAGTATCCAGGAAAAACTACTACTATCAGTAGGGACCCTTCCATAATCCATACATGTAGATATATAATCTTCTCTAGTACCAAAGGTAGCCTGAGTAGGGTGTGAGAAAAAAATATCAATTGGAAACCTCCAACGGTGTCTATGTGTAATCAAAATAGTTTTCATAACTAAAAACTTTTTATGTATAAAGATGTAATTTAAAACTCTGAATAAATAAATAACCAGGATACTAAGGTTTTTAAAGGATACCTAGAGGCTCTACCTTATTCATCTCATGGACGATAAGTGTATCTGATCATATACCATATATATATATAAATAATTTGTATATATAGTATAATATATATATATATATATACATTTCATCCACCTATATGTACCAAGTACATGAGAACGTAAGTGGCCATATACATAGAGTACTCGTGATAGTAGGATCAGGGTGTAACTCAAACTTCTATAACCTATCTAAAGAGCATATAATGTTAAAAAAAGGCTATATTCCATACATCCCAATAATAAGGGTAGACATCATGAATAAAAACCGGGATGGTGAGTGAGCCATCATGTCACCACTCAAATATAGAATGTGTTGCATTAAGACCAATGCTGAAATAGTGTCAATGGTGTGAGATGTCATACTCAACACCTGATGTAAGGGAGGAAAATACTATCATGCTCAACAACTCCCTTAACATCGTACCATAACCTTTAAAGGGCCATAATCATTTTTATACATATATAATGAGGAAATACATATCATGTATCATGTTCACCATGCCATTAATATAAATAAGGCATTATTAAAATTACAACATGGGCATGAGACATTAACTCCCATGCACCTCATTTATCTAGATCAACATACAAGGTTATACAATTTATAATGTGAAATTAAAATTCCATAAACAATGGTTTGGCCTATTCATCCCTCTAAAACAATTAAATTTAATAAATTTATTTTTTTATTTAATTATTTCTATTAAAATCAATCCATTTTGTAAAAACCATCCCATCAAATTCCAACCCATCCAATTCACAAAAACCTAGAAATTTAACTTTAATCCTAAATGGGTCTTTTAGATGGTACCATGGTCAGTAAAGATTTTTCATATAAGGTTAAATCCAATTATATGTGGCCTGAGCACTTAGGAGGTTCCTTAGGTTCTACTGGACATTTATATAACAAGGGAAATTATTTTTAAAATATATTGCAAATGATAAATGGCTTTGTTGGGTATTTAAATCAATTAATCAAAAAGGGAAATCCAAATTAGCACACACATGGGGTGTCTATAACTGAGGGAATCAATCTCTAAACTACTAAAAAATAATCAAAAGGAATATTATAAGGTTTGATGATTGATTAGATATGAAGAACACAATAAAATAGAGAATCTTGACAAAAACTATTCTGCGGAACAATGGTATTGTTAAAAAGCATCAAAACTCAAAGGGAAAATGATATGATCAACTACATCAGGCCCATATACGACTCCTCGCTCGATATCAAAATAATATATCAATTAGGCAGTATGAGATCTATGTAATGATCCAACCACCTAAAAATAGGGAAAACGATATTTCACGTAAACATGGAAGTCTATATGAAAAATAAATTAAATAGGATGTAATATGATGCGAGAGAAATACCACATCTAGTCCAATGGATTCGACATATCATGAAAAAGACAGCTGGTGTGAATGTTAGAAGATAACCAAGGATAGAGGATAATTTGAGATCCCAGGTGAAGAAAAAGGAGGTTGGTCTACTGGAGGAGGAAAGGAAAAGAAGAAAAAGATTTTAAGATGAAAGAAGGGTATTTTTGTATTTTCACCCAAAAAATAAGGGGTCACACCGTTTATGTGCACATTTTACAAACCAAGCCTAAACCATTCATGGGTCACTACTATAAGGGGGAACCCCAAAAGGTTAGGAACACAATTTTTCTAACCATGCACAAACTAGGAAATTGGGATCTATCCAAAAACCCAGTAGTATCGCATGTCCATACACCTCAGTTCACACGGTTTTACACAAATCGTACAGCCTAAAGGCTTCCACTATCTATAATCACATAGTTTCTACAAACCATGCAGCCTAGTTTTTTCCCACTTTTCTATAACTCCATACTCCAAACTAGCCCTGAATTTCATGGGATGTTCCTTAAGCCGCAGTACATGTTCAAAATGATTAGAAAATGAATTAAAACGGAAAAAAATGATCTGTTAGATTTTGAAAATACGGGTTGTTAAAACATGATGCAATTAAAATTTCCAATATATATTTTTTGAATAAATAAAATTAACTTTCTCAAAAAATAAGGAAAATGTGGTTATGGAGGGAAAATACACCAAATTAAAAATATAAAAATATCAACTTTTCATTTAATAATTTCTATTGAAAGACTAATTTAAATTGAATAAATAATCATGATGAGTGAATTTATTTTCTTGTTAAATAATTTAATGGGTTATTATATTTACTATATAAATTTAAATAGTTTCATAATACCAAATATGTCTCAATAGATTGAAAATTGAGATGAAAACCCTTACCTTGATTTTATAAATGATGTTAGAATTAATCAATTAAGTGATTATGTATATCAAATTTAAACCCACACAAAAACAATTTTAATGAAATATAACTTAAAAAAATTCCATTTAATACTTAATCTTTGTATAATATTGTCAATTAAGGAATAATTTAACCCAATGAAAGAAAATTGAGTTAACAAACCTCTTACCTCATGTACAAAAATCCTGGTAAGTTCTTTTAACCACTTGTATACTGAATTTATATTTAATATATTTTCAGAAAATAATAGTATATATATCTATAACATCATATATGATCAATTTGTAACATTTTATCACCCATTTTTAACAATATTTTAATTATTATCAATATTTTGGTTGTTAATGGCTTTTTTTCATGTATGTTTTTACTCGGAAGTTTTAGTCTAGGACTATTTCTCATTGTTCCATCACATATATAATTTTATTCATTATATAAATATCTTATATTTTTAATAAAAAAATATTTATAGTATTTAATATAAGATATATATATATATATATAAACATTAATCACATTGTTCCCGATGATGGTAGGTCTTACGTATGCATGAATGAAATTTTCACTTTTGAAAGGATGGAAAAAATGAAGGAAAATACTAATTTTACATTATAGAATAATTTTAATATAATATGTAGTTATATATTGATTTAGTATATCCTTATTATCATCTATTTAAATTAGAAATTAAAAAACTAAAGCCAATGCTTCTTGGATGTAGTAATCCATATGTATGCACGAGTGGCATTATCATTTTCCAATGGATTAGAAATCTAGAAGGTGGATATGATATTATAATTCTATAATAATATTTATTTAATAAATATAATTTATATTTATTGTTTATATCTTCATAACCATTTAATTATTTTTTTTGGAAAATCAATTACACTACTATGTGGAGAAGGTATGCCGCACGTACGCACAAGCGATGTTTTCGATTTTTTTAGCATAGAAAAGTGATGTAAAATGTTTTTACCCAAAAAATAATAGTATATAAAAATATTTATAATACTATAGTTTTTATTAAGGATGGATACAACACATTAATCTGATGTATATGAAAAATCAAACTTGAATGAGTCGGTAAATGTGATTACCTATTCTTTGGTATACTTCCTTTATATGTCATCTTAAGGGGCCTGCGATTGATATTTTGGAAGAGATAAAACCTAAATAATTTGGATAAGGATTTTTATAAGCTAATTGTGTAGATTTTTATTTCACATAGGTTTCTCTATATAGAATAATGAAAAGAGAGTAGGGGTGTCTTTTTATAAGTGAGGGGAGGGGAGTTCCTGGAATTTATTAATGTATTACATTAATATGAATTAATTTTTTAATAAAAAAATGATTTTTTTGAAATCATTTAGATTTAAGGAGAGGATTAGTCAAAATAATCTCATATAATAATTTTTTTAAATGGTATGGATATTTTTTAACCACTAACGTTTTGTTTTACCCCCTGGTAAACCGTTTTGACAATTACTACAATGTTAAAGTTTTATACCATTTAAGGGCCAAACATGTTATCATAAAAGAAATAAAATACACATAAATGAACCATGGATGATGTTTTTAACAATATACCATTCATTTTATCTAAATATTTTTTTAATTTTCAATAATTTAATAAAAAAATATTTATTTTAAAATATAATTAATTTAATTTTTGATAATAAAAATTAAAAATAAAGTTAAATACATCAATAAAAATTGGGAATTATAATTTAATACTTAAATCACTATTATGTAATATGTATCTATAAATTTTTTTAACTCAATAATATATATAATTTGCTCGTTTTCTATGTATTTATTATAATTTATTATCTTTTTCTATCAAATAAATAAATATTTTGTTAGTGTTGTGTAAGTATATAAGCTAATTATTCAATCAATATAAATTCAAAATCAATTTACAAGATTATAAATTTATTAACATTTCAAATAAACTTTTATTATTGCACATATTTTGTATATTCTCCTATAAGAAAATATTATAGATATTAAAATAAGAAAATTGATATTTTTGTCTTTATCTCTCACTAAAAAATGTGAATGGAAAAAATTAATTAAATATGTAAAAACTATTTGGTCTTTGTGAAAAAATTATGGAATTTTCCAAACTCCATTAATTCAGTGGAAAAAATGAAATAATTTGGTTGATTTTACATGTATTATCTCATTATTTTTAACATTAATTACCTTTTTCACACTTATCCTGATGAAATTATAACTATGGTTAATATACATAGTGACTGAAAAATAAAAGGGTAATATTTAAAAAATATAGAACTTATTATTCCAAATATGGAATTCATTTTTCTAGATTCAATTTCAATAAGTTGAAACAAATTATTTAATATTAAAATACAAAACCCAGAGATTTTTTTTAGAAAAGAGCCATTCAAAGTATACTATGATTTTGTTCGAAATTCAAGAATAAAATTGATTAAAATGAACATAATTGAATTATTAACAATGTAAAATAGCTAATTTCAATTTGAAAACATTTTAAAATAAATTTACATTGTAAATTATTGTGTCAAAAATACAATTTTGTTGACGCCCACCAAATAAGAATCATTAAATATAAAATAGAAGAAATATGTAAAGTGTGTGTTTCATTTGCTCCATAAAAATTGAATAAAAGGTATCCAACTCATGTGGATCACATAAAATTTATAAGGAAATGTGATAGCATGACCCATGGAAGGTCATGTGTATGGATCAAGCATAATGTATGATCTTATTTGGATCACGTGGAGCCCCTTTGACAAACACCCTATTCATGCATATGAACATCAAATATAACTAATGACCATTCAATAGGTTTTTGAAAATATCTTTTTTTCACTTGATATCAAAACTAATAGGCACCTGACAATCATCCAAATAAAATTGTAAAATAAAGGACGAAATAAGCCAATGGAGAAGACCTTATGCAATTCCATATTTTCATGTGAACTGCATATGCAATTTGAATGAAGCCACATATCACCTAGAGACATGTTTATCTTGTAATCTGAAAATATATTGAAATGTCATGTTCCTCATTTTATGTTTTATGGACATTTCCATTTGATTATACATTGTCCCTCTAGCTCCATAGACAAGAAGAGGTGTTGTACATGACAATTGTCGAGCATCATTACGAGACCAATTATTGGTCATTTGACACATCTCTAGTTGGGAGAGTGTTTTTCCTTAAAAACACTTTGAAAAATTTTCATGATCACCAATGCCTATTAAATAAATAAGGAAATAAAAGGGAATATGGAAGCTTCTTGAGAAGCGAGGATATGATGGACTTCACATGAAAGGGTCCATATATCCTAGGTGATAACAATTGATCACATAAGGACCCCATTGACAATACAACATGGTCTCATGATGAAATTTAGATATATTTTCTTGATCCCAGGGAGGCCCCCAAGCCAAAATACTTTAGTCTCATTAAATACCCCTAGAGATTCATCCATGGTGATGTGAAAGCCATCCCACAAGAATCTGGATCGTGCAAAGACCCCTAAACATGTCATACTAACCTTTTGAGATCCATGAAATTTCATCATGTTTAGAAGAAATCCCTTTGATTAGAAGGGATAAAAAATGGAAATGGAGGAAAATTCTATCAATCATAGATCATCCTATGGTTCCACAGATAAACCCCAATAGGGTCTTATAGAGCGCATGATAACAAAATCCCTCCACTGATTCTAGACTGAATCCATGATATATGCATCACATATGGAGGCATATAACCAGGGGAGTGAGGCCTATAAATCCCTCCCCCTCAACACAAAAAATGCATCCATCACATATAGATGACATATGAATGTTACATGGGAGTATGTGAACATGCTTCTCAGAGAGACCATTCACACGATCACAAGGTATTCTACTAGGTAAAATGTAATTAATGAACTAAAGGATAATGTGACATAAAGATAATATTACCATGATCAATCTATAGATCTCACTAAGGACTTATGACATATTATTATGATTATGCGTAGAAGGCCCCACATGTCAACAGGTCACACAAAAGCAAAAATAAGCTAAATTTTGACATAAACTAAGGAACATATGCAATAATGGTTGGAATAAAGATTGAAAAAGATTATAGACTTAAGAAAATATATATTTTATGATATTAATGTGAATCCCATGACCCACCAAGATCATGTGACACCACAAGGATATATCTCCCAAGTCATACAATGCTACCTCAAAATCCCTCTTAGATCATGAGATATCCCTTGGACATGTCATGAAAGTCACACAACGCTCTCCAGGCATTCCATCCATGTATTTTTATGTCCTCTAAGATTTCTAGATAAATCTGGAAATGGCTTCTATACAAGTCCCCCAAGCTATGCGGAGACACAAGGACATGTCAACATGGTCTCACGATGTCTCCAATACATATCAATCGGTTCTCGCGACGTCACTTGGAAATGTCAACATGTTTATGGGATGTCGTTCATACATGTCGACTGGGATATGAAACTACCCTAGGACATGTCATCTAGGTCTCATGATGTCCCTAGGATATTTCAACTAGTTCTCAGAATGTCACCAGGACATGTCAATCGATTCACAAGACATTCTTCAAAAATTTCACTCAAACTATGAAGGATCACCAAGCCGTTTTAGCTAGGTCTCACGATGTCCATATGGAATTTCAATTAGTTATCATGATATCACCAAGAAATTTTAATTGGTTCATGTGATATCCTCCATACATGTTAACTAGGTCATATGACACTCTCCAGACATGTCATCCATGATCTCGAGAAGTCCTCTAGAAAAGTTATCCAAACCATACGACACCATCTAGAAATGTCTACCCTAATCCCATAATGACCTCCAAGAAAGTTATCTAGATTATAAGACATCATCAAGACATGTCATCCTTTATCATGTGATGTCCTCGAGACATTTAATTTATATTTTGATACATCCTCTGAACAAGCCAAATTGATCTTGTAATTGTCTTCAGGAATATCCTCTAGGTATCTAGGAAATGTCCATACATCCTCATACATGTCACATAAACACTCATTGATATGAAAGGTAGAAAATCATACATATTAGGTAAGCAATCAGAAAAATTCATATAGACAATTATCATTTGTGAAGAATATATACTAGGACATGATATCCTTGTCTAGTGGATATGTAATGGAATCCTAAGTGTGTAGTTCCCAATCAAACTGATCTTTTAGAACTATGATCCCTAAAATAAAGAGGATACATAGGATTAATTCTTAAGGCCCTAGATCAAATAGGAATCCACTCTTGTGTGAGCCCCATATCTTTGAAAATACAACCATTGGGACCCAATCTATCCAATGGGATTATCTTTATTCCTCATCCACCAGTGGATTGATAAGGAAGAAGAGTAGTGATGTTACTGATTCTTACTATATCCATGATACATAGTAATAATTCCTAAGGAATGAGCTTCATATCAAAAATTTAAAGGACTTACCTAGTGAATAAGTCACTTATCCATATACACTAAGACTGATTACATTATATCACATGTTCCTCACACTGATCATGGATGAAATGGGATTAAGGATTTTCAATAATTATATAAATTGAATTATGAATCTCTCTATCAAGGGAAACCTCAGTGTGTAACCCCTATTCAATAGTTTAATATGACTATCCCCATATAAGAGAATCCACCCAGGGAATTCCCCAATGGAGTGATTAAACTAGGATGACTCAGATACTACCTTAACTAGGATATATAGGACTCCTCCCCTAAGGATCAAAATCAATATTTGGTACCTACATTCCTTCATGTATTTCCTTTCTGCATGAAATTAAACATCACAGGATAAAATAACTTTTTGGGATTTTATTACTACTATAAATAGGATATGTATCACACCTCATAGAGGTTATATCCAATCCTCCAAATATAAACTACCTCTATGGATGGAAGTAAAATCCAAAGTTCCTAATTATATGAATTCCAAATACAATCATGTACAAAATAATGGGGAACAGATGAAGTGATTCTGATATATAAATATGCACTCATTAATATAAATTTATTTTTATATGGAATGATTCAACACGTGATCATTCTATTAGGGTAACTAGTCTTGTATCTATATTTGGAAGAGATTTTTGAACATACCATAAATCTATAATATATTCCTAGAGAATTCATCATTTTCTCCCAAAAGGGTTTGATGAGATTGAAATCATAACCTCTCTAAAAATTTGATTTCCTAAGTGTCATTGGGTATGAAACCCCAGTCACCCTTCTGCTTTTGGAAAGTAAGCCCGCACAGAGTTATGGATGTGGGAAGCATTGAGAGTTTTTATAGAAGGTTAAAATGTTGTGAAAATATAGTGATTTATTGTGAGAGAAATTTTAACCCCACAATCATCCATCAAGGAAATGAATTCACACATTTTCTCATGGAAAAATGGATTACCCGATGTGAATTCATTTATCTATGGTATCATCTTTACGGGTTAAAAATGATAGACTAGATAGTTCTCATCCAACTATTTTTTTCCTACAATGTGGGCGATATTTTTGAGAGAAACAAAAATGGTGAAACATATATGAATCTTTTAAATAATATAATCACTGGTTGGCCAAATGTAAATGGGGTTATCATGAAAAAAGTCTATCCTTAATGGAAAAGTTGATGATGGATGATTGATCCGACCAAGAATAAGAAAGGATAATTGTGTTACCTTTTTATATCTGATTTTGAACATATCATGCCTAAAAATATACAATAACTGGTTAACCAATTCCTTGATATATTCATGAATATGGATACTTATTTCACTAATAACACCATGAACCGATATATTGTCTTTATATAGTGATTGTTCTGAAAAATCTTCTATGATTGAAATCCTTGTGAGTCGCCAAACAACCTCACCCATCTAGCACCTTTAGCATTGGGTAATGAATGAAATGGTACAAAAATACCTTAGGTATTGTATGACCCCTACCCAGGAGTCTATATGAAAATGTTTATAGATGTTGAAACTGATGAGTCCACATCTTCAAATAATGATACAACAAAACTGGTGGTAGTAGTTTCCACTATCAACATATTTAGAAGATTATCCATGGAGAGTGACAAAAAATGAATTCATTATTTATTAAAGGCTGATAAAGGAGACAATTATGGCTCCCTTATAGTTCAGGATTCATCATGGAGGGATCCTTATAGCCACTGTCGTTGACTCTATCCCACCAGTTCCCCTTAGCCACCTGTTGAGAGAAACACCTGACACATTGCCACAACTGAAACCCATGCACGAGAAGTAATTAAGAATCATCAGGCATAAAAAGTGTTGGATAACTGTGAGTGGTCTCACATCTAATATTTCACTAAAAAATCCCACCAGTACATTCTGAATGGAGCTAGCAATCATGCTCATATCTATGTTCACTCAAAATAAATATACAATAATATTAATGTAGTAATCATGGGGGAGGTTCATATCCCAACCCATATGCACAAATCCTATTGAAAAATTCAAATGGATCAATGAGTAAAATATTTGGCTCATATACCCTCTCTAATTAAAAATATATTCTAATATATATTGTAGTTAAAAAATGTTTAGGGATACATTCTTAAACACATTTCTAAAATTACACTACATTCTAGTTACAAATAAAGAACTCCACCAACATATTTTTGCACCAGTACATATACAAGGATATGCACATATTTGTGTCCCCATAGCCAAGGAAACAAAACACAGTGATTGGTTTGAACATGTGGTTTCTCTGGAGCAATTACACATTATTTATCATATGCAGGATAATTATTATGATTTTTCTATAAAAGCTGAGGCACGAGATCAGGATGATATTAATACTCTAACTTGGGATCATCATGTTATAGTGATGCATGAATTGGGATAGGCTCATATTCATATGGAAAAAGACTCGTGACATACTCTAAATGAACCAGACCAGGCTCATATTCCTGCTTCTACCGGAACTCACCATGGTAGATGGTCACATGCCTTAAGACAAGCTTATATCCTTGTCAAATAAAACTAGAAACATATTCCAAATGCATAGGATCAGACTCATATCCGTGCTCCAAACCAGGACCACTAGGTGAGAGTGGAACATTCCATGGAGTAGGCTCATATTATAATCCCTAAATCTATTTAGAATATTCTAGTAGCTCACAAAAATGTGGCTCATATATCTACTTCCACCGATGAATGTCTTCACTAGTATCATACATAGGCTATATAGATGGTGGCTCATATCCCTTATCACATATCTAAGGTATGTCGATATATTTAGTTAGGGAATCTATATTTGAATCGGGATCCTATCCCCATTCCATATAGGTTTTACTAGGATATTCTTATAACCAACCACATGTAGCATCATATACCAATTGATGATGAATAAGATCATTAACAAACGCACATATCATTTTAGTGGTAAGATCATACTCCCAAAACACTAGAATGTTATTAAGATACTCTGAAATCCATAATATAGCAGGCATATATCCCTGACTAATCCCAAAATATATGTTGGTATATTAAACCAATAATCCACAATGAGTCTCATATCACCTATTTTTTAAATTAAAATTTCCTTGATTCTATTTGAGACACATTTTAAACACCACAAGTGTCCTCCAAATATTAAACCTATGTATAAGAAAATCAATACCAGGATACTTTTTATTATTTTAGTGTAGAGATAGATCATATGAACTCTACACCTGGAATCAATTGTGGTCAACCAACCCACATTGATATCTCCCACATATAAGGAAATACTCCCCTTTCCCTAGAATCTCTTTATAAAAAGATGATCAAAATTTAGACACCTTCATAAAGAGATGTTCTTTAAACATTAAGGTCAATATTACATAGTTCCCCATTAAATACCTCAAACCTATCACTATGGTCACCAAGACACCTAGAGAGATGAAATCTGTGGTTTAACCAAGAGGAGGTGTCTCAGCATAATGAAAATGAATATTAAATTGACATATGGATGCAATTACCTAGATATAACCTCCCCAACATATTCTAGAACCATTCCACTATTGACTAAGATGGCCTAGATTAGCTAGAAAAGGAGTGCATGTGCTACCTATACTGAAATATGTGTGAAAATAATTAGTTATTAAAGGATAGAGTAATCCCTTATCAATGATATGATGGTTACCTTTAGACCACAATGATACTCAGTTGTCAGCTAGACCTGACAGAAATCTCAATGGTCTAGGACAAAAAACCAGAAATTCACCGTGCAATTCTACAACATACTTAACCTTATTGCATCATGACTCTTAGATAACTAATCCCCAAATCCACTTCATGTATTTGAGTCCAATGATGGGGAAATTATGGAGTGATGTACTTCATCACAACCCTAGAACAATAAAAATACATAGAAATGACATTATATAATGTCATGGCCTTGGAAGAAATATAGGGACCGGGAAACAAACAAACAAGTTGGTCACTACAATGGAATTCACCTGGTTAAATGATGATAAGAAATCATGAGCAGAGGGAAATGGTTGTCATTATATAATTGAACAACTCCCTTGGATAATTGGGAAGATATTTTAGACATGATAGTCAATGTTGAGGTTAACCAAACAACTTGATAATGAAAATGACTCCCATCATGGGCTGCCATTGCACCCTACTCATAGACAATCACAATTATCCCAAATCAAATAGATCATAATAGTAGCTTACATAATATTATTTCAAGAGAGAAACAATCCCATTATTCCAAGGGAATATCTACCACTATCTCCACACCTTAGAACATCAATTATTGAGAGGATTCATGACATATTAGTATAAAATACCATTTAACCCCATGCCATTGGGAATGGGAATTTTATCTCAATCTCCATCATTAGGTTCATCATCTCTTGAGTTGTTTATTGGGAAATTAACAATGGTTCTATATCAACCCCATCCCGTATGGTTGGGGGAACATTCATCTAAATTACCTTTTTAGGGTTCATTAAATGCTGAACCCGAGTCATCATATCCATAAAAACAAAATCAAAAAATGTGGATGGAAACCCAGAATATCCCCCAACCCACAAGGCTAAGGGAATTTTCATCAGCATAATAACAATATAAGGAATTAGAGTTCTCCGTGGTGGGTGGAAAATATTTATCTTTGACATACCCTTAAATCCTTCATCAATAATACAAACATCTTCTATTCGAGGCCCCCCTCTATTGTCAATACCAAAAACTACCTGAACATCACTACTCACATATCGAGATGGGAGGAACATACGATTAAGGAAATCAAACCACACATGGTTCATAATCTAAAAGGTCCTTATATGGACAATGGATTGAAAAATGATCCTGATGCAAGAAATTTGGAATCACTCTATTGCATTTGGAGTAATGGGAAGCCCAGAATTTCTCAATATACCACTACAAATATTGTCACCATCAACACAACATGTAATGTGGATTAATACACAAATCCCAAGGGACACAATATAAAAAATAAACCCTAAGATTAGGGTGGTATAGATTCTACTGAGGCCACAAAAATATAGACCTAGAGGATAACCAAAAATCAATAACCTATAAATATTGAGTTTCCACCTCTACAGTGGAACACTACCAAGGATAAAAGTAAACAAGTGATCATATCCCACTATTCACCAAGAAGAGACATGTTGGTGTAATATGAGAATGATATAGAAAATACCAGAAAAATAAATAAGGAGATACTCAATGAAAATATTACCACATGGTGTTGTACTTATGATGAGACAAATATTTATCCTCCTATAAATTATGAAATATTTGATCCACCTATAAGAGTGGAATATGAGCGTTAGACTAGTTCAAGGTCCAGGAATCTGATCTTCATTAATGAAAAGTTAAATATGATCATGCCTTCCCTCCATTGAAAAAATACCCTATCCCATTCCAAGGAGATAATTAGGTCTTAGCATGGATCAAGAATCACTAGGAATTTAAAATGGTATCATATCATGATGCCCCACCCTATCCCTATAAATGAGATATGGATTAAACAAAAATACCTCAGGAATTGATCAATTTCATTGAGTCTATATATTCTCGAATAGATGATATAGAAGGGATATGTGAACCAGTATATCCCAAGAAGAATACATATCCTTAATAAGTAGATGGAACATTACCCCAACCCAATTTCATAAATCACACATTCTCTACCTCGGATGTAATGGGATACCTAAAATAATATCTCGTACATTTCATGTCCCGATGCTATCGAATGAGGGGCCCTCAAGGCCAGAAAGAGGATATAAAGATGGGGTTCTTTGTACAGACTCTAATAAGGATTACCCTTATATTATTAAAAATATTTATATGACAATCCATTTAAGGATAAAAACCTTTATCTGTCCAACTCAACATTCAGGAAAATGACAATTATTGACATGGAAAACGACAAGAAATGTCAAAATGAGAGGGTGTCTAACTTTATATCATGATGTAAAGGTTTAACCTATTCACTCATCATCCCTCTATCATAGGAGAAATTTTAGGAATTCTATGCTTTAAATCTCTAGGACGAGATAAAGAATCCACTGATCCTAATGAAATATCCATGAATATTTTTGGATATTGGGAAAATGGAACAATGTTTGAAATACACCATTCAATGGAACCAATATAAGTCTTGACCCATACCCCCATCATAGGGGAAAAGTCTTTGAATGTTAGAGACTTCCATTGTTACCCTCAAAATCATATAAGTTCCCATCCAACACCTATGTCGGTCCCAAACTATACAACATCTCTTATTGGAAAAAAGAAGAAGAAAATCACACTTGAATACAAGAAAAAAGACATTATAGTCACATGATATTTTAGTAACAGATGAATAATTTATACTGCTTCTTGGATGAACAAGTGATTGGTTATCTACTTGAATCTATGGACAATAGGATACTTAGGCTTCCACATCCCATTAATCCCAATGAGGCCAACCTCACTAACCATCCCAACTACTTCCCTTTCTATAGAATTTTGTGTCACAAAATCCGTTATTATTTCATATTAAAATATTTCCTCCAAAGCAAGGATTATTTTAGACATGTGATGTGGGATGAATACCCAAAAAAGTGGCTTGAATTATTGTTTCTTAGTTAGGAGAATAAGGTTATTGTGAAAATGTTCCAGCGAGGAAGGTGTAGAAGTTTGACAGCTTGATGCCTTGAATGAAATTTTACTAGATCATGCTACCCAAAGGGAAAAAAATATCAAACAAATAATGGTTCCCTCACGTAGGGAGGTGACATGGAATATTACTCCCAATGGTGGATGAAATCATCAGGAATAGGAAGATATAGAAGAGAAAGAATCAAATCTATCCCCAAAAATGTCTATGACCCTAGAAAATATCTTTCTCAAAACATCAAAAGTAGAGATACTGACTAACCAAAAGGAACCCTCATTAGAAAAATTAATCATCATTGGTTATTTCAATGTAATACACTTAAAATAACCCTTTTTAATGATGAATATTTCTCTAAGAATGAGTTCCCCACACCTGACCGACGAGTGGGAGATCAAAGGTGTAAGAGATGAGGATACAAAGGAATGCACCGACATGGGAAGACATGATATTTTAGTCACATAACTAGAGAGGAAATATAAGTAGATGAGGATCATGGGAAAGAACTTCATCAATACCAAAAGAGACATAGAGTTATCTAAGAACCCTCTAATGATAATAAAGTCCCAATCATCGTACATGATTATCTGGAAAGGGTACGATTGTCTAATCATCCCAAAGAATGGGGAATGTCGGTGTGACCTACTCCCCTAGTAGAAAAGCTCCCTCATCCTCTGTAAAAAAACTATGCATGTATGCCTCAAATTTCTGCGCTCTTGAAATATATGATAAGAAGAAACTCCATTATGGTATGTGATGACATACGAACGAAAAGTAAAAAATTTAAAAACTATTGGCTATTGTCCCTGAAAAAATATCAATCATTGATGCACCCCATCTTTCAAAAGAACTCATAGAATTACATTTTTAATCCCTTTAGAGTCCATAGGTGTTTGAGATATAATTCAATGTGGCAAAGATTTATTTATTGGAGACCATTCCATTTCAATTCCATATTTCCATATTGTTAAAAAAATAGGATCAAGAAGAGGTCATCTTGGGAAAAATAATACCCTTATTTTCTTTTGGTAGATATAATGATGTAAAAATATGACATTATTTGATTGATAGTGGTTATGGGATCAAAATAATTTTGATTTGGACCCTTCGACAATTATGATACAGTGAAGGGGACTTATCCACAAAAAATATGAACATTAATGGGAGTGATTAAAGTGGGAAAATAATTCTTTGGATGATCAATCTCAAGGATTTTTTAGGGATATCACATCTAACATGGAATTCATGGTAATACAATAAGAAACCATATTCAATTTTCTTTCATGGAAGGCCTTGGATTCACAACCATGTGGAAGTACCTTAAATGTTCCATCAATGATTAATATATCCATTCGATTGGAAGGTTAACATATACCATGGTGAAAATTTCCCCCCAGATTATTTCAAAGCCCCATATGCTGAGGTAGGATTCAATAAAATAGAGGGGAAACAACCAATGATGGATGAAAGTATAGAGGTTTAATCCCCAAATGAATTGGGAACTGCCCCTGAAAATCCCTCAAGTATTCTAGAGTGATTTTATACTACTCATAAATCTATTTTAGGCATAGACGCAACCCCATACGTCAACACTCCTTATATCCCCAGTGACAATGTAAAAGAAAATAAACTTCTGAATCTCACAACAATGACTCTAGAAGTATGTGAAGACAATATATCTTTGCATGGTCGATCTCATCTTGAAAATGACTAGGATTACCTAAAATTTCCTACCATATCTAAATATTCTTCTAAAGAATATGAGATGGAAGAATAAGACAATGCCCCCAAGAATGCATCTCCCACATTTGATGAAGGCATCTTCACCACCATTGATGTGATCAGGTAGGTAAATCTGGAACTATAAGAAGACATGGAACCTACATTGATTAGCCCCACCATTCCTCTAAATGAGTAAGTGATGTACATTATGTTTCTAAAGTAACACTGATATGCATTCACTTGTAATTATAAATAAATTCATGGCCTAAACCTCAATTTGGACACACAAAACATAGGGTAACATGATGACCATTAATACTTTTTGAAAGATTCTAGGACAATAAACCCATATTATGATACAAATGTAGGGTTGGAAGTTGAAAAATTAATCAAATACAATTTTTTCCATGAGGTGCCAAACCCATGATGAATCACCAATATCATCCATATGAATAAAAAGAGTGGGAATAACTGGGACTTTATCAATTTCATAGACCTTAATTGACATTGCTCGAATGATTATTTTCCATTAATTATAAAAAAATATACAACTATACGACTATCGGATTCCAAGTCATTTCCTTCACTTATGGGTACTCAAGGTAAAATCAAATAAAGGTGGACCCTTCAGATGAATAAGTAACTGTGTTCAGAGCGCCCTAATGGATCTTTTTTTTTATCTCGTCATGCCCTTTAGGATAAATAATACAAGAACTACTTATCAACAATCCATAAATCATAGCTTCAAAAACATATTAGAAAGAATAGGAGAATATTATGTTGATGACCTAGTAGTTAATTCTTGATAGCGGTGTGATCACTTTAGATATATTTAGATATAATTACACAAGGTGCAACAAAATAGTTTGAAGTTGAATCCAATGAAATGAGATTTTATGGTAACATTAGGGAAGCTTCATGTCATTTCTTGTACATCAATATATTATTGAGGTTGATCCCTAAATGACTAGTGTAATTCCAGAAATGTCACCCCACAAAATCATAAAGAACTGAGGGGCTTCCATGGGAACGTTACATACATTCAGTGTTTCATAGCTAACCTATTTAGAAAATATATACCCTCCCCCAAGATAATGAAGAAGGAGATATACTATTGATAGGATGAGTATTATCAAGAAGCCTTCAAGAGTATCAAGAATTACCTACTTCCCCCACTGATCTTGATTCCTCATGTGGAGGGAATGCCAATCATATTGTATGTGGACACTATTTAATGGTCACTTGGAACTCTCCTAGCATAGAAAAAATAAGAAGGGATTGAGAATTTTCGACATTGCCTCATCAAAACAATAATGGGAACTAAAACCCGATATTCTGATATTGATAAGAACTACCTCAGGCTCATCTTTTAATTACAAAAGATAATGAATTACTTGTAGTAACAAGATTTAATACTTTTCTATCTTATTGATCCAATCATTTAAATCATTGAATTATCTATATGTACTGGGTATTTGGATGGATGGGAGGTTATTCTGTAGCAATATGACATTCAGTTCTTGTCATTGAAGTCATTTAAAGGGCAGGCCTTAGAAGATTTACTCATGGAACATCCCACCCTGTTAAGTACACAAGTGGACACTAAACATCTAGATGAAGATGTTTTCTATTCCCATGTATCATCCCAGAAATGGGAGAAATATTTTTATGCTGCCTCCTAATGTCCCATAGATACGATACTAGAAAACCCAAAACTCAGTTGGGTTGGCATGGGGATTTTTCTGTCTCTCTAGACAAATAAAAATTTTCCATACCCATTCTCACTATCTGATGAATGAATGAATAATGAGGGAAAATACCAATCCATCAACCCTATATTGGTAATTTTTATTATAGATGAAAATAGATTACCAAAAATTAAAAGGGAACTTAGTCCTAGTGATATAAAAAATAAATGGAGAATATGCCACCCAAAAAGAATTAATGCCACCGCTCAGTGGATACGTAAGAGGAATAATGGAGGAGTATCCTATTAATCCCATGCTAAATCATGTTCCCCAATCCCAAAAAGCTTGTGACAATGTACTAGATAATTTATCCTCTCTCCAGGCCAACCCAGATTATGATTGAGTCGTATTCTGCATTATAGACTAAAATATGTTCTTATCAATCACCATCTATAAAATGGAAGAAATAAATAACATCAACACTTCCCTAGAGTGTGATAAACTGATATCCACCCCCAGAAGTATGGTCCCCATAATTTATTATCTCCAAAACTTTACTCTTCTGATGGAATGATCCATATAGAAAGAAATTATTTTCCATACAGTGAACTTTAACCTCCATGATGATCCAAATGAATAAAAATATGTCTACAAGAGAGGATTTGATAGAATCCTCCTCAGATTCATTACAGAAAGAGAGGTTTCTGAAACTATGGATGAGGTCCATGAAAGCACATGCAGTACACACCAGTTTGGGACCTTGCACTTTCACCAAATCTGGTGGCTTAGTTACTATTGTAAAATAATGACACATGATTATGTGGATTTAAATATGAAATTTCATTCTTTCTATATTTATTCAATCTTCATCTATAAACACCCATAATTTCTACATAGAGATAAATCTTACTATCCATTTACCATACGTGGAATAGATATTGTGGGGCTATATCCCCAACCATGACTAAGAATTTTATGTACATCCTTATTGCTATTGATCTTTTTTCCAAACTGGCTCAAGAAATACCCCTCAAGGAAGTAAGGATAAATAAAACCATCAACTTCTTGAAGTATAATATAATCAATAACTTCAGAGTCCCCCACATGTTATTGATGGACAAAGAACCCAATTTGTATTCTACATATATGAAGAAATTGTACCAGGAGTGAAACATCGTTTCCAATCCCTTATCTTTCTATCTTTCCATGGAAAAAATAGAAATATAAGCATTCAATAAGACTCAATAAAATATACTATAGTATATAGTGAATAAGGAAAAGATGTCCTAGCTTAGAAAGCTCCTCCATGCTTTATGGGACTACCGTACCACCACATGCAGAAAAAAAATGATAATACATATTCATTGGTTTACATAATTGAGGATGTTTTTCCCATAGAAGTGAAGTTCCATTGATTAGAGTAGTGATCTTTGAAAATCATTCAAATGATGAAAAATCACAAACTCAGCTGGATGAATTAGAGTAGCTTAATGAGAAAATATTATTTACACTGAACAACCTAAAAGTCCATCAATATTTGATCATATGATACTTCAATAAAAAGGTTCCCCTTCACACATTACTTCAAGGAGAAATGGTATTGGATCTCATAAACCCAATGATACTGGAAAAAATTCCTTTTAATATGAAATGTAGTTGGGAAGTTCCTTATATCATAGACAGGGTCTATAAAAACAGAGCTTACTCACTAGCCACAATGGATGTGGAATATATCACACACCCCACTAAAGTGACAATTCTTAAGAAATAATTTTCATTTCTACCATCAACATTATTATTGATCTGGAAAGATGACGATAAACTACACCAACATTTCCTGGTCATATGATGTTAAGCTACACAAAATATTCCTGGTCACAAGATGTTAAACTGTACAAACTCAAACTCATTGCATGATTTTAAATTGTACGAACTTATATTGGCCACATGATGATAAATTACTAAAACATATCCTAGTATCATGAAGCTAAACAAAAAATATCATCCTTGTTGCATGATGTAAAACTGCAGAAACTCATCCTGGTTGTATGACTTTAAATTTCACAAACTCATACTAGTCACATGACATTAAACTAAAAAAACACATTTTATTCACATGACATTGAATTATACAACTATGCCCTGACCACATGACCTTAAAATGTATCGAACGCCTCCTGACCTCGTGAAATTAAACATCACATAATGAATCCAAACTATATAATGCTAAATTGCACTAAAGAAATCCTCACCATATGATGTTAAACTAAACAGAAAGAGTTATCTCAACAATGATTTGATACACATGATCTAGATTTTTGTGAAATAGGAATGAAATTACCCAATCACTATGTGAGAGTCAGATCCACATAGGGAATTTCTCATCCAAGAACTACATCTGGCTTGATTCCTATCATCAAAGGATATGTAGTGATACCAAAACCTTTATCCTAGGTCTATGTACAATATTTTTGTCCCAGCCACAAGTCATCAGACGGAATGAAAATGGTAAAGTCTTTTTTTCCACAACAGGTGAACCTCATCCTTACCACATGACATTAAATTTTATGGCTAATGACATGGATGCATGGCACAAAACAACATAGTTTTCTAGAACTAAATGTGGCTTGATTCCTTCCATCATAGGATACATAGAGACACCTAGACCTCCATTATTTTTTCCATCCACAATATTCCTCTTATCTCATATTGAGTCAACTTTATCCTTACCACATGATGTTAATTTTTGCGGCTAATTTCCTCACCACATGACACAAAACTGTAATGTTTTCAAGAACTATGTATGGATTTATTCTCATTCTTATAAGATATGAAGGATTACTAGATCTTATATATTGGCCCAACCACCACAAGATAAGAAATTCCCATGTCATTTCCTCTAATTACCACTATGTGGTGGGAGTAAATTTTCCATTCCTTATTTCTCAAAATGAGAATAACTCATGTGACATTAATAATATTAGTAATGTCTTCCCCACATGACCAAGCCACATCATTTCATGATATGGTTAATATGGTTATGGATACAAGACCATAAAAGGCGCACTATGATTCCTCACTCCATGATGTCAAACTGCAAGGTTGATGTCTCATACATGAGATAAAACTGCACATTTCTAGAGAACACACATGATAGGACCCCTATCATCAGGGTTGGTATCCTACCAAGCCTCAATTATAGAAATACATGTGGATTGATTCCTATCCTAATAGGATATGTAGTGACACCCAGAAATCCATTCTTGGTTGATGTTGTGATATTCCATTTTCATGTCAGGGATCCTACTTTTTTACCGCATGATGTTAAACTGCATGGTTTCTCAGGAGCTAGATGTGGCTTGATTCTTATCATTACAGGATACACAGTGGTGCCCAAATATCTAATCATGGGGCCATATACAATAATCAATGGGAACAATACCCCCCTCAGCATGTGGGTCATACATTTTTAAAGAGTTTCTCATTCAAGAACCTAATGTTGATTGACTCGTATTACAGTAAGATACATAGTGATGTCGAGATCATCAATTCATTGGTCTATCCGTGATAAAAAATGTCCTCCCATCAAGACACACATGTTAGAACTACAAGGTAATTTTCATTCATGAACTACATATGGATGGTTTCCAATCATCATAAGATATATAATGATTCCCATATAACCAATCCTGGGTTCAACCATTTTATATACATGATACAAATTCACCCTTAACTGCATATGGGTTGGATCTATGATGTACATTTCCCAACCGCATGAAATTAAACTATAATACAGAAGAAAAACATATCTCTTATCAAACATGGATGCATCATAAAAGCTATTTTCCTTTGTAAGAGTATAATATATGTATGGATTGCTTGAGAATGTGATAAATATTTGTAAAAAGGGATTTTATATATGAATATCAACTAATGTGTCTATGAATGGATAAAATATCCTCCCTAAATCTAAACCCAGAATACATCTAAATGCTTCTGACTAGTAAAATTTTCCCTCAAAGTCATCTCGCACAATATTTCACATCGTTTCTCACATCCTTACCACATGATGTTAAAATAAAATGAATGGTGAAAGTACCTACTGTAGGATGTTAAATTGGAAGGAAAATTTCCTTGATAAGTGTCATTAAACTATATGACAAACTCATCCAATCTACCTGATATTTGTATGTGTTGTCTATCACCCATAATTAGTTCTTATCAAATTATCATAAGAGACTAAATATGATTAAATTAGAGTTTTTAGTTCTTATGTCAACTTTTTATACCATCATCCCAAAAATCACACTTCATGTCTTGAGCACCTTAGGTCAACAGAATCATTTTAGGACCCTGGGAATGGAAATGAGATTTCTATGTCTCACTATGGTATCAATGCATACAAGATTATAAATACTATAAATTGACATATTGGACCTGTAGTAATGACTTTATGATCCTTGTGATATTGAAAAAACTATGCCAGAACATAGCACTTTAGGGTGTTGTGATCCATCCCTGGTATGATTATCTCATATCACTACACCAGACCTGAGAAACTCAAGCCATTATTTACAACATTTTAATCTCCCTATCAAAAGGATGATGGAGTAGTCCTGACCTTGGTTATCCTCATTAGACTCTTGCATAATATTCCCCTTATAATGGTTCCATTTGAATTCTGGCCTCAAACTACAAACACCTTGGTCAAATATTTACAACCATAAATTATAGGCTTTGATGGTCCAAAACAGAAGACCTTTAAATTATAGTGAAAAGACAAAAACATGTCATGTTGAAAACCCAAAAAGGGAGGCCTAAGAAAAATTCAACCTTATCTCACTAAACTATTCATCTCCAGATTTTAGGAAAAAATAGACCACAAATCAAAATGGTATAAATCTCATATGGAGTACTTTTAGCCCATAGTAAAACTAGAGTCATTCAAAACCCCATGTCAAGGAATAAGATAGTGTAATAATTCGTCACATTTCCTCTCCAAGATAACGTTTTCATTAGGTGGAGACACGACATTGAGTGTGATTGAATCCTTCATGAATATTATATTTTTTTCATAAATCACACATAAAGATTTGACAACCAAATATTGACACAAACCTTCTATGGACCTTGGAAAAGGATACCCTACTTCAAGGGTCATTTTTTATCTTTTCATGTATGAATATGCATCCATTATATGTGATTATGTTCATCAACCAAATTATCTATAACATGAAAAAAGGGATTACCAACTATTGAGGGACATGATGTCACTGTGGTGGAACCCAATAACTTTGGCTGTTTTAGGTCATCCCAAACAAGAATTTCCAATATAATTCTCATGACCTGAGAACTTTCGAGTATGATTTACAATCTCAATGTAACACCCCAAGATTTTATGAAAAAATATTCTTTTAATTTCATTAATGTCATGTGTTGTACGCTACACCAAAAAGAACTTCCACAACACACATCCCTAACTTGGCTTGCATTACACACAAGCACGAACATCCACGATAGCGTGTGTTGTACGCAATACTGAGTTTTGTTAAACAACGATATGCTATTAAAATATTATTAAAACTAGCCGTTATGAATAGTAATACCCACTTTTTGAAATTTTATAAATTTTATTTTTGAAAATTGACTTCATTTTTTGGATTCGGAATATCGAAATTAGCCTAGGGTGAAATTTTGGTATTTTTTCTGAAAACTTTCAATTTTTGATGAATAATGAATACACTAGGTTACTATTTAAAAACCGACTTTTTATGTAAATAATTATTTATTTTATTTAAATTTATTTTAGGTCAAAATTGATACATAATACCTATATAAGTTCAATGTAATTCATTGGAGTCATTTTATAATAATTTTATATATATAAAAATTTTATTGAACTTTTGACAGTCTTTTACCCACCTTCTAGGAGAATTTTCAAATTTACATAAAACTTAATTTTACTATTTTTTTGAATGGAATTTAAAAAATCCAAGAGACATGGTTAGTTTAAGTAAGTAAAATGTGGTTCAATGAGATGAAAATAATTTTTGGTGAATAGTAACTTTTAACTTATTTTTACCACGGTTAAAAGTAAATAGGGTAATTAAGGGTACAAATGATATTATTATTACCCTAACACATGTCCAAATTCTATTAGATAAGTTTAATTCGATCAAAAACAACATTTGGAATAAAATATGACTATTTAGGTCCACTTGGATTAGATTAGGACATTTATTATTAATTTATTTAAAGAACGGTTAAAATAGTTAAAATCTAATTTTAATAACTAAATCATTTTTTAATATAGAGTTATACATAAGATAAATTCGACTATAAATATTAATTAGAAATATAAAAAGATTTCCTACATAATTGTATTTTATTTTTAATTTTTAGACATTAAATAATTTAATTCATGATGCATTAATTATCTTATTAATGAAATATTGACATAATTGATGTTATAAATACCCAAATAAATGTAATTTGAGACTTTTTATGAATTACAATAATTTTCTATGTTAATAGGACATGTTAGTATTTATTTAATTAATTTTTTTTCGAACTAATCATTCTGTTATGATTTTCAAAAAAAAATCAATTACCAAATAGTGTCAAAATTGACAAATAATAGTTTTTAAAACAAATATTATATTATTAATTTTTATTTTATTCTTAAAAATATATGGTTCGGACAAATGAGTTATATAAGGTTATATATATTAATAATAAACAACTTTGGGTTCGTTTGTCTTGTTATAGTAAGTTTATTAACCGTATAGTGTAAGAAAACAAGAAGACACGGTAAAAGTTAAATTATCTAACGTAAAGTTAAATCTAAATGATAAGGTTAAAATAGATACCTAAACATGTATAAATTATATTGGATGAGAGGATTTCGACCCATCCCCACCTTAGATTCTAAATAACTCAGTTTGGAGCTATTAAAAATCTAATATGACTTTATAATAAAATAATATTTTTAGTTTTTCCAAAGGAGCCCCTCTCCCCCCTTATAAAAGGGCACCTCCTCCCTCTCTTCCTCACACCATTTTGAGTCTTCAAGCTCAGCCATACCCTGGAAAATTATCTTCTCCACTTCCCAAGAAACATTTTATAGGTCTTGGTCTTCTTCAAAGACCAATTTTAGTGCCCTAAGAGGAGGTCTCAAAGAGGCGCTTCAAATAAGAGGTAATGTCCGTTACTGATTCTTTCAACTTTATTTATTCTTCCAAATATTCTTATTTAGTTTTTTCATTATGAAGTAATAAAATAATTATCACTCATATACTGATATGTTATTATAAGTATGAAACAACCCTATTTCACAATCTATCCATCCTACGGAAAATGAAATCACCGCGCGTGCGTGCGTACAGAATACCTTCTCCATGCCGTGGTGCAATCTGTTTTTCCAACACCACCATACTTGGATGTGTATAATGGTGTAAATAATAATTATACATAGTTAATATAACAACATAATGATTAATATATATTGTATAATCCTCTCCAATTCAATTCAATAATTATTGGAACGATATCATCGCTCGTGCATACGTACGGACTACCGTCTCCACGACGCGATGAGATTCATTCTCAATGGTTAGCCATTCATGAATGATTATAAAGTATATATAATAAATAATCATGAAATATATGACATAATGATACTGGATTTATGTATATTTATATATATGTATGTCATCCAATTAATTCCATTCAATTCATTAAGGAAACGAAAACAATGTTCATGCGTACGTACGACCTACCGTGTCCATGAACGGTGTATTTCATTCCATTTATTGATATATCATATATATATATATATATATATTCTGAATATATATAAATCATGTTTTACATTCTAGAATTAATTAAATAAGGTTATAAGTAATAATATCAAGAACAACAAGTCCAAACATGTACGATAAATAAAATGATTTTACCCAAAACACTACTTTAACATGGAACTTACAAAAGAAAGGGTAATATAATGTCCTAAGTGAACCATATATGATATCATAATAATTAATATGATTCTCTAATAAGTCAATGACATTATTTGAATCATTATACAGGAGGTTCGAACACGTATGAAGCATATCGGACCTAAGGTAAGGGATAACTTTTCCAATCTCGTTCTTATCCGAGATTGTTTATTCGTAAGTATTTACTGGGGTTATTATTCACATCCATGTCCATGTTTCCTAAAAATGGTTTAATGTATGTTTAAAGTCCTTTTTACCCATTTTTGACTTTTACTACAAAGTATGTATGGAATATTTCTTTTACGAGGTACTTTTTGACTTTTCCGGCAAAAGTAGGAGAAGAATATTTTTTTTAACTTATACGACATGAACGGATTTTTACGGTTTCATAACACCTTATTTTCAAGAAGCATACTCTACATGATTTCATGATTATTTTCAACAAAATACTTTTATTTTAAAATTTCATGGCATTTTGTGAAAAGAAAATGATTTTGAAGAAGAAAGGATATTTTTCTACAGAATTCATTTCAAATGTTTTATCAAAACCATTTTTTCATCTAAGATGACATTATTTCATATGTGTATATTTAATGTATAATGTCTCTATGATTTACATGGTTATGAAATGATATCCATTACTTTTATATGGATTATGTGATGATGGGATGATATTTATGAAACCGATTATAATTCTTTGGGTTACGATGAATGATGTATGTTTATTTTGTGGCACAAGTAAGAATTATTTCATTATGAGATGGGTGTGACCTATATATCCCTCCAATGAATTGGGTAAAGATTTATATATCATGAGATAGACATGGATGGATCAGCAAGTTAAACCGGTTCAGTAATATAGGACTGGAACGAGGAGTAAACTCGATTTAGAAAGGGACTTTGTCCACTAAGATGGTCTTGGCAGCAATGTCCTGGATAATATGGAAATCATATCATGTGCTTAATGGTTTCCACAATTACATGTTTTATTTCCATTCTATTTTAACATTACTAATGTTTCTTTATGATCTATGCCTTAAGTACTTCCATGTTTTTTGTCATTGCTCAAGCTTTTGATGTTTAAACATTATGTTCATATTTTTAAGTTCAAATGTATATGGTATGTTTTATTTTATCCATGATTACCCTTACTGAGAATTTGAGCTCACCCTTTTTTATGTTGTCTTTTCCCCAGGATATAAAGAAAGTTTTTAGGTAAGAAAAAAAGGGGAAGATCTTTATGGGAGATGTTGAAGATCATTCACCATGATTAGAAGATTACGTTCCATGTTTATAAAGACACTAAACTATTACGGTCCTTGTGTGTCTGTTTTTGTTATGTATTAAGAATTCTGCAAAAGTAATGTAATGTCCATGTACGTCAAGATTTGGGTCTCTACAGTTGGTATCAGAGGAAATTTTTAGTCAACTTTTTGAAACTAGGATGCGAGAACTTTAGTGAGATCCCTAGAGATATTAATAAGGTATGTGTAGGGATGTCCCTAAGGTCAAGTATAAGTATAGTTTATAGTCCTAGAATTACGGTAACGATCATAGAATTAAACCTAAGATGTTAGATATTTAAGGTACTCCCCCTTTATTATGTTGTTTTCCCTAGCATGATTTTTCCCCTCACACTATTCTTTTTGGGTTTTAGACGATGGATGGAACCTGAAGGAACAATGTTGATCAATGTAATGGACAATGCAATGATTGTCCTTCTGAACAAAAAAATGTTATGGGAGATGGAGTGAAAAATATTATTTCTATACTTACGCAAGCTATGAATCATTCTGGACTTCCAAATGAGCAGAGAAGGGAACAATATTCTATTGATACCTTCATGAGGCAACACCCACCTTCTTTCAGTGGGTCTTCTGATCCACTTGTTGCTGAAAAATGGATCAGTACCACTGAAAAGATATTTGAAGTTCATCAATGTTCTGAACAAGAAAAAGTCATCTTAGCAGTATATCGTTTGGAAGGTGAAGCTGATCAATGGTGGAATATTATCAAGAATATGAGGCCAAGAGATGAAATTGAGTCCATGGAATGGGACGAGTTCAAGAACTTATTTTTCAATAAGTACTTCCCTCGTATTCATCGAACAATGATGAAGAAGGAGTTTCTTGAACTAAAGAAAAAGGATGATGAATCTGTTGGTATATATGAAGCGAATTTTTCAAGGCTTGCAAGGTATGCATCTGGCTTTATCATCCAACCTGAAAGTAAAGTTGATCGATTCTTCAGTGGCATAAAACCAAATCTTCTAATGGAATTAGCTATAAGAGACTTCATTAGCTATGAAGAAATTGTGTGTTGTGCTATCAAGGTAGAAATGGAAGTTGTTGTTATTTATCCATCTCATGGTTTTGACAAGAAATGAAAGATGGTGTTCAAGGAGAAATCATAGAATAATGGTGAAAAGAAGATGAATGTTTCCTTATGCTCAATATGTGAAATGAAGCATGGTGTAGATTGCCTAAAAGGTACTAGAAAATGTTTTATGTGTGGAAAAGAAGGTCATCGAGCAGCTGAGTATCGAAGTATGGAAAAAGGGTTTCCAATGATGTGAACAAAGAAAAAACTGTAGAGAGCGCACCACCAACACTTCAATTCTTCAAGTGCAAGGAAATGGGGACTTATGTTAATAAATTCCCTAATCCACGGGTTAATGATGATCAATGTGAGCAACCACTTAAGGCAAAGGACAAAGGGAAGTCACATGCGATCACTATTGGCGATGTTGAATATGACAACGATGTGGTGGAATGATTAAGTGTTTATGTAATGGGATTCCAAAATAATGTTGTATATAGTATCGTGGAATATTGGAATATTTATGTATTGGTCTATTGTGGTTTTAAATAATTTTATGGTACTGGTAACCATGGAAATTGTTTGAGAGATTTTTTGGAAAGAAGATGATATGCGCATAATGAAGGGATAAGGAGAAAATGAAATGTTTGACAGTATTCATGAGCTCATGACTGATATAAGGAAATAGTTATATCATGGTTTGAGTATATAGAATATCGGGGTTTTGGTATGTGGAAAGATTTAACTTTTAACAACACTCATGTTTTCACTAAGATTCAATGGGTATTCATTTTTTCAAGAGAATACATGATTAAGGCATTCAAATGTTTGGAAGGTGACCAACAAGACATATCTTATGATATATGGGGATCAACGATGGTATTAACATGCTTTTTATATGAAATATCTGGTAATCATTTTCAATATAATATGAGAGTGGACTACAGTATTATTGATGGGATGTAGTTTTAGAAAAAGGACAACCTGCAGGATGGGCGACAACCCATCGCGTCGGACAAGGCTGTGGGAATCGAACCCACAACCAAAGTGCGACTGGGCTTTATCACATACCACTGGCCTACAGAAAGTCCCTGGTTAGTAGAAACTATTTTTTATTTTATTAAGCGGCATGATAAATGAAGTATAAGTTCATTTTTGGAATCGTATATGATTAACCTCACCATACATGGACATATGTATATTTGATAACTTTTGCTAACCTTTTGTTTGAAACAAATGGAATGACCCATCATTCTATCACATGATCTATTAACACTTCACAAATAACAAATTCAACTTCATTTCTTTAAGAGATGAAGTGGAAATTGTTCAATGAATGAAAAACAGTGAGATTATACCAAAATCAATTAAGTATTTCTTCTAATTAAAAATTTTCAACTTTAGGGAAATGATATTGAAAACCAAAAATGTTGTCCTAATGCTCTTATATCCGATTAATCCGATGGTACCTTAGATCATCACAAATTTATGGCTTTATGATTGATGGATTTTTCATAGCCATGTTCTCTACCACTCTCCATCAGAACTTGATGGTTATATTTTTCTTCCAGATCCATATTTTAACCTATGTTCTCGTATATAGAAACCCAGTGATGAGTTACTTTGGGAAATCCTTACGTTTCATACTCTAGTTTTTAAAATTAAGTTTTAGTATTCCTTTTACGATGTGGGTTTCTATTAAAAAACTTTCAAGTAGTAAACCATTTATAACCCCAACGAATTTCGAGGGCGAAATTCATTTTAAGGGGGGTAGAATGTAACACCCCAAGATTTTATGAAAAATATTTTTTTAATTTCATTAATGTCTTGTGTTGTACGCTACACCAAAAGGATCTTTCACAACACACATCCCTGACTTGCCTTGCATTACACATAAGCACGACCTTCCACGAGAGCGTGTATTGTACGCAATACAGAGTTTCGTTAAACAATGATATGCTATTAAAATATTATTAAAACTAGCCATTATGAATAGTAATACCCACTTTTTGAAATTTTATAAATTTTATTTTTGAAAATCGACTTCATTTTTGGATTCAGAATATCGAAATCATCCTAGGGTGAAATTTTGGTATTTTTCTGAAAACTTTCAATTTTTGATGAATAGTGAAAACACTGGGTTACTATTTAAAAACCGGCTTTCTATTTAAATAATTATTTATTTTATTTAAATTTATTTTAGGTCAAAATTGATACATAATACCTATATAAGTTCAATGTAATTCATTGGAGTCATTTTATAATAATTTTAGATATATAAAAATTTTATTGATCTTTTGACCGTCTTTTACCCACATCCTAGGAGAATTTGCAAATTTACATAAAACATAATTTTACCACTTTTGTGAATGGAATTTCAAAAATCCGAGAGACACGGTTGATGTGAGTAAGTAAAATATGGTTCAATGAGATGAAAATAATTTTTGGCGAATAGTAACTTTTTAATTTTTTTTACCACGGTTAAAAGTAAATATAGTAATTAAGGGTACAAATGATATTATTATTACCCTAACACATGTACTAATTCTATTAGATATGTGTAATTCGACCAAAAAAAACCTTAGGAATAAAATATGACCATTTAGGTCCACTTTGATTACATTAGGACATCTATTATCAATTTATTTAAATAAGGGTTAAAATAGTTAAAATCAATGTTTAATAACTAAATCATTTTTAATATAGAGTTATACATAAGATAAATTCGACTATAAATATTAATTAGAAATCTAAAAATATTTTCTACATAATGGTATTTTATTTGTAATTTTTAGACATTAAATAATTTAATTTATGATGCAGTAATTATATTATTAATGAAATATTGACATAATTGATGTTATAAATACCCAAATAAATGTAATTTGAGACTTTTTATGAATTAAAATAATTATCTCTGTTAATAGGACATGTTAGTATTGATTTAATTATTTTTTTGAACTAATCATTCTGTTATGATTTTCACAATAAAATCAATTACCAAATAGTGTCAAAATTGACATAAAATAGTTTTTAAAACAAATATTATATTATTAATTGTTATTTTATTCCTAAAAATCTAAGGTTAGGCCAAATGAGTTAGATAAGGTTATATATATTAATAATAAACAACTTGGGGTTCTTTTGTCTTGTTATAGTAAGTTTATTAACCGTATAGTGTAAGAAAACAAGAAGACACGATAAATGTAAAATTATCTAACTTAAAGTTAAATCTAAATGATAAGGTTAAAATAGATTCCTAAACTTGTCAAAATTATATTGGACGAGAGGATTTCGACCCATCCCCACCTTATCATCGAAATAACTCAATTTGGAGCTATTAAAAACTGAATATGACTTTATAATAAAATAATATTTTTAGTTTTTCCAAAGGTGCCCCTCTCCTCCCTTATAAAAGGGAACCTCCTCCCTCTCTTCCTCGCACCATTTTGAGCCTTCAAGCTCGGCCAAAACCTTCCAAATTATCTTTTCCACATCCCTATAAACATCCTAGAGGTCCTGGTCTTCTTCAAAGACCAATTTTAGTGCCCTAAGAGGAGGTCTCAAAGAGGCGCTTCAAAGAAGAGGTAATAACTGTTACCGATTCTTTCAACTTTATTTCTTTTTCCACATATTATTATTTAGTTGTTTCATTATGAAGTAATAACATCAGTATCACTAATATACTGAAATGTTATTATAATTATGAAACAACCCTATTTCACCATCTATCCATCCTACGGAAAACGAAATCACCGCGTGTGCGTACGTACGGAATACCGTCTCCACGCCATGGTGTAATTTGTTTTCCAACACCACCTTATTGGGATGGGTATAATGGTGTAAAGAATAACTATACATAGTTATTATAACATCATATTGATTCTGATATATTGTATCATCCTTTCCAATTCAATTCAATAATTATGGGAACGATATCATCGCTCGTGCATACGTACGGACTACCGTCTCCACGACGCGATGAGATTCATTCTCAATGATTAACCATTCATGAATGATTATAAAGTATATATAATAAGTAATCATGAAATATATGACATGATGATACTGTATTTATGTATATATATATGTATGTCATCCAATTTATTCCATTCAATTCAATACGGAAACGAAAATAGCATTCATGCGTACATACGGCCTACCGTCTCCATGAACGTTGTATTTCATTCCATTTATCGATATATAATATGTATATATATATGTATGTATATTCTTAATATATATAAATCATGTTTCAAATTCTGGAATTATGTAAATTATGTTATAAGTAATAATATCAAGAACAACAAGTCCAATCATGTAAGATAAATAAAACTATTTTACCCAAAACGCAACTTTAACCTGGAACTTACAAAGGAACGGGTAATATAAAGTCATAAGTGAACCATATATGATATCATAACAATGAATATGATTCTATAATAAGTCAATGACATTATTTAAATCATTATACAGGAGGTTCAGATACGTACAAAGCATATCAGACCTAAGGTAAGGGATAACTTTTCCAATCTCATTCTTAACCGAGATTGTTTATTCGTAAGTATTTATTGGGGTTATTGTTCTCATCCATGTCTATGTTTCCTAAAAATGGTTTCATGTATGTTTAATGTCCTTTTTACCCATTTTTGACTTTTAATAAATAGTATGTATGGAATCTTTTTTTATGAGGTACTTTTTTAATTTTTCGGCAAAATTACGAGAAGAATGTTTTTTAACTTATAATGCACGAACAGATTTTTACGGTTTCATTACGCCTTATTTTCAAGAAGATTAATCTACATTATTTCATGATTATTTTCAACAAAATCCTTTTATTTTAAAATTTCATGGAATTTTGTGAAAAGAAAATGATTTTGAAGAAAAAAGGATATTTTCCTTATGAATTCATTTCAAATGTTTTATCAAAACCATTTTTCCATCTAAGATGACATTATTTCATATGTGTATGTTTCAAGTATAATGTATTTATGATTTACATGGTTATGAAATGATATCAATTAATTTTATATGGATTATGTGATGATGGTATGATGTTTATGAAACCCATTTTTATTCTTTGGGTTACGATGAATGATGTATGTTTATTTTGTGGAACAAGTAAGAATGATTTAATTATGAGATGGGTGGGACCTATATCTCCCTCCAATGAATTGGTTAAAGATATATATCTCATGAGATAGACATGGCTGGAACAACAAGTTAAACTGGTTCAATATTACAGGACTAGAACGAGGAGTGAACTCGATTTAGAAAGGGACTTTGTCCACTAAGATGGTCTTGTCAGCAATGCCTTGGCTAATATGGAAATAATATCATGTGATTAATGGTTTCCACAATTACATGTTTTATTCCCATGCTATTTTATCATTCTTAATGTTTCTTTATGATCTATGCCTTACGTACTTCCATGTTTTATGTCATTTCTCATGATTTTGATGTTTAAACATTATGTTCATGTTTTTAAGTTCAAATGTATATGGTATGTTTTATTTTATCCATGCTTACCCTTACTGAGCATTTGAGCTCACCCTTTTTATTTTTTCTTTTCCCCAGGATATAAAGAACGGTTTTAGGTAAGAAAAAAAGGGGAAGATCTTTATGGGAGATGTTGAAGATATTTCACCACGAATAGAAGATTACGTTCCATGTTTCCAAAGACAATAAACTATTACGGTCCTTGTGTGTCTGTTTTTGTTATGTATTAAGTATTCCGCAAAAGTAATGTAATGTCCATGTACATCAAGATTCAAGTCTCTACACTCAATAACCAAAATATTCAAGCGGATTTGAAGTCCTCAACATTATGTGACCACATATTTCACCCTTTCTCAACGAATGGATGAAACACATAATTTATAAAAATCATTAAGGACCAAACCACATGAATCGAAACCACTTGGTATAGGGTCCAAGCCTCTCAACTAAATGATAAATTTATATAGGATTCTAGAACCCATCCTAGAGAGTGATTTTATCCATACCCCACTTCATTGTCTAGATGTTTTATCCTTCACATGTTTCCAATGGACCTTGGAAAAGGGCGAGTATCATCATATTTTGACCATATATGTAACCTCTATGGGATCATGCTTATGGGATTTGGAATAGAAACTAAAGTCATATCCTCCTAGATAGAAAAGAAATCTAATATTCTTGAGCCTTAATAATATTGTGGTCAAACGCAGCACCTTGGGCTATTATGGCTCATCTAATATATGTCTTCCCCATTCAATATTCATTGAGCCAAAAATTTGGGTTATGACTTACTTGACCCATATTCTAACTATCATGGTTGACTTATATTTCCTATATTTTTACTACTACCGATACCAGCTCAAAAAGCATTCATAACCATTGGGGATGAGTAGGGAAACCTCTCATTTACCATTTTGAAAAATAATAAGGGATGATAAATAGTAACTACAAGAATATTATCCTTCTAAGAAAGGAAATATAGATCCTAATGGTCCCATGAGACACCACGACAAATCCGAACACCATAGGGTGTTCTGGGTCATCCCTAGAATGTCAACCACATTTCATATTCATTAATAATGTACTAGTATAAATACTTTAAATTGGATAATATATTTACATCCTTATCACATAAATATCAAAAACACATAATATTTTATGGAAGCAGGATTGTAAACTGTATAGAATTTTTTTCATCCATACCACTTGATGTAAAAATGCACTACCAAAATACTTACCTCATGAAATTGAACTCCATGAAGAACACTACTTGATGAATGATATATTAACAAAAACGAAAGTTATAAGCTAAAATATAATGAACAAAATCAACTAAATATCGAAATTGAAAGCTCCTTAACTGACCTATTATTTTAATGGATCTAAAACCATTGTGAGATTTGGAATCTCGCGGCGCTCCCCAGCACTCTCGCGACTAGGGTTTCCCTTCGGCGGTGGCCTGCAGGGGGAGGCTTGTACGCTTCTCCAGTGATGCCTCCCCCTTCCTTCTTTATTATCCTCATTCTTCAGTTGATTTTATTCCTTTTTTGGTTTCATGCTTATTCTTCCCTTCCACAATGTCTTAATTCATGGTCAGCTTGCCTTCCCCCTCTCTCTGCTTGCCTCCCTCGATCACCGGTTCATGCATCTCGCATCAACGGTTCATCTGGATCATGCATAGTTATGAAGTTCATGCCCAAAGTGGCGGTTCTCATCTCTGGTTAGTTTAGATCAGATGAAGGTGGTTTCATTTGGTTATGGTTTCGGTACTCCAAGCCCAAAGTGTCTTTGTATCATATTCCTTGCATCAATGGAGACTTGGTGCTTGGCGGGTTGGGGTCGTCACTTGGAGTGGCGCGACAAGTACGATGCTACCATTTTTTGTTTCTCCGTCAGATGGTTCATGTTCCTAGGTATTTTCATGGTGTTATCAGTATGATTCGGTTTTCTAATGCATCTATTTTCCTACAATGGTTTCATTTTGTGTGTTTTTGTCTGTTTTTGTGCTATTACTGGTGTTTTCTCACCTAGGTTTTCTACGGTGTTTCTCCCTCACAGATGGATGGTTGGTTCGATGGTGAGTGGTGGTTCTGGAAACGATGGAATCAGGGATGGAATACGATGATGAGTTGGATGCGTGGTTCCCAACACTGTCTTGGGGATGCATTTTTTGTGTTGACATGAAGGCAGTGTGTTGGTGTTTGGATGGATACATGATGATACTAGTGCACTGCAGATCCATGACCTCTCTGATTTGAATTTTGAAAACTTTCGATCTATTTTTGGATTCTGGTTTGAGTATATTTTTAGGAATTTGGTTTTATTTTGAATTTTGTGTGTGAAATAAATCTGCACACTTCATGGTTCAGCTCCAGACAAGGATTAGAGAATTAAGAATTTACCAGAGAGTTGCCATCCAGATTTGGAAGTTTGAGAGGGTATGGCTCTTCCATTGGTACCAAGTCTATGAAACCCTGCACGGGATAGCTAGTTGAGTGAATGCAAAGGTGGGGACTTGAAATCATGTTATAGTTGCTGGGGAGAGGCAGTTCTTGTATTTTTTATCTGGATTAATTTCTTTTATGCTTTTATTTGGATGCATTGTATGGACTTGTGGTTTCTCACTTTTCCTCAAAAAGTGTATTCATAATAAATATAATTTTGTTTCAGTCAATGCTCCTAAAATATATAAATATATGTTCTACAATAAAAGTCTAAGAACCACAATAAAAAAAGTTCCGAGAAGAAAGTCCATAAACTACACCAATAGAAGGTCTAATATAGAATACCCTAAACTAAAACATAACAATGGTATATTTTTATACACCTTAAAAAACAAAAATTGACATAATGAACGCTAGTTTAATACCCTAATAAGAGAATCCTAGAAAATATCTTCTTTCTAGTCATGCAATTTGTGTTCTCTAGGAAATTTTGAGCATTTATAAAATTGAAAAGGAACAAAACATGATAGGCCAAAATCCTATAATAGGGAAGCCTAATTAAAATTGAAAGTCCACACCTTCTAATCCTCCCTAGATATGATTTTTAGGAAATAATTAGAGAAATATGAATAAAGACACATAATTCTTGCAGGTCACACTATTTTTCCTTATCAAAAATAAATTTATGTTCACTAATCCCATTAACATTAGTCAATGATAGAGAACTCTGCATATGAGGCATACATTCTTACCATATTATCATTTTGTGAATTACTCAATTTCATTAAAACTAATGTGAATACATCAATTAGAAATCTCATGTCGGTGGGAATTACTTATCATTTACTGAGAATTTTTTTTATAAATTAATCATTTGAATCCAAGAGGTTAGGATTAATTGATATTATGTAATGGATGGGAATCATTGATGATTTATGTGAAATTAGATCAATGATATTTCGGGAATATCATGGATAAAAGAAAACTATAAATGATATATATATTTAGAAAGATCTATTCATTTATAGGATGTATAAGGAGTAATTTCCACATTTTATAGCCTCTCAAAGGATTTCATAAAAATAAGAATGTTGGCGATACGACTATAGTATGATTTGATTGGTTGAATATTCCATGTTGTCATCTATCTGATGAGAAGCGTCAATTGATTGTTGAAGCACCACCCGCCTTGCTTCTTCTACAACTACCTAAGGGTAAAGGGACCCAATAAGAGTAGATAGTTCCATTACACTTTTTTGAGAATTATCTAATGATGATGATGACGTAGAAAAATTTGAATTTATCTAAGCTATGATCTCCGAATTTATCACTATATGTGTGGTCAAAACATCTGTTTGGGATTGAAAACCAGATATTATCATATTAATATATTCCAATGCCTTTGAAGCTTCACTCATTTTTTTATCCAAGGGAAACCACTCATAAAAATCTAGAAATTCCATATTTCTAGTAGTAAACTACTTATTAGTTAGGATAATATGTCTGATGATGTCATACAATGGCTGGAAATCAAAGCCGCCTTCCCCAAATCATGAATGACCCAGAACAGATGTTCTTATTCGTTTAAAAAGGTTTCTATAGGAGTATCAATGATAAAGGTTTGCATATATTACTAGATTAGAATACACCATGTATAATCCTCTGAAATTACAAGAGTATGTACATAATAAAGAAGAACAATAGGCTATTTCGTTGAATAAAAAAGAAATGAAACCCCAAAGACTTAAGAAGTAATTTAATTTTCTGAGATCCAAGTAGTTCCCCCTAAAGAAGTCACTGATGATGGAAGGGATTTTTTGTATCCAACCAAATAATCATTGGAAAATATAAAATGGAATAAATATCTGATGTTTGTGTATTATTCTCACAAAAAAACAATGTAATATAAGGTTTCTTACTCATGCAGATCACATATCCTTTATAAGGATATACAACCGCATGAACCTCAAATGGTCATGAAAACATGTCATGTGAAACATATGATATGATTTTGATCACATAAATCACCTTTTAAAATAATAATATTTCTTTTGAACACACCCATACTATCACTGATGATCATGAAATGACTGCCAGAAATATGAAAATTGTTGAGACTATATGCGGTTTCTGAATTTCATGCCACATTCTTATGTGATTCTCAGTACACTGCAAATTCCCTAGAGACATATCCATATTGTCGCATGAAAGTGCGTTGAAATGTTATATTCATCACGAGAAGTGTCTTAGACAGTTTTATTTAGTTATGAACTACCCCTCTTACAATATAGAGAAGAATAAGGGTTGTCTATGAAAATTCTTGTGTATCATTGTGAAACCCCTTACTGGTCACGTGGTGAATATCAGGAATGAAGAATGATTTTCCTCAATAAATGTACCACTACATAATATTATATCCATCACTTGTAAATTAAATAATCAAATAAAAAGGGGAATGGGAAAAGATTCTTTCAACATGAGGAGACGTTGTACATCACGTGAGAGCGGTCTTACTCCATGGGTGATCTTCATTGATCATGAAAGGCTCCCCTTATTAAGCTAGAACGATATCATGAAGGCCTTTAGACATATCATCTTGATCTTGTAGATACCCCCTTGACATGATTCATTAGTCTCATGAAATACCCCAAATGTGTAATATTTGATGACATGAATGCCTTCCTAGAGAAATCCTAATCCCACAAGGACCCCTAAACATGTCAACCGGACCTTGTGAAAGCTTCATTACATATCCACATAGTTTATCGAAATCCATTTGATCATCTTAGGCCCATCAAAAATATAAATGGAGAAACATTACCGTGGTCAGAAATCATATTGTTTAATCATGAATGGCCCATGATAGGGTCATGAAAAGGGTGTGATTCCAAAATCCATCGACCAAATCAAGAAAACATATTTGAGATAATAACAACAAATCGTAGTTAATAACTAGGGAAACTAGGCCTATAATCCCCCTAACTAAAAAAGGAATCCATTACCTACTGACATTGGGCAACTGCAACACGATATCACATGAGCATACATCTTAGATTAGATAGTCACACAATCCCAAGGTATTCCACCAGGAAAAAATCCAGGGAATGACCTAAGAGATCACTCAACATGCATATGTGCTTCACACAATCACTCTATAGATCGCATGAAGGGATTATGGTGTGTTAGTAATATTATGAAAGAATTTTCCCACATGTCAATTGGGTCATGAGAAACCTAAAATAAAAGAACGTTAGAAAAAACCTGAGGCACATGTATAATAAAGGCTGGAATAAATAGTGGAAAACATGGGAGACTTATGCGAAGATAGATTTACTAATATTCAAGTGCTTCACATGACCCACCCAGATCATGCAACACCACCAAGACATATCTCTTAAGTCATACGACACTCCCTCAAAATTCCATTTAGATTATGTGATATCCCAAGGAATTGTCATGAAAGCCACTATATGCCCTCTGAGAACACCAGTCAATTCTTTTGAACACATGTGGACTTGATAGAAAAATTTTGTTTTGGAATCTATAAATCTCATCCAATTTATTAGTGATAATAGGATCTTTTACCTAGGTATCCTTATATCCCTGGTACATTTCAATAATTTCTCATTATGTCTCAAGGATATGTTAATGAGTTCATGAAACATAATCTAGACATGTCACCCAAGCTATCTGTTGACACTAGTACATGTCAACGATATCTCATGATGACCAAGGGACATGTCAAATGGTTCTAACAATGTCACTTGGACATGTCAACAGGTTCATTTGATTCTCTCTAGATATATAGACCAATATATGTAGAGACACCAAGATAAGTAATCTACATTTCACGATGTCCCCAACACATGCCAACTAGTTTTAGCGATGGCACCAGGACATGTCAATCAGTTCATGAAATGTCCTTTAATAAATGTTATCTTGGTTCTGTGACATCCTCCATACATTTCGTACTTGATCTTGTGATGTAAAAAATAGAAGTCATCTAGATCATGAAAAGACCTTCTTACATGTTTGGATGATCTTAAAATTTCCTCTAGACAATTCAGTTAGATCAGGTGACCCCTCTAGACATGGAATCCATTATTATGTGATGTCCTCAAGACATGTCATTTAGATTATGTGAAATCTATCAGAAAGTCAACTAGATCATGTGATTATATTCATGTCTGTCTTCTAAGAAACCAAAACATGTCGATATATGCTACGAAAAGTCATAAAAACATAGATTGACATGTCTTGAAGACAAGCATACATGTCAAGTAGACAATAAGAACATGCCAGGAAGACACTCAGGGTGTGTAATTATATTTCATGGGATATGATAACATTTTCAAGTGAATATTCAATGGAAAACATAGTGTTTAAGACTTAATCCAACTAAACAATGAGAACTATAATTCATTCCATACCTAGGATACATAGGATTTTATCCTATGTACCAAGCTAAAATGGGAAACCACTTTAATATAATTCCCCCTATGTCTCCAATATTACAACCACCATGACCCAATCTCTCCCATGCGCATATCATTCTTCCACATCCCCCAGTGGATTGAGAAGGAAAAATGACTATAATGAATTTGATTCCTACTATAACCTGGATTCATTAGTCACCTTCTTATGTTCCATGAAATGTATTAAAAAACCAAATGGTTTTCCTAGTACATAAGTCCTGCATCCATATGCAGTGAGACTACATACATTTTCCCCTTATTTTGAAAAACAAACATTTATCATATGGGATTAGGGATTTTTATTACTTGTATATTTTTCATTTTGAATCTCTCCATCTTGGAAAAACTCATTGTGTAATCCACATTGAGTTTCATAAAATAACTATCCCCATATAAGGCTTCCACCTCATGGAAAGACCCAAGGGTGTGATTGAACTAGAGTGACTCTGATTCCTAACATAACCAAGATATGTAGGATTTCTACCTAAATATTAAACATAATATTTGGTGCCTAATTTCCCCCATTAATTTCATTTCCAAATGGTGATAAACTTCATGGGTTCAAAAAAATTTGTGAGTTTTAATTTTTTATATAAAAAAGATATGTAGGATACCTCATTGAGGTTCAATTCCATTCTCTTAATATTAATCTCCCCCTAGATGGAAGTAAACTATAAGGTTCCTCTATTTATGGACATAAAATATAAGAATCTACACATTAATTGGGAATGAATGAATAAATTAAAATACATACAGGTGGAATCATTAATAGAACTATCTTTACACATTGAAGGATTCAATACATGATCATTTTATTACAGAAGATGGCCTTTTATTGGGATTATAAAGAGGTTCATGAGAAAATATTAAATCTATAAGAGAGTCATAGATTAGGAAAAAAATTCCCCAAAAAGGAAGTGATGATACAAACCTCCCATCCCCACAAACAATGTGAGTTCCTATGTTTCATTAGGTCTGAAACGCTAATCAACCTCCTACCTTTGGAATTATGTTTTGTATCAGTTATGGAAGTGGGAATTATAGGGTGTTTTTTATATAAGATAAAAAATGGTGAAACTAACCTGAGTGAATTTTCAATACATTGATCCCCCCATGTTAAAGCAATTGGAAAATCTAACCACACAAGTTCCCATGAATGAAAAATGGTGAAACTAACATGAATTCATTAAACTTCGAACTTTTATTTATTGGTTAAAAGGATAGATTGTATACTTATTATCATACCATTTTTTCCAACCATGTGGGTGATCTTTCTTAGAGAAATAATTTTTAATGAAAATCAATATTTTTCACTCGTCCAAGGAAAATATTATTTTTAGAAAAATATCAAAACATTCATCCATTGTTAATTTTTATATAATGATTTCAAAAATGATGTTTACATTATAAAATTAAATTTATAAATGTTTGATAAATTAATTATATTATTCACTTGTAATAAGAAAGATTTTTTTTAAGAAATCATATTTTTAATGATAAAATGTCTATTTAAAAATTGGGCACTTATTTCAAAAAAATTTATCAATAAATTTTTATTTAGAAGGTTATATATATATATGTATACTACATAATGTGATTAATCTAATCCATACCCTATAATTCAATGGATTTTTTATAATAATATTATTTAATTATTAATATTTCTTGGTTTGTTTAAAATTAGTGTTTCATGTTGTATACACAATTACACATAGTGTTATTTAAAATCTCGAGCAGTTGAATTTTCCAAAAAATAATAAATGTTATCCAAACAATTTTAACTTTTTGAAAGTAATTATAGGCTTGATATTTGAAAATTCATTTTTGGAAAGCACACACCATAAAAATATTTAATAAAAAACTCTCAAAAAATGAGGGAAAGATAAATAAGAATTATACCTGGAATAAAAAAAAATCTAGGTTCTCAAAAATTAGAGCATTAGTGAGAAGTGAAAATATAGACATGGAGGAGAAAAAAATTCAGAAATTCCAATAGAGAATGATATGAAACTTGATCAAGATAAATTTAACAACCATAAAACCATAAATATATAATGGGTGACAATACCATAAATTTGTTGGAAATTATTGTAATAAGATATTATATATTTCACAATACCCATTTTCTAGAGTCGATGAATTATTTTACCATATAGACTACGAACATAAGTAAACTTCATTACATGAAATATTTATCTTTCAAATGAATAATTTCATTCTTCCATTATTATTCAATCATTTTTTACATCATATATTTCTACAAGAATTGAATATCAAAGATGAAATTTTTATCCCAAATGCACTAAAATTAACTTTTAATAGATTATAAAATTCATAAAAGAATGTAAATTAATTCCTCCTATCTCTACGTATTTTCACAAAACTGAAAATGTTACCATATGTTATCAAATATGGATAAATAAAATAGATTAATATTTATAACCTCAACAATAACCGCCAATGATCAAATTAACCCATTCTATAAATAGTTAACCTTAATACACTTCCAAAATATGTATAACCAAATTGAAAATGAAATATTATAAAATATTTATCAAACATTTATTCCAAAAAAATGTAGCTCATTGTGTCACATACTATATATGTGAATACCTTGATCATATATTCTAATAAAACATCCTAAAAAATTGAATCACTATAAAACCATATTGTAAACATAACTACTTATAAAAATTAACACCATACATATTAATTATATACCTTAAATCTAATAATTCCAAAAAATACATCATAAATTATTTTTTATCAGATCACTATCCATTTTCAAGATCGCCAATAGAATCCCATTTACTTCTTCAGTATTAATATTCTCTTCATCCAAACTAAACATATTATCTAAAAATCATGAAAATATTATGGGAAATTATTCCATTAGTCATATATTTAATAAAAATATCACTTTACCCCTAAATCAATTTTCTTCGATATATGTACCATTCAATATATGCTTTCAAATCCCTAAAAAAGTCTATTACAGTACAATCCTTACATGATTCATGATTCTTATAAACAAAATATAATCCATAAACATAATTGTGAATCCAAATAATCAACATCATTAATCATTCCATTCCCTATGTTGTAATATAATATGTTTTTCCATCTCCCATTGGTTTCCCTTATGTTATGTTCCCATGAAAATTGTCGAAATGGTTTAAATAATACCACATCATTGTACTATTGAAGAACTAGATAGTAGTTATCATGAACCATGTCAGGGTGACATCCTACTCGACACCTGGCCCATGCTGAGAGATGGCTAGAAGGGAATTCAAGATCCCCATAAGCAGGAAACTAGTGCCTTGATATAAACAATACACTTTTGGGAACAATTCCTCCCATGTATTTAATAATGAAAACCCACCAAGAATAAGACATGATCACATAATCGACAAAAATAATAAAAAATGGACACACCAATTTTTATCTTAAAAATTTTATGAATATAACTAAAACAAAAATACCAAAATGTATATGGAAACAACTAAACAAAAACTCAAAAATCTCCTTGTAACGAGAGTCATATCACCCTCAATACACCCCCACCAACAACTAAACGAAGTGGAACACTAGAAACCAGATCGACCATCACCATAACATAACATATTTCCTTTACCTGGGTCACACATAACAAAGTCTACATACACCCAAGGGTGTATTTAGGGAATGAGATAAATACCAGTAGGATGCGACCTTGAGAAAGATTTCATGTAATATCGTTTGAAGACAAATCAACATTCAAATATTCATATGAACATTTGAATCATTTCTATGAAACCATATTCAGGAATACAATATTAAGAAATACTTTCACACAATAAACCTACTTTGAAATTATAATGTACACAATGACCACCACAGACCAATAGTAATCACCACATCATAATTTTTCTTCATCAAAATAGATAACCATGGGAAATCCCTCTATGTTACTAGGACTATTGAGACACTAGGAACCTATTACCTTGGCGAAAAGATCCTCTAAAAAAACCCCATAGTTCCCTGATAGATGATCTACTATAGGGGAACTCATAACAAGTTCTATTATCCTCCTTATATAAGAGAAAACCCAAAACATCCTCATGAACGAGCCACTAGACTAGAAAACTCCCAATATCTAGTTGTCTCGGATCATATTACATATTTAGTTAGTGTTGTAGCATTAGTCATGCTAGAAGAAACTGTGCCGCAGCCCCACCAAATCAACGAGCATACCGGTTCTAGTTCACCCACCTAGATACATGGGATACCATTTGTGCTCAATTTCCATTCCACATAAATCATCACTTTCACATACACATGCCAAAAATTATGAACATGTATTAAATCCCATTTATTTCAAACAAAAATTCATCTAAAAATCAATGATTACATAGAAACCGTTATTTTCTATAATAAAAACCACTTTCAAATTCACACATACAACAAATCCATTTGGAAACACATTTCACAACACATGGACCATTAATGAAACCCATTTAAAAAAACAAGGATATAACACATGAAATCAACCATTTCCATAGGAAAATACCCTTCCAAATCTACACACACACGAAATACTTTTTAAAACTTCATTCACACCACCTACACAATTCATATTAAACATTTAAGAGACATATCAAAGGATATCTTGTGAAATAGAAACCCATTTCCTTTTGGAAACCAACTTTCAACACATATATACCTCAAAAACTTTTTAAAACATGTTTTCACCTTTCACACAATCCATCGAGCACATTAATAAGGAACAACAATGAGGTACACTTGAAATACAATCAACTTATTTTAGAACTCCATCTTCCAACAGATGAGAACTTCAAATCACATTGAAAACCTATTTCTCGCCATACAAATAACCCATGTATCGCATTTATGAATCCAAGAAACCATTCAAAATTAATTTAATAATAAAAAATCAAGGAACCACCAACCTTAAATTTGGAAACTTCTAGAATCCAGTGTACAATGACAACCATACCTCAAGAGAACACTATAATGGAAAGAGAAAACACCAAAAAGCATTATTTTAAACAAAAACTCAAGATTTAACCCTTACTTGGTCAAACCCCCCACTATAAAATAATAAATCAAAGAGAGATAGAGAGGGAACCACGAATAAGAATGAAATCTAGAGAAAATAGATTTAAGTAATGATTCTTAGAAGATATAAGGATAAATCTATGAAACAATTTAAGTTAAAGGGGTCCTAGAAGGTAAGAAGGAAGCTCATAGGGGAGAAAATATTATATATCTCGGAATATGGTCTATTTAGGGTTAAAATAAAAGAGGGAAAAAGATTAATTTCTAACTTTTAATAACATAAATAGGTTTCATGGTTAATCAATGTAACGACCCAAAATTTTGAATAAATATTTTTTCCTAACTTTGTGTGATATTTTATTTTATACTCAATAAAACTATTGCATTTAATAAAATGAGTATAATTAAAATAAGACTATTGGGTTTTGACTGTTATATGACCGTTGGTCAATAAGACTGTGGGAAACTAAATTTTATTATTATTGTCTATAAATACAAAAGATCTTGATTAATTAATATAGAAAAATGATTTAATTGCCCCATCCAGTAGTCTCAGGTCGATCAAAGCCCATCTGATGGAACTCGAGAAAGAGGTAGCACCGTTGAGCATTGCTATGGACCAAACCCAAGCCGAACTTCATCGTGTGAAGCTGGAATGGAATCACCTTAATGAGAAGTTCAAGCTGATAGAAATCACTACTCGGGCAATGTTGGACGAGCCGCCCAAAAATTCTATCTCTCTACCACACCATACTATTAGGTTATATGCTGGTGTTATAAGGGGTTATGTAATGAGACGGTAACTGCCTTGTGTAATCCTTTGATTTAAATAAAAATTGTGATGTTTTCTTATGGTGAAGTTTGTGCATTTACAGTGTTCTGGATAAATATAGTATGCATATTATTGATGAATTCATAAACAAATATATTTTAAAAATAATTATGTAAACATTAAATAATTAATAATGTGTAATGATTTTCGAAAAATGGTATTCTACAGCTGTGTTCAGTATGAAATTTAGAGTTTAATAAGAACAACATAATTTTTGGTGAATAGTAAATTATGAATAGAGATTTTATGCTTATGATTAGTAACGTGACCAAATGGATTAAGTAACTTCACTTAATAATGTATTAATATAATTTGGGCTCCTTGATTAAGTAATTTGATTCAATAAAAAGGTAAATAAATGTTTCAGAAATTATTGGTTAAGTATCAGTTTTTTCGGGTGAATAGTGTTTTTTATTTAAAAATTAAATTTAAAATATTTAGAAAATTATTTTCATAAAATGGAGTTCATTTTTCAAATCAGAGCATCGATATTTGGTTAAGGTGAATTTTTGATATTTTTCTAAAACAGTTAAATTTTTAGTGAATAGTGTTTTTATTTAAAAATTAAATTAAAGTTATTTATAAAATTATTTTCATAAAATGGAGTTCATTTTTTAAATTAGAGAATCAATATTTGGTTAAGGTGAATTTTTGGGATTTTTCTGAGAAAGTTGAATTTTCTGTGAATTGTGAAAATACAGTTTTTGAGTTTCGGGTGTTTAATGACATCATTAAGTATGTAATAATTAAAAAATAATTCTAGTCAACTTATAAATAGTAATATAAGGTATTCGGTGTCCCAGGTGGCCAATACCATGGGCAAATACCATGGTCAAGCCCATTGTTTTGCCAATACCACCGATGAGGTGTCTCTTGGCAATTAATGCTTTGTCCTCTCACTTCTCCTATAAATTCCAAGCCTTTCCCATATTAATTTCATTTCCATATCCTCCTCAACAATGTTTTGGTATCTTTACCTCCCAAGGAGTCCTCACAAGGTTCCATCAAGCCTCCCAAGGTCCCGAACATCATTCTTTCGAAGTTACTCTTCGAGATAAGGGATCCTACCACTCTCTTTCTTTTTAAGTACTCTCTCTTATGTCATTTCTTTTATGATCCATGTTCTTATGTTGGAGGGTGTTATTTTATATTCAACATACTATAATATGTATTTTTATATAATTAGATTCTCACTTTTAATCTCATAATTTCATTTTCTAAATTTTTAAGTGGCACCGTTAGGATGCCGAATTTTCGTAAGGGATTCTTTCACCCTTCTCATTTTCAAAGTTCTATTTTAATGTCAAGTCATTAAAGTTCATTTTTAATGTGTTGGGGTATTATATATATATCCATCATACTTTCCTTTTATGTTCATATGATGAGAGACCCTATTTTATCTCATCAATTCATTTTTTTAGAAGTTTTAAGTGATGTTGTTAGGCTGCTGAATTTTCATAAGAGAAATCGTATTTTTGTCTTCCTTTCAAATTTTTCATTTCATATGGTATGTTATTCAAATTTCATTACCATGTCCTTATATAATTTATATTCTTTCCCTATACTGTTTTATGGATCATTTATGAATGGGTTACCATGACCCCTCTCTTTTCAATATTTTCTAAAACCCTACAACATAGTCGTTATGCTGCCGATTTTTCATCTCAAAATGTATATCTCTTTTTACCAAATTATTTTATTTTATTAAGTGGATAATCAAAGAAATTTCTTCTGAAGGGGTATTCACATATATATCAAAACTTTCTATTTTAAATTCTGGGATTTACATACATGAAACATGCTTTCCTTTTCTGTGGGTTTAAAGTGACATAAAGATCATGTCTTAAATTTTTTTTAAAACGTTATGATTATGAAATGAAACCCATTCTTTTTTTGATATATGGGTTATTTAGGAAATGCTTGATGATTATATATGTGGCTCAATTATAATAAATACAAATTAATGGTGCGCCCTAATATCACTTCAATGCATTGGGTAAAGACTTAATCTCTAGAGATGACCATTTTAATGATACCTTGGTGAATAACCTTGGTAATTTTTTTAATGACACCTTGGGGATGGAACTTGGTGAAACGGAAATGATTGTCTAAGTTTAATGTTTTAGCCAGATCTTTATGATATGAAACACGTTAGTTTTATTATGATATGCCTCATGATCTCTTTCTCATGTGATAAAGTTTTTTTTCATGACTTTATTGATGTATCTCAAGTTCACATATAAAACGTTTCTCTTGTTTCCCTTATGGGACCTTCTGCTCAACCTTTCCTTTGATGTATGCTCATAGGTTATGAGATGTTGTAATGAAGTTAGGATTAAAAATGAAGAATCCTTTCAAGTGTTTTGAAGATTTTTTTTTTCTGTTTTCATGTATTATGTTCCTGATTTCCATGACACTAGACTTTAAAGATCCTCTGTTTGTACAATGTAATGAAAAGTAATGTATTGAAAAGGCAGGGTGCTATAGTTGGTATCAAAGGATAATTTAGTTATTTATGGAAATTAGGATATGAAAACTATGGGAAGAACCCCATAGAAAAGTTTAAATATAAAAAATATTACTGGTATTCTGGTGAGTATTGAGTAAGTGGTTTATCAAGGAAATACATCCTTGTCCGGATACGAATAGGTAGAGGTGGCTCTGGAACAGATGTACATAAAGGTAAAACCCGAAAACACCGCTTTGATCTAGACTCGAACGGGAACTGGTACACGACAACGGGCCTTACTGCACTCTTGTTTACGACACTCTTGGGGGGGATATGTTTGGCTAATCGCAATCTTTTTATGAATCATTATGAAGGAATTATAAAAAAATGTAATTGTCCAAGAAGGAAGTTTTAATACACAAAATCATTTTTAGTTAAATGATTAATAAATGAAATAATTTTCTCAGAAAGGATTTATTCTTTTAGAAAATTCCCCATCGTCTAGGAATACGTTGATGTATTTCCTGAGGGGTTACCCGGACCTCCCCCAGAAAGAGAGGTAGAGTTATCCATTGAACTTGTACCTGGATCTCATCCGATGTCAAAGACCCCCTATAAGTTGGAAATTGTGGAGCTAGTGGAATTAATGAAACAACTCCAAGATCATTTGGAGAATGGGTTTATCTGACCAAGTGTGTCTCCTTGGAGAGCACCAGTTCTCTTTGTGAAGAGGAAACATGGATCGATGCAGCTAGGAATTGATTATAGAGAACTGAATGGGATCATAGTGAAGATCAAATACTCTCTTCCAAGAATTTATGACCTATTTGAAAAACATCATGGGACTCAATTCTTCTCTAAGATTGATCTTCATTCTGGTTATCATCAATTGAGGGTGAAGAATGATGATATTCCAAAAGCTGCCTTCCGATCAAGATATGGGCATTATGAGTTTGTTGTTATGCCCTTTAGGCTGACTAATGCACCTGATATTTTTATGGATCAAGAATAAGTTGATTTTGTAATAGTATATTTTATCAAATAGAAATCCTTTGTGTAGGAAAATGATTTGGTGATTAAATGATAAAGGTTATTTTGGATGAAGTTTTCACTTTTGGAGTACTATATGCCTAAGGGAAATAAAATACTAAAGGATTTAAATTTATGAGGAATGGTAGAATTTTTTTTGTAAGAATTTATGTATTTATTGTGAACATATGGTGATTTTGGGTTATTTCTTGAAAATGATGAACCTAGCATAAAGAATATGTGAATATGTTAATTTCACTTTATTATGAGACATTCATAGTAGTCGATGTTATTTGGATATAAATGTTATGATTTATTGGGGAAGTCTATGTGATTAAATCCATATACGTTTTGGGTTCCAACCTTATTTTGGATTATTCTGATGAATTTTAAGGATGGTTGTGTATTGAATAGTCTTTCTGGAACGTTGGGTATTTTGTTGAATTTTAGAGATTAATAGTCATATTTCTTTTTATATTTGATTATCCTTTTGGGGGATTATATGATCTCATACTAAAAATTTTACCTTTAGTTGATTACTAAAGACAAGGTAAAAATATAGTTATTCTTTTGTAGATTAAGTGATTTCTAGAAGATGATTCTTGGGCATTTGACAAGACCAAGTCTTTTTGAATACTCATTGTTTGGAGAAAAGATTAGTCTTGGTGGAAAATTATTAAGGGATGAAACTCTACTTGAAGGTAAATATATATCCTTTTGTTTTTATTCTATGTAGTAAATGAATTCCTCAAAATTATGAAAATTAACGTAAAACAAAAACAATATTGGTTTATGTCTCCTACTGGGTAATCAAATACCGTTTAACACATCATAAGTTTTTGATCTTCTTGTGGTTAATTTTCTCCTAATCATGTTTTCTATCACTCTCCATTAGAACTTGACCCTTTGTTTTCTCTACCATATCCTTGTTTTTTTACATGGAATCCTAGTTTGGGTTAACTCGGGTGACTTTTGTACTTCCCTTTATTTCTTTTAATGTAATAGTTTTACTGAATCAATTTCTGATGTGGAACTTTCAACGAAATTTCCAAGCCCAATTTTAAAATTTTGGGGATATAATTTATTAAGGGGGGAAGATTGTAACGACCCGAAATTTTGAATAAATTTTGTTTCCTAACATTGTATGATATTTTATTTTATACTCATCAAAACTATTTCATTTAATAAAATGAGAATAATTAAAATAGGACTATTGGGTTTCGACTGTTATATGATCATTGGTCAATAAGACCGTGGGAAACTAAATATTATGATTATTTTCTATAAATACAAGTGATCTTCAATAATTAATATAGAAAAAAGATTCAATGGCCCCATCCAATAGTCTCGGTCCGATCAAAGCCCATCTGATGGAACTCGGGAAGTAGGTAGCACCATTGGTCTTTTCTCTGAACCAAACCCAAGCTGAAATTCATCATGTGAAGCTGGAATGGAATCAGCTTCCCGGGAAGTTCAAGATGATAGAAATCACTACTCAGAAAAAGTTGGACGAGCTGCCCCAAGACTTTATCACCCTAGCACACCTTAATCTTAGGTCCTATACTAGTGTTATAAGGGGTTATGTAACGAGGCCATAACTCCCTTGTGTAATCCTTTGATTTAAATAAAAATTATGATGTCTTCTTATGGTGAAGTTTGTGAATTTAAAAATGTCCAGATAAATATAGTATGTATATTATTGATGAATTCTATAAAATAAGATGTTTCTAAAATATTTATGTAGACCTTAAATAATTAATAATGTGTAATGATTTTCATAAAATGGTCTTCTACAACTGTGTTCAGTATATAATTTAGAGTTTAATAAGATCAAATTAATTTTTGGTGAATTGTAAATTATGAATAGTGATTTTATACTTATTATTAGTAATGTGACCAAATGGATTATGTAACTTCACTTAAGAAAGTATTCATATAATTTGGGCACCTTGATTAAGTAATGTGATTAAATAATACAGGTAAATAACTATTTCAAAAATATTTGTTTAATTATCAGTTATTTCGGGTGAATAATATTTTTTATTTGAAAATTAAATTTAAAATATTTAGAAAAATATTTTAATAAAATGGTGTTCATTTATGAAATCAGAGCATCGATATTTTGTTAAGGATAATTTTTGGGATTTTTCTGAAACAGTAGAATTTTTAGTGAATTGTGTTTTTATTTAAAAATTAAATTAAAATAGTTAGAATTTTTTTTTCATAAAATGGAGTTCAGTTTTGAAATCAGAGCATCAATATTTGGTTAAGGTAAATTTTTGGGATTTTTTTGAGAAAGTAGAATTTTCAATGAACAGTGAAAATACAGTTTTTGAGTTTCGGGGGTTTAATGACATAATTAAGGATGTAATAATTATGAAATAATTCTAGTAGACTTATGAATAGTAATATAACGTATTATGTGTCCCCAGTGGACAATACCATGGGAAAATACCATGGGAAAGCCCATGGTTTTGCCAATACCACCGATGAGGTGTCCCTTGACAATTAATGCTTTGTCCCCTCACTTCTCCTATAAATACCAAGCCTTCCCCTCATTCATTTCATTTCCAAATCCTACCCAAATAAGTTATGATCTCTTTACCTCCCAAGGAGTCCTCCCAAGGTTCCCTCAAGCCTCCCAAGGTCCCGACCGTCAATCTTTCAAAATTACTTTTGAAGGTAAGGGATCCTACCTCTCTCATTCTTTTCAAGTACTCTCTTATGTCATTTCTCTTATGCTCCATGTTATTATGTTTGAGGGTGTTCATTTATTGTAACCTTAATTTAATTTGTATTTCAATATAATTAGATAATCCTTTTAACCCTCATCATTTCATTTTTTGAAGTTTTAAGTTGAACCGTTAGGCTGCCGAATTTTCGTAAGGGATTCTTTCACCCTTCTAATTTTCAAAATTCTATTTTCATGTCAAGTATTTCAAGTTCATTTTTATTATGTTGGGGTATTATATCTATATCCATAATACTATATTTTTATTTTTATATTATGAGAGACCCTATTTTATATTATCAATTCATTTTTTTAAAGTTTTAAGTGACACCGTTAGGCTGCCGAATTTTCATAAGAGAATTCTTATTTTTGTCTTCCTTTCAAGTTTTTCATTTTATTTGGTATGTCATTAAAATTTCATTACCATGTTATTATATCTTCTATATTCTGTCCTTATATGATTTTATGGATCATTTATGAATGGTTGACCATGATCCCTCTCTTTTCAATGTTTTTTTAAAACCCTGCAACATAGCCGTTATGCTGCCGAATATTCGTCTCAAAATGTCTCTCTCTTTTTCGAAAATTATTTTATTTTATTAAGTGGATACTCAAAGCTCGTTCTTATAAATGGATATTCACATATATATCAAAATTTTATATTTTAAATTCTGGGATTTACATATATGAAACCCGCTTTCCTTTTTTATGGGATTAAAGTGACATAATGATCATGTCTTAAAAGCAGTTTTTAAAATGTTATTATTATGAAATGAAACCCATTTATTTTTTGAAATATGGGTTATTTATTAAATGTTTTATGATTATATATTTGGATCACATGATAATAAAGAAAAATTAAGGGTTCGACCTGATATCACTCCAATGCATTGGGTAACGACTTAATCTCTAGAGATGACCATTTTAACGATACCTTGGTGAATAACCCTGGTAATGTTTTTTAATGACACCTTTGGGATGGAACTTGGTGAAACAGAAATGATTTTCCAAGTTAAATGTTGTATCCACATCTTCAAGTTATGAAAAACGCTATTTTTATTATTATTTTCTTCATGATATCTTTCTCATGCCTTAAATATATTTTTCATGTCTTTATTGATGTATCCCAAGTTCAAATGTAAAATGATTCTCTTGTTTCTCTTACTAGGCCTTATTCTCACCCTTTCCTTAGATTTATGCTCCCATGTTATGAGATGTTTTAATGAACTTAGGATAACCAATGAAGAATACTTTCAAGTGTTTCGAATAATGTTTATGTTGTTTTCATGTATTATGTTTATGACTTCAAAGACACTAGACTTTAAATATCATCTGTTTGTAAAATGTAATGAAATGTTATGTATTAAAAAGGTGGGATGATATAGTGATCTTGGTTTCCGATACCATGTGGAAATCGTGCATCCCACATTGACCAAGAGGAATGAGGGCACATTGTTTCCTTTTGGTGGTCACATGATCATGTAGATAGTCATGTAGAATAGATAGTTCCATGTTCTAAAGAATATGGATTCTTCCTTGTTGTTTCAAAGTTTTCCAAAACCATGCTCATACCGTACACCACATGATGCCAATCCAAAAAAAAATATTTTTCTCCAAAAATTCATAGAAAAGAAAAGGAATTAAACATGACCAAAAATAGTCAAAGTAATACCCCAATATAATATCTTGAATGTGACAATTCTCCCCACAACGAAACCATTCTTCCCCTCAAAATTCATTCCAATATCTAATTAGGGGAAAAATGGATACTCATCCCCAAACCATTAATTATTATCCCATGTCTCATTCTCATCACTACCATTCCACCAAATAACTCATGCCAATAGTATAGACATTACCTGGATCATTTTCTCTTAGGAATCCACAATCTGGACTAGCCACTCAAACACAAAAAAAATCATGCACTAACTCCAACTAATCCCAATTAAATAAATGAGATAGATCTGGATTGTACCATTTCAGATAAGATACAAGGAACACATCATTAATTGATGTCATATTGGAGAAAAAATTCAACCAGTATTCTACCTTACCGACTCTCCCATTGATCTCAAATGGCCAGAAATTCCTAACTGTTAGCTTCCCTTATTTATCAAACCTACGGTGACCCATGTGAGGGGACGCTTTTAGAAACATAAGATCACCCACAATAAACTCTAAAGCTTAGTGAATCTGATTGTAATAACATTTTTGATGACTCTATTTAATCAAAAATTGATTCCGGATCAACTTGACTTTATCAGAAGTTTCATGCACAAGGCTCAATCCCATCAATGAAGTCTCACCCACCTCATCCCAACATAAAATGGACTGACATAGGCATCCATAAAGCACCTTAAAAGGATCTATTTGAATCAAAGATTTGTAATAATTGTTATATATAAACTCCAGAAAACCAAAAAGGTTAACCAATGATAATATGAAAACCAAAACACATACCCCTGTCATGTATTTAAAAATACAATTCACCAACTCCATATGAAAATCTGTTTCAAGTTGGTATGTTGTCATCATCTTATCTGGAGACCCCATAAACTTCTGAAGATCATAAAAAATGATTTAATGTGAGGGTCCCTGTCTGAAATGATTACCAATGACACACCCTGAAGCCTTAGCATCTCCTAAATAGATAACTGACCAAACACATCCACTTCATCTGGATCCCAGATTAGAATGGAGTGGGATGATTTGGTGAAAAGAACAATCACCAACCAAATAGTATTCTATCCTCATGGTGTATAAGTTAGGTGAACAATACAGACCATATAGATCTCATACCACTTCCAGTTATGAATGGGTAGTGAATGAAGAAAATTAGAGGGCCTTTTGTTCTCTAATTTAACCAACTAACATGTATAACATCATGATACAAATTCAGCTACATCCCACCTCATACCTGGCCACCATAGCTACCAAAACCCATCATAAAAAAACTTATTGGTACCAGGATGAATGGACCACTAAGTCCAATCATTATCCTGCATCACCACCTTCCATAATGATTACGACACCATAAAGTGACCTATAAAGAACAAATATTCCTCATGAGACAGAGACCATTCACCAGGCACCTTCCCACCATTTATAAATTCCATATAATAGTTTCGGAACACCTCAATCATCTTCTCAGGCCAAATCAACTCCAGAAGGGAATTTTTCAATTGAATACTAGCTAAGAGCACACCTCTACTGTGATCCTTTGTCTCGAGATGAATCTTGAAGAAAATACCCATCAAAGTCCACTCATCCTTGGACTCTTTCTGTAATTTCACTAGCACATTCATGTTCATGGAATCTACAAACATATTTATTTTTACTGGGGTATATATGACATATAAATAAAACTCTTTAAGGTACATAACCCATCAACATTGCCTCAAATTCAATTCATTGCGGGAGAAAAATTTGTCCCAAATCAAATGATTAAAATAAAATACAAACTTCTCCATGAAAAGATAATAATGAAACATCATTAAGTCATTTTTCATCATTTCTAACTCCAGTTCATGGTTTGGATATTTCATTTCATGTGGTTATAGTTGGTGTGAATCATATGCAATAACATGGTGATCCTTCATCAGGGCACACCCAATACCCTTACGAGAAGAATCAAAATAGACCACATATCCCTTTCCCGATTCCGGAAAAAACAAAATATTGGTTGTGGTCAACCTCCGCTTAAAATCATAAAGGGACAGTTGACATTCTAGGACCGAATCAAATTTTACCCCCTTATTGGGACACATAGTCATTGGTGAAGAATGTGAGGAAAAATCCAAAAAAACTCATGTAATACTCTTCCAGGCCCAAGGATCTTCTGAATTCAAAAACACTATTCAGATATTCTAATGTCATCACTTAACTAATATTATATGGGTCCCCCAAAACCCCTCATTATGATATCACATGACCCATAAAATTCACCTCTCTGATCCATAAGGTGTACATAGAATGTTTCAAAAAGCGACAATGATCCCAAAGGGTGGCTAACATAATCTAGAAATGTTGATCATACTGTTCTTTCATACAGAAATAGATCAGGATGTCATACAAAAATACCAATACAAATGTGTCGAGCTATTGATTGAACACTTTGTTCCTGATAACCATAAATACAATCGAATCATTCTTTAAACCTGAAAGTCCTGACCAAACACTCAAAATAATTGTACATACTTTTGAAGGATATTTTCGGAACATGTTCCTTTATTACTCTATCTTGGTAGTACCCCAAACAAAAATCAATCCTAGAGAACAACATTCCCCCATTTAGTTGATAAAAAGGTCATAAATTTGGAGAAATGGTACCTATTATTGAATTTCACCTTATTTGTATTCCATTAATCGATGCATAACAAGAGATATCCATCATAATTTATCAAAAACAGAACTAGGGTGGCTCAAGGTGTGATTCTCAAGAAAATAAATCCTTTTGATTTTATCTTTTCTATCAGTAGATTTAATTCCCTCAACTTGTTGGGGGACATATGGTATGAGGGAAGATATATCAACTATGTTCCCTTGGCCAAATCAATGGTGAAATTCGTATACCACACTGGGGGGAAACCCAGGAAATAATCTAAAAATATCTCTTGGAACTCATCCACCATGGGAGGTAATCCAACTCTAGGACCACTATCACCATCCTCTTGCAGATGTGATGTGATCTGACAAATGAGACTACCCCATTATAGAAATGGAGGTCTATCATGTCCTTATCAAGGATCCCATTCAACTTAAAAAACTTGGGTACTTTAATAAGGTGAATCAATGTAACACCCCAAGCTTCCACAGTAGGCTTCTCTTTGAATAATATAATAGCGTGTGTTGTACGCAACATCGAGTTCTAACACACCATAACCAGTCAAACTAGCTGTTATGAATAGTAATACACAATTTTTGAAATTTTATAAATTTTATCTTCAAAAATTGACTTCATCTTTGGATTCGTAATATCGAAATTAGATTAGGGTGAAATGTTGGTATTTTTTTAAAACATTCAATTTTTGATGAATAGTGAAAAACACTGAGTAATAGTATAAAACCGAATTTTTATTTAAATAATTTTTTATTTTATTTAAATTTATTTTAGGTCAATATAGATATATAATACCAATATAAGTTCAATGTAATCCATTAGAGTCAGTTAATAATAATTTTAGATATATAAAAATTTTATTAACTTTTTCACTGTCTTTTACCCACCTCCTTGGAGAATTTTCAAATTCACATAAAAATTAATTTTACCACTTTTGTGAGTGTAATTTCAAAAATACGAGAGAAAATATTGATATCAATAAGTAAAATTTTGTTCAATAAGATGAAAATAATTTTTGATGACTAGTATCTTTTTACTTTTATTTACCACGGTCAAAATTAAATAGGGTAATTGAGGGGAAATATTATATTATTATTACCATAAAAAATGTCCTAATTCTATTTGATAAGTATATTTAGACCCAAAAAAACCTTAGGAATAAAATAAGAACCTATTTGGTCCACTTGGATTAGATTAGGACATTTATTATTATTTAATTCAATGAAATTAAAAGAGTTAAAATCAATGATTAATAACTAAAACATTTGTAATATAGGGTTATAGATAAGATAAATTAGACAATAAATATTCATTAGAAATATAAAAAGTTTTCCTAAATAATAGTATTTTATTTATATTTTTTAGACATGAAATAATTTAATTTATTTATGACACAATGATGAAGTAGTGATTACCTAATTAATGAAATGTTAAAATTATTGATAATATAAATAACCAAATAAATTTAATTTGAGACTTTTTATGAATTAAAATAATTTTATATATTAATATTACATATTAGGGTTGGTTAAATAATTTTTTTTGAAGAAATAATGATTTTATGAATTTTGAAAAAACAAAATACCAAATAGTGTCAAAATTGACATAAATTAGTTTTTTAAAAAAATATTATATTATTAATTGATATTATATTTATAAAAATCTATGGTTCGTCCAGATGACTTATATAATGATAATTGTATAATTAATTAAGCACTTGGGATTTTTTTTTGAAGTATATAGTAAGTTTATTAATCATATAATATAAAAATACAAAGAGACATCGTAAATGTCAAGCTATTTAACTAATAGTTAAATCTAACAGTTAAAGTTAATATAGTGACCAAAACCTGTCTAAAACCTATTGATTGAGTGGTGTTCGAACCATCCCAACCATATAATTTAAAAATCCATTTTGATCCATTATAAAACGAAAATTATTTTATTATAAAATAATATTTCTAGCTTTTCCTAAGGTGCCCCTCACCCCTCTTATAAAAGGTAACCCCCCCTTATATAGAATTCACAACTTCAATGCCATTTGGCTCGGACAAAATCTGCCCAAATGCCCTCTAAACTATCGTAAATTCATCCTAGGGGAATTAATTTAGTCATACAGCCAACCTAAGGAGCCCTTTTGATCAAATAAAAACGAAGAACCTGAAGAAGAGGTAAATATTTCATCACCTCTTTCAAGTTCCTTTCTTCTTCCACTTCCTTTTTCTTTGTTGTTTCCATTATAAAATAATAACTCTAATATCATAAATATAATTTTATTTAATTATAAATATGGTACAACAAAATTCATTATTCTATCCATCCTTTGAATGACATGTCACCATACGTGTGTACGTACGGCTTACCGTCTCCACGTCATGGTGTAATAGTTATTCAATACATTATTATTTGGATGGGTATAATAATGTTGTGTAATTGATGTAAATAATAAAAATAACATGAGAATGATTCTTTATATATGATATACCATCCAATTATATATTATTTTAATATCAAAAGAATGATATTTTTGCTCGTGCGTACGTACGGATTACCATCTCCACGAACATGATGAGATTAATTCCCCATCATATCCATTCAAAAATAATTTTCATTAGATGATTAAAAATAATGTTTAATGACTTTATATAATTCTGGATATGAATAAGATACATCCCATCCATAACAAATATAACTCACATAATAATGAATATAAATGAAAACGAATCCGTTAACACCCGAAACAACGATAATACTAAAATATTATTTACAAAGAAATGTTAAAAGATCATATATGACATCATATTAATGAATATGATTCTTGTATAATTTAATAACAATTTTTTCACCATTATACAGGAGTTTAACCTACCCTCGTCCAAGGAAAAGTACAAGGTAAGGGTTAATTTCAAAATCTCTTTATTATCTAATGTTGTTTTTTGTAAGTATCTACTGGGACCTCTTTATCATGAATATCCATGTTTCTTAAAAATGTATTTCAAAACATTCTTAATATTTTATAGACTATTGGTTAATTTCATTTATACCATTTTTTTAATTTTTTAACGATTTTTATAAGGGAATCATTCCGTCATTTTCCAAACAAGATCCTTTTTAACCTTTTCGATAGAATTAAGGTAAGAATGTACTTTTTAAATTATACGGAAGGTGTAGCTATTTTATGCCATTATAAAATTTTCAAAGATTACCTTAAAAAATTATAATAATATCTTCAAAGTAAATTTTTTCTTTTATAATTATGTTACTTTTAATTGATTTCAAAAAAAGAGATATTTCTCTCAATTTTTTTTGATTTCATCTATGTCAACATCCTTTGATGGATTTTAAGTGTATTTGAAGTTGATTTATTATGATACAAAACATCCATATTGTATTAACGGTTTTGTGATATGTTTGAATGTGGATGCGTTATTTTTATACCATTAATGGTTTATGGACAATGTATTGACATTTCGTATGCTTGTTTTAATATGAATGTTTATGTTATCTTTATACCTGTTCATATGAGGAATGCATTAGACTTAGTAAGTGGTGGGTGGATCCCGCTATAGCTCCTCGATTCATCACTAGGTCTCATGAGACAAACTAGTGTCTTGGCATAATGACTTGAAAAAATCTTTTTTGTAGTCTTGGCACAAGGCCTTGACTATGTGGTTATGATAGTCTGGCATTATGCATTCCATCATTATCAAAGTGGTTATTGATATTTCATGTGATTATTTGACTAGTATAATATCCATGTGAATAAGTAAATGGAATTATTTCATTTTATTTTTTCCATATTATTCTTATGTTCAAGTTTAAAAGTCTTTTATTTTTGTAATAAATTTCCTTAAATGTTTATGCTAATTTATGAAAGTTTTCACTATATTTTTATCCTTAATGAATATCTGTGCTCACCCCTTTCTATGTTTTATTTTTTCTAGGATTTAAAGAAGTATTTTATGACTGACATTCAGGGATAGTCTGAGGGTATATGATTAGGGAATATTGAGACTTTGTTGTTGCAGTTTTTCACTTTATCATGTAATGTAAGACTTATGAATGTATCTAGTGTTTCCAAGGCTACTAAACTAATCAGTTTTTCGAGACATGATCTTTTGTGATCCTGCCAATGTTATGTAATAATGCACTGAATCTGGGTAACTGGGGTCGGGTAATTACATTCAAAATGTAATCACCACTTATAACATTCTATGTGTTCCAGTAAATTTATAATCAAATCCTTACTAAGAATCACATCAAAGTGGTCTATCTCCAAAACCAGTAAATCCTATTCTAGATTTAGCCTTGTAATTGTATGTTCAAAAGATGGACACCTAAAACCCAACTCTCTCTTCTTACCAATATACATTACAAACATTATAACATATGGAATAAGCTATATTGACAACTTTAACATATCTTCTAGACTAGTAGAAATATAACAAATAGAGTCACCCTGATAAAAAAAGCTAATAATGGTGATATAAGAATATTACCTCAAACTAAAATAGGCCCTATATCTGATTCACTTTCCACTAGATCTATAGTATGAAGATTCCTCAAATATACTTGATCCAAAGAACGACCATTGAACTATGACTCATTCATGAAATGACTATGCCTAGAAGAATATACATCCATGCCACCATGACCGCCGAATTGAGAACCCACTATACCAGACGGTTTTGACCAGGATGAAATCCCTTTTGAAAGATATAGATCCTGAACCACCCTAATATGGGTTTTTCAACTTACAGAAACATTTCAAGTTACCCATAGATCTACATTGATGACGAGGTCTAGGTGTAACTGAACAAGCCAATCGCATGTGACCTACTTTCCCACACAGATGGAACAAAAAATAAATAACATCATAACCTACATAGAAAGAAAAAATAAGACGGGTGGACGGATCTACAACCTCATGTATTCTCTTTCTCATCCCACTTACTCTTCTTCTCATATAGGCTACCATTGCCCATACCCATTACTAGAATTGATCCAGAGAAACAAGAAATTCCTTTATGATAAATCAGTACCATTAGATCATGATATACCATCTTGGAATAAGTCTATAACTTGAATAAGAATACTTGGGATTTCATTTATGGTCACATACCCACCTCGATATTTTGATCCTTTAGCTTCTCAATGGAAACTACCTAGGCTGCAAACCGAAACAACATTATAAAGAGGTTATCATACTCCATCATGGTCCAGTCTTCTTGGAGAAGATCTAGGAACTCATGGTACATGGTGAATGCCATTATCTAAGGTAATTACTACTATTTGGGAAAAAACTTGAAGTCCTTCTATCCCATGTCCTCATATATCCCAGATTACACTACTGAGTCTCACCACATTCAACTGGTAACTTCCAACATAAAATAAGAACACTTCCCCCTGAATACCTCAATTGTATCAGGAAACTAAAACAACCTCACTATTTTCTAAATATAATCCTCAACTTCATGGGAATATGTGATAACTCTAAATGAAGGAGTCTTTTTCTTGAGGTACACATCAACTTTTTCCTTTCTAGGATCTGGTTTTACTTCTCTAACTTGAGCTGGACTAGATCCTTCTCCATTCCCCAAAGCTTGGAATGACCAAACCACTACTACAACTAGTCGACGATCGATTGGTGAGGGATAACTCTCTTCATCCTCTTACTAAGTTTTCACAATAATTCCCTAAGGAGGAATATTTTTACAAAAATCAACAACCACAAAGAAAAACCATCAATGCAACCATCAATGAAACATTAAAAAAAATTTAGTAACACCAAAAATTACAGAAACACATGAATAAATAAGAAACCATATCCACCATAGTAGAAATAAAAACCAATTCACCCCTGATCAGGGTCCATTCATAGACTATAGCCTATACATCTCACATAGTGGATATGTCAAACTAAATTCCCAAAAACCCATCATTACAAAATACTTTCACAAAATTTGTTCACTAGAAACCCTACTCCAAACCAAACCTCAAACCCTAAAAATCCAAGATCTAGTCTCTCCAGACTCTCCATAAATAAATTGACCTAAAAATAAGTAAACCTTCTTTTATAACATTTTTTCACGAAAAAATACAGGATTCCTTCAAAACCAACTCTTGACCCAGCCTAAGACAATGCTAAAATTGTGTTCCTAATCACCACAAGCTGGTAGCTAAAGCCTTTGTATCAACAATAAACATTAGCTAATGATTTCTCCCATGTATTTAACAAGAAAAACCAAACAATAATAATGAATCATCACATTATCAATAACCAAAACTGAAAAGGGGATAATTTTTTTAGATTCAATGTTTTATACCTTTAACCTAAACAGAAATACCACAATTGAAAGGGAAGGAACTAAAACACAACTCAAATAATCATCATGTAATGAGAGGGACCTAACCCTCAAGCCACCCCTAGAAACACCTAAATGAAGTTGAAAAATGGAAACCAGAGCCACCACCACCACCAAAAGACATATTTCCTTAACTTGAGAAATAAATAAAAAAGTTTAAAAACACCAAAGGTTTTATGTATGGTGTGAGAAATATATAATGAAGATATTTTAGAAAAAGTTTCCCTTTGGAGACTCATCTTAAGACCATCAATAAAAAGGACAATATCATATTTCATATTATGTACATAGTCTATAGAATGCACGTAAAATCCTATGACAATATCCAAATATTCCACCACACTTTATTATACCTTCTACAATAAAGTTATGAACTTCCTATCCATTTCATCTTGTTATTCTCAGGGTATTAATTTTTCAATTAATTTTTTTCCATCCCATGATTTCTATTTATTTATACTTATTAGTTTTCAAGATCAATATCCACCATTTATCATCATATCCATAAAAAAATAAACTTATATATATATATATATTTCACTTTCATTACATCCCAAATCCAGTAATACATTTTCATTAAATTTAATCCAATTCTAAACTACCAATAGATCATTAGTTCCAAAAAAAGATGAATGTTTTTGTTACACAAATCAATCGAACAATAGAGAATCATTCTATGGGACAACATGTTACCCCATTCATGTAAGGTTATTTATCATGACATTAGTAATATTACATAATATATCCATAATTACCTCAGTTCCAATACCATATGTATTGTTTTTCTAAGTTGGTAAGTCCATAAATTATACACAATTGTTGATTCACTCTCTTTCATTAGGTTGCATCACTGAATAATAGAATGCAATAGTTAGCTCAAAATTATCATGAATATTGAACCATAAAATAAAATCCCTATAATGGTAGAAGTTCTCAAATACTATAAGTTATTATCATAATTTAAATATTAGATATGTTTATTTAAAATCTAGTGCCCAAAGATTCTACTAAACATTCTCTAATATCAGCTACAGTACCTGACTCTAGTAACACATAGTCAGTATTTTATTTATTACATTGGAATAGATACAAGGGATCTCAGCATACATAATATAATATATAATTATAAAGAATAATTTTCAGGTTGATTTTTAACCAACAAATATTACCAAAAATAATACCAATAACATTCCAAAAGAAGAGAACAACCCCAAGAAGATCTTAAATCAAAGACTTCAAAATCAGAATTTCTTGAGTAGGAAGAAAACAATCCCAAATCCATGCCCTCAAGTCCAATATCTCCAGGTGTCATCTTATAGATGATAATGCATCCACTATATATCCCTAAGCACAATATATTCATGTAATCGAGCATTGATCCATGAAAAAAGAATCACTATACCTATGGTCACCACCGATCACATGCGAAAATCACTGATTATCATCGAGAAACAAAACTGAAAATGTTATCTAAAACCATTGTCATAGATATTATAAAAAGTATACAATTATAATATCCCACATGAAATACCAACTTATTCGAGGAAGATACACCGACAATACCCCTCACTAAATAAGACGAACAAATAAGAAACCACTGGAAATAACATCGTCAATAACCATCACCGATCAACAAACCAAAGAAAAAACAAAATATGGAACATAAATCATAATAAGGGATTAATAACCTAAGATATTTCAATGTACCAATAAAAAAATAGGAATAAAAACAATTCCAATGGAACCCTGAAGGATGGACTGAAGCCTACCGTTATCATGCCTCCCGGTACACCAGCGAAAGTTAAACCAACACATCCCAAATAATCATAGTAAACTACCACACCACACTATCCTAGGGGATTTGTATAACATGAGGTAAGAGGTGATATTTGATAAGGAATTATTTTGAGTATTTATCAATTACCATATCTATAAAACCAATTCCTTCATTTAAATCGGACACCAAGAGAAACTGGAAATGCCATACTTGTGCCATCATGGGTCACGTCACCTCACCATACCAATCCAACATAAGAAATCTCACACAAGATCAAATATAGAGTATATATTGATGTATATGATGAAACAATCTTAACTGGTGGTAAAAATCCATGACTACGAAGATCTATGCATCAAAGGTGGAAAACAAAAGTCGAGAGGAAGACAAAGCCAAAGAGGGAGAAAAGAGGAAACATCAGATGATGAAGCACCAGTAAGGGAAAGAAAAATATGAGAAGGTTGAAAGGGAAATATGATGATAGAGAGCCATATAATATACCACCCCCCCTAACATCCACCACAAAGGAGGTTACCTATAATTAGAGAGAAGATGAAGAGATGTCGCTCAGAGGCCCCAGATCTCACCATGCATGATCGATCAATATATTAGTCTGAATGGACTATATAAATACTTTATTCCAACATGACATTGAAAAAATATAATAAATATATTAATAAATATTCTAAAAACCCTGATATTATTGATAATAAATTTTGTATAATACTAGGGAAAATAAAAAAAAATATAGGAGGAGCTTAGGTTTTTAATAATGGTTATGTAGAATAGAAGATATCAAGAGTAAATACGGAAAATCAATATGGAAAGATAAATAACTAAAAAAACATTCCATTTAATCAATAAATTGAGGACAACATACATTCAATAATAATATAAATGTAATAATATTATTGATAATAATAACAAATTTCTCATAGAAGGAAATGAAAATTATGGAATTTCAAAATCTCAAAAATAATGATATCCCTATCATCACAGCCTTCTACCAAGATACATTAAATTATACAGTGAAATACATATAAACCAATTTAATTGGGCCAAATTATTTTCATCATGAAAACTATAAATGTATAAAGGGGTTTCATAATTTAATTCCCCATATATCATTAAATTTCCAATGAATTTGTAATATATTTAATGATCAATTTAATTAATAACTCAATGACTTATCAATAAAAGTCTGCATTTTATATAGTATCCAAAATAAAAATATTTTCCAAATAAATAAAATAACATTTAAGGTAAAACACTATATATAAAAATGGTATGTTGTAAAAAAAATTATCATATACATGAGAAAAATAATATGTATATATAAGATAAATTTAATTTCCCATGATCAAAATAAAGTGAATGTTTCAGTAGAATGTTTATTACCACCAAATGAATAATGGATAATAGATGACCATAGATTCATGGGAAATATTGGTTTATTAATAAAATAATTTCCTTTGGATAAATAACGAAAATAAAATTTCAATAATTTTTTTTCATTGTAAAACCATTAAAAATTTCATGAAAAATTTAAATGGTGTAAAACAATTATTGCGATGGGAAAGTCCGTTAACGTCATATTTGATAAAAGGAAAACAACACTTTTGAATTTTTATAATAAAAGTAAAAAAATTAAATTTTCAAAATATATTATAAATATTAATTTATAACCTTTTAAAAATTATAAGATAACATGAAATTTCCTTAATAAATAATTTGAGTAACTAAAAATTCTTTTCTAAAACAAGTTTTAATAATATGGACATTGAAGAAAAATATACCAGTTCAAAAAGTGAAATAAGATCGGATTTTATTTTTAATATTCATTGTGAATGGGTAATTTGAATTGAATAACTAATCAACATTAATAAATTTATATTCATTTTAAATACTTGTTATGTTTATTATATACACCATGTAAATGTAAATAAGTGTGAAATATAAAATATTTTTCAATAGAGTGGAAATTGAGACGAAATCCTTTACCAAGACCATATCACAGAAGTGATAATTGATAAATTAAGTAATTATGTGTATGAAAATAAAATCAGCACAATTAAATGTGTAAATATAACATAACTAAAAAAATTCCATTCAACAAATAATATTTGAATAATATACTCAAAAAATAATAGATTTAACCTAATTAAATGAAACTGAGTTAAGAAACCCCTTACCTCACATTCTAATTGCATCGTATGATATTTCAACCTCCCTTATAATAAAAATATATTTATTATAAATACATAAAAGAACCATATAAATATATATAATCTCATATATGACCCATTATTAACATTTTATCACCCATTTTTTAACAATATTTTGTTACTATTTTTATTTTTGGTGTTAAATATGTCGTTTTCCATGTATAATTTGATTATGTAGTTTTGGTATTTCATATATCACATGGTTAAATAAAATCCTGAATTTTATTAATGATATAAATATAATATATATTCAATATACAGGTATTTAGAGTCTTCTATAAAATATAGAGACAATAAAATGAATTACACTATTCGTGGAGACAGTTTGTCATATGTGCTCATGAACATTGTTTTCACTTTTCGAAGGATGGAACAAATGAAAGGTAAATAATAATTAACCATATATGAAATCATTAATATATCATATATTTCATATATATATATATATTAATTAATTATATCATTATTATTATCCAAAGAAATTGAAAATGGATAAAAACTCACATCGGTTCATAGAGGTGGTAGTCCACACATACAAATGAGTGATGTTATTGTTTCCAAAAAATAGAAGGTAAGATGATAGATATAATATTATAATTAAAATAGAGTAATTATCTCCTAAATATCATATATATTAATTCTTTATATATTTATAACCATTCAATTTTTTTAATGAAAAATGAATTACACCACTACGTGGAGACGTTAGCCATACATACACATGATCTAGGTTTTCACTTTTAATAAGATAAAAAAGAGAGAAAACATTCTTGTACCGTAATAATAATAAAATCTTAGTTTCTTTTTTTATACAATATTTATTATTTTATGATGGTTAGAAATCCTTAATTTCAACGAAAAGAAGAAATTAACATGAATGTGTTGGTCAAGGCGATTGCCTCTTCTTTGGAACACTTCTTTTAGATATCTACACAAGGGACATATGGTTGGTATTTTTGAAGGAATATAACTTATAAAACATGTAAAAGGATCTTGATAAGGTAATTGGGCATTGTTTTGAGGATATAAGTTTTTTAATTTTTGTAATGAAAGGAACAAATGGGTATCCTTTTATAAGTGAAGTGGGGGATATTCATGAAATTTATGGTAGATTTATATTAATGTAAATAAATTTTTATATAATAATAGAAAAAATTAATAAAAATAAAATATAATATTTTTATGAGTCTAAATGAAGTAATATAATAACCTTTTTAAAAGTTTTGGATATGTTTTAATTATTATTTTTTAGTTTTAAACCCTAGTCAACTATTTCGTCAATTAACATAATATTACCATTTTCTACCAATTAAGGGTCAATAATGTTACTATAAAAGGGAAAAATAACAATAAATATACCATTTATGATTTTATAAACCACATAAAATTCATTTTTATGGTTCATAAATTTTATGATATTTTAAATAATTTAATAAAATATCATTATTGTCATTTTTGACACTGTTCAATTAATTTGACTTTAAATATATCATGAAAAACGTTTGATTTAAAATTAATCATTTAAAATGACCATAAAATGTCATATGTATCTATAAAATTCATAGAACACTGTAATTTATTAAATTTTTATTACTTTTAATATTTTTAAAATACTTTATTTTATTTCTCTATAAGTTGGACAAATATAGTACCGATATTGGTTAAGCATTTAAGCTAATTATTCAATCCTTAATAATTTAAAATAAATTTCAATTGTAAAAATAAATCAGTAATATTTAAAACAAACTTTAATATATAAAATATATTTGTATTTATCACCCTCAAAATATGTTATATATATTAAAATAAGAAACATGAGATTTTTATCTTCATCTCCCATTAAAATATTATAAAGGTGAATATACATGGAATACTAACCAAATTTTCCATATTTTAGAAATATGGATGAACCAAATAAAATAAATGCATCAAATAGGATAAATTCAACTATTGGGTTGATTTTTACTGCCTTATCACATTATTATTTTTACCTTAATTACCCAATTTACCCTTATCACGGTGACAATTATTTACAATGGTTACTTTTCATAGTGACAAAAATAAAAGTACTATTTATGAAATTTGGACCTAAAAATTAAAAAAAATTAATCATTAAATCTCAAATTTTAATAAATCTGTTAAATTAATGTAATAATAAAATAACAAATGTAACAAAAAACAGTTTTTCTGAAAAATCACATTTTAAGTAAACAAATGTTTTAATACTAAATTAAACCATAAAATTGATTCCAATGAACATAACTAAATTATTCAAATTTTGATATAAATATTTTTTATTGAATCCATTTTTAAAAAAAATTGCGACTTTCTAAATTCTTGAAATAAAAATATTCTTTTCAATAAAAATCAGTATTTCCACTAGTCACTAAAAAATAAAACTTTTCAAAAAAGTACAAATATTTCAAACCATGTTAATTTCAATATGATGATTTAATTTTTTTTAAATTAATAATATAAAATTTATAAATGTTCCTAAATTAATTATAATACTAAATAATAAAAATCAATAAAAATAATTTTGGAAGAAAACATATTTTGATGAAAAAAATTTCTTTATAAACAAATAGTGTTCTTATAGATTTAATCATACTCATACCACATGTTTATAAAATTTATTTATAAACAAATTGAATTATTATTTTTCATTATGTATTTTATCATACTCATACCTTCCACTTCAACAAGAATGTGTTAATGATCATATTTAAATAGTAATATTTCATGGTTTAGTGAAACTCGGTATTACATTTTGTATAAGCTATCAGATATAGTGTTCTTTTAAAATATTTGTGTGTTAAAAAAATCATCTTACATTATATTAGAAACATGAAAATTTTTATATATAGAAAAATAGGATCAAATGATTTCCTTAACATAAAACCTTTAACTAAACAACTCTAATTAAATGATGGCGAACAAAGTGTTGAAAAAATAGTATATAATCCAGGTGATCAATGTTCTATATTACACATCTATCATGAAATACATTCCACTTGTTTTATACAAAAAATTTATATTCAAAGAAATCTAATTATGATTATTAAGATAAAATTCTACACCCATATTGAAACTCATATAAAAATAGTTCAGGTGCATAAACATAGCTTCCCAAACATCTCAACTTTTTTATCATAATTAATTCATCATTGAGAAAAATATGATACTCATACATTATCTATTGATTTTCTACCCTTTAAGGGTATTCATTTATTCCTCGCCATGGTTGGAAAATATTCCATGATGTATAACTTGTCTTACTGTAAACTACTACAAAACATATCCTAATTTTCTAGAAATTCCCCTTCAATTACCTATATATTAGAATGAATAAGAATGTATATAGGGAATATGTAGGAACCTCATTGTTCCATATAGTAAATTATTAGAATCAGAGTATTCTACTAGTATATAAATCTTTGTCACCATCTTCTAATTATATTTATCATTGGATGTACTTTCTTTTTTATGACTTACATTTATATTTTTTAGTGTAATTATTTTCATATGTATAACCATTAGATAATGATGAAATATCATATTTATAAATTATATCATATTTATTCATACATATTTTTTAAAATTTCTATAATTATCACAGTTCATGCAATTTTTCTAAATACTAGAACCACAATTTGATGGAAAATTATTATCAGTGCAATTCTCATATTCTAAATAAAATCTATTATCTCTTTATTTGGAATAATTTTGAGATTCCACCATATTTATAGCCATGAAAATTTAATATTTACAAATAACTAAGAACAATTAATTACCTTTATAAACTTTATTAGTCTTATCACTTATAATTTTGAAATAATTTTCCTCCTAAACATTGTTTTCTTACTCATCAATATTTGTAGATATTTTTATATTCTCTTCTCATAATTTCCACTAGATTAGTACCATTTACTAGGATAAGAAATATTATTCCAACATGAATATTATTATTTTCTAAATACTCAGCAACACCAGATGTGACCTTCGGATTTTGAACTTTTATTTTGATAGTAGCATCACTATGAAGCTTTTAGTTATTTTTTCTTCACAAACTATGGTATTTTTTTCCAAGAAGACACATTATTGATGAATTTAACTTTTTATTACTCAAGGTTTATTTCTCAAAAATATTGTCATTTTAACCTACATAATTATTATAAGAATATGTTCAATGATATTTTTTAGGAATATAAAGAACCTTCTTATGTTAAACTAGATTTTCACTATCTTGTGATCACTTAACTTTATCCTCAACTAATTTATTAATGTATTATTTGAACTTTCATAACCAAATTTGTGTTGTAATAAACTTTTATTGTGTTCATAAAAACTCTTCTTATTTCCCATGTAATATTTCATTATAAACATTAACCATATTTTCTAATAAATCCAAATTCATTATGTTTTTATTACTTTTCTCAACAACTATAGTTTCTACCTTATTAAGATTCAACTCTTCGACTGATGTTCCTTCATGAATTTTTTTCTTTAAATCTCACTAACATTAATTTTATGATCTTTAATATCATTAAGGTTTATTACCCCTTTTTTATTCACTCATGATTCCCAATATTTATCTCCTTCACTTCTTTAATCTACTTCTTGCTTTCCTTCTGGGGTTGTGTAAATTTTTAAGGTAATATTAGAAATTTTATTATAGAATCCACTAAAGTAATGTTCTCTATTCTCTGTAGTCATATCAATTTTATGAATCAATTCCTCATCTAAAATATTCTAGGAATTTTACAGGATAATCAGATTCATTTTTGGATGAGTTATATTCATTCAGTCTTCAACTTAACCAACTTTTTCCTTCTTTCTGAAGAAAATTTTATTATGTTTCTTTCACATTTGTTTTTTTGACATCCAATATCATTTTTTATATCAAATAATTAATATTATTCATAGGAAAATTAAATTCATTTTCATGAAATTTAAAATTGATTATTATTTTAAGATTGATTTATAGTCAAGGGAAGACCATAGGTCATCTCTCAAAGAGCATTGCTAGGTTTTGAGTTTGTATTTTTAATAAAAATTACTAAGGGGGGGGGGGGTTGGTTTTGAAAGGAGTTTTAAAAGTAAAATTACATAATTAAAGAGTTTAATAGTTGATAAATAAAAGTGGTGTTTTAAAATTATGAGATAAGGATATCATTTCAAGTTCACTACACATCTTGTTGAGTTAATCATTCTGAAAAATACACATGGTTTAATGGAATCCTTTGGTTGAGGATTGTCAAGATCTCAACATTCCACATTCCTCTTAAAACGATGCTAAAAAAACCACACCTTGACACAAAAATCATGTTTTCATGGATTGGGTATCATACATAGAAAAAAAAGTCTACAAAGATTACTAAAATCTTATTTATGTGTGAGATAAATAGGACTCTTGTCTTGTCCAATCGGAACAACACAAGATTCCCACATAAAATCTCAACCCAATGGGTGTTGAGATAAAAATTCTTCCACTTAATTATAAAAAACCAAATGTATTTAGAGGAGAATCATATAAAAGGTAAAAATTAGTGATATATTTATCACACAAATAATAGAAAACTTGTAGAAGTTCAAGTGCTGGTACTCCCTCCCATGTTAGTGTAGCTCCCTCGAAATGATCATCCACCGTTTAACTTGCCATCGAGAGGAGGAGGAGGCTCAGGTGGAACTCATTCTTTATCCATGATCCTCCCATGCGGATAGGGGCCTCTAGAACACATAGGATGTTGAGGAGAATCCTGTATGACTCTAAAATTGATGATCTTGGCTCTTGGTTTGAAAACCTCCAAATGAGGTACCCATGGTTATCTTTTATAGAAAATATAGGAAGGGTTTTGGGCATATAGATTGTGTAAAACCACATGTACCATTGTTTTAGGCATCCATAAAATTTCCATTACTTTGGTAAAAACTAGAAAGTTGTTTCTCCACGTCTTTTCTATCTCCATAGAATGTTTGGATTCATATGGACACATAAAACGTGGGATATGGACTACACACAACTCATAACTTTTGACTCGGTGCAGATTTAGTGGCTTGGATAGATCACTTCAGGTGGGCCCATTAGTTGTTGAATGGGGATTGAGTGTACTCATAAGAGTGGTAGAAAATTGAAATTTTCACCAGACAAAAAAATATCATCCTATTTGGATTCACGTAGTTTTAATACTATACCCAACTATGGATAGGTGTTCGTGGAACCCATGCAGTTTTGGCCCATTTTTCATTTGGATCATTTTTGAGGCTTCAAAATCACCTCCTTCGACAATGGAATCCTAAAAAGGTAGCATGGAAATTTTTAACAACAATGAAAACAAAAAAAATGTTTCAAACATGGAATTACATTTGTTATTATTTTTATAATTTTAATTTAAAATAAGTTTAGTAAAGAGGTGTAAGGGTGAAAATGAAATAGTGAATCGCAGTATGATCAAAATATTTCCAAATAGGTTATTCTATAGTTATAATTCCAAAATATAATATATTTAAAACATTTTACATATTAATTTCCATTTTTTTCTTTTAGGAAGAACATAAATGAATGTGTTGAAGTCCTCTTCAATTTCCTTATTATCTAAATCACTTTATTCATCTTCAATTTATTTATATATGCACTAACCTTTTAACAACGATCTAAAATCTATATCTTCCATAAAATTATTATTAAATACTATTTTTTTTCTCATTTCATATACCCCAATAATATTTCAAATTTCATCCAAGGATAAATCTTCTCATGATTATAGAGTTAATAATTTGTCATAATATCTATCCAGAAAGATTCAAATCAATTTATTAATGATGGTATAATATTTTTGATTCTCACTAAAAACACTCATATTGATGAAAATATCATTAAAAATTGAAAAGTATACTTTAATAAGTTTTTCACCAAACATCTTAATACCTTTAATCTAATTTCTCTAGATTTTTATCATATCTTCCTTTAATTTTTATTTTCTTTCAAATATGATTCTAAAACTATCCCACATTTATTTATTTTTTGGAAACACCATAATAGTTGTATATAATTTCTATCGGAGATCCATCAAAAGAGATTATTTATCTTTTTCACCAACTTTCAAATTTCTATTATCAATAAATATTATATAAAATTCATTAATGTGAGGAAATTCCATAGTTACAAAATCTTTAACATCAAAGATAATAGATTCATGATAAGGTAAAATTATATTATTCTAATTATGAAAATTTCTTCCCCCAAATACAGTGGCACACATGCTATTCAAGGAATTTATATTCTCCATACTAAATATATTATTGGATCCATTAGATGGAACCTCTTATTCTACAAAATAATTTTCTCTAATCTGTGTAGTATCACTGATAGGTGGAGGGATGAATTAGTGATCACTTTATTTTTTGAATTCTTCTTATAAACTCAAAATGTGAAAATTTTTAGAGTTACGCTCCACTCAATGGTATATCTAAAACTATCCATATATTAAATAATATAATGTGGGAGATAGAAACATGATATTTACTTGTTTTGGTATGAAGGCCTATTCCTTTCTTTGTTGGTTATCCAATAAATGGGGATTATGAAACTTTATTCATTCTTGAATACAATGAAATATGAATCACCTCATTTGTCACCCCCATAATCATTCCTCTAGCTAAACCTAGTTATAAATTCAATCACTAAAATATTCTACCTCTGTTGGTTATAATACTCTACATTCCATCCCATATTCACATCCTTCCGATAGTTATAGACACCTAATTGAAAAACCTTTTTAAAAATTGGTTCTACACCCATTCTATAAGATCTCCCTTTTTCTTTTCTGATCCAAAATAGAAATAAATTCTTCTTTGTATGGTCTTTATCAAAAAAAAAAGATTTATTTGTTTCATCAATATAAATATTCAAGATACGGAACGACTATATTATGATTTAATGGGAATTGAAACTTATTATGTATCTTTAAAATTCTTGGATTACTCATTCTCAATGTACATAAAATTATCCTTAAATTTACCTTAGTAATAGTGTGCTAGATCTTTCTCTACCCTGTATGCCCTCTATTTGATTGGTCACAATCATTGTCTAATATATATATCTATTCAATACTCATAAAATAAATTCTCTTCAATTCAAAGTTCCCTCTTTAATGAACCTCTATCTGATTTCCCTCCATTAGATGCTTCTTTGTTAAATAAAGAATGATCGATCAGATGCACCTCATTTTTCATCCTATGAAACTCAACCTGGTGAATATTCCTCAACTGATTAAGAATTTAATTAGGATTTTTCATTACACTTATTGTTCGACTAATGAAACATGTTTTAATGAACCTTATTTTAATCTTTTTCGTCTGACGATCCTCCATCAACCATGTAGAACCAAATTTCGATTCACGGATGAAATACTTATGAACATCCATTATATAATGTATGAATAATGTTTCAACCATACACTTTCTCCCATTTATATATGTGTGCTTCTTTTGTGAATAGGTGGAAAATGAAATGCATTTTTTCACTCAATGAAACTCAAAATTTTAATCTCCCATTAATTTATTTTTGAATGGAAACCTCTTCCATGATCAATAATATTCTTAAATATTCATAAAATATATCAGTTTTTTTAAACATACACAAAATTGATAGAAAAAACATTAAAAATTATATTAGAATAATCATTGTTAAATAATTTACTTGATTTATTTAAATATCCTTAGATCCTACATTATTATATCATTCAGATTTTATTTTCAAGAACCCCACTATTTGATGAAACATATACAAAATTTTCTTTCTGATGGCCTCAAAATCCAAATCCCTTTTAGATATGTCTTCTCCTAGTTCCACTCTATTTGGGAACCTCAATATACTGGGATCAATATATCTCTATCCCATATAACATAATACGATCTCAGACATTTTTCCCCTTTTCTACCTATATGGCCACTATATGATGGAATCATAAGTCTCTATTCTATTTAATTGTAATTATCCATCCATTTGATATTTTTAGTTTCTATCTGGTGGACCTTCATCCAATGAATGATTGTAGATTTCTTTATCTGGTGAATGGAAGTAGTAATATTTCTTTTCATAGTTTTTTTGTATGATATGAATTTGTTCATGAATTTCTATTAGGCTTTATATAGCTCTCTGACCGATCATTATTCATCCAATGAGGTTAACATTGACACTAGAACATTGGATAAATAATATATCATAAATTAATATTCATACAGATGTATCTAAAAACTTTCTAACTTGGACTACATAAAACTCCATTCAATCACATTGAGTATGTCCCTATATACAATTTTTAAACATTATATAACTTGAAGGTCATGTTTTCTCCAGAAATAAACTCATTACCCATTGTAAAAACCCATACAATGATAGGAACACCAATATCTAATAACTGAAATCACAGAAACATCATCCATGCTCAGTCAGATACCATTTTTACATCAAATTTTGTAATTATTTCCTTTAAAACAAATGTATAAAAACATAGCTTGAAACATGAGTATGTTCATGAGGATATGAACTTGAAGAAAATCACACCATCACCTGACATTATGAGATTTTACCATCATAGTTAAGTAATAATTATTACACTCAACAAGGAAAGCTTCTTACATGACTTGAGGAACATCTCTTCACTCAAAATTCTCCATATTTATTAGGAAGATTTATCTGCAAACAAATATTGATATATTAACAGTAATTGAAACTAAAATAAAATTTTAATAACAAAAAACTATTTCTAAATAATAATAATAATAATAATAATAATTACATGAAATGCTCTAAATACATGAATAAAATTAAAAATATTTTCATGAATATACAAATTAATATTTATGAAAATAATATTAAATATAGAATGTCTCAATGAACCGTAAATCTAGATCTTTAAATCGTCACAAATATCTGTCACTCCTTGAATAATTTTTGTTTATTTAATTAAATAAATACCACCAAATTATTCATTAATTAATGTATAAATATTTTATTAATAAAATTATTGAATAAATACTTACTAAATATTCACATATGTAAATAAATAAATGTTTTCTTACATTCTAGAAAAACAACAATAAATAATTATATTATATAAAAAGAATTAAATAAATAATTACCTGGTAAAACTATATTTATTAAATATTTAACTCACATATAGTTTTTATGAATAATGGGTAATTGAAAATTTGTTATGAAACCGACACGCATAATTATTAAAACCATGTACGAGAATAACATGTAAAAAATCTATTAATTTCATATTAAATTTTATAATGGTTCTGAATATAATTAGTTTGTGACCCTTTAGCCCCCTTTCTGAGTGGAATAAGGGTACACTGCCTAAGGTCCAATGTTAGCATCTCAAAACATGCCAAGGCCCCCACATAAAAAGAAGTTAATTCCACAATGACATGTATCCTCCTACAAATATAAATTGTCTAATATAATACCATATATCAATGTCTCTAATTTTGAAGGTTGCATCATAGTGTCATCAATATATGTGATCTATGTCTCTTACTTTGACTTTCCTAAAATTGACAGGATGAAAACACTCTCATAGACATGTAATTTAACTAGAAAATTCAAGTCCCACCAAAGTCTTTAATATATATACTTAAATTAAATAAATAATGGGATAAATCCTTTCTTACATTATTCATTAATATAACTTCTCTCATGATGCAAATAATATTTCCTACATCATTTGAAGCATATGTCATCACAATTTTTTTTCAACACATCAACGTACATGACTAATGACATACATTAATAATAATAATAATAAGGTTTAAATATCAATACACACATCTACACTTTGGAATATCTAATGATAGATATAAATATAGATTTCATTTTTGACAAACATGCTCGTATAAACTCTTACATTTAAGATTAAAAAGGTTGTACACCAAGAGAAAGTATCTTACATTCCTTTTTGAATCCACACCTAATATCCTGTATTAGTTATGTCTTGTTAAATGAAATCACCAGTTTATAGAAATTATATTCATGAATAAAATCTTGGAACCTTTATGTTCTCATCATAGTTAAATCTACTATTAAATTTTAATACATCAAGGTTGTATCAGTGGTGTCCTTTTAAATGAAGTCATTTAGTTATACAATCCTCTACCTTCACAAAACCTCCTTCATATAAGGATGGAACATGATTTATCTACTATGTAACGTCAATACATAAAATACCTTTATATATTTCCATTTTTTAAAAGTATAAAACATTACCTTTACGCACACCCCTGCTACATAAATCTATAATATAATGAATTTTTCATGGTATATTATTTATGAATGTAAATGAGTATTGTATTTACATTGAACCTTCTATATAAAGGTAATATAACCTAAATGTTACTTAGACCCCTCCATTTAATGGTAATAAAAAATGTAACCTTACATAGAGCTTTCTATATAGAGGTATCAGGGGATAAACCTTACATAGACTTCTATATATAAGTTTATAATATAATGATGTCTATAAAGAATTCTCACACATTAAGGTATTTATTTTTGTCTAGAATTCACTGAAACCTATAACATTAATCGTTATTCCAATTTGTTAATTTCATATAATATTTCATCAAACTAAGATCATGGGTTTCTATAATATAACTATTTGGATTAAAAAAACTCAAATAATAATTTTTAGAAGTAGAAAAAATGATTTAAATACCTTATCTATGAACTTTAATGCACTATATATAAAAATATGTATAAATAAATAAATAAATACTATTAATATTTGTATCATTCATCAAAGAGACATTATAACATCTCCATATACATCACATGGGTTTGAAAAAGATCATAGGTGTAGGAACAAAACTACCCCCACCTTGAGAGGTATCCACCGAAAAAGGGAGTAACAAGACATTCCAATGGAATCCAAAATTACTCCATATAAAAGTTGCACCTCAAAAAAATGTATAAGGGTAAATATATATCTACAATATAGGGAGTCTAGGTTAAGCATTAAGAAAAAACGCCCACTATTGATGTTGTAAGGAAATGGAATTAAATATACCTAGGGATGAATCTCAGTGATGTTATCATTAGCACACACATTCATAATTTTTGAGTTAACTCAACTATCCGTTCGTGCATTTCTAATACGAATTCAACACCTCCATCACATTAAATCTTGTGAAACAATCCCTTAAATAACAACATTGAATATTTAATAATTAAATCATAGGATTACCGAAATGAAACAACCCATGCATTAAAATTATAATTTTAATGAAATACAATACTAGTTTATGTATATCATATACATATAAGGATTTGTGGAATCTCTCATTCATTTCCTTCATATATTAATACTTATAATAGTTTAGTGTTAATATAATATACCTTGAACTAAATTTAATTGTTCAAAACATACTAATGTATGAAAATTTATGAAACTCATGATTTTAATATACTTATCCAAGTGTAATTTTCTATTATATTCACATATATCCAAATTTATCTCAAGTATAATTTATATGAAATCCTTTCTTTTAAAGGTATAGAATCACATGAAGCATAAATTTCCATAAGAGAATGCATGGTGGGAAAAGAAACCAACATCAACTTTTCTATATATATTCACAAGTAGCTTGGCCAGTGAGCTATCTAACCCAATGTATCATTGTTGATATATCAACATTCACTAGAAACCTCAATTCAAACATAATCCGAACCGAAAATATATATAAATCAAAACCAACCATTGATTTCAATTTAATAACCAACAAAGTAAATCATTGTCATGGTGGAAAGTAACTAAATATTATGCCATACATAGTTGAAAATTCCATATATACATCGTATAAAATTTGTAAGATGTTGTTTAACATGTTAAATTAATTGCATAAAATCATTCAAAATATAAACATTCAATATTAATGAATAAAATAAAGACATAAAAAACAAAATAATTGATCATTTCATATATTTACCAATGAGATAAACATTTATGATCATTACATAAATAATTTAACTAAAAACTTTTTATAATTTAAACACAATTTTCAAATAGTACATAAATAAATAAACATGATCATTTACTATTTATTTTAGTATAAAATCTATCAAATAAAAAAATTACAAGGAATCTAATATGAATTATTTCATATTGAAAATATGTTATATTAATGAAAACTTCTATAATCTTATAAATAAATTATATTTTTTATAAATAATTTATATAAATTAAATAATTCATAATTTATTATATTTAAAACATGATACAAATCCACTAAAAATATTCATGGCAGGGTTTATATAAAGACCTATTTTTTTCCTTGTATGATATCGAAATATTTCTAAATATATTTCTATATATAGGTACCAAGACCATGTGTGATTCAGAGACCCCATATTCCCTTAATTAATTTTACAATATCATTAAATATATTTTATATTTTGCACGGGTGATTAATTATACAAAATGGGATGAATATTAAATGGTTGACCAGATCGGAAATCTGATACCACAGTTGGGGTTGGAACATGGTTTTTTCCCTAATCACGACATAAAAAGATTCATCACGGGACATTCATACCCCTCACTCATTGGAAGTTTGTTATGTGAATTAATTAATTAATTAATTGATTGTTTAATTATCTTTTGAAATAATTAAAAGCTTATAAATTGGTCATTATGGGTATTTGGTGAATGTTTGATCATATTACACCATTCACCAGTGAGAGATCCCTCTTCCTCCACTTTTGGAAACAAATGATGAAGCATTGCTTCAATGCAGATCAAATCGCCATGTTTGAAGTGGATTCTCATGAATTCATTTGCCAACATGTTATTCAACAACAATAGATAAAAACAAGAGTTAGGACAAGTTATATTTTCCTTTTCTCCTTAATAATAAAATTATTGAGTATATTGTTATTATTCCATCAATATATTCCTTTTAAAACCATGTATGAACCCAAGAAAATAGAATTGATTTATTTTCTAGGTTTTATCTAACTCTGGAGAATGTTCTTGATCATTGGAAAATAATGAATTTCTAATGATCACTTAAATTAATATTCTTGTGTTTTCCCCCATCTCATTCTTCACATTATTCACCATTGTAATCACATGATTCCTAGATGGATTTTTATCGGGATAGATGACCTTGATCGGGGGCCCAGATTTGGGGCTGATTGTTGAAACAATGATGGGTTTTAAAACATAGAATAGATCTAGGTTCATCATTACTCAAGGATTATCGATCTTCCAATTTGAGGTCAAGAACTCAGATGATGAACAATTGACGACGTTGTAAATACATGACCAATTGACACATAGACGAACAATGACTATTCCAGGAAAGTAGTGATAGTGATCCATGTTCTTTGGTCAAATCCATGGTTTTTGGACTGATTCCAAGTGTTATCAAAGGTGGCATGGAGAGATTCATATATGGGAGATCTTCTCTAATGTTTTTGAAAAAATCATGACTACAATGTGTGTAATATGAGTAACACATGACATTTATCCATCCTTAGTGGTGGTTCTAGGGTTTGAGAAAAGATAAGCTTGCCATGGAGTGTAGTCCTTTTTTACACTCCCAGCAAACCTTACCTGGTTGGACAACTTGTGTTATGGGTCACACGGCTGGAGACTGCTTATAAGATAACACATACATGGGTTTCTGACACATCTATCAACCCATGTTGATCTACATGCCATGTACTAATGTACATGAACATGGGGTTTGAGAACACCAACATGGCCAGAAAACATGGTTCGATCCCCAGATAGGCGGGACATGTTGTGTAGTCCACCTACACAAAATGTACCCCAACATGAGGGAAACTTGTGTACTTACCACCGACATTACCAGAAAATGAAGAAGGACCACAAACCATGTGGGTCCCCTCACATGTTGTGTACTTCATGATCTATTTCATGTGAAATTTGAACATCTATATCTCCTTTGTTTGACTCAGATTTTGGCCTGTGAGATCCCTATACTAAGTTATTTTCTATGTTGAATGTAATGGTTCCATCAGAAGTGGAGTTTGAGATACGATGTGAAATATTTTGGGTTTGTAACAAGCTGACGTGACAACCAATGATGATATGGAACACACAAAATCACCAGATCAGTATTGGGATTACCCTCCAGTTGGGATGGGTAGGGGCATTCCCCAATAGCGGTTTTGGTCATAGCCTCTAGTAAGACTATGAAGTGGCATTCCTTGATTATCCTTTCATTTTACCCTCCAGTATGACTAGGTAGTGGAGTTTGATGATGTTCCAAGATTACCCTATGTAGGCTGGGTAGTGGAATTCCCTGATGAAATCGTCTAGGCATAACCCTCCATTAGGAATGGGCAGTGGTGTTTCCCTGATGACTCACTAGTCATACCTTCTAGTAGGAATTGGTGTGGAGTTCCCTGGTGACCTTTTTGAGTAGTCCCTCTAGTAAAAATGGGAAATTATATTCCTCAATTTCTATCAAAGTAGGACCCTACTGTTGTAATAGGTAACACGATTCTTCCCTAAAACTGGTGACCCCTCGACTATGTTGTACAATGCAGATATGTGGTTTGACGTACCTTCGGACACAGGACAGAGATGGATTATTTTCCCACTGATTCGTGTTCTTGCTACATGACTTAAAACGGTGTGGGTGAGATAGTGCTACCCAAAGTGGATAGTATCAAGGTGTTTTTATTGAGTTCCTTAGACTTGTGTGTCCTAGTATGTCTCACAAGGTGTTGGGAATCGTAGATGGATTTACGTTGAAACATTTGGATACTATTCTTCTTTGTATGAGCTATGGGATTGAGATACCATTAGACTCTCTTTTGGTACACTTTGAATGGGATTATATATATATATATATCTGCCTTCAACACCCACTCTTTAGGTTCTAGTTACTCTCTATCCAAGATAGATGAAGATGTGTGGGGTATGCACATGCATTCTGTTTTTAGATTCACATAGATGGATGAGTATACTCACATACAATAGGAAGTGAAGAAATTATGATAATTTCATCATCTCACCATTTCAATCTCCTTAGTTTTGGATGAGTTTACTTTCACTTTATTTTTGGGTTTAACTGTACTCTTTTACTAGAAATTGTTCTACATACTTCTTTACTCTTCATTTGTATCTTTTAATACTCTCTGTTCATACTTTTTGGGGATTTATAATGAAAATATATATAATCACCCCTTTATGGGATTTTCCCAACACTTGTTCTGTCTTTTAGAGATGACAGGCAGGTTTATCATGGCCTTTGAGGAGCTTATGGATACAGACTCTATGGACAATGTGTGGTGGTCATAGCTTGGGATATAGGATTTGGGCTCTAAGTTGTATTCTATTTTCTAATTTTTCTATGTTGGGATTTATTTTTAGGTGGGTGTGTATTTTTTCCCTTTCTTTCAGTTTACAGTACCTTAAATTGTGTTGTATAGGGGTCCATTTATATTTTGATTATTTATAGTATTATTTCATCTTTTACATCTTTCCCTCTTCACTTTCGCATTGATTTGGATGTCTTAAAGAGTACATGTACTTCTAAAATGTCTTCCTTGAGTTTAGTTGCGGCTTGGTTACTTTTCTCCACCTCTTTTTTACGAAGTAAGGCCTGAGGTTATTTTAGCTCAGACCATATCCGAATTTGGAATATGAAACATTGGTATCAGAGCATGTTCATTCCTTAGGATATTGTTTAGAAGTATCTAATTAAGGGGATTGGTTGGGTTGATGGAAAATGTTTCAATTTTTTTGAGTGCAGATCTCGGTCTAGGTTGTCTAGTGATGATGTGGCGAGCAACATATCCATTCACCAGGACCCTGACTACCTGATTGTCTACTCGACATACTGATATAATTATTTTATGGATCAATTCTACATGCATCATATAGGATTGATTCTTTGAAAATCCTTATTTATTAAGCTCCCAATTTTTGTTTTGATATATATATATATATATATATATATATATATATATATATATATATATTCCCATCAGATTGTGGAACTCCTGGATAAGTTTTCAGATGCATCCACGACGACAGCAAGCTAGGATACCATATCCAGTTCATGACGACAACCCTATGAGTGATGTGCCCTCGGTTTATGGTTTATCGTATGATAACATTCCTCCATGTGGGTAGGTATAAAAACCTCCATTTATTTCATTGCATATTTTCCCAGCATAAAAGTATGAGGGTGTGCATTGACTAAGAATAATCCTCTAGTTTTAGCATTAGAGACTATTGTGGTTCCTCGATGAACTAAATCCATATGTGGTGGAGGATTGGCTAGAGTTAGTGGTAGGGATCATATGGATTATCTAGACATAGATGGATCAGATGGTGTATTGGAATCTAGTATTTTACATGGAGAAGTTGGGCATCAGTGGAGCCTAGTTACCTAGATGCATGATGAGTCGACACTCTCTTAGGATGACTTCTAGTAGCTGTTTTACGAGGAGTACTACCCCTCCTATTTATGCTCCCTCTAGAGATCCTAAAGCATCAGTAGGGAGGGTTGAAAAAGTCTGAGTACACGGCTCGGTTCACAGACCTTACACAGTACAGACTGAACATGATGATATATGGTTACTTATGACCATGGATGTTTGTGTAGGTATTCTTTATAGAGATCTAAGGAAGTGCAGTACCATTGTGAATCCCCACCTATGTTAGGGTGTGGGAGTGGAAACTTGTGATAGATTTATTTCTATTAGAGGGATTCCAAATAGTTGTAGATTCAAGTGGGAATTATAGAGCTGGGTCATCTACAACACCATGAATGTGCCACATATTTTGGAATATAAGACCCTTCCATTAGTAGACTTAGGGACGTGGTTGAATAGTGTAGGGGAAGTGTAGTGCACCAGGGCGGCCAGGGGAGGACCGATTCTATGCTTGTGTTGGGCGATATAACATGGAATGGGACTACCCGACCATACGCGATGAGCATCCTAGGTATATATATGATATACAATACCTATAGAGACAATTTTGTCATTAGGGATCTCCTATTCGTGGAAAGGGTGGTCCCTAGGGAGGCGAAGATGGTAGAGGATGATTATGAGATAAAGGTGGAAAATTTTATGAGGTCCTTCCACTAGCACCACTATGAGACGTACATTAGGCTCTGGGAGCTTGAAGTCAGGGCTACGAGGCACTCTAGGATTTTTATTTCTACGATCCTGAAACACATTAGATGATTTAAGGTTTTACATGTGTTTTTTCAACTCTTTAATAGAAATTAGTAAACATAGGTTCTAACCATTATTTTATCTCTTGGATCCTGGTGTGATATTTGGCGGTCCCGGTAGAGGCGCTAGCATAATAGCTTTATCTCGAGTTTCCTACATGGAGCACTTCCTCTGTATGTTTTATCTACTGACATTGTGGGATATTACATATAGGAGAGGGGTTCATGTGGGAACTACTATTCATCACGATGGAACCCTATGATGTAATATTGGATTTGGATTGGATTTCCTTGGTTGAAGTCCAGATCGACTATCATTGTAGACTAATCAGATGTTGACGAACTGATGAGATGAGGTTAAAATTTTTCGATGAGAGAGACCTCATAAAAGGACAAGAGAATTCTTGTAAGAAAGAGTTTTCAGCCTATCATCCATCAGTTAGAAAGTGTAACCCCAAGTTTATCAGACTTTTCATGAATATGAGTCCCTTCAGTTATGGAGGACTATATGTACATCATTCCCAAATATGTTCTGGGACTACCTTTTAGGTGGGATATGGAGTTTTGAATAGAAAATCATCCTAGGACTTCCCTGATAACTTCCAAGATAAATCATATGATACTTACTGAGCTCTGGGAGTTATGATTGTTTTTGAAGGACCTTCTTGAGAAAGGTTTCATCAAACTTAGGGTGCCCCTAGGTAGCTCCATTTCTTTTTGTGGAGAATTCAAACATGTTTTTTTTGTTTTCATGGATTATCCTCGCATGAATCCGGACTTGATAAAGAACATGTATCCCTTGGGGAAGAATAATTACCTCTTTGATAAATTTCAATGCGAGAGATGGTTCTAAAAGATCAATATTAGGACGGGTTTCCACCAATTTCCGGTTCATGAGGTGGATATTCCAATGTTGTATTTTTTATGTCACTATGGATACTTAAAGTTACTCGTGATTCCCTTTGGTGTGAAAAATTCCTCCTCTGTATTTATGGCTTTAATGATCTAGGAATTCTAGCTGTACTTGGACTAACTTATTGTTGTCTTCATCAAGGACATACTCTTCTACTCTACAATAGATAAGGATCATGAAAATCATTTGAGGATGATTCTTGATTTACTATGAGTTCACTAGCTTTAAAAAAAGCTATTGAAGTGTCAGTTCTGTATATATGAGGTTCACTTTTTATGGCATGTTTTTCGTGAACACGGTTTATCAATGGACCCAAAAAAGATTAGAGTAGTGATTTATTGGTAAAAACCCAAGAATATCTCATAGGTCTAGAGATTTATTGGTTTCTTAGTGTTCTATCGATGATTTGTTAAAGAATTTTTGAGAATAACATCCCCTTTGACCACCCTCACTTGGAAGGGACCACAATTTACCTGGTCTGAGTTGCTATAGAAGTCTTTCATGGGGTTGTGGTAGAGGCTAAAAAGTGCTATGGTGATGAGACTTCTAGAGGAAGGTGTTCATTTCATAGTGTATTGTGACGCCTTAGGAGATGGGATTGGTTGTATGTCGATGCAATGAAAAGAAGTCATCACATATGGGTCGAGACTTTTGAAACACCATGAGAAGAACTATGAGACTCTTGAACAAGATCATCTAGCAGTAGTCCTCTCCTTGAGGATGTTTAGGCACTACCTTCAAGAAGAGGGTTTTGTGGTTTTCTTAGACCACCAGAGCCTTATGTACATTTTCATCGAGAGAGACCTGGACGCGAGGCAACGAGACTATTTAGAGCTCCTACAAGACTAACAATTCAAGATAAAATATACTCCTAGAATGGGTAAAATTATAGTAGAAACCCTCATTAGTATGTAATGAGATCTTCTATTGCAGGAATCCTTGGGGCATTTGGCATCCATGCACCTGACCCTAGTGGAAAAGGAGGGTACAATTTCTCTATAGTTGATGGTGTTGACACCATCACTCCTTGAAAGTCTGAATGTGTCCCAGATATGAGACATTGACTATGAGGTTAGGCATGATGAGATTTCCATAGGTGATACACTAGATAGATATTTTGAAGGAGGGAATCATGAGATCTTGTTCCCAGGGAGAACAATGGTTCTAGTTGTGATGCAAGAACATGTGATGTTGGAGTTCCACAATTATCCCTTTGATGTCTATCTTGGTGTGGGGATGATGTATAGAGAAATTTTGTGGTAGTTTTGGTGACCCAACATGAGATTATGTGTAGAAAATTCCATATCATGGTTCCTCACCTATAAGTAAATGAATGTTGAGCCCCATGTTCTGGTTTACTTGTTTCAACCTCTTGAGATTGTAGAGTGAAAATGGGATGAAATATCCAGGGACATCATCATAGGGATTCCACAAACAATGAAGGGCCACAACACAATATGGTTGATAGTATAATGACAAATGATGTTGGAACACTACCTTGTTATTAGGGAGTAGAGTTAGGTGGATCATTTAGGGCAGTTGTACTCATGGGAGATCGTCTGATTTCACAAGGTACCCTCAACAATTTTCTCTAATCAGGACAGAATATTTACATCATGATTTTCTAAAGACCTGTAGGTGGCATTTGGGACTTATTTGTAGATGAGTACATCTTTTCACCACAAACAAATTGGAAAACCAAGCACACTATCTAGGTGCTAGAGGAAATGCTGAGTGCTTGTGTGTTGGATTTCGGCCAGATCTTGGAGGATAAAATACCCTTGATAGAGCTTTTTTAAAACAAAATTTACCAATCTACCAATATTATTGAACATTTTGAGTCCCTATATGGGATACCCTACATCTCAACATTGTTATGTAAATAGATTGGAGAGTCATCCCTCATGGCCCCAAAGATGGTGCATGTGACAATAGAAAAATTGAAGGTCATATGTTAATGGATAGAGATAGCCCAGAAAAGACTTAATTAAAAGTTTATAAATTCTTCATTATGTGTATTTTTATATTTTGAATCATATTTCACCATTCTTTGGTGAGATATTTGTCTTCCTTATCCATTTTCAACGATCGACGAACCTCTGATTCAATTTGGATCAAAGTGAAACGAACGCATTGTCTTATCCCAAATTTGTTGGTGAGCATGTTATTCAAAAAAGATTGTTCCAAACAAGGGGTTAAACTCATTATATGTGTTTTTAACCCTTATAATTAAAATATTGATTTGATCATTGTTATTCCTTCAATCTGTTCCTTTCAAAACCATTCACACACCCAATAACGAAGAATTATATTATTCTCTCTAGTTTATCTAACTGTGGATCATGTTATTGATCATCGAAAAAGAATGATTTGGAAATGTTCTCTTAAACCCCTGTTCTTGTGGTATTTCTCCATCCCGTTTTTTTCATTCTTCTCAATTGGAACCCCCAGCATTCCCTATTTGATAGTTACTAGGAATCCTGAGCTCGATCGGGGGACCAGATTAAAGGCAGATAAACAAAATAATGATGGTTTTGAAAACTAACCAATGATTTAAGTTATTTATGACTAAAAGATTCTCCATATTCTGATTTGTTGTCAAAAACTTGGATGATGAATGATTTGTGGAATATGTAATGCAAAACCAAATCCCTAATCGACAATCGAGGCTGGTTCGCTGTGAACAACGATGGGGGTCCGTGTTCTTCGATTAGACCCAAAATATTTTGACCAATTCTAAGTGTTATCCAAGGTGGCATAGTCAAATTCAGAATGGGATAGTTGAATTTATGTTTCCACAAAAATCCCAACTACATTTTTGTTAGTATGATGAACACAGAACATATAACCACCATCAATAATGATGTTTGGGTTTGGGAAAATATATGGATGGCAAGCTATATAGTTTTGATTCACATTCCATTTATCCCATCCCTTATTGGACATCCCATGTGATGAGTTACATTGGCGGGGAATTTGAATACGATAACCCAGACAAGGGTTGACCACATAAGAAACAACCAATTTTGATCAACATTCTATGTACTGATGTTGATAGACATGGGGTCCATGTACACATACACAGTCCAGTCTGAGGATATGCGGGACACTTTGCGTACACTGCATGTACAACTACATGGGTGGGACTCATGTACCAACCAGAGATATGAACAAGAATTGAAGAGGGACAACATTCCATGTGGGTCCCAAACCTAAATAATAAAGAATTCTCTCACCTTTCCTATATAAACCAACCCAAGCTCCCACTTCCTCCTCACTCAAAGCCCTTGAAGTTCGTCCAACCTCTGCCCTACTCTCTCTAGAATCCTCTCAAGGTGCCCCAAGCTCCCAAGAAGCCTCTCACAAGCCTCTCTCTAGCCTTTGGAAGCACACTTCCAAGTAAGGGGTTTTCTTCCTTTCTCTTTTTTTGTCAATTTTCTTTAAGTTGTATTTCCCTTTTTATTTCGATTATGAATGTTGGGGTATGGTTTCGAACCTCTCCCATACTGACCTCTTATTGTTTGAATGATGGGAGACCCCTTTCTCTCTCATTAAATTCCTCCCATGTACACCCGTTACTATGCCGAAATTCCGAAAGGAACCTTTTTCTCCTCTTTTATATTCAAGCAATACTTTTGTATCATGAATCTAAATTCCTTTTCAATTGTTGGGACATGTATCTATATGACCTTATTACTTTCCATTACATGTAAATATGATGAGGAACCCCTTTCTGTCTCATCAGCCTTTTTTATGAATTCTTATGTCATGCCGTTACGCTGCCGAAATCACACCAATTTTCTAAGCCAATATCATTGTGTAGTGAATACCATGCCCATTTCTCCATCAAGGGTATTCACCTTTATGCACATGTACTTATTTATTGTAAAGTTTCATGTATGAATTCCACATTACTTTATCGTGGAATAAATGATTATGTTTTATGAATCCATGTTTTATGATCCATGTGGCACACTTATGCATGAAATGAAATGTTTAAGAAGGGTGCGCCCTTTATAGAGCTCCAATGCATTGGGTAAAGTATAGTATCATGATACGTCATGTGAAATGAGTGTTGACTCATGCTAATTCAAGTGCAACGAGGGTTTACTCGTGCTTCAAGTGCAATGAGGGTTTACTCATGCTCCATGTGCAATGAGCCTTGGCTCATGCTAATTCAATGTTAAGTGTTGTTGCCACATTTCCAGGTTATGATTATCATGCTTTATCATGCCTTTATGTTCATGTATCTCTTATGCTCTATTGATATGCCTATTGCCTAACATGTATTGTACTCCTCATGTTATTCATTATGTACTCCCTTACCGGGCTTTATAGCTCACCCTTTTCTTATGCATGTCCTCAGGTTATCCCATGCAATTCTAAGTACGAAGGAATGTAGTGGTCATGTAAAGGAAGTTTTCAATAAGGATGTTGTATTTCAAGTTTAAAGTTTTTATGTAATGATCCTAATCCCTAAAGACACTAAACCTCTCGATCTTCTTTGTTGTATCAAGTGAAGTTTTATGTAATAAAGCATGTTTAAGTTGTAATAAAAAGCAGGGTTGTCATAGTTGGTATCAGAGGATAGGTTTAGTTATTTTTGGGATTAGGAAACCCTAGTAAAGCCTTAGATACAAGACTAAGAATAATAAAAACATCCCTAAGTTTTGGTAAATACTAAGTAAGTGTTTTATCAAACAAATAAATCCCTGTCTGGATACGAGCAGGTAGAGGCGGCTCTGGCACAGATGTATCCTAGGGGTAAAACCCGAAAACACCGCTTTGAGCTAGACTCGAACGGGAACTGGTGCACGACAACGGGCCTTGCTGCACTCTTGGTTACGACACTCCCGGGGGATATGTTTTGATAAATTCACAATCTTAGTATGAACCCTTATTAAGGGAAAAATGCCCCTAAGAATATATGTTAGAAGGAAGATCATGAAAAGCCTGGATTGAATCCTATAGACTCATGAGTTGAAGAGATTAAAGTTTATTTATAAGTCATCAACTTTTGTCTTTGGATTACCCTTTATGTGTTACCCCTAACTTTCCTTTTATTCCAGCCAATGGCCGGTAATAGGAGAACTCGGGCTAACAACCGTTGTGAAGATCAGTGTGATGATTGTACCAATGAGATGCCCAATCCAATGGGAGCGGGAATCGCGAACTTTGTCACGCTTCTCTCTCAGCTAACTCAAGTTTTGAATATAAACACTGGTCAAGAGGAACGTTCAACCCCCCCTAAGAAAGAACAAGTCGCTATTGAAAGCTTCATGAGACAAAGGCCTCCTACTTTTAGTGGATCATCCGATCCCACGATTGCTGAACAATGGATCAACTCCATTGAAAAGATATTCTCCATCCTCCAATGCTCTGAAAAAGAGAAGGTTCTCCTGGAGGCTTATCGTATGGAGGGTGAAGCTGATCAATGGTGGAAGTTGATCAAAAATACGAAGCCTAAGGAGGAGATCGAGGCTTTGGAATGGAAGGTATTCCGGAAGATACTTTTCGATAAATATTTTCCACGCACCCTCCGTCTTAAGATGGAAAGGGACTTCCTTTCCCTCAATCAGAAAGATGAGGAATCTGTGGGAGCATACGAGGCAAACTTCACAAGGCTTGCACGATACGCTTCTGGCTTTGTCGTTGCCCCTGAATGCAAGGTTGAGCGCTTCTTTGGTGGGCTGAAGCCTAGCTTGCGGAAAGCATTAGCGATCCGTGACTTCGACAGCTATGAGGAAATTGTCCGATGTGCCCTCAAGGTTGAAATGGAGATCGGAGAATCACAGGGGTATCATGGGGACAAGAAGCGGAAGGTGGACTTCAATGCTGGTGGTCCGATGGATAAATCCAACGGCGCTAAGAAATTCCAGCACCCCACTTGCCAAAAGTGTGGAAAGAAGCACCCTGGAAATTGCCTTAGGGGGACAAGAAAATGCTTCAAGTGTGGAAGAGAAGGGCACCTAGCTGTTAACTGTCAGCAAGAAGGACCCGCGGCTGCGACGGAGGGGAGGAACGCTCCGTTCGAACCTCAATGCGTTGTTCAATGCTTCAAATGCAAAGAACCGGGTCATTTTGCGAATCAGTGCCCTAATCCAAGGGTTGTCGGAGGCAATCAACAACCTCCAAGACAACAAGGAAGAGCTTTTGCCATCACTTCTGCCGAAGTGAACCCCGACAACGAAGTGGTGACAGGTACGCTAGTTATTCATTCAGGAATAGCGAACGTACTTTTTGATTCAGGTTCTACGCATTCTTTTATATCTCAAAAGTTTAGTAGAATAATCCCTGCACCACCACAAATCATGGAAGTAAAGATGTCGGTGAGTACGGCAAATGGGGCAATCATTGCATCCCATGAGTATAAGTCCTCCCCTGTTATAATCTGTGGATTGAATTTCCCGGCGAACCTCGTCATACTCCCTTTGGTGGAATTTGATGCAATTCTTGGCATGGATTGCCTTTCCTTATATAGATCCAACATAAATTTTCGGGAGAGGGAAATCACACTCCATATGGAGAATCGACCCCCGATTCTTTACAAGTGTCAGGAGGAAGATGAATCTCCTTTAGCTCCATCATCTCAAGCATGGATATTACTGCCTTATGAGCACGCATATCTGGCTCAGTTGATTGAGTCCAAGGAAGAAACCACCCTTGAAGAAATTTCTATTGTGAGGGAATTCGCTGAAGTATTTCCCGAGGAACTTCCTGGTCTTCCTCCAAGAAGATATGTTGAGTTCTCAATTGAACTTATACCTGGGGCGCTACCAATATCCAAGACTCCGTATAGAATGGCTGTGGTTGAGCTTGAAGAACTGAAGAAACAACTACAGGAGAATCTGGATAAAGGGTTTATACGCCCAAGTGCATCACCATGGGGTGCACCAGTCCTCTTCATCAAGAAGAAGGATGGGTCAATGCGGCTTTGCATCGATTATCGTGAACTTAACAAAATCACGATAAAGAACAAGTATCCTCTCCCAAGAATCGATGACTTGTTTGATCAGCTGCGTGAAGCACAATACTTCTCCAAGGTCGACTTGCGGTCGGGATATTATCATGTAAGGGTGAAGAAGGAAGATATCCCCAAGACTGCTTTTCGTACAAGGTACGGGCACTATGAATTCATAGTAATGCCTTTTGGACTCACCAATGCTCCAGCAATATTCATGGACTTGATGAATAGAGTCTTTAGAGATTACCTAGATAAATTTGTGGTAGTCTTTATAGATGATATTCTAATATACTCCAAAACCAAGGAGGACCATGAGGAGCATTTAAGAACTGTACTGGAGACTTTGCGCAAGGAAAATCTCTATGCCAAGTACAGCAAGTGTGAGTTCTGGTTGAAGGAGGTCTCATTCTTGGGCCATATCATCACAAGCAATGGGATATCTGTGGACCCCTCCAAAACAGATGCAATTGAGGGATGGCCGAGGCCAACATCGTTATCTGATATCCGTAGCTTCTTGGGGTTAGCTGGATATTATCGACGATTTGTGAGAAACTTCTCACGATTTTCCAACCCTCTTACCAAGCTAACTCGAAAGGGAGTAAAGTTTACTTAGAGTGATGAATGCGAAGAAAGCTTCAAGGAGTTGAAAAGGAGGCTTATCACTGCACCTGTGCTCACTTTACCCACAAGTGGGGAACTTTTTGTGGTATTCAGTGATGCTTCGAAGAAGGGCTTAGGATGTGTGCTGATGCAGAATGATAAAGTGATATCCTATGCCTCAAGACAGTTGAAAATCCATGAGCGAAACTATCCAACGCATGATCTGGAGTTGGCGGCGGTGATCTTTGCCTTGAAAATCTGGCGGCATTATCTCTATGGAGAGAAATGTGAGATATATACTGACCACAAGAGTCTTAAATATATATTCACACAGAAAGAGCTTAATATGCGCCAGAGAAGATGGATAGAGCTCATAAAGGATTATGACTGTTCAATACATTACCACCCTGGGAAGGCGAACAAGGTGGCGGATGCCCTAAGTAGAAAGGATCCAGCAATTCTATCAATGATGAGAATTGAGAAGGATCCAATCTTCTTAGACTTGATGAAGATGGACGTGGGAATCATAAAGAAGGGAACATCATCAATCCTTTCACAAATGATTGCTCAACCATCTCTTTTGTAAAGGTTAAAGGATGCTCAAAAGGATGATGCGAGAATCCAAGAAAAAGTGGAAGCTATCAAAAAGGGAAAATCCTCAGAGTTTAATGTTAATGAAGAAGGAATTGTGCGGTTTGGGAAAAGACTATGTGTCCCATCAATTTCGGAGCTGAAGAAGGAACTTTTGGATGATGCACATAGTTCAAATTTCTCTATTCACCCAGGGAGCACAAAGATGTATCGAGATCTCCGAGAAAACTTTTGGTGGGATAATATGAAGAAGGAGATCGCCGAATATACATCAAAGTGCCTGGTGTGTCAGCAAGTGAAGGCAGAGAGGCAGAAGTCTAAGGGGATGATGCAACCATTGCCCATACCAGAATGGAAATGGGAGAACATCACCATGGACTTCGTCACTGGACTTCCAAGGACATCCAAAAGCAACAATGCAATCTGGGTTATTGTGGATCGTCTTACAAAGACTGCACACTTCATTGCTATTCGAGAGGATTTCTCTTTGGATCAACTGGCACGGATATATATCAGGGAAGTGGTACGGTTGCATGGAGTACCACTATCTATTGTGTCTGACCGAGATCCAAGATTTACCTCTATGTTTTGGAAGAGTCTTCAACATGCTCTGAATACTGAACTGAACTTCAGTACGGCCTATCATCCTCAAACTGATGGCCAATCCGAGCGGACTATCCAAACACTTGAGGATATGTTGAGAGCGTGCTCAATGGACTTTAAAGGAGGATGGGATCAACATATTCCTCTAGTTTAGTTCTCTTATAATAATAGTTTCCACTCGAGCATCCAAATGGCACCATATGAAGCCCTGTATGGGAAAAGGTGTAGAACACCGGCATGTTGGGATGAGGTTGGTGAAAGTAAGCTGCTTGGACTAGAAATGGTCGAAGAAATGGTGGAGAAGGTGAAAACCATTCAGCAGCATATCAAGGCAGCCCAAAGTCGACAGAAGAGTTATGCAGATAATCATCGAAGAGACCTTGAGTTTAAAGTCGGAGACATGGTGTTTTTACGCATATCTCCGTGGAAGAAGTTCATGAGGTTTGGAAAGAAAGGGAAGTTAAGTCCAAGGTACATCGGCCCATTCGAGATTCTTGATCGTGTTGGGGCTGTGGCATATCGACTAGCACTTCCACCTACTATGGCCAAGGTGCATGATGTCTTCCATGTATCCCTCTTAAGGAAGTACATACCAGACCCTTCACATGTACTCTCTTCCGAGGTGGTACAATTAGAAGACGATCTTTCTTATGAGGAGAAACCAGTGAAGATCTTAGATCGTAGAGAAAAAGTTCTACGAAATAAGACAATGCCCCTCGTCAAGGTGTTGTGGAGAAACCACAAGTTTGAAGAAGCAACTTGGGAGTCGGAGGATATGATGAAGCTAAGTTACCCACATTTGTTTTAGTGTGGGAAAAGGAAAATTTCGAGGGCGAAATTTCTTAAGGGGGGAATGTTGTAAGGACCCAAAGTTTCATTAATGGAAAATCCCTCTTGATCCAGTTAAATGTTTCTTTATGAAAAATGTTTTTATAAGATGTCAACTTCTTTAAGTTTTACGTTAAGATTTGTGACTGTTACTTTTATAGTCGTTGAACAGTGATCATCTGGGTAGTTTAAATATAAGGCTTTAACGAACCAATTTTCTACTCAGACAAAGGAAGCGATGGCCTCATCCAGTAGAATTGCCCCGTACGAAGCCCATTTGTCGGAGCTCGGAAAGGAGGTGGCGTCTTTGGGCTTTGCCCTTGACCAAGCCCAAGCTGAGCTTCATCAATTCAAGCTCGAACGTGATCGTCTACGGGAAAAATGGAAGTTGATAGAGATTACCACTCGAGCGATGTTATCCGAGCAACCCCAAGAGTCTGTCACCATCGCACACCTTACCCTTAGGTCTTATGCGGCTATTTTAAGGGGTTATGTAACAAATAAGTAGCACCATGTTCATGTACATTATTTTTGTATATAATAATGAATATAATTCCTAGTCATTTTTGATACATTGTAATTAGTTTTTAAAGTACAAACGGTGTTTTTAGTTATTACTTAATTAAGAATTATATTTTATTAAATTAAAGGATTTTTGAATTAAATAATATTTTAATAAAATATTATTATTAATATTAAATTAATTTTTATTAAATATAAATGATCTTATAATTTTATGAATGCAATTAAAATTTTTATTAAGGTTTGAAAGCCATTTCTGTCAAAACCCGTGAAATTTTTATAAATGTCGGTTTTTATTTTAAAAGTGAAAATTAACATATTTAGAAAATTATTTAGATAAAATAAATATTATTTTTGGAATCAGGACGTCGAAATTATCCAACGGTGAATTTTTCATAATTTTCTGAGACAGTCAAATTTTTGGGTAAAAATTAAATACCATTTAAATAAATAATGTGTTTTATGACATCATAATGACCCAATGGTGATGTAATAAAATACCATAATCCTTATGTTCGGCCAATATGTGTTTTATCATTAAAAAAATGAGGTTTTGGGTTTGTTTGACTCACTTTTCAAAGCATTAATGGATCCCTCAAGACTTATTCAACACTTTGCCTTTTTAAATTAATTTCCATGGGAGTGTGACTCACCTCCACATAAGCAAACCTAATTTTTTAATAAGTTCGGACCTTGGCCTTGTAAAATATCATTTTCCTCTTTCCTTTTCCAGAAACCATGGGCAAATACCATGGGATGGTTTGTGGTTTCGATTATTTTAAAATAAGGGGTCCCAAACCTAAATAATAAAGAATTCTCTCACCTTTCCTATATAAACCCACCCAAGCTCCCACTTCCTCCTCACTCAAAGCCCTTGAAGTTCGTCCAACCTCTGCCCTACTCTCTCTAGAATCCTCTCAAGGTGCCCCAATCTCCCAAGAAGCCTCTCACAAGCCTCTCTCTAGCCTTTGGAAGCACACTTCCAAGTAGGGGGTTTTCTTCCTTTCTCTTTTTTTGTCAATTTTCTTTAAGTTGTATTGCCCTTTTTATTTCGATTATGAATGTTGGGGTATGGTTTCGAACCTCTCCCATACTGAACTCTTATATTTTGAATGATGGGAGACCCCTTTCTCTCTCATTAAATTCCTCCCATGTACACCCGTTACTATGCCGAAATTCCGAAAGGAACCTTTTTCTCCTCTTTTATATTCAAGCAATACTTTTGTATCATGAATCTAAATTCCTTTTCAATTGTTGGGACATGTATCTATATGACCTTATTACTGTCCATTACATGTAAATATGATGAGGAACCCCTTTCTGTCTCATCAGCCTTTTTTATGAATTCTTATGTCACGCCGTTACGCTGCCGAAATCACACCAATTTTCTAAGCCAATATCATTGTGTAGTGAATACCATGCCCATTTCTCCATCAAGGGTATTCACCTTTATGCACATTTACTTATTTATTGTAAATTTTCATTTATGAATTCCACATTCCTTTATCGTGGAATAAATGATTATGTTTTATGAATCCATGTTTTATGATCCATGTGGCACACTTATGCATGAAATGAAATGTTTAAGAAGGGTGCGCCCTTTATAGCGCTCCAATGCATTGGGTAAAGTATAGTATCATGATACGTCATGTGCAATGATTGTTGACTCATGCTAATTCAAGTGCAACGAGGGTTTACTCGTGCTTCAAGTGCAATGAGGGTTTACTCATGCTCCATGTGCAATGAGCCTTGGCTCATGCTAATTCAATGTTAAGTGTTGTTGCCACATTTCCATGTTATGATTATCATGCTTTATCATGCCTTTATGTTCATGTCTCTCTTATGCTCTATTGATATGACTATTGCCTAACATGTATTGTACTCCTCATGTTATTCATTATGTACTCCCTTACTGGGCTTTATAGCTCACCCTTTTCTTATGCATGTCCTTAGGTTATCCCATGCAATGCTAAGTACGAAGGAATGTAGTGGTCATGTAAAGGAAGTTTTCAATAAGGATGTTGTATTTCAAGTTTAAAGTTTTTATGTAATGATCCTAAGCCCCAAAGACACTAAACCTCTCGATCATCTTTGTTGTATCAAGTGAAGTTTTATGTAATAAAGCATGTTTAAGTTGTAATAAAAAGCAGGGTTGTCATATGGCCAATTCACTTTCAAGAATGTTATGGGTTTCTACTTTCCTAGGACATTAAAACCAAATTTAGGGAAAATTTAGGACCAATTTATTTTAATTTAAGTACCCATTTTTTGATTTTTTTTTAAGTATGTAATGTGTTTGGGTGATGTTTTGGAGTGTTTAAAAGACCTTTAATATGTTTTGTGGGGTTTTTCTAGGTGTTCATGATTTGGTCATGGTTAGTTGAAATCCCAAACACCTACCGAAAACTGTGAAAAGTGAGGTAGGGGGATTTGGGGTGAAGTGCAGTTAGGTTCATTATTTGACTGAATAGTTTGGCCACATAGAAGGAACTGTTCATGTTTTAGCAGATACATTTTCATGGTTAACACATGGTTTTCTTCACCATCTGACCTAATCATGCACAATAAAAAATTGATCTGAAAATTTAGAATGTAATTAGGGTTTTCATCTTAATTTATTTTTTCCCCAGGTCGAACCTATCATGGATTCTTCTAATCCCAAGGGTTTTGAAGAACATCTGTCTTTATCTAGGAGTAATTCATTTGTTTTTATGGTGTGTTGAAGCCTGAATTCCTTGTTAAGTCTCAATTAATTGTTCTTTTTCTATAGATTCTTCTTCTTACCTACCTAGGATTAATAGATATAATCCTTTGGGGATATATAATTGGGTTTTGATGCTAAGAATGATGAGATTTAGCTTTGTTGATCTTAGTAAATGAGATCTAAGGCGGGTTTTTGGATTTTCAACTGGGTTGTTGTTGAATAATTTGTGTCGCTATTCATTTTCTTTATTCATACCAAGGTAGTTAGATTCACTATCAAATCTCATAATTAGAAAATTAAGGATTAGTTTCAAATTTTTTTTAATTTCATTAAATATATTGTCAAATTTTCATGAAAATATTAGTATAAACCCTCTTTAGTGATAGTTTTTGTAATTGTGGAATTATTGTGAAAAGTTATTTGTTAAATGTTTTTTAAAATGATTATTTTAAAATGGAGTCTTGTTCGATCTATGAGAATGGTTTTTATGGATATTATTTTTAAAAAAATGATTGTTTTATTGAAATAGTTTTTCACAAATGGGTTTGAATGGTATTGAAATAAATGGTTGGCATGTGTTCCTGTTTATTTGGGTTAGATAAGGCCATGATGTTCTCAAAAAAATGAGTGGGACAAATAAGGGTGTGACATTCCCCCATAAAAATGGTTCACCAAGTGACATCTTGGTGAAAATATGATTCACCAATCATGAGTATAAAGAGTTCTATGGTTTTATTCATTGTGGTATGTGTGGATATGAGGAATGGAATGGGTTATACCTAAATGTAAAATTGTGATGTAGTTTTAATGAATTTTTTTTGTTTCTTTCTAGGGAAATGATTTTAGTTTGGAAAATGTTTTGGTATGAATTTTTTTTCATAAAAGCAGTTTCTATTTGATATAATTTTTTTAAATTATTTAATATAAATTTTTTATATAAATGGGTTGGCATGTTCTATCCTAGTGGAGTGAGTTGGGATGAGATTTGGGGAAAACCTACTATGTTTTGTCACACACCCCCTTCTTGGGAATGTTATTGTATTTGTTGGTATTATTTATGGAAACATAGGTAAAGTCATAGTATCATGTTTCTTTTGTGATAAATCATGATACTTTTTGTTTTATTATGTTATTGGTTATTTTATCATATTTGGAGCTATAGAGTTTATGTATTTGGTGTCTTTGTGTCTTGTTGGTTTTCCGTCTGCTTTGTACTCTGATATTAGTTTTTCAGTTTCAACATTCTACTCTAATAATGGTTATTGTACAATTTTTTATTGTTTTATTTTTTTATTACTCTAGTTTAATTCATCATTATTTTTGTTTGGTTATGGTATGTTAACTATTTCTTTTTAATTTCTAAGGAAACATTATCCCCCAATTTTATTAAAGCACTTGGAATTTATTTCCACCCTTTAGTGTCAAGGGGATGTCGCCTAAGGCCAAGTATAAAATTTTCCTCATCTCAATCCAATGAAGATGGGTGGTATGTTATAGTAATGGATAACCTGATAAATCATTGAGACATGATTTTGTTGTTGTATTCACTATATTTGATGATTTTTAGGTCCTTTTATAGATAACTTTTTCTACTGGATTCATAGTTTATTTTACACAGAGCATAGTTTAACACATCATTAAAAAGATAACCTATAATTACATTATTTATAATAATAGTTATAGTTATTCACACCTTTTTAATAATTTATGTTTTGATTTTTCTATGAAACCCATTATGTAACAATGTATAAAATTTTACATAGTGTGTATTTTCCAACAAAAACAGGGATTCAAGATGCCACCCTTATTTCATTCAACACAATTTTTAAACATTTAAAATGATTATCAATAGTTTAAATATTTACATTTTTATAATTTTTAGTCACCCTTAGGTCATGTAACTTTTTTATGGAAAATGTGGTTTGATCACAGAAAGCATAGTAAGGGATATACAAATAAAGATAGTCTGTTAGTCTAGGGATAGATATGAAAATCGTTCCTTTTTTACCTTTTCTATAAGAAATGTTTTAGGATATAAATAAATCATATCCAAATATAAAAATCAACCTATTATCAATTGAAACCATTTAAACCCATTGAGAAGCATAAGAAAACCATGTATTCATCTTGAAGAACAAGAGAACTCATGAAAACTTTTCTCTTATAAACAAACATTTCACCGTTAAAAGTTTATAATATTTCAATTCACCATAAAATTGAAATATTTTAAAAAAAACCTTATAAATAAAATCGGTATTTTGGAGAATCATATTCACAAATTTTGTTTACTTTTTTAAAACTGAATAAGAATAACCAATTCCAAATAAATTTCGTAAGAGTAACATACCTACTAATCTCCCTCATTTTTGACTTCACAAATTAAATCATTATCCAACACATTGGGGATCTATATATGTATCATCCATCATCATGAGAAATATCGAGATCATCCATAGCCATCTTTAATTTCCATGCATATTTTTAGTAAAAAAAAAATTCATGCTTTCAATCATCATCATAAATACCATAGAAAACAACTTTGATCCCATAAAAAATCAATTTCCATATATCACAAAAAAAAGGTGAAATATACTTTTATATTGAAAACTCATGAAAAATAAAAATTCTAAGAAAAAATATAATATACACTACATTTTAAAATCACGAAATCCATTAGAGAAAACATGATAACAAATAATTTTTATGATAGAGGGAAAAGTTTGTCGATCTTTTTATGGTTAAAAAACCATTCATTTCACACTATTATTAAAATACAAATAGAATATAGGAAACAATGAAAGGATTATTTTTTAAACCTTTTTAATGAAATATAAAAATAATCAAACATAATATTTAATGATTTTTTATGTTTATGTGAAAACATTCTTGAAATATTTAAAATATTATGTATATTAATGGAAAACTATAAAACAATATCTTGAATAAAAATTGATTACATTAAGTTACATCTTCAAAAATTCAATACCTCCTGATTAATAATATTTTATTTTTTAATTAATTTTATAAGAACATTTTTTTGGTCCATTTTATTATCATTACTAATTTTATTCCATTTATTACCTTTCATTATTTAATTATTACTTTAGTTAAATTCTGGTATGATGTTTCAAGATCATTCAATACTTAATATTTTAAAAATGCTTTATAAGTTGCAAAAAATGAAAGGGGTTATGGGTTTATAAAATTATTCATGTTAGAATTAATATATTTATATATTAGATATAATTTAAAATCCATCTATTATTGGAGAAATTTAAAAATGAAACATGTTATTTCATTGACCTGGTAGTCTGCACGTACACACAATCAATGCTTTCATTTTTGAAATATATTGAAATGAAGTTGAATAGATTAATTTTTAAATATATATAAAATAATTTATGTTATAATTATTATATTAATTTATTAGAATCATCTTAATAGACATCCATGTGATTTGGAAATGATAAACCAGTCACATCACTTCATGGAGGTGGTAGTCCACATGTTCGCACGAAAAATGTTTTCATTTTCTTACAGATGGAAGGGTAAGACGGCCAAAAATTTATCATATTAAAAAAATAAAAATCATTTCGTTATTATCATATATATTTATTAATTATATCCTTATTCAAATCTATTTTATCTGGTGAAAAAAAATGAAACACATTGCTTCATTGAGATTGTAGTTCACACACACACATGAACGATTTTTTCATTTTACATTAGATGAAAAGGACGTGGAAACCAATTTTCTCATCAACATAATAATATTTCATTATATATAATATAATTATTCCATTATATTTCGTTGGTTATAATATATTTCAAATAAGTTGAATAAAAAAATAAACTTGAAAGAGTTTGGTAAGGATTTATACCTCCACCTTGGATAACCTCATTTTTTTGTACCTTTAGCCTTCTAATATGGGGTTTTTAGGATACCAATACCTATAGTGTGTGGCTATGAGAGTTGGAAAGGTATTTGAGAAATTAGTTTTCATGAAAAATTGATTGGGAAGTGTTTTCCAAGAAAAAGGTGAGGGATATTAATACATGATGAGAGGGGTGTTTTAGGGTTAAAATATTGTTTATTTTATCATTTAGGTTTAATAATTTTGAGGACTATTTATTCCCAATAATTTTTTGTTTATTATTAAAAACATTGGTTTTCATTTACATTAGAATCATTACGAAGATTAATAGAATCAATGAATCACCACATTAAATATAATGATTCTAAAATAGTATTGCTATTTTAATAAAACATAACATAGGTCCCAAAAACAAAGCATATATTTTCAATTTCAAAATAATATTTTTAAATGATTTATCTCAAAATATAAATACATAATTGGTTGTGATAAATTTTATTTGAATTATTATGGAATCATTAGGTTATAATGATTTCTTAAATGTTAATTTATTTAAAAAACTAGTGTTGTTCTCCATTACCTAAAAAATACCATCAATAAATAAAATACAAAAAACCACACTTTGATAATGTAAATGTTCCCAATAAAATAATGATGTTTATTTAATAATATAAAATCTCTAAAAATATTATTTTTAAATTTTAATTAAACCGATATAATTCCTAGATAATAATCTAGTTAGAATAAAAAAAACTTAATCAATTAAAATGTTATATAAAATTATTAATGTAAACGTGACTCTATAAAATATAATCACAAATATTACTAAGTCACGAATGGAATTTATTATTAACATTAAATGAATTTTCACATTATTCTATGCTAAAAGTAATTTTTTCTTCTAAATTTTACTCATTACATAAACAAGTGAGAGTATTTTCCCTCAAAATATTTTCATATTATCATATTGCTTCCTTAATCATGTTATTCTTCCAGAAAACCAAAACCTAGTGAAATATCATATTAAAAAATACCTCATCTCTACAATCCAAAATAAGAACTAGTTGTTCCTCATGAAAATGATTTTATTCCTACTTTATCACCCTAGGAATCAATACATGAGGGAAATTGGTTATATATTTTCTTAACAATAAGATATGAATACATCCTATACTATAGATAAACACATAGAAAAATATACTTGATAAGAAACTGATCCCCCATTTTATGGAATTTGATATTTTCTAATAGAAAATAGACATAATTTTTCCTTTTTATGAAATCACATAACACCTTCACATGAAGATATTTTTTTTAAATTTACATAATCCCCCATATCAAATGTAATATGTTCTCCCAAATTATTTTCATATCATTCATCTATGTTCTGAGATTTCCTCATGTGCTTCTGAATCGTCTTTACCTTCGAAACAATTTCTCTTTCAATTTATGATCTTAATTACATAATTTCACAGAAAGAATTCCATAATGTTGGTTTCCTGAATTTCATTCCATATAATGCCTCATAACGTGCATCTATATAATAGAATTAGAACACTTATTATAAAAAAATTAGATTAATGGACATTACTGATCCCAAATTACCTGATAATACAGTTGTGAATCTATAATCATATCTATCAAGGATTGAATTTTTCACATTGAGTATCTATTAGATTAATGTTGAAAAAATATGTCACGGCCCGTCCTCGGGGCCCGTGTCGTGACTACCCCAAGCCCGCCTTCCATAGGCCAGGGGCTGGCGACTAGCACCAAGGCATAAATCCCGATAACAGGGAAGGCATTGCCTTTGTAAAGTAAACAACCATCACAGAGTATGCAAGCGGAAAGAGTAAACACTAAGTAAAAACTGTAACAAGTTGTGCTAAAAGTAAAAGGGGCCGGAAATACAAGCCCAACTGTAAAGTACAAATGACAGGGAAAAACAGCAACTGAAAAGAAAAGTCGCAGCGCCGAGCCATCCTCTGGAAGTCCCACCTAAGGGGCGAGCATAGATAGCCTCCACAGCTCCTCGGTCCAGCCGTCCGCTCCGAGTACGTCCCGCCCAGTGGTCCACCTCCAGGTACCGTCCTGCTCTGCAAGCCTCCACTACGATCAACGTTGTTCGTCGTCTGCAACCAACACAACGAAGTGCGGGCATAGCCCGTGCATGGGTGAGTATAAGCTACTCAGTAGGGACCCCAAGACCCCCGAAGGTCTCCCGAAATCCACATAGGATAAACCACAAAGGAAAGATACACTCACAAAGTAACAATCGACACTACTTAGGTATATGCTCATACATATACCTAAGTCATCAATTCCCATTCGGCTCCAACATCTGAGCCCAAGCACAACCAAATCCACACAAAAAAGCAAAACGTATACTCACACAGAATAGCACAACCCAATCCACGAACGAGAGCAAAAGTAATCCACATAGGATAGCTCAACACAATCCACAAAGGAAAGTAAACAGTAAATCCACCAAGGATAGTTCAACACAATCCACAAAGGAGAGTAAACAGTAAATTCACACAGGATAGTTCAACACAATCCACAAAGGAGAGTAAATAGGATTCAGCTCACACAGGTATACTTCGTCGAAAAGGTGAAAGGGATGATCAGATAAAGATATTGAATCATCTATGTTGGGACCCACTGAGGATGCAAGACCAGCTGTCTTCACTGAATCATCTAAGCTGGGACCCACATAGGATACAAGACGAGCACAGCTGGGACCCACATAGGATACAAGACTAGCACTGAATCATCTAAGCTGGGACCCACATAGGATACAAGACCGGCACAGCTGGGACCCACATAGGATACAAGACCAGCACTCTTCATTGATTCATCTATGCTGGGACCCACATAGGATACAAGACCAGCACTGAATCATCTAAGCTGGGACCCACATAGGATACAAGACCAGCACAGCTGGGACCCACATAGGATACAAGACCAGAACTATTCATTGATTCATCTATGCTGGGACACACATAGGATACAAGACCAGCACTGAATCATCTAAGCTGGGACCCACATAGGATAAAAGACCAGCACAACTGGGACCCACATAGGATACAAGACCATCACTCTTCATTGTTTCATCTATGCTGGGACCCACATAGGATAACAGACCAGCACTGAATCATCTAAGCTGGGACCCACATAGGATACAAGACCAGCACAGCTGAGAATCACATAGGATACAAGACTAACACTCTTCATCGTCGCAGTCCACTGAGGATCTCTGCACAGTCGTCATCGTCGTCGAAGTCGCAGCCAGCACTAGGGTTCCCGCACACAACAAACTCGTTCGGGAGGGTCCGCTCCACAAGCCGAGTGGCTGATACATCAACTGACACAAGGTCCAGAGTTGATGTATCCAAAAGTTCCGTATCGTCAACAGGAACTTCACGTCACAGACGGCGCGTCAATCGAACGCCCAGTCTGAGAGTTATTGGCTTTTTCGTCCCAGGGGCCCGGTTGGTTTTTAAGGAAAAACCAACCCGACCATACTCCACCTGCTTCCAAACCTCGGGCGAAGTGAACCAAAAGATTCTTCCCACTTATAGGAATTCAACAAAGTCGACGGCACGTCAATCGGACGTCCGAAGCTCAAGATATGAGCGTTTCCGCTCCGAGGGCCCGGTTGGTTTCGTGTACGAACCAACCCGGACAAACCCAAAGTATTCCAAAACCTTGAGTACAGTATACGAAAACGACCGTCTCGATCCAAGGATCGTGTTGCCACTGACGGCGCATCATTCGGAGGCCCGTAGCTAAAGTTACGGGGAAAAGACCGAAAACGGTCCGAAGACGGGGGGTCTGGGCCCGGGCCGACCCGGCCCGGTCCGACCCGGCTGGACCCGGTCCGGTCCGGCCAGGGCGTGGCCCGGCCTGGCTCGGCTCAGCCGCGCAACGCGGGGGGGGGGGGGGACGCTGCCCCCGCGTGACAACTCCACGGCCCCCGCGGGGGGCCACCCTAGTCAACCGACGCAGCAAGTCCGCGTCCTATGTGCGCCGGACCCGCGCCGCCGGTGGCTTCCGCGGGCCCCCGGAGTCACTCCGGTGGTCTGATTTCGTTCCCGTCTACGTTGCTGCTCCTCCCGGGTCCCGTTCTTCACTGCGGAAACATCAAATCGCCCTTGCGGCATGTTTTGTCGTCACCCGCCAAATCCACACAACAACGAAGAACTGCAGAGGGTTATCAGGCCGTTTTCGTTTGGCCCGTACCCTCTGCGTTAGGCGATAACAATCGGGAAGAATAATCAACACATAGAAAACATAAAAAATAACAATTTTAATAAATTAAAATTGTTCTTATGAAATCAGGTTCTTTATTTTAAAAGAAACAATCACGGGAATATAAATTGTTTCACAACAAACCCATACCTCATCAATTCGTCGCACGCGCGTTCTTCGCGGAATTGACCAACGCGGAACAAGTGGAGCATCGCGTCGCGGAAGGGCGTCGCATCGTTGTGGAAGGGTGTCACGTAGACGATCTCCGAGGATCAAGAAACAATAGATTTAATTTATAATAATTAAATATGTGATGTTGTTATAACCTACAAAGAGATTTAAATGAAGTGCAACCCCCTACCTTGTCGTTGTCGATCGAAGGTTGTTGCGGGGTTGGATTGTCGCGGAAGAACGTCGAGGAAGAAGAACCGTCGGTGTCACGGTACTTGGCGTCGCGACGCCGATCTCCGAAGGCTCAGCGTTCTTCGTCGCCCTTCGTCGAAGGTCGGCGTTCTTCACGTTCTTCGCGTTCTTCGCGAAGAAGGATGAAGAACTCGAGGTTTGGCAAATCCTCTCAACGAACAACACTTAAGGAGAAAAAGTGTTGGTCTTATTTTATTAACATGCCAACAAATGAAAAAGAGATAAGTAACGACCCATTAATTTATAGAATTAATTCAACGAATAAAACCGCCCAATTAAATGGTACGCTAAGAATTTAAGAAAACTTGTAAGTTGACTTTCATAAAAATGAGTTTTCGCGGGTGCGTTACTTAGGGGAAAAGAAACGGTGGGTCTTGTGCGGGCCCCACCTCAAAAATATCCTTCCAAGAGGGTAGGATATTTTTGGATAGCACCCTATCTGCATCAACTCAGCTTAAACAGCTTGAAGTGGTCTTTAAGCGGCTTTAAGTGAAATAAAAATAAAATTGTTGCACAACTTTATTTTTTTCTTAACTTAAAACCCAAAAATTAAAAACCAAAAACGAGAAAACGCAACTCCGGAAGAGGTGTTTTTAAGAAAAAACCGGCGCTGCGATTCCATAGGTGCCCTCAGAATTCGATTCCGAGCACCGGTTCAAAAGTTAGAAAAACCCGCTCGTTCGTTCACTGAACGTACCCGAGCCAAACTTCGGAAAAAGATTACGGGCACACCGGGCCTCGGAATTCGGTGCCGTCAGAAGCTGCGTTCTTGTAAAATTCCAAAGAAAATTAAGAAAAAAATTTCCTTGAAATTTACGGGTCTTTACATTACTCCCACCACAGGGCTTTATGTCCTCGTAATGCTTCACCACAAACTTTGGGATACAAAGGCGGTACTGAGCACGCATCTGAGCCTCCCGCTCCCAAGTGCTCTCCTGGAGGTTCCTGAGCTGCCATCTGAAGCACACTAGAGGAATCAATCGTCAACATATGACCTACTCCTGTCGATCCTCGATCTCCACTGGGACCTCCGCAAAAGTCACCCCATCATCAAAGACCAGCTCTCCATGGTCAAAGATTGGCGTCGGTTCGTGAACGTATCTCCTCTGCTGAGATACGTGGAAGACGTCGTGCACCCGGCGCAACTGTGGTGGCAGATCTAGGCGATAAGCCACCTTGCCAATCCTGCTGAGGACCTGGAAGGGTCCGATGAAGCGTGGAGACAACTCGCCGCTTCGGCCAAACCTCTGTAATCCACGTCGAGGTGAGACCCGCATGAAGACTTGGTCGCCATCCTCGAACCCAAGTGGCCTCCACCTCCTGTCAGCATAGGACTTCTGTCGGCTCTGAGCTATACTCATCCACTCCTGGATGGCCTGGACTATCTCTGATCCCACAAGAACTGCTAAGATTTCTTCTTTGCCGATAAGAGAAATCTGGTCTCATCCCCTGGATGAACTACTTCCTTTTCCTAATACAGTCAATCCCGACAAGGATGTTGCTAATCCACACCAAGGATGACGTCGTAAGGCCTCGACGCTACTGCCAAGAGATCCAACCGTTACTCTCGCCTCCAAGGGTTGAGTCACACTGTCGGCATCAGTGTGTGGTAACTGGGTCTCCTCCAAAAGATGTCTCACAAGTGAGGGTCAAGTCAACAGTCTAAACTGGAACCTCTTAGAAACAACACAAAAGTGGACAGAAATTAAAACCTCACAAAGGTAAGCATCTTTTACTATTGCAGCTCATAATATAAAGACACCACACAACAACAACAAGGAACTAGAAGTACAAAGGACGTATCCACTAGTTCCGCTCTTGTCCATCTGCTCCCAGAGCTCCATGATCGAAGGCCTCAGTTGCTTGAAGCTGAGCTCTCGCATGTCCACCAACTCCCTGAGGTCGGGGTGGTCCTCCTGGTGGTGGTGGTGGAAACACCTCGATGTGTCGCCCACCATCTGCTACTCGGCCAGCTCCTCTGCCTCGTCCGCCTGCACCCTGTGGACTACCGTGGCTGAACCTCTATCTGGGAGGTCACTCTACCACCTGCTGCTCATCTTTAAGATGAGTCGGGCAGACTCGATCCATGTGACCTCGCCCGCTGCATGCGTAGCAATGCTTGCCCCTTGTGTAGCTAGCTCTCCCTCGGGTGCCCTGACAACCGAATCTTCATCCTGAGACTGCCCATCTGATGGTATGTCCTGTTTGGACCTCTGCGTCACCTGTCTACTGCCAGCTGCAAAAGACCCTGCTACGGGCCGTCCTGCGGAGGGCCCTGTCACTGGAGCCTTCTCGGCGAGAAAACACTCCACTAGAAGGGCTCTCTCCAACACCTCCTCCTGTGTCGGAATGTTGAGGGAGACCATCAAAGCCATGATCTCGTGCCTCAGTCCCTGCCCAAAGGTCCAGGCCCGGAATAACGGGTCCCGTACCATATCTGTGGAGTAGCGTGAGAGATCAGTAAATCTTGCCGAGTACTGGGCCACTGTCATGCTTCCATGCCGTAGTCGTAGCAGATCTTGGATGCGCACCGCACGGAGGGTGGCTGGGACGAACTCGGAGCGGAAGATTCACTCAATGTCCGTCCAGAGGAGAGATGTATCGTCATGCACCTGGAGCATCAAGATCCAACATCTGCCTACTGCCGCGTGCAGGAGGATCGCTACTAGGATCACCATGAGGTCTGCTGGTGTCCTCACTAATCTGAAAACCCGTACAACGGCCTCCAGCCAGTCCACGGCGGCCTGGGGGTCCATCTCCCCGCGGAACCTGGGCGGTCGCTGGCGCTCGAACTCATTCAGTGCACTAAGGCTACGTGCATCGTCAGCGGCTCAGGCTGGTAGAATCGGTGGCTCGGCGGGTAAAGGTATCTCTGGTGCCTCTGCTGACAAAGAGCCCTGCACCGAGGCCTCGTCGCTCGGTGGGCTGTCATCACGCTCCACTCTCGGAACCCTAGCTGGCTGCCGTCGTGGGGCCATCCTGAAAAGAAACAGGTGCGCCACGGTCAGAACTGTATACCTGGTGAGCTGACACAAGTAATCACAAAGAAAACTTGAACACACATGAAATTAATGTTTTCGTGCATTAAGTCAGAAATCAGAAGTCAGGGTCCTGGTGTACGGATACGTCGGCCACCGCACCAAAACTGGACTCCCTGGACTGATAACCACACCCAATACGCTGAACACTATTGCTTCACATAGAAGAAAGATCAGAGTCAGCGGTAGAACCGAACTCCTCTGATACCAATTTTTCACGACCCGTCCTCGGGGCCCGTGTCGTGACTACCCCAAGGCCGCCTTCCATAGGCCAGGGGCTGGCAACTAGCACCAAGGCGTAAATCCCGATAACAAGGAAGGAATTGCCTTTGTAAAGTAAACAACCATCACAGAGTAAGCAAGCGGAAAGAGTAAACACTATGTAAAAACTGTAACAAGTTGTGCTGAAAGTAAAAGGGGCCAGAAATACAAGCCCAACTATAAAGTACAACTGACAGGGAAAAACAGCAACTGGAAAAATAAGTCGCAGTGTCGAGCCGTCCTCTGGAAGTCCCACCTGAGGGGCGAGCACAGATAGCCTCCACAGCTCCTCGGTCCATCCATCCGCTCCGAGTACGTCCCGCCCAGTGGTCCACCTCCAGACACCATCCTGCTCTGCAAGCCTCCACCACGATCAGCGCTGTTCGTTGTCTGCAACCAACACAAAGAAGTGCAGGCATAGCTCGTGTAGGGGTGAGTATAAGCTACTCAGTAGGGACCCCAAGACCCCCAAAGGTCTCCCGAAATCCACAAAGGATAAACCACAAAGGAAAGATACATTCACGAAGTAACAATCGACACTGCTTAGGTATATGCTAATACATATACCTAAGTCATCAATTCCCGTTCGGCTCCAACATCTGAGCCCAAGCACAACCCAATCCACACAGGAAAGAAAAACGTATACTCACACAGAATAGCACAACACAATCCACCAAGGAGAGAAAAAGTAATCCACATAGGATAGCTCAACACAATCCACAAAGGAAAGTAAACAGTAAATCCACCCAGGATAGTTCAACACAATCCACAAAGTAGAGTAAATAGTAAATCCACACAGGATAGTTCAACACAATCCACAAAGGAGAGTAAACAGGATTCATCTCACACAGGTATACTTCGTCAAAAAGGTGAAAGGGATGATCAGATAAAGATATTGAATCATCTATGTTGGGACCCACTAAGGATGCAAGACCAGCTGTCTTCACTGAATCATCTAAGCTGGGACCCACATAGGATACAAGACGAGCTCAGCTGGGACCCACATAGGATACAACACCAGCACTGAATCATCTAAGATGGGACCCACATAGGATACAAGATCAGCACTCTTCAATGATTCATCTATGCTGGGACCCACATAGGATACAAGACCAGCACTGAATCATCTAAGCTGGGACCGACATAGGATACAAGACCAGCACAGCTGGGACCCACATAGGATACAAGACCAGCACTGAATCATCTAAGCTGGGACCCACATAGGATACAAGACCAGCATAGCTGGGACCCACATAGGATACAAGACCATCACTCTTCATTGATTCATCTATGCTGGGACCCACATTGGATACAAGACCAGCACTGATTCATCTAAGCTGGGGCCCACATAGGATACAAGACCAGCACACCTGAGACTCACATAGGATACAAGACCATCAATCTTCATCGTCGCAGTCCACTGAGGATCTCTGCACAGTCGTCATCGTCGTCGAAATCGCATCCAGCACTAGGGTTCCCGCACACAGCAAACTCGTTCGGGAGTGTCCGCTCCACGAGCCGAGAGGCTGATACATCAACTGACACAAGGTCCAGATTTGATGTATCCAAAAGTTTTGTATCATCAACAGGAACTTCACGTCACAGACGGCGCGTCAATCGGACGCCCGGTCTGAGAGTTATTGGCTTTTCGTCCTAGGGGCCCGGTTGGTTTTTAAGGCAAAACCAACCCGACCGTACTCAACATGCTTCCAAACCTCGGGCGGAGTGAGCGAAAAGATTTTTCCCACTTAGAGGAATTCAACAAAGTCGACGTCACGTCAATCGGACATCCGAAGCTCAAGATATGAGCGTTTCCGCTCCGAGGGCCCGGTTGGTTTCGTGTACGAACCAACCCGGCCAAACCCAAAGTATTTTCAAACCTTGAGTGCAGTATACCGAAACGACCGTCTCGATCCAAGGATCGCGTTTCCGCTGACGGCGCGTCATTCGGAGGCCCATAGCTCACGTTACGTGCAAAAGACCGAAAACGGTCCGAAGACGGGGGGTCTGGGCCCGGGCCGACCCGGGCCGACCCCCCTGGGTCGGCCGAACCGGGTCGAACCGACCCGGTCCGACCTGGCTGGACCTGGTCCGGTCCGGCCAGGGCGCGGCCCGGCCCGGCTCGGCTCGGCCGCGCAACGCGGGGGGGGGGGGGGGGGGGGGGGGGCACGCCGCCCCCGCATGACAACTTCGCGGCCCCCGCGGGGGGCCACCCTGGTCAACCAACACAGCAAGTCCGCGTCCTGTGTGCGCCGGACCCACGCGGCCCCAGGTCCGCTGGCACCGCTGCCGTCGGCGCCGCCGCGCCGGTGACCCGCGCCGCCGGGGGCTTCCGCGGGCCCCTGGAGTCGCTCCGGTGGTCCGATTTTGTTCCCGTCTGCGCCGCTGCTCCTCCCGGGTCCCGTTCTTCACTGCGGAAACATCAAATTTCCCTTGTGGCATGTTTTTTCCTTGCCCGCCCAATCCGCACAACAACGAAGAACTACGGAGGGTTATCGGGCCATGTTCGTTTGGCCCGCACCCTCCGCGTTAGGAGATAACAATCAGGAAGAATAATCAACACATAGAAAACATAACAAATAACAATTTTAATAAATTAAAATTGTTCTTATGAAACCAGGTTCTTTATTTTAAAAGAAACAATCACGGGAATATAAGTTGTTTCACAACAAACCCCTACCTCGTCAAGTCGTCGCACGCGCGTTCTTCGCGGAATTGACCGTCGCGGAACAAGTGGAGCATCGCGTCGCGGAAGGGCGTCGCGTCGTCATGGAAGGGCGTCACGTCGACGATCTCCGAGGATCAAGAAAAAATAGATTTAATTTATAATAATTAAATCTGTGATGTTGTTATAACCCACAAAGAGATTTAAATGAAGCGCAATTCCCTTCCTTGTCGTTGTCGATCGAAGGTTGTTGCGGGGTTGGATTGTCGCGGAAGAACGTCGCGGAAGAAGAATCGTCGGTGTCACGGTACTTGGCGTCACGTCGTCAATCTCCGAAGGCTCGGCGTTCTTCGTCACCCTTCGCCGAAGGTCGGCGTTCTTCGCGTTCTTCGAGTTCTTCGCGAAGAAGGATAAAGAACTTGAGGTTTGTCAAATCCTCTCAACGAACAACACTTAAGGAGAAAAAGTGTTGAAATTATTTTATTAACATGCCAACAAACGAAAAAGAGATAAGTAACGACCCAATAATTCATAGAATTAATTCAATGAATAAAACCACCCAATTAAATGGTACGTTAAGAATTTAAGAAAACGCGTCAGTTGACATTCATAAAAACGAGTTTTTGCGGGTGCGTTACTTAGGGGAAAAGAAACGGTGGGGCTCGTGCGGGCCCCACGTCACAAATATCCTACCAGGAGGGTAGGATATTTTTGGATAGCACCCTATCTGCATCAACTCATCTTAAACAGCTTGAAGTGGTCTTTAAGCGGCTTTAAGTGAAATAAAAATAAAATTTTTGCACAACTTTATTTTATTTCTTAACTTAAAACCCAAAAAATTAGAAACCACACCCGAGCAAACGCAACTCTGGAAGAGGCGTTTTTAAGAAAAAAACGGCGCTGCGATTCCATCGGTACCCTCGGAATTCGATTCCGATCACCAGTTCAAAAGTTAGAAAAACCCGCTCGTTCGTTCTCTGAACGTACCCGAGCCAAACTTCGGAAAAAGATTCCAAGCACACCGGGCCTCGGAATTCGGTGCCATCAGAAGCTGCGTTCTTGTAAAATTCCAAAGAAAATTAAGAAAAAAATTTCCTTGAAATTTACGGGTCTTTAAAAAATATATGAAAATTTATTCCAGTACCCCCATGAAATTCAATTTCCTTTCTGAAAATTCATGGAAAATCCTGGATCATGATCAGATTCAACAGATAGATGGAATCCATGTAATTAAACTATCTATTTAACATAAAGACTAGATATTTTATCCAAATACATATTATCTCTAATAGGAAAAAAATTCATATATTTATTCAGTCAACCAAAAATAAACCAAATCACAGTATTAAGTAGATATTTCTATTGATATCCCGCCGCACAAACCATTGATATATTATCATATTTAAATTTAGGAACTTGAAAAGGGTAAGGCATCCCCATTTGTAGTTATTTATTAGATTTATCCTATTGATATTTATAACATATCGTGGTAAAATCAATAATATATTTCTTTATTCTGTCCCACTAATAATATTCCTTTGAATATCTATGCATCCTAGTGTTTACCAGATGAATATAAAATAGTGATCTATAAGCTTCAATCAACAATTCATTCTTTAATATTGAATCAATTGGTAATCACAACCACTTTAAAAATATTATTACACATTATTTTTTATTGTTAAATTCTAGAAACTTGACCTTCATAAATTATGTAATCATGAATAAAAATCACAATATTCCTTCTGATCATGCTTAGTTCTATTACTTAAATATTATTACATGGACTCATGGACCAAAAGAGTTGGAGTTCATTAATGAAAAATTTATTGAACAACATTTATCAACTCATTAACCAAAGAAAGACATTCTAGAAATAACATAGTTAATGATGCATTAACTTTTCGACTCTAGGAATCCACTACCTTTTTTGGTTTACCTATAGTAAATCATGTAATCATAAATCATTTTTAGTTCAAGCCATATTCACTACCTCTTGTTCAGTTATGTTTGTGTTAATATACACTTCAAACATTTACAGTCGGAATATATTTTACATTTCTCCCCATATAAATAATGTCTCCAAATTTTTAAATTAAAAAAATACTACAACTGTTTAAAATTCATTCATAAGATAATTCAAATTATGGATTTTTAATTATCGTTATATATTCACAATCTCTAATTCATTCATTTTCAAAACACAACCAAGGTCATTCAATGAAGAATCACTATTAATGAAAAATTCACTATGTATTGTTATCAAAGTTAAAATTAAATCATTATCAAATATTATGTTCAATTATAGAAAAAATTCATCACATTCTTTCATGTAGAATAATTTAAATAATTTATGACTTAATTTGTTTAGTGGGATAGATAACCAAATATAGTTTTCAACAAGCAATCGGTAATAACCCACTAGCCATAGAAAACATAAAATCATGACTTTTTTTTGTCTTGACCATTATTCAACCACTTTAGTTTTAGTTGGATCAATATTTTTTTGACATATTTGGAAACAATGTACCTCTGGAATGGAATTCTTTTCAATAAAAATAAAAATTAACTAAATTTTCATACAACTTATTTTCTTTTTACGTCAACATAACAATACTTTGCTGATTCTCATGTTTTTCATATATTTTAGAATAAAATAGAATGTCATTAATAAAACAATATCTATCCAAATGAACATATAAAACCCTATTTATAGGAAACATAAATAAATATGGTGAATTTATCATGGAATAAAAAAAACCAAGTATTAATATACCAAGTATGAGACTGTATATTTAAAAAGTTTTCCCCTTTCAAAATTAGATGGAAATAGCTAGACATGAGATAAATAATCAAAAAATAATTATCCACATATAACCAATAAAAAAATCATAAATATGTTCAAATAAATACATATTATTAATAGTGAAATTATTGAGTGATTTATAATAAATGATAAGTTTCATGAAACCATCGTTTTTTTAATAGACAAAATAGGCATATCCCATGATGTTGTGTTAGGCTTAATGAAACCCTTTGCAAGAAACTCTGGTAACATTCATTTGAGTTAAAATGTTCTAATAGTTCTATTTGATATGGTGGTTTTGAGTTTTCAAAGAATCAACCACTAATAAATAAAAAATTTAACCTTCTAGTCCTGAATAACACCAGAATGATCATTAGTAAATACATCAAGATACTCATTTAAAATAAGTACATCACTAATTATAAAAGATCATTCTATTTAAATAATATGTGAAGATATATTTCACCCACATATTTAAAAATTTTGATAGCTTATAGATACTTAATCAATGTTATGAATTAATTCTTATATAAAACTAAAACTCATTCTAGAAATTATCTTTTTTAACTCATTAATATATCTTTTTTTGATTAACATAATGTTAATACATACTGAGAATAGAATTTAACACTACAATTGTAAAGGAAAAAATATTTTTAAGAAAAACTATTTCATAGATAAAAACTGTAATATTACAATAAATTTTTATTTCCTTTACACTACCACTTGGTGTTATTAACAAACATGATTAATTTATTACTTGAGATAATATTTATATTTTACATAAAAATTTACTAGAAATAGAAATTGTATAGATCCTAAAACAAATAATGCATTGGAACAGATTGAGTAAAAAGTAAAAATATCTACCCCCACTTCATTTGTGGGTCCAAAATATGTTATAGTAATGATAAAAGACATTTCTAAACCTTTATGATTTCAATCCTAATGAATCCCACATAGAGTAACTGACTTTGAATAGGTTTTATCATAATGGAATAAATCATTGAAATTAAAAAATATCTTTGAGGGACAACTATATATTTTTTCATTGATATTTTTTTTCAAATCATTTATTTTTTATTAATGATCCATGAGACTAATATTTCCACAATGGTAATACTTTCCTAATTAAACTAAAGATTCCTTATGCAATGACCAGACCTTAAATATACATAATCTAGTTATTTTAAAACTAGAAATCACATTCTTTTCCGATAAATAATTTAGTTATATTTTTTTATGGAACTAGTAAAAAATCCTACATAGTAAACCCATAAATTACAAGTGGAAAAATACACCTAGTATCCATTTTTTTACAAAACAATGTCTTTAAAATTGAACATTATTTCTCATTTAGAAAAAAACTCATAGATTTCTCCTTGATCTCATTGTTTTCCCCACTACTCCTTAAAATACCATGAAAAAACATTTTAAAACATTGGATAAGAACAAAAATCTCAACAAGGTTAATAAAATAATAGAAACCATTATTCGAGGGAAAACCCAAAAATACATTTCTTAAAAAAAATACATTTTTACCCTAAAAAAGGAATCATCATTTCAAAAATATCAGTATCCTACATTTTTAAAATAAAATGATATTCATGAAAACTCATAAGAAATTATATAAAATACTATTATCTAACCTGTCAAATCATTTTTGATATAACTATTATAAATACTCCAGTTATCTTAGATACAAATTTAGTGACAATCTGAGTTACATTTGAAAAATATTTTGATAATATCTTAAGAGAATCCTAATCAGATAATTCTGTCCTATTACCCAATGCTTTGGAGAGTTAATAGGGGATAATCAACCATCATTTTATCAATGAAAAACCCACCCTAATAAACAATTCCAATGAACCATAACATAATAATAACAAATAATTATTTTATAAAAGAAACATTATTGTGGAAAATAACTTTTCTATTTTGATATCATGTTTTATTATTACAGAGTCGTGCACTCATAAATGAATTTTTTTATTTGAAAATATAATTTTAAAATTGTAAGGGAATTATCAAAACATTAAATAGTTTTGAATGTATAAAATTCCATTTATTATTTATACATTATTTTTTTGTTTGGATCATTTTAAAATGATCTTATATAGTTCATTTATAAGCGGGTTTTAAAAAGAAATTCCATTACATAAAACATTAAAAATATTTCCTTTTGAAATAAAGTTGAGGGAAAATTGTAAATAAACTTTTGTAAAAACTAATCTCCAAAATAATATATTAACAAAAAATAATTTTAAAAAAATTTACATGGATGTAAAATATTCCTAAAATAATCCTCTAAAACATTTAAAATAAGGTTTATTTAGTTAAAAAGTCCCTTACCTTATGTCTGAATCGGCACATTAATTCTTCATCTTCCTGATTTTTAAACTAAATTTATTTATTTACATTATATAGAACTAATTTTCATTTTATTATTCCCTTTATATAACTAATTATTATGTTTTAACAATTTTGTAATTATATAACTTCATGTTAGATGTTTGGATGATATTCGATATATGAGTTAAAAATAACTTTGGAATGAGGCATATTGTCAAAATTTTCATTAGTAAATCACCTGCAAAATAACAATAATGAAATAATTATCATTATTATACATAATTTATACTTTTATTTTCATCTATTAAATATTTATATGTGAAAAGTGATCTATGTAACACTTAAGGAGAATGTAATCCATACGTACAGTTGTGTAAGCTTTTCATTTGTCCATGACTATTACTGAAATAAGGTAAGTATTATTTAATATTTCCATAATGATAAAAAAATTATTAATATAAAATTAATAAATTCTATATAATTAAATATATAATTCATGTGATGTGGTGATTGAAAATAATTCACATCACTTCATGGAGGTGATAATTCACACATATGCATGAACGATGTTATTATTTTTTTTGTGTAGGGAATGGTAAGAATGTAGATGATAACTTAACTTTTAATAATGGTAAATATTTCTCTAATATCATATATAATTATTAACTAAATCATTATAATATTTCATGAGAGACAATGATGGAAAAATTATTTCATTTTTTTGTGTTTCGGTTTCCCACTATACACACGAACGAAAACTTTTTTTCCCATTTGATGGAAGTGGAGATGGATACAGGTCATGAAACTGACATAATGAAATATCAATATACGAAGGATACTAAATTTTATATTTAATCATCGTTGATGAATATTATATGGAGTTGGAAGAAGAATCAAAATAAAAACACTTAATTAAAAACAATACATTTTTTTATGAAAAGTCTCCTTTGCATAACACATTAAAAACACTAAGGGTGTTTTTCATCCTAAAATAAGATATCTATAATGTGGTGAAGGATTATAAAAAATGATATGGTATTATATAGAGGGAAACAATTATGTTTTTTAGTTAAAAGAGATGATGAAGTTCCCTTTTATAAGAGTAGGGATGGGTACTATTGTAATCACTCAAAATATAAAACTAATATAAATAAATTTTTATTTCAAAATTCTTCCAGACTTATTTATTTATAAAATAGTATTATTATGAGTCTAAATTCATTCATTCAAAGAAAATTATACAAATATTTTCAATTTTTTTAATCCTCATGTTTTTGATTTAAACCTTTGTTTAACCCTAAATAATACCATGACTACTTGGACTTTTTTCTGCAAGGCATGTGACAACTTGGACTATTACTCTTTAAGGGTTAATATTGTTACTATAAAATTCCAAAATACCCATAAATGAATCATTAATAAAAATATCAACCATATAATAATATTTTAGTAGAAATTTATATATTTAATAATTTGATATCAGTTAATAAAATATTATCAATTCTAAAATATCATTAATATCAATTATGAAAATATTCATTGCATTGACTTTTAAAAATATCAAAGAAAAAAGATATCTTGAAACCGACTATTTTAATACACCCCAAATATGTCTATGTTATTTATAATTTTTTTAATGACATTAATAATCTCAAATTATATTTATTTTAATATTTCAATTTCATTTTTTGATATTTCAATTAATTAAACAATTTGTGCATCACAATTGAGGAAGCCTTTAAATAATTATTTATTCCCTAAAAATTGAAAATAAATTATCATGATGTAACCAAATATTTTATATTTTCAAATTAAATTTATGTCGAAAATACCTCTTATATAACCACATACTAAAAATATTTCACTTGTTAAAAACAAGATTATGATAAGATTGACTTTTCTTAGAATAAAATAGTATAATGGTTTTTATCTCATCCAAAAGGTCATTAATTGTAACATAATCAATAATTGAATTATTATGGATAAACAATTATCATAAAATATAATTACAGGATGTTTTATCTCATTTTTATATATTTTAATATTATTTTTACCCTTAATTATCTGATTTATCATTAACCTTGGAAATTATAATTATTAAAGTTGTTATTCATATTGGCCAAAAATGAAAGGGAACTATTTTGAAAATTTTTGACTTCTAGTTATAAATATAGAATTTATTTTTAAAAATAAAAAACATATTGTTAGTTAAATTTAATTTAAAACTATCCTATAGATAAGGTGAGAAAATAGGGTTTTAAAGTGGAAATGTTCATAAGAATGAAAAATTTTTATATCGAAATTCAATATGAAAATTATTAAAATTAACATATTAAAATTAATATATCTATTATTATTATAATTTTAAATAAAAACCAATTTAAAATTCAATTTTACACAATAAATTTTCTAGATGAAAATTCAAATTTCAATTGAAAAGCTGTATTTTTCACTATTCATCAAAAAATCAAACTTCTCCAAAAAATATAAAAACATACAAAAAGTAACTATGAATATTTTAATTTATAAATTACTGTTTATTTTGTGAGAAATAATTTATAAAATATTCAAATAATAGATTCGAAACAAGCCTTCCATTAAAATGTAGCAAAATCACATTTTTAGAAAAACACATATTTTATGCGTAGAATTGGATTTGTTCTTATATAAAGGATAGAAAACACATAGACTGAATTTTAATAATTATATTAAATATATTATATTTATATTTAATTAATACAATTCTAAAAGTGTGATTTTATTATTTTATTTTTATAAAAACACTTGCGCCTATTTAAATAGTATTTCAGAAAAAAGATTTCATTTTATTTTGAAAAGGGTTTTATTTTCATTTAGAATTAATTGGTGAAAAAATAATTTATTTTCGAAACCATATTTTAAAATATAGTTAATCATATTCCGAACCTCCATTCAAATTTCTAGGCTATGATGTTAATATTTAAATAATAATATTTAGTTGTTCATTTATGCTCGATGTGGTGTATAATGTATGCTATAGAACAATGTGTTTCCTTTTAAATACTTATGATATTCAATTATCCAACCCTTTAATAAATTAAATCCTTAAAATTTTAAATTTTTGTTGATAAATAGGGTTTGACTATTCAAAATACCTTTCTGAAATCCAAAATTCAAAAAATTACTAATAAAACTTCCACTTTAAATGAAATAATGTGAAATATGATGGTCACCTATGTTAAAAAATACATGGATTACATGTAGAAAAACATGTACATGGATGATAAAAATGAATATCATGTGATGATGGATGGTGATAGAGAACATGGCCATGATATAGTTAACCATCAGAAAATATTAAATTTGTGATGGGTTAAAAGGAAATTGTTTTCCCAATAAGTAAAGTAAACATATAACATTTTGGACTCAAGATCATTATCATAGAGTTTATGAATTCCATTTTCATATATAATAAGAATATAAGGATACATGCATAATTTATAATTAAATTTGGATTCTTTAATAAATTATAGTCACAAAATCATATTTGGTTTTCATATGATGAGCATTCAAGATGGGTTTTATCACTTCACAAGCACTATAATTATCTTATACGGAATAACATAATATATAAAAGACTAACTATTTTTTTTGTTGAGACATTAACTAAAACCAAAATGGTTAGGATAAGATAAGATAATTCACTGAAAATAAAAAATCTTTATATGATGAAAAAATACTTTAATCTCCAATCACAAAAATAATAAAAATTTATATGTTAAAAAACTAAATTAATCTTTAAAATTAAATATTAATACCAAAATATCATCAAAGATAAATAAATAACTATCCTATAAATTCTTATAAAATTATAGAGACTAAGATTTAAACCTAAAAAACAGATGTTTTTTATCACATAATCTTTCATGATAGTTTTAATGTTTATCTCAAAATAACGTAAATTACTCTCAAAGTCTTATACCAAAATATAGTTTCCCAAATAACATAGTATCAAAGATGTGCTAATCATTCTAGAAATAACTATAATTACCATATGTAAAAAAAATAAATCATATAATCATCCAAAATTTATATAAACTTTTATTCCTCAAATTAAATCCCACAGTATTCTATTTACCATGATCATATATGGTTCTAAAAATATCAAATGTCTTCCAAAATAGTATTAATAACTTAATCGAAAAATAATTTTCCATTCCCAAGTCTATCTATTTGATAAAACATATGTTTATAGAAACAATTAACCTTTATATGTTAGATGGTTCCAAAAAATGATTTTATAATATCCAATACATCATGTAGGACAGTGGTAGCTGATGCACCCTTTTCCCTTCGATTATGGTATTAATTCCCATGGCTTTCAAGATGTGATGGGTTGTCACACAAAATGTTGGTTTTCCGTTTAAAGAAACTATATAAGTATTATAAAAATACAAAATGTCTGATAAAATATTCAAAAAAACCTTAATATGTTTTAAACTGAATGGTTACCTCATACCTTTAATTTTTCATCCAAAAATATAATAACCCATAATTACTAAAAAAATGAATGTCTCTAAGAATACCACTAATCAAATAAAAAAATTCCTAACCTAAATCTTAAAAGTGGTTTCTATAAAACCGAAATTTTGATCAAATAGAAAATTATAAACCCAGGATGATATCCATAAATCTTAAGGAAACATCCTAATTTCTAATGTCATCTAAACCCTGATCTGATACCAAATTCAAAGGCCTGACCTTAAATAATACATATTCTAGTTAGTTTAAAACTAGAAAACACATTTTTCCAAATAGATATTTGAGGTTTAGAGTTTTATATAATTAAGAAAAAAATATTACATAGTATACCCAAACATTACAAGTGGACATATATACTTTGGATACATTTTTCATAAACATATCTTTATAATAAAACATTGATTATCTTTATGAAAAATATTCACAAATTTATTATTGATCTCATAGTTTCCTATAATATTATTTAAGAACCCATGAAATAAATTTTAAATAGGGGATGTCAAAAAAAAGTTTAAGTAAAGGAGATAAAAGAAAAAAAAACAATTAGTCATGTGAAAAAACCCTAAAATATTTTTTAATAAAACTTTCTTTTATGACCCTACAAATGTTGTCATCATTTCAAAACAATCATTATATTACCTTTTTAATATAAAAATATATTCATGAAAACACATAAGTAAGAATATGAATGACAAGTAGATAACCTGAGACATAATTTTATATATCACTCTTAAAAATACATTATCACTCTTGATGATACAGGGAGTAACCTTCTTAGTTATATTTGGAATAATCATTGTAGTATTATTCGTATAATATCATGGATTCAGATAACCAGTTAGCTTCATCACATTACTAATCAAAAATGGAGATCTATAACGGGCTCACCTATCCTTGGATTATCACAAAACAGCCCAATATCTTACAAAATTTCCAAGAATCATACTATTAGCATAACACATAAAGCTTCCATAAAAGAAACATTCTTTTGAAAAATAACTTTTCCATTTTGAAATCTATTTTTATTTTTACAATTCCAAACACTAATAAATGATAAAATTTTATTAGAAAATAAAATTAAATTTTTTCAAATGAATCATCAAAACATTAATGAATCATGAATGAAAAAAATTATGTTTATTCCATATATGTTAAAAAATATATTTCTTTTTTACCTTAGTAAAAAGAGATGAAAGAGGGAAATTAAAAGGCGATTTTTATAATAAATTCCTTTACATAAAACCATAATAATACTATTCTTGAATATAATTTGAGATAAATTTTACTAAAGATAAATATTTAGAAAATAAATCTCTAAAACATTTAAAATAAGGTTTATTTAGTTAAAAAGTCCCCAACCTTAATTATGAATCTTAATGTATGTTCTTTAACTTATGGATTAATAAATAGAGGTTAATTATATAATTTATTGAGAAACTTTTACATTTTTATGATCCCTTTTATATAACTTACTAAAATTTTATAACAATTATGCAATTATTTATGTTCTCGCCAGACGTTTTGACGATATTCAGTATTTGAGTCCTGAATAACATTGTTAGGATGTCTATAGCCAAAGTGTTCATTCTAAAACCATATATAGATTAATAATAATAACATAATTATAATTTTTATACATTAATTAATCTTTTGAGTCCATACATTAAATATGGTTATGAAATATGAACTATGTTACCATAATGGAGACGGTAAGTCATACGTACACAAGAGTGACATTTTTATATTCAATGTTCATTACAGAAAGAAGGTAAGTATTATTTAACAATTAAATAATGATAATAATATCATTAATATTATATTAATAATCTACATATTCTAATAATTATAATTTATGTGATGTGGTTATGAACCACGTATCACATCACCTTGTGGAGGTGATAATTCACACGTATGCACGAACAATGTTATCATTTTTCTATGAACAGAAAGGTAGGAAGGTAAATGATATATTATATTTTAATAATTATAAATAAATCATTAATATAAAATATAATAATTAAATTAATCATTTAAAACATTATTGAGAGACAGTGATAGAAAAAAAAATCATCGGTTCAAGAGGTGGTGGTCTTCCATATACACGAAATATCTTATATTTTCTTACTTGATAGAAGTGAAGATTAATATGGGTAGTGCAACTGAAAAAATGATATATTAGTATATTAAGGATTCTAGTGGCAATATTTTATTATGGTCTTTGAAAATTTTGAAGAGGTGAAAAACGAATCTAAACTTAAAAACTTAAATAAAAATGATATATTTTCCTTTGAAAATATATTTTTTCAAGACACCATAATACCCCTACTGGTGGTCTTATTCGTAAACTAAGAGAATTATAATTTGGAGAGGGATTTTATGAAGGTACTTTGGATGATATTTACTAATCCAAATTAGTTTTTATGTGTGATTGAAAGATAATAAGAGGTTCCCTTTTATAAGACAAGGGAGGGGAACTCTTGGAATTGGTCAAAACATTAAATTAATATAAGTTAATTTTCATTTCCAAATGGTTATGAACTGATATATTTAGAATATATGATTATTATGGGTTAATATAAATTCATCAAATTGAAATTATAATTGTTTTTACTATTTTTTAATCCTTATCTTTTGGTTTTTACCATTATTTAACTCCATTAACTCTTATCGTGACAACATGAAATTTTACTATTTAAGGGTTAATATATTTATTATAAAATTCCAAAATACCCTTAAAATAATAATTAATGACATTTTAATCCTTATACAAATCATTTTACAAAAATTTAAATTTTCAATAATTTCATATCATTTAATAAATTATCTTTTATATTAAAATATATCTAATGTCAATTTGGATAATATTATTTAATTTTACTTTTTAAAATATCAATGCAACATAATATATTCCTAAAATATCCTTAAATACATCTCTAATATGTAAATGTAATAAAAAAATCATTCATTCCATTAATTATCATAAACTATATATTTTTTAATATTTCTAATATCATTATTTTGATATTTTCATTAATTAAATAATTACTTCATCATCACTGTGAAAAACATTAAGGTCATTATTTATACCCTAAAAATTAAAAATAAGTTACAATGATGAAGGTAAATATTTTTTATTCTAAATAATATTTAATATTGAACATATCCTCTTGATAAATCTATATTAAAAAACATTTTCTTGATAAAACAAGAGAGTGAAAAGTTTGACTTTTCTTTTGATAAAATATTATAATGGTTATAATCTCATCCAAAAGACCATAAATAGTCAATTATCTGATAATTTAATTGTTATGGATGAAAAATTCTCAACCAATAAAATTTGGGCAAATGATAGGATCATTTACTAATATTTATAATATTATTTTACACTTAATTATGTGCTTTACCCTTAACAATGGTAATTTTTTTCACTAAAGATACTATTAATCTTAGCCAAAAATAAAAGTAACATATTTATAATATTTGGATCATTTTATTCCAAATAGTGAATCCATTTTCAAAATTCAAATCAGATAATTACATAAAATTAATTTAAATTTAATCTCGTGGAGGGGATGGTAAAACATGGTTTTAAAGTGAAAACATTCAAAATATTCAAATGCTTTAATATCGTAATTAAATATGAAAAAGATACCAACAATATTAATTAAATTAATAGATTTATTATTGATATAATTTTATATTAAAACCAAATTAAAATATAATTTAACATTATTATTTTAACTAATGAAAAATTGATCAATAGAATTTTCCTTATTATAATTATATTATAAAACAAATATATTACATAGAGATCCTAATAAAAATTTCATTCTAATAAATTAAGAATAAAATAAGTAATATTTATATAAATTAATGAAACTATCCCGGTGGAATAATTACTTTACCCTTGGGATAGTAACATTTCCATTAGGAATATTTTATGGAAAATGTAATTGTAACCTCACCTATGAAAGTTGATATAAAATTTAGGAATATTATAAATTAAAATATGATATAATAATATCACAATATAACTGAATAAATGTTTTAAAAATGATTAATTAAGTGTTGGTATTTTTTAAAACATTAATGTTTTTTACAATTTTAGAATTAATATAATGATTTAAATGAAAATTTATTTTCATAAAATAGTCTCATAATAAAATATTTAATTTAATTCTTATTATAAGATAATTTTTTGATACCTTAAGTAATTTTTCAAAGTGTCATAAAATTAAATATAATTATAAAATCGATATCTTCTGAATAAATGGTGATTTGAATTAAAAATTAAATTTCTCTTATTTATAATTAAATTTTCATAAAATGGTGTTCATTTTTTAATTCTACAGATCATTAAATGGTAAGGGTGAAATTTTTGGATTTTTTAAATAGTAGAATTTATTGGTGAATAGTGGAATATGATAATTTATGTTACAAGATAAATACATGAATTTTTGATTCATTACTAATTTATGGATGTTCAAATCCCATAATATGGAACTATCAATCATTTATTTCATACATCGAGTGATACAGATCAATCTACTGAAATTATCAAGCCAAAATGATAAAATTGTGAATATAATAATAAAAAACCCCTCTCCACCCCTATAAATACCACTCTTAACAACCTCTTTTCATCACACCTCCAAAGCCTTGAATCTTGTCAAAATTAGGCCATATACGCTTTCCAATCCCATCCAACATGTTTATGAGTATTTTGTATAAATTCAATACTAAACCAAAATTCCTTAAGGAGGTTCTCATAGAGGATCATTCAATAGGTTAAATCTACTTTCAATTTCTTTTAATTTATTTTAAATTTCCTTTATTTTATTATTTTCACATGAATTCCCCCTTATCAAATTAGAATGAAAACTACAGTATCATTTATATACTGATATTTTATTATGTTTACGAATTAATACATCATTTAACCTCTTCGCACCTCCCTTTATTCAAAAAAATGTAATCATCAGTCGTAACACATAGATTTACAACCATCGTGGGCGATGCAATTTAATCTTATTTTACCATATCAAAGGATGGTCATAAAATCCTGATAATTGTTGAAATAAATTTTAAAAATTATTTTATCACTTTTTATGTTCTATAACAAACACATATACATAATATTAAATAATAAAACAAAACTAGTTCATGATGATCGAAAAAACTGGCCGAATTATTATATGTGATTATCATAAATTTTTTATCTAATGAATTATCAAGAGAAATTATAATCTATAGGTAAATTTAAACATCATTATTTTCACTAATAGAGTAAAATTTTAAGTCTAGAGAATCGTTCTCTTTCTACATGATCTTCCATATAAGTATACAAGTGAACTAATTAATGAAACCCTGAAAACAAACACCGATGAGTGATGAAATTGAACTATATAACTCAAAAAATTGTCCATAAAATAACTTAATAAAATTATAATGAACAAAATAAATGTAAAAGAAGTTATTTATTTTGAGATTAGTGAATATAAATTGATTATAAATGATATTACGATGAATAAAGCATTCAGATATAAGGTAAGGGGATTCTCAACCCAACTCTTTTTCTTTGATTTGTTCCTCTTTCATGCCAAATTTCACTGTGGATGTTCATTTAATGTTCCTAAAATATAATTTCCTTATTCACACCTTTTCTTTTCTATGATATAACTATTTTTACTTGAGTTTATTTCAAATAGAAATATTTCCCAAAACAAATATACTTTCTAAAAATAAACCTTTTACCTCTATTAGAATTACTTCGTATTCACCCAATATTGATGGTTCTTATACTATGTATGTTATTAAATTTTTCATTTAGGAACCCTAACGTTTATTCATGGATGTATTCTTTATGACATTCTCATGAGGCACATTTCCTTTCCATGGGTTATTTTATGACTAAGGTTGTTAAACATTTTATGCGGCATGCACGATTATGTAAATGTTTTGATGAGACATTTGCTACTAGAATTATATGAAATACCAATTCATTGTGTAATGAGATATATATATAGAGATAATGTGCAATATGTGTGAACCTGATGCTTTATTTTTTCACAATTTTGATATTACGATAATGCACATATGTTATGTGTGAACATGACCCAATCTTTATTCACAACTATGAGTTGTAGTTGACATTTAAACATGATGTTTCATTTTTATGCATTTCCATAATACATGCCTTTATATAATTCTTCATATCCTGATTATTATAAAGATCATATGCTTATTTATGATGAATATGGTTATACTCATCAATTTTATATTGATTCATGTTCTTCTATATCCTCATACAGTTCTTTTAGCTTACCCCTTTCTTTGATGTATATCCTCAGGTGATTACATATACTAAGGAGAACATGTAGAACACTAAGAATCTAGATAATAAGGAATTAAATATTTTTTTATTAATTATGTAATTTTTTTGAAAGGTAATAATTTTTCCAATACAATATTCCTTGGGATCCTAATATTTTACTAATTTTACATTGTTTGTCTTTAAAATTATGTAACAATACTGTAACAAAAGTAGGGTCACAATAGTATGTATTAAATCCTGGTAGAGTTAATTTTGGTATTAGGATTAGGGAACAATAGTTAAAATCAATAGTATGAGACTAAGTATATGTAATCATCCATGAAGCGTTGTTTTAGAAAAATAAAAAAATATAGGGCTCCCAAAATATATTCCTTTTGAGATAATTGAATGATGGAATAAATTATTTATTTATAACATGTGACTTACTTTTTGTTTAAAAAAGTTTTATTTTATAAAATGGGGGGAACAAGGGGAATCCAGGTCAAAAACTATTTTGAGAGACGATGTTGCAATTTCCCTAACAACATCCCCAGTTCTTTGGGGGGTGGTGTTCAAAAGTTTAGGGAAATTCTTGACAATATTTCACAAGTACTGAATAATAACATAAAGAATATGGAAATTTTTCCTTTACCTAATAGGGAGAAACTGGCTATAAAATCATTATATCTGGAAATGACTATCTATGTTTAGTCGATCTTCTAATCCACGGGTCACAGAACAGTGGGCTAACTCAATGTAGAAGATCTTTTCTTTGCATAATTGTTTAGATATGGAGAAGGCTACTCTATTCAACTATCACTTATATGGAGAGGCTGAAAAATGGTGGGACTTTTTTAAGAACACCAAGTTGAAGGTTGAAATTTAAAATATGAAGTGGGTAGTATTTTTTAAAATATTTCATAATATGTATTTCACTCTAAATATTTGTACAAATATGGATAGAGAATTCATATATATGAAGAAAAACGAATTTGAATCTATCATGGAATATGAAGAAAAATCCACAATGATTGTGAGGTATGCTTTAGGGTTTGTTAGCAACAATGATAGAAAAATAGATTGGGTCTTTAGTGGTTCGAACCAAATCATTTGAAAGGATCTATCAAATTGAGTCTGTGGGAGTTATGAGGAGATTTTTTGATGTGATCTCAAAGTAAAGATGGATTTTTATGAATGGTCCCACATCCATAGAGATAATAAATGAATGATGGAATTTCAAGATAGAGGATAAAATGATAAAGGTTGAATGAAATATAAACCACTCACATATCAAAAATGCTTGAATAATCATCATGTGAATTTCCTCAAAGGGAAGGGGAAAAGATTCAAGTGTGGTAGATAAGGCCACCAAGCTAATGAATGTCACAGAGGCATGATGAATCCATCAAATATGATAGAGTAATGGAGGGAACCACCGATCATTCAATACTTTAACTGTATGGAGAAACTTCACAACGCAAGTAAGTGTAATAAACCTCAAGTCCTCATGGTTCATCAGTATCAGCATCCACCAATGAAAAATAATTAAAGGAAGAAATATGACATCACTACTACTGAAGTTGAGAAATTACAGTATTTCCTACAAGGTTAACATATAATTCACTCAAGAATGTAAAAATTCATATTCGATTCTATTTCTACACAATACTTTATATCGTGTGAGTTTTCTGTAACTATTGAATAGAAACCCTGAAACCTTGTAGTATTGATATTCATAAAAACACCTAGTGGTGCAATCCTTGAAATCAAAGTGTTAGATTCTTCTCATGTTAGAGTATGTGGGATTATTCTTCCCAAAAATATCATGATACTTACATTGGTAGAATTTGACGGTACACTAGGATTGGATGGGTGATTGTAATATAGAGAACACATCAAATGTCTGGAATATGAAATATCATTTGAAATTCAAAACCATCACATGATCCAATAAAAATGAAAGGGAGACTAAAAATATCCTTTGGATAATCCTTCTATTTTGTGGGTATTAATACCATGTGAATAACCATACCTCACTCAAATGGATGAGTCAAAGGAAGGTATTTAATTGGATTAAATGAGTGTTGTAAGGGCATACAATGATGTACTTCTTGAAGAGTTACCTAGAATTCCCAAAGTTCGTGAGGTAGTGTTCTTAATAGAAATCATAACCAACGATACTCTTATATCAATATGTCCCTACTATGTGGAACTGATCTTACTGGAGAATTTATAGAAGATGCTACAAGATAATTTGGGAAAAGGGTTCATACAACCTAATACCTCACCTTGGGGTGATCCAATGCTCATTTTTAAAAAAAGATAGATAAATGGAACTGTGTATTGATTACCGAGAACTCCAAAAGGAAACCTTAAAAAAGTACAATCTTTCATGAATTTATTACTTTTTCGATCATCAATAATGATCTCAATACTTCCCAAAGGTGAAAAATTGTTCTTGATATCATCAACTGAAGGTGAAGAAGAACAATATTCAGAAGACTTCCTTCTATAAAAACAACAGAAACTATGAGTTTCTAGTGATTCCTTTGAAAATTAGTAACCACCTAGCCATATTCATGGATATGATAAATAGAGTATTTAGACACTACCATGCAAAATTTTTAGTAGTTTTTATCAATGATATTCTCAATTAGTCCACGATAAATATGTAATAATAAGAACATCTATGGCTTGTGATGGTGATATTATTGAATGAAAAATTTTACCCAAAGATGAACAAGTGTGAATTATGGATGAAAGAAACATTATTAGGAAACTTTATCATAATAGAATTAATTTCTATGGACCCTTCAAAAAGAAATTAAAGTGAGGAATGAACCAGACCCACTTGTTTCATAAAAATATGTTGTTTTCCTGGATTAGTAGGGTACTATCAACGTTTTGTGATAAATTTATCAAGGATGTCTATCCCGCTAACTAAGGTAAAAAAGAAAGGGGTAATTTATGTCCAGCTGAAATAATGTGAGTATATATTTAAGGAGCTATAGAAGAGGATGATCACTGCACCAGTAATCCCATTACCAATAAGTTGATAATGTTTTGTGAGGTACATTTATTCTTCAAAGAAGGGATTGTGTTGTGTAATCCTGCATAATGATAAATTGATATCCCAAACCTCATGGAAATTGAAGATCCATGAGCAGAACTACCCAATGCATGATTTTTAGCCAGCAACTATGTTTTTTGCCTTTAAAATATGGAGGCACTACCTCTACAGTTAAAACTACGACATATATACCAATAAAAATAGTTTAATGTATATATTCATATTGAAGGAACTCAACATTCATATTAGGATATTTTTAGAGATAATTAAGGACTATGATTTTTCTGTTCACTATCATATTGGAAAGGTGAACAAAGTAGGTGATGATCTTAGTAGAAAATAACCATCTACTCTATCCATTATGTAGATTGGTAAAGACCCTCTCTTCATGGATATACAATAGAAGGATTTGCAAATCATAATGGAAGGGGATATATCCTACCATTCCGGAATGACTTTCCAACCATCTATGCAAGAGAAGATTAATTAGGCACAAAGGGATGATCTAGAGTCATAAGAGAAGGTGAATACAGTAAAGGATGGAAGTTGAAAGAGATCAATATCGACATTGATGGAGTGAATAGTTTTAGAACTAGGTTTTTTGTGCCTTCAAGACTTGGGATAAAAAAGGATCTTTTGGATAATGCACATTCTTCATCATTATCTATATATCCTAGAACTACAATGATATTCTATGATCTATGATAACACTTCTATTGGAAAAACATGTCGAAGGAAATTGTATAGTATATATCATGGCTCATGATATGTAATTAAGATAAAGTGAAATGGCAAATATCTAGGGGGATGATGAAACCACATCGTATACTCATGTTGAAATGGGATAATGTCACCATGAACATTGTCACTGGTCTCTAAAATATATCTAATGTAAATAATGTGATATGTGTAGTGGCAGATCGACTCCCCAAAACTAGGCAATTTATCTTTATTTAAGAAGATTTATTATTTGGAAAAATTTCCAAGATTTATGTGAAGGAATTGGTGGGGATACGTGGAGTTCCACTATTGATCATCTCTGATCATAATCCAAGGTTCACATCTAAATTCTGGAGAATTATTAAAAATTATTTAAGTGACAAATAAAATTTATACATGTCTTATAACCCCCAAACTAATGGAAAATGTTAAAGGACTATTCAGATGCACGCTGAAATTCTAAGATCCTACTAAATGAAATTCAAAGGTTTTTGGGGTTATCTTTTCCCATTGGTTGAGTTCTCATTAAATAGTATCTTCCACTCCAGTATTCATATGGATCCATATGAACCTTAATATGGAAAGTGATGCAGAACTCTTATCTTTTGGGATGCAGTTGACGAGGAAAAGCTACTTGGACCTGATCAGGTACAAGAATTTATAGATAAGGCTCAACCTATCCAGTAACATTTATAATAATCTCAATTCCAGTAACAAAGCTTTGTTGACAATATTTTAAGGGACTTATATTCCTTGGAGATGAATTTATCATTAGAATATCAACATGGAAGATAGTCATGTTGTATGGAATAAAAGAGAAGATATGCCCCAGGCATATTGTCCCTTTTATGATCATCGATTGTAAAGAGTAGTGGCTTATCATATATCATTTCTACCAAGTATGGATCAAATTCAAGATCTGTTTCATGTATATCTATAGAGGTAGCACATACCAAATCCATCATATGTACTGAACATAGAGGGGTTATATGTGGAAGATGATCTATCTTATAAGGAAAAGCTTGTAAGTATTCAAGACTAGGGAGATTACGTTCTACACAGCAAGACTACAGACCCTATCAATATGTTGGGGGGGAATCATAACTATAAAGAGGTGACATGGGAACTATAGTAATCAATGATAGGGAAAACCCCTCATCTATTTATATAAAGAAAAATATCGTGGGTGACATTTCAAAATGGGGGATGAATGTTACAACCCTAAATTTTACCAATATAATCACAGTTTTTTATAATTATGTTATAAACCAAATAAATATAATAGAGAGCCAAAAAAACATTATTCTCATAAATTAAGAATGAAATAAGCAATATATAATGAAATTAAAGAACCTATACCTATGGAATAGTAACATGAACCTTTGAATAGTAACATGGCCATTAAGAATAATAATCTAGAAAATATAGTAGTATCCTAAAATATTAAAGAAGGAATAATATTTAGGCATCTTATAAATGAATATACGATATAATAATTTCATAGTATAAGTAAAAAAATGTTTTAAAAATGATAAATTAAGAGTTAGTATTTTTCTTAAACACAAATGTTAATTAATATTTTTAGAATTAATATATTTATTTAAAAGAAAATTTATTTCCATAAAATATATTCATAAATTATTATTTTATTTTCTTATGATTATAATATTTTTTAATGAGACCTTACGTAAATTTTCAATGTTTCATGAAATCAGTTATATTTTAAGAATAAATATTTTTCTAATAAATGATGATTTTAATTAAAAATAAAATTTCTCATATTTGTAAAATTATTTTCCTAAAATGGATTTATTTTCTAAAATCTACATGCTAAAAATAATTTAGGGAGAATTCTGGGTGTTTTTCAAAAATAGTTGATTTTTTAGTGAGTAGTGAAATATGATAATTGACAATATTATGTAAATACATGAATTATTATGTCATGGATGATTTATGGATGATATAATCCAATAATATAGAAATATCCATAAATTATTTAATATATTTAGTGATAGGGTTGAATATATTGATTGTGTTGTGCCAAAATAATAAAATTGTGAATATAAAAATAAAAAAACACCCCTCTACTCCCCTATAAACACCATCCCTCTCCACCTATTCTACTCACACCTCAAAAGCCTTGAAGCTTGTTCAAATTCTTCCAATTCTCTTCCCAGTACGCTTCCCCAAGTAAAATATCATATGTTCTAAAAAAAATACCATACCAAATTTCCATAAAGTGCTTCTCAAGGAGGAGAATCTAAGAGGTAAAATCCTCATTCATTTTCCATTATGTTATTTTCAATTTATTTTCTTTTCTTATTAACTCAGCACATCTATTTATCACTGTGGAATGATGACTATAATATCTTAAATATAATGAAATGTTATTATATTAATGGAATAATTTTTCATCAATCCTCCTCACCTCTCCCTTTTATTCTAAAAATGAAATCATCATTCGTGATGTGTTTCTTTACCACCATTATTGACAATGCATTTTTATTTTCTTTTACATCCCTAATGCTAGACATAAAACCATGATATTAGATGGAAAATATTTCAAAATGTATTTTATAATTATTTTATGTTCTCGAATAAACTTATGTACATAATATTAAGTAATAAAACAAAACTATTTTGTGATGATCGAAAAAACCCGCCAAATTAATCTAAATGATCATTGTTAACATTTTATCTAATAAATCATCATCATATATGGAAAAAATAATATATAGAACCATTAAATCCTGAATAAATTCACTAATAACATTTAATTTCAATTCTTTTGAATCTTTATCATTTTACATTTTCTTCCATACATGAATACAATTGACCTGCTAATGAAAACAATGAAAACGAATACTCTCTAATGATGAAATTGAACTGCTTATCTCCTCAAAATGATCATAAAAGAAACTTATAATATTAAAATGAACTAAATTAATGTATGAAAATTTATTCATTTATTAATTAGTTAATATATCTTGATTATTGACTATATTAAAGTGAACAAATAATTCATACATTAGTTAAGGGGATTCTCATCCAAAATCGATTTCTTTTTGTTATTCCCCTTTCATGACAAATACAAAATGGATTTTCTTTTAATATTACTAAAATATAATTTCTATTTTATTACCTTTTCATTTCTTGAATATAAATTATTTCTACTTGAGTTACTATCAAAGAGAAAGATTTTCTAAAAAGAAATCTTCTTTCTAAAAACATACATTTTACTTCCCTTAATATTTATTCTTCTTCACTTTAAGACAATAGATGTATTCCAAAACAAAATTTATCCCATTCAAGAATGAATCAAAAGACTCATTGGGGTTTATTCTAAGATCCACATATTTTTTACATAGATCTTTTAGTTTTTCTTCTCTATATTTTGAATTACCATCATTGATATTTAACAATTTTTTTCGACATGGCCTGAGTTGAATTACATGGAAACACCTTTATATACATTTAATTGGATAAATACCCCCAATTAATTTGTTTTTATTGAATAAAAATCAATGTATCCTCTACCATCTTATGATAAGGCACCATTCTCCACACTAGTTGAAATACCATGTGTTGCTACTGTGTAGATATTCATACCAAATGATCAGAAATACAAATACATCTGATTCATCCATAGTTGAATTTTTTTTCCATATATGATCACAATCCCTTTATTATTAATAATCCCCTTGAGATAAATTATGAACTTAATATTTCCTTGATACCAATTGTTATCCCAATTAGGTTAAATACTGAGAGAGGGGGTGAATCATGGTATGACAGATTAAAACAACTTCCCATTTAGATCTTGCTTCATTGTTATACAATACAGTCTTCTCTCCTATTCCCCAAGATATATATGAATTCAAATGAAATAATTCACAAGAAAAAAATTACTTGGTTCACCCACACTGGAATATTTCTAAGTAGCATATATGTATAATGTTCCTATATACCAAATCCAGTAAAGTGCAATTATATTTCAATGTTCAGAGTATATTCACCATCCCTCCAGGTTTATAACCAATCACAATATGAAAGCTCATTGATCTTTCCACTAAAGTTTGATCACTACTTATTTAAAATACCCTAATTTTATCACATCAATAAATATGTTTAACAAATAATTTAGAGTACCATTTGGTTCCACCTTCATCCATACGATGAATACCACTTTACCTAAGATTTATTGGATAATCCCTTTTGGATCACACATTGTATTTCAAAAAAAAATTGAATGTTTTGCATGAAAATGTATCACCTTGTAGAAAAAATTTAACTTTTTCACTGAATACCAACTTGCATGGAATTTCTATTCTATTCATGCAATTCTATTTTTGAACAAGACCCTTTGTGAACACCTATTACATGAGTCAAATGGATGATTTTTTCTAAGGGTATGTCTACTAAAATGAGGGGGGTTGCCATCAATTTATAGACCCAGACAACCCTTTCATGAAAAAACCTTATGCACCTTTTTTGTGTGCATAATATTTTCAATAAGTCTGTACTTTCCCAATTTGATGTCGCGTTGGAACATAAAATCTTTTTGCATTAAATCTCCATCTCTATTTCACTGGCATGCAAAACTCTTCCTTTGTCACAAAAAGTCATCTTTCATGCACATTAAAATATTTTGTGGACATTAAAATCTTTCCCTCACTTATTTGAATAGCCATATTTTGATGTGGTGATTGTAGATAAAGTCTTGTGTGCAACATTGAAAGTCACTCTAATGACCCAAACATTCATTAATAGAAATCTCTCATGATCTAATTAAATTCATTTTATGTAAAATTTTTATATTAAATTTCTAATTATTTGGTTTAATGTTATGGATTGTGAATGTTTCTAATATAGTTATTGAACCGTGATCACTTATTAGTATAAATATAGGGCTTTAACAAATACAATTTACTTCGACAACGGAAGCGATGACCTCATCCAGTATACATGCCCCATTCGAAGCCCATTTTTCAGAGCACAGAAATGAGGTGGAGTCATTGGGATTTTCTCTTGACCAAGCCCAAGTTGAGATTGAATATTTTAATCTCGAGCAGGACCACCTACGAGAGAAATGGAAGTTGATAGAGATTACCACCCAAGCAATGTTATTCGAGCCACCCCAAGAGTCTGTCACCATTTCACACCTTACTATTCAATATTATGCAGGTGCTATATGGGGTTATGTAACAAGACCATAGCACTATGATTATGTACATTATTTTCATATATAATAATGAATATACTTTCATTTCATTATTGTTACCTTGTAGATGGTTTTTAAAGAACAAATAGTATTTTTAGTCAATATTCAACTAAGAAATCTATTTTAATGAATTAATGGTTTTTTGAATTAAATAATATTTTAATAAAATATTCTTATTATTATTAAATTAATTTTTATTAAATATAAATTATTGTATAAATTTATGAATGTAATCGTAATTTTTATTAAGGTCTGAAATCCATTTTTTCCAAAACCCTAGAATTTTCAATAAATGTCCGTTTTTATATTAAAATTAAAAATTAACTTCTTTATAATATTATTTAGATAATATAAATATTATTTTTGGAATCAGGATGTCGAAATCATCGAACAGTTAATTTTTCATAATTTTCTGAGAGAGTCATATTTTTGGGTAAAAATTAAATACCGTTTAAATATATAATGTCTTTTATGACATCATAATGACTAAATAGTGATGTAATAAAAACCAATAAGCCTTATGTTCAGCCAATATATGTTTTTCCATTAAAATAATGTGGTTTTGGGTTTGTTTTACTTATTTTATAAAAGCATTAATGGACCCTTCAAGGCTTATTAAAAATCTTGTCTCTTTAAATTGTTTTCCTTGGGAGTGTGGCTCACCTCCCCATAAGAAACCCCATTATTTTAAGAAGTTATGACTTTGTAATTATAAAATATTTTCTTCCAATTACCTTTTACAAAAACCATGGGCAAAAACCATGGGTTGGTATGTGGTTTGGATTTGTTTAATGTGAGGCGTCCCAAACCTAAATAATAATGAATTCCCTCACCGTTCCTATATAAACCCACCCATGATCCCACTTCATCCTCCCTAAAATCCCTTGGAGTTCGTCAAAACTCTGCCCTAATATCTCTAGAATCCTCCCAAGGTTACTCAAGCTCCCAATAATCCCCTCTCAATCCTTACTCAAACCTTTGGTAGCACAATTCCATGTAAGGGTTTTTCTTCCTTTCTCATTTTTGTCCAATTTTATTTAAATTTTTATGCCCTTATAATTTCATTTATAAATGTTGGGGTGTGGTTTTAAAACTCCCCCATACTTCCCTATTTATGTTTTAATTATGGGATACCCCTTTCTCTCTCACTAAATGCCTCCCATTTATACCCGTTACTATGCCAAAATTCCGAAAGGAATTTCTCTCTCCTCCTTTTCATTCAAGCAATTATTTTGTATCATGACTCTAAATTACATTAAAAATGTTGGGACACATATATATATATGATCCCCAGACATCCCATTTTATGTACATATGATGAGACCCCCTTTCTCTCTCATCAACCATTTTCTATGAATTTCTTCATCATGACGTTACGCTGCCGAAATTGCACCGATTTTCCAAGACAATGTCATTGTGTAGTGAATTCCATGCCCATTTCTCTATCAAGGGTATTCCCCTTTATGAACATTTACTTAATGACTATAAAGCTTAATTTTTTAATTCCTCATTACTTTATCATGGAATAAAGTATTATGTTTTATGAATCCATGATATATGATCCATGTGGCACACTTATGCATGAAATGAAATGTTTAAGAAGGGTGGGCCCTTAGAGAACTCCAATGCATTGGGTTAAGAATAGTATCATGATACGTGATGTTAAATTGGTGTTTACTCATGATAATTCATGTTAAACGAGGTTTTACTCATTCTTCATGTGCAATCAGGATTTACTCATGCTCCATGTGAAATGAGCCCTGGCTCATGCTAATTCCATGTTAAGAGTTTTTGCCACATTTCCATGTTATGATTATCATTCTTAATCATCCCTTTATGTTTATGCTTATCTTTTGATCTATTTATATGCCTATTGTATAACATGTATTTTATTCCTCATGTCATTCCATTATTATTCCCTTACTGGGCATTATAGCTCACCATTTTCTTATGCATGTCCTCTGGTTATCCCATACAATGCTAAGTACGAGGGAATGTAGTGGCCATCTAAATGATATTTTCAATAAAGACGTCGTATTTCATGTTTTAAGTTGTTATGTAATGATATTAAGCCCCAATGACACTAGACCTCTCGATCTTCAATATTGTATCAAGTGAAGTTTATGCAGTAAGTTATGTATAATTGTGTAATAAAAGATCAGGGTTATCATAGTTGGTATCAGAGGATAGGTTTAGTTATTTTTGGGATTAGGATTAGAAAACCCTAGTGAAGCCTTATAGACAAGACTATGTATAATAAAAACATCCATATGTTTTGGTGGGTTTTTAGTAAGTGGTTTATCAATAAAATACATCCTTGTATGGAAACAAGCAGGTAGAGGCGGCTCTGGCACAGATGTATCCTAGGGGTAAAACCCAAAAACACCACTTTGAGCACAACTGGAACAGGAATGGGTACACAATAAAGAGCCTTGTTGCACTCTTGGTTACAACACTCCCAAGGGATATGCTCTGGTAAATTCACAAGCTTAGTATGAACCATTATTAATGGACAAAAACTTCCCTAAGAATATATGTAAGAAAGTAGAACATGGATAACATTGACTGAAGCCAATAGATTCATATGTTAAGATAATAAGAGTTATTTGTAACTCATAAGTTTTTTCCTAGTATTACCCTTTATGTGTTAACCCTAACATTCCTTTTATTCTAGCTAATGGCTGGTAATTAGAGGACTTGGGCTAACAATCGATGTGAAGATCAATGTGATGATTGTACTAATGAGATTCCCAATCCAATGGGAGAAGGAATCATGAACTATGGAAGACATCTCTCTCATCTAACTCATGCTTCGAATAGAAACATGAGTCAAGAGGAATGTTCAACCCCCCCTATGAAAGAACAAGTCACCATCAAGAGATTTATGAGACAAAGGCCTCTTACTTTTAATTGATCATATGATCCCCTAATCACTGAACAATGGATCAACTCCATTTAAAAGATCTTCTCCATCCTTCAATGTTCGGAACAAGAGAAGGTTCTTCTAGCTGCTTATCGTATGGAGGGTGAAGGTGATCAGTGGTGGAAGTAGATAAAAAGTATGAAGCATGAGGAGGAGATTGAGGCATTGGAATGGAGAGATTTCCAGAAGATGTTTTTCAGTAAATATTTTTCAAGCACCCTCCGGCTTCAGATGAAAAGGGACTTCCATGCCCTCAAGAAAAAATACGACGAATAATTTGGAGCGTATGAAGAAAACATCACAAGGCTTGCATGATACGCTTCCGGATTTGTCATTACCCCCAAATTCATGCTTCGCTGTTGCTTTGGGGGGCTAAAACCAAGCTTGAAGAAATCACTCACAATTCGTGACTTCAATAGTTATGAAGAAATTGTTTGATGTGCCCTCAAGGTTAAAATAGAGATCATAGAATCTCAAGGGTATCATAGGTATAAGAAGCATATGGTGGACATTAATGCTAGCAGTCTGATGGATAAATCCAATGGTACTATGAAGATATAGAACCCTACTTGCAAATGGTGCAGAAAGAAGCACCCCGAAAATTGCCTAAAGGGGATGAGGAAATGGTTTAGGTGTGGAAGATAAAGGAACCTAGCTGTTAACTACCGATAAGAAAAAACCAAGGATTCAATAGAGTATAAAAATGCTCCATTCGGACATCAAAACATTGTTCATTACTACAACTGCAATGAACTAGGTCATATTACAAATCAGTTCCCTAAGCCATGGGTTTTCAGTGGCAACCAACAACCTCTAAGGAAACAAGGGTGAGTTTTTTCCATCACTACTACCGAAGTGAGCCCCGAAAACGAAGTGGTTAAAGGTACGTTAGTTATTCATTCAAGAATAGCGAACGTACATTTTGATTCAGGTTCTATGCATTCTTTTATATCTAGAATGATTAGTAGAACAACCCCAACACCACCACATATCATGGAAGTGAAGATGTCAGTGATTATGGCAAATGGGGAAATCATTGAATCCCACGAATTTAACTCCCCCCTATCATAATCTATGGATTTAACTTATTGGAGAACCTCTTTATACTCTATCTGGTGGAATATGATGCAATTCTTGGCATGGATTGTCTTTCCTTATATAGAGCCAACATAAATTGTCGAGAGAGGGAAATCACTCTCCATGTCGATAATCAACACCCGATTATTTACAAGTGCAAATAGGAAGATGAATCTTCCATAGCTCCATCATCTCATGAGTGGATATTAATTCCCTATGGGAACACATATCTGGATCAGTTGATTGAGTCTAAGGAGGCAACCATCAAAGAATACATGCCTATTATGAGGGAATTCGCTGAAGTGTTTCCCGAGAAATTGTCTGGTCATCCTCCTAGAAGAGATGTTGAATTCTCAATTGATCCTATACTTGGGGAATTTCCAATATCCTAAACTCCATATAGAATAGATTTTGTGGAGGTTAAATAGATGAAGACACAACTATAAGAGAATCTGGATAAAGGGTTTATACGCCCAAGTGCTTCATCATGGGGTGCAGCAGTCTACATCGTCAAGAAGAAGGACGAGTCAATGAACCTTTGCATCGATTATCATGAGCTCAAAAAAACCACGATAATGAACAAGTATCCTCTACCACGAATTGATGAATTGTTCATTCAGCTACATGGAGCACAATACTTTTCCAAGGTGGACTAGCAGTTGGGATATTATCAAGTAAGGGTGAAGAAGGAAGATATCCCAAAGACTGATTTTCGTATAAGATACATGCACTATGAATTCATAACAATGCCTTTCAGACTCACTAAAGCTCTAGAAATATTCATGGAATTGATTAATAGAGTCTTTAGATATTACCTAGACAAATTTGTGGTAGTCTTTATAGATGATATTCTAATATACTCCAAAACCATGGAGGATAATAAGGAGCATCTAAGAACTGTACTAGAGACCATGCGAAAGGAGAAGCTCTATGAAAAGTATAGAAAGTGTGAGTTCTATTTGAAGGAGGACTCATTCTTGGGCCATATCATCACAACCAATGGGACATCTATGGATCCCTCTAAAACAGTTACAATTGAGGGGTGGCCGAGGCCAATATCAGTAACTGATATCAATAGCTTATTGGGGTTATCTAGATATTATCGATGATTTGTGAGAAATTTCTCATGATTTTACAACCCTAATACCATGTCCACTCGGAAGGGAGTAATGTTTTCATAGAGTGATGAATGCAAAGAAAGCTTTAAAGAGTTCAATAGGAGGATTATCACTGGGCCCAAGCTCTCATTACCCACGAGTGGAGAACTTTTTGTGGTATTCAGGGATGCTTTGAGGAAGGGCATGAGATGTGTGTTGATGGAAAATGAAAAAGTCATTTATTATGCTTTATGTCAATTGAATGTTCATGAACATAACTATACAACACATGGCCTCGAGTTAACTAAAGTGATCTTGGGTTTGAAAGTTTTACGACATTATCTCTTTGGAGAGAAGTGTGAAATATATACGGACCACAAATGCCTCAAGTATATATTCACACAGAAAGAGTTGAACATGAACCAACACAGACGGTTAGAGCTGATCAAAGACTACGACTGCTCAGTCCATTACCAACCTGGGAAAGCGATCAAGGTGGCAGATGCCCTAAGTAAAAAGGACCCAACAATTCTATCATTGATGACAATTGAAAAGGATCTAATATTATTAATTTGATGAAGATGGACATGGGGATCATAAAGAAGGAAAAATCATCAATCCTTTGACAAATGATTTCTCAACCATCACTTTTGGGAAGGTTAAAAGATGCTCAAAAAGATGATGTGTGAATTCAGGAAAAAGTGGAAGCTATCAGAAATGTTGAACCCTTAGAGTTTAATGATAATTAAGAAAGAATTGTGAGATTTGAGAAAATACTATGTGTTCTATCAAGTCCATAGATGAAGAAGGAACTTTTGGATGATGCACATAGTTCAAATTTCTCTATACACCCAGGAAACAAAAGATGTATTGAGATCTATGAGAGCATTATTGATTTGATAATATAAAGAAGGAGATTGTGGAATATACATCAAGGTGCTTGGTGTGTCAGAAAGTGATGGCAGAGAAGAGAAAGACTAAGGGGATGATGCAACCATTTCCCATACCAGAATGGAAATGGGAGTACATCACCATGGACTTTTTCACTTGACTTCCGAAGACATCCAAAGGCAACAACGCAATCTGGGTTGTTGTGGATCATCTTAAAAATGCTGCACACTTCATTGAGTTTTGGGAGGATTTCACATTGGATCAACTGGCACAGATATATATAAGGGAAATAAAAAGGATGTATGGAGTTCCCCTATATATTGAGTTCGATCGAGATCCAAGATTCACCAATAAGTTGTGGAAGAGTCCTCAACATTCTCTGAATACTGAACTGAACTTCAGTATGACCTATCATCCTCAAGCTGATAGCCAATCTGAGCAGACTATTCAAACACTTGAGGATATGTTGAGAGCGTGGTCAATGGAATTTAAAGGAGGATGGGATAAACATCTTTTTTTGACTGAGTTCTCTTATAATAACAGTTCTCATTTGAGGATCCAATTGGCACCATATGAATCCCTTTATGGGAAAAGGTGAAAAACACTGGTGTGTTGGGATGAGGTCGGTGAGCGTAAGCTACTTGGACCAGAAACGTTCAAAGAAATGGTGGAGAAGGTGAAACCATTCAGTAGAATATCAAGGTAGCCCAAAGTAGACAAAAGTGTTATGCAGATAATCATCAACGAGACCTTGACTTTAAAGTTGGATACATGATATTTCTACACATATCTCCACAGAAGAAGGTCATGAGGTTTGTAAAGAAAGGGAAGTTTAGTCCAAGGTACATCAGCCCCTTTTAGATTCTTGATCGTGTTGGGGATGTGGCCTATCGACTAGCACTTCCACCTACCATGGACAAAGTACATGATGTCTTTCATGTATCCCTCTTAAGGAAGTAATATTGGACCCTTCACATGTACTCTCTTCAGAGGTGGTACAGTTAGAGTATGTTCTTTCTTATGAGGAGAAACCAGTGAAGATCTTATATCATAGAGAAAACATTCTACGATATAAGAAAATGCCTATAATCAAGGTGTTGTGGTGAAATTACATGTTTAAAGAAGAAATGTGGGAATTAGAGGAAATGATGAAGCAAATTTACCCACATCAGTTTTAGTGTGGGAAAAGAAAATTTCGAGGATGAAATTTTTTTAATGGGGGAATATTGTAACGACCCAAACATTCATTAATGGAAATCTATATTGATCTAATTAAATGCATCTTTATGTAAAATGTTTATATAAAATGTCTACTTTTTGGTTTAATGTTAAGAATTGTTACCTTTTCTAATATAGTCATTGAACAGTGATAACCTGATTAGTATAAATATATGGCATTAACAAATCTAATTTACTCAGACAAAGGAAGGGATGTCCTCATCCAGTAGACATGCCCCATACGTAGCCCATTTTTCAGAGCTTGGAAAGGAGGTGGCATCATTGGGAATTGCTCTTGACCAAGACCAATCTGAGCCTGAATATGTTAAGCTCGAGCGAGATCGCCTATGAAAGAAATGGAAGTTGATAGAGATTACCAACCGAGCAATGTTATCTGAGCCACCCCATGAGTTTGTCACCATAACACACCTTAATCTTCGGACTTATGCGGGTGTTATAAGGTGTTATGTAATAATACCTTAGTACTATGTTTATGTACACTATTTTTTATATAATAATGAATATACTTTCGTTTCATTATTGTTACTTTGTAGATGGTTTTTAAAGCACTAATAGTATTTTTAGATAATATTCAACTATGAAATATATTTTGATGAATTAATGGATTTTTGAATTAAATAATATTTTAATCAAATGTTACTATTATTATTAAATTTGTTTTTTATGAAATATAAATTATTGTATTATTTTATGATTGCAATCGTAATTTTTATTAATGTTTGAAAGCCATTTTTGTCAAAAAATGAGAATTTTCGATAAAAGTCAGTTTTTATTTTAAAAGTTCAAAATAACATATTTAGAAAATTATTTAGATAAAATAATTATTATTTCTGTAATAAGGATGTCGAAATCATCCAATGGTTAATTTTTCATAATTTTCTAAGATAGTCAAATTTTTGGGTAAAAATTAAATACCATTTAAATATATAATGTGTTTTATGACTTCATAATGACCCAATAGTGATGTAATAAAATACTATAAGCCTTATTTTCTAAAAATATATGTTTTACCATTAATATAATGTGATTTTGGGTTTGTTTAACTTATTTTACAAATCATTAATGGAACCTTCAAGGCTTTTTAAACATCTTGTCTTTTTAAATTGTTTTCTTTGGGAGTGTGACTCATATTCACATAAGAAACCCCATTATTTTAAGAAGATATGAATTTGGCCTTATAAAATATTTTTTTTACACTTACTATTTCGAAAAACCATGGGAAAAAACCATGGTATGGCTTGTGGTTGGGATTAGTTTAATGTGAGGCGTCCCAAACCTAAAAAATAAAGAATTCCCTCACCTTTCCTATATAAACCCACCCAAAATCCCACTTCCTCCTCACTCAATTCCTTTGTAGTTCGTCAAAACTATTCTCTAATATCTCTAGAATCCTACCAAGGTTCCCCAAGCTCCCAATAATCCTCTCTCAAACATCTCTCAAGCCTTTGGAATCACACATCCATGTAAGGGTTTTTATTTCTTTCCTATTTTTGTCTATTTTTAATTAAAATTTTAGGCCCTTTTATTTTCTATTTTAAATGATGGGGTGTGGTTTCAAACCTCCCCCATACTTCCCTCTTTATTTTTCAATTATGGGAGACCCCTTTCTATCTCACTAATGCCTCCGATGTACATCTGTTACTACGCCAAAATTCCGAAAGGATTTTCTCTCTCCTCTACATTCAAGCAATTATTTTGTATCATGACTCTAAATTCCATTACAATTATTCAGATATGTATCTATATGACCCAATTAATGTCCATTTCATGTAAATATTATGAGACACCCCATATCTCTCTCATCAACCATTTTTATGAATTTTTACGTCACGTCATTACACTGCCGAAATTGCACCACTTTTCCAAGCCAATGTCATTGTGTAGTGAATACCATGCCCATTTCCCTATCAAGGGTATTCACCTTTATGCGCATTTAATTATTGATTATAAAGTTTCCCATTTTAATTCCACATTAATTTATCATGGAATACATGATTATGTTTTAGTAATCCATGTTATATGATCCATGTGGCACACTTATGTATGAAATGAAATGATTAAGAAGGGTGCGCCCTTATTGCACTCCAATGTATTTGGTTAAGAATAATATCATGATACATAAAGTGAAATGGGTGTTTACTAATTATAATTCATGTGGAATGAGGTTTTACTCATGCTTCATGTGAAATGTGGATTTACTCTTGCTCCATGTGCAATGAGCCTTGGATCATGCAAATTCCATTTTAAGTGTTGTTGCCAGATTTCCATGTTATGATTATCATTCTTTATCAGGCCTTTATGTTTATGATTCCCTTGTGCTCTATTGATATGCATATTTTCTTACATGTATTGTCTTCCTCATGTTATGCCATGATTATTCCCTTATTGGGCTTTATAGCTCACCCTTTTCTTATGCATATCCTCAGGCTATCCCATGCAATGCTAAGCATGAGGGAATGTATTCATCATGTAAATGATGTTTTCAATAAAGATGTTGTATTTCATTATTTAGGTTTTTATGAAATGTTCTTAACGCCCAAAGACACTAGACAACCCAATATTATATATTGTATCAAGTAAAGTGTATGCAATAAATTATGCTTAATTGTTTAAAAAAAGATCAGGGTTGTCATAGTCACTATTAATATGGAGCACAAATTTTTCCTTTTATGTGAAAATATTTCCTTTTCCAAGAACACATTTCTCCATCCTCCATATTTTAGAACCCAATGCATCAATTCCCTTATATTATATCTTTTTTAATATAACTTTTTATCAGTCTCTCTATAACACCAAAACTAACCATGGAAACCATCTTTTTCAAAAAAACACAATCATCCCAAAAATCGTACAATGTTACCTCGATGGATTTTTTACAAACAACTCATAACTCTAAAATTAAAAATTGGACAAATCCCTTAATAAAAATGGTTTCTATAATATTTTAAATCTATCAATTTTTATGGTCTAGAATTAAATTTGTTGTATACCAAGATAGTGTTTTAATATTGGATTTATAATTGGCCATTATGTCTACATCCTATTACATTGACTCTGGAAAATTTTCTTTCCATTTTTAGTTGATGTAATCTAGGAAAGTAAATCTCAATAAATATATCATTAATGACTAAAAACTACATGAAATTAATTTTATTATATCTTTAGTATTCTTTATCACTTAGAACCATCAATATACTTCACCTTCCAAATGATAAACTGAGAAATTAACTCTAGACGATCCATAAAACCCAAAACATCAAATATCATATGATATGAATTTATCCATCCTCCATATTTCATTGAGTATGATGATATACCTAAACACATAGGATGTAATTTCATGAAATTACCCACAATAGACATGTTTCTTTTTGGATAATTAATTTCTGATCTTTCATGAGTTCCGCTATTAAAATATGGTATCTATTGAGTTAACCCTGCCAAAGATTAGTTTGTTCAAATCATTCCAAGTTGTTAATTTTGTAGGTTATCAGAATTTTGATTTACTTTATAAATTATCTTCCCCATTTCCTCTATTGACAACCATTTTGAGTAACTATGTATTATAGGAAGAAACATGAAAATATTTAAAATACTTCCCATTATAATATAACCATATATTATAATCTCTATAATTTAGCTTTTAGAATTATACTAACCAATTAAGTTATCTAAATATTTTTTGATACCAAACATATCATCCCATATAATAAAAAACCAATAATTACATGATCTATAACAAGGGTTTTACTTTTTTACACAGTCAATATCATTTAGTTTTATAAATTTAGAGAATTAGGAAAACCATTACATAAAAAATTTGTCACATTATTATAATATATATTTTTCACAAAAAATCGGGCTTCATGTTTAGAATAATTTTAAATTCAATTAAAATTAGCTACAATTAATACAAGTCTATATAACATAATGATTGAAAATGGTATAATTTCAAATCATCCTTAGGCCTAGTGAAAAAATTAAAAAAAATAGGATGAGAAAAAATATCTTAGTATAGGAAATAAAAAAAAAGGAAACCCATTAGTACAGTTTAAAATAATATAATACATAAAAATGTGTACTTATTAAGAAATAAAACATTTATCATAATTATAAAACACATCCATATGTGAAAATCATTCTTTTCTCAAATAAAACATTTTAACACTATTTGTAAGCATATAAATACTCTAATGAAATATTAATGAATATAAAAACTTATGGAATAAAATCATTAAAAAAGTAACCATTAATCTTAAAAAGTTGTGAAACATTTATTTCCTCATGAAATCAATATATTTTTTTTAAAAAAATTAGATTACATGAAATAAGGAACTTAGAAAATCATATTCATGGCCTGTTTGAAGTCATGTTTCACTCATGTCAGAATAATTGATTCCAAGTTAATTCCATATGAGTAATTTAAATTTTTATCCCCATAATTTTTTCATTTAAAGAAAAATTAATAATCCAATCAATGGAGATATATATGAGGCTTATGATCAAATTATAATTTAAAAGGAATAATTATGCTCAAAAGCATACAAGACATGAAACACTGAGCTTAAATGAGTGACAAAATATTATTATTTGAATGAGACTCTTCTAACCTTGCCATTAAATTGGTGGTATGAATAGAACTAACCCAATTGTGAAATATATATAAATTTCATTATTAATATAAATGTGTTGAAAATTTATTATAAATTAATCCCACAATTTTTAGTAAAGTCATTTTATTCTTAAAAAATATTTTTTATTCGAAAAAGATTTTTCTTCCTTTTTATGAGTGGTTATTTTAATTAATCTCTAAATATTCTAGATTATAATAAAAAATAAATTTAATTTTTCAAATATTAATTCCAAAAATATTTTAAATTATTTTTTTGGATTTTTTTGAAAATATCTCTATTTAAATGAATAGTGAGAAATAATGATTTTTATTGAATTTTTTTATTATAAATAATTTACCATGTAAAATTATATTATGGATTAATATTTAAATTAAATTAGTTATATTTGATTTGAAATAAATTCAACTGTGGTTTTTTAAACTTCATAAAAACTATCTTAATTAATCTCATAAAGTATAGAATCATAACCAATGTTGACATGAATTAAAATTTTATCAAAAATTTTGGTTAATGAGGGGGTAGGGGTGGTGTATGGTTTGGATAAATGCTTATGAAGTGCATGGGACAAGAATAAAACTACTTCAAATAGACTAAATAACCAATCAAATTAGCACTACATTGTTTTTGAGATAGTAGGAGTAAACTATATACCACCATTTATTCACCCATTTTCAACCCAATATATACAAATCTAAAAAACCCACATAACCTCACCATCATCAAAAATATAATCCATCAAAAATCCAAATATAGTAATCCAACAAAGAAAGATTTTGAAATTAATGAATGAAAAATTCTCAACCCATGGAAACATGAGGACCTCTATGAGTTAGAGAGATATTGACTCTTCTGGAACCTACCTCTAGGGTTCTAATAGTCCAAGAACTAATCTTATAGACTCACCCAGATATTAATTTCTTTCATAAGAACCTAGTCCATATTAAGAACCTAAGCTACAATAGCATTTTTTCAGGAACCAACTCTGTACCACCCATGAAGCGGGAAGTCGAGTCTACCCAACCCATACCTGAGGCACATTTCAATCACACTGAGCTTGAAAAAATTACCATGGAATTAAATAAAACATAGTTTGAAAAGATTCACCCATTAACCAATGTAATATGAGTAGTAGATATTTACAAGGAGTATAACATTACCCATCCTTTATAATGACTTCCGTGTAATAGAAATAAAAAGTTTCCAAATAATAACATATAATAATGTGATAATATATAATAGAAAACCCAAACTAGAAAATATATATACAACTAAAAATAGGATCTCTATCAAGTGTGGTCATCTGGTTCAATAAAAAAAATATTGAATTTTTTTTAAAAGAACTACCAACCAGATATATAACTGATTTTGTTGGTCACTATCAAGTCCTAATACCACTTATTCTTGATGATCATCTAGGACTGAACCTTAGCAGAAAATGTTGATATATAGGAATGAGTTATAAAATTATTAATAGTTATCCTCCCTACATCTCATTAATTAAATTTAAAAAAATCCAAATGAAATTTTAAAAAAATTCCAATGAATATTTGATTTGTATTCATTTCAAAAAATAGGTTATATGTATAATATTCATGTTTTCATTTGTTAATGGAAAAATAATTTATCATATAAATACCAATTTAATAGAAATGATAAAAAATTCCATCGAAAACCATTAAATAGGAAAACAAAATTTTGAAAACAAATTTATACTCTTTAATTTCAAAATCATAAATAATTTTTATTTATAAAATTATTTTATGAAATGAAATAACTATATGAAAAGTATTGAATATATGAATATTAAATAAAAAACAAATTAAAAGAGTGAATAATCATTAATTGGAGTACATAATGATATGTTCTCAAATTAAATAGTTAATAAAAAGAAACAAAAAATAAAATAAAAGGATGGTCTAAATATAACCATCAAAATGGGAGTGTCCCAAGTGGAATATAGTTAAGAATTCCTAGTTATACTATATCACTAAATACAGTGGTTACCACAATTATTTATAATGATATAGTTCTAAATTACTAGATATTGGGTGTTCCATATGACTACTTCATTATCCTATCTTGTAGCGGGGGACCCAATCCCATATAATTTTTTACCCATGTTCTTATGTTCACATGACCATCAAGAGATGGTCGGAAAATAAATCACAAAAAAATAAATAAGATATAAAATCTCCATTTTTCTTCCACTAATGAAGTCCCTTTATAAAAGTGACATCTATGTCTTGATTTCTATTTAAAATTAAAAATAAATAGATAAACATCTAGAACCAAATGGTATTTTAAAAATATAATTATAACTAATATTTTTAAAATAAATCACATAAAAACTAAAAAATATCTTATGAAACATTGTAATTATAAAAATATTAATATAATCTTTAAGTACCCATTGTGTCATGAACAACCTGCAGTCGAACATGGACCATTCCACCAAGATAGCACACAACAAGGACTAATAGCCATTACCTATCCTCCCAGGATGGTGATAAGAACAATGGGTATCATGGAGAACCGATGATAATGATTTCACCCATTACAAATAAACATAGTAGAAGTAAATATAGATAATGAAACCTAAATATATATAACAATTTAAAAAATATATATATATATATGTTAAAAATACAAAAAACCACAAATATCAAATTCCAATCCGAACTGGATGACAACTAAACCTCCATGTTACCCTGAGAGATGCTCTTTGATTCCAAATCTGAAAATATCCCACAACAATTGAAACCATGGTAGAACCTACACTAGAAGCTAAGAAAAAGAAATATGGATATTCATAAGTATTAAAACTCAATAGGCATTCCCAAACAATCTATCCCCACTACTTATCCTTTAATAAAATTGAATAATCACTTTCCAGTTTGTAATACAATATATATAAATACTGTTTTTCCGCACATTTCATTTAAAAAAATCAATATCCATTACCCTAATAATTTAAAACAATATTATTTTCTAAAGATGAGGATTTATCATTCAGGTAAGGGGAATGAATCCTAGATTGGATTATTTATTCTTTTATAAAAAGGTGAAAGGGGGTGTAAAACATCCATTTAACATTTTTCTGTGAAACCATAAAAGAAAATCAAACGTAATTTTTTTATCAAAAGGAGAACCAGAAATGAAAGAAAAGACCATGATTACATGATGACAGAAATGGATAACGACACATGCATTACTATATATGAGAAAACACCTAGACTATCTATTATATATATTCAGGTTTTAGAAGGTAACATGGAAATACCTAGGAACTCATAAAGAAAGTCTAGAATAGAATGAAACCCAATCCATCCCATTAACTCTCCTAAACTAGTGCCATTAACCAGCTAGAATGCTTAGTCAATCCCTTCCTGACTTAAATTTGGGGCTAAATTCTAAATTAGATAAAGGCCCTTTTCAGGAAACCAGCCAGAGAAGAATACTAATCTATTGTAAGAAGTTTTCTCATAATTTATTATACCTCTGTAATATTCCCTTTTTATGTTCACAATAGGGTATGCCAAAAAAATCATAATAATGAACCATACATACTATCCCTCAAATGAGTGCCACACATAGACACAACATCAGGAACAATAAAGAATGATCTCTCACCATCAAACCATCAAAACATAATTTTATCCCATGCCGAGGACACACCCCCTCCTGCAAATGAAAAAAAGGAGACACATTCCAATGAGTTTTTTCCCACAAAACCATTACAAAAGTGACAATCATACCTCTCCTAACCTTCACATGTCAAATTATTTCTCAAATAACCAAAGAGAAGAACAATTTAAAAACTATAAATCCACATGAAAACCATATTGATAGATCCAAACCACTATTTTAAATCCAAAACATGTTTACATGATCCAACTATATTTTACATGATAGAAATAACACGATAAACACAATCAATCAATTTTAAACAATTAGTACCCATAAGAAATCAACTCATTTTACAATAAATATTTATTCTAAAAATCATTCATTATTAATTAATAACCATGGAAGGTGAGAAAAAAAGTAATAAATGTATTCTTCAATTTAATCCCCTAATTTAAAATGAAACTTTAATTGATATACAAGAACTTCAATGATGACATTTGAAACAACACCATGAAGGCTCATAGAAGCAAGAACACCGAATGAATACATTTTAAGTGTGATAGAGAAGGCTACCAAGCTAATTAATGTCATAGAAACATGATGAATCCATCAAATATGATGGTGTAATGGAGGGAACCACCTGTGGTTCAATACATCAACTATATGGAGAAAGTTCACTATAAGTCCCCAGCCTTAAACCTTACTTAATCTTGAGTTATTACAAGATTACACATTGAGGATCTTTTCGGGTTTAGAGTTTTAGAGAATTAGATCATAAAACTTGCATTACATTCCACATATAAACAAATTGGTTACATAAAGATAGTATTCTTCATTCCCATCAATGGAAACACATTTAAAATAAAACATGGATTATTTCTTGACACATCCTTGACTCTATCGTCTTATCATGTACCTTTCCCTTGACCTGTGAAAAACATTTCAAAAACTTGGGATGAGCATAAAAACTCATTATGGGTTATAAAAAACATGGAAAGGAAACATGGGTACATACATACATAAGAGTGAAATCATACTTTACCCATAAAACATAATCACTTTAACATACCTCATCAAATCATGAATAAATCATAGAAATCATAAGACATAAAGGTAACTTGAGGCATTCATAACATTCTTACGTAGGGAGTAACCCTCTTGGTTACGTTTGGAATACCCATCACAGTATATTCCCTAAAATCTCTTCGGAGAAACCTTAACGTTTCACTCCTTCGTGTTACCCAATGCATTGGAGAGCTATAACGGGCTCACCCTCCCTTAGTTTATCACGGAACCACCCGTCTTCATAATAATGCCCAAGAACCATAACATAATCATATCACATAAAACATGTATAAAGGAAACATAAAATTTCCACATTTCAATCACGAGATATCAATACAACACATTGATATAAAAACATTATGAAAACCATTTTCAATACTAAAATAAAAGAAAAGTTAAACATGGTATTTATTTTTCTTTTAAAAAGAAGGTATGGCTTGTAGAGGAAGCCGAAACTCAAATAACGGTTACGACGGCGGAGAAGTCGTTGTCACCGCATACGTACGACAAAAACATTCCCTTTTGTCTTTTAGTAAACGCTTCGTATAAAAAAGATTCCTTTTGAATAAACGTAAAAGTCAAAGTGGTTTATACACCGTATAAAAGAAAGTTGTGTATAATATAAAATATGCCTCAACGAAAGGAGATTTAGACGAAGTCCCATACCTCGTATCCGACTTGACCCGACCATTCTTTAATCTCCTGATTAATAAACTTGAGTTAATATCTACTTGCTTAAGAATCTTTTTCAAGTTCATTATTCCTTTTATACCGTGTTATGGACATCATGTAATCATTTAAGTTAATAATGTTCATTTTGTCGGTATTTGGTTCTTAAGTCAAAAATAGACTTCTTACACTTACATGTTGTTAATTTGGTCAAAGGTTCATTATATCCAGAATGGTATTCATGATGTAGATATCATATATGTCATATATATCCAGTACATACATGCATTTATAATATTACATAATCATTTAGAGGTAAGAAATGAAATGCACCGTTCATGGAGACGGTAAGCCGTACGTACGCATGAACGCTACTTTCATTTCTATTTCGTATTTTATAGAATGGAATCATAATTATATAAAGGTATATTATAATTTCAGTATAATATCATATATAATATCATAGTTCCATCCTTTATATGTCCCACATATGGTATTTAACGAATCAAATCACTTAGAGGGGGCGGTAGTCCGCACTTCCTAAAATGAAGATATCGTGTTTACCCATAATGGAAACCATAAAGGTATGCTCAAAATGAAAAAAACAGAAGCATAAGGAAAATATAAACATATTATATATCATATATAAAAATAGTTACGTCATAATGGCCACCTTTGAAGGTGTTAAATGAGTATTGAACAATCATCGTTTCGGGAGGCAGAATTTCGCCATCCACGGAAACTGTATGTTCTTTAACCATTTGATGAAGTGGTGTGAGAGTGTAGCTCAAATAAATCTTAAAACAACATCCTAGTATATTAAAGATACTGGTGTTGTTACAAAAGAATTAAATAAAAATAGTTTATGGGGTTGGAGAAGCAAAATAAAACAAATTAACATGAGAGAATGAATTACCTTTAAAAGTGTAACTCCTTTTGATTTGAGCCTAAAGGCTTCCATTGAAAGGATTATGACCAAAGGGAATCCTCTAGGATGAGGAGAGGGATGTGGAGAGAGTAAATGGGCAGGGTTTGGCCGAGCCAAAGGCTTGATAAGTGTGTGAAATGAGGTAGAGGTGGGGGCCTTTTATAAGAGGAGAGGAGGGGCTCTTTTGGAAAGTAAAGAAATATTACTTTATTTGAAAATGTGTTTAGGTTTAAAAAGGTCCCACATTGATATAATTCGTGGATATGGTGATAAGGCTTCGAAATCCACTCATCCAATAAGTTTCGGACATGTGTAGTTCATATATTTTACATTATCTTTCCATTTTATTTAAATCGTCAAATAATGATGTCATCGCTGCATCATTATTATGTCATAAATAATTTAATTTATTTAATGTCTAAAAATCATAAAAAATATACTATGATATAGGAAATCTTGTTATCTTTCCAATGACTATTTATAATCAAAATTTGTACTTGTATAACACCACTTAAAAATTGATTTTGTAAAACATATTATGTTTGTGTCATTTTCACTTTAACATTAAATAAAAAGTAATTTATGTCATTTCCCAACAAAAGTGGATCCATGGGGTCCCCAAGTTGACCCATGGCTTGTCTTGGTCGGCCATGACACAACCAATAAGGTTGGGACATGTGTCTATGTCGTTTCATATTATTAAAGCATTATTTATACCTTAAACCACCCTAATTACCACTAATCGCGATTAAAAACTTAATAAGTTACTATTCACCAAAAGATTATTATAATCTCATTGAACCACATTTTACTTCTTAATGACAACCATGTATGTCGGATTTTCAAAATTCAATACACATTAGTGGTAAACTTTCATTTAACTGAAAAATCAGTTTGCTTGATTACCACTTAGTGGTTTCACTATTCATCAAAAATTGAAGTTTTTCAGAAAATTACCAAAAATTCACCCTAAGCTATATTTGATATTCCGAATTCAAAAATGAAGTCTATTTTACAAAATTCAATACATATAAGTCAAATTAATTAATTTACTAATTAATTCACGCTGCCAGAGCAAATAGCGTGTTTTTACAAAACAATAAGTATCAAAAGATTGACACCAGTTTAAGTCTAATTTTGAAGTGAAATTGATTCCAATGACCACCATTGGATAAAATGGTAAAAACTTATTCTAATTTCACTTCAAAACCAATTCAAAACATAATCTAATCATATAAATAAATTAGATTAAAAAGCAGTTTTGATGTAAAATGCAGTATTTTTCATTATTCATAAAAAAATGAACATTGTCAGAAAAATACCAAAAATTCACACAAGGTAAATTTTGATGTCCCAATCATAAAGGATAAGTTTATTTTGACAAACATAGTTTATAAAATTGTCAAAATATAGATTCAAAAATGGTTTGCCATCAAAAGGAAGTAAAATAATCTTTTAAGAATATTAGTGTATTCCATGCACAAGATTGTATTTATTTTCATTTTAAGCCTCTATAACACTATCTTAATAATTAATAGAAATAGATAAAAATATCTATTATTCATTACTTACTTGGGATATTACATCCTTCCCCCCTTTAGAAAATTGCGTCCCCGCAATTTATTTACTTATCGAATAAATGGGGGTACTTATCCCTCATTGCATTTTCAGATTCCCATGTTGCCTCTTCAATCATGTGGTTTTTCCACAAAACCTTTACCTGGTGAATCACTTTATTCCGTAACACTTGCTCCCTGTGGTCAAGAATCTGGACCGGTTGTTCCTCATAAGATAGGTTCTCTTCCAGCTGAACTACCTCTGGACTCAAAACATGAGATGAATCTGGCATATACTTTCTCAACATCGAAATGTGAAAAACATTGTGTACCTGAGTTAAACTCGGAGGTAAAGCCACTCGGTATGCAACTGATCCAACTCTCTCCAGAATTTCGTATGGTCCAACAAACCTTGGACACAACTTTCCTTTCTTACCAAATCTCATCACGCTTTTCCAAGGAGAAACCTTGAGAAAAACATGATCACCTACCTCGAAAGATAGATCCTTCCTCCGGTTATCCGCATAACTCTTCTGCCTGCTCTGAGCTGTTCTCATGTGTTTCTGAATCAACTGAACTTTTTCTGCCATCTCTTCTACCAATTCTGGTCCCATCAACTTCCGTTCACCCACTTCATCCCAGAAAGCTGGAGTTCGACACCGCTTCCCATATAATGCCTGAAATGGTGCCATCTGTATACTAGAATGAAAACTGTTATTATATGAAAACTCAACCAAAGAAATATGTTGTTCCCAACTTCCCTGATAATCCATAGAACAAGCTCGTAGCATATCCTCCAATTTCTGAATTGTTCGTTCTGACTGCCCATCTGATTGAGGATGAAAAGCTGTACTAAAATTTAATTCAGTACCCAACGAGTTCTGAAGGCCTTTCCAAAAGTTAGAAATAAACCTGGGATCACGATCCGGTACAATGGAGAGAGGAACTCCATGTAACCTGAATATCTCTTTAAGATACAAACGGGAAAGTTGATCAAGAGAGAAAGTATCTCGTATAGCAAGGAAATGAGCAGATTTGGTCAAGCGATCCACAATAACCCAGATTGCATTATTACCTCGAGATGTCTTCAATAATCCAACAACAAAGTCCATGGATATATTATCCCATTTCCACTCTGGCACTGGTAAAGGGTGAAGCATCCCTTTCGGTAACTGCTGCTCTGCTTTAACCTACTGACAAGTCAAACACTTCACAGTAAAATCAGCAATGTCTCTTTTCATTCCATCCCACCAGTAATACTCCCGCAGATCTCTATACATCTTAGTACTGACCGGATGAACTAAAAACGGAGAACTATGAGCTTCACATAACAACTCTCTCTTCAACTGTGAATCACAAGGCACACACAATCTCTTCCCAAATCTCAAAACGCAATCATTATCAATGTTGAATTCAGGCAACTTACCTTTCTGAACCAGCTCTACCTTTTTCTGCAACTCACTATCTTGCTTCTGTGCCTGCTTGATTCTATCTGATAGAGAAGATCTCACTGATACCTGAAACAAAACAGAAGGACTTCCTGCACCAACAACTTCTATGCCAAAGTTCATCAAATCGTTAACCAAAGGATCACGTTCCAAACACAACATTGTTAATGAAGCATTACTTTTTCGACTCAAAGCATCAGCCACTTTATTTGCTTTTCCCGGATGGTAATGAATTGTACAATAATAATCCTTGATTAATTCTAGCCATCTCCTCTGTCTCATGTTTAACTCTTTCTGAGTGAATATATACTTTAAACTTTTGTGATCGGTATATATTTCACACTTTACCCCATACAAATGATGCCTCCAAATTTTTAAAGCAAAAACAACAGCAGCTAATTCCAAATCATGTGTAGGGTAATTTACCTCATGAGTTTTCAACTATCGTGAAGCATAAGCAATTACCTGATCATTCTGCATTAAGACGCAACCAAGTCCTTTCAATGAAGCATCACTGTATATAACAAACTCACCATTCCTGGAAGGTAGTGCCAAAACAGGAGCATTCACCAATCTTCTTTTCAATTCCTAAAAAAAATCATCACATTCTTTTGTCCAGATAAACTTAACACCCTTCCGAGTTAGCTTAGTCATTGGACTAGATAACCGTGAAAAATTTCTAACAAACCTTCGGTAATAGCCCGCCAAACCAAGGAAGCTACGAATCTCGGTTACATTTGTGGGTCTTGGCCATTCTTCCACAACTTTTGTTTTTGCAGAATCAACAGTTATTCCATCTTTAGAAACAATGTGACCAAGGAAAGAAATTTGTTGCAAACAAAACTCACACATTCTGAATTTCCCATACAGTTTCTTTTCTTTTAAGGTTTGCAAGATAACCCTTAAATGTTTTTCATGCTCCTCTTTACTTTTAGAAAACACCAAAATATCATCAATGAAAACCACCACAAACTTATCCAAGAACTCATGGAAAATTCTATTCATTAAGTCCAAGAATATAGCAGGTGAATTGGTTAGCCCAAAAGGCATTACTACAAATTCATAATGGCCATATCTCGTACGGAACGCGGTCTTCGGAATATCTGCCTCCTTTACCTTCAGCTGATGGTACCCCGATCTCAAGTCAATCTTTGAAAAAAACTGAGCTCCCTGGAGCTGATCAAACAAATCATCGATATGAGGCAAAGGATATTTGTTCTTAACAGTGATATTATTCAAGGCTCTATAATCAATGCAAAGTCTCATAGAACCATCTTTCTTTTTAACAAATAAAACAGGAGCACGCCATGGTGATGTTCTAGGTCTAATGAAACCTTTCTCTAATAAATCTTGCAATTGCTCCTTCAACTCTAAAAGTTCAATTTGTGCCATTCGATAAGGGGGTTTTGAAATTGTCTTAGCATCAGGAACTAAGTCAACAGTAAACTCAACTTCCCAATCTGGTATTATTCCAGGCAACTCATCAGGAAAAACATCAGGATACTCATTTACCACTGGCACATCATTAATCTGAACAGTTCCTTTATTTTCAACGACGTGTGCAAGGTAACATTCATTTCCATCTTTTACAAGTTTCTCAGCCTCTTGATATGTTATCAAAAGTAAGGGTTCATTCCGGTAAACAAACTGAAAGTCTTTCTGAAAAGAAACTTCTTTAGCTCTACAGTCAATCTTAGCATGGTAAATAGAGAGCCAATCCATACCCAGGATAACATCAAACTCTACTAAAGGTAGAACAATAAGGTTTGCAAGTAGGTTCTTTCCACAGATAAGGATAGGAAGATTCTTATAAATTCTTTTTGCCTCGACACTTCCCCTAGGTGTTTTTACCAAAAGATCAGGAGTCATTTCTTGAGATTGTATTCCCATTTTACTAGAAAAGGTTTCAGAGATGAATGAATGTGTAGACCCCGAATCAAAAAACACACTGGCATAATCTGAAAAAACAAACAAAGTACCTGATACAACTTCATTTGATGGCCCGACATCTGCTGAAGTAGTTGCAAAGGATTTCACCACCCCTTTCTGCTTGTAGTCTAACTGCTTCCCATCACTCAAGCTCCTTGTCGGACACTCGTTTGCATAGTGACCCATCTCATTTCACTTATAACATTTCACTAACTATAAATCAAATTTGTTCTTACCTTCACCTTGATCCTTTTCAGTGCATTCATGAGCCTTATGTCCCATCTTACCACATCGGTATCACTTCCTAGAATTCAGAAGACATTCCCCAGCATGCCTTTTTCCATATTTATCACAAACTGGAAACTTAGTTCTCTTACCATCAGACTTTTTTGAAAAATTCATACCTTTCTCCTGCCACCTCGGTCTCTTCTTCTGGTGGTTGTTATAGAAAACTTGGTCATCGGCAAACTCCATTCCCACCTTCTCAGCACATCGAACGAGCTTTTCATAACTTTTAAACTCACGAGAAGCTAATGCCCTTCGATATTTTGGCTTTAATCCTGAGTAAAAACGATTGATTTTACTATCAAGGTCCCAGATAAAATTTGGAGCATACCTTGCCAATAGAGTGAACCTTTATTCATAGGCAGCCACTGAGTCTTCCTCTTGCCTCAATTCCAAGAATTTCTTTTCCATCCTAAGTCAAACACCCTTAGGAAAATACTTCTCAAGAAACATACCATTGAATTCATCCCAGTCAAGAGCATCAATCTCATCGGCGTCCCTGGTATTTTTAACCATAGACCACCACTGATCTTCTTCACCCTCCAAACGGTAAATAGAAAGACTAACCTTTTGATTGTCTGAACACCCCATGACATCAAAAATCTTCTCCAGTGCTTTAATCCACCCTTCAGCTAGCACAGGGTCAGATGATCCTCTGAATGATGGTGGATGTTGCCTCATGAAATGTTCCACCACTGACATGTTCCTCTGCGGTTGTTCTGGCTGATCTCGTGCATGGATACCACCGCCATTTATCGCTTGAGTCAACTGCGCCATTACTGCAACAAACTGTTCAGTTCCAATTCCGACCATATCTGGATGCTGATTCGGAAGGTTATTTCCTTCTGTATGCCTTCCTAGCACTGCTTCCCTATTTCCTCTGCGGAAAACCATTCTGAACAAACATGTCTTAGATGAAGCAACATGGTAATCTTTAAATGCTATATCATTTCAAAAAAAAAATATTTTTGGATAATCATTTAATAGAATTCTAACTCCTAAAGTTATCTAAACCGACCTTCGATTCCAACTATAAGGCCCCAGCCTTAAACCTTACTTAATCTTGATTTATTACAAGATTACACATTGAGGATCTTTTCAGGTTTAGAGTTTTAGAGAATTAGATCATAAAACTTGCATTACATTCCACATATAAACAAAGTGGTTACATAAAGATAGTATTCTTCATTCCCATCAATGGAAACACATTTAAAATAAAACATGGATTATTTCTTGACACATCCTTGACTCTATCGTCTTATCATGTACCTTTCCCTTGACCTGTGAAAAACATTTCAAAAACTTGGGATGAGCATAAAAAATCAGTATGGGTTATAAAAAACATGGAAAGGAAACATGGGTACATACATAAATAAGAGTGAAATCATACTTTACCCATAAAACATAATCACTTTAACATACCTCATCAAATCATGAATAAATCATAGAAATCATAAGACATGAAGGTAACTTGAGGCATTCATAACATTCTTACGTAGGGAGTAACCCTCTTGGTTACGTTTGGAATACCCATCACAGTATATTCCCTAAAATCTCTTCGGAGAAACCTTAAAGTTTCACTCCTTCGCGTTACCCAATGCATTGGAGAGCTATAACGGGCTCACCCGCCCTTAGTTTATCACGGAACCACCCGTCTTCATAATAATTCCCAAGAATCATAACATAATCATATCACATAAAACATGTATAAAGGAAACATAAAATTTCCACATTTCAATAACGAGATATCAATACAACACATTGATATAAAAACATTATGAAACCCATTTTCAATACTAAAATAAAAGAAAAGTTAAACATGGTATTTATTTTTCTTTTAAAAAGAAGGTATGGCTTGTAGAGGAAGCCGAAACTCAAATAACGGTTACGACGGTGGAGAAGTCGTTGTCGCCGCATACGTACGAAAAAAACATTCCCTTTTGTCGTTTAGTAAACGCTTCGTATAAAAAAGATTCCTTTTGAATAAATGTAAAAGTCAAAGTGGTTTATACACCGTATAAAAGAAAGTTGTGTATAAAATAAAATATGCCTCAACGAAAGGAGATTGAGACGAAGTCCCATACCTCGTATCCGACTTGACCCGACCGTTCTTTAATCTCCTGAATAATAAACTTGAGTTAATCTCTACTTGCTTAAGAATATTTTTCAAGTTCATTATTCCTTTTATACCGTGTTATGGACATCATGTAATCATTTAAGTTAATAATGTTCATTTTGTCAGTATTTGGTTCTTAAGTCAAAAATAGACTTCTTACACTTACATGTTGTTAATTTGGTCAAAGGTTCATTATATCCAGAATGGTATTCATGATGTAGATATCATATATGTCATATATTTCCAGTACATACATGCATTTATAATATTACATAATCATTTAGAGGTAAGAAATGAAATGCACCGTTCATTGAGACGGTAAGCCGTATGTACGCATGAACGCTACTTTCATTTCTATTTCGTATTTTATAGAATGGAATCATAATGATATAAATGTATATTATAATTCCAGTATAATATCATATATAATATCGTAGTTCCATCCTTTATATGTCCCACATATGGTATTTAACGAATCAAATCACTTTGAGGGGGCGGTAGTCCGCACTTCCTAAAATGAAGATATCGTGTTTACCCATAATGGAAACCATAAAGGTATGCCCAAAATGAAAAAAACAGAAGCTTAAGGAAAACATAAACATATTATATATCATATATAAAAATATTGACATCATAATGGCCACCTTTGAAGGTGTTAAATGAGTATTGAACAATCATCGTTTCGGGAGGCATAATTTCGCCATCCACGGAAACCGTATGTTCTTTAACCATTTGATGAAGTTGTGTGAGAGTGTAGCTCAAATAAATCTTATAAAAACATCCTAGTATATTGAAGATATTGGTTTTGTTACAAAATAATTAAATAAAAAGAGTTTAGGGGGTTGGAGAAGCAAAATAAAACAAATGAACATGAGAGAATGAATTACCTTTAAAAGTGTAACTCCTTTTGATTTGAGCCTAAAGGCTTCCTTTGAAAGGATTATGACCAAAGGGAATCCTCTAATATGAGGAGAGGTATGTGGAGAGAGTAAATGGGCAGGGGTTGGCCGATCCAAAGGCTTGAGAAGTGTGTGAAATGAGGTAGAGGTGGGGGCCTTTTATAAGAGGAGAGGAGGGGCTGTTTTGGAAAGTAAAGAAATATTACTTTATTTGAAAATGTGTTTCGGTTTCAAAAGGTCCCACATTGATATAATTCGTGGATAAGGTGATAAGGCTTCGAAATACACTCATACAATAAGTTTTGGACATGTTTAGTTCATATATTTTACATTATCATTCCATTTTATTTAAATCGACAAATAATGATGTCATCACTGCATCATTATTATGTCATAAATAATTTAATTTATTTAATGTCTAAAAATCATAAAAAAATATACTATGATATAGGAAATCTTTTTAGCTTTCCAATGACTATTTATAATCAAAATTTGGACTTGTATAACACCACTTAAAAATTGTTTTCGTAAAACATATTATGTTTGTGTCATTTTCACTTTAACATTAAATAAAAAGTAATTTATGTCATTTCCCAACAAAAGTGGATCCATGGGGTCCCCAAGTTTACCCATGGGTTGTCTTGGTCGGCCATGACACAACCAATAAGGTTGAGACATGTGTCTAGGTCTTTTCATATTATTAAAGCATTATTTATACCTTAAACCACCCTAATTACCACTAATCGCGATTAAAAACTTAATAAGTTACTATTCACCAAAAAATTATTATAATCTCATTGAACCACATTTTACTTCTTAATGACAACCATGTATATCGGATTTTCAAAATTCAATACACATTAGTGGTAAACTTTCATTTAACTGAAAAATCAGTTTGCTTGATTATCACTTAGTGGTTTCACTATTCATCAAAAATTGAAGTTTTTCAGAAAATTACCAAAAATTCACCCTAAGCTATATTTGATATTCCGAATTCAAAAATGAAGTCTATTTTAAAAAATTCAATACATATAACTAAAATTAATTAATTTAATAATTAATTCCCGTTGCCAGAGCAAATAGCGTGTTTTTACAAAATAATAAGTATCAAAAGATTGACACCAGTTTAAGTCTAATTTCGAAGTGAAATTGATTCCAATGACCACCATTGGATAAAATGTTAAAAATATATTCTAATTTAACTTCAAAACCAATTCAAAACATAATCTAATCATATAAATAAATTAGATTAAAAAGCAGTTTTGATGTAAAATGCAGTATTTTTCATTATTCATAAAAAAATGAACATTGTCAGAAAAATACCAAAAATTCACACAAGGTAAATTTTGATGTCCCAATCATAAAGGATAAGTTTATTTTGACAAACATAGTTTATAAAATTGTCAAAATATATATTCAAAAATGGTTTGCCATCAAAAGGAAGTAAAAGAATCTTTTAAGAAGATTAGTGTATTCCATGCATAAGATTGTATTTATTTTCATTTTAAGCCTCTATAACACTATCTTAATCATTAATAGAAATAGATAAAAATATCTATTATTCATTACTTACTTGGGATGTTACATTCACTATGCATGTTAGTGCAATAAACCTCAAGTCCTCAAAGCTAATCAGCGTCAACAACCACCAAAGCCAAAGGATTAAGGTAATAGATATGCCATCACTAATGCTGAAGTGGTGAAAGGAAATTATTTCCTACAAGGTACACTTATAATTCACTCAAGAATGTAAAAATTCATATTCGATTCTATATCTACGCAATCCTTTATATCTTGTATGTTTTCTATTACTATTGAATCAAAACCCCAAAACCTTGTAGTATAGATATCCATGTAAACACCTAGTGGTACAATCCTTGAAACAAAAGTGTTAGACTCTTCCCATGTTGGAGTATGTGGGATTATTCTTCTCAAAATTATAATGATACATACATCGGTAGAATTAGACACTACATTGGGAATGGATTGTTGATTGTAATATAGAGAACGCATCAAATATCTGGAATATGAAATATCTTTTGATATTAAAATCCATCCCATGATCCAATAATAATGAAATGAAGAATAAAAATATCCTTTTAAGAATCCCTCAGTAGCGTGGTACTTAATACCATGTCAGTAAGTATACCTCACTCAAATGGTTGAGTCAATGGAAGGTATTTACTTCGATGAAATGACCATTATAAGGGAATGCAATGATGTACTTCTTGAAGAGTTACCTAGAATTCCCCAAGAACTTGAGGTAGAGTTCTCAATTTAAATCATACCCAGAGCTACTCTTATATCAATATGTCCCTACTAAATAGAACTGATCTAAATAGAGAAGTTAAAGAAGATGCTACAAGAGAATTTGGGAAAAGGGTTCATACACCCTAATGCCTCACCTTGGGGTAAGCCAATGCTCTTTGTAAAAAAGGATGGATCAATGCAGTTTTGTATTGATTACCTAGAACTCTAAAATAACACCTTCAAAAAGTACCATCGTTCATGGATTTATGACTTTATCGATCATCAATAATGATCCCAATACATACCAATGGTGAAACATTGTTCTAGATATCATCAACTGAAGGTGAAGAATAAAAATATTCAGAATACTTATTTCTACGAAAACTATAGAAACTATGAGTTTCTAGTGATTCCTTTTAAAATTATTAACCCCCTAAACATATTCATGGATTTTATGAATAGAGTATTTAGACACTACCATGCCAAATTTGTAGTAGTTTTTATAGATGATATTCTCAATTAGTCCATGATAAATATGGAATAATAAGAACATATATGGCTTATGTTAGTTATATTAATGAATGAGAAATTGTAACCAAAGTTTAACAAGTGTGAATTATGAATGAAGAAAACATTCTTAGGAAACATGATCACAAGAGATGTAATTTATATGGACCCTTAAAAAAGAAAGGTAAGTGAGGAATAGACCGGACCCACTAGTTTCGTAAAAATATATTGTTTTCTTGGATTAGTAGGGTACTATCAATGTATTGGGATAAATTTATCAAGGATGTATATCCCGCTAAAAAATGTAATAAAGAAATGGGTAAATTATATCCCGGTGAAATAATGTGACTATATATTTAAGGAGTAATAGAAGAGGATGATCACTACACCAGTAATCACATTACCAATAAGTAGATAATGTTCTGTAAGGTACATTGATTCTTCAATGAAGGTATTGAGTTTTGTACTTGTCCATAATGATAAAGTGATATCCCAAACCTCATGGAAATTGACGATCCATGAGCATAACTACCCGATGCTTGATTTAGAGCTAGCATCTATGTTTTTTCCCTTGAAAATTTGGAGACACTACCTCTATAGTGAAAAATATGACATATATACCAATCCAAATAGTCTAACATATATATTCATATTGAAAAAACTAAAAATTAATATAAGGATATTTTTAGTGCTCATTAACAACTATGATAGCATTACACACTATCATATTGGAAAGGTGAACACGGTGGGTGATGATCTTAGTAGAAAAGAACATGCTACACTATCCATTATGTAGATTGAGAAAGACCTTCTCTTCTTGAATATACAACAGAAGGATTCAGATATCATAATGGAAGGGAATATATCCTTCCATTCCAGAATGATTTTCTGACCATCAATCCAAGAGAAGAATAATGAGGCATAAAGGGATGATCTAGAGTCATAAGAGAAGGTGAATATAGTAAAGGAAGGGAGTTAAAATAGTTCAACATTGACAATGATGGTGTGAATCATTTTAGAACTAGGTTTTTTGTGCCTTCGAGACTTGGGATAAAAAGGATCTTTTGGATAATTAACATTGTTCTTATTTCTCTCTATGTCGTAGAACTACCAAGATATAATGTGATCTCTAATAAGACTTTTATTGGGGAAACATAAAGAAGGAATTTGCATAGTATATCTCATGGTTCATGATATGTAATTTAGATAAAGAGATATGACAAATGTCTAAGGGGATGATGCAACAACAACAGATACTTGCGTGGAAATGGGATAATGTCCCCATGGACTTCGTCACTAGTATCTCAAATATATCCAAAGTAAACAATGTGATATGGGTAGTGGTAGATTGAATCCTCAAAACTACATAGTTTTTCTCTATTTAAGAAGATTTATTATTTGAAAAAATATCCAAGATATATGTGAAGGAATTGATGGGGATACTTGGAGTTCCACTATTGATCATCTCTAATCATAATCCAAGGTTCATATCAAATTCTAGGAGAATTATTCAATATTAATTGAGTAATAAATTAAATTTCAACATGTCATATAACCCCGAAATTGATGGAAAATATGAAAGGACTATTCAGATGCTCGAGGAAATTATAAGATCATACTCAATGGAATTCAAAGGTTTATGGGGTCATCATATCCCACTGGTTGAGTTCTCAATAAACTGTTTTTTCCACTCCAGTATTCATATGACTCCATATTACCCTAATATAAAAAGTGATGCAGAAATCATATCTTTTGGGATGTATTTGAAGCACAAAAGCTACTTGGACCTGATCATGTACAAGAACTTATAGATAAGGTTCGACCCATCCAGTAACATTTAAAATCATCTCAGATTTAGTAAAAGTGCTATGTCGAAAACCATTGAAAGGGACTTGGAGTTTGACATTGGAGATAAATTTATCACTAGAATATCACCATGGAAGATAGTCATGTAGTATAGAATGAAAGGGAAGATAAGCCCAAGGTATATTGGCCCCTTTATGATCCTTGATTGTAAGGAGTAGTGGCTTATCAGATTTCATTTCTACCATGTATGGATCACATTCAAGATGTGTTCCATGTATCTCATCAGAGGCAGCGCATACCAAATCCATCATATGTACTGAACTCAGAGGGGGTATAGGTGGATGATGACCTATCTTATAAGGAGAAGCTTGTAATGATTCTGAACTAGAGAGATTAGGTTCTGCACAAAAAGACAACACACCATGTCAAAGTTTTGGGGAGGAATCATAATTAAGAAGAGGTGACATGAGAACTAGTGGAAGCAACGAAGGGGAAACCCCTCATTAATTTATATAAAGAAAAATATCGAGGGTGAAATTTCAAAAGGGGGAAGAATGGAATGACCCTAAATTTTATCAATGTAATAAACCTTCTTTAATTAGGTTATAAACCAAATACATAAAATAGAGAGCCTAATAAAACATTATTCTCTTAAATTAAGAATGAAATAAGTAATATATAAGGAAATTAAAGAACCTATTCCTATGGAATAGTATCATGACACTTTCAATAGTAACATGACCATAAGGAATAATAATCTAGAAACTATAGTAGTAACCTCACTTATTAAAGAATAAATAATTTTTAGGCATCTTATAAATGAATTTATGATATAATAACATTATAGTATTTATAAAGAAATTTTTTAAAAATTATAAATTAAGTGTCATCATTTTTCTAAAAAATGTTAATTAAATTTTTTTGAATTAATATATTTATTTTAAATAAAATTTATTTCCTTAAAAATCATTCCTAAATTATTATTTTATTTTCTTATGATTATTAGATTATTTTATGAGACCTTATGTAATTTTTCAAAGGGTCGTAAAATCAATTATATTTTCAGAATAAATATTTTTTTGAATAAATGCTGATTTTAATTAAAATTTAAATTTCTCATATTTATAAAATTATTTTTCTAAAATTTATTTCTTTTCAGAATTCTACATGCTAAAAAAAATTTAGGGAGAATTCATGTGATTTTTTAAAAATAGTTAATTTTTTGGTGAACAGTGAAATACGATAATTTACGATATAATGTAAATACATGAATTATTGTGTCATGGTTAATTTATGGATGATGTAATCCCATAATATAGAAATATCCACAAAATTATTTAATTTATTTAGTTATAGGGTTAAATCTATTGACAGTCTTGTGCCAAAAATAATAAAATAGTGAATATAATAATCAAAAAACACCCCTCTCCTCCCCTATAAACACCAATCCTCACCACCTCACCTACTCACACCTCAAGATCCATGAATCTTATAAAAATTCTTTAAATTATTTTCTGATTCCCCTCCCCAACGTTAAATATCCTATAGTCTCAAAAAAATACCATACCAAATTTCCATAAAGAGGTTCTCAAGGAGGAGAATCCAAGAGGTAAAATCCTATTTCATTTTCTTCTAAATTAATTTCAATTTATTTTATTTTCTTATTTACTAATCAAATTTCATTATCCATGTGGAATGATGACTAAAGTATGTTAAATATAATGAAAGGTTATTCTATTAATTTAATAATTTATCATAAATCCTCCTTACCACTCCCTTTTATTCTTAAAATGAAATCATCATTTGTGATGTGTTGAGTTACCACCATTATTGACAATGCATTTTCATTTTCCTTTATCACTATAAAGATGGTCATAAAACAATGATATTATTTGTAAATGATTTAAAAATGAATGTCATAATTTTCTATGTTCAGGAATGAAAATATGTACATAATATTAAATAATAATACAAAACTATTTTGCGATGATTGAAAAACCCGCTAAATTAATCTAAATTATTATCATTAACATTTAATCTAATAAATCATAATCATACATGAAAAAATAATACATAGAACCATTAATACCTAAATAAATTCAAAAATAACATTTAATTTCAATTTTGTAGAATCATTCTCATTTTACATGATCTTCCATACATGTATACAAATGAAATGATAATGAAAACCATGAAAATAAATACTCTCAAATGATGAAATTGAACTCTTTATCTTATAAAAAATGATCATAAACTAAATTTATAATATTATAATTAACCAAATTCATGTATGAGAAGTTATGGATTTTTTAATTAGTTAATATGTCTTTATTATTAATGATATTAAAGGGAACAAATAATCCAAAAATAAGTTAAGGGGATTCTCATCAAAACTTGCTTTCTTTGGGTTATTTCCCTTTCATGAAAAACTAAAAAATGGATATTCATTTAATATTACTAAAATATAATTTTTTATTAACTATTATTTTCCGGAATATAAATGTTTTACACTTGAGTTAATATCAAATAAAAATATTTTCAAAAAATAACTCTTCATTCTAAAAACATACTTTTTTACTTCTATTAAGATTGCTTCTTATTCACTCCAAGTAAATAGATGTATTCCATGACATCATTTAACCTATTCAAGAATGAATCAATAGAATCATTTGGTTTTATTCTTAGATTCACATATTTTTACATATAACTTGTTTTTTTTCATCCTTATCTTTTGATTTACCATCATAGATATTTAACAATTTTTCTAACATGGCATGAGTTGAATTACATAGAAAACCCTTTATATATATTTTCATTGGATAAATATCCCCAATGAATTTATTCCTCTAGAATAAACATCCATGTACACTCTGCCATCATCTGATAAGGCACCACTTTCCACACTAGCTGAAATACCATGTGTTGTTACAGTGTAGATATTCGTACCAAATGATCAGAAATAATACTACATATGATTCATCCATAGTTGAATTTTTTTCCATGATCAGAATCCAATTATGATTAATAATATCCATGAGATAAATTGTGAAATTAATATTTCCTTGATACCAATTTTTATCCCAATTAGGTTAAATACTGAGAGAGTAGGTGAATCAAGGTATGATAGATTAAGACAACTACCCATATGGATATTGGTTCATCGTTATACAATAAACTCTTCTCTACCATTCCATAAGAAATATATGAATAAAAATGAAATAATTCATATGATACAAAAAAAAATTACATGATTCACCCACACTGGTATATTTATAAGGAGCATATAAGGTTAATGTGACTTTGTACCAAATCGAGTAAAGTGAAATTCTATTACAATGTTCAGAGTAGACTCAAAATCCCTCCAGGATTATAACCAATCACAATATAAAAGCTCACTTATTTTCAACTAATGTGTGATCACTACTTATTCAAAAGACCCTACATTGATCACTTGAATCAATAAGTTTGACACATAATTTAGAGTATCATTAAGTTCCACCTTCATTCACATGATGAATACTACTTTACCAAAGATTTACTGGGAAGTCCCTTTAGGATCACACATTGTCTTTCACAAAACATTTGAATTCTTTGCATGAAAATCTATCACCTTGCACAAAAATTTTATCTTTTTCACTAAATACCAACTTCCATGAACATATATTCTTTTTATGAAAGTCTATTTTTTAAAAACACACTTTGTGCACACCTATTACGTGATTCAATGCCATGATTTTTTCTAAGAGTTAGTCTGCTAAAATGAGGGGGTTTCCATCTATTTATTGACCTTGACAACCCTTTCTGGAAAAACATTATGCAGCTTCTTTTGTGTGAAAAATAGTTTTCCTAAGTGTGTACTTTTACAATTTGATGTTGCATTTGGAGCACCAAATCCTTTCTCATTAAATCTCCATCTCTATTTCACCAACACAGAAAAATCTTCTTTTGTCACAAAATCTCATCTTTCATCCACATTTAAATATTTCATGGAAATTAAAATATTTCCCTCACTTATTTACATAGCCATATTTGGAGGCGGTGATCACAGATCAAGTCTTGCGTGCAACATTGATAGATACCATTATTATTGTGTGCAAATGTCCCCTTTTACATGAAAATATTTCATTTTCCAAGAACACATTTCTCCATCCTCCATATTTTAGAACCCAATACATCAATTCCATTGTATTAGATCTTTTTCATCATTACATTTTATCAGTATATCTAGAACATCAAAAATAACCATGGAAACCATCTTTAAAAAAACATAATTAACCCAAGAACACTAAAAAGTTACCTTGATGGATTATTTACCAAAAAATCATATATCTTAAATTTAAAAGAGGATAGATCCCTTAATAAACATTGTTTTTGAACAATTTAAAATCTATCAATTTTTATCATATGGTCTAGAATAAAATTCGGTGTATAATAGGACTGAATTGTTATATTGGATTTTTAAGTGGCCATGATGTCTTCATCCTATTATATTAACTCTAGAAATTTTTTTCCAATTTATATTTGATTTAATTCAGGAAAATATTTCTCAATAAATATATCATTGATGAATAAAAACTACATGAAATAAATTTTATTCTCTCATTAGTATTCTTTATCACTTAGCACCATCAATAGTCTTCACCTTCAGAATTATATATAGAAAGTTATCTCTTGATGATCTATAAAACCCAAAACATCAAATATCATATGAAATGAATTTATCCATCCATCATATTTTATTGAGTATGATGATATACGTAAACAGAAAAGTTGTTGTTTTAGGAATGTGACCACTATAGACATGTTTCATTGTAGATAATTAATTCCTTCTCTTTTAGGAGTTCCACCATTAATATCCTGTATCTACTAAGCTAACTCTACCAAAAATTAGTTTGTTCAAATCATTCCATTTTTTTAATTTTGTAGTTTATTAGCCCATGGTTTCCTCTTATACAATAGCTCCCCAATTTCCTCTATTGAAAACCATTATGAACAACTATAGATTTGATGAAGAAACATAGAAATATTTAAAAGCCTTCTCATGATAATATAACCATATATTCTAATCTCTATAAATTAGTTGTTACAATTATACTAACCTATTATGTTATCTAAATATTTATTGATAACAAATATAACATCCCATATAATAAAAAACCAATAACTACAGTATTTATAACATGTTTTTAAATTTTTTACAATTTCAAGATCATTTAGTTTTATAAATTTAGATAATTAGGAAGACAATCACATAAAAAAGTGGTCACATTATCATAATGTATATTTTTTCCCAAAAACTAGGATTCATGTTTACACAAACTTTAAATTATACTCAAATTAGCTACAATTAATACAAGTTTCCATCACATAAAGATTGAAAATGGTAAAATTTCGAATCATCCTGAGGCCTAGAGAAAAAATTTAAAAAATAGAATGAGAAAAAACATCTTAGTATAAGAAATAAAAACAAAGGAATCCCATTAGTCCAGTTTAAAATAATATAAAACAAAAAACATGTGGACCAATTAAAAAATAAAACATTGATCATAATTATAAAACACATCCATATGTGAAAATCAATATTTTCTCAAATAAAACCTTTTAACACCTTTAGTAATCATATTAAAACTCCAATGGAATATTAAGGAATATAAAAAATTATGAAAACAATTCATTAAAAAAGTAACCATTAAAATTTAAAAGTTATGAAACATTTATTTCCTCATGAAATCAATATATTTCGATTAAAATCTTAGAAAAAATCAAATAATAATCTTAGGACATCATATTCTGGACCTGTTTCAAGTCATGTTTCACTCTTGTCGGAATAAGTGATGCCTAGTTTATTCCATATGAGTAATTTAAATTTTTATCTCCAAAATTTTTACATTTAAAGATGAAATAAATAATCCCAACTATGGAGATATATATGAGGCATGTAATACGTTTATAATTTAAAAGGGAATATTATGTTCAAGATTGTACAAGACATGAAATACTGAGTTTAAGAGAATGAAAAAATATTATTATTTGAATGCGACTCGTATAACCTAGACCTTAAATTAGTGCATATGAATAGAAGTAAACTATTTGTGAAATATATATAAATTTACTAATTAATATAAATTTATTAAAAATTAATTATAAAATAATCACCCAATTTTTAGTAAAGTCATTTTATTCTTCAAAAATATTTTTTTATTCAGAAAATAGTTTTCTTCTGTTTTATGAGTGGATATTGTAATTAATATCTAACTATTCTAGATTATAATAAAAATTAAATTTATTTTTTCAATTATTAATTCAAAAAACATCTTAAAATTATTTATATTTAATTTTCTGAAAATATCTATTTTTATTGAATATTGAGAAATAATGTTTGTATTAAAAACATTTTTTTATTATAAATAATTTACCAAGTAAAATTATATTATGGATGTATATTTAAATTAAATTTGTTATATTTGATTTAAAATAATTCAATTGTGGGGTTTTAAAAAGATTTTATTCTTTATTTTCGCATAAAAATATTTTATATTTTTTAAAGGGAATTTTTTGAATTACTATTTTTCATAAGACAAATTTAGTTTAGTTTTATATTTAATTATACCATTTATTTGTTTTGAATATTTAAACATGGATTCCAAGTCAGAAATAAGAATTTCTAAATTTCTTAAATAAGTCCCCATTATTTTTGGTCAATGTGAATAATAACCATGGTAAAATTTATTACATGGTAAAGGTTAAATCGGGATAATGTAGGTTAAAACTAATGAAAAATCCAGAATTACACATCGAAATTATTTTTATATAAATGAAATCATACCCTTTACAATTAAGGTTACATTTTGACTTATTTAATAGAAATATTTCCATGATAATTAATTATATATTATTTATAAAAATGGAAGTGAAAAATTATCATTCTCTAAGTTTTAAATAAAATTTTTCTGTTCATATATGGGAACAATTAGTTATGAATAAGTATGAATAGTAATTTATTCAAATTAAACCATATTCATTATAATTTTTTATTTATAATTTTTTGAAATAAATAATATAATTATATATTTACATAACTCTATTATAGTAATTGTTCAATTAATTGAAAAATAAAATAAAATATATTAGTAAATATTAAATGTAATATAAATTGAGATAAAAAACATAATACAATAATTTTATCCATTAAAATAATTTGATTTTATTAATATAATTTGTTTGAATTATATGTGTTATATTGATATTAGTAAATTCAATGTAATGAATGGATCTATTTTGTTTTCATTATTGATATTTTAAAATTTAAATATTTTAATAAATTATATAAAATTCGTAAAAATATTAAATTCCTCCAAGTGATTAATATATGGTTAATTAAATAAACCCTTATCTATTTATTAGTATTTTTTCCATTTATACTAAATATATAGACCCTCAAAGATTAAAAATTCATGTTTTCATGGTTCGAGTTAAAGTGGTGAAATGAGGATTATAACCAAACGATCAGAGTAGAAATATATCATAAACCTAGCTATTTTAATATTTTATGTGATTTTTTAAATAAATACACATATAATATGTTAAATATATCACATTGGATCCATTTTTAATTGATTATTAATTTATATTAATTTAATATTTTGAGAAATTGTAAGAGTGTTCCTCCGCTCTATAATAAAAGGGAATATCTTATTATTATTACAACACAATTAGGAAACCATTTGGTTCAAAAAATACCTACCCCAAAAACATAACATAATCCGTCCCTAAATTATAGATCCTTTATTTTAGTCATAAAAAAACTTTGAAAGGATGAAGGTGGTAATTAATGATGGTTTTTCAAAGAAGAGGTATTATTTTTATCCGATTGTCGTAGATTTGATTCTTCTTCCACCTCATTCAGAATGTATTCAGCCATGGTGAAGTAATAATAAAATCATCATAAAAAAATTAGATGATATTATTTTAATTAAAAAACTTATATCCATCTCCAACATCAATAAAATGTGAATGGAATTCATGGTTTGTGGTTATGGAAGACTACCACCTCGCGAACTAATGTAATTTATTTTCCATTTAAATATCTCATGTCTGGTTATAATGATAAAATTATTGTTTATATATGATATTAATTTCATATTTATCATTCCGAAAAGATCATATATCATGTACGTTCTTACCAGTCCATTCATTGAAAAATCATACTATTGTTTGTGCGTACGTGTGGACTACCACGTCCAGGAAGCGATGTGATTCGTTTTTTATAACCACATAAAAATGATTATATATGTAAGTATATTTGAATATTTGTTATGAAATATATGATATTATTATGATTCTATAAATATAAAAAAATAATTACCTTCTTTTCATAATGATCATTTAAAATTTAAATGATACTTATGTGTACATACAGACTACCATCTACTTGATTACAACATTGTTTAATTATCATAACCATATTTATGTATTAGGTAAAAAAGTGTAAATGATTCTTAATAATTAAAATTATACCATTATTATAATTAATGAGATTTTTTAATAATGAACACTATTAACATAATCAACCTACCATAGTCATTTTGAACTTATGTACAAAATATCACTAAGACATCCAACATGAACATAAATGATTATGTAATTGTTATGCCATGGTAATAAGTGAGATAAAAGGAATAATAAAATTTCATTTTTTTATGTAAGTAAATAATTAACCTATGTTTATTATTTAGGAATATAAAGAATTTACATGACGAGTTAGAGTAAAGCTAAGTGATTTTTGACTAACTTTTATTTCTCTTGGACAAATGCCTTATTCACTACTTATTTCCTTTTTTGTGTTGTATATATACTAATCATGAGAGTATTTTATGATTCTTATCAAGAAAATTATGATATATAAATTTATGTATAATGTTATTTGTTTCATGGGTCTTATGATTCATAATTTACTAAAGTGGTAAGGGTTTATTTCACAATCTCATCATTATTTAGGATTGTTTATGTTTAAGTCTCTCTTGGGGAATATTTTACTTCAATGACCATTGTTTATATTTTTTTAAAAAAATTTATTTTAATAATCCTTTAAATTTGATCAAAATAACTTTTATCCATGTTTTATATTTTAAAAAATGGTTTTAAATGATTTTTTTTTCATTTTCCAAATGAGTTACTAAATGAATTTTTTGAAAAAATACGAAGGGAATGATTTTTTAACATATATGGAATGAGAATATTTTACTAATTCCATGACATATAAATTCATGTAATATTAATTTATAATTTTATACGTTTCTTATCAAATAAAATGTTTTTATTTAAAATCGAAATATTTTAAATGAGAGTTTATTTTAATATGGAAAATTTATTTTCCTCGATAATTTGTCAACTTGATATTTCCAAATCATTTTCCATCTTAGTAGACAAACTTTAATGTTAATTAATCATTACTGGGGTTATTATATAATGATGACATCCTTATTATTTTTTTATGGTTTATGTTTATGATGAAAATAATAAATGTTTATAAAACCCAGTTCTCATCCATGGGTTATTCTCTGATGAGATGTTTATGAAACCCATTTATCTTCATGAGTTTTGATATGATGGATTTTTTATGATCCTTACGCACATATATGTATGGATTTTATTATTTTATGGGTGTTGAATATACAAAAATCCAATATAATGGGTCAATCATTATATATCATGATATTTTTATGGGAAACAAGTTGATGTGATTGATCCTCTATGGGAAACAAGTCGATGAGCATGATAATTTATGGGAAACAAGTCGATGTTCTTGATATGTTTTTGGAAACAGGTGTATATTCTCCATCTATTTTGGTAATTATAAATTTATTCATAATCTTATTGTATTGGTAGATAAAAATTAAAATTAAAATTGTTTTTATAATTATGATGATGTTGCACACATTTATGATAAGAAATTATGGTTCATGATTGATTTGTGATGAATTCTTATTGTTATGATTCACATATTTTGAAATTTAAATGTTTTATACCATAACATATGTTTATTGTATTTTTTATATGGTCTATGAACCATTTATGTTATCTTATTGATATTATACACTTATTTTTATCTTATGCTTTCATATAATCATAAATTAATATTTCTCATTCTTACCCTTACTGAGTATCAGAGCTTTCACTATTACATGTTTCCTTTTCCCAGGTTCTGATTAAAGATGATTTCTTTTTGTTTATAAAGGTCTAATATGTGATTAATTTTAATGTATATGAAGGATACATAAAAATAAATATTAAATTCGATGAATAATATGAGATAATGTTAATATATTTGAACTGGCTGTTTATGAACTCAAGTTGTTAAAAGTTTTTTGTAATTCTCTAAACATGAAAGTTACATGGGAATATAAGTGTTCTAATATTTTATTTTCATGTTTTATGATTTTGATTGAAATGATGGGCCACATTTATCATTATCAAATCCATAAATGTAAATATTATTTTTTAGCACCGAATTCCAAAGTGTGGGTTTGAGGCTATTACTATTGGTTTTAAAGGAGGGTTTAAATAACTTCAGAGATTATGTTGTTTTTATTTGAGTTTATATTATTAGTTAAGGGTAAAATAATGGTATTATGATTTTAATGTTAGTCATATATTAAATATATCAGAAAACCACTTTTATTATTTATGTTTTGAAATTTTATGATGACTAATGATATTTTTTAGGCATTCATTTTTTTGGTAATTACATGTTAGTATATTTTGGGATAGAAAATGAATGGCATGAGAGAACATTTAAGGTTAAATGAATTATTTAATTATTAATATATTTTAGTTATTTTTGATGATGTCTCTCACATTTATGGTAATGATGTAAGAATTGTTTATTTAGAAAATGGACATACCATGGTCAGGTGACAACCCATCACATTCCGTATGGTTGTGAGGTTTAAACCCAAAACAGAAGGGTGTTATGGTTGCATCACCTACAACTATCCTATATGATTTTCATTATAGTATGATGTTTTTTTAATTTTTTAAACAATATTATATATAAAAATTAAATTAATTTTGGTAACATATGTTATATCATATAGATAACTGTGGAATTGGATGTTGATTTGGTGATAAGAGATTAATGTTATTTCGTTAGATGTTCACTATTTTTCAAAACCTATATAACTATGGTAAATAAAAAATTATGTAATTTTATTTAAGGAATTAAGGTTGAATTTTATTTTTCAGGAATTAATGATTTTATTGAGGATTTATAGAAATTCAGGTTATTTATGGAAATGGTTAGCTTATCTCGGGGATTATTTATTTAGGGTATATACATTTTGGGAGATAAATACTAAATATATCATGGAAAATTATGTGATCAAATCCGTATTATTTTTTGTTTTTGATATTATTATGGAATACATTGAGAAAATTTAAGTATAATTCTTTATTGAAAGATCTATGTTGATATTTTGGTATAATATTATTATTTTTGTGATTAATGTAATTTTCTTCATATGAAGGATTATTATTTTTGGGAATCATCATGTCATGTACTAACCATTTTATGTTTTTTAGTGGATAATGATATGAATTTTTTTATTTAGTTTTTGTAACATGATTTCCATTTGAATTTGATTTTAGATATTTAGGAATGAAAAAATCATCTTAAATACATGTCATTTGGAGAAAAAGATGAATTATTGGTGGAATATTTTTAAAGGATGAATCTCTATTTGTTAAGGATGTAAATTTCCTCATACTATTTGACTTGATAGAATTTTATTTGCTAAATTATAAGAATATAATGTTGAAATAAAACTGTTATTAATTTAATTTTCTTAACTAGTAATCAAAAATCATTTAACCTATCACAGTTTCACGGTATTGTGATGGTTAAATATCTCATTACCATGTTCTATATCACCATTTATCAGTCATTGGAAAATAATTTTCTCAAATATATCTTTGTTTTAACTTTACACAAATTTTATCCTAAATGTAATAAATGTATGTGTTACTCTATATGACATTTGGACTTCCCATTATCCTTTTTTAAGTGGATGCTTTATTGACTCTTTTTATGATGTGGGATTCCAACAAAGGTATTTTGAAAAGTCAATCCCATGGTTACCAAAAAAATATTATATTTTTCTGGATTCAATTTATTAAAGGGGGTGGGAATGTAATACCCTGATATTTTAAAAGGTAATACTATGTTCAATAGAGTAAATGATACACAACATTGATCTTAAAAGAATAACAAAATATTGTTATTTAACTGTAACCATTATAACCTATATGTTAAAATGGGAGTTATAAATAGAAATTAATGATTTATGAAATTAAAAAATTTCCTACTCTCTATAAATCTATTAAAAAGATATTATAAAATAGTCATATAACTTTTAATAAAGTCATTTTATTCTTTAAAAACTCATTTATTAAAAAAAATAATTAGTATTTTTTATGAGTAAATATTTTAATGAATTTTTAGATATTATATATAATTTTTTTGAAAAAATACTTTCTTTTTTGAATTAATAATGTCCAAATTATCTTAAAATGAATTTTTTATAAACTAATGAAAATATTTATTTTTCAATGAATAAAAAAAATATTAATTTTTATTGAAAACTGTATTTTTCTTGTTAATTATTTTAAAGTAAAAGTATTTTTTGGATTATTATTAACATTTTATTTAGTTAATTTGGATTTAAAATAAATTTAATTATGGTTTTTCAAAATAATTTTATACTTGAATTTACCATTAAAAACTTTAATATTTTTAAAAGTTCATTTTTATGAAAAATTATTTTTCATCACATTAGTTTGGTTTAATTTTAAATTGATTTTTTCTACTTATGTGTTTTAAATTTTTAAATATAAAATACCTATTTTATGTTATGGTTTGAATTTTTTTTAAAATAGGGCCCTTTCATTAATTGTCAATATGAATAGTAACAATAGAAATATTTATCACCTTAGTATAGGGGGAATTAGGTTAATGTAGGTTAAAACTAAGTGATAAAGCTATAATTATCCATCCTAATTTTTATTAGATGAATTAAACTTTACCAATAAAACTTAATTTTCTAAATTTTGTTATTTAAAAGACATTAGTACATGATATTGTGTTATATATTATTTAAACCAAAGGAAGTGACAAAATGTCACTCTCTTAGTTTTAAATATCATTCATATGTTAATATATGGGAAAAAATAATTATTAATGAATAATAATTTTAATTTTGTATGAAAAATTAATTATATTCATGTGGTTATATTAGTTATAATTTTTAGTAATAAAATAATTAATTTAAATAATTACACAACATTGATGTAGTATTTATTAATTAAATGAAAATTAAAATAAATGTTATTTAAAAAACAAAAGTAATATAATTTAAGATAAATATGTAATCCAAGAGTTGTTTAAGAGACCATGACATGTTAGGGACTTATTAAAATATTTCTCTGGATTTATATGTGTTATCATGGTATTATTTATTTCAATGTATTGAAATAATCTAAAAATTTCCATTATTTATATTTTAAATTAAATAATATATTCTTAAATGACAAACAATTCATCAAAATTTTATATTCGTTCAATTGATTAATATATGTCTAATAATATCAATGATTTTCTATTTATGCAAATTGTCTCAATTTATAGTAAATATATTCACCCTCAATGAGAAATTTTTTTTAATGTCATAGTTAGTGTAAAAAAGGGTTCAATGGATGTTATGACCATATGATTAGAGTGAAAATATAGTGAAAAAGGATAATTTTTATTTTATGAAATAATTTATTCCCATAATCATTTTATTTTGGAAATAACTCAATTTGGATCCATTTTTAATTTATTATTAATTTTTATTAATTAAATATTTTAAGAACTTCTTAGAGTATACCTCCCCTCTCTTATAAAAGGGCCCCTCTTATTGTCATTACATCACACTTAAAAAACCATTTAGTTTAGAAAATAAATTCCAAAATACCATACTATAATATAAAATCACATTATATAGGACTTATCATAGGAGAAACACCAACCATATAAGGTTTAATGTTTTAATCGTACAATGTTTTCCAAATAAGAGGTGTAATTTTTATCTGCTTGTTTTAATTTTTTATCTTCTTCTACCTTATTAAAATATTTTAACCCATGTTAAAATAATAAAAAATTTATCATATATATAATTATGTTTGATTATGTTAATTTGAAAACCTATATCAATCTCCAATATCAATCAAATGGGAAATGAATTAATCATTCGTGTGTACGGTAGACTACCACCTTGCAAACCAATGCAGTTCTCTTTCCATCACCATCACTCATGAATGGTTATAATGATGTAATTAATGTCTATATATGATATTTATGAAATATTTATCATTATTAAAACTCAATATATTTTTATCTTCTTACCATTCCCTGCACTAAAAAATGATAATGTCATTCATGCATTTGTGGGGACTACCACCTCCACGAAGTGATGTGATTCTTTTCTGATCACCACATCACATGGATCATATATGTATGTATATTTAAATAAGTGATATTATATTTATTATATTATTATCATTATAGAAATATAAAATAATTATTTCCTTCTTTCCATAATTATCATTGATAAATGGGAATGATACTCAAGCGTACATACGACTTACTGTCTCCTTGATTGTAATATAGTTCAATTTTCATAACCGTTTTTAATGGATTAATTTAAATGCATATACGATGTATAAAAATTATAAATTTGTAAATATTATAATTCAATATATTATGTATTGAAAACTTATTTTACCATAGTCAATAAGATGAAGTCATTTTTGAATTATGTTCCAATATCACTAAAACATCTCATGTAAACATAAATGGTAAAGTAATTGTTATAACATGGTAATAAGTGGGATAAAAGGAATAATAAAATTGAAAACGTTTCATAAAAAAATTAAATAATTAAACTTTTTATATTATTATTGATGAAAAATAATTTTCCAGATGATATGGAGTCAGTGTTTTCAATTTTTTTCAAACATTAATTTTTTTAGGACACATGACTTGTACAATACTTGTTTCTTTTTTCTGGCATATGTACATCCCATGAATTCATTTTATCATAATTATGATGAAAATTATTATTATAAAAATATATATATATATTCACATAATGGTGTGTGTTTTATGTGTCTTATGATTAAAATGTTACCAAATTTATAAGGTTTTATTTCAAAATCTCATAATTATTGAGGATTTTTTTTGATTAAATCTTTATTGGGGAAAATTTTCTTTTAATATTTTTTTTAAATATTTTCAAAAATATTTGTAATTTCTCCTATAATTGTGTAAAATAATTTTTAACCATTTTTTATTTGTTTTAAATGGTTGAAATGAATCTGTTTTTCATTTTCCAAACGATGTACTTTGTGACTTTCCTTGAAACAATACTGAACAAATGTCCAAAATCATATACCACATGACCATAATTCATTTATGTCAGGATTCCAAAATTACTCCAATAATAATTTACAAGTAAATATGTTTAAATTCAATTAATTTTTCCATTTAAATGTACTTAGTTTTTTTAAAAGAGAAGTTATTTCTATATTGAAATGTTATTTTTCTCTATAATTATTACAAGTGATATTTTAAAATAATTTTCCATATAAGTTGAAATCATTAGATTATATTTCATCTATAAGGGGGATATTATCAAATAATACCATTCATATTATTTCTCTATATGTATTATTTTCATGATGAAAAAATAAATGTTTATGAAACACGTTTCATTTCCATCTGTTATGATATGAAGAAATGTTTATAAAACCCTTTTATTTTCATGGGTTTTGGTATGATGAATGTTTTATGATAATTTTTTACAAATATATATTGATTTAATTATTAGAAATTTGGGACTTAAATCTCCCAAAAATACATTGGGTAATGTGTTATATATCATGATATAGTTATGGGAAACAGGTTGATGTGTTTGATCCATTATGGGAAACATGTTAATGTGCTAGACCCATTATGTGGAATAAGTTGATTTGCTTATCCATTAATAGAAACAAGATGATGTTATTGATTCGTTATGTGAAATAGGTGTTGATTCCTAATCTGATTTTCACGGTAAATAATCATGACAAATATAATGTTTTCTATACTTATGATGATACTACAAACATTTATGATGTGAAATTATGGTTCAGGATTGTGATATGATGAATTATTATTCTTATGACTCATGTCATTTTAATGTTTGATGGTTTACATAATAACATTTGTTAATTATTGTTTTCATATTGTGTTTGGAATTTCTATATTTTGGTCCTAAAATTATTCAAATAATTTTATCTTATTCATTTAAATGAATATTGATTGAAACCACCCGTTCTTACACTTTCTGGGCATCTAAGCTCACACTTTCTTATGTTTAATTTTACCATGTTTTGAATAAGGTTGATAATTTTTTTTGAAAGGACTGATATGAAAATAATTTTATGGGAGATGTAAAAGAGTTAATACGGAATATGAAAATATGGGTATAGTGGGATGTGATTTTCTTCTTTATGAACAAATGTTTTATGAACTCAAATTGGTAAGAGTTTCTCATAATACTATAAAATAGTAATCCTAAAAGGTACATGGGTATGTAAATGATAAAATATTTCATTTGGCTGTGGTAATTCTTTAATGGAAGAAATTGGGTCACAATAATCATTATCAAATCTAGAAAGTTAATATTTTTTATAACACTAGATCCAGAAGTGTTCGTTTTAAGCTGTTACAGTTTGTATCAGAGCAGGGTTTATATAAATTTGGAGACTAGGATTTATAATTGGAGGTTATCTTAAGATTTATGGATACAATCATGGGGTTATAATATTTAGGATTATCAGAAGTTCAATTTCTTAGAAACCCCTTTTTAGGCCTTATGTTATGAAATTTTAAGCTACCAGTGATATTTTTTTATAGATTTATTTTTGAGGTAATTATGTGTTATTACATTTTGAGATGAAAAATAAAAGGTATGATATATCCATTTTGTTTTAAAATATTATTTAATGTTTAATATATTATGGTTATTTATTTGGATGTTTCTCACATTTCTAGAAATGCTATAATAATTATTATTTTAGAAAAATGACAACCTACATTTTCGGTGACAACCTATCACATTCAATAATGACACGAATTTTAATTCCACAACTAATGGAAAATGTGGTTTCATATCCTACAATTGGTGTATATGATTTCTTGGATAGTATGAAATTGTTTACATTTTTTAAAATTTTATAGTTAATAGTAATTTTCATTTTGGGAAGATATGTTTTATCATATAGATAACCATTAGATTGCTAGTTTATTTGGTGTTAAGTGAATAATGTTATTTTGGAATACATTACTAATTTGGGAACCCAGTATGATTAACATAAATAGAATATTATGGAATTTTATTTGATGAATAATTGTTTAATTTTATTTTTTAGTAATATATGATTTTATTGAGGATTTATTATTATTAATGTCGTTTATGGAAATGGTTATAAAATCATTGAGATTATATATTTATGGGATGTTCATATTGGGAGATAAAAAAAATTATCTAAAAAGATAATGTGATCAAATATTTCTGATTTTTTGATTTCAACATTTTTATGGAATAATTTATTGAGTTTCTAGGATATTTATTAATTTAATGATATAAGTTGACCATTTGGTATTATTGTTAAATTTTGGAGATTAGAGTAATTTTCTTTATTTAATGGATTGCTGTTTTTGGAAATAATCATTTCATCTGATGAATAATATGGTTTTAGTTAATGGATAAAGATAGTTAGAATATATTGCTATTATTTTTTGGATTATGATATACATTAGAAGTTTATTTTAGTGCCTTAGGAATGTGAAATACAATTTAAATACTAATATTTTAGTGAAAAATATGAAATTGTGGTGAAAGGTGATTAAAGGATGAAATTATATTTGTCAAGTAATTATTTTTCCTAATTTTTTATACTATATAGTAATGTATTTTCTCAACCATATGAAAGGTATCTTGAAATAAAAACATCATTAATTTATTTTTCCAATAAATAAGTCAATTTCTATTTTAACCATTATAGATTTACAGTATTTCAATGGTTAAAATTCTCAAGACCATATACTATATCACTCTCTTTCAATCCTTGGGAATTATTTTTCTATTATATATCAAAATTATAATATTCTAAAAAAATTTCCTACACATAAACATAGTATGTGTTACTTTATATAATATTCGTACCTCCCTTTTTCTCTTTTAATGTGGAAGTTTTATTAAACCTTTTAACGATTTGGGATTTAAATAATGGTATTTTTAAATGTTGAACCACTAGTTTCCGAGACAAATTTCAAATTTTTGGGAACCAATTTATTAATGTGGTGGGTGGGGGGATATAACAACCCCATATTTTAAAAGGAATTATTATGTTCAATATCATATAAGATAATCCACACTGAGCTTAAACGAGGAACAAAGTATTGTATTTCACATATGAATGTTATAACGTAGTTATTAAATCAGTGGGTGGGAAAAAAATAACTAAATTATGAAAAAAATCCACTCAATATAAATGTGTTTTAAAATTATTAGAAAATAATCAAACTCATTTTTTTAAAGTCATTTTATTCTAAAAAAATGGGTTTTAAAATAAAATTAGTATTATTCAGTTTTTATGTATGAATATAGTAAATTATTTCTAGATATTTTAGTTTTTTTTAATAATTTTTTTCATTTTTAATTTAATCATTTAAAAATTACCCTAAATAGTTTTTTTTGAAATTTTAATGAAAATATTGATTTTTTGTGTTTAAAAATATATATATATTTTATGTTAAGTAATATTAAAGAAAAATAATTTTTTTGATTAGTAGTAAAATTTTATAAGTTAATTTTTTTAAAATAAATAAATTTTGGGTTTTAAATGGATTTTATTGTTTAAATTATCATAAACACATTTTTTGGTTTTTAAAATAATATATTTCTGAAAAAAATCATAGCATTTTGCTGGTTTAATTTTTCATTAAATTCTTTCAATTAAGTGTGTTAAATTCATAAAATTCTATTATATAAGTTTAATTATGATTTCCAAATATAGTTACTAGGCCCCTTTTATTTTTTCTGAAAATAAATAGTAACCCTGGAAAAATTTATCACCTCAATAAAGTATAAATCAAGTCAATGTAGGTTAAAAATAACTAATATGGTCGTAATTCTTCTTCTTAATTATTATTTGATAGATGAAAATATTCCATTAAGGCATAAGGATTAAAATTTACTTATATAATGTAAACTTATGAATTCTAAGGATAATAGAAATGGTATCTTATTTGAAAAAAATGAAAACATAGTCTTGATAAAATATAATGACTATAATGGTTGGAAAAGGTAGTTGAGCCGTATATGTTAAAAAACACCCTTTTTATAGTTTTGAAAAAAATTTGAAAATCACATATATAAAAAACAATGAAATGATTAGTTATTAAGCCTTTGTAAATAAATTTAAAAATATACAAAAATAATATTCAATAATATTTTATTTACAAATAAACAAATCTTGAAACATTTAAAATTATACAGATATGAATGGAAAATAATAACATAAGGTTTAAAAAAATTACATTAAGTCCCATATAACTTCATAAATTCTATAAATCTTTAATAAATAAGTTATTTTTTTTATTTAAATGACTAAAAAGCTTTTAAATATTCCAATTTATTATCATTTTTAATTTTATTTCATTTATTACGATTCTTTATTTAGTCACTAAATAATGTATGTTTATGTAGGACGTTTCTAGATCATTTGATCCTTAATGTTTTAAAAAATATCTATAAGTTGAAAAAATATAAGTGCTTCCTTAATTTATAATCTTACTCATTTATTAATTAATATATTTATAAATTATTTATACTTATAAAACGATCCATGCATATATGCCTTTAAAAATGAAACATGTTGATTCATTGGGGTGGTAGTTTGCACATACATATGATAAATGAATTAATTTTACTAAGATATGGAAATGAAATTAAATATATAGACGGTTAAAATTATAGAATCACATTATTTAATTCATATCATATTCATTGATTAAATCCATCTAAATGGACAACCATGTGATACAATAATAAAAGTAAAATTACATCACTTCACAGAGGTGTCTATACACACGTACACACAATTAATGATAACAATTTATAATATAAGGGGGAGTAAGAATGTAGATAATATCTAATATGTAAAAATTTATAATCATGTAATAAATCTCCTATATATCCACTAAGTCCTTCTTTATTAAAAATCATGAGATTCAATGATAAAAAATGAAACACATCACTTCATAGAGTTGGTAGTCCATATATATACATGAGAAATGTTTTAATTTTCAATGAGATAAAAAATGCGTGAAATAGTTCTCCCATAATTTTTTTTGTATAGATAAGATATTTATGTCATTATTTTTTTTGGTTAGAAAATATTTTGTATATAAAAAGTAGAAATAAAATTTAAATAGTTCTTATAGGACTTCTAACTAATTTCGGGAAAAAATAATTTCTCTTATACATTAAGTCATCATGGAATAGACTTTTGGGGAAAACATGACCTCTGTGAAATCGGAGGAAGAATTTGGAAGGTATTTGACTTGGTCTTGTTTATGATAAAGTAAATGGGATATGATTTTACTAGGGAAATGGGAGGGTTATTTAAACTATAGAAGAAGATATTTTGTTGTAAAAAATTGATTATTTTTTCATTTTGGAAAAAAACTATTAAGGAGTTATGGTTCCTAGGAATTTTGATAATATTTTTAAAAAGCTGTTATTTTACATTAGAAATATCTCCAAACAGAATGTAATTATTTAACCACATTATTATAGGTAAAGTATCAAAAACATTTTTTAGTTGAATACAATATAATATAGCTCCCAAATATTCAAACATGTGTTTCAAAATAAAGTATAACGTGTCAAATGATTTATTTCTCTTCTTAAATTTTTTTGTATGGTAATGTTTGTATTATTTTTCAAGTCATTCTTATTTCAAAATTATTTCACAAAAGTTTTTGTATTTGTAAAATCTGTATTTTCTACTATTCACCAAAAAATAAACTTCAAAAGATATCGAAAGTCACCCTAATATAATTTTGATATGTTGAATCAAATAAATATTTATATTTTATCAAATTAAATTTCTTAAATAAATAAATATAACTTTTAAATAAAATCATAAAATTTTGGGATGTAAATTTTATATCAGTTAAATCTAATGTCATCCATCGAAATTACATTCACTGAAATTTTGTGTGATAGATGATGGGATAAACCAAAACTATAGTCAATAGAAATATATCTTTTCCAATTCCAGTAGTCACATTAGAAGTTCATTTATTTTGATGGTTTTATAGTGAATCATTGAGAGGTTCTTAAGTTTAGAAAGACTTATGGGTTAACAAGTATGTAACCTTGCTCCAATTGTTATGTCTTATGGCACATAATTTTAGTTGAATATGTTTAACTTCTTTAACTGGTTTTTAATAGTATACTAGTATATGGGACCTTCCCTAAATAGAGTTACTCAAATGAATCTTTATTAGAGAGATGAGATGTTATCGATGATTAATTTTTTTTAAACTATTGTTAATCACCTATAATAATTTGGTCATAATAAAGAATGAAGCAGCATGTTTCCCCAATTCACATTGAATATAGTTAAAATAATGTCAACTTTTTTGTGTTATTCTATATATTACATTTTTTTGTTTAATTTTTTACAATTTAATTTATTTTTTTGTACATTTTTACTAAGTTGTTGGAGTTATGGAAACTTTGTGTGGTGATTATAGTTAGAATACTTACTTCTGGTACACTCTGTTGTATGGAAGTGAACTCTATAAGATCATATTTCATCTATATTGAGTTTCCTATTTATTATATTTTGATAAAACAATATTTAAAGATCAAGTGGCCTAATCAATAACTTGAAGATCATTTTTTCATAGGCTATATCTTTCCCCCAATAAGTGGTATTGGAGGATTTTGGGTTCAACAATTGTGGGTTGTATACACTGTTTACAACATATGCATGACATAAAATGAGAGAATTTTCTAGATCAATAAATTTTATAGACTATAATTTGGATTCTATTTATTAATGATTGGAAACTATATTATTCCATAATACCTGGTGGTTCCCTTATTAGAAGTGAAACCAGTGTGGATGGAGAAACCTTAATTATAGTGTTGGTTTATGAAAGAAGTAGAATTATTTCCAATGTCTCTAAAAAATAATTTGATTTTAATATCCAATAGATTAAGAATACACCATATGTTATGAATACATTTTAAGATATGTATAAAATAAAATCAACCTTAAAAATTTATTATTATTAGAATAGTTTATTGAATTAAGGTTCAAAAAAAGAAGACCTATAGAAGAACATGTTAATAACATTAACATGATTCTTGGGTTGCTCCAATATTAATGTTACATTTATTGATTATATATTGGAATTACGTTTGGTTTGTCCACTTTTCGTGAGATGGGATGAAGTTGTTAATGTAATTAGTATCCCTAATGGAAGAAATAACCCATAGGTTGATGATATCAAGAATCTTATACTAAATGATGATCTTTGGAGAAGGGATGTTCAGGACCCAACCACAATATCCATTAATACAATTGGTAAAGGATGTTCACTAAAAAAGAATAATATCTATATGAACAATTCATCAGAAGATATGTTTCATGAATGGATATGGGTGAGGATTCGAGGCATGCTAGATAGTTTTGGTTTAACCTACTGAATATGTGGTAAGGAAGGACCTATCAAGAAAAATGTCAAAATTCATAATGAGAGAACCAAAAATACAACAATGATTAGTAGATTATATTTAATTAAAACAATGGATGATACAAAGACTTTCTTACTAACAATTGTTACTCTGGTAGAAGCTAAGGATATTAACATTAGAGTAACCAATATTTAAGGTGGGGGTCAAGGATTCCTAGATAATTTTACATTAGGATTTTTTGGGAAAGTACCAATTAAATATGGTGAATCCCATAATGTACTTTGAAATGTATAGGTCAATAGTTTGATAAAGAATATAAGATTATTGAAGATATCACAAGTTCAACAAATTACAAGTTTGTGATAAATTATAATTTTAGTTTTATAATAGGAAGATTTCTTTTTTGTAACTACATTCAAAAATGGGAATGGAATGTTACTTAGGGATTCATGGTGATTGAAAGAGGAGTAAAAAATAGTACCCTTTACTTGAAAATAAATTTAGATAGAATAATAATGGATGAAAGATAAACTTATAATTATTAAAATATATAGAACTATATGATCAGTTACTGTATTGTGAAGAACATGAAGGTTATAATGGATAAGGTAATAATATATATAAATCACATGGAAATATTAATGTGTAAATTTTGTGTGATGGGAAATAAGAGAATAAATTTTTTCAACTTATATGTTTAGAAGAGTGAGGACCAGAAGATGGAGCTTATTCAGTCATATTTTTATTGACGTACCCTTATTTAGTCCAATGATAATTTTCATTACTTTCTTAATTTCATTGATGATTATATAAAGGATATATGGATTTAATTTAGTAATAATAAGTGTAATGTATTTCATGTGGTCATTCAATGGAAATAATAAAAATAAATAGATTGCAGGTGGAAGATAAAGTGAACAAGAAAGGAAAATGGTGGGGAGTACACAACACACAACATCCAATTTTTTTCAAGGAATAAAGAATGATAATACTATTCCCCGAACTCCACAATATAATGGAGTAACTATAATAATGAATAAGAATATAATGGTGAAATATAAGAGTATTAGGTTTCACTCTGAAATGCCAATGGTGATATGGGAAGAGACACTCAACATGAAAGATTATCTTAACAATAGATGTCCAACATCGATAGTTCAACATGAAAATCAAGAGGATATGTTGTCTAAAAAATGATCATCCATTTTTCCCATCACAGTATTTGGTAATTTTGAATCGATACATCTAAATTCTATGGATTTAATCTTGATTCAAAATCCAAAAAAATTCCCTTTTTTATAGAGATGATTTTTTTAATATTTTCTTATGGGATGGTGAAATAAGTATTTTTATTAGAAGAAGGGATGAATTTTTTTAGAAGGTTATATAGATGGACATGAACTTGGTGGAACTGAATGTTGACGATAAATCAACCACATAAATCGAGGTTGATTAGAGTACCAATAGGTCACAAAAATAGGATAACTATGATGTAAGTGTCGGAAGAACCTGAAGTCCGTAAGTATAACCATTAGAAATATGATATAATTAATGTTTATCTGAATATTATATGGGAAAAATATAAATAATTTTCCCCAAATGTTCATTTACTAGCTTTTTGGTTTTCTGTTAATAGATTTGCGTCAAGTATCCCATAGTAGTTGAATCAGTTGAGAAGATCATCTATAATCAGAATAATAGTTCAGAGGTTTGGGGACTGTATGAATTTTTTTATTCCTGAAGGATTCATGAGATCACAATCATATGGAATAAGTATATTCTATTCATGACACTATGTTGTGGGAGTCGAATATAAATAATAAGATGACTTCAATGATGTTAATTAAAACTTGGGAGTTAGATTAAAAACTAGAGGGTTTGAGGAAAATTTATAGAAAGTGAGTTTATTGGATCATATAATAATATTATAGAATTATGATATACACATCATGACTAGAAATGAAGGAGTTTCAATAAAAAATTATTTAATTTCTAATAAATATTCTCACTAGTATTTAATTATTCTACCATCCAAATAAAGCTAAGAATGCTTGTATGAAAACATTTATATCGATAGAAGATGGAATTGAAGACTGGTTTCCTTTAGGGTTAGTTAGTTGAAGGGATATATTTTAAATATTTAATATGATTACAAGTATTGGGATGTATAATTTGGTTTATAGAATGAAGTAAATCACTTAAAGTCATTATCAACCCCGATTATAGTAGAATAAGAAATTAAGCTCATTCACATCAAAGGAGGGCGTCAGTATGTGAAATGTAGATCATTTTTTTAATAAGAAATGGAAAGATAAAACATTTAGAATATTTCTTTTATATTTCATATTCTTATTTTAACTATATGTTTGTATAATCCAAAATTATATGTATGATTTTATGGAAAATCATGAGATTAATGATACTGGACAAGCTAGAAATATTTGGTGGATGAAGGTTTAAAGATATGGGAAATCTATGACCTTTTTTCTATCTCAGAAATATTATATCAATTAAATTTTGGAAAGGCTTTGGATGGATTGAAGTATAAAAATATCAATCGATTTTGTATCTCACTAAATGTTTTGTAAGCATTAGGTTCCGAAAAGAGATGTCGAGGTTGAGTACATAGAGATTTTATCATATTCATCATCCATATGAAATATTATGTATGAAATAGATTTAAATAAGATATACATTTCCCTTGTTTTTTTATTTGTGAGTTGGTACATGGATAATTGAGGGAAATTACAAGAGGTGGCTATGAAAATTATTATATAGTATTTTAATGGATCAAAAACTCAATTACTATGTTAAGGAATGGAAGAATAATTCCGTGGATTCATGGGCATATAATTTGGTTTCAATAAGGACATATGGAAAATTACAATAGTTTTAGTGTTTAGCTTTATAGTAATGACAATCATTTGGTCATAAATGTTACAAAATATTGTTACCCTAAGTTCAACAGGATCAATGTATGTCTCTAATGTAGAAGATGATAAGAAAATGGTACAGCTAATGAACATGTTGGAGGGGAAATAAACGGTTTAATTAGAATAAATTATTTAATATGAGTGTTAATGTGTTATTAACTTGGGTAAAAATATAGTGTTTCATTATTAGACAAATAATATCAACATGAAGTAATTATTCATAAAAAATTAGCTCAAATGAAAATATCAGGAGTTGAGGAAGATTATAGGAATAAAGAAATATAGAAAACATATTCAACACAGTGATACTTTAAAATACATTGATTTAGAATCAAACTTCAGTGGTACTAGAGTGAATAAATGAAGTAAAATAATGGGTTACCATGTTGAATGAAATGTTTTGGAGAGGTTCTAGAATTACCTGAAACAAACTTCATGTGGGCGAATGTTTGGAGTAGTGTATTTTAGTTCACTAAAATTTCAACTAATAGAATTATCTTCTACTGAATTTTTCATGATTAATGGGATGAACACGGGACACATACATCAGTAAAGAAACATTTATAATGATAGTTGGTCCATCATAAGTTTGTTTCTATTAGTGGTTATATAGTTAATCACTGGGTGGTCTTGAAGTTTGGTGAGGTTTTTTGGTCACCGTGTTAGTAAAATATATTGGATGGTCATGTCTTTTGATCTTGAATTTATGGGGGGTAGTTTTATCTTGTTAGTATATAGTTACATGGGACCTTAATTGAATTGTGTTGGAATATGTGAAATTCATGTGATATTTTATTGGAGATATGAGAATTTGGCAGGGATTAATTTTATTTGTAACATTATTTATTGAACTGTAATATATTGGTAATAAAAAATCATGAAACAATGTGTTTCCCCTATTCACATAAGAAATTGTCTGAATAATATTAAATTCACTGTGTTTTCAATATGTATTCTGTTTTCCCATTCTATGTATCATTGTAGAAGAAATTTATAGTACATTTTTTTATTGTATTGATATGGGTGTGTGGGGATGTATTTGTGAGTTGATCAGGGTGGTTTGACTACCAATTTTCTATACACTCATCATTTGGAATTTAATCATTAGTATATTAGTTTTCTATTATGATGATTTTATTGTGCATGTTGTTGATGTGATATGATATGAAACAATCCATAGGAATTATCAAAATAATTAAGATCTATTTTTTATAGTATATGGGTTTTCCCAATATTATAATTCTTATTAAATAATTTTATTAGAATAAAATAATATCATTTTTAATTGAAAAATAAATTTAATTTATGATTGGGAAAACAAATCCATAAAATATATTAATTAATAATAATAAGACATGAAATTGATTTATTATTAACATTATCTAGATTTTAACACATTGTTAATGGATTCTATAATCTGGAATCTAGCTTTTTGATTATGAAATTTGGGGAAAATGACTTGGGATTTCATGGCCTCAATTGGGGTTTTCATGGACTTGTTACATTTATTGGGTTTCCTTCTAAATTTGGGATGATTTCATGTGTTGTTATACTTTTTTATTTCAGTGTTTTTTGTGATTGACTTTTTGTTTAAGGGATTTTATCATTATAGTTTATTTACTATAAAATAAGTTTAACATATATGAAGGAATCGTAAAAGTGATTCAATACTTCTTTTCTAATTATAATGAAATAATATATACTTTTAATGAAATATAATATGTTTTTTATTTACTGGTGTTAATTGTTTTCAAAACAAAACAGGTTTATTCATTTTATTTCTTTAATTATAATTGTTCTTAGAGTAGGAGATTAGAAAAAAACCACACAGTAATTTATAGTGATGCACTTAGAGAGGATTAAACCCAATACATCATTAAGATCCCACATTAGCTACAAAAACTAAACTACAACTTAGTGGATCATTTTGGTACAATAAGTTTCATATAAAATTATTAATAGATCATATGTTAATAGTTTTAAATTCAATATTATTATTAATTTGTTTATTTTATTTAAAATAATTGTTATTATTCATTTTTTTTAAATTTTAGAGATGTTTAAAATTGTAAAAAATTAGTAATTATCATTTAAAATACGACATCAATTTGAATGAATTTAATTTAAAAATAAAATTCTTGAAAAAAACATGAACTTTTTATTAATACTAATTATCAATTCTAAATATTAAATAAATAATTTAAATTTATTTAAAAATTTCCAAGATCACTATTTTTTATATTTAGTTGGGAGAGTATGTATTTTTATTGGAATTAGTTAATATTAAATACATTTTCTTAAATCATCCAAAGTCTTTTTAGAATTCTATTATTTGTGAAAAATTTATTAAAATTGGTTTTTTTAAATAATTTTGTTGTATGGAAATATTTTTTAGTGCGCATATATATATATATATATATATTCATCCATGTTTTTTCAATAATAATAAGAAACATTATTAGAAAAAACACTTGTGAAATTTAAGGCTTTAAACAGGTTATATGAATTATGTGTCAAGGGATAGTATTTTAAAATTTTCAAAACACACTCTATGATTACCAAAGGGTAATAAATTATTTGGAGAGATAAAATATAAAAATATAGAGAATATATTCTCCTACAAATACAACTCAAAAAATTATATAATTTTTTTATCAAAATTCCACATCAAAATTTAACCAATTTTAATGTGATATAGAATGTAGTAAAAAATAATCTAAACAATGTGTTTCAACATGACTTAAAAATAAAAGAAAAAATGTATAAAAATATCCTAAGTGGATAGTCCAACTACTCCATGGAACATGCCATTGAGCACTAACACATAACTCATCACTACCAACTCCTATAGTCCATCATTGATGAAAAAAGATATCCCCTTTAAAGCATAATGATATATACCTATATGCACACTAATATATATATTTAGGGATAAATGAAATAGTACCATGTATAAATATAAAAATCAGTTCTTATGCATGATCATTCCACATATGTTTAAAATAATTTCATTATATGTGTAAACAAACTTTCTAAAAATAACTTTTTTTAAAAATACATCTTTATCGCATGGAAAACATGGATTTTCAACCAATGATAAAATATTCCAAATCATAAAAGATTCATAAATATGAGTAACCTTATTCGGTTAGCCCATAACATAATAAAAACCAAGATGAAAATCATTTCAATATATCATATAGAGATCATATCTTAACATTAAAAATTTAAAGACGTCTTGAGAAAATATCAACACATCAAGATCCACCTATGATCGTAGTGCCATTTGAAGGATTATCATTTAAATAAATAACTATCATCACGATTCTTCATGCACATTTTATGATCCTTATCACCTATATAAATCCAAACACTTCCATTTGATTCATCGATACCCCCAAGAACATTCATCAAAACCTATATTTGTAAATTATATATTCATTTAGAAAACAAAAAACCATTTCCCTAAAAATTCCATCATTCAATAGTATTTTAAAAAATCACAGTATTTAAACCAAATGCCATGATTTCCAAAATTTATTTTCAAATACACCCATGATTCAAATATATATAATATACCACGATTTATATAATAAAATTCAATAAAAAAATTGATAAATAAAATCCAAATAAAATATTAATTTCATACAATGACGTCAACAACACATCAATGGATCATGAAATCAAATGAATTAGATCCATCCACCAAGAGTAGAATTTAGGAACTCAATAGATCAAGATTTTATGATCCTGTTAATTATAAAATCCTTCAATTTTTAACAAAAAAATATCTCAATTTACATTTAAGATCTAATACAATAATGATATAAATACATGTTAACTATTTCCCATAATAGTAGAATGATAGAGAAATAATGAGAATCACGAAGCACAAAGGATAATAATCATTAGAATTTTTACCCGTTAAAACTAACATAAAAAGGCTCAATATAAGTAAAATTTTAGTTTATAAATTTAATTAGGGTTAATAAAGGATATTGGGTATTTTAAAAAGTAAATTCTTATATTTTTCTAATTCGAATTGTTTTTTAATAGTTTAAGAAAATTTTAAAGATTATAGGCCCCTAATATGAATAAGAATAGATAACCAACATTATTTTTTATTGGTTCACCTAACCATGTAAGACTACAATCTCAAATAAAATCATACATTATTATATTATAAGTTTAATTAAAAAGTTTCTTAGCTATACATAAATAATTTTTTTTATAAAAAATATCTATTTTCAACTTTAATTTCATCAATTCTCAAATAATAACATTCATATTAAAATTATATTGTATCGAAATATAAATAAAATACATCAGAATTTTATATGAAAATTTAAAATGGTCTTGATGGTGGGTAATAAAATGGTTAATCCATCTTATATTATCTCATTTAACAACTTTAATGTAAGTTTAATTAATGGATAGACAACCGCCACTATGTAAATTGAACTTGTTACAAAAGAATCATAAAACTATGAAAAACCTCTCTTAAAACATATTACATTTGTGTGACAAATCATTAAAACACACGATAATTAATCGGTGTTTGATAAATAATTTAATGGCATAAATTTTTTAAAAAAATTAAAAAATTATACCCATTTCAATAGAAACAATTAATAAAGGTCTCCTAAAAACGAAATATAATAGAGAATTTGATATGTTTGAGTTCATATATTAAATATACGCACATAGTATTTAGTTGATAAAAAGGAAAATAATATAACATAATGTAAAATGGATCCAAACCCCATCAAAACATTCTCACACTAATAAAAAATAAATTATTTTCTATAAGGTCTTGGGTTTATGATTCGGGCCAAAACCCCTCTCGTTTTGAAATTTTCAATTAGTAGTAATGTTTTTTTGTTTTTTGATCAGAACTAAATTTAGAGAGGTACAATGCACATAATTGGGTTTTTGGGGGTTTCTTGGAGGATAGGGGAGTGCCTCGGGTGTTCATAATGGTTTTGGGAGCGTTGGAGGCTCGATGGCATAGGTTTTGGGAAGCAGGTGCACGTGCATAGCTTAAGGAAACCTCGTGACTTGAGGCGTATGATTTTGTGAGCTCAACTACAAAAGTTACATAGATTTGTGAATGGTTTCCATAAGGTTTTTCAAACTGTGTAGGGTAGCCATGAAGTCCCACCTCCCAAGAAAGTGGCTTCCGCATGGTTTCCACATGATTTGGTAAACCATGCTTGTAAATCATGCGACCCAATAAAGAAGGAAAAATTTCCATTTTCCCTTAATTATTTAATTAATTATTTTTACATTTCTTTATCACCTTCTTGGTTTTATACACAGAAATGGGGGAGTCACCCCATTGTACTAAAAAATTCACCTTCTCCATCAGTCATCCGTTCTTCGATCTATCAGAAGTTATAGGATCTTATCAGTATGGATAACACCTTGCATACTTATTATTCCTTAATATTTATTCTTACAGTCTGCTATTTCCATCTGAGAAAATTTAAGGGATTAATATTGAAACATAGATCTACATCGATCAGCTTCAAGTTGGACTTCGATATTAGATGCTCTGATGTCTACAAGTCAAAGATAGGTAGTTCATACCTTGTTTTGAGTTTTATTGGACTTTTGTGGGTTATATATTTTTAGTGAAATGACAGGTTTTGATAAGAACAGTATTATACCATGGTAACATGAATGTTAGACCATGATAGATGTTGTGGGCATTCCCTATAACTATTACACAAGCATGAGGCTAGGGGAGAGGCTATTTCTCCTTGGGATATATTGGCTGAGGGTGCCAAAATGGTCTTAATTGAATTATTTTGATTTAAACAAGTGCATATAATTTTTTAAATAATTATTAAGTTAATTCGAGGCATTCAAGACCTCCATGCTAATGTGTTAGAGTTGGTAGCTTTTGCAATTCAATTAGTATAAATTTGATTGTTGACTAAAGTGTTTTAAATTTGAATATTATTTATGTAATTCTTGAGATTTATTATGTTGAGACCCACGAGGATGTAACGGGTATGGCCCAATCCTAGGATGTAAGGGCCCGTAGGATAGAGTGATGCTGATCACTGGTTGGGATTAGCCCATATTTTGAAGGGTGGTTTTGACCACAGTATTGGGTGTCATTGACGTCATTTTAAGGGAGTGTGTATGTCTGGTTAGGCATGGTCATAGATACTTTGATGGTATGGCCATCATATATGAGATACATGGTCCCAAAGACAGGAGGTTCGAGAGATAGTGTGGCTTAGATTCTTACATGGTTATTTTTACTCACCCATGATGGAAAAATCACTGAATTAGTCATGTGAACATAGGTTTACTCCATAATGAGGTTGCTTTAACAACTCATGTCAGTAGAGGCCCCTGATAGTTGTGGTATAGGTATTTATGGTTTGGGGGTTCTTTCTATATAAATCCACATGGAATGTGAGGAGCCATCAATTGACAGCGATGAGGATATTAGGTTGGGGATGAGTCTCTACATGCTTGAGGCCATGAGACAAAATATTTATTTATGTGTAGTAATCGTTGTTCCTCTAGTTTTTGTGCAATGGGATGATGTTAGATTTCGAGGGGGGTTTCCGTGGGACCGAGATACAATTATTTGGGAGTGACTTCAGGATGTTTGTACTTTGAGACGTGAGTTGTTTGGAGGAAGATGGTACCAAGATATATGATTGATGTGGAACCTAAAGGATCATCAGGACTTTGTGTCTACAAGTGTACCTTAGGCCATGGTCCAAGGACTCTTCTATGATTCCATCATTGGCTGAAGTAGGTGACACACCTTGGTGGGTACTGATCACAAGAAGTGGTTGTATTTATTTATTATATCATACTATTTACATTACATAGATATGAATTTACTCTTCAAAAATTATACTAGGTATGCACTGTTGGGTGGTATCATTCTACAATTCTCCTCACACCCTACACTAGCCCTTTGAGATTCATGTACACATTATGGCATTACACAGAGTTAAAGGATCTACCTCACGAGCTAGATCATAGAACTGTTTGGAATTGGGGATGACATGGACCATGAGGTCGTTCCTAGATGGTGTTTTACTTTTGTTTAGCTTTCAATCTTGTATCAGTATGCTTATTTGTTTATATCTATAGTTATTAGTCATGGGAACCCTTTGAATATTGACATGTGTGATCTGAAATGGAATTCCTTCATTATTTTATTTGTTTTTAGTGGATATAAATGATTTACTATCATGTTGCTCTATATACTTACCACTATCGTTGTTTTTATATGGCTTCCTCTGTTTATCTTTATTGGAATTTCTTTCTCTTTATGGGTCTGGTATGAGTTTTCCAAGTCTTTTATTTACACTACATGTGTTTATATTATGTTTGGACTAGTATATTATCTTTTCCAGAAGGGTATAGCCTCCCCAGTATACCTCTTTATACCCTCACAGCTTGTAGTCAGAATTTTGAGTTCAAGGAGGTGCACCTAAGGAAAGTGGAACCTTGACCATTAATATTGTTATGGTGGATGTTTGGTTCAGGGATGATACCAGTGGTATCATAGGAGTTTCTATTACATATTTTCTTAGTATTATTATTTTGGGTTATGGTAGAATATATGTAGGTTTTTGTAGTAATTGGATTTCAAAATCATTCTTTGGTGCCTATATCCCCATATATGAGGGATAGATTATGTAACCTTGGGAAGGTTATTGTTGTTTTTATTTTACTCATAATAGATTTTATATAATTTCCACATTGGTGGATCACTAGTATTTTGAAGATTATTGGTTGTGATATACGAACCTTGACACAATGTGGTCATGGTGTATTGGACCTAGTATCAGTTGGGAAATATGTGTTTGTTTATCTTTTGATAAGTACATTTTATGTGTATTTAAATTTCATATATGCTTGTATGATTTGTGATGCGATTGTACCATGTGAGATATGTCAATTTCCCTGTGAAAATGGCGAAATTCCTGATAGAATTACTTTTTTTTCAATGCGATATTCCAGGATTTAAATTTATGTAAAATTTTATGTGGCATTGGAATTTGGCCAGACTCTTATAAGAGCATGCATGTATTATGGTTGAGGTGATTTCAATCCCAAGGATTAGGCAACCCAGTCTTCAGACAGAGGAAATGGTTGTTAATAGTACGTGCTTGGGCTAGGGATATTTTTATACCTGTCTCTATTGAGGGTGGGTAAGGTGGCCCTGAGACTTGGATGCTATGGGGTATGGTTGTGATAAGGGAGAGTGAGGGTAGTTGTTATACAATTCCTCTTTAATTTTTTCCCAATCTATTTGAATATACTGATATATATATATACATATATGGGTTATTTGACAATTTTATGAGATTCAACAGGTTCCTCCTAGATAGATCAATTGAGCGTCAGGTGGGTAATGGTATAGTGGCGCAATAGCATGATCAGGTTCAGAACCCTAATGGGAAGGAATAGCATAACCCGTAGGTACATTAATAGGGGAGGGATCAGGATCAAGATCCTAGGAAAGTAGGGTAGATTTCATGTTTGAATGCATTTGGGTTGTGTCTTAACAAGAAACTCTAATCGATTCTGGTACGTGTCTTGGACGAGACTGACAGAGGTGCTCAGGGAATAAAGCCCTCTGGATTATTTGACGTAACAGTTCCATTCATACCACTGACCACTTTTTTGGGTGAAGGTGGTCCACAAAAAGCTGAGAACTATATAGAAATTATGCATATGATTTTTGAGCAGTTCAAAATGTCTCTTGGGTGAAGGGTCAAGATGGAGATGTATATTCTTAGAGGGACTGTGAAGCGCTGGTGGGATGTGCACGTTTAGGCTCACAGACATGAGGGACTGACCTGAAAATATATTGATGATTGGTTCTTAGAGGACTTTTTTTCTTGAGATGCTTAGGGTAGAGGAAGATAAAGAGATATTGAGACATTCATAGGGTGACATATCTATCATGGACAATGCAGCTACATTCTCTGAGTTATCTCACATTGCACCAGGTATGGTAAGAAATGATAACTTGAGTGTGAGGCACTTTGACGATTGATTACACTGGCTATATGGGTATAATTAAACATATTTTGATTGGAATTGTTCTAATAGGTAGTAAATAAAGTTCTCATAACTGAGGGAAAACTAATTAAAGGTTCCCATTTGGGTTGGGAGATGGCTTGAGGTGATTGTTCAAATTGCAGGAAATGAGTTCGAAATGAGTTTCAACAGGGCGATCAGGCCAAGGACCTAGCTAGACCATGTCACAGTAGCTCAGTGGTTGTTTTCATTTAGTGTGAGTAGCCAGGGCATGTCCAGACTTAGTGTGAAAGAGATCCAAAGGAATTCCAAGCCTATGGGGTGGATGGTCATCTCAAGAGTTTTTTTAGAAAACCTTTTCGGACAGCCGATCAGTAGGGTTCTCGATAGGCATTGGCATTTGAGGTCAGATCAGGATCAGTACCAGTTGAGGGGAGTCAAGGCTCAACTGCACTGGAAGGACGTGGCATAGATAGTGGGACATAGCCATGAGGTTAGTGACCAGTGACTGGTTCAACACCATATGTAGTCTAGACCACAAGCAGTCATGCATCTGGCCAGGTGCATTCCATGGATCTACATAGGACTTAGAAGGCTGGAGAGCCGACGATGGTCAGAGGTATGCCGCGAGTGTGGAAATGATATACTTTTTTTTGAATGGCCTATTGAGCCATGCCCATTTTGAGTGCACAAGGTGCATAGGTTGTATGTGGATAGATTATAGACCGGTCAATGGGTTCACTCCATCTCCAGTGCATCAATATATATATGAGGAGTTTGGCATCAAAGCATCATTGGATGTGTGTTTTGAGGTTCTTAGGCATCAAGGAATCTGATGGATGTAATTTACCTATAGTGCCTTGGGAATTGAGGAATGAAGGATGTGGTTTGTGATTGAGGTGTGAGGCACTAGATTTGTTTTCAGTATCCAAGGTATGAGGGACCTCATTGCTTCATGGGCTGCAGGCGGGCACTGATGTGATGTGTGTTATGATTGTGAGTCTTGTGTTACACAGGAGAACCTGATGAGGGGAAGGGGTGATGATGCAAGATAGAAGTACTACGGGTCTAGAACTTGGTCAATGGAACTTTTTTTGACTTGATTTTTGTTTATATTGAGACTGAATTAAGATATTACTTAGGTGGGGAGGCCCTTGAAAAATTTGGCCAGAACCCTCGAGACTGGGGTAGATCAGGTTCTTTTTCCAGGATGTGTATGTCTTGAACCATCTCTATGTATTTTATATCTCTGGGATGATCTATGTTAAGGTGGGGATATTTTGACATCCCAAATGTTTGATTTGGGTAAAAAACCATCCCATTTGAATTCTCAATTAGTATCTATTCTATTGTTTTCTGTTGATCAAAACTCAATTCTGAGAGTTCATATATAATTAAACGTTGTTTTTTGGGTTTCTTTTGAGGTTAAGAGATTTACTCATGTGTTTTTAACTATTTCAGAAGCATTGGAGTCCTAAAGGCTGGGTTTTGGGAAGCAGGTACGGGAGCACGGTTTTGGGAAACTGTGTGACTAGAGGCGCACAACCATGTGAGATCCTCTACAAAAGTTTCAATGATCTTCCCTTAGTTTTTGCAATGTTTTACAAACCGAGTGAGGTAGTATTTCGAATATGCATCCCTAAGAAGTGGCTTCCACATCGTTTCCAGATGGTTTGGTATACTGTGTAGCCTAGTAAATAATGAAAATTACCATTTCCCCTTAATTCTTTATTTCTTTTTTCCCTCTTGTTATACCTATACATCTTGGACGCACACATAGTTGAGGGGTGTGTCACCCCTCTCTCCTCCATGATCCATCATCTCCATATCTTATCTATTATTTGATACATTGGATGCTACAAGATCATATCAGTATGGCTAATCCCATGCATACCTCTTTTTTGTTCATCATTATTCTTAGGAACCACTGTTTTTGTCCACGAAAATTCCATGGTTTAATATGGAAACTCATATCTATATCAATCAACTTTGAGTTGTACTTTAATATTATGTGTACCAATGTCTATGATTCTAAGGTAGGTCGTACATACATACATTATTGTTTTCTTGGATTTTCAGGGGTTGCGTCTTTTTAGAGAAATGGTGAGTTTTGAAAGGAACCCTGTTATAGAATATTTACATGACTATTAGACCATTAATGATGTTGTGGGAATTACCTATATCTGTTACACTGAGGCGAGGTAGGAGGAGTGGTCGTTTCCCCATGGGATATTTTGGCTAAGTGTTCCAAATGGGCTTTAATTGAATTATTTTTATGTAAACTGTTGAGTTTAATTTTTAATGCTTGATTAAGAAAATTCGACACATTCAAGACCTCCATGATAATGTGTTAGAGTTGTTAGCTTGTACAGTTCAATAAGTATAAATTGAGTTGTTGATTAATATAAGGCCCCAACCTTAAACCTTACTTAATATTGAATTAAATGAGTAATTCACATTGAGGATCTTTTCAAGTTTAGAGTTTTAGAGAATTAGGACATAACTATTACATCTCAAAAGATTACAAAGTAGTCGCTTCTACTAAATTTCCATAAAATAAAAACTCTTTAAATGAAACATGTATAGTATCATGTTTTAGGTAGCATGACTTTCCCTTGATCCCATCCTTGACCCTATTCCACGCTATGTCCTGTGAAAAACATTTCAAAAACGTGGGATGAGCATAAGAAGCTCAGTAAGGAATACACAAAGAATGAAAACTATTATATTTTCAAAACAAAAAGTAAACCATGAATACTTTATCAATGTAATACTTTTCATCTTCATGAAGTAGTAAAAAAATTTCACTGAAAAAAGGTATCATTACTTTCCTTTTTGTAACCAAAGGATTACCATAAAACCCATATAAAGAACACATAACATATATAAAGGTAACTTGGGACATAAACATACTTAAGTGGAATAACCATACGGTCTACTTCCACACATATCACTAAATGGAATAGCCATACGGCCAATTTCCATACATACTTAATGGAATAGCCATACGGCCGACTTCCATACCCAATGCATTGGAGGTTATAACGTAACCACCCTTCCTGGTATTCATGGCACCACCCGTCATATGGTTTATAACGTAACCACCCGTTAAAATGTCCAAGTACCAATATGAAATCATAAAACATAAAACCAATATAAAGGAATGATAACATTTCCACATCACAATATATCATAATAGAATCCTTTATCAAAACCATTTTCAAAACCATTTAAAACATTTAATAAAGAGAATTTTGAATCAAAGTGTACCATACCACCTTGAAGCTTTTAACATTTTAAACCATTAATATCCATATAAATAAATCCTTAAAACCATTTTGAAAACATGGATATTAATAAGAACAAGTCATTAAAACATTTAAAGCGATATTTTGGTCAAAGGGTTTTTACCAAAATTAGAGACACTTGAATACAATAATTGAGGAATAACATTTAATCAGAACATTATAATATCATGAGAATAAATGGATTGATGATATAATATTCCAAAGGACAGTATATACACTATATAAGAGTGAATTGGTTCATAACAACAATGAAGTCTCAATAGGGATGTCAAATGTGATGAAATCCCTTATAAAGAAGGTATCCTTAAATTAAGGATAAATCAATCTCAAAATTATATGTGACAAATATTAATACACCCAATATAAGTGGATATTAAGTTTAAAACAATAAAAGTTCATTCACACATATTCAAAGGATGACATATTCAATAACTACATGTTGAACCCAAAGAAATAGAAATTGGGTTAAGAAGTTCCCTTGACAGCCTAACGGCGTCACATCAAAATGAGTTGATGAGAGATAAAAGAAAAGGGTATCTCATCACATGGACATAAAATTTACATCAATGAGGATATATGAGAACATATCCCAACATAACAATATGTAAATTAAAAGACCCAACAAAAGAAGTCTTTTAAAAAGAGGAGGGTGAAAGGTTCCCTTACCGACTTGGGTATCTTTCAAAACATACACCCCATGAAAGAAGGACAATAGATCATTGATGTAAATACTCATAAACGAAATTATATTACACAAAGAGTAGAATAATGGGCAGTACATACACCACTCAATGGAATTTGTGGCAAATGTAGCATAAATCTCACGGGAATAAAAGAGAGATGAAAAATCCCTTATGAAAACTCGGCAGCCTAACGACGCCCCTCAAAACATCCAAAATGGATTGATGAGAGAGAATAGGGTCTCTCATCACATGAACATAAAAATTAAACTAAGTGTAATATAAAAGATCATCCCAATAACAAGAAAGATGAGCTTTAAAAGGAATGACATAAAAGTGTGTACTTAAAAAGAAAGAGAGGAGTAGGATCCCTTACCTCGGGTCCGACTTGACTCGATCGTTCTTTAATCTCCTGAATAATAAACTTGAGTTAATTTATACTTCCTTAAGAACCTTTTTAAAGTTCATTATTCCTTTTATATCACTTATTACCATGTTATAAACATTATTTAATCATTTAAGTTAATCATGTTTGTTTTGTCGATATTTGGTTCTTAAGTCGAAAGTGAACTTCTTACAATTACATGTTGTTCGTGTGGTAAATGGTTCTTCATATCCAAAAATGACATTCCTGATTTGGATATCATATATATCATATATATCCAGAATATAAATGTATTTATAAAATCACATAATCATTTATAGGAAAGAAATGAAATGTACCGTTCATGGAGACGGTAAGCCGTACGTACGCATGAACGCTACTTTCATTTATATGTCATATTAATGGAATTAAAACTATATGATAGGTAAGTATATTTTAATTACAGAATTATATTAATAATTTAGATGTATCATACATCATATATATCCATTATATATATGTACTTATAATAGTACATTACATTTGTGGATAAGAAATGAAATGCACCGTTCATGGAGACGGTAAGCCGTACGTACGCATGAACGCTACTTTCATTTCTATCTCATACTTTAATGGAAAGAAATAATAATGATATATAGGTAAATAATAATTCCATTATAACATCATATATAATCACATTAAATCCATCCTTTATACGTCCCACGTATGGCATTAACGAATCACATCACTTTGAGGGGGCGGTAGTCCGCACTTCCTAAAATGAAGATATCACGTATACCCATAATGGAAGCCATAAAGGTAAGACACAAATGAAAAATAAAGAAGCATAAGTAAAACATAAACATATTATATATCATATATAAAAATAGTGACATCATAATGGCCACCTTTGAAGGTGTTAAATGAGTATTGAACAATCATCGTTTCGGGAGGCACAATTTCTCCATCCACGGAAACCGTATGTTCTTTAACCATTTGATGTAGTTGTGTGAGAGTGTAGCTAGAATAAATATTATAACAATATCCTAGTATATTGAAGATACTGTTGTTGTTACAAAAGAAATAAATAAAAAGAGTTTAGGGGGTTGGAGAAGCAAAACAAAACAAATGAACATGAGAGAATGAATTACCTTTAAAAGTGTAACTCCTTTTGATTTGAGCATAAAGGCTTCCTTTTAAAGGATTCTTCCAAAAGGGAATCCTCTAGGATGAGTAGAGGGATGTGGAGAGAGTAAATGGTCAGGATTTGGCCGAGCCAAAGGCTTGAGGAGTGTGTGAAATGAGGTAGAGGTGGGGGACTTTTATAAGAGGAGAGGAGGGGCACTTTTGGAAAGTAAAGAAATATTACTTTATTTGAAAATGTGTTTCGGTTTTAAAAGGTCCCAAATTGATATAATTCGTGGATAAGGTGATAAGTGTTCGAAATCCACTCATACAATTGGTTTTGGACATGTGTAGTTCATAGATTTTACATTATCTTTCCATTTTATTTAAATCGTCAAATAATGATGTCATCGCTGCATCATAATTATGTCATAAATAATTTAATTTATTTAATGTCTAAAAATTATAAAACAAATACTATGATGTAGGAAATCTTTTTATATTTCCAATGACTATTTATAATAAAAAATATTACTTGTATAACCCCACTTAAAAATTGTTTTAGTAAAACATATCATGTTTTACTCATTTTTACTTTTACATTAAATAAAAAGTTATTTATGTCATTTCCCAACCAAAGTGTCTCCATGGGGTCCCCAAGTTGGCCCATGGCTTGTCTTGGTCGTCCATGACTCACCCAATAGGTGTAGGAAAAGTGTCATGGTGTTTTCACATTCTTATAATATCATTTTTACCTTAAATTACACTAATTACCACTAATCGCGATTAAAAATTTAATAAGTTACTATTCACCAAAAAATTATTTGTATCCCATTGAACCAAATTTTAATTCTTAATGACAACCATGTATATCGGATTTTTGAAATTAATGACACATAAGTGGTAAAATTTCATTTAAACAAAAAATCAGCTTTTATAAGTACCACTTAGTGGTTTCACTATTCATCAAAAATTGATGTTTTTCAGAAAAATCACAAAAATTCACCCTAAGCTATATTTGATATTCCGAATTCAAAAATGAAGTCCGTTTTACAAAATTCAAAACATATTAGTCACATTAATTAATTTAATAATTAATTCCCGCTGTCAAACCAAATAGCATGTTTTTTTAAAATAATAAGTATCAAAAGATTGACACTAGTTTAAGTCTGATTTCAAAGTGAAGTTAATTCCAACGACTAGTATTGGATTTAATGGTAAAAATATTTTCTAATTTCACTTTAAAACCAATTCAAATGATAATCTAATCATATAAATAAATTAGATTAAAAAGAGGTTTTGAATTAAAATACAACATTTTACACTATTCATTAAAAAAAATGAACTTTATCGGAAAAATACCAAAAAATTACACAAAGTAAAATTTGATGTCCCGATTCTTAGTAAGAGCTGTATTTGGTCCAATAGAATGTATAAGAGTGAACAATACTATATTTAATGACGGTTCACCATCAAAAGGCGATAAGTGAACCTTTAGTGAAAACTAGGGCATATATGCCTAAAATTGAATTCTATCCGTATTTTAAGCCTCTATCCTTTATTGGATAAATGTAAAAACATTTAAAAACATATATAATCATATTTTAGTTATTTCTATATATTCCCGCCATTACAACGGCTACATGTTAACTACCATTTAAAATAATATTATTTTATTATTAGAGTGCAACGTAAGATTCCCAAGAAACTCGTTGTTGCGTGTTGGGTACGCCATCGAGCATAGCGTCCCCTTTAAAGTCATTTAAATATTTTATTCACAAATATGGATAAATATGAAATGTCATATTCTTTATTTACCTGGGGTGTTACATCCTTCCCCCCTTTTGGGAATTGCGTCCTCGCAATTTTAAAATTGCGCTTGGAAACATCCTTGGAAGTCCCACATCGGAACAAAAGTCGGTAAAACAAACACTTTAAAATAAAGAGAGATAAGTACAAAGGTCACCCGAGTTAACCCATACTAGGATTCCAAGTATGAAAATATGGACATGGAGGAAAAAAACAAAGGGTCATGTTCTGATGGAGAGTGATAGAAAACATGTTTAGGAGAAAGTTAACCACGAAAAAATCCCAAACTTGTGATGGGTTAAACGGTATTCGATTCCCCAGTAGGAAAAGTTAATAGACAACATTTTTGATTTAAGTTACTTTTTATTGAGGAATTTATTCATAAGGAAACATAATCACTTATCATGTTGACTCTCAACTTTTACTAGATTCCTTAATCAAACTCATATTTTTTTTCCAAAAGACGAGTATTTAGGGAGACTTGTTCACATTAAGAGTACTATAATCAACTTCTAGAGAATCACCTAATCCACCAAATAGAACTACATACTTCCCATGTATTTAGACTTTAACCAAAACCAAAACAAAAAAGGCTAGTACAAGATCAGATAATCCAGAAAAGGATAACCCTTTATAAAAAGAAAATCTATTCTTAACCTCCAAAATTTGTCCAACAAAACCCAAAGTTCAACGAGGACCATTCTATAATCAATTTGTCCATAAAATTATTCAAATTAAACCAATATAATATTGAAACCCAAATATTTTAAGGATTTAGTCACATAGTCTTCCAAGTTAAATCGTAACATTTATCTCCAAACAACATCAGTTGCCCCTAAAGTCTCATATTGAAAAGTAATTAACCTAATCACATATCCTCCAAGATAGGTTAATCATTTTCATAAATAACCCAAAATCAACTTACTCTTAATTCATAAAATCATATAACTAGAATGAATCAGTCAAACTAACCAGGGACTTCACGTAGTCCAACGGTAGGCGATAAATACCAGCCGCACATTGGTTGTGGGTTCGATTCCCGCAGCTTTGTCCGACGCGACGGGATGTCACACGGTCTACGTGTTGTCCTTTTTCAAAAACTATATAATTCTTAAAACATTCCCCAAAATGAGACAAAATCTTCAAGAATAATCATAACATATTTTATCCTCAAGTTTATCTCATTCCTTTCATTTTCCATCATATCATAGAGTAACCCATAATTACCTAAAAAGTAAGGATCATATAAACCCTAATGGTTACCTTAATAATTATTACCTGAATTTCCCCATCGGGTTGGCCATCTTATACATGATGCATTAGAGAACTCACCAAGGTTGAAGTGGTTGATCATGACTCCTTGATATTTGGTTTAGAACAACCACGAGTTTCCTCATTGAATCCTCCATTTTATCTAGTATCTTAATCAGAGAACCACCACAGTTTCCTTCAAACATGTTGTCTCTTTGGTGCCTGCTAGATCAATCCATTCACTAAAAATAGAAATGTCAATGTGAGTATAACAACAAAACCATCATGTACCAATGATGAAGGTAAACACTAAGATACACTTACTCATTCACTTTATCTAAAACTAGGACTCTTTCTGAAATCCTAACCATTATGGTAATGTCACTTGTGCTTAGAGAATACCCTAACCTCTAAAGTTAACTAAACCGACCTTTGATACCAACTATAAGGCCCCAGCCTTAAACCTTACTTAATATTGAATTAAATGAGTAATTCACATTGAGGATCTTTTTAGGTTTAGAGTTTTAGAGAATTAGGACATAACTATTACATCTCAAAAGATTACAAAGTAGTCGCTTCTACTAAATTTCCATAAAATAAAAACTCTTTAAAAGAAACATGTATAGTTCCATGATTTAGGTAGCATGACTTTCCCTTGATCCCATCTTTTACCCTATTCAACGCTATGTCCTGTGAAAAACATTTCAAAAAATTGGGATGAGCATAAGAAGCTCAGTAAGGGATACACAAAGAATGAAAACTGTTAGATTTTCAAAACAACAAGTAAACCATGAATACTTTATCAATGTAATACTTTTCACCTTCATGAAGTAGTAGAAACTTTTCACTGAAAAAAAGGTATCATTACTTACCTTTTTGTAACCAAAGGATTACCATAAAACCCATATAAAGAACACATAACATATATAAAGGTAACTTGGGACATAAACATACTTAAGTGGAATAACCATACGGTCGACTTCCACACATATCACTTAATGGAATAGCCATACGGCCAATTTCCATACATACTTAATGGAATAGCCATACGGCCGACTTCCATACCCAATGCATTGGAGGTTATAATGTAACCACCCGTCCTGGTATTCATGGCACCACCCGTCATATGGTTTATAACGTAACCACCCATTAAAATGTCCAAGTACCAATATAAAATCATAAAACATAAAACCAATATAAAGTAATGATAACATTTCCACATTACAATATATCATAATAGAATCCTTTATCAAAACCATTTTCAAAACCATTTAAAACATTTAATAAAGAGAATTTTGAATCAAAGTGTCCCATACCACCTTGAAGCTTTTAACATTTTAAACCATTAATATCCACATAAATAAATCCTTAAAACCATTTTTAAAACATGGATATTAATAAGAACAAGTCATTAAAACATTTAAAGCGATATTTTGGTCAAAGGGTTTTTACCAAAATTAGAGACACTTGAATACAATAATTGAGGAATAACATTTAATCAGAACTTTATAATATCATGAGAATAAATGGATTCATGATATAATATTCCAAAGGACAATATATACACCATATAAGAGTGAATTGGTGCATAACAACAATGAAGTCTCAATAGGGATGTCAAATGTGATGAAATCCCTTATAAAGAAGGTATCCTTAAATTAAGGATAAATCAATCTCAAAATTATCTGTGACAAATATTAATACACCCAATATAAGTGGATATTAAGTGTAAAAAAATAAAAGTTAATTCACACATATTCAAAGTATGACATATTCAATAACTACATGTTGAACCCAAAGAAATAGAAATTGGGTTAAGAAGTTCCCTTGACAGCCAAACGACGTCACATCAAAATGAGTTGATGAGAGATAAAAGAAAAGGGTATATCATCACTTGGACATAAAATTTACATCAATAAGGATATATGAGAACATATCCCAACATAACAATATGTAAATTAAAAGACCCAACAAAAGAAGTCTTTTAAAAAGAGGAGGGTGAAAGGTTCCCTTACCGACTTGGGTATCTTTCAGAACATACACCCCATGAAAGAAGGAAAATAGATCATTGATGTAAATACTCATAAACGAAAGTATATTACACAAAGAGTAGAATAATGGGAAGTACATACACCACTCAATGGAATTTGTGGCAAATGTAGCATAAATCTCACGGGAATAAAAGAGAGATGAAAAATCCGTTATGAAAACTCGGCAGCCTAACAACGCCCCTCAAAACATCCAAAATGGATTGATGAGAGAGAATAGGGTCTCTCATCACATGAACATAAAAATTAAAGTATGTGTAATATAAAATATCATCCCAATAACAAGAAAGATGAGCTTTAAAAGGAATGACATAAAAGTGTGTACTTAAAAAGAAAGAGAGGAGTAGGATCCCTTACCTCGGGTCCAACTTGACTCGATCGTTCTTTAATCTCCTGAATAATAAACATGAGTTAATTTATACTTCCTTAAGAACCTTTTTAAAGATCATTATTCCTTTTATATAACTTATTACCATGTTATAAACATTATATAATCATTTATGTTAATCATGTTTGTTTTGTCGATATTTGGTTCTTAAGTCGAAAGTGGTCTTCTTACAATTACATGTTGTTCGTGTGGTCAATGGTTCTTCATATCCAAAAATGACATTACTGATTTGGATATCATATATATCATATATATCCAGAATATACATGTATTTATAAAATCACATAATCATTTAGAGGAAATAAATGAAATGCACCGTTCATGGAGACGGTAAGCCGTACGTACGCATGAACGCTACTTTCATTTCTATGTCGTATTAATGGAATTAAAACTATATGAGAGGTATGTATATTTTAATTCCAGAATTATATTAATCATTTAGATGTATCATACATCATATATATCCATTATATATATGTACTTATAATAGTACATTACATTTGGGGATAAGAAATGAAATGCACCGTTCATGGAGATGGTAAGCCGTACGTACGCATGAACGCTACATTCATTTCTATCTCATACTTTAATGGAAAGAAATAATAATGATATATAGGTAAATAATAATTCCAGTATAACATCATATATAATAACATTAAATCCATCCTTTATACGTCCCACGTATGGCATTAACGAATCACATCACTTTGAGGGGGCGGTAGTCCGCACTTCCTAAAAAGAAGATATCGCGTATACCCATAATGGAAGCCATAAAGGTAAGACAGAAATGAAAAATAAAGAAGCATAAGTAAAACATAAACATATTATATATCATATATAAAAATAGTGACATCATAATGACCACCTTTGAAGGTGTTAAATGAGTATTGAACAATCATCGTTTCGGGAGGCACAATTTCGCCATCCACGGAAACCGTATGTTCTTTAACCATTTGATGTAGTTGTGTGAGAGTGTAGCTCGAATAAATCTTATAACAACATCCTAGTATATTGAAGATACTGTTGTTGTTACAAAAGAAATAAATAAAAAGAGTTTAGGGGGTTGGAGAAGAAAAATAAAACAAATGAACATGAGAGAATGAATTACCTTTAAAAGTGTAACTCCTTTTGATTTGAGCCTAAAGGCTTCCTTTGAAAGGATTCTGCCCAAAGGTAATCCTCTAAGATTAGGAGAGGGATGTGGAGAGAGTAAATGGGCAGGGTTTGGCCGATCCAAAGGCTTGAAGAGTGTGTGAAATGAGGTAGAGGTGGGGGCCTTTTATAAGAGGAGAGGAGGGGCACTTTCGGAAAGTAAAGAAATATTACTTTATTTGAAAATGAGTTTCGGTTTTAAAAGGTCCCACATTGATATAATTAGTGGATAAGGTGATAAGGGTTCTAAATACACTCATCCAATTGGTTTTGTCCATGTGTAGTTCATAGATTTTACATTATCTTTCCATTTTATTTAAATCGTCAAATAATGATGTCATCACTGTATCATTATTATGTCATAAATAATTTAATTTATTTAATGTCTAAAAATTATAAAACAAATACTATGATGTAGTAAATCTTTTTAGCTTTCCAATGACTATTTATAATAAAAAGTATGACTTGTATAACCGCACTTAAAAATTGTTTTAGTAAAACATATCATGTTTGTGTTATTTTTACTTTTACATTAAATAAAAATTTATTTATGTCATTTCCCAACCAAAGTGTCTCCATGAGGTCCCAAAGTTGGCCCATGGCTTGTCTTGGTCAGCCATGACTCACCCAATATGTTTAGGACAAGTGTCATTGTGTTTTCACATTCTTATAATATCATTTTTACCTTAAATTACACTAATTACCACTAATCGCGATTAAAAAATTAATAAGTTACTATTCACCAAAAAATTATTTTTATCCCATTGAACAACATTTTACTTCTGAATGACAACCATGTATGTCGGATTTTTGAAATTCAAAACACATAAGTGGTAATATTTCATTTAAACAAAAAAATCAGCTTTTATAAGTACCACTTAGTGGTTTCACTATTCATCAAAAATTGAAGTTTTTCAGAAAAATCCCAAAAATTCACCCTAAGCTATATTTGATATTCCGAATTCAAAAATGAAGTCCGTTTTACAAAATTCAAAACATATTAGTCACATTAATTAATTTAATAATTAATTCCCGTTGTCAAAGTAAATAGCGTGTTTTTATAAAACAATAAGTATCAAAAGATTGACACTAATTTAAGTCTGATTTCAAAGTGAATTTAATTCCAACGACCAGTATTGGATTTAATGGTAAAAATATTTTCTAATTTAACTTTAAAACCAATTCAAAAGATAATCTAATCATATAAATAAATTATATTAAAAAGGGGTTTTGAATTAAAATACAACATTTTACACTATTCATTAAAAAAAATGAACTTTATCGGAAAAATACCAAAAAATTACACAAAGTAAAATTTGATGTCCCGATTCTTAGTAAGAGCTTTATTTGGTCTGATAGAATGTATAAGAGTGAACAAAACTATATTTAATGACGGTTCTCCATCAAAAGGCGATAAGTGAACCTTTAGTGAAAACTAGGGCATATATGCCTAAAATTGAATTCTTTCCGTATTTTAAGCCTCTATCCTTTATTGGATAAATGTAAAAAAATGTAAAAACATATATAATCATATTTTAGTTATTTCTATCCAATCTCGCCATTACAAAGTCTACATGTTAACTACCATTTAAAATAATATTATTTTATTATTAGAGTGCAACGTAAGATTCCCAAGAAACTCGTTGTTGCGTGTTGGGTACGCCATCGAGCATAGCGTCCCCTTTAAAGTCATTTAAATATTTTATTCACAAATATGGATAAATATGAAATGTCATATTCTTTATTTACCTGGGGTGTTACAATTAAAGTTTTTTAAATGTGATTATTATTTATGTAATGCATGAGATTAATTATTCTGAAACCCATAGTGTTGTGATGGGTTGGGCCTGAGGTTGGGATGACATGGCCATAAAGATCAGGTAAATCTGATCACTAATTTGGCATGGCAAGGAATTTATTAAGTGGTTTTGAACACAAGATTGGGCATCATGGATGCTGGTTTGAGGAAATGTGAATATTAGTATGGGAATGGCCTCAGATACTTGGATGGAATGGAAATAACATTTGAGTGACATGGTCTCTGGGGCACAACGTTCCAGAGATGGTGTGGTTTAGGTTTTTACTTTGTAATTTCCTCTCCTATGTGTTGTCCAAAGCAAAAAATTATTCATGTTATCACAAGTGGACTCCATGATGAGTTGGTTTTGAATAGTCATGTGGGTAGAGGCCCCCAATAGTGGCAGTTTATGCATTTATGATTTGGGGGTGATTCTCATATATATCCATGTATAAGGGGAGGTGATTTTGGTTGATATGGATGAGGCTATTAGGTTGGGGGATAAGGGTCTATGTGCTTGAAGACAGGGGCCTGGATATTTATTTGAGGACATGAATCATTGTTCCTCTAGTTTTCGTTCCATTGGACTATGTTAGTATTCGAGTGGGGGTCTATAGTACCAGGATGAAATTGTTTGGGTGTGCCTTTGGGTCATTGGTACTTTGAGACATGAGGTGTCAGAAGGCATGTGCTATTAAAATATATGATTGAGGTGGATCCGGAGGGTTAACTAGGAAATTGGGACTACATGGGTACCTTAGGCCATGGGATTGGGACTCTCTTTGCTTCTGAGATTCTGATGTTGACCGAAGCAAGTGACACTCCCTAGTGGTTGTTGAGGACCAATGGAGGTTGTGATTATTTATTACATTAGACTTTTTTACATTAAATAGAGATAAAAGTCTTATTAAACATTTATATTATATATTCACCTCTTGGTGGTATCTTACTGAGATTTTTTTCACACCCTGTGAGAGCCCTTTGGGACACGTATATACTTTAATGCTTTACATATAGGTAATAGATCAGCCTCAAGAGTTGGATCATGGTACTGTTTGGCATGGATATTGACAAGGACCATGAGGTCATTCCAAGATGGAGTTTTAATTTGGTTTAGATTTCAATATTGTATCATCATACATATTTTGTATGTAGCTATAATAGAATTCCATGGAATCTCTTTTAATATTCACATGTATGATATGACATGGAAGGAATACTTTTCATGGTTTGTTTTTGAGTGGATAAAAGTTATTTTGCGGAATGTTTTTCAGATTACATACCACTATAGTTTTTTCTATATTGCTTCCATTGTTTATCGATATTGGACGTGCTTCCATTTTGCGGGTTTGCTTCGAGTCTACTCTATCTTTTATTTCCACTTCATGTGTTACTATTATTCTCAGACATGTATATTATCTAATCTTATAGGGTTTATCATCTCCACTATATATATTTACACCATTAATTATTTTCAATAACCTTTAGACTTCAAGGAGGTGCACCTAGGGCTAGTGGAACCTAGCCCGTTAGCACTGTTCTGGTGGATCCTCTTGTCGTGGATGCTATATTTTCACACATTGTGATGTGTCAAAAATATATTTAATGATATGGATAAGACATGGGATAAAAAAAATATTAAATTGATATAGAATATGAGGTATTTATTGAACTTTTATTTGGAAAAAATAAACCCATATAGGGAGAACATAAAAAAAAAATCTATGAATAATGACACATATTGAGCATAATTAGAAATAAATTTGGTGAAATGATATTTATGAATGAAATTAGGTTTGAACTAGAATCAAAATGTATCATCAAAGAATTTTTGGCTCAACTAGACCTAAATCAAGTTTGTCATATTTAAAAAATTAAATATTTAGTTTTAGTGAGGACAAAAATTCATCAAATAAATTTTTATTTTACTTGATCACTTTATATAGAATACACTATTGAGGGTTATTCAAACAAGTTTTGTCTCCACTAAAAAACAATTAGAAAGATATTTTTTCATGTCTTTATTAATTTTTCATTGATTATAAATTGTAAATCATCTTCCACCACTGCCTTTGAATGGATCAAAAGAATCTTTATCTATGGATGGTTCAATTTTCGTTGTAAGGATTATTTTCCGGAATGATATATGTTGAGCACAATATTATTTTTATCAGTTTTACTTTTTTTATTCTCCTAGTGTTATAACTTTTTTTAATCTTATATATTACACTTTTATGGGATATTTTCAATCATATAAAATTATTCATTTTCATTTTTTTTCTTCAAGAACACTATTTAGTTGTTTAGTCATTTATATACTTTAAACCATCTTAGTATGATTTGGGATAAATGGTAAAAAAATCCTCATTTTTTCTAATGTTATATTCCATGGTAGGACATTATTACACCAAAATATTTCTTTTCTATTCACCAACAAACCTAAATTCATTTATGTTAATTCCTTTATTTTCACTAGACAATGCATTGTATCTATTATATAAGTATTATCTCATAATATGTTAATTTTCCCATAAAAAACATTTGTTAATTCATATTTACTTCCCACTCTCAAATCAATTAATCCAAATAAATATCTATCAAATAATTTTGAATAATTTTTTACTATTTATTGTGTGTAAATTCTTATTTATTTTTTCTTACCCAATTTATTAGATTAATTTATGAAAAAATGAAAATAAAATAGGCACAGAAAAACCCCAGGAATTACATGGTTCTGTATCAAAATGATAAGAAATATACCATTAATATCATGTATGGGATATAAAATTGGAGGACAATATAATACCATGATATTTTAGAATAAATTTCTTTTTAAATAGATTTAAAATGTTGGAATTCTTGGTTAACATGCAAACTCTTCTTAAAACGAATGAAATTATATAATGACATAATTGTTAAATTGATGGGTTTTAATAGAATTAAAAAAATTATTATATATATATATATATTGTTTTTTAATTATTTAATATTTATTTAATAATGTATAATATATATGTACTAATTTTTAGTCATCTCATTTTATGTTTGGAAAATATGTTGTTTTTTATTTATAGAATTTTATTCCTAAATGGTATAATAATGTTACAACAAATTTAGAAACCAAATATAAAAATCAGGATATCATTTTATTATTCATCAAATAATATTTAAAATGGATTAATTTTTTTATTTTTCTAAAATAGAAATTTTTGTTTGTGAAATAATGAAAAATATTGTTTTTTTAAAAGAGACATTTTTTTTCATTAAATAAATACTTTGAAAGTATCATTATGTATTTGATATGATATAAAATTAAAATAACTATTCTTTAATTATATAAATTCTAATTAATTACATATAAATCAAAATTATACTTGAATTTGGTATTTATTTAATTTTAGGATTAAAACACATTTCAAAAGAACTGTTTTTTGTGAGAACAATGTGTTTTTATCATAATTAATTAAATAAATAAATATTTATTAGTTATTTTAATTATATTTATTGATTATATATTTAATAATATTGATTTTCTATTATTTCATGGTTTTAAAAGGGAATATAATTTGGATAAATACATTTTTATTCTTAAACGAGTATTTCTCAAAACACAATTATTGTGTTTTATGAACTTATTTTTTAAATAAATTTCTCCAACTTATAGAAATTGATTTATCTAAAATGGTTTCAATAATTTTAATTATTATAATTTTTTATTTTCACCATATTTCTTTGACATTAAGAATAGTAATGAGGATAAAGATTTAACACCTTGATAAAAAAGATAAAAGTGGGTTATAACTAAGAGGTGAAACATTAAAATGTCTCTAACACTTGATTTTATCAAATTGGATAAGTAGTATTAAAAAATATATAATTTTATAGAGTTAAATTTTGTATTTTGAAATATTATTTTTAAATTGGGAACCCATGTTTTATTTTTATAAGAAAAGTTATGTTTTATTCAAATTAAAAACTATTTTTGGATATTTTTATTTAAAGGAATGGTTGAAAGATGAATGTTATAGGTAAAATGGAATAACCTAGATGGGATGAACAAATAATACATTTTAGTCATAATTTTCATTTAATAATTTTTTTACATGAGAAAAAGGTCATGTTTATTGAAAATTCTACATTACATGAATAGAGAACAATGCTGAGAGTAGAAGTGGATGAAATCCATATGTAAGTTATCAATAGTTTATGAAATGAAATAAAATCACCTCAACTCTTAATTCTAATTTCACTTGTGTTATATCTGAATAGATATTATTATATCATCATTTTAATTTAGGATCAATGTATAGAATCTCTTTAGTCGGGATCCATATGTGCACCACTGTCTCTGAACATTGTCATAGAATCCAACGGTTCTCATATTGACGATCCTGATCACTCATGTTATTCATGGTTGATCGTGGGAGAACTATTCTTGAAGATATATCTATTTGATAATGGATGGTAAATAGAGAGTGTGTTCTAGATCTCTATATCTATATCTATGTCCTAAGAGTTTTTATCTCTACCTATTGTTAACAATGAGAATGATTATGGAAAATGATAAAATTAGATAATAATTAGGCAGGTTTTGGGTCTATAAATTTCACACACACCCTTTCCAACCATATATATATATTTTTTTGATCTGATGTTGAATAATAATAATTATTATTATTATAATCACTTGAAATTCGAATCAAATTAAGAATATAAATAAAATTTATTTACACCATTTCTTATTAAACCATTATGATTGGTCTATTTTCCTTCATCAACATTTGTAGATCCCTAAGTAAATATTTATTTAATAAATAAATGTCACTTTATTATTGGTCGATAAATATAATATAATTAGATTTATGTTTGGAAAACATTTACAACCAATATTTTTATTATTATTTAACTCACTTATCCTTTCAAATAACATATGATTAAACAATTATGATAAAAAAAACTAGTGTCTGATCCTCTAGGAATCATTCTCAGTGGCATTAGGCATATCCACCTAAATTCTATGGTTAGTGTCTAGAAAAATAGCACAGAACTAATAGAGAATTAATTTAATGTCATAATGAAATCCAACCTCTTATGAATGTTTAATTTGTAATATAATCCCTTTTTCATGATATCTTAGATTAATCAGCTCATATGATAGTGTCATCAACCTATATTCCTGATGTATATTTCCTTGATGTTCATGAAATGAACTCAACCACCAAACACCATGTCCTTGGATTTATATTTTAAATTATATTATCATCCAAGGACCTGAGATATCATCTTCTTCCAAGACAAATAAGGGATAAATTTTTTCTTTCATTATCTATTAATCCAATATCACTAATGACATACTCAACGTATCCTACTAGACCATGAGAATCTCTCATCATAGTTTTTATAAATACTAAAAATTATGTAGTTATAGGTATATGTTTATGATAATATTAAAGTATAAGGATCAAAACACATGACCACTGATAAGAACATCCAATGACATATGAAAATTTGAGTTTCATATTGATTGGTCTATTATCATAACCTCATATCTTAGAGATTACAAAGGGAAAACACAACGAGAAATTGTCTCATTATATTTTTATCTAACTACACATAATATCTTGTATTGTTTGTGTCCCATTAGAAAAATCATCTGACCATAGAATAATATTAATGAATACTGTTGTGGAATCTCTTGGCCCTCATTATACAAGGTAACTACTATGAATTTTCACTATGAATTTTATTTATAGGAAATTATCACATGAAAATTTCATACATAGGAACAATCATGACATGATAAGAAGCTATAAAATCAACTAAAACATGTAATCATCTACTAATGAAATTTTTTATAATGATCCAACTCCAACATAATACCACCTAAAATAGAGACAACTAAATAAACATTCATCCCATAAGCTCATAGATGATATTATTTTTTCTACTAAGATAATGTTTTTGTCAATGGGTGCTCTCTATTTTTCTACATGGATACTCTGCACATAATAACTTCAATAAATTGAGATTAATCCCTCATGATATGAAACATCTAGAGTGTGTTCTTTTGTCATTTGGTGCAATCTCAACACTTTGAAGAGGCCCACCATTAAAATGTTATTATAATAAACTATTATAGGGTAACCAATTATAGGTATTTCATCCTGATCTTGGAAATTTTTTTGATTCTAGTATACTTCCTTTGTCATAAAAAACTACAATATACTTTGAAACTTCTATATAATCGATAGAAATCGAATGTTTATAACTCTTCCATCTCACCCCTCATCTATTAAGATAAAATACATATAAAGATATAGGAAACAATTCATTCTGATATGTATGAAAGTTATAATCTATATAACCCCTGATGACTATTAGTTCATCACCTCCATTCATCAAAAACATATACTTAGTTCACCTCGAATAATTTAGCATAGCCTTAATAGTTGTCCAATAATGTTCACCTTGATATGCTTGATATCATCCTACCATGTTCAATGTTTAGGAAACCTAAATCCTCAAATATAACTTGGTATACATGATATATCATATTTCATATGAACATGGGATATTTAGCATTCTCTCTCTATCCACTTATGTCGGAGGAAACATTTTCTTAGAAAGATATAAACCATGTTACAATAGAACCAATCCCTAATGGTATAGTTCTATACTAAAAACATAAATGTCATTTCAATGTTTGTTCCTTTATATAGTACATGTATCCATTTGGATATTTCACACATGATCTTGATCCAAATAATGTTGGAAGCTTCACCTAAGTCCATCATGGAGAAGCAGTAGCTCAACCACACTATAACCTATTTTAAGAAAAGTATCTTGTTTATAATTAGTTTTATGTCATTAATATGTACTAATATGAAATAATACACTCCCACTAGACCACCAATAAATGCATGGCTCACAATTATCCTTAATGAAACCAAATTATTTTCTGGATTTACGAAACACAATATTCTATAAAATGGAAGATATATTTAATCCATAAAAATATATCAATATCTTTCGTACCTTTTTGAAATTTTCATGAATCATAAAATCTTTTTTCGTTTTATATTTATATCCTCCCAAAGATCCTCATGAATGAAAGTGGGTTTGAAATCCATTTTCCATATCTCATAGTCAAGGAAAGATATTGTAGTATGAATATTTATAGTGGATTCAAACATGGAATATAGAGAAACGTTTTCATTGTAGTCAACACCTTGATGTTTTCTAAACTATTTAGACACTAGTTGTGATTGGTAGGTATTTACTCTACTATCCTTGTCTTGTTTTTTTGAATTCCCATTTTCACTCAATGGGTTTACACCAACTTGAAGGTTGATCAAAACCCATTAGTGGTTTTGATATATAGGATATATCTCAAAATTCAGGGATTATTTTCATATTGCATCCTATAAGATCTATACTACCTCTTTATAGTATAGAGGATCAGTATTGTCAAAAAATATTTAGTCACCATTATTAGTGACTGGAGAAACATATCTCACTAGTTCTCTTACACCTATAGTTCTCTTACGTAATACTGGTGTTTTAGTGATATAGAAAAAATTTGGGCATATTTTTAATCAATTAATAAGGACTTTTTGACGTTTTTAATTGATAATACCCATGTATTTAATATTTTTATTAAAATAATTGTCAAATTTTATTATCAAATTAATATGAGAAAAATGGTGAAAACTGCTTAATTCTAGATTTTTGACAGTCTTTTACATCAACGGTATTTTAGTTATTTAGTGAAAAATATAATTTCACATTAGGTGAATATTTTTTTTGTAATCTTTATTTTATTTCTTTTAACTTTTTATTCTAGACTGGGGACTAATTCGATCATCAAGATGCTATAAAAAATCAATGAAGTTTAATAAATTTCTAGGTGGACAGCTTGGAACCCACCACCATAATGGAATTCCAACTCAGCCTACACACCTCCAATAGAGGTTATTTGACCTGGAATAGAACTAGAACACGTAGGAGATCCTATATAATAAATTTCTGGGATTTTTGAATTCATTAAATTTTCCATGGGATGTTATACATTTGGAGGAAGATTCAAGGAACATGCATTCAGAAAAAGAAACTTCCAATGAAAAAATCATAACTCATACATCTGATGTCCAATTAAGTTGAAATTAAGAGGTTGAACGACCAAAACATTTATAAAATGCTTTCATGAAGGTTTCTTGGAGTGAATATACCATTTATTTGGTCAAAAGGAAACAACTTTTGGAAGATGAAATCGGCCTATAATGTGAGAGGATCTCTTACCTCTCAAATAATTTCTCCCCATTCCCACACCATTCAAGGAACCATGGAGAGGAGGCCAAGAGCCATTTAGAATTTTTTTCTTTATTTTATTTTTATATTATTTTTTTCTCAAGTAAATAATTAATGTTTGGTAAAATAAAATTGTTCCCATTTCTTCTTTCACCCCTATTATCTTCCAATCACAATCTCATTCTCTCTCTTCCATCTTTCCACCGTAATCTCTATGAACATATCCATGTCAAGTGAATAAGTAAAGGCTTGGAAAAGGGGGAGGTTTTCATAGAGTTCTTCATTATTGTGCTTCAAATTAAAAATGATTTAAATCAACATATGAGGGAGGCTACAATATTTCTCGAGTGAGATGGTTGTCAACCATGACAATATTTCAAAATCTATTTATTTTCCTTGATTAATTCATTTTTCATCCCCTATCATAGGAAAAACCTTAATACGGTTGAGGTGGGGTTGCCACAAGGGTTGTAATGGAATACTGTGTAGCCAGGTCTTATATGAATAACACTCTCAATTGAGGTGTTAACCTATTTTAATATTGGAGGAAGTGTGGTTTGTTTTTCCTGATTCATTCTAAAATCACAAACTCAATAAATCAAGGGAAAGTAATTAATTAATGAGGGTTCAATAAATTAATTGTCAAATAGAATTTAAACAACAAATAAAATGATTAATGAACATGTGTTATCGTACCTAGGATCAAGACTTTTCTTCAATGATTTAATTTTGTTCGCATCGAGATTCAAATCTTACATGTCATTATTTTAATTTAATGTTTGTTCAAAAACCAAAACCCTCATTTTCCAAAATAATATTAAAACACAATTATTATTAGAATAGGTGAAATATAACAAGTTATTGATCTGACTGCAATGCTCCTCAAGTTAGACGACCATGGACACCCACTGTGCTATATTATGTATATAAATTTTCTTTTTTACATGCCCTAGGACAGGCATGCTTCATTCAGGAACAAATTCTTCCATGGGGACCCAAGGAGTAGAATCACATACAAACATTTGTGTATCATAAGAATAAAAATCTTGAAACCCAATTTTTTCCCATATACTACTTGGGGATGTGCCCCATATGAAGACATATGAACTATCTTGTGATAATTATATTCATTTTTGATGGGTTGATTAAATAATATCCACTTCTGCCCATGGGATACCCTATATAGATACATTTTTTCCCTCAGGGATAATGCTTGTTTCTTTATATATCCTTTAAAAATGAATTGCAACCCCAATCATGAACATGTGACAAAATATTTTTCTTTCTACTCTATAACTCAAAGGTAATATGATTTTCCTATTTGGATGGTATTAGTTTTAATATGTGTAATAATTTTTATAACACATTTCCCTAAAAAGATAATGGAAGTATTTCATTCCTCATCACCGACCATACTATATCCACAAGTTTACTGTTCTTCCTTTCACTAACACCAATACAATGAATTGTATAAGGTGGTGAGAGTTGAAATAAAATTTTATACTCTAATAAAATGTTATAAAAATATTGGTTAATATATTCACCACCTTGATCTGATGGATATTCCATTATTTTCATACTAAGATTCTTTTTTACATCATTCTTTAACTCTTCAAAATCCTTAGAGGATTTAGGCATCTACCTCATCAATTGGATATAACCATACATACTCAAGATGTCAGTAAAAGTAAAAAAGTATGAGAATCCACCTCTAGCTTCTACATGAAAAATTTCGCTCACATAAGTACGTACCAATCCTAGAAGTTGTTATCCCTTTCACCTCAACCACCGAATGATGTTTTGGTCATCTTTCCTTATAAATGTGAATTAAAACATTCAAGTGGATTATGTTTAAAAGTGTCTAAATAACCATCTTGGTATTGATTTTTCAAAATCTTCTCATTTATATGACCAATATAGTGGTTCCATAACCGTGTGTTAAATGTTTTGTGTGTATTTGTTTTGTTATCACTTTCCAGTATTTTTTTTATTAATTGAATACATAAATACTATTATTTAATTATTCCATTCCATAACATATTATATCTATATAAAATAGGAAATCATATTTTAAATCATGAAAATAAATCTATCCATGTCTTAATAAGAAACCCAAATGCTATTCTCTGTTACACTAGGCATATAATAATAATTCACTAAAACTAAAATAAACCAATTTGGTTGCATGACATGGAAGTTTATAATGGATAGAGCACCAATATTTTCTCTATTGGTATCCCATATATCCAACTCACCTATGGATACCATCTTAAAAATAACTATTTATTATATTTGGATACACATGGGAGAACCACTAAATATATCTAATAACCAAATTGTTGATAATAAATAATTTCACAAAATAATAAATTCACCTAAAGATTCTTCTTTCTTATTTGGTTGGGTAAAATTCCTATTCTTTTAGCCCTACTTCTACATTAAAAACATACCACATCATGTTCCTTTCCTTTCCTTTATATCTTCAACTTCTTTGAAGGATGATTCTCTAGATCCTTAGACATAGAATGAGTCTTCAGAATCCTTCCTTTATTCATCCTCATCTTACTCACTATATAAAACTTGGGATTGTATACCCCTTGTATTTATGAACATGAGGAATAAGTGTAAAGAGTTCCAAAATTTTCTTCTCACTATTTCTCATATTCTAATTCATAATAAATCTTAATTGGATTTTAGGTAGTAAGGATAGAATGGGTTCTTTGTGAAACTCATCAATGATCTAAAACCCGGATATGTCTACGCACTCAATGTATCTAATAATATTGAATACATGTGTCCCATCTAGCTCTAAATATCCAACATTACACATGAAAAGTGTGTTATAGATCTCATATATCTTTGATCGCTCATTTACTAGATATAGATCCTGAAGCTGAGAAATGTTTCTATACAAAACAAAATCCTCATATTTCCATAGAATATAATTGTTCATTGAGGATAACATGAAACATTTATTATACAATATGTGGTATACATTCCACAAATACTGAGATAATTGTTCTTAAAGATCCTATTTGGAGTGTTACTTGGGAAGTTTGTTTTTTTGGGGCATAGAATTTCTATTCATGATATAGTATTATTTGTAATCACCTATACCATTCTGGGTAATTCAAGCTATGGAGGAGGTTATCATTATCAATTATGGATCAGAGTGATAATTTTAATGTTTTTATTTAATTTAATTTATAAAAATTAAGACCACGTGATTAATACTTTCTTGACTAGAAAAACATACCAATAAATTTATAATGAAATCAAATTACATTAATCTCCATCAATTTATTCAAAACCTAAAACCCCTTGACATAAATTTTGGAATATTTTATTTCATATATATTATATATTTGATGATCCATATTCCCCTTATCATAATACAATCTTGTGCTTGAAATGTTATTTTAAGGGATTTAGGTAGACTTTACTTGTCAACTTCATTAATTAATAGTTCATTGATCCGTTGTGTGCACTCACCAATCATAATATATATAAAATGATTTTCAATCCCTTTTTCATTTTAGTTACACCATGTCCTTATTAGGAATTCAACCATTGATAATAACATAGTTCAGATAACCCAAAACGTAATGATAAAAGTTCCCTAATAATCGAAAGCACCCCAATATAGGTAGATCAAGAATAAGGAACTTTGAGGTAAATTTAATCTTTTGTAGGAGAATGACATAACAACATAATAATTTAGTTGATTTATTTTTTTAATAATTATGACTAAATAAAATTTATCCCATGCCATGGTATTACTAAGTGGATCTTACTCATGTTATTAACCATGTCTAGGAAAACCTTCTTGTATTATACAATTATATGTCATTAAATATTTCATGATTTTTTAATTTATTTATTAAGTTATAATATGATTTCAAAAAACATAAATAACAAACCATGAAACATAAATAAATAAAATATAATTAATATGATCATGATATTATATTACGAGGATGATTAATTAAACCTTAACCCTAGGGGGAACCACCTTGATCTATAGATTGGTTCACGTTGCAGTATTCTACCTTGGATGCTAGGCATCACCCTAACTGGTTTTGCCTCAACTTCTAGTCATGTACTATCTCCACTAACCTTGGATCACTATCATTAAATAAGCTTCACTAACATGTATGTGAGGGGATCCAATGGATTTGATAAATGTGATTTACATAGAAGAAACTCTGAGCACTCGGACCCTTACATAATAAGGAAGTGGTGACTACCAAAATTATTTCAAATGAAATTTATTAATAATAAATAACAATAAACCAATCATATACAAAGGGTTGGCCTAATATCATGATAATTCATACAACTTTCCATGAGCTTAAATTTTCTATATGGTTACCAATTAATTAGATTTTTTAATTAAATAAGATAATTCATTGTGAATTAATCTATTTACATCAATTTTTCTTCATCACATCCAGCAATAATCAGCTCACCAGCATATATAATTCTCAAAAAAATTATTTTCATTTAAAATTAATAAAGTTCATATGTTTACTTGGAGGGAAAAAAATGTGCTTATCTAACTTTTAACATGTAAATTATATTAAAATACAATTTACAATCATATGAAATGATTTGTACGACCAACTAAATGATACAAATGAAACATGTAAATAAGTTAGATTATATATTAAATATTTATCTACCTAAAACTGGGCACACTCTCTATAGTAGACTGCATGACATGTAATATGTATCGAGATGTGAACTATCTTCATGCCTATGCTTACAGAACATGCTTCAGGACTGGGCATGTTTCCAGGCATGGATGAGATTGAGTTATATGGAATGTTTTAAAATGTATATGATATATTGACACGAAGTATGATGGAATTTCACTCACCATCAATTATCTTATTATTAGCACATTAGGACACCCAGTGATCGCAACTTCTAGAATGAGATTACTACACATCATGTATTCTCACCACACAACATTTAGTTCTTCAAACAATGTACTAATCTATCCAGATCTATAAGATAATTATATTTTATCATATCATAGTATGATTCTATTGGATATTTCTCGATATGGTGAGACATAGATGAGATAAAGTATACATGATGATTATATAAGAAGTAAAAAACATGAATCTATTATTATTTAATAGGAATCTATTTCACCTCTAGATGGTGTTTTTTAAATACTATGTTCTATAATATTAATAATTTAAATGATATGTTTTGATAATGAGTAATAGAGGAGACTGATATGTTCATATATTAAAAAAATATGCTCTTATGAAAAACAGAATTAAAATACATGCGAACAATAAATGAATAATAAATAATTATAAATTAAACCTGTGACCACTACGATATCATTTCATGTTTTTGAACATAGTGCAAGCTTCTTGGTGAGATGACCAACATTTCTATCTAGTATAAATTTAAATTTATTAATTCCTTTACATGAAATTAATTTAATTTCAAGAAAAATTGTAAATTAGTCAACTAATACAACAAAATTGGAAACATTAATGGAGGATCTTCACATATAATTTGTCATTAATGCCTTAATTTATATATATAATTACCATAAAATATAATTACTATTTCATTGATTAATTGGATGACTATATATCATCTTACCATTGATTCTCCATATGATTCATGTAAAAAATTCATATAATGTTGATTTGTATTTGAATCACAATTTATTAACATCGTTAAAGAATCAACGAGTGCTAGTATGACCAATCCTGATCACATGCATTGTTTGTGGGTGATCATAATAGAATTATAATTTATAGAGGAAGAAATCATAATGTTATCTCAATGTATTGAGAGAGCAGGAAAAGATATCATGTTCTAGATCTCCCTCAAGGGTTTGAGAGACACTATCTCTATTGGATATGCACAATAATAGTGATTATAGAAATATTAAAATTAAATATTTATTATGGTAGGATTATATTTGGAAAATTGAATACAACCCCTTACCAATATAATAATCTCTAGTTGGACCCATGGATAATTAATATAAAATTATTATTATTAATCACATGACATGTGCAGCCGTTTATTAATATAACTAAATTTCAATTATACAATTTCCAATCAGACCAATAATCTCAGTACATTTTCCTTCATCAAAATTTACCAATACTTAAATAATGAATATTTATTTACTAAATAAATATCACTTATTTAGTCATTAATAAATATAATATAATAAATATTTTATTTTCTAAACCATACAAGGAACTACATTTTATTGTTTTATTTAATCACATAACCATTGAAATAACTTCTGATTAAATAACAGAGGACAACCAAAATAAAATAAGTATTATTTATTCTAATTTATTAAATTTGATATTTTAATATTAAAAATATTATATATACACTTAGTATACGATTGTCTAGGCCTATTACACAGTTTCATTAGGCATATCCTATTGAATTCAAAATTTATCATTTAGAAAAACGCTAAGGCACCCATAGAGAAAGAAGTTGATGTCACAGTGACATCCAACCTCTTATGAATACTTACAGTGTAACATATACCCTTTATCATGATATCTAAAATAAATTAGGTTTAATAATGGTGAAATGAACCTATATGATCGATGTCACATTTTTTTTTTTGTTTTTTAGATTTGAAATAAATAACAAATTACCTTTGTGAAGGATTTATATAAATAGTTCTGTTCCAACAAGTGGGAATGTGATATAAACAATCATTAAAACATATTAAGGACAAATTATACCTCATACTATCCATTAATGAAGTATCACACATGACACAACCAATATATTCAACCACCCCATGAGCACATTTCAGTACATTTTTCATAAATACATCAATGTTTGTGATTCATTACATCCATTAATAATAATCCTAAATTCTATAGATCATTGTACAAAAATACTGATATGAACATCAAGTGACCCTTGGAAATATAGATTTATTGTTTATAGGTCAATTTTTGTAACCTCTTATAATGGACATTACCAAGGGATAACACCATTAGAAGGTTTCTCAAGGTCTAATGACACTCCACCCCTGATATCCTATATTGAATGAGTCATATAATACAATACCATCCAACTATAGAATCTTTTTCAGGAATACAATCATAGAACCTCTTGGTCCTTATCATTGTGGAGCACTTTTATGACATTTCAGAGTCACTTATATTACTAGGACATTTTCGCTTGAAAATTTCTTATAGAGGAAAAATTATGATGTGATAAGAAACATATTAAATGAAGATAACATGTAATAAATTACTAAATAAATTCATTATAGAGAACCAAATCTAAAAAAAGATTCAATTTAGTTATTCATTTCAAAAAAAATTCAAAAAACCTTCATTAGTTTATTATTTAATGAAAATAATTCTTGCAATTCAATTTATTACATGATTTCATGGTGAATTTTTTTTTATTTTTAAATAATGTATTTTTCTATAGTCATGATTTCATGTATTTTGTGATATTTTATTAAAAGTAATTTTTATCACCTATTTAAATTGAATCTTGTAAAATCAATTCCAGATTTAGAACCATTGTTTCCAAATTTTTTTAGAAGGACCATTTTATTTTTTTATATAATTATGTTTTCTTGGTAAAAAATTTTGTTATCACTGTTACGGTTAAAATGGGTTTAGAGTTGATTAACTGAGGTATAAGAAGTAAAATGAATCCAAAACATGTATAAATTTTATTATTTGTGCCCTTTTTGACCCTTTGACATATTAACTTTGAATTCGGGGTTCCCTAGTTCTAATTTAAAAGAGTATGATATATATATAAATATATATATTAATATTTTAATTAATTTTAAGTGCATGTTTTCCTTCACATATAAAAAAGAACCTACAAACCACAATTATTCACAAAGTTATAACCATACATCTAACTAAATACCTACCAAAATACATTCCAATATTACTTCCCAATATCTTATATCATCTGGCCTCATAAAATACTATACCATTAGGTATTTAGGTGTAATTAAGAAGTGGTTTCTCAACGAACTGTTATATCTATTAACTGAGTAATTTCAATTTTATTTATTTTTATACCTCCTACAAGTCTATATAATTCACTATAAAATAATTTCTTCTGTATCTTTTATATAGGTAATTTTTATTATTATGATTCGAATTCCATTAACTACAACAGTTCCATCCCATGGGAAAAAGCATCACTTTTGTGTATGTGTGGGGTAACACCTCAATGAAGTGATTATTTGTTTCATCACCACTTAAAATTGATAGTTATAATGATTTATTTAATTAATATGTATAAAATTAATTAAATTATTATATTTAATTAACGGGTAATTTTTATGTACTTTTTCTTTCATTCTGTCCATCAAAAAGTTGAAACATCAATCAAGCATAACCACAAACAATCATACCCATGAAGTGATCTGATTATTTTTTCAACAACAATTTAAATTAATCTTTATAACTGATTTAAGGATTAAATATCATGATTAAAATTATGATGATTTAGAACCATGGTCAATATATAAGGACTGAATCTTCTGAATTGATACTTGCATTAAAAACAAATTATTTATCACTCGTGATATTGATTTTAAAAATGAAATGTTAATAAATGTTTGATATGTTGTTATAAAGAAATAAAATATGGAATGATATATATGAGTATGATTATAAAATTGATTTAGAATTACTCTTTGTTTATTATGTCTGAGGTTCGAAGATATATGAAGAAGAACATTACTAGAGGTAAGGTCTTATTGTATCGCTATTATTTTTAAGAGACACAAGCCATATTAATCACTTGACTCATTTGAGTGGTGTATATACTACCCTTAAATGTACTTTTTGATTATTATCATAAAATTATGTGGATTTATAAATCCGTACATGGTTCTATCTGTTATGTTTTTTTTTTATTGATAGATATCCTGATTTTTAAGGGTTTATAATTTAAAATTATTTTTTTGAGGAAAATGTTTTTAATGAACATATATTATTTTATTATGTGTGTATATAAAAACAATGAAATGTTGTATCATGAAAATAATTATGCTCATGATATTTAATGTTTCATTGTAATTTATCCCACCAGGGGGTAATTATTCAAATGTTACCAATGTTGTAAAGGGTCTATATTACAATCACATTCCTTCATAGGGTTCGATATACTAAATTAACATGTAATGAGATTATAAGTAATTTAATATTTAAATACAATATATATTTTATCATTAGGTCATTCATTTAATTTTATGTATAAATAAAATTTCCCACTCTTCAAAACGTAAAAATTATTATGAAAATGTTTTTAAATAGGGTTTAACCATATTAAATATATGGTCAAATAATGTTTTATTCCATGTACAAAAACATAAAATACGTTTTATCAATGTTATTTAATATTCTTGAAATTTTTTATAAAATAAATATACAGAACTATTGAATTTATTTATAAATGCTTAATATGGAATATTTTTAATGAAACCATTTTATGAAAATTCATTTTGTACTTTTTACAATGGTGTGAAAAGAATGTCTTATTTTAATATATAAATCATGAACATATTTTCATGATATCATGACCATTATTTTCATTAAATATTACTCTATATGTTTCTATGGTTATTTTAAAGGAAAATATTTTTTAAATATTCATGGAAATTTGAGTAAAAATTTGGTTAAAAGATATAGAATGTTTTCTCATGTTTTAGAAGAATGGTTCAAGTATTTTTTTAAATATATTTTATATATATGAAAAAATTCTTTATGTATTTCTATGTTTCCCATGGGATATTATCTTAAAATTCCATAACAATTTTTATATGACTTATGACAATGATTAATTTGTAAAACTTGTTTCTCTCCCATGGATTAATTATGTTATGATGAGACCATTATGAAACCCATTTATTTTCCATGGGTTATTATATGTTTAGATGATGAATTGACTGTGATCTTGGGGAACAGATATTTATGGTTTTTGTAATGTGATGGGTTTTTATGTTATAACCCTCCAATTTACATGATAAAGTCTTATATATCATGCGATAAATATGGGAAAGCAGTTGATGTGACTGATCAACTACGAGAAATAGATGTTGATGCCAGATCAACTATGATATATGAAATAGCTGGTGAATCTTGATAAACTGTGATATTGGAAACAAGTGGTAATTAATGATCCATTTTGATATGGGAAATAGAAGGTTATTCCTGATTTTTTATGACATGTTTAATCATTTTTATACATTATCTTATATGATATGTTGGTCTTGGTAGTTATCCTAAACACATGATATGGTTTCTATTCTTATGATTCCATCTCACTCTTTTGACATATATTTATGCTTATAATTTGAACTCATGGATAATTATTCAATTATGAGGATTCCACGATATTATTATTTCATATTTTAAAATCAAAATGTTTTATCCCCTAACTCTAGTTTATGATCTATGTCTATTTGGTGATGAACATTGTAAATTATGATTATGATCTCATTCAATTATAATTTTAATATTCTTGCATATGATCATTAATTGATATAAAATGTGTTTACCAATACATAGAATCTTAGTTCCAGCTTCCTTATATTTTATTTTCTAATGTCAGGAAGTATAGTTTTATGTAGGTCATGAGAATGAAGTGTAAAATATGAGAAGAAATTTCTTTGAGATATTGATGATATTTCATGAAATAATTTCTTTATATATCTATTCTCCTGGTACACAAGATTTATAATATTTATGGGGAGTGTATTGTCATTATATTTATTTATTATTATTCTAAAATAATTAAGTATTCGTTTGTGAAATGATTGGGTCACTGATGTATGTATTACATGAGTTTTTAGTTATTTTGGGATATTAATATTTGATAACATTGGAGAAGACACCAAGAATAAGTCAATGTATAGAATAACATAAGAATTGGTAAGTTAGATATTAGGATGATTTTCTAAAAATTCATATATTTCTACATAATTAAAGTGGATATTGTTTTGGAATATACTTATCAAGGGATAATAACCCAAAAATGATTTTTTTGAGTATATCTCAACCATCATTACTGTTCATAGTGAATGAGCACTTACTATGAACCAAGTTTGACACTCCTATTGATTTACTTTGTTTAATTAACATTTTCTTTATGAAGAAATATGTAGGATTTGATTAGAAAATTACCATTTAAAAAATAGTTTAAACAAAAGGCATCTTATATTGAATATAATTACGAATTATTTAGATATAATGGGAATTATTTTTCATGAATATATGATTTTTTGTCATGTTTTCTAATTTCTAACATATGTTTTTTGGTTTTAGTCAATTGATTGAACCAGTAGCATTAATTTTAGCACTGAATGAGATAAATAATGAAATGATTTTCATCATGAGAAACTAATTTAAATGAGATAATCGCATAAAAACCCATTTTTATGCCTTACAATCTATATCATTATATAATTAATATAAAAAACATGGGTGAGTTTCATAAAAAAAATAATAAGAGAAAAATAGAGTGTCCTAAATTCCATTATGGGTTAAATATTTAACTTCTTACATGTAATGTATGTGGAAATAATCCCCAAGATAAATTAATCAATGGAAAAATTGTGTTTTATGTTTGGAAAAGAATTTCATAGATAATATAATTGCTTTAACATCCCACAACCCCTAGCCATAGACCGATGTTGGAATGGGGGAATATTTTAATCCTCAAGTGTTCCTTTTTGTATGCCAAAGACTACTGACTAGTGGTGGGGTCCTACAAGAATACCTTATGGATATCATTCCCTAGAAAATATAACAACTATATCATTAGAAATAATAGAAACACATAAACCATACTAGTTAAGAATCACATATAGACCTGCATGTGATAAAAATAAATACAATATAAAATTATATAACAGGTGGAATGATATACATGTTATAATTATTCTCAATTGGTAGATCATATACATGAATAAATAATAGAATGATAAATAATGGAAAAATCACCCCCAAACCGGTCCCGAGTCCTTCCTCGGCCCAATCCAAGACATGGTCTAAAGGTTATTATTGATCCCCACATGTTGGAAATAAGTAACTAGTCATCAATGAAATCCATTTAGAATGATTTTCCCATTACAATATTCCATGTACATATAAATAATTTTAATAATCATCCATATAAAGAATAATAAAAATAGAGACATGCACATGTTTAAGATATAATGTCCATGGTTAAGTATCAAAACTGAATAAAAAGAAAATGAGATCACAAAATATCCTATAATGTCTATGTAAAATAGGGGAAAACCACCCATTATATCATCTCCAACACCTTTCCAAAAACATCTCTACAAATGGTACATATTTCCACCATATAAAGACTTTGTTTTACCTGATTCCAATAGAACAAGACCTATATACTACCTTAAAATGTATATTGGGTTTCATATCACTTTATTATCTAGATACCACCATGTGTTTCAATCAAATTGATTATAAAACAAATAAAAACATATGTTTTAGAAAAAATAAATATATTGTTTGAAATATGTTTTAAAAATTACAAGAGATGTAAATAAAATAACAAAACAGAGGAGTATGTAAAAAACATAAGCACTATGGGAAAAACTATGTATCTAGGGTGAATGGGGATAAATTATCCTTGAAATCTTAGTGTAAGAATAATAAATATATCAAAAAAAATTTGTGATAAGAAAACCATCACAACACAATATGTTTAGTTTTTTTGAAGAGTAATCCTTATAGGGATGAAAATTTAGATCCTTGTTATTGGATCTCATTTACTTGTCCTAGTATTATCTCGTTAGTACCCATGGTTATCATGTTTTTATGCCATTTTATCAAGCTATATAAATTGTATTTTGACACCTGAAAAAACACCACATGATGAAGCACAACATTTCCAACCATTTCCATTGGAGAAAAATATATCAATAAACTAAAAAACAAATACTTTTGAAATAACCCATTCAAAAACACGACATAGGTAAGGAGGCTATCATATTTAGTAGAAATCATATTTAGGTTTTCAACCAATTTAAAAATATATAACCATAAAACCTACCCATAGAAATCAGAAATAAACATCTGGGAATTGAAATTTACAAGTATTGTGGATCCTATATAAGAAATAAATAACCATATAAACAAAAAAACATGAAATAAATATGGGATTAAATATACAATAGTTCATCACAAACATCAGGTGGGAATGAAATTCAAAAAAAAGAGGAGGAATTAATGGTAAGGTAGATTATACACTTTCTTGAGTTTTCCTAAGAGAATTTTGGAAAAAGTCATCAAAAAATCGATCAAACAGTGGAGTGGAAGAGAAGTATGGGGTACAAAGAGTTGAAATGTTTGAGAATGGGGGATATATGGGGTGAAAGGGGGAAAATATATCTAGAAGTAGCTTAATAATTTCAAATATTTAAAAAATAGGGCCAGACCACATGGCTTGGCTATACAATTTTGCAAATAGTGTGCTGACTACGCATGCACCTCTTATTCCACGAGGGATGCAGTACAATTTGTTCATATGTTTTTTCATAACCAAACGAGACCTATGGTGCCAATTCCATAGAATATAGAATTTTATGGGGCTAGCGAATAGTTTTCCCTATCATTGTACCAAGACATTATTGCCAAAAAATAATTATATTTTAAAGAAAAAAACTATAAATTCAATTTATAGAGAAATATAAAAATAAATAGTAAATAATTAAAAATAGAATCGTGGGTGTGAAAATCTTCCACATAATATCTCTTTCTACCACAATAAAATCAATGCATAGTCTGGTAAAATTTTTATTGAATCCGCTGATTTTCTATACAAGTCATTCACAACCACATTTCATGGTCATCATTATTATGTGCACATAGGACCCAAACCATCCGAATGTATTTTCATCAAAGCACATTGACATAGGAATCTAAAAATATAATTAACTTTTAGATTAAGGAAAAATTGTGTTCATGATCAATCTATTCCCAACTCAACATATCGAAGAGATATGAGTTATAATTTTTCAACTGAGAGACATGGAAAATATCTTAAATTGATTTTAACTATGAAATAAATAGGAATAGGTATGTGACTCTAATGATCCTCTGAGTGATTTCAATAGGATTGACATACCTCATACATAAAATCAATTTTCCCCATGGTTGAAATGGAACAAAGGAGGGCTTACCTCTATAAAAACACAATCCCCAACTAAAAAATCCAAAGGTCAGAAAAAATTATAGAAATATGAATTAGAAATACTCTATGAAGTCATCAAACAATGCCTAATCATTTAGATCTTCCTGGTTGTTTCCTTCATGTTTCTTAGTCCCACAAAAGAAGTCTCATCCACTTATTTCTGGTATAATGGGGACTAACTTATATGACCACATAGATTTTTAAATGGAAACATATTGTTTGGGGATTGGTAGATGTTATTATAGAATAAACCTTCTAACCCCAATTACATATCTGAAGAACCTCTAAAATCTAATGGACATGCATTAAGCATGTCTTGCAAATCCTATATTTCCCACTCTATCTAGCCATGTATTTGGGGATGGAATGAAATTATTAGATTAACTTATGACCCCATTTGTTTATGGAGGCCTTCCAAAAATAGAGAGTCGAAATTTGGTTGTTATTCAGAAATAATAGGGGATGAAATATCATAAAACATTGAAATCTCTTGAACATAGAACCTCAAAAACTCTTCTACTTCGATGGTGTTCTTGATTTTGGTGATATAAGTGGATTAAGTCAAATGATCAATTAACATCCGAATATATTTTCCTTTCCTAATGTGTAAAGGGTTCCCAATGATGAAATATCAATATACCTCAACCCACTTCTATGTTGGAATGGGGAGGAACTAGAGTATTCATGAGGTTGTCTTATTATCATCATTAATCAAATGAAAAGTATAACACCAATAAATAAATTTAGAAAAGTCTCTCCTCATTCCTATCCATATGAATCGGTGTTTTATGTCATAAAATTCTTAGGGGAACTAGAATAGAAAACCCATTATGACTACTAATAGTCATGCAATGACACATTACTTAGAGAAAGTGGTACAATAAAATGACATTTGAAGAAAAGAACACTTTCTAGAGATAAATACCACTCATTGGGTACCTCACCACTATTTATAATCTTTATATAACACTGACATAACTCATATAATGGATACATACCAAAGATAATAAATATAAGAGAGGGAAACAACTACATGCTAGCTAAAAACATTCCACCTTCTTCCTTGGATATTTAGTTCATTCAATAAAAATCAATGTCAGGTTCCACTCACAGATTGAATCCTTCAGATCCTAAGTTATAAACTTCGTACATAGTGAATTAGTGATTAAAATAAATTTTATAATATTGTATACAATATCAAAGTCAAACCTTTGTGGATATTATATTCACCATCTCTTGTTTAGGTTTAGACATTTTTTGGGAAAATAAATCGAGAAGGATTTTAGGGTCAGAGTAGACCATAAAACATTTTCCAAAAATATTTCCGCACCTACATTTCAGCATGTACATCATATCCATAATCCCTAGTTAATGATATGGATATTTTATCTAATATGTATGGTGTTATAATGATGCATACGCCACCACCTATCCACCTTATATTACCAATGAACCAAAACTCATGAATTATACATAACATTAATCTAAAAAAGCCTAAACTCTCTCAGGCATGATCAAGATAGGGGTGTGCATCAACTATCTATTGAGATCCATGAATGTTTCTTTACATTATGCACTCTAAGAGAACCTTACCATATTTTGGGTAAGAACCCAAATTAATGATACAAGTAGACAAAAGTATTTAATGAATCACAAGTAGTACCTCAGTAGTCCAGAAAAAATTATATTTCCAAAAAATTCCTCAGTTCTCGCATGACATCACTTCTCTAGCCTTGTATGAATAAACTGAAACCCCATGTTCTAATATCACATGACTGATAAACCATATTTCCGAATTCTAGATACTGTATTTATAAAATTGATCAAAAAAATTATCTTTCTAAAATGCTCCTAAATGATCCCTATATTTTTGACAAGTTTCGCTATAGATTTTGTGAAAACTAGAATGTCATCCACAAACATAAAAAAAGAAGTGTCATGGTATGTATGAAAATATTCATTTATGAGGCCATGAAAACCAAAAGATTATTCATTAACCCAAATGGAATTATTATACATTCTATATGGTTGTTTATATTTTTGAAATTGGTCTTTGGAACATCATCATCTCTTATCCAGATCTGGTGATACCCTAAATGGAGGTCAATATTTGAAATCAATTTTCCCCTTTAAGGTACTAAAATATATAATCCAAAGGTATCCATTGTCAATCATGTAAAAAACGTCACTGAATCATCCTATGGATACATGATTAAATGAATAAAACCATTATAATTTTAGTCTTATAGAAATGTCTTTGACTCCGGAAAATCGGTGACGGAAATATGATATGAAGGGATAGTTATTTATTGTGTATTTGTTACTAAATAAATAGTGAATCTACATCTTAATATAGAGTTAAGCTAATGAAATCCTCTTTAAACACATCAAGAATGTCACTACCATGAAAGATAAACCACCATCTAAGCCTTCAATATAAAATTCTAATAAGAGGGGGATACCTTAAAAGAAATTCTACCAAGATCTAGAAGATGAGGCCCTTCTCATCCCATCTACGGATTCCATACCCCCCAGGAAGATCCAATTCCTCCCATAGAGGGATATTAATATCACTCTTAATTGTAACATTTTACGTGTGTCTTGAAAAATTCCATTCATTCTATTACTAGGATCACATAAAAGAGTTACATATCCAATGCAAGTATGTACCACTAAATCTCAACTTCTGATAATGAGAAAACACAATTTGAGCTTCATAACACCTTTTACATTTTCATCTCAAAATATTTTACTCACTCTATAAAATGAAATAAACTCCTTAGATATTTTTAGAATTTCTCTAAGGTATGAAGATATGAAAGAGTGTGAAGCATGTGTATAGATAAAATTAATTTATATAAATGATAAAATAAGAAAATGTCCTTTGTATATCATTGGGACTTCATTAGATTGCACCAGTTCATAATCTAGTGCATAGAGGTTATTTATATATGTGAGTATTTAAGGATGAATTATAACATGTTGCTCCAACATGAGTAGACTCTACCCATAAAAATATCCACCCTTTATATTCTGTCCACTTGAGTGAAACCTCATAGCCCTTGAAGCATCAGACTGAGCTATAGATCCTCCATGATATATAGAGACTAAACCACTTTAAGGGGGGGAATAGTTTTAAAAACATTATGTAGATGGGAAAAGATGAAATATAGATGTCATTACCTAGGTGAGACTTTAAATAAAGACCACACATGCCCAGACCATCCATACTAATAAAAAATAATGGTCCCTCCACCAACTGCTATTGATGAAGATGATCAAGTTGGATATTTAAAACTGTTACCACTCAGTTTTTTATATAATTTTATTACATAGTATTTTTCAAGATGACCCAATCCCATATTTTCCAGGAACTAGAGGCATCCTAATCAAAACTGAAAAATCTTCATAGTCATTTTTCACAATCAAATCCTCATAAAACACCATTTTTGAAGTGTTAAATTTATCAATGGGGAGAATATATTTGATATATAGACATAGCCCCTTTTCAAAACATGTTTTCTTTAACCTATATCTTATGATTAACATCAATGAATATTTACCTATCTCTATAATTATTTGTGTGTATTCCATCACTGAATTATCCCCATGTTGAATTTCCATGAACTCAAAGAACTTGGAAAGGGTCAAGGTATCAGTATATAATTTATTAATGAATAAAGAATTAAGATCCCTACATCCTATAAGGTAATTCTTTCCCACTTGAACCATGGTTTCTCAATTCTTAAGGCTGGTTCCCTCAAACATTAATTCATCCCATTTCACTTTAATAGTTTTAGCAGTTCCTTGGAATTTGAATTAACTCTATGTTTCCTCTATCCAATCTTCAGTTTGATCTAGGTCAGTGATTCCACAAATAGAAGGTTCTTATTCTTGAGAAAAACCTGAGCCCAATACTTCTCTATCCCTACTTATTCTTCCTTATTCATAAAAGGATCTAATCATGCTCCCTAATCCAGGTCTCAAATAGTCTATACCACTTCCTCAATAAGTATCTAATTTACTGGTGGGTTGGTAAAAAGAGAATTTTTTATGGAATTTTCTTATAGATGTACATGATGTCTCCAGGAAATAATTATGTGACATAAATCAAGGGAAAACAAAATTAAAAATCCCTGGTACATATAACCAGTACGAATCATATGATAAATTTAATAAATAAATCACATAAACTAGAATTATATAACAGAAAACCAGACTAATACTCCTTAACTTGGCATCGATACTCAGTATATAGAATATTAATATCACCCTAGGGAAGATTCAAATCATATTCCCCATTACCCTTAGTATCTTACGTCCAATAAGATGGGTTTTTTCATAAATACCACTCATAACCAGAACCTCAATCTCTGATATTATGAACTCCATCATATCCATACTTTTCCTAAACAACAAACCCCAATGAAGAGGTGAAACACAGGTCTGATACAATTTTTCAACAAACTGGATTGGGATGCCACCCAAAATAACACACAATCCATCCCATGACACTACCCATTGGGCATTCATGATCCCCATGGGCTAGCAACTAGTGCATGTGAATCAAATAACTCTTTTGGGAATGACTTTTCCATTATAATAATCAATGTCAATATCAATAAATTTGACTTTAATCTATATCAATAAATATTAAAAAAGATACATATACATTTTTAATAGATTAAATCTAGGGATAGATATCTAAAAAACAAATTGGAATCAATATAAGATCCCCTAAACCCCTTATGACACAAGGGAGAACCACCCGTCATGTCACCAACAAAAACTATCCGAAAATGCCAACATAATGAGTACCCTGAACCACTATGTAATTCCTTTCATTTACATGAGTCAGATAAAACAAGATCTATATACTCTCATTGGGTGTATGTAGGGTATCAGTTCACTTTCCAAGAAGAATCCTTCCATGTGATTTATACATATCCAATATAAGATAAATAAAAGATGATAGTTTTTGAAAGAATTAAATATATTGTTTTAAAAATTATTTAAAATTTAACATTTAGTAATGAAAATCAGAAAAATAATGAGAAGGTATAACCAAAACATAATAACATTCAGAATTCCCTATGTATCTAGGATTATTAGAGACCCAGGATCCTCGTACTCTCGATGATCAAGCCATAAATATATCAAAACCGTTTCATGAGCTATAACCATGACATATCATTTTGATTAGTTAGTATTTTAGAGTAATCCTACTATGTAGGATAGTAAAAATTCAAACTACATTATTTAGTGTAATTTTCAAAGTCTACATATCAAGGTACCAAGTGTTCCCATGTAATTCCCTCTTGATGGTAAAGCCATATAAATCATTTTTTCACAAATGCTAATCCATGACATGATGATGAATAATGTTGAAAACCATTTCCATATGGGAAACTAATTTCAAAACATTAAAAAAACACAACATACTTTCAAAATCATACATTCTTCTAAAAAATATTGTTTAGGAAATGATTAAATTTAGAAGAAATAATATTTAATTTTTAAAACAATGGAACACAATGAAACCAACTACCTTATTTGTTGAAATCACCATGAAAGGGTTCATGATTGAAATCCAAGAAGAGCGGATATCCTATATAAGAGTTAAAAACCTATTAATATTAAAACTTATGCCATACTATTTATATTAAACATACCCTAGGTTTTCAAAGCCACCTATTGGGAAGAAAGAAAAGAATTAAGTGAGGATAAATCAAATAGAAGGGAGACGACACACCCATATGAGGGTTCCTTAGAAAATCCATGAAAAAAACAATAAAAAATATTTCCCTATGGGAGGGGGGATAACAATCCTAGAGATTGAATGGTGAAGAGTAGAAAAAATAGGGGGTGGAAGGGGTCAACTCAATCTAATGGGTTTTTTTAGAAATTAAAAATATTATTAAAAATACAATTACCACATGGTTTGGACTCCCAATTTTCTAAAATATACATCAACCATATGTGTACATCTGGTTCAACTAGGAAGGATTCCTAGTTTGGTCACATAATTATTCAAAAATGTGAAACAAATAATATGGGTGCTTTGGTTCCATTGAAATTGCATGCATTATTTTCTATAGTTGGAGCATAGTTTTCTCGAACTATGAGTCATGCTCTTCTTCCCCAAAAAACAATAGATTTTAATTAAAAACACATACTATTTCTATTGATATAAATAAAGATAAAAAAATAAAAAATTAATTTTTGAAAATGGCTTCAGGGGTGTAATGGTAGTTATCATTCTATACAACATAATTTGAAACATTAACCATTTTAAACTATTGATAAAAATAAACACTAAACCCAGGGGTTAGGATCACTGTGAGAATTCTATAAACCTACTTTATCCATTGTCAGAGTGACTCCGATCACATCATAATGACCATTCCAACCATATCACTCTCAGAATGGGGAAATATAACCATCCATAATATAATTAGAATCACTAAGAAATATAATGGTCCCTATAGGCATGTCTCCCATGGGGAACATGTTTACACTAGGCTATACATAAATTTCTAGTTTTCCCTTGGGGCAGAAATCACCCAAGGTTTACAATAAACCCTAACACACCCTAGGGGCCACGTTTAATCAAGGGTTAGCAAAAAATCCCAGCACCCATAGGTGAATTATTCACCCTATGTTATCCATAAACATGCACACATGTTAACAAAACACGTACATAACAAAAAAAATCATTAAGGATTTTTTTTTAAATTTCAAAACCAAAAATAGATCAAACATTAATTACCCATTTCAAAAAAATATTTTTTAATTCCCATTTTCTATGTAAACTAGTTCCAAATAAAATTCAAAGCACCATAACAAGTCCCCAATTTGTTTTCTAATATTCTATTTCAAAACCAAGTTTAATTTACCATATATATTGGAAACACCATTAATCATTTAATTAGGACAACCAAAAACTCAACCCACTCTAACTCATTTTCTATTTCAAAAGTATAAAACAAAGATCAATTCCATTTCACAGTTAATTTATGTTTGTAAAATTCCATTTCAAAATAATCCATTTCAAAAATAGAACACTGACTATGGAAAAAATTTATCATGGATTAACATTCCAATTAACTATTCAATACATGGAAAAGTATTTAAATTAGTAATGTTAATTAAGATAACTCAAGGAAAAGTAATTTGTTAAAATATTGTACGGTTCCAATTTGCTGGTGTGACCAAAAAACCTATACAATTATAAACTTTTAAAAAATACTATGGATTACAATTTGGGATCACAAAACACAATATTAGGATATTCTAAATATCATGTATCATATTATAGTTCCTCTAGAATCAGATGAAAACACAAAAGTAAACAGACACAATAGAAATACAACATATTAGGTAAAACTAATTGGAAAACACTTGGTAGATAATGAAAACATGATGATATGGTGGATGAGTTATAGAATCACCAAGATATGATGATCATAATAAAAAATGTTCATATTAAACATTAAATAAAGTAGTAACCACATATTGTATAGGACATTATGGAGGGGAGTGCATGAGAGTATACTGGCCAAATGGTGGTTAGAAAAATAAAAAAAATTGTGGTGAAAAATTTTATTTTTACAAATTATAATGAGGCATACAATTAGGAAACATTTGTTTTCAAACTATTCACAAATTTGTAGACCTCACTATCCAAGGAAAAACATCTTGTATGGTTGGTGCACATGTTTTTCCAAATCATAAAATAAGGCTCTATAATTTTATGTGGAAGTTTCACAGTTTAACTGATCCCTTTCTTTATTTAATCAAACCATATTCCTATATAAGGTATAATTCAATATTGTGGACCATCGTTATCACTAAATGTGTTCTAACTGTTCACCCAAGGCCATTTACCCTAAAACTATAACTCTAAACCCATGATGTACTAAATTTCTCTAACCATTTGTTCCATATTCAATGCATAAAAAATATCCAAAAACAACCGTATTATATTCTGTAACCCTTGGAATTTTATTATATTAATTTTTTTACACAATATAAATTCTAGAAATACAAAATTCAATATCTTAAAAAAATGAAATAACCTACATGGATAGAACATTAAAATCTCCCCCATAACACATCTCATCTTCAAGAATTCTTGGCAATCACCCAAATGAGTTACCCATACTATTCCAGTTTCCAACCTCTATTTGATTACAAAAAATACGTTTCATTCCAAAATAATGAATTAATGAATACCACTTGGATTCTGAGATCATTCTCCTAGATTTTTCTCCATCCTAGGACACCTCTTTGTCATTGTGTAGTTGAATTTATATCCAATGGTGTTTCCAACAAAATACTTTTTGCTAATATGGATGATTCCATAACTCGAAACCACTCACCATTAGAATTATCTTCCCAAATTGCACAATTATAAGTCTATCGACTAACTCGACACTACTCTAAATGATCTCTAACTTGAAACACATGAGAGTGCTGGTCCACACCAGTGCCACTCTCACTATTAACCTCAAAATGAAAACAGATGTGCCTCCACAATCCATAGACAATCCATACATGTCCAATATTTCATGAAAATGACCATCTAGATTCAAATATTTCCCATCACGTTTAATACAACATACATGATTCAATTTTAAACTCACCACATTACTATTTCAAAAAATAAACAATAATATCAATCAAGCCTTCTCTAAAAACAATTCAATAAGAAACCATTCTTTTTTAAATTGATTAAATACTAAAACTATCATTTATGATACCCATATCTATCTATATATATATATATCCTATGTTCATGAAAATATTGAATCATGTTTAATATAGAAGTTTTTGTGGAATATCACTATTTTACATTGACAAAAAGCACATTCACCGTGATCTCACATGAGAACCAACATACTACCACATCTATCTAGTCATAGATCAGATAATTATTTCCTAAGATGGAAATGAATACTTGGAATCCCATATATATCACTTAAGAACATTCCTCTAGAATGTGTTGCGTAATCTATATTACATTAAAAACTTAGGCACACTGACATCTGGTTTCATCATGACCATATAATGATTAGTCCCAAGACATAAAAATGTTTTCCAACATGAGGGTCATACACCCACTACCAAACTGATTACACCTAGTAATGGATTTTACATATCATCATTTACCTATCCAAAACCCCTATCTTAACATCCCATATCCTGACTATCACCCAACACAATAGTAAATCATTTCCCAACATGCTCACTATACACTGCTATTCCAACTATCAATATTTATTGATTCTGACTCATGGATGTGCATTCTCAGTATATGATGAGACTCACCAAATGTGAGGGTCATGTTCTACATGGGTTATGGTTTATCCCAACAATATAAACATGCTTACATTAATACCTATGGAAATAACCCAATAGAACCTATCTTTACCACACTAATGCTACTTCTATTAAGACATGCTCTTTATCTCGCCACTACCTAACTAGGACTAATATATTGGATTAACCAATTAAAAATACAATGATCCATACCAATAGTTATATAATCATCCAATAATTTTACCTTATTTAACTAAAATGTGATCATCTATGATAGAATGATATTCTCAAGGTCATCAAACTATGGCTCACACACATTTGTTGGTTGATTGGAAACTTAACATGGACTACACTCACCAACATGCACTGACTTAACTACTTTATTTACTTGGTGAAAATACCTATGCTATCCTATTATGTTCTGTTCGTCGTTCCCAGGAGTACCCTTGACACACCTCTTTAAAATATTAATCTTCGGTTATGATAAATCAAATTGATGAAACACCATCAATTAGTGTTGTTCTTAAACTGGAAGTACCATCCCCATTTAATAAATGCTACTAGAATCATTCTCTATTATTGAAATGGCTATGAAATTGTCCACTCCTATCATATCCCCCATCATGGATACCATGCACTGAAACCCCTAGTGTGTTCCCATTTAACCACCCGAGCATCACATCACTTAGGGTATACACCCTGTCACACCTCATGTACATTGATCCAAGACCTATGAATCGTGTAAATTTCATCCAAATTTTTTTTCACCATAGTACCATCTGATTGTTATCGAGGTCCATGGGTCTCACTGTCAACAACAACCACTTTACATTACCCGACTAATCATCCGATGAGTTGAGAATTAACAACACAAGTCCCAATTGAATATTCAAGAACCAAATGCTTCTCCTAGAATGTCATCTTAACTAACCTAGGGGTTTACAGATTCCTTATTATAATAGTAATGACACCCTATATGTGTCATGACCTGATTCATGACCACAAATATCCTCTAGTCCAATTTCCAAAATCCCAGGGCATTTAAAAATGTTTCCACCATGAACTAAAAGAACCACTATAATATAGGGTATGAAGTTTGAATGTTCAAATCCTTTTAAACTATCATAGAAACAATATTAAATCAAAATAAGTGATCAACCATATGTAGACAAGAACTAGGTGGCACCTAACATGTGCTAAAAAACGCAAACCAATGAATCTACCTCTATGTATCACCACTAAGGCATGTGTCAAGATCAAGTCAATCACATTCATGGGTTATCTTCAAGGGTCATGAGTCATTGAACCAATAACCAGTGTCACTATCACGGGTCACTAGGTCTACCTATACACCAAAATTTAGAGAGATCATTAGTCATGGGATGAAAATATATCCTTTCATATGGTGAAGTGGTATCTATCTACAAAGACACCACTCTAGAGGTCCCCACTCATAATCTTGAGTCCAAACGACCTAACCCCTTACTGGGTAAAACATAAACTATAGGGGACACAACTCAACCATGGCCACCATAGGTGTAACATCTACTATATAGAATGAAACTCATCAAGATGAGTTTCTTAATCCAAACGTTCACTTTATCCCCCAAACCACCCTTACAACCATCAACAACACACATGGAAAAGGTACTCCACCCTCCGAATGTTAAAATTGACACACAACACTAGAAATTGACATCATTAATAGAAAAAATTAATCCACATAGATAAGATCCCCATCAACATTATCATGGGGTTCACAAAATTTCTTTATTTTAAAAATATAAATTTCAAAACCTTAAAATTTCTAATCTTTTAAAAGAACTACGTTTTGAAACATAAATTTGCAACATTAACATTTTATCAATACTGTATTTCAAATTTCTCCAATTTCCAAATAGTTTCAAAAATGAATCTTATAAAACATCACATTTAGATTATTTAATGGATCATAAAACTCATATTTCAAAATATTAATGAGTTAATTTTTTTTAAAAAAATCAACAAGGATTAGTTAACCCATTCAATATTTATATATTAAAATACTTAATAAGTTTCTTACTTGTAAATTTTTTAACCAATAAAATATTAATACATTTATGTCCTCAAATACATTAATATAACATCTCATGTATTGGGTATGTAAGATGGAACCATATCCATTAATAGAAACCAATATATATCACATTCCTAGAACATTAAATACCTACCTTCATATTATAATTATTGTAACACCCCAAAATTTTAAGGTATCTCTCTTTTTAAATTAAATAACATTAATATATTATGTTGCATGCAACACACAACTTAAACAAACAATGAAATATTATTATCAAATCATTAAAACATAGATGTTAAATTAGTGTAAATTAATAGTATTAACCACATTATGAATGTGATAAATTATATATTCGATCAATTTTTTTACATCCAAACAATAAATTTTATAGGAATAAGATAATAAAAACTCCAATTTGACGCATTAAAATATATATTTTCTAAAAAGTTGTTTTGATTACTTTTGATGGAACACTTTTTAAAAAATACATGTTGAAAATTATATAAATTTAGTTTGAAAAAATAGAATTCAAATTTTAATGTGGAATTTCAAAATTATCTTATGTTAAATAATTCATATTATTTTAATAAGTTTGATTATTTTGATAAATTGTGAAAAATATTGAATTTTAATGGAAAAAATGACTATTCATCTAAATAATTTATACAATTAAATTTTATATTAAATTTATTTTAGAGTAAAATAATATCAATTTTATATCTATTTCTCCAATTAAGTCCATCGTAATCTCTCTCATATTGTATTTGGATATAAAAAAATTTAAAATGTATAAACAATTTCACATTAAAAACAAACCTTCTCATCCGGTCTATGAGATTAAATTTTTATTAATTTTAGACACTTATGTATTTTGAATTCAAAAAAATAGATTCCATATCTTTATTTACGAGTTAAAAATTAATTAAAAATGTCTCTTTTATTTTTAGAGAATATGAATAGTAACTTGGGTAATTTTTGTTAACCCGGTTAAGGGTAAATATAGAAATTGAGGGTAAACATAATTGAGATAAGGATTAAAGAATTATCTTAAAACCTATATTAATTTAAAAAGGTGAGTTATTGTCAATATAAATAATCATTGGGATGAATTTATGACCCATTGGATCCAGTTGGATGAATTTAAGGCCTTAATAGTATTTTATGTTATGAAGAGTCAAAAATGTCCCACTAATGTTTTTAATATGTTTAACATTTTAAATAAATATCCATGGGAAGATACATATTATTATAAACATTATATTGAATTCTAAAATATTTATATTCAGAATGGTTATATATTTTTAATTTATAGGGAATGATTAATTGCTTAAATGCTTGCACGACAATGAGTGTGTAATTATATTATTAATGGAAATATCAAACAAATGATATTAAAACTATTAAAATAAATATATTTAGATATAATTAATTCCATAAAAAATTATATATGATTTTAAAATACTATTAATTTATTTAAAGAGTTGTTTTTAATATATATTTTTGTATTTTTTATGTAAAAGTCAAGTAATTAATAGTGTCAAAATTTTCATTAATTATATATTAAAATAAATAATATTTTATTAAATGATATAAAATTTATAAATGTCTAAAATTATTCCAAATGATTTTGATAGTGTTGGAAATGTCATACGTAGTTTATTTATGGTTTTTTTGTCATTTTATTATGATAATATTGTCCCTAAAAGAGTTAAAATCCTTGTTGTCATGGGAAGAGTTAAAGATATCAAATAAGGGTTAAAAATAAATGTTAAGGGTAAGAATGTGACATAAACATTCCTGAAAAAATAGTATGAGAGTTATTAGACTCAAACTCATCTTAAAATCAAAATAACTCATTTTGGATCCATTTATAATTGAAAATGTATTTAAAATAATTTAATACATTGATTGTTTCAAAAATCTCTCCTCACCTCCATTATAAAAGGGAACATATTCTTTCATTTTATACACCACTTTAGGCCATGCAGCTCGACCAACACCTGGCCATTTCTCTTCTCAACATTATTATATAATTTCTATATGTTATAGTCCTTCCCAAATTACTACCCTAGACCCCTTAAAAATATATTAAATGATGTTCACTGAGGAAGAGGAGGTTAAATTGTGTTAAAATAAATGAAAATTAAAGTTAAGGGTTTATCATATAACATTTTTACTTTGGTGATTTATATTCCTTATTCTCCACTAATTTATTTTATATGGTGTATAAAATTTCCTTTTATATATCATATCATAAGTCTCATTATCTTCATGGTATTCAATTTTTCATTTGAGAATTATTTTTTTTATGGGGCATATGATTCGACTAATTAAAAATTGGTAAGGTATTTCATTACTCAGTTTCAATCATTTGGTTAAACATCGAATTCAATGATTAATTCTTATTATGATTATGTTTGAAATGAATTTTTAATATCTTATAATTTATTTCAACTTATTTTTTATGGATTAAAATGGATAAACACAATTTATTAAATTTATTATTTCCTAAACTATATATAATTATTATATATGTTTTTTATGTAGATTGTTATTTGAATAATAGGGAAAATAACATTAAATATGTATCATTTAATCATTATATATATTTTATGATTATGAATTTTTTTAGGAATTCAATTGATTAGTTGATATATGAGGATTGATTTATATAAGAAAGACATGGGTTGGGTACTGGTTAATGTAATCCCCTCGATGAATCGATAGTCTCATGAGTCAAATAAGATTTCCATATTAGAAGGGTTTCTACCCATTGATTTAAATATTATTTAGGATTGATCTTGTCAATAACTATCTTAATGACATATCATGATAGTTCAGACATCCAAAATTATGAATTCCACCATTATTCTTTTTCATTGTGATTAATTGATTAGTTAGAATATCCATGGTCATGTTCCAAGATCATGTGATTATTTATATGGTATTATTTTATCATATTTTATTCCTACTATATTATTCTAAAGTTATAGATTAATATAATGGGTGATTAGTTATTTACCTTTTCATGTTGATTATTATTATTGATTCATGGTATTTTTCACTAAAAAAGTCATTAACTGAGCATTTTAGCTTACCCATATATTTTTTCTTCCTTCAGGTTATGATGAAGAGATCTTTGAATGAGTTTTAAAGGATTATCTAAATTAGATTCAGTTATGTATAATGTTTTATTTTTCTTTTCCCAATCTAAAATGGGCTTCATGAATATAATCTGGCTTCCAAAACTATTAACTGATCAATTATTTGTAATTTTGATCTTATGTATATTCCAGTGTAAAAAAGTAACATACTGGCTCTCTGATACTAGGGTCAGGGTATTTAATGTTTTTATCAAATAAAGCTTAGTAGAAACCTTGGGAACTAGATTTTAGAAATCATATATTAGGGAATATATTCCTTACATATTCATTGATGAATAATATAGTAGAATATACCAATGAAACCACGTTTATGATTCTGAAATTATCTATGTGGTATTTGTTCAATTTAGTTTAAGTTTTACAACATATTTATAATTATATAATGATCATAATTTTATGATCTAATCCTGTATATTTCCAATTTTAGAAATGGAATCGGGAAGGAATAAGGGTCCCAATAGTTGAGGCCAATGTTGATATTTCCCTACAATAGAAGCCAATACATCTGGTAGTGGAACAAATAATGTTATGGATATATTGGGGAAGATTAATATAGTTATGATAAATATGATTTCCTAGATGGAGAAACCTATTCCATATCATGATTCCTTAATGTGGGATTTCATTCTATAATAGTGGACCCATTATTTAGTGGGACTTCTAATCTAATGACATCTGAGTAATGGATTAAGTATTTTAAGAAAATATTTATGGAATCATAATGTGAAAAAAAGTAAAAGGTTTTAATTTTTATGTGTTGTCTCAACAGTGGTCATTGATCATGAATACTATGGAGGAAGAGGAAATACAACTCATGGAATGGAATGCATTTAGAGAGAAATTAAGTTAAAAAAATTTATATCATGAGAAAAATACTTTGGTGAAAAGAAATTTTAATTGTTTAATATAAAGGGAGGTATAATGTTTTGAAAAGTATGAATCAAACTAGAAAATATTTTCATGGTATTCTATGGATTAAATGCACAACACAAAATAAATTATTGTCCATTTATTTAATGGCATGGAGCCTTTTCTCAAAAGGGTGATGGTCTATCAAAAGTAATCTTCATATGAGGAAATAATTTTAAGTGATTTAAATACATAGAATGAATTCTCCAAGTCGTATATATTCAAAAGAAATCAAGAGAAGAGTATGGTAGTGGAGATAATTATGGATAAAGCGAAGAAGGGAATGAAGGACTTTCACATATGTCATTACTATTGAAAGAATAAACCTAGGAATTTGTTGAAATTATTCAAGTTTGATATAAGTGTATAGAAAAGGATCTCCATAAAATGAATTAAATGTGATGATTTAAATATTGATATTTAGTATTTGATCATTAGTTGAATAGAGAAATACACAAATAAATACTTCTATAATCAAAGTAATACACCTCAAAAGATTATAATGGATCCTGGTCAATCAAATTCTATTACCGTAGACAAAGAGGAATGATTACTGTACTTGTTTTTTGGATTCAATAATTATGTTATTTGATTATTTTATTAATGATTTATTAGTAATCTGAATTATAAAATATATATGGATTACACTGTAATAAATTTTTATTATGGATTTGAAATCCTATGCAGAATGGTAATAAGAAAAGTATTTTTATGAAAAATGAAATTATTGGAAAAAAATAATTTAACGGAATATGAACTATAATATAATCCACTTTTTTATAATTGTGTTGAGGTAAAGATACAATTGATATATATAATTTAAATTGGATAGTGTCAACTACCTGGGAACTAATTATTGATTTCTTAACAAAGTGGACTATAATATCATTGAAGGGGTTTACAATAATATTTCCCATTTAAGTACTATATCATATATCATGTGATTTATATAAGTAATAGGAAATGGGTCTTTTTTTAATAATATTCTATTATAATCCATGTTATTACCATGTTTTAAGAGAATTCATGATAATGGTATTTACATGTCAGGTATGCAAAAATAAGAGAAACATTATATTTTTCTTGGAGAATCTAATGTTAAGATTTATTTTGGGAGTTTGGTGACCTTTTTAGTATATTAATTTGGATAGATATATTTGGGATGGGTCTTATGGATAACAACATTTGGAATGGTTTAAGTTGACCATTAGATATTATGGTTTTCTGATAACATGTGATTTCCATTTTGGTTTTTTTAGATATTTTAAGGTTGAAGGAATGACATGTGGATATTTTTATTCATTAAAGCGATTCAAGTGAAAAAAATTCATATTTGATATCCTTTTCATGGTGTAATAAATAAATTAAATATAGATCAAAGTTCAAAAAAATAATTAAATTATTCTTATGACATAGATATAAATCAGGGGAGTTTATTTTCTCACGTTCTTTATCAAGATAGTAAATGAATCCATGAACTATAAGAATATTATTTTGAAACAAAAACCTTATCCATTAACTTTTCGTATTGAGAACTCAATAATCTTTTAACCCATCAAAAATTTACGATTTTGTGATGCTTAACATTCTAATGACCATATATTCTATCACTCTTCATCAGAAATAGATAAATATAATTCTCTTCCATGTCCATTTTATCACTTGCTAATAATGTTATCATAATATAAAGCCTAATTTTATGGTGACCTTCATATTTTCTTTGGCCTCTTATTAATAGTATTTTGTATCCCTATTTACTATGTGGGTTTTACAAAATGAAATTATCATGTATCAACCTCTATCTTTTGAAGAGAAATTTTAAATTACAAGGATACAATTTATTGAGTTTGGGTAGATGGTACCACTCAGTGATTTTATGGTATGTCTCTTTTTAAATTTAATCTCTTGAATATATTACGCTTCATGCAACACCTAGCTTAAGAAAACAATGAAATATTATTATGTGATTGTTATAACATATCCACTAAATTGGAAGGATATAATATTATTAACCACATTATGAAACATATATATTATATATTAATTTTTTTTTTCAAATTAACCCAATATATTTCATAGATATCAGATAAGAATAAATCTTATTTTATGCATAAAAACCATATTTTTAGAAAGGGTGTTTTACCACATTTTTTGGGCACTTGATGTAAAGATAAATGTTGATGGATTTTAAATTTTTTTTGAAAAAATAAAAATAAATTTTTTAAATAAGAATTAAAAAATCATATTATGGCGAATTTTTCATTTTTGTTAGTTTCATTTTATCATGAATAGTAAAAATTACTATATTTTAATTGAAAACTGACTTTTCATCTAAATAATTTATAATTTTAAAATATATTTAAAATTGGTTTTAGAGTAAAAGTAGATCAAATATACATCTATTAAAAAAATTATGTCACCAGAATCATTTTCATATTCTATTTAGATAAAGAAATTAATATTTTGTTCATTTGCAATTTAAAAACTCACTTTCATGCCCCATCTACGTGAATAATTTTAATTTAATTTTCGAAGATTTTGGGTATTATATTTAGAAAAATGTATTAAATATTTTTATTCATGGGCAACAAATTAATTAAACATGTCCCTTTATTTGTGTCCAATATGAGTAGTAGCTTTAGTATTTTATGTTTCCACGGTTAAGGGTGTATCAGGTAATTAAGGATAAAATTAATTAGGATATGGATTGTAAATTTAACCGAAATAATCTCCTAATTTTTTTGGATGGGGGATTATATACCAAAATATTCCTTGGGATTAATTTATGACCCCTAGGATCCCCTTGTATGATTTTATTCCCCTTATCATATTTTATATTGGGAACATTCAAACTTGTCACGTTAATATTTTTAATAAGCATAACAATTTTAATATATGGTCATCCAAAAGCTATGTACGACCATATATTTTCTATTGAAATATAAAATATTTATCTTAATAATGGTAATTTTTTTTAGTTTTTAGAGAATAAATAAATTGATTAAATTCTTTCACAACAGTGATGTAGTAATAATTTTTTTAAAGGAAATATCAAATAAATGAATTTAAAACTGTAAAAATAAAAATAATGTTAGATAATTAATTTTATACATGAATTTTAACGATGACCTTGATATATTAGTGATGTATTTTATATGTTTTTTGAAGATATCGTTTTTATTGTTTTTTTTAAAATTTAAGTATTAATTAGATTCTAATTTGGAATTTATGGTATCTTAATTAAATAATATTTTATTAAATGATAAAAAATTGCTAACAATATAAAACTTAGCCACCTGATTAGTATATGGTTGAAAATTTAACCCGTTACTCAATTATGGTTCATTAATAATTTTATAGTAACAATATTTACCATCAAATATTAAAAATTAATGTTGTCATGGTAAGAGTTAATGGTATTAAATAAGGGTTGAAACTGAAAGATAAGGGGTAAGAATGTGACCGAAACTAGACTAAAAATTACTCAATGAAGTGATATTAACCCATAATCATCTTATATTAGAGATAAATCATTTTAATTCATTTTAATTAATTTTAAATTTAAAATTTATTTATATTTATTTAATATTTCAATAGCTTCCAAAAGTGCCCCTCAACTCAATTATAATAGGGAACAACCTCATTCACTTCATTACACCACATTGTGCCATCTATCATAACCATACCCTACCCATTTATCATATAAACATTCTTTGTTAAGTTATATAGGATATTTTCCTTCCAAAATACTTTCCCTAGATCCCATAAGAAGAGAATAAAGGAAGTGTCGAAAATAAGAAGAAGTTAAATCACACTCAGCTAAAGGATGGGGAAGGTAAGGGTTTCTGATCTATCTTTTTTACCTATGTGACATATAAGAAAAATTCACCAATAATTCGTTTTTATATAGTATATATGTCCATTTGATATGCCATGTTATTAATCATATTATGTTAATGGTATTCCATTTTTCTTTTGATAATTAGTACTTTTATGGGGCATACGATTTGATATATTTTAATGTGGTAAGGGATTAAATAACTCAATTTTCAATCCTTGGGTTAAAATTAAACTTCATTGATTATTTCATGTTAACATTTTCTGGGAAATGAATTTGGATTATATTATTTTTTATTTAAACATGTTTTTTGTGGATTTATTTTGGATACATAATAATTGATTCATTTTATTATTAAAAAAACTATATACTATTATTATATGTGGTGTTTACAATGAAAGTTATTTGAATAAATAAGGAAATAGTATTAAATTTGTATCTTTTACTCAATATAGATATTTAATGAAATGGAACATTATTTATATTTTTAAGCAATTATTAGATATATGAAGAATTATTTGGACATGAACGACAAGGGTTTGGGACTGGTTAATATAAGCCCCTAAATGCATTAGTAGTCTCATGAGACTAACGAGTCTTCCAAATGAGATGGGTTCATACCCACATACATAAATTGTCCCAAGGATTGATATTTAAAGTAACTATATTGAGGATAGATCATGATATTTCATACATCCAAAATTATGCACTCCATCATTATTTTTCTTCCATGTTATTAATCAATTAATTAGAATATATTGGGTTATGTTACAAGATCATGTGATTAGTTATATATAATTTTTTATTATCTTTTATTCCTTCTATATAATTCTCATGTTATTGTTTAATGAGATGTGTCCTCCATTATTTATATTTCCTTGTTGATTATTATTATTTATTATTGACAAATTCTACTATACTTGGACCATAATTTTCCTTTTATATCATATATTTTTTTAACATTCCTCGTGTTATAAAGAATATTTATTTGAATGAAATTTGAAGGATTTTTTTATTTTATTTTGTTCTGTATTATGTTTTATTTTCTTTTACCAATGTAAAATGGATTTTATATATGTTATCTGGTTTCCCAAATCACTAAACTAATTGACAATTTTCTATTTCCACCTTGTATATATAACAATGTAATAATGTAAGGAACTAAATCCATGCTACTAGGGTCAAGGTCTCTACAATTAAAATTTAGACCACATGAATACATAGATTAGAGTGATATAACCAAGGGATAAATAAACATATTCTCAGATAATTCAAAAGAAAAACTAACCACAAAGAGTATTAAATTGATACTAATCCCATATCCCTAGAACAATCCTTGTCATGTGAATCCATATATTACTAAAATGATGCCTAAATATACACACACAACTACAACCTCTTACCATACCAGGACATGTGTAAAACCCCATAAATCATCATATCACAAATCATGTCTCCCACTAATGGTGATAATAAAATTCAACTATAACTGTGAAGTCCAAAGAAAAACAAGTCATATCATTGAATACAAGGGTCCCCCCCCCCATGTGTGGGTTGATCACTTACTAACAAGATCTCATTACCAAGCCCCAACACTTTCCTTGAATCTTATCTACCTTTATATAATAGTAAGTAAAATGAAAAAATACTCTAATACCACTTTACAACATCTTTCTTCACCACACCATAGGATAGAACTGGGCAGAAAGAACACTAAAAATTGTAGGTTCACCTCCATGTAAACAATATGCTATAAATAAGAAGTGATGGATAGAGATAATACCATGGGGATGATACTCTCTTGACATCATTTAAAATATATCCACAAAAATAATTAAAATATATACACCGTATCGAATAGTAAGGCTAGTTAAGAAAGAAAGCGCAAAAAATAATTGGATTATCAAATTTTAAAAATTATATAAATATTATTTATGGGTGGATCATACACATGAATAAGGAACAAAATAAATCATAATGGAAAACACACTCCTAAATAGGTGATGAGTCCTTTATAGTTCTTTCATCCATAATCTAACATGCATACCTTGTAACCAACATGCAACGACACCTTCCTAAACCTGTAACCATGAAAAAGATACTATTTTTCTTTGGTACCCAAGTTCTATGACGGATTAAGATGTGTTTTCAGATAACTCAGTAGGCCATAACCAATGGTGTCCAAAAAATTACCAGTATGTACAATGGTGAATGAAGTAGTTATCAATATAAACAATTAAATTTCAAGAATTTAACATTCAAAACATATATATAAATAAATGGAAAAATTTTGGGCTAATCTAAACGTAAGAATATTACAAACCCACCTTTTCCAGTTCTTACACTTCCTTAAGTAAACCTCGATGATCATGATAATCATTTCATTCCCATCCGGGGTAAATATAGGCATCCCTGTTCCAAACCACATTCGGTGGAGATATATCAATCTCTATATCCCTGCATCCCATAAGGTATGTGTTTACCTTTGGATAATGTTATATATCTAGTGACCTCTAGGGTAATCATTCATGCATTTTAACCATTAATCTCATATTCCATTGGGAGAAGTGTTCACCCTTGGTTGAATATAAGTCACAATGTCCCATGAATTAAATGTTCACCCCAAGTTATCCATAAACTTGCATAAATTTTAAAGAAATAAATAAATAACAACAATAAAAAAATTAAGGAATAAAGGTCCATTTTTACATTTCCAAACTGGACAAAATTTAATCTTCCATTACCTAAATCCAACTCAAAACACCTTTTTAATTTTTTGGTTCCAATACAAATAAAATACAAATAAAATATAAACAAAACATAATAAACAAATAAAATACTATATGATTTTTTGTTTCAAAAGAATTTTTAATTTACCACTTCGATTAAAAAACAAATTCATCATGTATTCCAAATATCAAAAAAGTAACCATTTTACACACCAATTTACCATTCAGAATGTCCAAAACCAAGATCTAATCCATTTTGAAATTAACTAAAGGTGGTGAAATTCCAATTTTAGATTCACCATATTCATAAATATAACACCCACTTTAGAAGAATTGTATCATGTATCCACCATCCAGTTAAATTCTCGACAAATGGAAATCTATTTGAATTAGGAATCTTAATTAAGATAACACGTGGAAAAACTAATCTGGTAAATTCTAAGTTAGAACCCATTTTCATATGTGACCACACTAACCCTGAACATAGAACAATAAAAAAATGGTTTAGGCTTTGGTAACACAGACATAATTCTTAATAGAGTCTTCATAATGATTTTTGGACACTAGATTAACTTGAATAAAAAAATAGAAACTTAATATGAATATATCACTACTACAAAAACGGGATTTATCTACCCTCAAAATGTGCTTTAACATCGCTAAAAAAGTGCTATAAATCTCACCGCTGATAAGGGAGGTCCCATTTATTAGCGCTAAAAAGTGATGCTAAAGGTAGCCATTATCAACACTAAATATTATGGATAAATTCCCCACCTTCTGTAACAAAAATTTTTGAAGCAGTACACCAAAACAAGACATGAAATAAAATCAACATATCAACAAGTGTATCCATACCAAATTAATACATAATTCATAAGGTAATTGCAACAAGTATGCACATACAACATGTATACCCATGAATCAAGTATACCCATACACCATTAACACATAATTCATAATTTAATTAAATACATTAAGAATTAAATTTAGAATTCAGGGGTTTGGGGGTGTTTAGGGGTTTAGGGTGGCTGTCCAAGGGGGGTAAGTGGGGTCTAGGGGGTGGGGGTGTCCAGGGGGATGGGGCTGTCTAGGGGGTGGGGTGGGGGGAGGGGGGGTGTCCAGGGTGGTGGGGGTGTTGGGAGGGGGGGTTCAAAGTGGTGGGGTGTCTAGGGGTGGGGTGGGTGTCTAGAAGGTGGGGTGGTGTCCATGGGGGTAGGGTGGTCTAGAAGGTTGGGGTTCGTCCAAGGGGGTGGGGAGGTTTCCAGGGGGTAGGGGTGGCTGTCTATGGGGGTGGGGGTGTCCGGGGGGGGGCTATCCATGGTCGTGTTTAGGGGGGATATCTAGGGGTGGGGTGTCTATGGGGTGGGGGTGTCTATGGGGTGGGGTGGTCTAAGAGGTGGGGGTGTCCAGGGGGTGGGTTGGGGTGGGGGTGTCCAGAGTGGGTCCTCGTGATGGGGTGGTGTTTAAGATAGATGGGGAGTCCAGGGGTTTGGGGGTTTCCACGGGGATGGGGTGGTGTCTAGGGGGTGGGGTGGTGTCCAGGGGGTTTGGGGGGCTATCCAGGGGGTGTCTAGGGGGTGGGTGTGGCTGTCCATGGGGTGGGGGTGTCTAGGGGGTCTCGGTGGTGGGGTGGTGTCTAGGAGGGGTGGGGGCCATCCAGGGGGTTGGGGGGGTCCATGGGTTGTGGTGGTGTCCAGGGGGTTGGGGGGATTTCTAGGGGTGGGGGTGTCTAGTGATGGGGGTGTCCAGGGGTGGGGTGGTGTCCACAGGGGGTGGGGGATCAAGGGGTTGTGGGACTGTCCAAGGGGGTGGGGTGGTGTCCAAGGGGGTGGGGTGGCTATCAATGGGGGTGGGGTGTGTAGGGGGTGGGGTGTCTAGGTGGTGGGGTGGTGTCTAGGAGGGGTGGGTGGTCCAGTGGGTGGGGAGTCATTCAGGAGGTTGGGGGTGTCTATGAGGGTGGTGTCCATGGGGTTGGGGTCTTTCCAGGGGTGGGGTTGTCCAGGGTTGCAGGGTGCCCAGGGGGTGGGGTGGTGTCCAGGGGGTGGGGGTCCAAGTGGTTGGGGGACTATCCAAGGGGGTGGGTGGTGTCCTAGGGGATGGGGTGGCTATCCATGAGGTGGGGGTGTCCAGGGGGTGGGGGTGTCTTGGTGGTGGGGTGGTGTCTAGGATGGGTGGGGGCATCCAGGGGCGGGGGCCATCTAAGGGGTTTGGGTGCCCAGGTGGGGCTATCTAGGGAGGGGGTGTCCATGTGGGTGTCTAGAAATGGTGGTCAGTTTTTCATATGTCAATCCAAATGCGTTTGGTCAGTTTTTCGTATGTCAGTTGTTGTTTTCACTTAAAATTCTATCCATTTTAAACAAAAGAGATATAGTTTGAGTAATACCAGATAGACCATGACTCGGATTGAGGAAATATTTACTTTTACACATCCCATATGACCCATGGATTGTTCTCCTAACGTATCAGCACAATCTGAATGCCTTTGATCGGTTGTTCGTACATCAATTGTTGTTTTCACTTAAAATTCTGTTCATTTTAAACAAAAGATAGACACTTTGAGTGATAATAGCCATGAAGTACCTTGTATTGAGGCAGGGTTGACTCATACATGTCACAAATGTCCCATGGATCGTTCTCCTAAAGTATCAACATAATATTAATTCATTTGGTTGGTTTTCTGTAAGTCCGTTGTTGTTTTCACTTAAAATTATGTCCATTTTAAACAAAAGTGTGACACATTGAGTGATACTGGCCACAACATGCCTCAGATTGAGGCAGGGTTGACTCATACACATAAAAATTACCCAGGGATCATTCTCCTAAAGTATCAACACAATCTGAATGCATCTGGTTAGTTTTCCATACGTCAGTTGTTGTTTTCAAATAAAGTTTTGTCCAATTTAAAAAAAAGGAGACACTTTAAGTGATACCATCCACATCATGGATCATATTGAGGTAAGGTTGACTCTTACATGTCACAAATAACCCATGGATAATACTTCTAATGTTTCAACACAATCTGAATGTGTTTGGTCTTTTTTCTGTCTGTCAGTTGTTGTTTTAACTTAAAATTCAATCCATTTTAAACCAAAGAGAGACACATTGAGTGATATCGGCCACACCATTCCCCACATTGAGGTGGGGTTTACTCATACACATCAAACTTGACCCTTGGATAATTCTTTTAAATTTTCAACCCAATCTGAATTCATTTGGTCAGTTTTCCATACGACAATTTTTGTTTTCATTTAAAATTCTGTCCATTTTAAACAAAAGAGAGACACTTTGAGTGATACCAGACACACCATGCCTCATATTGAAGAGGTTTTGACTCAAACACATCCAAAATGAAACCTATATTTTTATCATAAAGTATCAAAACAATATAAATGCGTTTGGTCAGTTTTTCATATGTCCGTTGTTGTTTTCACTTAAAATTCTGTCCATTTTAAACAAAAGAGAGACACTCTGAGTGATACCGGCCACACAGTGCCTTGAATTGAGGTGGGGTTGACTCATCCACATCAAACATGACCCATTTATCATTCTCATAATGTGTCAACACACTTTAAATGAATTTGGTTGGTTTTATGTATGTTAGTTGTTGTTTTCACTCAAACTTCTGTCCTTTTTAAATCAAAGATAGACACTTTGAGTGATACCGGCCACACCGTGCCTCAGATTGAAGAAATATTGACTCTTACACATCACACGTGACCCATGGATAATTCTCTTAAAGTATAAACACATTCCGAATGTGTTTTTTTTTTCATACATCAGTTGTGGTTTTCACTTGAAATTCTATGCATTTTAAACAAATAAGATACACCTTGAGTGATACTGGCCACCTTGTTCCTCAGATTGAGTAAGGGTTGACTTGTACACATAAAAAATAACCCATGGATAGTTATCCCAATGTATCAACACAATTCAAATGTGTTTGGTCAGTTTTACGTACGTTAGTTGTTGTTTTCACTTAAAACTCGGTCCATTTTAAACAAAAGAGAGACACTTTGAGTGATACATGCCACATCGTACCTCACATTGTGGTGGGGTTGACTCGTACACATCACACATGACCCATGGATCTTTCTCCTAAAGTATTGATACAATCAAAATGTGTTTGCTTTGATATGAAGGTATTTTGGAGAGTTTACTAGTTTTTCTTATCCAAATCCCAATGAAAAGTGGTTCAACATTCTTGCATGTTGCTGGTGCATTTCATATATTAAAATGGAAAATGAATCATTTATGAAAGGATGTTTTAATTAATAAAAATTAAAATTTTCTTATTAAAATTTACATACATCAATGTTTTATCTTTTGATCTCCTTAACCCCTCTCAAAAATGGCTACCAATTGTACATGTCCCCAAGTCAAATCTTCATGTTATTTGTGTACAATCTTCCATAAGGTATGTGGAAAACTCATTTCGGAACAAATCTATATCATCTTTTGAATATGAGTCTTTTATATAGTCAGAGTAGTATTTCAAAATATATAAATAAAAAATTATTAAATAATTTAAATAAAATAGTACTAGTTTATTAAAATACCTCTTCAGGGATGCTAGTTTGTTGATGGAAAATTATATCTCTCATAAAATTACCAACATAGCAACCGCAATCATTGTCTTTTGTTTGTTTTGGACACTGCAAAAACTATGATCATTATGATAATAAGTAACTTGTTTTTATATGTGTTTGGATTGAGATGTTTTATTATATATACCCTGAAATTTGTCCAGACGTAATACATTCTCATTAATTAATGTTTAACACCTGTCCTCATTCCTTTTTTAGACAATATTGTCACACCGCCCTATCTTAACACAATCCTCATTAAAATAAAATATAAAATATATTACTTGATGTTTAGACCTAAAACAAAGGATGTAGTGTCTTACAGATTCACAAACTCCATCATGTCTGGTCAGTTTGTTGGATATCTTTTCATTGAATCTATACAATAAATCTTCACAGTATCCAAGTTCATTGCAATTAGCAGCCAATGTTTCCAAAAAATATAAAATGGAATAATTAATAAAAGTAGTGAAAATTTAATTAATATGCTTTAATTGTAGTGTTTTACCCCTACATGGTTGGTATTAGGAAGAGTCTGATATCTATAATCTTGCTTTCAAATGTTTTCGACAAGCCTTTCACTATTTCCTCTTTTTTTGATGGCTCTAAGTTCATTGGTTGGGTTTATGTGATATGAGGACTAACGGGTAAAATATTTTTCTCAATGGATAATTCCTTCAACTGTTTTTCATATAAATGACTACCAATAAAATAAAATGCATTTAGTCATAATTATCACATTATATCAGCTTTTATAAAATCAAATCATGAAAACATACCTCATATACACATTTACATATATGATGCCTAGAAAACCGTATTAAAGGATCTAATTTACATTTTTAGTAGCAAAAAAAACTTGAATTTAGTCTCTGTATATATTCATTTACAAAAAATAATTATATGACTAATACAACTTTTTAGCTTCGTATCCACATGAGTCTTCAATGCTAGTAAACATCGATAGAGAATATGTGGTGTTATTGTGCTTTCAGTAGCTATCTGGGATCGGTTTGTTGATCCTTTAGATTCTTTTGATCCCACATTTCTTGTCACCCCTCCCATTTCTCCGTCTATAATAACATTCATTGGTTTAGACCTTTTTTCATTAATTGTAAAATGTTTAGCTTGAAAAAAATGGAAAAAATACATCTTTGTCCACATGTACTCTTGCATGTTTTGATGACCATGAAATGAATTTCCTAATAGAATTTTCGAACATATGAATACCATCATCATCAAGTGGAATATATAGCTCTGCATTTGGATCATGATCTATATTAATCGTCACTTTCAGATGACCTTTTGGAAGTGGTCTATTATGTAGCTTGTCCGCTGGGATGTTGAACACCGTAGCCCTTGCTACAAGGTGATAAGTGGGTGTTGACAGATATAAATCACATTCACTATCACCCTGTATAAGAATAGTATAGTAAAAGTATCAGTGTTTTTCTGATTCACGTTTCATGGGAACAATTATTAGAATATTGATTACCATGACTAAGAAATCTCGTTGAGGGGAATGGATTTCCACAAAGCTAGAGGGGGTGGGGTGGGGTGGGATCTTCATGCCTTGATTATTCTTGATTTGTGTATCCTCCTAGCTTCCCATCCATAAAAGTTTCTTGCAACTCTCCCTACCATTGAAATCATTCTTCAAGAGTTTCTAGTCTTTCTCCCATTTGTTTAATTTCTTCATTTCTATCATCTGTTTCTTTTTTTTTTCTCAAAATATACTAGGGGAGTTACCCCAAACACTGCACATATGAAATGAACATATTGTTTTGGACGCTTCAATGCCATCGATAATAGGTTTGAATCTGCTATATGAGCATCTGATTCCTGTGACTGTTGGATATAGGAAAATAAGTAATTATTATTATGTAATAGAAATTTAAAATAAAACATTTTATCGTTTCATACATACACATATTTCCTACAATTTTGGTGTGTTTTCATCTACTAGCATCCATTCCTTATTCACACATTCCTCCTTCCATAAAACATGATGTGGGATGGAAGTGTCTTTGGATTTAGACTCATCAATCTATATATAAATAAAGAATGATAATTATGATGTTTTTTCTTGGAACTGAACAATATTACCGAAAATTTAAAATACGTGCCATTTTCTTTTATAGTGAAGCATACCCCATACTTTTTTTTACAATAAGGGGTATGTTGGTTTTGATTCACGTACCTTATTTTCAGTACTAATTTACTATTTCATAAATGAAATATTTATAATCAAAGTGATGAATACACGTATCTTCAAACAACGTATATTAGCCACAATGTACTTGAAATTTCTCATCCCCGCAATGGACAATAAATGCATCTCATGCTTCTTGTGATATCAGGTGAACGTATAAAAGGGGTTTGAGTAGGTTTATTTTACCTTTGTAATCATTCAGGTAACGTTTTGTTAGAATAGTGCCAAAACAACGATGAATCCTTCCTGAAAGGCTTAGTACATAATTCTTTTGTGAATCATCTACTATAAATGTACTCTGAAAGGGATTGAGAAGAGTAAGACATTGTTTCATTATTTTATTTACTAGTAAATTAATGAAATAATATCATTATTTTACCATAATTTCTTCCTAGATCCCAGCCTTCAGTCCAGACATAACTTGGTTCCATGAATCTATGTCAATCAGCACACGTTGCCGAGGGAAAATTCCAATGTAACTTCTAAACATAGCTTTGTTGGGATTCACATGTTGGCCATGTGCATTCCATCCAACATAAAATTTGATTCCTTTTCTTTTCACCTTATGAACTTTGGGTAACGCCATCAAACTACGATGTAGCTGTGTTTTCTGCGACGTCGGTCCTTCATCCCCAATCATTTCATTGATATCACCATCATCGATATGTTCATTAGAAATGGTAGCAACGACATGTGCTGATGCTTGTTGAACCTCAATACTATGAGTAGTAACAGGTTTAGAAACATGTTTTTGATCTGCATTGTCAGTAGCAGCCGATACTGTTGCTTGAGAGTCCTGTTCAGCCTCGAGGTTAGGAGCACCAGAACATAAAAAAGTAATTATCTGCAAAAGTGGTTGAGCATTTATTTTAGATTACAGAAATTCAGAAATAATAAGATAATAACATGAGATAACAAGATCTATATTACAAACAAAATAAAACCTATTTATTGAACTCTCTTTCTTTTTTTGAGGAATGAAGGGATTTGAAACCTCTATTGATTATCCAAATACCTTCATTATAGCCTCCTCTAAAATAAAAAACGTCAACTACATTGGGACTGCTATGAAATGATTGTGATGTACCACAGAAAGGATCACCCTCAATTGAATTTTCAAAGAACCCTTTAGTAGTTTTGGACTATAACCGAACAATAGACCACTTTCTTTTTGTGGGATCAAGAACATAAAATACCTGTAATTCATGAGATGCCATTATAAAATTCTCATCTTTGTACCCTTATTTTCTAAAATCAAAGTTCAGAAATCCCAATTCATCTATATTAATACCATTATTGTTATCAACCCATTTTCATTAAAAAAAATCAGATATTGTAATTTCGTATAATCCAACTCCAAAATTTGTTTGATAATTCCCATGTATGACATATTCTCATAAATTGGATTTCTGTCCCCACTACTAGAAACATGCATCACTTTAGCCACAATTGTATCTCTAAAATTTATCATGGTATTATCTTCATCATGTTCATCTGTATAGAATTTATAACCAATAATTGAAAAACCAATATAAGATAATACATACACACTTTCTATGGTGGTTTCCCATCGAAGTCGTTCTGAAATTGAATTTTGATTTTCATATGACTCCATAAAAATATTTCTTCGAAACCATCGTATAAACAGGTCATTATGTGTATTTGATATCCATTTTTCATCCCTTGATGGATTCAACTGCCTATGAATTTCATTGTGTGATTTAATATATGGAGAAACCTGCCAACTATTATTCAAAACATAAAGTTGGGACTACTCATGATCTATAATATTGATTGTCACAACATCTCTTCCAGGAATTCCCTCACCGTCAATGCGTCCAGTGTGCCAAGATTTTTGGAGACCAATGCTTTCCACATCAGATAGGTATTCGGTACATAATTCAATGGCTTCCTCAACAATATATATCTCCACTATACAACCCTCTAGACGACTTCTATTTTTGACATACCCTTTCAAAATTTTCATATACCGTTCAACAAGGTACATCCATCTATTGTGCAAAGGACCACAATGTTAAATATCTCTCACCAAGTGAGCCATCTAATGAACCATCATATAAAAGAATGTTGTTGGGAAGAACATTTCTAATTCACATAATATGATGACAATTTCTCTCTCCATATCTGGAAATTTCACCAGGTCTAAAAAATTCCTACATATAGATTTGAAAAAGAAACAAAGTTTTATTAAAGTATGATGAACATTAATGGGCCAAATGAAATGTAAATCTATAGGACTTAAATCTTACATCAAAACATGAAATTCAAGTGATTTCAAACCTTTTAACTTCAAATAATTCATTGAAAAATTGTTCTTGATATTTGATAAGTACCCCTCTAGAACCTGTACATCATTGAAGAAGTTTCAAAACTGATATCTCTCCACCCTAGAAAGAGTGTAAGTAGCAGGAGGAAGAAACATTCAATTTTCACCCTTCACGGGAGCCACCACTTCTTGTATTCCCTTGTCAATCATGTCCAACCCTGCCTTAATTCCATAATTTGTTTTTCCAGTGGAATAATGCAACGTTCTGATAACACTGTCACATACATTTTTTTCCACATGCATAAAATCAAGAAAATATGTGACGTACCGACAATTCTAGTATGGTAATTCAAAAAAAAGATCTCTTTCATCAACCGATTTTCATATGGTTTTTCAAAAATGGTTTACCAAAAATAGTGTTCACATCTTTTACTTTCTCAAATAGGTAATCACTTGTTAGTGGAGACAGTGTAGTGCGTTGTTATGAAATTCCATTAAATGATTTTATCCCAGATTAGTACTTATGCCAATGGGGTAGAAATCTTCAATGTCTTGGAAAAAAAAATTTCATTTAATGTTTCAACCTAATTGATTCTGAATATTTTTCGAACACAGGACACCCTTGAGTTCCTTTACTGCTATAGCCTCAATAATTTCCATAAGAAGGGATATCATTTATTTCCAATTCAACATCTCTCTAAACATTATGTATTAACATTTATAATCATCATACAACATAAGACATAAATCCCACATTAACTTCAAATCCTCGATCAAATGAGCCAAATAAACATCAATATTGTTATATGGTTGTTTTGGTCATGATATAAGCATAGATAACATGATGAATTTCCTCTTCATGTATAACCATGGTGGTAAGTTATAATTAACCAACATAACATGCCATGTACTATGATTTCCAGTTTGAAAACCAAAATGATTCACTCTATCGGTAGATAACGCAAGATGAAGGTTTCTCAAAACTTTTAAAAATTCAGGGTACACATGATCCATTCTATTTCATTGATGAGAGTCGGCTGGGTGACATAATTTCTCATCTTTATTTATTTTATCTGTATGCTATGAAAATTTCCTTGCAGTTTCCTCACTTCCATATAGACACCTAAACATTGGAATGATTGGAAATTGCCATACAACATTCGTAGGACTAGATTCATCTTTCTTGTATCAAGAAGCAATGAACTTTGGGAATTCCGTAAGTGATTTGTCCTCCTTGAAAAAAATATATAGTCTTTCGTGAAGGAATGTATTCTTTTAGAATTCATACCCATCGAGCGTAGCATTTGTTTAGCATCATATGTCTGGCTTGGGAGCTCATTATCTTTGGGAGAATGTCATTCAAGAGGGAAAGTAGTTATGTAAAACTGATATCACTCCATCTATTGCCTGCATTCAAATTATTCAACTTAACCACAGCTGAAAATGCTATATATTTAGTGCAACCTACACACAATGGCATCTTTTCACAACTCTTTAACTTCTTAAACTATATTGGGCAATCATAGAGTTCATCTTCAACTGTCCTTGTCATTTCCTCTATCCGATCTTCATCAAAATTGACATCTGTAATCACATCCATATTACGATATTTTTCATTATCCATTTTTGTATTCATATATAATGATCCATAAAACACAGTTTTATCCCAGCCAATAGCTACTTTCGCCTTTTCTCTATGTTTATTCCAACATTTATAACTCTGATCTATTCTGTGATATATCAAATATTCTTCCAACTCCCCTGGAGTACCTATTCTATAATAAAAACAATGTAAACAGAGACAAAGGATTTGAGAAGGGTCCTTTGCGTGATCCTTTGCAAACTTGATGAACTCATTCACACCGTTCTCATACTCTATTGTCAAATGATTAACATCCACCCAATCATTATTCATCTCCATCCTATTTGAATCTCAAATATTACTATTTATGATTAAAATATAAAAAACAAGACTTCCAAGTATAGTAGAAGAGAACCACTTCCTTATAAAAATATATATTAATAGATCCAAACCATTTCCAAAAAATATTTTGAAATAAATAGAACCCAGATAGACCCCCATCAAAATCAACACACTTTCTAGCCCCTTACAAATAGTATTAGCACCCACCACCCTTTCAACAAAAAATTAAACATCCTTTTAACCACCCTTACTATCCACCTCATTCATAATAAAACAAGCACATTAAAAACCCTAAAACTAGTGACCAAACTCAAATAAAATGAAAACAAGAAAACAATTATGATGAGAAAACTAATATAGGAGATACATTTCCAAACACATTGGGGTTCTTGGGGGGGACAAATAACCTAGGGTTGTCCAAAACTATTATGGAATATCTTTGGTTTTGTTACCCAAATTAACATAAGATTTAGAAAATTAAGGTTAGTGAACATTTATTCTATCATGAACATTTAAATGATATGCAATAAATCTCCCTTAAATTCCCCAATCACATACCTAGAACTACACTCGAAGCCTCTATGAGATCCTATTTCTTAGAAGACACCCTTTTCATTTCACCCAAGTTAACTAAAAATAGGGATTTCAATGACACCTTAGCACATAAAAAGGGCCTCAAAGACACAATTAAAAGTACCCCATCTAAAACACCAATATAGTAACCATATTAGGAGTCACATACTTTCCCACATGTTTTTGGATCGCCTCTCAAGAACACATCTCAATGGGAAAATTGTTCAACTTCCTTGCAATTCCAAATTCATACCAAACCTCACTAACATGGGGCTCTACCAATGCCTACCATATACCAAGAAAATAATGGAAAAAATTAGGAATTTTTTTCTTGTACCCATTTTTTATAGTACTATAAGAAAAGTTTAAAGAATATAGATCGTACCTACAAACACTCTTGGAGACTCCTGGTAAAAACATTCTAGCGACTACAACTATCCAAGATTCTAACCACTCACTTCTTAATATATGATTAGTCTACTTAGGGGTAGTATTATTAGAATCAACCCAATGTTCCATCCACCTCATGCCGCTCCTCGATCTCCTCCATCACATTAGTGCTGTATAGAACTCCTTTATCCAGTTCCTTCCTCTTCCAAGGCTATTCGTTGACTGCCACTCTGACTATAGCATGAATGTCAAGAAAATATAATTTAATATGTTTATACCCATCACAATCATTTTAAATACCTTCGAGTAATGGGATATCCTTGGGGTACATATGATTGACAGTTCCCCCTGAGATGAGACTTGTATCACAAACCTACTATGCCTGGGGGTTGCTAACCATACATCTCAGAAGCCAACTACCTTAAAATATTGTGATATGAACTCAAACCATATGACTAATCATAGAACACTAATATAGCCATCCAAATATTATTATTACATGTTTTGTTCCCCCAAACCACTAGAGGCCGGTCTATGAATTGAAAAACATAAATTAATGGATTTAATAAAAATATTTTAAATACAATCCAACCAAATAATGGAAAATAATGTATGACCAACAAAGAAGGATGATACAGATGTTAATTCCCCATTGGTATACTCCTCAGTCTATGATTCCAAACCAATATCTACCTTATCCTAGTCCACCAAGGTCTCTGTGAATATTTCCATCCTCTTTATAAGACCTGACATGTTTATGAAGATCCCTTGAGGGATGAGTATTACAATACCGAATAGGACACCCCAAAAACAATATATAAAAAGCATTAAGAGTATTCATGTCCCAAAACACAGGTATTGCAAAAAGGATTTGATACATAATGATAACCAAGAATATCCCAAATATAATCATAAAAGACTCTGAGTCAAATTTCTCAACCACTTCTAGTTGTAGATCCAATAACAGTTTCAAGGTAACACTCCTCCAAGAAGAAATGCTACCCAATATATAATTCTAATAACAACACTCATCCTAGAGGTGACACTCATCCAATCTAGCCATGAAGAATCACATAGGAGACTAAGAGTGTTCACTCAAGTTGTACACTCTATCAGGCTAATACCCTATCATAAATATCAGCTCATGATATAAATATACAGGGTCAATGCCCAAGGCTAGATGGAGGGATACTAGAGTCTACAACAATAATCCTCCACGATATGGGATATATACTTGTGCAATTTTAGGTCCTGTCAATTCAAAAAACCCAAAATTGGGAAAAACATTAGAAATAATGTTTTTTAGGCCTCTTGGAGGGATAAAAACTCCAGGTTACTAAGTGACCAATGATCCATTGCTCAGGATCATATTCCATATTATCCCCCATAAAAGTGAACTGAGACCACTCACTATTGAATATGTATTTTGAAAACTGAGAGTCTTCATCCAAGATACACGCTCGACAAGACTAATACACAATCATAAAGATCAGATATCTATACAAAGAGAGGGGGTTAATTCCTAAGGATTGCTGGTGGACAATAGACCCTACTTGAAACATCATCCAATATAATGTTTCAATTCCCATGTATGTGTTGGTGATTCCAATTCTTCAAACCCAATATAGGGAAAACATGAATGAAATGTGGATCGCTTGAGGTCCCTTGAATTGATACATGTTCTAATTGAATGAGGGGTATAAGTAACAATGAACAAGACCTAAATACATAATTAAACACATATAAGTTGAATAAGACAACTCAATAAAGAATAATGGAACTCACCAACACTACCCTGATCATTAAGAAGATATAGAGGGGCCAAAATCCTTGGACGAGGTCATGAAGCTGCATCAAGACCTCATAGGAAAGGACAAAAGGAACGAAATACATCAATACTAGTCCATGGAAGCTCAAAAATATCACAAAAACTGAAATAATAAGAAACAGAGCTCAAAACGCTCCTCAACGGAGGACATGTTGAGTCCCTAGGGGTATACGGGGTGTCTAAAAAAGACTAGCATAGCCCATGTCTCATTTTCACATAGATTGATCAATGATTCCAACAATGGAATGTGAAATGACCATTCATGGATTATTCGTTGAATCAATAGCCAAATATGAATTAAAATGATGAACACATGTTGATTTGGGGGAGAAATTACCAAAAATAAACATAAAAGAAGATGTGGGAGAGTTACCTAGAGTAGATCGCACCTGTGATGGATGGGTATATGAATCATCGAACGGTCAGGGAGCCTTCTGTGAAACGTTAGGAGGGAATGGTGTGACCTCCAGAGGGGGAGGTGCATGGGAGGAGCCGTTAACCATTGAGAAATGGATGAGTGGGGTTCGCAGGGAGTAGGGTCCAGCGATGAGGAGGAGAAGTAGGGTTTGAGTAGAGGAGGATCCGCAGAAGGGGTTTGAAGGGGACGAGAAGGAGTAGGGCTAGCGGAGGAGTAGGGATAATTGCGGAGGTTCGACAAAGAGAAGATCAGGGGGGAGTTGTTGTAGGGGAACAGTACCATAAGATCTTGAGGTTGTGATAAACAGAAGATACTATGCACCCAATTTTATTAAATATGGGACTTTGGTTTAATTAATGCTAAAAAGCGCTCAAAAAGGATTCCTATATCAACGCTAAAATTTTAGAGATGATAAAGGGCTTCTTTATCAGTTCTTTTCTAGCAGTGATAAAGGGTTCCTTTATCAGTGCCATTTTAGCACTGATAAAGGTATTTTTTATCAGTTCTATAGAAGTGCAGATAATGGGATCCTTTATCAGCACTTTTAATTAGCGTTGATAATTATTTACCTTTATCAACGTTTTTTTTCTTAGCACTGATAAAAGGTGGAACTTCCCTTGCCAATTTTTGTAGTAGTGTATGTAATATTATATTATACTAATGGGAAACCACTGGGATATAAAATAACACTAGAAAATTGGTTGGGGGATGTGAATTTATACCAATATCTATTGATCACTGGTAAAAATTCTCATTTCTGACATCCAAAGTAGAATAAACCTCCAATAGTCATGGAGAGGAAGAAGGGGCTTGTGCATGAGGCTACTGGGTAAATGTGGGAGAAAATGGGGGTTATAATCCAAAAATATTTGAGGGGTGAAAATTTATTTTCCCACTTTTATGAGGGGAATGGTTAAAACACATGATATTTCAAACCATGTGCTAGTCATATAGGCATCACTGTTTATGTAAATCCAAGTTTCACACCTAGTTCACAATTTTATGTAAACCATGTGACATGACTCAATAATTTTCTATAGAGGTATTACGGTTAATTGGAGAACATGTAGTTTTTAATAAATCCATTATCCTTTAAAAGGCAGACAAAATAGTTGGGGTGAATGTTCAGCACCAACCATGCATTAACTCTGCGCCCTTAGTTATTTTTCTCAAAACTAAATCTCAAAACACTTGATCCCTATAATCTTCTCAAAAAATCTAAGGAACTTCCCATGACACAAAGGATATCAAAAAAGAGACTCTTTAAATTATTATATCCCTATAATTTTATTTTAATTTTTTATTTCCAAAATATCCCATCCAACAATTGAAAATTGAACCTCATCCTCTAAAATTCACGTTCTCTTATAGACATGGAATAACAATTTCTGAGGAAAAATGAATAGTTGTAGGGATTTTAATGAATTTAATATTAAGATACAATTTATAGTTTAATAAATTATCTTTCTGGAACTTTTCCCTTATTATATCAACTCTATAATCAAATGGATAACTCATTAGCCAATGAAGGGATGATTTTATGCTAATTGTTAAAGTGGAATGCTTGATGTGTCTATATATTAGGATGAAAGAATTATATTTTAGATGTTTTTATAAATGAGATTTTGATTATAAGAATATTTAAACCTCTATGGATGGTTCTACAGTTGTTCATCTTTAAATATTTTCAATCATATTTTGAATAATACAGATAAACGTAAAATGTGATTTATTTGTAAGGAAATATTTTTTGAAAACCATTGATTGTGGTATAATTAAAACATAATATATTCATATTGTTTAGATACTAATGATATATTAGGATACATAGATGTCTGATATTGATAAATAAAATTAGAGAGTATTGATGACCTAGTATTCGATTCGTTATTTAAAGAAAATGTGGTTTATGTTATCATTAATAAAGCATACTGTACTTTTAGATTTTTGGAATATATTAGACAGAATGTGATTTTTTAGGATTATGTATTGTGTTAATTTTCATATGAATATATTTTTTCATGGATATTTTGTAGCGATTTTGGTTATAAGAATGTTTTATTAGAATACATTATCAAGGAATTCATATGATTGACATATAAAATTTTGAGATAATTCATGTTATCCACAGATTAATGTTAAATTTGTTCTTCTGAAGAAAATATAAGATCATTGTGTTGGATTTTTTTGGTTTTGAATGTGGTCAAACATATTTTTTAGGAGTTTTAAGGATAATTATTTACTGAATGGATTGTGTTAAATTTTGGAATTTATTTCTGAGGTTTTAGAGAATAATTTTTTATATTTATCTATATTGAGTAACTTGTTATAACCATTATTGTTTTGGAAAATATTTAGAGATAAAATGAATGAATATTCAATATTTTATGGATTTGTTGATCCATAAAATGTTAATTGTAGTGCCTCATGTATGAAAAAATTATCAAGAATAATCTGTTATTATATTAAGAGATGTAGTGGAAATTGATCAAAGCACAAAAAAAGATTGAAAGTGTGCTTATTTAATTGAATTAAATTATTTAAGTATATTTTAACATATACAATATCTTTAATGTTAAATAAACCTTCAATTTTTGAAAAATAATCATGAAGAAAATTTATACTTTTACATTAATTTATGATAAATTGATGATCTTTAAACCCCTCACAGATTAATGGTTTTGGGGTCATTTATTTTTATCATAAAAATTTTATTTATCACTATATATTTATATCATTATTTTATATTATACTAAATTTTTATATTTTGTATTCATGAAAATGTTCTTGTAATAACATAGACATTATAACAGATATTTATTATGTAAAAAATGTGTGTTTCATTATATAGAATTATAGAGATAAAAAACATAGAGAAATTAATAGCCCATTATTTCAATAATGGCGATCATTAAATTACATATCAATTAAACCCATGAAAATTTCAAATATTAAAATGGGAAAAAATTAAACAGACAATATAGAATCTGAAAACATGGAACATTCCAATTTTTATGAATTATCACCCCCATGAACTAAAATATAGAAAAGAAAAATAATATTATAATGAAAATCCACAAATTTGAAAAGGAAAATATATAATCTTTTGATGAATTATGAAAAAGAATTTTTGAATGAATTTAGATGAATTTATAGGAGGTATGGTGATTGATGGAATAGTAATGTGGTTATTGGAGTGGTAACATAGACATTCAGAATAAGGACTTGACCATTGAAAGTAGTAACCTGAAAGCTAGAATTGTAATTTTAACTAAACATATAAGAAATTAATATTCATAAAATTTATATTAAGTAGTTTAATAAAATATAAAAATTATAAGAATAGAAAATAAATAAAAATATTAAAAACTAAATGATATTGTACACACTTTTTAACAAACTATTTTTATTTCCTTGCATAAAAACTATTATTTTAATGTTAGCAATTAAAATTAGAATTAATAGAAAATTATAATAATAAAATTAATGATAATTATATATTCCTCAAAAAAAATATTTCCCTATGGTAAAATAATGAGAATACTTGAAAAAAATCCAATTTTAGGTGAATAGTGACAATACAGTTTTTTCATGACTAGTTTATTTTAAATTACATAATTAATGATGTAATAATGGATAAATAAAGAATAGAATTGTTGTATAACACAAAAAATATTTAGTTTTCTGAATGAGTAATTCAATGTATATAAAAATGGGTTTTAAAAATTAAATTACATTCCAATGTCTTAATTATGAAGAATTCCATTAAAATAATAATTTATCGTTTTTTCATCTATCCTTTTAATTAATGTCACAACCCCCTCCCACCAAAGATTCCCCTCCTGATATGTAAATGGTGAAAGGGAGATAATTACCCCCAAGTCCCGACTCCAGTAGGCCCCGGGGTGGCGACTAACACCAAGGGTATGAGTTTTCACAAATATGGGAGGCATTACCGTTTTTATTATTTAGGATCGGGAAATTTGACAAGTCAACCACAAAAAAGGAAAAGAAAAAGTGTATAGAAATAAATCCAAACCAAGCCCACATGCATGTTTAAACAATTTTATAACAAGGTACAAGTACACAAATTCTCAAAGTACATTACCAAAAGAAAACAAAGGTACAACTACAACAACAACTCCAACTATCCGACTAGTAGGGTCCCGTACGGCTCTGGTAGTCCTCTTGGAAACGTGAAAGTAAATGTAGGGTGAGAATACAAGTATACTCAGTAGGGAAACCTAATGATCTCATGCACAAGTAGGGAGACATCATAATGTCACGTGAGAACAATATAAGAACATAGCAAGGAATTCTATCCACCCAACCTCACCAGCCACACTCACCAAAAACACACACACAACAGGTGGTAGAATATAATAAAAAGAGTATTGGGTACCCCGCAACATTTCCCTTGAGTTAGCTGCTATTCCTAATGAAGAACGTCCGGACGCTGCCACACTCTTGCCGCCCACACACACATGGGCCTCACAAACCACACATCCCGCTGGCACACACCTGGGCCTCACAACCACGCATCCCACATGCACACACCTGGGTCTCACAACCACACATCCATCCTGCACACACCTAGGCCTCCGAACCACACATCCCACCGGCACACACATGGGCCTCACAACCACGTATCCTTCCCACACACACCTGGGCCTCAAAGCCACGTATCCCGCATGCACACACGTGGGCCTCATCCCGAAGATTCTTGGGAAACAGTAGAACCTTCCCGAAGAGTCTTGGGCTAAAACCATCCCAATCGAAACATACCTGAAGAGTCTTAGGTGTAAGGTCACCTCAAGCCATCACAACCTAGGGAAGAAGAAGCAGGAAGAAGCTAGTAACTAAGCGAAAAACACCCTCCCCCATGAAATGGGAGTGTTCGGTACTAAGTGCTCAACATGGGTGGGGTGCGATAAAACACAAAAGATACAGATATATATAACAACCACCCAGCCCAACCTAAGGATTCTAAACAGAGAAACTGAGGACGTTCCTCGACACTGCTACTAAGAAGCATTCATACAACAAACAACCCTAACCCCATTTAGGTATTCACATTTCAGAAAAATTTATTTTCTTAGTTCCTTAACTACTGGGAAACTATCCACAACTAACCACATTGATCGTTCGTGAAACATATCCATGCCATCCACAAATGAAGTTAGTAAAACACAAGCAGAATAGAAAAACCCATCTTATCAACCAACCAACCCCATTGATTATTTATCTTGTTCCATTACCATGACCCACCATTAATTCACTCTTCCACTTTTATTTATTATTCACAACCCACTGTTTGTTTACAAACAAGCCCGTCCCTGCAGCCCCGCTGCCAAACACCATAACCACAACACACTGAAACCCGTACATCAATATCCCTTTAACACCATTATCGCAGCCCCGCTGCCCATTACTAACATAGCATTCACACCAACCCACAACCAAGTCAACCGTAGCCCCGCTGCTCACCCTATCCACAACAACCCACAAACACTCCCATCACATGACACATATCCAAGACAACACCCACATGTTCATTATTCCATTTTGTTCAACCGGGGTGATCACACAAGGGTTCCAGATTTTAATCAGCCAAGTTTACCTGATAAACCAATTTCCACATTCCACAAAGTTCTATCCACAAAAACGGTCTATAAAGATAAGGAATCATTTAATTGCGCAAGCGAAGGCCCCCAACGATCGAGATTTTCAGAAGGTAGAAGCTCATTCAATTCATAACAAAATATCACAGGATATAAATAATGTAACTGCATTCACAAACTTCCCATCCCTGTTATATAATCCATTTATTATATTTATTTATTGGTTCATCCGTATATCACGAAAAAAAGAGGATACGCACTCCGCATGATGCACAAAAGAGAGAAACAAAGGTAATATCCCTACCTTAAAAGGTTCTGATCGCAACGCTCCCCCGGATCAACCTTAGAAGACGTCTGTTGGTGTTCGTCACTTCTGTCGGGTCCCAGAAAAACCTCCATGGGTGGAAGTCAGAAAGGAAAGGCCGAAGGAAAGATAACGGATCCAAGCTCGGAAGTCCTGCCTCGTCGTTACGATCCTGTGGCCGCTGACGGATCGTTAATCAGAGCTCAGATGGAGAAGTTATGGAAGAAAGAGCATTCGAGTCTCTTAGGAGAACTCTGCTCAGAGGAAAGGGGAGGAGAGGGGTGAGATGAAAGGAGGAGGGGTGCCCTCCTTTTATAGGCGAGATAAGAAAAAGTACACTGCGTGTATTTTATGGTACACGACGTGTACTTGGTGATTTCACACGGTCTCCACGCGACTTCCAACACGACACCACAGTTGTTGACTGGTCAACACACGGTTTGAGGGTAACACATACGCGGGGAAGGACTACACGACATGTTGTTTGGACACACGGCGTGTACTCATTTATTGCATACAGTGGGGACACGGCTCCAACACAGCACACGGTCGTTGACTGGTAACACGTATGTGGGGAAGGACTACATATCGTGTAGTACTGGACACACGACGTCAACCCATTATTTCACACAGCAATGACACGGCCTTCAACGCGGGGTATACCCGACAAGGTGGTACACTGCGTGTAGTTACACTACACGGCCTGTACTCATTTACTTCACATGGCGAGGACAGAGCCTACGACACGAGGTATACTCGGAAAGGGGGTACACAGCGCGTACTCAAACTACATGGCGTGTAGTTTCAAAATTCTGGAAAGCATGGGAAAAGTCCATTTTACCCTCCAGAACATTTCTTGACCTTCTTTTTGACAAAGGAATGGTCCGGAGAGGTCCGGGCCATTACATCATATACATCTTAAAACATTATTGTCCCTGAGAATTCGAAAACCAACCCAGAGGAACCCAAAAAGATACCTCGTAGGGTTCTCGTTATAACAGGAACCCAACCAACAACCCTAATCATATGTGTTAGGAATTTCCTTCTCCTATGTAGAGATATTATCCGCTTTAGGTGGCACTGACATACCTGCACAGGTTTAATCGCATCCTCATTAACGCATCTCGATTACGAATTGGGTCTTCCCACTTTCATACATTAGGATTTTCTATCTCACACTACCCCTAACACCGCACATCCAAAACACTGCCCAAGCACGTGGTTTTGGGGAAATATTCCTTCTCCTATGTCGAGATATTATCCGCTTTAGGCGGCAATGACTCGCCTGCACGGGTTTAATCACATCCTCTTTAATGCGTCTCGATTAAGGATCAGGGTTTTCCCTTTCCCCACACATCCGGACATGCTACACCTTTCCAGAGAACAAGGAAACAAAAAGTCTCCCAACCGAAAAGCCAAGAATTCCATATATCTCAAAGGTACAGAGTACAACATCAACATAAAGCTCATAAGAACAGGGGAAAACACAAGTCAAAACAACTCTGGGTTCTGAGCGTGCATCTGGGTCTCCCTCTCCCAAGAGCTCTCCTCGAGGCCGCCATGCCTCCACAACACACGAACCAACAGAATGGTTCATCTATGGAGCACCTTCTCTTTACAATCCTCGATATTGACTGGTCGTTCCTCGAAGGTTGTGTCATATCCCATATCTAACTCTCCCCAATCGATAACGTGGGAGTCGTCGTGTAAGTACCGACCAAGCTGGGAGACATGGAAGACGATGAACCTTCTCCAACTAAGGTGGCAGTGCCAGCTGATATGCCGCCTCACTGACTTGCCTCAGCTCCTCAAAAGGTCCGATGAACCTAGGTGAGAGCTTTCTCCCTTTACCAAACCTCCTCTGCCCCCGTCAAGGTGAAACCATAAAAAACACATGATCTCCCGCCTCGAAATCCAAGGGCCTTCTCCGACGATCAGCATACGACTTCTGTCGGTCTTGAGCCGCTTTCATCCTCTCACGTACAAGATGGACTTTCTCTGTGGTGCTCTGCACTACCTCTGGCCCAAGAGCACCTGTCTCACAAACCTCTACCCAATAAATGGGTAAACGACATGGAATTCCATACAAAGACTTAAACGGTGCCATGCCAATAGTAGAGTGGAAGCTGTTTTTGTAGGAGAACTCTACTAAAGGCATGTGTCATACCCATGATCCTCCGAAATCCAGAACTCATGCTCATAGCACGTCCTCCAACGTCTGGAGAGTCCGCTCCATCTGCCCATCAGTCTAGGGGTGGAAAGCAGTGCTAAGGCGTAGTTGGGTGCCAAAATCATGTGGTAACCCCCTCCAGACTCGTGAGGTAAACCAAGTATCCCGATCTGGGATGATAGTCTTTGGGACTCCATGCAACTGCACAACCTCATCTATGTACCTCTGTGCTAAGGTACTCACCTGGACTGACTCCTTAATTGAAATGAAGTGAGCTGATTTCATCAGTCTATCCCCCACTACCCAGATAACATCATTACCTCCCTGAGCTCTGGGTAGTACTGTGATGAAGTCCATTTAGATTTCATCCCACTTCCACTCGGGGACATCTAAAGGATGCAACAAACCACTAGGAACACGGCGTTGAGCCTTCACCTGCTGTCACACTGGGCATTTAGCCACGAACTCCACCACTGCTCGTTTCACCTCGGGCACCCAAAACTGTTCCCTCAGGCCTCGGTATATTTTTGAAACTCCTGGATGTAACGCCAATGCTGAGCTATGGAACTCGCGGAGAACCCCCTCACACATTGTCTCCAGGACAAACAACCTTCCATGGAAAAGAATCTGATGTCGGATGTCCTCCGACCATCCTTCTGGAGCGTTCCCCTGATTGACACGATCCCGCATCACTTCCGCCTTGGAGTCCCCCCATTGAGACTCTTTTACCTGCTAAAACAAGGAGGACTGCACCGTCATCTGAAACAAATAACATCTAACACCTTCTACCCTGGAATCCAAGTGAAAGGCAACCAACTCTCCCATCGCCTTCCAAGCATCAGTGGATTCCCAAACTACTTCCTAATGCAACTTCCTGCTCATGGCATCAGCCACAACGTTGCCCTTACCTTCAGTGTAAGAGATCTCAATGTCATGGTCTTGGAGGAACTCGACCCATCTCCGCTGCCATAAGTTCAGGTCACGCTGGGAGAAGATATAACTCATGCCCTTGTGATCTGAGAAGACCAAAAAGCGCTCCCCAAAGATGTAATGTTGCCATAACATCAGTGCGAAAACTACTGCTGCAAGCTCTAGGTCGTAGGTGGCATAGTTACGCTCGTGAGGGAGTAACTTCCTAGACCCATAACAGATCAATCCCTTATTCTGCATCAGCACGCACCCCAGACCAAGGCCAGAAGCATCACAAAACACCTCATACAACATCCCTTCCTCTGGAAACCTGAGTAAGGGATCACTGACCAAATTCTCCTTCAGGAAGTTGAAATATTTTTGGCACTGCTCGCTTGATAGGAAGACCTAGTTCTTCCTCGTCAAAGCTGTAAATGGAGCAGCAACTCAAGAGAAGTCCGAAACAAACCTCCGATAGTAACCTGCTAACCCCAGGAAACTACGAACTTCTGTGATGCTCTTGGGTGCCACTCAAGAAACACCTACCTCCACCTTCAACGGGTCCACTGAAACTTCCTGCTGAGATACCACGTGCCCAAGGAAGTGTACTTCTTGCGTCAAGAACATACACTTCGACAATTTCCCATAAAGCTAGGGGTGTCGAAGGACTTCTAAGACTACCCTGAGATGCTCAATGAGCTCCTCCTCTGATCTTGAGTTGATCAGGATGTCATCGATAAACACAACGACGAACCGGTCCAAAAACTCATGGAAGAAAAAGTTCATAAGTCCCATGAACACAACTGGAGCATTCGTAACTCCAAACAGCATCACTACAATCTCGAAGTGCCCATACCTGCACCTGAAATCCGTCTTTGAGATGTCACTATCTTTTACCCTCAACTGATGATATCCAGATCATAGATCAATCTTGGAAAACCAACCTGCTCCCCTCAGTTGGTCGAAGAGATCATCTATCCTTGGAAGGGGGTAGCGGTTCTTGACCGTTACCTGGTTCAACCTTCGGTAGTCTATGTATAGCATGAGACCACCATCTGCCTTCTTCACGAACAAAACTGGAGCATGCCATGGCGATACGCTGGGTCAAACAAAACCCTTCTCCATCAGATCATCAATCTGAATCCACAACTCCCGCAAATCTGAAGGTGCCACCCGATAAGGGGCCATCTAAATCAGACGGGCACCAGGCTGTAAGTCTATTCCGAACTCAACGTCACATCGGGGGGGGGGGGGGGGGGTTAGAGTCACAACCTTCTCAGGAAAAACATCGAGGAACTCCTAAAGAACCTCCGGGAGATCCATAATCTCTTTATCAGCTGGAACCACTGATAACCCGCCTAACAAGGAAATGAGAGGCTCCACATGCCGGCTTCCTACCTGATAGCTCCTCTCGCCAACAAAAGAAATGTGCTGCCCATCCACGTCGAAGAACACGACTCTTCTCCAAAAGAATTCGATTACGGCACTAACAGAAAACAACCAGTCGATGCCTAAGATGACATCGTATGGATACATCTATAACAGAAGAAGGTCCCCACTAGATCGATGTGGTCCCAACGTCAGCCCACATCCCCAGAAAACACAAGATACACTGGTCTGGCCTCCAACTGGTGTACTCAGCACCAATGGTACAGAAATTCTCTCTACGTCTAGTCCCAAAACATGGGCTAGACCAGCTGCAACAAAGGAGTGCGAAGCTCCCGAATCGAACAAAGCAGAAACAAGAGTGCTGAACAAACAAATCGTACCTCGCACCACCTCGGGTTCTGCTGGAGCTGCCAACTCTGCTGCGTGCAGCTGTCCAGGCCCATCTCCTCTGCCTCTCTGATGTCGTCCACCTCCCCGACCACGCCCTGGTTGAGGTCCCTGATAAGCACCCTGAGGTAGGCTTCCTCCCGCAAAGTCTACCCTCAGAGGAGCATGGTCCTGCTACTGCTGGAAGGGCCTCGCTGGCAACTGGGGCTACTGAGGTGGGCGCTGAACCTGCCCACCTCCACCGTACTGAGCTCGGGTCGGGCACCGACTCTGAACATTCCCGAAACCTCCACAAGAGAAACACTTCGGTCCTGGGCTCGTGAAAAATGGATGAGGACCCAAAGATCTGAACTGGAACTGCTGGGGCCTGCTCCCCACTGGCCTAAACCTGGATGGTCCCGCCATAGGAGACCCGGTTCTAACTGCCTTCCCCTTCGACGAGCCCGGATGGATCCCCTCTCGGAGTGCACCTCCCAGCGAGTGCATCCTCTCTACAACCTCTACCTTCTTCTATACCGCCAAGTACGTCAGAAGGGTGAAGGGGGTGACAACATACGGGAGCGAAGGACGAAGCGCCTCCTCCAAATGTCTCGCCCGAGACTCCTCATCTGGAAAGAGATCTAGAGCAAAGCGCTGGAGATCCTTGAACATGATCCACAGCTCTCGTACTGACATACTCCCCTGCTGAAGGGAGAGTAAATCCTTCCGATTCTCCACCTTGATCAATGAATAATGTAATTCCTCTCGGAATTCCTTCTCAGAGTCAGCACATGGAACCTCTGGCTCTATCCTCTCTCCGAGGTACAACGTCCACCACAGTCGCGTCGCACCTCTCAGATGACTGACTGCTAGGGGAAACTAGTACTCCCTCGGAGCACGAATCAAGGTAAAAGTGATCCCTAGCTCCTCAAGCCACCCCTTCGTCTCTGTATCCGAAGTACTACCCTCGTACTTCTTGAGGGTCTTCCGTTAGAAAGAACAGAGAGTTTCTGCCACTGGCTATCTTCCTCATTTCGGTCAATCCTCAACTGATCGACTGCCTGGATCTTCTAGGCCTCGGCCGTCTGAGCCACCCGTGGATGATGTCCAGGTGCCATAGATGTACGGTAAACAAAGATCACCTAATCCCAAGTAGTAAGGAAAAAACTAAAGGCTTTATTTTTATCATTTAATTTCAATTTCTTTCCCAGAACACCCAAATCAAGTAAAACACAATCATGATGATGCATGTAACTTCCCTAGGGTCTCTACCATGCATTCAATGTAGTCCCAATTGGTCATTAGGTAGGCTCAATGTCCTTGCATCGGATCATGGGGGGCCCTAAAATCTCGTGTCCTAGCCGGTCTTCCCTGGCCTATGTCACGCACCAAGATTACCTAACACTATTGCCTTACCATCCCATGAAATCCTCACTGTTTCTAACTCCAGACTCCATCCTATATCTCAAGCATCACCTCTAATACCATTCTGTCATGACCCCCTCCCACCAAAGATGCCCCTTTTGAGCTGGCAATGGTGAAAGGGAGATAATGACCCCCAGAGTCCCTCCTTCAGTAGGCCCCGGGGTGGCGACTAACACCAAGGTTATGAGTTTTAAAAAATTTGGGAGGCATTACCCTTTTTATTATTTAGGATCGGGAAATAGGACAAGCCAACCACCAAAAAGGAAATGAACAAGTGTATAGAAATAAACCCAAACCAAGCCCACATGCATGTTTAAACAATTTTATAACAAGGTACATGTACAAGAAATCTCAAAGTACAGTACCAAAAGAAACCAAAGGTACATCAATAGTAACAACTCCAACTGTCCGACTAGTAGGGTCCCGCACAGCCCTGGTAGTCCTCCTGGAAACCTGAAAGTAAACGTAGGGTGAGCATTAAAGGTATACTCAGTAGGGAAACCTAATTCTCTCGTGCACAAGTGGGGAGACATCTTAATGTCCCATGAGAACAACAGAAGAACCTAGAAAGGAAATCTATCCACCCAACCTCACCAGCCACACTAATCAAAAACACAAACACAACAGGTAGTAGTATATAAGATCCAGAGTATTGGGTACCCCACACCATTTCCCTTGAGTTAGCTGCTCTTCCTAACGACGAACGTCCGGATGCTGCCACACTCTCCCCGCCCGCACAAACCTGGGCCTCACAAACCACACATCCCGCCAGCACACACCTGGGCCTCACAACCACGCATCCGACCCGCACACACCTGGGCCTCACAACCACGCATCCCGCCCGCGCACCCGTGGGCCTCACAACCACGCATCCCACCCGCACACACCTGGGCCTCACAACCACGTATCCCACCCGCACACACCTGGGCCTCACAACCATGTATCCCGCCCGCACACACCTGGGCCCCATCCCGAAGATTCATGGGAAACAGTAGAACCTGCCCGAAGTGTCTTGGGCTAAAACCATCCCAATCAAAACCTACCCGAAGAGTCTTAGGTGTAAGTTCGCCTCAAGCCATCACATCCTAGGGGAGAAGGAGCAGGAAGGAGTTAGTAACTAAGGGAAAAACACACTCTCCTATGAAATGAGAGTGTTCGGAACTAAGTACTCAACATGGGTGGGGTGCGATAAAACAAAAAAGATACATATATACATACCAACCACACAGCCCAACCTAAGGCTTCTAAACAGAGAAACTGAGCACGTGCCTCGGTGCTGCTACTACGAAGCATGCATACAACAAACAACCCCAAACCCATTTAGGTTTTCATGTTTCAGCAGAAATTAGTTTATTAGTTCCTTAACTACTGGGAAACTATCCACAACTAACCACATCGATCATTCGTGAAACATATCCCTGCCATCAACAAATCATGTTAGGAAAACGCAAAAAGAACAACAAAACCCTTATTATCATCCAACCAACCCCATTTATGATTAATCTTGTTCCATTACCATGACCCACCATTCATTAACTCTTCAACTTTTATTTATTATTCACAACCCACTGTTTGTTCACAAACAAGCCCATCCCCGCAGACCTTCTTCCAAACACCATAACCACAACACACCGAAACCCGTAAATCAATATCCCTTTAACACCATTATCGCAGCCCCACTGCCCATTACTAAAATAGAATTCACACCAACCCACAACCAAGTCAACCACAGCCTCGCTGGTCACCCTATTTACAACAACCCACAAACACCCCCATCACCTGCCACATATCCAAGCCAAAACCCACATGTTCATTATTCCATTTTTTTCAACCAGGGTTATCACACAAGGGTTCCAGATTTTAAACAGCCAAATTTACGTGATTAACCAATTTCCACATTCCACAATGTTCTATCCACAAAAATGGTCTAGAAAGATAGGGAATCATTTAATTGTGCAAGAAAAGTCCCCCAACGACCGAGATTTTCAGTAGGCAGAAGCTCATTAAATTCACACCATAATATCACAAGATATAAATAATGTAACTGCATTCACAAACTTCCCATCCCCATTATATAATCCATTTATTATCTTTATTTATTGGTTCAACTGTATATCACGAAAACAAGAGGATACCCACCCAGAATGATGCACAAAATAGAGAGACAAAGGTAATATCCCAACCTCAATAGGTTTTGATCACAATGCTCCCCCGAATCAACCTTAGAAGACGTCCGTCAGCATCCGTCATTTCTGTCGGGTCCCGGAAAAACCTCCTCGGGTGGAAGTCGGAAAGGAAAGGCCGAAGGAAAGACAATATATCCAAGATCGAATGTTCTGCCTCGTCGTTACAATCCTGTGGCTGATGACGAATCGTAAATCAGAGCTCGGACGGAGAAGTTATGGAAGAAAGAACCTTCGAGTCTCCTGGGAGAACATTACTCAGAGGAAAGGGGAGGAGAGGGGTGTGTTGAAAGGAGGAGGGGACCCCTCCTTTTATAGGCGAGAAAAGAAAAAGTACATGACGTGTATTTTATGGTACACGACATGTACTCGGTGATTTCACAAGATCTCCACGCGGCTTCCAACACGGCGCTGCGACCGTTGACGGGTCAACACACGGTTTGAGGGTAACGCATACGCGGGGAAGGACTACACAACGTGTAGTTTGGACACATGACATGTACTCTTTTATTGCACATGGTAGGGACACAGATTCAACACAGGACACAGCCGTTGACTGGTAACGCGTACGCGGGTAAGGACTACACAGCGTGTAGTACTGGACACACGGCGTGCACCCATTATTTCACACAGCAAGGACACGACCTTCAACACGGGGTATACCCAGCAATGTGGTACACGGCGTGTAGTTACACTACATGGCGTGTACTCATTTACTTCACATGGTGAGAACATGGTCTGCGGCACGACATATACCCAGAAAGGGGGTACACGGCGTGTACTCAAACTACACGGCGTGTAGTTTCAAAATTCTGGAAGGCATGGGAAAAGACCATTTTACCCTCCAGAACACTTCTTGACCTTCTTTTTGACAAAAGAATGGGCCAGAGAGGTCTGGACCATTACAATTAAACTAATAAATTCGGATTAAAAAGTGTTTAAAAGTACTAAAATAATATTTTAATTAAAAAATATTTTAAAATATAAAAAATATTTCTATTTAAATTTTTACGTTGGATATAATTATTTATTCACAATATTATCATTAAAATGGACCTATCCTCATGTATAAATAACTAGTCACCCTCATTTGGAAAACCACTTACCTTCTATATAACAAAGATTTGGAACATCCCAAATCCCAACTTTTAATACCATTAAAACAATTGGGGGCTATTTGATCAATAGAAATTCAAGAAATCAGGGATTTTAGTGCCGTAGAAATTAGGCAACATTGAGAATAATGTAATTTTTCATATACTTGTCTTCCCATTGTCCTATTCACATTATATTTTTCACTATTATGCTAAAACCCATATATTTTAATATTATTTTAGTATCATGATAACATTATATTAATTATGGTTACATAATGTAGTGATTATATTTATGATTTATTTATTTCTCTTGAAACTATTTCATCCTTTTTTCAAAATTAACCATCAATGGTAGGTTAACCATCTATGAGAACATTTCCAACTCTCTAATTATCACAAAAGTTATGGACTAACATAATAATTTCTTTATAATACGTAAATGAATAAATATAATTATTTGTATTCATCTAGATTTTATCGTAAAAATTTACAAATAATAATAATTAAATATCACTAATTCAAATAAAGATGGGATATTTTAAGAAAAATATGATATCAAAATGTATCACCTATAAGAAAGGGTGTTAATGAATATAATACAATTATTATAATTTATCAAGAGTGAAAATATTAACTAAATTAAATTTTTATAACTTGTTTTAATAATCATTATTTTATTATCTAAGAGGTAAAAAATGATAAATTATTTTAGGATTTAAGGTAAGGGGATTCTTGTACCCAATTACTTTTGGGGGTTTTATTCTCTTTAATATTATTGAAACCATAAATTATTATATTTTGTTTCATTAAGTGTCCATTATAAATTACTTCCCTTTTATTTTTAGTATAATAAATATTTTTTCCATGTCAAAAATACTTATCATTCAATTTAAAATATTTTTCAAAAAGTGAGTATATGGGAAATGAGCCCGTAAAGGGCACTGAAGCTTTAGGGTTTCCCCTTGTCACCGCCGCCTCCTTCCATCATTCCAGCTCAGCTTGGCTCCCCTCCTCGTTCTCAGCGAGCACGTGACAGCGGCTTCTTGCCGCAGTGGTTTCGTGCGGCTTCATGGACTCAGCCATCTCGGCGTTTTACTTTGTAGCTTTCCTGCTTCTTGCTCAACTCCTTTTTGTTGGATAGGGATTCCAGGGAAGCGCGGTGTTGGTTCAATGGCCGAGATCCTGTTGCCGTGGCCTGAGGGTGCTACTTCGTCTCTAGATGTGTGTTGGGAGGTGTCGGGTTCTTCGCGGGCAACCAGGAAGGCGGCGACGGGGTTTGGGTTTAGATCGTAACGGGTTTTTCTACAAGAGCACTGGTGATGGTTTTTTTGTTCTTCCTTTTTTTTCTTTTGATTTTGGTTTTAGTTTTCTTAGTGCCCCGATCTTGGGATTCATTTTCTATTATGGTTGATTTGGATGCTGTTTTGATTCGAATCGATGCCGTTTGTTGGTGGATTTGGGCTTTGTGCAAGGCTATTTTTAGTTTCCTGCGGTGTTTCCTGTGCATCTTCAGGTGATGGGGATGTAGTTAATAAGTATTGAGGATGGTGGTATTGATCTCTGGAAGCAGGTGTTGTCATGGATCTAAGGCTTTGGAGTTGATTTTGGAGTAAGGGAAGCTGAGATTTTTGATTTTGGTGTTCAACAACACTGGGTTCAGTAGCTTTTGGTTGCCAATTTGGCATTGTTGTGATGTCTTTATTGGATCAACAGAGATGGTTCATGGCTATGGGATTCCCTGTCAAGGAAGTGGATCATTGAAGTGTGCTACGTGGATTTTTCCTCACAGTTTGCTTCGGTCTGGTTGTCGTTGGCTTCGAAATCTGGATGATGAAATCATATTGGTATTTGTTTTTTCTAGTGTTTGATGATGAGAATGAGAGTTGTAGGCGGTGGAGATATTGCTTGGTGATGGAGGTTCTCTGGTTCTATATTTTTTTTTTGGAGTAAGGACAGAACAGTTTGAAATGTTGAGGAATGTTAGAATTTGAAGGTTTTTATTTTTGTATGATGGCTTGGTCCAGACTTTCGACAAGTTAATGCCTCAGATGAGGACTCAGAGAAGGTAGCTTCCACTATGCATGGTTATTTGGATTTGGATGGATGAGAGGGTATCTCATAGCCATCTGTACCAGGCCTGTGTATCTTTGCACAGTACAGCTTGCAGAGTAGCCATGCATTGGTGGAGGCTTGCCATAACGATGTTGATGCTAGTGAGGGGCATTTCTAGTAGTCTTGTTTTGGAATTGGGTTATATTTATGTATCCATTTCATTGAAGACATGTTAGGTTTCCCCTTTCTCCTTAAAATGGGGTTTATCTAAAAATAAATAAAAATTAAGGCCTTTGGGCCATTCAAAAAAAGAATTAAAATATTTATCGAATAGAATATTATGTTCACAAACATATCCTTGACATTAATTGAGATATTTAATCTTAAAAGGAAAATTATATTTTTTAAAAATATGATCTTTATTATTAATTTGGTAAACCTAAAGCATATAACATGAAGTATGACTTATGAACCCCTTATGAAACCAATTCCATTGCAATAGTTTATTACATAACTATGATCCTAATATGTTCTCTTTCCATGTGGCATGCATGATTATGTGAATTTTATAAAGTGATGGGTAGACCAAGAATTATATATCTCTCCCATGAATTGAGTAATGTGAGCAATCTAATGAGATTAAGTTCATTATAGGAGAATAAGATGCTATATATTTTCTTTACAACTCTGATGTTACTATTTTTTTAGATATATTATGCATGAACATGATGTTAAATGTGTTCACAAATATGTGTGGTTTTTTACACTATGTTATTATGGTTCAATATTATTAACAAGAAAAATTAAAATCCTTTATCAAATGATTCCACCATGATTATGATGAAGATACTATGCTTAGGATATGATTATGTTGATTATGCTCAATTGTGTACTATTGATTCATGTCATTAATTTAACGCATGATATTCCTCACCTTATTGTTCTTTTATATCACTCATTTATGGGATGTATGATGTTATTAATATTTTCTTGAATTATTATATAATCCCTTTACTGAATTTATATGAAATGTTCATAATTTGTGTGAAATATTAATGTTTTAATATTAATTATAATTTTTGAGCATTTTTAGAAGTAGTACAACTAAGTCAGTTTACAATCTTATTCATAAATCTCACCCTACGGATACAAATTGTGTGGTTCTTGTTTTTTAGTATTCCTAATTCAATATAAAACATTTCATTAGAAGGGTTCATGGCCCAATTCCCCCATTTAAAGGATCGCATTTACCACACAATATGACCTACAAAATTTGTGAAGAAACTGGACCAGACATGATGATTGAGTTCCTGGTCTAAATCCTGAAGCCCAAATTTCATGAAACTCTACCATATGTTCTTCATTATCCCCAATAATCATGGATAAAAATTTCATGTCCCAAAAATAATAAAAAGGGGCCCAAATGAAACTCTTAATTCCAGCCCAACATTCTGGCCGAGAAATAAAATTAGTATAGTATTCATGACATATCACTTCATGTAAGAATCAAATAAAGATGATATTTTTCATTGTGAAAGAAAAGATATAGGTGGACGACTTTTTTGAAGACATCATTCGGGTTTGAAGGAATAATCCTATTCAAACACCCTTTCATATTTTGGACATCAAAAAGATTGGATTGAAATGGACAGATTAAATTTGTTTAATCAACTGGACATAACTTTGGATAAATAGGTCCAAATGACTCAAAGGTTTTAGAGAGATCGACCAACTTTATTATCTACATCTTTTAATAAGGTGATTTCTCGGGATTTGGCTGACTGAATAGCCAACATGGCGATGCAAGTGGAGGGACAGATTGTGAATGAAAACAGTCCACTCCTTGGGCTATAAATACTCTCCCCTTTTCTCCTTGAGAGGGGTTGGCATTTCAGAAGAGAGGAGATCATATTGGCATGAAAAATGATTTTCCAAAGGCATGGTAGGACCTTCCATACTCAAGTTTTCACTTGAGAGACCTTTCCTCCTCCCTTTTTTTTCACTTACTTTCGTGTTCTTCGTTGTTGTAATTTTGTAAGCCCTTTCTTTTGTAATTTTGTTTTAATGAAAGTTTCTTCTTCAATATCTCTTATTCTAATCCACCTTCTATATTTTAATATTAATGTTAGTAAAATTGTTTAAATACAGTTGAATCCCCTTCCCTTCTTTTGCTTCCTCATTCAATCGAAAATCCATTTTTCATTATCATCATTGTTAGTGTGTGTCTGTTCGACATACCACTCTTTTCTAATCCATTTCCTTTTCTTCTATTATTAATTTATCATCATAATTATTATAATCAGAATATTAAACAACCAAATGTTTGAGTAAATATCTCATTAGAGTGAGTCAACATTTATGGATGGTAAGTGATTGAGAGTATTTTCTTGATGAATATTCCTTAATTTTACATTGTTTATATTGGACATAATATGTCATGGATTAATGTCATATTTTGTTTAGGATGTGGTTTCAATGGATTATTGGAACCATAAATACACTACCATAAACATTTACTTATTGAGATTAGAATCCTAGTTATGTTAGGGCTTGGATTAAAGCTTTAACACTTAGGAATTTTAATCGACGTCAACCTGTTAACTGGGTGTTATTTTAAATGCAATATAAAGAAAAGCCCAAGGATATCACAAGATTAACTCCCTAATAATGAACTCACACCAATATTTATCAATTTGTTAAATAAAATATAATCAATTAGTCATTTCAATTAAGCTCTGAAAACAAACCCCCCTAATCAAAATACAATCAACTAAAAACAAATGACTATTACAAAGTATCATCGCTGAGGATTTGACCCGAGTGCCACTATACACATTAGCAGAGCACTAGATCTTTGACTGGTCGATAGGAAACAATCGGCCGTGCATTTAAAATGGTGTTGTTGACGTGGATGGTTCTTTAAGTATTTATTAGTTTCTAGTTATTGTAAAAAAAATCAAAAAAATAAACAAAATTTAAAAAAAAATTGAAAAAAAACACGAAGAAAAATCCATCTTTCCATAAAAATAATAAATTGAAAAAAATCAAAGAAAACTCGCCTTCCTCTTTCTTACAAAATCTCTCTGAATTCCCTGTAGCCTTCCAAACAATCCCTCATATTTTTTTCCCATGAAATTGAGTGAAAACTTCACCAACTTAGGAGGAACATACGAGATAATCAAACAATTTAAGAACCAGTCCTTGTCCAACCAATTGAATTAGATATGGCCAATCCTAGGGAACAAACACTTAATAAACTTGCTGCACCTAATATGAATTAACAACCCCTAGGTATTAAATATCCAAACATAGAGGCTGATTTCGAACTCAAACCAGGTTTGATTCATCTGCTCCCTCATATCCATGGGCTAGCCGGTGAGGATCCACATCTCTACCTTAAAGAGTTCCAAGTGTTGTGCTCTACCATGAAGCCTCAAGGGGGTTCTTAGGAACAAATAAAACTTCGAGAATTCACATTCTCCCTTACTGACACTACTATGTCATGGCTCTACTACCTTCCTCTAGGTTCCATAACCACATGGAATGACATGAATCAACTCTTTTTAGAGAAATTATTTCCTACTTCTCATATTGCTTCTATGCGAAAGGAAATAAGTGCTAACCTTCAGTTCCCAAGTGAATCACTCCATGAGTACTGGGAGAGGTTCGAAAATCATGTTGCAACCAGCCCACATCAACAAATTCCTGATCAACTCTTGATCCAATACTTCTATGAGGGGTTATTGGCTATGGAGAGAACTATCATAGATGTAGCAATTGGCGGTGCTCTTGTTGATAAAACTCCTGTAGCAATAAGAGATCTCATAAGTAACATTGTTGTAAACACATAACAATTCCATACTCGAGCACATGCTCAATTCAAACAAGACCAAGATAAATAATCAATTGAGCCGAACAAGATGACCTAGTGGATGAGTGAACTTACAGGTCTTGTGCGACAACTAGTTGTGGCTACCAAATCTCCAACATCATCTTCTCCACAATCAATGTTTCCTAGACCTGTCAAAAATGTGGAATCTTCAACTCTCCAACTCATCCAACTGAAACATGTCCACATCTTCAAGAGGATAAATTCGTTTCATCTGGACCAATGGAGCTCAATGCATCATATGCTCAACAGAACACCAACCCTCAACTATTAGGTCAGTTTGTTAGAAACTTCAACCAACCTCACTCCGAGCCCTTCTCTTCTTCCTATAACCAAGGCCTTAGGTATGGGAATCCAATATCTCATCCCTCTCAATTCGGTCCACAAAACCCAAACCGATTCCAATATGGTCAAGGTGTTGGTAACTTCCAACAACCTTATCCTTTTATTCCTCAACCTCAACGGATCAATCCTCCTCCGAGATTCCATTATCCTAGTGAGCCTTCCCAATTCCAAAACCAATAAAATTTATTTCCCAAGAACCAAAATCAAGGTAATCCCAATTCGGGACAAGCCACTTCTTCTAAGAAACCATGGGAAAGTGCAGTGGAAGATCTTGCCTCTTTAACCCGTTATAGACTCAAGAACATTGAAATCCAAATTGGTCAACGGGCATCCCACCTTAGTCAGCAGCCACCATCTAATTATTCCCAACTTCCATCTCAACCATTACCCAACCCCAAGGGTAATGTAAGTGCAATTTCACTTAGATCAGGAAAGAAAATTTATATGCCTCAAGATCAGTCTTCCGACCCTCCTTTGAATGTTGAACTATAAAATTAAAATTAAAAGAAACTTGAAAAGGAATCTAAATTAAATTCCCTCACCTCATTTAATTCCATATAGGAATCCAATTCCTTTTCCTCAAGCAGTTTCTAAACCAAGGTTGTCCTTTGAACCAGATCCTGAAATGCTTGACATGGTTAAACCTGTTGAAGTAAACAATCCTCTCATAGATGCCATCAAAAAAATTCCTAAGTATTCCATGCTTCTTAAGGAGTTGTGCACCCACAAGAGGCAAATTTGGACCTTTGAAATTGTTTCCACATAGCAGAACATACCCATTAAGTGAAAAGATCTAGGTAAAATTACGGTTCCATGCCAAATTGGAAGTTCCAACATTGATGATGCACTCATAGACCTAGGAGGCTCAATTAATGTTAGGACCAAATCCAAATTCTCCAACCATGGTCTATGTCCCTTGCACCTGAAGGGTGTTGTCATTAAGTTATCCAATCGAAGCACAGCCAGTCCTGAGGGAATAATTGAGGATGTCCTTGTCCGAGTCAATGATCTTAACATCCATGCTGATTTCTATGTCCTTGACATGGAAGGTGAGACAAAATCTTCTCAATCTCCCATAATTATAGGAATATCATTCCTCATGACTACGAGAACCAAGATTGATGTCCATTCAGGCATTTAATCCATGGAATTCAGTGACCAACTGGTCAAATTCAACATTTTCCAAGCCATGCGATACCCATATGAGGATCACTCTTCATTCTCAATCATTGCTTTTGAGGACACTTCTATGAGTCAATCGAACCCCAATCCACCATGTTCTTCATGTTCTAATGACAAATGATCTTGTGATATCTACACCATGATTAACCAAGTCATAAATGGTGAAGTTGATGTGGACCTCTCATTCATAGACTCCATCAATCTAGAAGAACATGAAAACTCTCTTGAATCCCACATCAACTCTGATATCTACAGCTCCACCTTAGACAGTATTAAGGAGAATGAGTCTGAAGCAACTGAACTCCCTTTATCCTTTCCTGAGATGTCTAACCCACAAATAAAAGATGAGACTGATCTGAAACCTATTCCTGAACACCTGAAATATGCATTCATTTTCCATGGTCACTCTTACCCTGTCATTATCTCTTCTTCACATACCGAAACTGAAGAGTCCAAACTTGTTCAAGTGTTAGAGGAAAATAGAAAGGCCTTAGGGTGGACCCTAGATGACATACCAGGAATCAACCCTGCTCTTTACATGCATCACATCCATCTTGAGGAATCATCCAAACCAATTAGACAACCACAAAGAAGACTCAATCCACTCATTCGTGAGGTAGTTAGGGTAGAGATCACCAAGATTCTTCAAGATGGTATTATCTATGCAATTTATGATAGTGAATGGGTTAGTCCAATTCATGTCGTACCTAAGAAGGGTGGGATAACTGTTGTCACAAATGAACATGGAGAAGTAGTCCCAACTCGAGTGAAGAAGAAATGGCATGTGTGCATTGACTATAGGAAATTGAATGTTGAAATAAGAAAAAATCACTACCCTCTTCCATTCCTTGATCAAATGCTGGAACGAATAGCTGGAAAGTCACACTATATATTTCTTGATGGATACACCGGCTACTTCCAAATCCCAATCGCACCACAGGACCAAGAAAAGATAACTTTCACATGCCCCTTTGGAACAGATGAATATAGAAGAATTCCTTTTGGCATTTTCAATGCTCCTGCAACATTCCAGAGATGTATGATGAGTATCTTTTTGGAAATCATTTAACACTGCATGGAAGTCTTCATGGATGACTTCACCATTTATTGTGAGTTATTTGAATCTTGTTTTAATTAACTCTCTCTAGTAATCCAAAAGTGTGTCAAGTGTAACCTTGTGTTAAATTTGAAAAATGACACTTCATGGTTGAAAATGGGATTGTTCTAGGGCACATAATTTCAAAATATGGTGTTGATGTCGATCCTGCAAAAATTTAAGTGATCCAATAACTTCCTTAACCCACTTCTGTTCAAGACATCCGTTCAATTCTCGGTTGATTATGTTTCTATGTGGGTCGGGCCCAAACCCCCTAGGAAAGATGATTCACATACTATTAGTATGTTCCTAAAGAAACACATCTTCCATACCAAGATGGATGAAAGGGTGGGAATAAGGAATTAAAAAAAAAGAAAAAAGGAGTAATTTGGTTCACCTGATGGGCCGCATGGTTTTCCAAACCATGCAATAAACATGTAAAAGACACTACCCAAAGCTCATGGCCTTTAAATCCACTGCGCATGGTTTTCCATACCATGCGAAAACCATGTGCAGCTCTCTGTAATTCGGCAGATGCTTTCACATGGTCGTGCGCCACCACTCGCATGGTTTCCCTAAATTGTGCACCTATATTTGTTTTTTAAAAAACTAGGCCTTTGGGCCTCCGATGCTCCCAAAACCCTTCAGAACACCTGATGCACTGTCCTATCCTAAAAAATAATCCAAACTAACTATTCAAGTCCTACTAAACACTTAGAATTGAGTTCTGATGAACAAATCAAAACGTATCAACGCCACTAGTTTAAAAATTCTAATCTAGTGGAAATTTTAACCCGTTCAAACAAAATGGGGTCATTAAAATCTCACCACCTTAAAAAAGATCTTCCTTGATCAATAAAACTAAAAAATGAGATTGTATCAAACATACACATTATTTTAATAGAACCTGGTACACCCACCATAGGAATTGGATAACCCGGTCTCAACCTGACACAAAGCTCAAATCACACAATGTTCAACCAAGATATTTCTAGACCCAAATTAATCTCGTGACACATCATCATCCATTCACCTCATCAAGTTCTCTTATGTTGGTCCTGACACCCAATCACATCCCATACCGATTCAGTGACCACCTTGAGCCCATGGAACCCATGGCCCGATGAGGTCCCTCATCCATTGGATGCTCAAAACCACCCAATACCTTGCACCTCAATCGAAATCTGCATCCTTGGTGCCCCAATGCCAAAGGTATCTCATTTAATCTTTCATCCCAAAGACTCGCTGATTCCTAATCACATCAAAAAATGTATCTGTCAATGCTCTTAATGCCTAGAACCTCATATATATATATATATATATATATATATATATATATATATTCATGCAATATAAATGGTTCCATCCCACTGACCAGTGCCTGGTTAGTCCATATTCAACATGTTCACCTCATGTACACAAAACAGACATGAATCAAAAGGCCATACCAAAATAAAAAAAATCAATCATGGCCATGCTCGCAGTGTACCTCTGATCATCTTTGCCTCACTAGTCTATTTATCCCTGGACAGATCCATTGTATGCACTTGGCATGACACATGACTACTAGAAGCCAGACCTCCTTACAGTACTGCACTATGAACCGACCATTGACACCATGTCTTGGTCCCAATTTCCCGACCATGTCCTCAGCATGCAACTAATCCTTGGAAACCCTCACCAGGTATCAATTTTGAACTGATCTCTGAAGCATGTGCCTACCTTGGTCCCAACCTGCCGGTAGTTTGAGGAGGATTTATGCTTCAACTCTCATGATTATTGACCTTTCCACATTCCCAACACTCATTTGGAGGTTGTTCACACTTTTTTTGGACATGTCATGGCTACCCACATTGAAACAAAACCAAAAATGAGCTACTGTGACGTGGTCTGGTAGGGTCATTTCCTTACCACCGAGCTAGAACTCATCCCGACCTTGATTCCTTCTATTTGAATAATCACCTGAAGCAACTGCCAGAATCAAATGGTACATGTTAATCTATTTACCCTCATTTTTGGAGCTCTTGATTCACCACCTCTATGAATGAGTCCAACCTAATGATGTTTATCTATACTCCCATCTTCAAATTTCTTAACCCTAGAGGTATCATCACTTACCATTCCAGGTGAAAATTGAGATTAATCCGTGTATGTAACTACATAGTCCATGATAGACATGTGACCCTTCTGAAGGATCATGAACTCCTGAACTCTATCTTCCCTCAGTGTCTTTAGAAAAAGTTCTATTGAGCCGGGTTCCACTAGCCTTAGGCACACCTCCCTGAATGATAAAGGATTTTGACTAGAAAAGAGGGTAAAAACATGTATTTTGGGGAGGATATACCCTCTACAAATTGATATTAAACTAGTCTGATCTATATAAGCTAACATGCAGTAGAAATAAATAACTCATCATACTCTAACAAGACCCACAGAACGGAAGCACATCCAATATCAATAAATATTTTAAGTGATAAATAAATAGAATTAAAATCATAATGTAAACATAACATCATGCCTGAAAATCACTTACAGCCACTCAAAATAGAAAAAGCATGGCATGCATTCCATAAATAGAAATACTATTCAATATCCAAGGTTCTTCCCATGGAAGACCACTGTAGATATATATATATATATATATATATATATGCATTATGAAAATAAAAAATGAACTAAAAAAAGAAAAACTCCATCTAGGAATGACTTCAAGGTCAATTCAAATATCCAAGAAAAACAGTACGATGATCCATCTCTTAAGTTTGATACCATACCTGTATGTACATAAATAAAGTCTACATGTGTCTTAAAGGTCCCGTGCAGCGTTTGAGATGTATCTCAAAATGATACCACCTTATGGAGCAGAACAAGTATATGTTTTTACAAAAATATGCATTTCTATGTAATGTGAACAGTATGATGCAATGAATAAGAACAACCACTTCGGGTGCTCATCATCTACCATGGGAGTGTCACCTGCTTCGTCCAATGCTGGAATCTCAAAATCAAAGATATTTTTTGGCCCATGGCCTAAGGTGACCCTACAGTCACAATGTCTAGGTTAACCCTCAAGTTCCACCTAAATCATATAGGCTGGAACCACATGCCTCCGGACACATCATGTCTCAATGTAACGACACCCTGAAGGCACGCCCAAGCATTAGTATCCCAGTCTCAAGGAACCCTACTCAAAAAATCAATTCGGCCCATGGAATAAAGACCAGAGGAAATATGATGTCTTTCACCAAATAAATATCTAGGCCCACGACCTCAATCATTGTGAGCCTTATCCCCCAACCTGATATCATCATTTCTATCAACTGAATGTTTATCGCCTTCTACGTGGATTTCTACAATAATCACCCCCAAATTATAAATACCATTGCCATAAATATTTGGGTTCTATACCCACATGAGTGGTCAAAAACAACTCATCACATAGTCAACATGTATTCCCATGGCTCAAAAGGTTCTTTGGCCATCATAGGTTACTGGAAATTAACAAATAAATGTCCTAAGACACAACATATATAGCACATCATTCCCCTACGACCAAGTCTCTCAAATATTATTGACATGCCATCCATGTATCATGGGCCACGCCCAACCTGATAGTCAAACTGCCTCAAACCAATGTCCATGATGCCCAATCATGTTGTCAAAACCACTCATGAACATATGGGACAAGCACAACCAGTGATCAATATCACTCAATCTTGATGACCATGTTATCACAACCTCATCTAGGGCCACACAAATCCAAACACCTTGGGTCCCATCTCATGAAATTAAATCAATTACATATATAAAATTTGAACATAATATTTTAAATAAAAAATTAACAACAAAAAAATAGAGTATTTAGTAGCGGTTTATTAGAGGCGGTTTAGTAAACTGCCGCTAATATTTTTAAAAAAATATTTGCGGTGGGTTTTTAAAAAGCACCGCTAACTAATTACATTTTTTTAATAGTCGGCACTCTCCCCCTCCCCTGTCACCCCCAACCCCTTGACCCTGCAAATCATCGAAGCACTAGCCTCTCGTGCATCACCAATCATTGTTGAACGTCGCTATTCCAACCTCATCATTGGCTCTCATCGCCAATCACTGCCCCTCATTGTTCCCCACCGACCATCGCTGCCCCTCTGCTCACGATCCCTCATCGCGCCTCGCTTCACTAGGTGTGATGTGATACTATTTTTCCCTCATTTGAAATATAATTTTATGATTTAATCTATATGGAATGGATTTGATACCAATGGGGTGCTTCACGGGATAGTTTACCACGTAAACTAGGCACCTGCATGAAGGTATCGATATTTGAGAATATGATATTATTCATTTTGAATTTTTATTTCCATCATTGTTATAATGTATTAGTCATCTAGGATCACCTTCAATTTTATATATATATATATATATAATGACTTATAATTTATATTTACCTCATATGTCTTCCTCTTTAGATTCATAATTGAGGTCATCAACTACAATAATTCATCATTAGTTAATGGTCTGTTTCATTTGATATGAATCCTTATCATATTCTTATCAAGATAATAATATGGTTTTATTTTTAATATTATTTTTCTATTATTCATTAGATGAAGGGAGTATAATTTTTATTAAAAAATTTATTTGTTGTATTTTTTATAATAGAATTAATATTAAGGGGAAATATTTTAAAATTCTAATTGATAGGTATTCATAATGAAATGAGTGAGAATATTAAGAATTATTGTAAAATAGTTAGACACGTTTTCATATAATTTGTATAATTCATTAAAAATTATTCAATTTTTTTAATAATGACTTCATATTATAGATGGTTGATAGTCTAGATTAGTGGAAAAAAATATTGATAATAGTTTATCTTTTAGTTCATTAATAGTATTAACCTAGATAAAATAATTTATTTTCTATTTCAAGAAACAATTTGGATTTTTCTACACAATTTTCATATTTTATATCATTAATTATTAGTTTTGGTTTAGTTATAATTAAATTCAGTTATTTTATATTTAATCTAAAATCATTATTCTGAATTGGAATACTTTTTGAATACTTACATTGTTTGTTGGAACTTCCTTATGGAGTAAATACTTTTCTCTTTAACATTGAGTTACATTCACACGCACACATATATATATATATATATATCTGTGTGTGTGTGTGTGTTTTCATATATTGGTTATATAATACATGTTAATAAACCAAATGGTTATACATTATCTATCGAGTTCATGAGTTATATGTTCATGGTTATGTTTCACAATCATTTTTAAAATTATATTTCTCAAAAAAGTATTCACATATACTAGTACTCAAATAAGTCATTATTAGTGAAAACATGTAGTATTGAACATATAAATTCATTTATTTTCAAAATGTTTTAGATTTTTTAGTCATTGTTTAATATTTATTTTGGTAAAATTTTATTGTTTCAGTTATGTATGACATTAAATTCATGAATTCAAATTTCATTTTTATTTATGTATAGATTTGATTATTGGAATATCATCTTATCTCTTATTCATTTTAATTTACAATAAAGTGGGAAATGACTCCAATTTATGATTATATACCCTCATTGAATTTTCATTTTCTAGTGTTCATATCCTATCGTCACTATCCCTTTATTAAATGTTGAAAACTACCATCAATGGTGAATAAAAGCAGTCTATCAGATTCATCTATCGTTATAAGGATGGTGGTATCGTACTTTTACAAAAAAATTGTTTCTTAAATTATGTTTTTGTTGTGTCATATTACATACTTTCCATGCATTTACCAAAAATAGATAAACCCCAAAATTAATTATTTGAATTCAATTCTAGAAATGATGGTAGACCATGATATCCTGTTGGAGGTTGATTAACATATATAAACCACCACATGGGTGAGTTTTACTAAATTCTTTAATAAATTATGTTCCCTTTTTAAACTAATCACCACTACGTCATTTTTAGATTCGATTTAGCAAGTGAACTTTGATAATGTGAGTTAATAAAATGATATAGTAGAATAGATTATACCCCAAGTCCCCTCATATTATTTTTCAACTATATGGATTAAATGATTAAATTAATTAAATAATGAATTGAGTGTTATTTTTTATACTTGAATGTAGTTAGGAAGGGATGTGATTACATCATTAATAACATCTATAAATGTACATAAAATTTCTTATTTTTATTTTTAATTTCAGTACATGACATTTATGAAAATTCACATGGAATAAAAAGACATGATGTTCCTTATTTTAAATTGTAATTAATGGAAATGATACATTATATTATATATTTGGATCTATATACATGAAAATCCTATATGTTATAAAAATTAATGTTCATGATGTCCTATATTGTCAAAAATTAATTAATGGACATGATGTAACATATTTACTTTTTCAAATCAACGAGTATGGAATCCTCTTAAAACACTACACTATCCCTATGAAATAGAGATACCATAATCTAAAATTCAATTAAATATCATAGGATTATCCTATATAGCTTTACATCCATTATGAAAGGTGGAAAATATGCTTTCAAAAAATCCTCTTATATATTGAATTTATTTATTTATTTATTTAGGAAAACCTTATTTAATATATTCATATTTTTTAACTACATATATGAATGTCTTTTCCTATTTAGTAAAAGTTATGTGGTTTATTTTTTAGTAATCTATTGGTACATTGTGATATATATGGATAAAATATGGATCACATTACCAAGGAACAAACTTTAGAATGATAAGGATTTGGAAGATATTTTAGATTTTTCAATTTACAATGGTACCATTTATCAGAGAATAAGATGTCTATTTCCTAAAAGAAAATTTAGTTGATGGGTTAAAAAATTTCAACATTATGAACACTTGATATTAAAGAAATTCTCTAATCAATATTTGGGATGGATTCAGAATGGAGAATTGAACATTACAAAAAGGTTGATCACTGATTTCAATCCATAAAATGAGCTCCCAACTTCATCGAAAATGGAAAATGAAATGAAAAACACTTATCAATGATGCATTAGCCATTGCAATACATCATCATCAACATCAAAACATATCAGAACAACCAGTTGAGGGTTCAATATATTGAAATATTGAAAGTGATTTTTTTATACTGTAGGACAACTAGATTTAGAATGTAACATATCATTGGATCCTCCTCTTGATTATATGGAGATTGATGTAAGAGAAAACATAACTGAGAAAAAATGGGATTCGTGGTTTAGTTGACAATGGAAATAATGAGTGGTATAGTAAATGTTTGAAATATTCAAAACATTATTTTATGATGATGTTCTACCATATCAAATTCCTGTGTAGAATTACAAATAAGGTGATGTCCATGATATTGGAATTGTTGTATGATGCATTTCTTGAAGCAAACATCTCTGAGTCTTTTTATGATATGAAAAAAGTTTTTATCGAGCTTGTTCTGAATTATAAAAAACACATGTGTGTCCTAATGATTGTATGCTTAATTGAAAAGAGGATTCAAGCTGACAGGATTTCAAAAAATGTTCTTCTTCTATATGGCAGTCAATTGGTGATGTTGAATGTCTGAGTCAACATACTACCATGATGAAGAAGAATAGGAACACACGATAAAAGTGTTTATGTTACTTTCCTTTAATGCGTCGATTACAAAGATTATTCATGTCATTGAAAACCATCGAACACATGAAGTGGCATTCTGTAGCTATTAACAATGATTGGTTAATGCAACATCCAATATATTCACAATTTAGGAATACATTTGATTCATTGAATACTAATTTATCATCTGATCCTATGTATGTTTTATTGGGATTGGTTGATGATGGATTTAACCCATTTTGGACTTTGAGTACTAGTTATAGCATTTGACAAGTTGTTTACATCCCTTACAACCTGCCTCTATGAACATGTAGGCAAAAATTTCATCTTTCATCTCAATGATTATTAATAGAAAAAAAATTCTGGAAATGATATTGATGTATACTTGATTCCTTTAATTGAAGAATTATAGGAGTTATAGAGAAAAAATGTTGACTTATATTATGAATCATCTAAAGAAACGTTCAAAATTAATGCATCTTTAATGTGGACCATTTCTGACTTCCCTATACATGTGAATTTATATGGTTGGAACACTTACATAGGTTCATATTTTTCTATTTGTAACTCTGATTTTGAGCCCAAATAGCTACCTCAACATATAAAATGGTTCTTTTTGTGCCATCGAAGATTTCTCACTCCATCTCATAGATTTTGGCTGAACAATTCAAAACTATATGGTTTCAATGATCATAAACCACCTCCAAAGTTATTAATAGGTTCTAAAATATTCTCATAACTTGGAAATATGGAAACAAAATTTGATATGGTACATCATTTTAATGATAATCTGAAATGAGTTCAAAGTGCATCTTCAAGTGAAATCGGAAGACGAAAATGTAAGAAAAAAGGTTATTATAAAACTCTTGCATTTGGAAATAAATTTCTTATGGGATAATATTGATGTAATGCATATTGAGAAATATTTTTTTGAAAATTCTATCTTTACATTGCTAAATGAGCATGGAAATTAAAAGGATCATCACAATTATTCGGAATACTTATAGGTAGTGAATAAGAAGCATTATATTTGGCCATATGATAATGAAAAGCATGCTCTGACAATTTTTTTCAATGAAATATAAGGATAAAGATATATTACATAAAAATTTTAAAACATGTGAAGGTATTTTATGGGTAATCAAGTAACATCTCAAGGTGTTTTGACTTAAAGAATCATAGGGTGAATGGATTGAAAAGTAACGATTCAAATATTTTGTTATAGCAGTTACTACCATTGTCATTGTTTACATTATTATGTGAAAAGTTTACTGCTATTTTATTCCAATTCTACACATTTTTCAAATGACTATGTGATAAATATCTAAATCCATTTGATCTTGACAACCTTAAAAAGGGATTTGTAATGAAACTTTTTTCAATGGAGATGATCTGTCCTCCATCATTTTTTGCTATCATGATACATTTAATTGTGAATTTGGTTGAGGAAGCTATGTTAGGAGGCCCCATACATTATCGATAGATGTATAAAATTGAGAGGTACTTTATTTAATTGTTTTTAAATTATGTAAACAATACATTGAATTTAATTAAATATATAATTATGTATTTTTATTTTATTTCACACATATCTTGCCTATTTGAAATCATACGTGCGAAATAAACCTCAACAATATGACTCTATTTCTAAAGGCTATTTGACAGAGCAGGGTCTTAGCTTTTTTTCTAGATACTTGTTTTATATTGAGACAAGATTTAATCGAGTGAGAAATGTTGATGACACATCGACGAAATCACAAATACACGGGAAATAAAAAATATTTCTTTCTGTTGGGAGATCTGTAGGGAGGATCTCAAATGTTACACATACAGAAATAGAATTATTACAACCACATAGATATTTGTTTTTTAATAGTAAAATTAATGATCCATTTATTGAAGAGTTGATAATACAAACAAAGTGAAGAATGAGAGGCTGAACAATAAATGAGAAAGATATGACCAAAGCTGTTAACAAAGAGCTTATAGAATGATTCACATGACCTATTAGTTCATAAAATATATCATGTTCACCTTCTAACACATAATCACTTAAATATGTACATTTAAACGCACGTCCTATTGTCGCCTATCGACCGGTCAGAGTTCTGGTGCTCTTCTAATGTGTATTGCAGCACTCGGGTCGAATCCTCAATGATGATACTTTGTAATAGTAGTTTGTTTTTAGTTGATTGTATTTTGATTAGGGGGTTTTGTTTGCAGAGCGTAATTAAACTTATTGATTGATTATATTTTATTTAAAAAATTGATAAATATTTGGGTGAGTTCATTATTAGGGAGTTAAGCTTGTGATATCCTTGAGCTTTTCTTTATATTGCATTTCAATTAACACCAACTTCACAAGTTGACGTCGATTAGAATTCCTAAGTGTTAAAGCTTTAATCCAAGACTTAACATAACTATGATTCTAATATCAATCAGTACATATTTATGGTAGTGTATTTGATGTTCCAATAATCCATGGAAACCACATGCTAAACAAAATATGTCATTAATCAATGACATATTAAGTCCAACATACACAATGTTAAATTAACGAATATTCATCGAGAAAATACTCTCAGTCACTTAACATCCCTAAATTTTGACTCACTCCAATGAGATATTTACACATCCATTTGGTTGTTTAATATTCTTGTTATCATAATTATGATGATAAATTAAGAATTGAAAAAAAAATAAAGGGATTGGAAATGAGTGGTATGTCGAACACACACACACTAACAATGATGATAATGAAAAATGGATTTTCGATTGAATGAGGAAGAAAAAGAATGGAAGTGGATTCAACTGTATTTAAACTATTTTAAGAACATCAATATTAAACTACAGAAGGTGGAGGATAATAAGAGATATTGAAAAAGAAACTTTCATTAAAGCAGAATTACAAAAGAAAGGACTTAGAAAATTACAACAACGAAGAACACGAAATAAGTAAAAACAAAGAGAGGAGGAAAGGTCTCTCAAGTGGAAACTTGTTTATGGAAGTTCCTAAAAAGCCTTTGGAAATTCTCTTTTCGTGCCAATATGATCTTCTCTCTTATTAAATGCCAACCTCTATCAAAGAGAGAAGGGGAGAGTATTTATATCCCAGGGAGTGGACTGTTTGCATTCACAATCTGTCCCTCCACTTGCATCGCCATGTTGACTATTCGGAAAGCCAAATATCGAGAAATATTCTCCTTCAAAGGTGTAGTTAATCAAGTTAGCCGAACTCTCTAAAAATTTTGAGCCATTTGGACCTATTTTTCCAATGTTATGGCTGGTTGATTAAACAAATTTAATCTGTCCATTTCAATCCAATCTTTTTGATGTCCAAAATGTGAAAGGGTTTTTGAATGGGTTGATTCCTTAAAAACAGAATGATGTCTTCCCCAATGTCAGCCGCCTATATCTTCTCTTTCACACTGAAAAATATCAGCTTAATTTGATGCTTACATCATGAGATATGGCATGAATACTATACTGATGTTATTTCTCATCCAGAATGGTGGGATGTAATTAAAAGATTCATTTGGGCCCCATGTTCTTAGAGTTGGGCCCTAAAATATTTATCCATGATTATTTTGGATAATATAGAACATGTGGTAGAGTTTCAAGAAATTTGGACTTCGGGATTTAGATTAGGAACTCAATCATCATGGCTGCTCCAGTTTCTTCACAAATTCTGTAGGTCATCTTGTGTGCTAAATGTGGTCCTTAAAATGGAAGAATTGGCCCATGATCCCTTATAATGAAATGTTTTTTATTGAATTAGGAATCCAAAAAATCAAGAACCGCACAATTTGGATGAGTCGGGTGATAGTTAAAAATAAAATAGTAAACTGAGTCAATTGGACTAATTCTAAAAATGCTCAAAAATTATACTTAATTTTTAAAACATTAATATTTCACACAAATTATGCACATTTCATATAAATTAAGTAAAGGGAGTATATAATAAGTCATTAAAATATTAATAACATCAACTCCCCCACACTTAGTTTTTTGCATGTCCTCATGTGCAACAAATATAAAAACATAACAATAATCATTTTCACTCACCAACAAATATTAAAAAAAATATCCAATTAGGGGAGGTTTAGACTATTTCTCTCATCCATTTTGAATTCCACCACAACTTGTTACAGAAACAATGTTCTAAAACTAATTCATTTTTCCATGATCAATTTTTGAAATGGAAAATGTTTACACTCAAAACTCACACCTCTCAAGATGATAAAATTTATTTGTGGAGGTTCACTCTTTCACCAAATAAAAGTGAAAATCATAGAGCTTGAAAGAGCTCTCAGCTTCAAATACCTATCCAAAGTGAACATGAATCAAGAGGTATTTTTAAGGGGTTTTTTGTGGCTATGGGATGGTAGGAATATAATTCCCAAGAGAGAGGAGAAGAGGGTTAATACACCATCATAGAAAAAGCAATGAACATTTTTTTGAAATAAAACATGGAAGAAAATGAAAACACATATTTACAAGGGAATGATTATGTGAAGAAATACACAATAGAGGATGAAAATATAAAGGTAATGAAAATATGTAATATTTACAAAACACAAAACTTCTCCCAATAAGAATATAATGCAAGTGTTCTTTGTTTCTTTTCCTTTTTTTCTTTGTTTTTTCGAATGTTGACCTTGAAACAGATCTCACACTCATATCCCAACTCATGATTGATCTCATCAAGAAACTAATTGTAATTTTTATAAGAAGATCAAATGTTGAGTAATTGTGATTCTTGACCTACCCAAGACACAACCCATTTTTTTCATTTTTTTTTTGATTTTCTTCAGCATTTTTTTTATTTTTTTGAACACCTGTCAATAAAATTTATAAAATTACATAAATGAAAGTACATTACATTCCCCAAAACACACTAAATGAAAACCTCTACCCCACACTGAAATGGATGATTTCCCTCAATCAGATGATAACTCATTAAAAATCAATAATAGGGTACCCAAACAATGAAATCCATTCCCCCCAAACTTAAATTTCAAAAAATTATGCAATGAAAATTCATGTTTATATTGGGTGGGAATAGTTATTGGGCTTGTAATGTGGCTATCAAGGAAAAGGTTTTCATAGGCTCAAAGGGGCTTTCAAAAGGAGGATTAATGTATGGTTAGTGGGAGTCTATTTGGCTATTATAATTCTCATGTGCTTCAGAAAAATACCTCTATCATATTAATGAACACTAATGTAGTAAATTCAGCTCGAAGGTCCACAAAATGAAGACTCACAAATTGGGGTGAAAACACAAAATTTGAAAACATGGCCATAGGTGGCCTTGGCATGAAAGAAAAGGATGTTCCTCAAGGTTAGGGAAAAGCATTTTCCAAATCAAAAATTGAGCATTCAATATTTGTTAATTTTGACACAAAATTATTTATCCAAAGTAATGATGAAAACGCAAAATTATTGAGATGAAACCATGTCTTTTGACTCCCCAAAATTGTTGGACAAAATTTGAAAATTTGAAGGTGAGTAATCATGACTCTTGAGTTTTTTGTATTTGTTTTAAGGGATTGTTTTTTTTTGTTTTTTTTGTTTTTTAGGTATTTTTTTTGTTTTGTTTAATGATAAACCCACACAAAATAGAAAGTGAAAAAGAATGGTTTTGAAAAAGAAATTTGTAAAAAACTGAAAGAGAGAGGAAGAAGAAGAAAGAGGCAGAGAGAGGAAGAGATAGAGAGAGAGTTAAAGGGAAAGAGGTGCCCCTAGTTTTGATTTGGTGGGTCGCCATCTCCATATAGTGGTAGGTCGGCTAGAGAAGTTGGGGATCCAGTGGAAGTCAATGTTGATCCAGGATTGTGCATTCTATCATGGTGATGCTTTAACCTATGTCCATTAACTGTGAATTTCCTTTTGGAAGAGGGGTCTTGGACTTGCACTGCACCAAATGGGTAAACATTAGTAATAACAAAAGGCCCTTACCAACGAGAATTTAGCTTACCTACGTGAATCCAAAATCGAGAATTGAATAGCATTACCTTTTCACCATCATGAAATACCTTTATCAGGATGTGTTTTTCATGGAGTACCTTGGCCTTCTCTTTCTATAGATTGGTATTCTCATAGGATTCAAGTCGAACCTCCTCCAGTTCAACCTATTGCAAAAATCTTTCTTCACCAGATTTTTCACAATCAAAATTACAGTTTTTCATAGCCCAAAAAGACTTATGTTGGATTTCAACTTGTATATGACATGATTTTCCAAAAACTAGACTAAAATGAGAAATCCCAATGGGTGTTTTATAAGAAGTTAGATAATCCCTAAGTGCTTCAGCAAGTCTTTCAGGCCAGTCTTTTCTGGTGGTTTTTACAATTCTCTCAAGCACTCTTTTCACTTCTCTATTAGAATGTTCAGGAAATTCCATTTTTTGGGGGTTATATGCAATTGAAGTTTTATGAAAACCCCATTCTTTTTCAAAAGAGATTCCATGGTTTTATTACAAAAATGGGTTCCTAAGTCACTTATCAAGTCCCGAGGTGTGGAAAATCTATGGAAGATGTGTTTCTTTAGGAACACACTAATAGTATGTGAATCATCCTTCCTAGGGGGTTTGGGCCCGACCCACATAGACACATAATCAACCGAGAATTGAACGGATGTCTTGAACAGAAGTGGGTTAAGGAAGTTATTGGATCACTTAAATTTTGGCAGGATCGACATCAACACCATATTTTGAAATTATGTTCCCTAGAACAATCCCATTTTCAACCATGAAGTGTCATTTTTCAAATTTAACACAAGGTTACACTTGACACACTTTTGGATTACTAGAGAGAGTTAATTAAAACAAGATTCAAATAACTCACAATAAATGGTGAAGTCATCCATGAAGACTTCCATGCAGTGTTCAATGATTTCCAAAAAGATACTCATCATACATCTCTGGAATGTTGTAGGAGCATTGAAAAGGCCAAAAGGAATTATTCTATATTCATCTGTTCCAAAGGGGCATGTGAAAGTTTTGTTTTCTTGGTCCTGTGGTGCGATTGGGATTTGGAAGTAGCCGGTGTATCCATCAAGAAATATATAGTGTGACTTTCCAGTTATTCGTTCCAGCATTTGATCAAGGAATGGAAGAGGGTAGTGATTTTTTCTTATTTCAACATTCAATTTCCTATAGTCAATGCACACATGCCATTTCTTCTTCACTCGAGTTGGGACTACTTCTCCATGTTCATTTGTGACAACAGTTATCCCACCCTTCTTAGGTACGACATGAATTGGACTAACCCATTCACTATCATAAATTGCATAGATAATACCATCTTGAAGAATCTTGGTGATCTCTACCCTAACTACCTCAAGAATGAGTGGATTGAGTCTTCTTTGTGGTTGTCTAATTGGTTTGGATGATTCCTCAAGATGGATGTGATGCATGCAAAGAGCAGGGTTGATTCCTGGTATGTCATCTAGGGTCCACCCTAAGGCCTTTCTATTTTCCTCTAACACTTGAACAAGTTTGGACTCTTCAGTTTCGGTATGTGAAGAAGAGATAATGACAGGGTAAGAGTGACCATGGAAAATGAATGCATATTTCAGGTGTTCAGGAATAGGTTTCAGATCAGTCTCATCTTTTATTTGTGGGTTAGACCTCTCAGGAAAGGATAAAGGGAGTTCAATTGCTTCAGACTCATTCTCCTTAATACTGTCTAAGGTGGAGCAGTAGATATCAGAGTTGATGTGGGATTCAAGAGAGTTTTAATGTTCTTCTAGATTGATGGAGTCTATGAATGAGAGGTCCACATCAAATTCACCATTTATGACTTGGTTAATCATGGTGTAGATATCACAAGATCATTTGTCATTAGAACATGAAGAACATGGTGGATTGGGGTTCGATTGACTCTTAGAAGTGTCCTCAAAAGCAATGATTGAGAATGAAGAGTGATCCTCATATGGGTATCGCATGGCTTGGAAAATGTTGAATTTGACCAGTTGGTCACTAAATTCCATGGATAAAATGCCTGAATGGACATCAATCTTGGTTCTCATAGTCATGAGGAATGATATTCCTATAATTATGGGAGATCGAGAAGATTTTGTCTCACCTTCCATGTCAAGGACATAAAAATCAGCAGGGATGTTAAGATCATTGACTCGGACAAGGACATCCTCAATTATTCCCTCAGGACTGGCTGTGCTTCGATTGGATAACTTAATGACAACACCCTTTACGTGCAAGGGACATAGACCATGGTTGGAGAATTTGGATTTGGGCCTAACATTAATTGAGCCTCCTAGGTCTATGAGTGCATCATCAATGTTGGAACTTCCAATTTGGCATGGAACCGTAATGTTACCTAGATCTTTGCACTTAATGGGTATGTTATGCTATGTGGAAACAATTTCAAAGGTCCAAATTTGCCTCTTGTGGGTGCACAACTCCTTAAGAAGCATGGAATACTTAGGAATTTTTTTGATGGAATCTATGAGAGGATTGTTTACTTCAACAGGTTTAACCATGTCAAGCATTTCAGGATCTGGTTCAAAGGACATCCTTGGTTTAGAAACTGCTTGAGGAAAAGGAATTGGATTCCTATATGGAATTAAAGGAGGTGAGGGAATTTAATTTAGATTCCTTTTCAAGTTTCTTTTAATTTTAATTTTATAGTTCAACATTCAAAGGAGGGTCGGAAGACTGATCTTGAGGCATATAAATTTTCTTTCCTGATCTAAGTGAAATTGCACTTACATTACCCTTGGGGTTGGGTAATGGTTGAGATGGAAGTTGGGAAGAATTAGATGGTTGCTGCTGACTAAGGTGGGATGCCCGTTGACCAATTTGGATTTCAATGTTCTTGAGTCTATAACGGGTGAAAGAGGCAAGATCTTCCACTGCACTTTCCCATGGTTGCTTAGAAGAAGTGGCTTGTCCCGAATTGGGATTACCTTGATTTTGGTTCTTGGGAAATAAATTTTATTGGTTTTGGAATTGGGAAGGCTCACTAGGATAATGGAATCCCGGAGGAGGATTGATCTGTTGAGGTTGAGGAATAAAAGGATAAGGTTGTTGGAAGTTACCAACACCTTGACCATATTGGAATCAGTTTGGGTTTTGTGGACCGAATTGAGAGGGATGAGATATGGGATTCCCATACCTAAGTCCTTGGTTATAGGAAGAATAGAAGGGCTCAGAGTGAGGTTGGTTGAAGTTTCTAACAAACTGACCTAATTGTTGAGGGTTGGTGTTTTGTTGAGCATATGATGCATTGAGCTCCATTGGTCCAGATGAAACGAATTTATCCTCTTGAAGATGTGGACATGTGTCAGTTGTATGAGTTGGAGAGTTGAAGATTCCACATTTTTGACAGGTCTAGGAAAAATTGATTGTGGAGAAGACGATGTTGGAGATTTGGTAGCCACAACTAGTTGTCGCACAAGACCTGTAAGTTCACTCATCCACTAGGTCATCTTGTTCGGCTCAATTGATTATTTATCTTGGTCTTGTTTGAATTGAGCATGTGCTCGAGTATGGAATTGTTATGTGTTTACAACAATGTTACTTATGAGATCTCTTATTGCTACAGGAGTTTTATCAACAAGAGCACCGCCAATTGCTACATCTATGATAGTTCTCTCCATAGCCAATAACCGCTCATAGAAGTATTGGATAAAGAGTTGATCAGGAATTTGTTGATGTGGGCTGGTTGCAACATGATTTTTGAACCTCTCCCAGTACTCATGGAGTGATTCACTTGGGAACTGAAGGATAGCACTTATTTCCTTTCGCATAGAAGCAATATGAGAAGTAGGAAATAATTTCTCTAAGAAGAGTTGATTCATGTCATTCCATGTGGTTATGGAACCTAGAGGAAGGTAGTAGAGCCATGACATAGTAGTGTCAGTAAGGGAGAATGTGAATTATTGAAGTTTTATTTGTTCCTAAGAACCCCCTTGAGGCTTCATGGTAGAGCACAACACTTGGAACTCTTTAAGGTAGAGATGTGGATCCTCACCGGCTAGCCCATGGATATGAGGGAGCAGATGAATCAAACCTGGTTTGAGTTCGAAATCAGCCTCTATGTTTGGATATTTAATACATAGGGGTTGTTAATTCATATTAGGTGCATCAATTTTATTAAGTGTTTGTTCCCTAGGATTGCCCATATCTAATTCAATTGGTTGGACAAGGACTGGTTCTTAAATTATTTGATTATCTCGTATGTTCCTCCTAAGTTGGTGAAGTTTTCACTCAATTTCATGGGCAAAAAAATATGAGGGATTGTTTGGAAGGCTACAGGGAATTCAGAGAGATTTTGTAAGAAAGAGGAAGGCGAGTTTTCTTTGATTTTTTTCAATTTATGATTTTTATGGAAAGATGGATTTTTCTTCGTGTTTTTTTTCAATTTTTTTTTAAATTTTGTTTATTTTTTTGATTTTTTTTACAATAACTAGAAACTAATAAATACTTAAAGAACCATCCACGTCAACAAAATTATTTTAAATGCATGGCCGATTGTTGCCTATCGACCAGTCAAAGATCTAGTGCTCTGCTAATGTGTATAGTGGCACTCGGGTCAAATCCTCAGCGATGATACTTTGTAATAGTCATTTGTTTTTAGTTGATTGTATTTTGATTAGGGGGGTTTGTTTTCAGAGCTTAATTGAAATGACTAATTGATTATATTTTATTTAACAAATTGATAAATATTGGTGTGAGTTCATTATTAGGGAGTTAAGCTTGTGATATCCTTGGGCTTTTCTTTATATTGCATTTAAAATAACACCCAGTTAACAGGTTAACGTCGATTAAAATTCCTAAGTGTTAAAGCTTTAATCCAAGCCCTAACATAACTAGGATTATAATCTCAATATGTAAATGTTTATGGTAGTGTATTTATGGTTCCAATAATCCATGGAAACCACATGCTAAACAAAATATGACATTAATCCATGACATATTATGTCCAATATAAACAATGTAAAATTAACGAATATTCATCAAGAAAATAATCTCGATCACTTAGCATCCATAAATGTTGACTCACTCCAATGAGATATTTACTCAAACATTTGGTTGTTTAATATTCTGGTTATAATAATTATGATGATAAATTAATAATAGAAGAAAAGGAAATGGATTAGAAAAGAGTGGTATGTCGAACAGACACACACTAACAATGATGATAATGAAAAATGGATTTTCGATTGAATGAGGAAGCAAAAGAAGGGAAGGGGATTCAACTGTATTTAAACTATTTTACGAACATTAATATTAAACTATAGAAGGTGGAGTATAATAAGAGATATTGAAGAAGAAACTTTCATTAAAACAAAATTACAAAAGAAAGGGATTACAAAATTACAACAACGAAGAACATGAAAGTAAGTGAAAACAAAGGGAGGAGGAAAGGTCTCTCAAGTGAAAACTTCAGTATGGAAGGTCCTACCATGCCTTTGGAAAATAATTTTTCATGCCAATATGATCTCCTCTCTTCTGAAATGCCAACCCCTCTCAAGGAGAAAAGGGGAGAGTATTTATAGCCCAAGGAGTGGACTGTTTTCAATCACAATCTGTGCCTCCACTTGCATCGCCATGTTGGCTATTCAGTCAGCCAAATCCCGAGAAATAACCTTATTCAAAGATGTAGATAATAAAGTTGGTCGATCTCTCTAAAACCTTTGAGTCATTTGGACCTATTTATCCAAAGTTATGTCCGGTTGATTAAACAAATTTAATCTGTCCATTTCAATCCAATCTTTTTGATGTCCAAAATATGAAAGGGTGTTTGAATAGGATTATTCCTTCAAACCCGAATGATGTCTTCAAAAAAGTCGTCCACCTATATCTTTTCTTTCACACTGAAAAATATCATCTTTATTTGATTCTTACATGAAGAGATATGTCATGAATACTATACTAATTTTATTTCTCGGCCAGAATGGTGGGCTGGAATTAAAAGTTTCATTTGGGCCCCTTTTTATTATTTTTGGGACATGAAATTTTTATCCATGATTATTGGGGATAATGAAGAACATATGGTAGAGTTTCATGAAATTTGGGCTTCGGGATTTAGACCAGGAACTCAATCATCATGTCTGGTCCAGTTTCTTCACAAATTTTGTAGGTCATATTGTGTGGTAAATGCGATCCTTTAAATGGGGGAATTGGCCCATGAACCCTTCTAATGAAATGTTTTATATTGAATTAGGAATACTAAAAAACAAGAACCACACAATTTTTATCCGTAGGGTGAGAGTTATGAATAAGATTGTAAACTGACTTAGTTGTACTACTTCTAAAAATGCTCAAAAATTATACTTAATATTAAAACATTAATATTTCACACAAATTATGAACATTTCATATAAATTCAGTAAAGGGATTATATAATAATTCATGAAAATATTAATAACATCATACATCCCATAAATGAGTGATCTAAAAGAACAATAAGGTGAGGAATATCATGCGTTAAATTAATGACATGAATCAATAGTACACAATTGAGCATAATCAACATAATCATATCCTAAGCAAAGTATCTTCATCATAATCATGGTGGAATCATTTGATAAAGGATTTTAATTTTTCTTGTTAATAATATTGAACCATAATAACATAGTGTAAAAAAACCACACATATTTGTGAACACATTTAACATCATGTTCATGCATAATATATCTAAAAAAATAGTAACATCCGAGTTGTAAAGAAAATATATAGCATCTTATTCTCCTATAATGAACTTAATCTCATTAGATTCCTCAAATTACTCAATTCATGGGAGAGATATATAATTCTTGGTCTACCCATCACTTTATAAAATTCACATAATCATGCATGCCACATGGAAAGAGAACATATTAGGATCATAGTTATGTAATAAACTGTTGGAATGGAATTGGTTTCATAAGGGTTTCATAAGTCATACATCATGTTATATGCTTTAGGTTTACCAAATTAATAATAAAGATCATATTTTTAAAAAATATAATTTTCCTTTTAAGATTAAATATCTCAATTAATGTCAAGGATATGTTTGTGAACATAATATTCTATTCGAGAAATATTTTAATTCTTTTTTGAATGGCCCAAAGACCTTAATTTTTATTTATTTTTAGATAAACCCCATTTTAAGGAGAAAGGGGAAACCTAACATGTCTTCAAAGAAATGGATACATAAATATAACCCAATTCCAAAACAAGACTACTAGAAATGCCCCTCACTAGCATCAACATCGTTATGGAAAGCCTCCACCAATGCATGGCTACTCTGCAAGCTGTACTGTGCAAAGATACACATGCCTGGTACAGATGGCTATGAGATACCCTCTCATCCATCCAAATCCAAATAACCATGCATAGTGGAAGCTACCTTCTCTGAGTCCTCATCTAAGGCATTAACTTGTTGAAAGTCTGGACCAATCCATCATGCAAAAATAAAAACCTTCAAATTCTAACATTCGTCAACATTTCAAACTATTCTGTCCTTACTCCAAAAAAAAATATAGAACCAGAGAACCTCCATCACCAAGCAATATCTCCACCGCCTACAACTCTCATTCTCATCATCAAACACCAGAAAAAACAAATACCAATATGATTTCATCATCCAGATTTCGAAGCCAATGACAACCAGACCGAAGCAAACTGTGAGGAAAAATCCACGTAGCACACTTCAATGATCCACTGCCTTGACAGGGAATTCCATAGCCATGAACCATCTCTGTTGATCCAATAAAGACATCACAACAATGCCAAATTGGCAACCAAAAGCTACTGAACCCAGTGCTGTTGAACACCAAAATCAAAAATCTCAGCTTCCCTTACTCCAAAATCAACTCCAAAGCCTTAGATCCATGACAACACCTGCTTCCAGAGATCAATACCACCATCCTCAATACTTATTAACTACTTCCCCATCACCTGAAGATGCACAGGAAACACCGCAGGAAACTAAAAATAGCCTTGCACAAAGCCCAAATCCACCAACAAACAGCATCGATTCGAATCAAAACAGCATCCAAATCAACCATAATAGAAAATGAATCCCAAGATCGGGGCACTAAGAAAACTAAAACCAAAATCAAAAGCAAAAAAAGGAAGAACAAAAAAACCATCACCAGTGATCTTGTAGAAAAACCCGTTACGCTCTAAACCCAAACCCCGTCGCCGCCTGCCTGGTTGCCCGCGAAGAACCCGACACCTCCCAACACACATCTAGAGACGAAGTAGCACCCTCAGGCCACGACAACAGGATCTCGGCCATTGAACCAACACCGCGCTTCCCTGGAATCCCTATCCAACAAAAAGGAGTTGAGCAAGAAGAAGGAAAGCTACAAAGTAAAACGCCGAGATGGCTGAGTCCATGAAGCCGCACGAAACCACTGCGGCAAGAAGCCGCTGTCACGTGATCGCTGAGAACGAGGAGGGGAGCCAAGCTGAGCTGGAATGATGGAAGGAGGCGGCGGTGACAAGGGGAAACCCTAAAGCTTCAGCGCCCTTTATGGGCTCATTTCCCATATACTCACTTTTTGAAAAATATTTTAAATTGAATGATAAGTATTTTTGACATGGAAAAAATATTTATTATACTAAAAATAAAAGGGAAGTAATTTATAATGTACACTTAATGAAACAAAATATAATAATTTATGGTTTCAATAATATTAAAGAGAATAAAACCCCCAAAAGTAATTGGGTACAAGAATCCCCTTACCTTAAATCCTAAAATAATTTATCATTTTTTTACCTCTTAGATAATAAAATAATGATTATTAAAACAAGTTATAAAAATTTAATTTAGTTAATATTTTCACTCTTGATTAATTATAATAATTGTATTATATTCATTAACACCCTTTCTTATAGGTGATACATTTTGATATCATATTTTTCTTAAAATATCCCATCTTTATTTGAATTAGTGATATTTAATTATTATTATTTGTAAATATTTACGATAAAATCTAGATGAATACAAATAATTATATTTATTCATTTACGTATTATAAAGAAATTATTATGTTAGTCCATAACTTTTGTGATAATTAGAGAGTTGGAAATGTTCTCATAGATGGTTAACCTACCATTGATGGTTAATTTTGAAAAAAGGATGAAATAGTTTCAAGAGAAATAAATAAATCATAAATATAATCACTACATTATGTAACCATAATTAATATAATGTTATCATGATACTAAAATAATATTAAAATATATGGGTTTGAACATAATAGTGAAAAAGATAATGTGAATAGGACAATGGGAAGACAAGTATATGAAAAATTACATTATTCTCAATGTTGCCTAATTTCTACGGCACTAAAATCCTTGATTTCTTGAATTTCTATTGATCAAATAGCCCCCAATTGTTTTAATGGTATTAAAAGTTGGGATTTGGGATGTTCCAAATCTTTGTTATATAGAAGGTAAGTGGTTTTCCAAATGAGGGTGACTAGTTATTTATACATGAGGATAGGTCCATTTTAATGATAATGTTGTGAATAAATAATTATATCCAACGTAAAAATTTAAATTGAAATATTTTTTATATTTTAAAATATTTTTTAATTTAAATATTATTTTAGTACTTTTAAACACTTTTTAATCCGAATTTATTAGTTTAATTGTAATGGTCCAGACCTCTCTGGCCCATTCTTTTGTCAAAAAGAAGGTCAAGAAGTGTTCTGGAGGGTAAAATGGTCTTTTCCCATGCCTTACAGAATTTTGAAACTACACGCCGTGTAGTTTGAGTACACGCCGTGTACCCCCTTTCTGGGTATATGTCGTGCCGCAGACCATGTTCTCACCATGTGAAGTAAATGAGTACACGCCATGTAGTGTAACTACACGCCGTGTACCACATTGCTGGGTATACCCCGTGTTGAAGGTCGTGTCCTTGCTATGTGAAATAATGGGTGCACGCCGTGTGTCCAGTACTACACGCTGTGTAGTCCTTCCCCGCGTACGCGTTACCAGTCAACAGATGTGTGCTGTGTTGAATCCGTGTCCCTACCATGTGCAATAAAAGAGTACATGTCGTGTGTCCAAACTACACGTTGTGTAGTCCTTCCCCGCGTATGTGTTACCCTCAAACCGTGTGTTGACCCGTCAACGGTCGCAGCGCCGTGTTGGAAGCCGCGTGGAGTTCTTGTGAAATCACCGAGTACATTTCGTGTACCATAAAATACACGTCGTGTACTTTTGCTTTTCTCGCCTATAAAAGGAGGGGTCCCCTCCTCCTTTCATCTCACCCCTCTCCTCCCCTTTCCTCTGAGCAATGTTCTCCCAGGAGACTCGAAGGTTCTTTCTTCCATAACATCTCCGTCCGAGCTCTGATTTATGATCCGTCAGCAGCCACAGGATTGTAACGACGAGGCAGAACATTCGATCTTGGATCTGTTGTCTTTCCTTCGGCCTTTCCTTTCCGACTTCCACCCGAGGAGGTTTTTCCGGGACCCGACAGAAATGACGGATGCTGACGGACGTCTTCTAAGGTTGATTCGGGGGAGCATTGCGATCAAAACCTATTGAGGTTGGGATATTACCTTTGTCTCTCTATTTTGTGCATCATTAAGGGTGGGTATCCTCTTGTTTTCGTGATATACAGTTGAACCAATAAATAAAGATAATAAATGGATTATATAATGGGGATGGGAAGTTTGGGAATGCAGTTACATTATTTATATCTTGTGATATTATGGTGTGAATTTAATGAGCTTCTGCCTACTGAAAAGCTCGGTCGTTGGGGGCCTTTTCTTGCACAATTAAATGATTCCCTATCTTTCTAGACCATTTTTGTGGATAGAACATTGTGGAATGTGGAAATTGGTTAATCACGTAAATTTGGCTGTTTAAAATATGGAACCCTTGTGTGATAACCCTGGTTGAAAAAAATGGAATAATGAACATGTGGGTTTTGGCTTGGATATGTGGCAGGTGATGGGGGTGTTTGTGGGTTGTTGTAAATAGGGTGAGCTACGAGGCTGTGGTTGACTTGGTTGTGGGTTGGTGTGAATTCTATTTTAGTAATGGGCAGTGGGGCTGCGATAATGGTGTTAAAGGGATATTGATTTACGGGTTTCAGTGTGTTGTGGTTATGGTGTTTGGAAGCAGGTCTGTGGGGATGGGCTTGTTTGTGAACAAACAGTGGGTTGTGAATAATAAATAAAATTTGAAGAGTTAATGAATGGTGGGTCATGGTAATGGAACAAGATTAATAATCAATGGGGTTGGTTGGATTATAATAAGGGTTTTGTTATTCTTTTTGCATTTTCCTAACATGTTTTATTGATGGCAGGGATATGTTTCACGAATGATCGATGTGGTTAGTTGTGGATAGTTTCCCAGTAGTTAAGGAACTAATAAACTAATTTTTGCTGAAACATGAAAACCTAAATGGGTTTGGGGTTGTTTGTTGTATGCATGCTTCGTAGTAGCAGCACCGAGGCACGTGCTCAGTTTCTCTGTTTAGAAGCCTTAGGTTGGGATGTGTGGTTGGTATGTATATATGTATCTTTTTTGTTTTATCGCACCCCACCCATGTTTAGTACTTAGTTCCGAACACTCTCATTTCATAGGAGGGGGTGTTTTTCCCTTAGTTACTAACTCCTTCCTGCTCCTTCTCCCCTAGGATGTGATGGTTTGAGGCGAACTTACACCTAAGACTCTTCGGGTAGGTTTTGATTGGGATGGTTTTAGCCCAAGACTCTTCGGGCATGTTCTACTGTTTCCCATGAATCTTCGGGATGGGGCCCAGGTGTGTGCGGGCGGGATACATGGTTGTGAGGACCAGGTGTGTGCGGGCGGGATACGTGGTTGTGAGGCCCATGTGTGTGCGGGTGGGATGCGTGGTTGTGAGGCCCACGTGTGCGCGGGCGGGATGCGTGGTTGTGAGGCCCAGGTGTGTGCAGGTCGGATGCGTGGTTGTGAGGCCCAGGTGTGTGCTGGCGGGATGTGTGGTTTGTGAGGCCCAGGTTTGTGCGGGCGGGGAGAGTGTGGCAGCATCAGGACGTTCGTCGTTAGGAAGAGCAGCTAACTCAAGGGAAATGGTGTGGGGTACCCAATACTCTGGTTCTTATATACTACTACCTGTTGTGTTTTTGTTTTTGATTAGTGTGGCTGGTGAGGTTGGGTGGATAGAATTACTTTCTAGATCTTTGACTGGTCGATAGGCAACAATCGGCCGTGCATTTAAAATGGTGTTGTTGACGTGGATGGTTCTTTAAGTATTTATTAGTTTCTAGTTATTGTAAAAAAAATCAAAAAAAATAAACAAAATTTAAAAAAAAATTGAAAAAAACACGAAGAAAAATCCATCTTTCCATAAAAATCAAAAATTGAAAAATATCAAAGAAAACTCGCCTTCCTCTTTCTTACAAAATCTCTCTGAATTCCCTGTAGCCTTCCAAACAATCCCTCATATTTTTTTCCCATGAAATTGAGTGAAAACTTCACCAACTTAGGAGGAACATACGAGATAATCAAATAATTTAAGAACCAATCCTTGTCCAACCAATTGAATTAGATATGGCCAATCCTAGGGAACAAACACTTAATAAACTTGCTGCACCTAATATGAATTAACAACCCCTAGGTATTAAATATCCAAACATAGAGGCTGATTTCGAACTCAAACCAGGTTTGATTCATCTGCTCCCTCATATCCATGGGCTAGCCGGTGAGGATCCACATCTCTACCTTAAAGAGTTCCAAGTGTTGTGCTCTACCATGAAGCCTCAAGGGGGTTCTTAGGAACAAATAAAACTTCGAGAATTCACATTCTCCCTTACTGACACTACTATGTCATGGCTCTACTACCTTCCTCTAGGTTCCATAACCACATGGAATGACATGAATCAACTCTTCTTAGAGAAATTATTTCTTACTTCTCATATTGCTTCTATACGAAAGGAAATAAGTGCTATCCTTCAGTTCCCAAGTGAATCACTCCATGAGTACTGGGAGAGGTTCAAAAATCATGTTGCAACCAGCCCACATCAACAAATTCATGATCAACTCTTGATCCAATACTTCTATGAGGGGTTATTGGCTATGGAGAGAACTATCATAGATGTTTCAATTGGCGGTGCTCTTGTTGATAAAACTCCTGTAGCAATAAGAGATCTCATAAGTAACATTGTTGTAAACACATAACAATTCCATACTCGAGCACATGCTCAATTCAAACAAGACCAAGATAAATAATCAATTGAGCCGGACAAGATGACCTAGTGGATGAGTGAACTTACAGGTCTTGTGTGACAACTAGTTGTGGCTACCAAATCTCCAACATCGTCTTCTCCACAATCAATGTTTCCTAGACCTATCAAAAATGTGGAATCTTCAACTCTCCAACTCATCCAACTGACACATGTCCACATCTTCAAGAGGATAAATTCGTTTCATCTGGACCAATGGAGCTCAATGCATCATATGCTCAACAGAACACCAACCCTCAACTATTAGGTCAGTTTGTTAGAAACTTCAACCAACCTCACTCTGAGCCCTTCTCTTCTTCCTATAACCAAGGCCTTAGTTATGGGAATCCCATATCTCATCCCTCTCAATTCGGTCCACAAAACCCAAACCGATTCCAATATGGTCAAGGTGTTGGTAACTTCCAACAACCTTATCCTTTTATTCCTCAACCTCAATGGATCAATCCTCCTCCGGGATTCCATTATCCTAGTGAGCCTTCCCAATTCCAAAACCAATAAAATTTATTTCCCAAGAACCAAAATCAAGGTAATCCCAATTCGGTACAAGCCACTTCTTCTAAGCAACCATGGGAAAGTGCAGTGGAAGATCTTGCCTCTTTCACCCGTTATAGACTCAAGAACATTGAAATCCAAATTGGTCAACGGGCATCCCACCTTAGTCAGCAGCAACCATCTAATTCTTCCCAACTTCCATCTCAACCATTACCCAACCCCAAGGGTAATGTAAGTGCAATTTCACTTAGATCAGGAAAGAAAATTTATATGCCTCAAGATCAGTCTTCCGACCCTCCTTTGAATGTTGAACTATAAAATTAAAATTAAAAGAAACCTGAAAAGGAATCTAAATTAAATTCCCTCACCTCCTTTAATTCCATATAGGAATCCAATTCCTTTTCCTCAAGTAGTTTCTAAACCAAGGATGTCCTTTGAACCAGATCCTGAAATGCTTGACATGGTTAAACCTGTTGAAGTAAACAATCCTCTCATAGATGCCATCAAAAAAATTCCTAAGTATTCCATGCTTCTTAAGGAGTTGTGCACCCACAAGAGGCAAATTTGGACCTTTGAAATTGTTTCCACATAGCAGAACATACCCATTAAGGGCAAAGATCTAGGTAACATTACGGTTCCATGCCAAATTGGAAGTTCCAACATTGATGATGCACTCATAGACCTAGGAGGCTCAATTAATGTTAGGCCCAAATCCAAATTCTCCAACCATGGTCTATGTCCCTTGCACCTGAAGGGTGTTGTAATTAAGTTATCCAATCGATCCACAGCCAGTCCTGAGGGAATAATTGAGGATGTCCTTGTCCGAGTCAATGATCTTAACATCCCTGCTGATTTCTATGTCCTTGACATGGAAGGTGAGACAAAATCTTCTCGATCTCCCATAATTATAGGAATATCATTCTTCATGACTACGAGAACCAAGATTGATGTCCATTCAGTCATTTTATCCATGGAATTCAGTGACCAACTGGTCAAATTCAACATTTTCCAAGCCATGCGATACCCATATGAGGATCACTCTTCATTCTCAATCATTGATTTTGAGGACACTTCTAAGAGTCAATCGAACCACAATCCACCATGTTCTTCATGTTCTAATGACAAATGATCTTGTGATATCTACACCATGATTAACCAAGTCATAAATGGTGAAGTTGATGTGGACCTCTCATTCATAGACTCCATCAATCTAGAAGAACATGAAAACTCTCTTGAATCCCACATCAACTCTGATATCTACTGCTCCACCTTAGACAGTATTAAGGAGAATGAGTCTGAAGCAACTGAACTCCCTTTATCCTTTCCTGAGATGTCTAACCCACAAATAAAAGATGAGACTGATCTGAAACCTATTCCTGAACACCTGAAATATGCATTCATTTTCCATGGTCACTCTTACCCTGTCATTATCTCTTCTTCACATACCGAAACTGAAGAGTCCAAACTTGTTCAAGTGTTAGAGGAAAATATAAAGGCCTTAGGGTGGACCCTAGATGACATACCAGGAATCAACCCTGCTCTTTGCATGCATCACATCCATCTGGAGGAATCATCCAAACCAATTAGAAAACCACAAAGAAGACTCAATCCACTCATTATTGAGGTAGTTAGGGTAGAGATCACCAAGATTCTTCAAGATGGTATTATCTATGCAATTTATGATAGTGAATGGGTTAGTCTAATTCATGTCGTACCTAAGAAGGGTGGGATAACTGTTGTCACAAATGAACATGGAGAAGTAGTCCCAACTCGAGTGAAGAAGAAATGGCATGTGTGCATTGACTATAGGAAATTGAATGTTGAAATAAGAAAAAATCACTACCCTCTTCCATTCCTTGATCAAATGCTGGAACGAATAGCTGGAAAGTCACACTATATATTTCTTGATGGATACACCGGCTACTTCCAAATCCCAATCGCACCACAGGACCAAGAAAAGAAAACTTTTACATGCCCCTTTGGAACAGATGAATATAGAAGAATTCCTTTTGGCCTTTTCAATGCTCCTGCAACATTCCAGAGATGTATGATGAGTATCTTTTTGGAAATCATTGAACACTGCATGGAAGTCTTCATGGATGACTTCACCATTTATTGTGAGTTATTTGAATCTTGTTTTAATTAACTCTCTCTAGTAATCCAAAAGTGTGTCAAGTGTAACCTTGTGTTAAATTTGAAAAATGACACTTCATGGTTGAAAATGGGATTGTTCTAGGGCACATAATTTCAAAATATGGTGTTGATGTCGATCCTGCCAAAATTTAAGTGATCCAATAACTTCCTTAACCCACTTCTGTTCAAGACATCCGTTCAATTCTCGGTTGATTATGTTTCTATGTGGGTCGGGCCCAAACCCCCTAGGAAGGATGATTCACATACTGTTAGTGTGTTCCTAAAGAAACACATCTTCCATAGATTTTACACACCTCAGGACTGTTAGTGTGTCCCTCCCACTCACTCGTTTTCTCCAAAAATATGTCACTTTCCATTTTGATGAGGTTTTCAAGAGAGCCTTTGTTGAAATCTAAAGTGTTGTAACATCCGCCCAATAATCCAACCCCTAGATTGGTCCTTACACATTGATTTGAAGTGTGATTCTTCTGATAGAGCTGTTGGAGCTATTATTGGTCAAAGAAGAGAAAAAAATCATCATGTCATCTATTATGCCTCAAAAATGTTGGATGAATCTCAATCTCACTACACTATCACTGAAAAAGAACTTTTAGCAGTTGTTTTTCCCTTAGATAAATTCTGCCCCTATCTCTTAGGTGGAAAAATCATCATCTTCACAGATCATTCCGCTGTAAAGTTATTACTCAAGAAAAGTGATTCCAAATTGAGGCTAATAAGATATATCCTAATTATCCAAGAGTTTGACCTTGAAATAAATGATAGAACAGGAAAATAAAACCCTGTGGATGATCACTTGAGTAGAATTTCTCATTCTTCTCATTCTGAAATCATTAATCCTGAATTCCCCACTGAGCAATTTTCATCTCTCACTCCAAAAATACCTTGGTATGCCCTAATTGTAAATTACATTGTTTATGGTGTTTTTTATGATTTTTTTTCAAAAGAACAGAATATGAAGTTGAAAAGTGATTCAAAACACTATTTTTGGAAAGAAAATAATCGTTGGAAAATCGGGGCTTACATGATAATTAGGAGATGTGTTGATAAAGATGATCATTCTTCCATATTAGAATTATGTCACTCACTTCCCGGAGGTGGCCACTTCGGACCAAAAAGGACCTCCCGAAAGGTCCTAGACTCTGGATTCATCTGGCCTTCTCTCTTCAAGGACTCACATGAGTTCTGTCAATCATGTCCCACTTGCCAAAAGTTTGGCACAATTTCAAAGTGAAATGAAATGCCCCAAAATCCTTTAATTTTATGTGAGATCTTCGATGTTTGTGGAATTTATTTCATGGGATCATTTCCCCCTTCCAATGGATTCTCATAGATCATTCTTGCGGTTGATTATGTTTCTATGTGGGTCGGGCCCAAACCCCCTAGGAAGGATGATTCACATACTGTTAGTGTGTTCCTAAAGAAACACATCTTCCATATATTTTCCACACCTCGGGACTTGATAAGTGACTTAGGAACCCATTTTTGTAATAAAACCATGGAATCTCTTTTGAAAAAGAATGGGGTTTTCATAAAACTTCAATTGCATATAACCCCCAAAAAATGGAATTTCCTGAACATTCTAATAGAGAAGTGAAAAGAGTGCTTGAGAGAATTGTAAAAACCACCAGAAAAGACTGGCCTGAAAGACTTGCTGAAGCACTTTGGGATTATCGAACTTCTTATAAAACACCCATTGGGATTTCTCATTTTAGTCTAGTTTTTGGAAAATCATGTCATATACAAGTTGAAATCCAACATAAGTCTTTTTGGGCTGTGAAAAACTGTAATTTTGATTGTGAAAAATCTGGTGAAGAATGATTTTTGCAATAGGTTGAACTGGAGGAGGTTCGACTTGAATCCTATGAGAATACCAAAAGAGAAGGCCAAGGTACTCCATGAAAAACACATCTTGATAAAGGTATTCCATGATGGTGAAAAGGTAATTCTATTCAATTCCCGATTTTGGATTCACCTAGGTAAGCTAAATTCTCGTTGGTAAGGGACTTTTGTTATTACTAATGTTTACCCATTTGGTGCAGTGCAAGTCCAAGACCCCTCTTCCAAAAGGAAATTCACAGTTAATGGAAACAGGTTAAAGAATCACCATGATAGAATGCACAATCCTGGATCAACATTGACTTCCACTGGATCCCCAACTTCTCTAGCCGACCTACCACTATATGGAGATGGCGACCCACCAAATCAAAACTAGGGGCACCTCTTTCCCTTTAACTCTCTCTCTATCTCTTCCTCTCTCTACCTCTTTCTTCTTCTTCCTCTCTCTTTCAGTTTTTTACAAATTTATTTTTCAAAACCATTCTTTTTCACTTTCTATTTTGTGTGGTTTTATCATTAAACAAAACAAAAAAAATACCTAAAAAATAAAAAAAAAACAAAAAAAAAACAATCCCTTAAAACAAATACAAAAAACTCAAGAGTCATGATTACTCACCTTAAAATTTTCAAATTTTGTCCAACAATTTTGGGGAGTCCAAAGACATGGTTTCATCTCAATAATTTTGCGTTTTCATCATGACTTTGGATAAATAATTTTGTGTCAAAATTAACAAATTTTGAATGCTCAATATTTGATTTGGAAAATGATTTTCCCTAACCTTGAGGAACATCCTTTTCTTTCATTCCAAGGCCACCTATGGCCATGTTTTCAAATTTTGTGTTTTCACCCCAATTTGTGAGTCTTTATTTTGTGGACCTTCGAGCTGAATTTACTACATTAGTGTTAATTAATATGATAGAGGTATTTTTCTGAAGCACATGAGAATTATAATAGCCAAATAGACTCCCACTTACCATACATTAATCCTCCTTTTGAAAGCCCCTTTGAGCCTATGAAAACCTTTTCCTTGATATCCACATTACAAGCCCAATAACTTTTCCCACCCAATATAAACATGAATTTTCATTGCATAATTTTTTGAAATTTATGTTTGGGGGAATGGATTTCATTGTTTGGGTACCCTATTATTGATTTTCAATGAGTTATCATCTGATTGAGGGAAATCATCCATTTCAGTGTGGGGTATAGGTTGTCATTTAGTGTGTTTTGGGGAATGTAATGTACTTTCATTTATGTAATTTTATAAATTTTATTGACAGGTGTTCAAAAGAATAAAAAAAATGCTGAAGAAAATCAAAAAAAAATGAAAAAAATGGGTTGTGTCTTGGGTAGGTCAAGAATCACTCTTACTCAACATTTGATCTTCTTATAAAAATTACAATTAGTTTCTTGATGAGATCAATCATGAGTTGGGATATGAGTGTGAGATCTGTTTCAAGGTCAACTTTCGAAAAAACAAAGAAAAAAAGTAAAAGAAACAAAGAACACTTGCATTATATTCTTATTGGGAGAAGTTTTGTGTTTTGTAAATATTACATATTTTCATTACCTTTATATTTTCATCCTCTATTGTGTATTTCTTCACATAATCATTCCCTTGTAAATATGTGTTTTCATTTCCTTCCATGTTTTATTTCAAAAAAATGTTCATTGCTTTTTCTATGATGGTGTATTAACCCTCTTCTCCTCTCTCTTGGGAATTATATTCCTACCATACCATAGCCACAAAAAACCCCTTAAAAATACCTCTTGATTCATGTTCACTTTGGATAGGTATTTGAAGCTGAGAGCTCTTTCAAACTCTATGATTTTCACTTTTAGTTGGTTAAAGAGTGAACCTCCACAAATAAATTTTATCATCTTGACAGGTGTGAGTTTTGAGTGTAAACATTTTCCATTTCAAAAATTGATCATGGAAAAATGAATTAGTTTTAGAACATTGTTTCTGTAACAAGTTGTGGTGGAATTCAAAATGGATTAGTGAAATAGTCTAAACCTCCCCTAATTGGATTTTTTTTAATATTTGTTGGTGTGTGAAAATGATTATTGTTATGTTTTTATATTTGTTGCACATGAGGACATGCAAAAAACTAAGTGTGGGGGAGTTGATGTTATTAATATTTTAATGACTTATTATATACTCCCTTTACTTAATTTATATGAAATGTGCATAATTTGTGTGAAATATTAATGTTTTAAAAATTAAGTATAATTTTTGAGCATTTTTAGAATTAGTCCAATTGACTCAGTTTACTATTTTATTTTTAACTATCACCCTACTCATCCAAATTGTGCGGTTCTTGATTTTTAGGATTCCTAATTCAATAAAAAACATTTCATTATAAGGGATCATGGGCCGATTCTTCCATTTGAAGGACCACATTTACCACACAAGATGACCTACAGAATTTGTGAAGAAACTGGACCAGCCATGATGATTGAGTTCCTAATCTAAATCCCGAAGTCCAAATTTCTTGAAACTCTACCACATGTTCTATATTATCCAAAATAATCATGGATAAATATTTTAGGGCCCAACACTAAGAACATGGGGCCCAAATGAATCTTTTAATTACAGCCCACCATTCTGGACGAGAAATAACATCAGTATAGTATTCATGCCATATCTCATGATGTAAGCATAAAATTAAGCTGAGATTTTGCAGTGTGAAAGAGAAGATATAGGCGGCCGACATTGGGGAAGACATCATTCTATTTTTAAGGAATCATCCCATTCAAAAACACTTTCACATTTTGGACATCAAAAAGATTGGATTGAAATGGACAGATTAAATTTGTTTAATCAACCAGCCATAACATTGGAAAAATAGGTCCAAATGGCTCAAAATTTTTAGAGAGTTCGGCTAACTTGATTAACTACACCTTTGAAGGAGAATATTTCTCGATATTTGGCTTTCCGAATAGTCAACATGGCGATGCAAGTGGAGGGACAGATTGTGAATGCAAACAGTCCACTCCCTGGGATATAAATACTCTCCCCTTCTCTCTTTGATAGAGGTTGGCATTTAATAAGAGAGAAGATCATATTGGCACGAAAAGAGAATTTCCAAAGGCTTTTTAGGAACTTCCATACACAAGTTTTCACTTGAGAGACCTTTCCTCCTCTCTTTATTTTCACTTATTTCGTGTTCTTCGTTGTTGTAATTTTGTAAGTCCTTTCTTTTGTAATTCTGCTTTAATGAAAGTTTCTTTTTCAATATCTCTTATTATCCTCCACATTCTGTAGTTTAATATTGATGTTCTTAAAATAGTTTAAATACAGTTGAATCCACTTCCATTCTTTTTCTTCCTCATTCAATCGAAAATCCATTTTTCATTATCATCATTGTTAGTGTGTGTGTGTTCGACATACCACTCATTTCCAATCCCTTTATTTTTTTTTCAATTCTTAATTTATCATCATAATTATTATAACAAGAATATTAAACAACCAAATGGATGTGTAAATATCTCATTGGAGTGAGTCAAAATTTAGGGATGTTAAGTGATTGAGAGTATTTTCTCGATGAATATTCGTTAATTTAACATTGTGTATGTTGGACTTAATATGTCATTGATTAATGACATATTTTGTTTAGCATGTGGTTTCCATGGATTATTGGAACATCAAATACACTACCATAAATATGTACTAATTGATATTAGAATCATAGTTATGTTAAGTCTTGGATTAAAGCTTTAACACTTAGGAATTCTAATCGACGTCAACTTGTGAAGTTGGTGTTAATTGAAATGCAATATAATGAAAAGCTCAAGGATATCACAAGCTTAACTCCCTAATAATGAACTCACCCAAATATTTATCAATTTTTTAAATAAAATATAATCAATCAATAAGTTTAATTACGCTCTGCAAACAAAACCCCCTAATCAAAATACAATCAACTAAAAACAAACTACTATTACAAAGTATCATCATTGAGGATTCGACCCGAGTGCTGCAATACACATTAGCAGAGCACCAGAACTCTGACCGGTCGATAGGCGACAATAGGACATGCGTTTAAATGTACATATTTAAGTGATTATGTGTTAGAAGGTGAACATGATATATTTTATGAACTAATAGGTCATGTGAATCATTCTATAAGCTCTTTGTTAACAGCTTTGGTCATATCTTTCTCATTTATTGTTCAGCCTCTCATTCTTCACTTTGTTTGTATTATCAACTCTTCAATAAATGGATCATTAATTTTACTATTAAAAAACACATATCTATGTGGTTGTAATAATTCTATTTCTGTATGTGTAACATTTGAGATCCTCCCTACAGATCTCCCAACAGAAAGAAATATTTTTTATTTCCCGTGTATTTGTGATTTCGTCGATGTGTCATCAACATGTCTCACTCGATTAAATCTTGTATCAATATAAAACAAGTATCTAGAAAAAAAGCTAAGACCCTGCTCTGTCAAATAGCCTTCAGAAATAGAGTCATATTGTTGAGGTTTATTTCGCACGTATGATTTCAAATAGGCAAGATATGTGTGAAATAAAATAAAAAAACATAATTATATATTTAATTAAATTCCATGTATTGTTTACATAATTTAAAAACAATTAAATAAAGTACCTCTCAATTTTATACATCTATCGATAATGTATGGGGCCTCCTAACATAGCTTCCTCAACCAAATTCACAATTAAATGTATCATGATAGCAAAAAATGATGGAGGACAGATCATCTCCATTGAAAAAAGTTTCATTACAAATCCCTTATTAAGGTTTTCAAGCTCAAATGGATTTAGATATTTATAACATAGTCGTTTGAAAAATGTGTAGAATTGGAATAAAATAGCAGTAAACTTTTCTCATAATAATGTAAACAATGACAATGGTAGTAACTGCTATAACAAAATATTTGAATCGTTACTTTTCAATCCATTCACCCTATGATTCTTTAAGTCAAAACACCTTGAGATGTTACTTGATTACCCATAAAATACCTTCACATGTTTTAAAATTTGATGTAATATATCTTTATCCTTATATTTCATTGAAAAAAATTGTCGGAGCATACTTTTCATTATCATATGGCCAAATATAATGCTTCTTATTCACTACCTATAAGTATTCCGAATAATTGTGATGATCCTTTTAATTTCCATGCTCATTTAGCAATGTAAAGATAGAATTTTCAAAAAAATATTTCTCAATATGCATTACATCAATATTATCCCATAAGAAATTTATTTCCAAATGCAAGAGTTTTATAATAACCTTTTTTCTTACATTTTCGTCTTCCGATTTCACTTGAAGATGCACTTTGAACTCATTTCAGATTATCATTAAAATGATGTACCATATCAAATTTTGTTTCCATATTTCCAAGTTATGAGAATATTTTAGAACCTATTAATAACTTTGGAGGTGGTTTATGATCATTGAAAACATATAGTTTTGACTTGTTCAGCCAAAATCTATGAGATGGAGTGAGAAATATTCGATGGCACAAAAAGAACCATTTTATATGTTGAGGTAGCTATTTGGGCTTAAAATCAGAGTTACAAATAGAAAAATATGAACCTATGTAAGTGTTCCAACCATATAAATTCACATGTATAGGGAAGTCAGAAATGGTCCACATTAAAGATGCATTAATTTTGAACGTTTCTTTAGATGATTCATAATATAAGTCAACATTTTTTCTCTATAACTCCTATAATTCTTCAATTAAAGGAATCAAGTATACATCAATATCTTTTACAGAATTTTTTTTCTATTAATAATCATTGAGATGAAAGATGAAATTTGTTGCCTACATGTTCATAGAGGCAGGTTGTAAGGGATGTAAACAACTTGTCAAATGCTATAACTAGTACTCAAAGTCCGAAATGGGTTAAATCCATCTTCAACCAATCCCAATAAAACATACATAGGATCAGATGATAAATTAGTATTCAATGAATCAAATGTATTCCTCAATTGTGAATCTATTGGATGTTGCATTAACCAATCATTGTTAATAGCTACAGAATGCCACTTCATGTGTTCGATGGTTTTCAATGACATGAATAATCTTTGTAATCGACGCATTAAAGGAAAGTAACATAAAAACTTTTATGGTGTGTTCCTATTCTTCTTCATCATGGTAGTATGTTGACTCAGACATTCAACATCACCAATTTACTGCCATATAGAAGAAGAACATTTTTTGAAATCCTGTCAGCTTGAATCCTCTTTTCAATTAAGCATACAATCATTAGGATACACATGTGTTTTTTATAATTCAGAACAAGCTCGATAAAAACTTTTTTCATATCATAAAAAGACTCAGAGATGTTTGCTTCAAGAAATGCATCATACAACAATTCCAATATCATGGACATCACCTTATTTGTAATTCTACACAGGAATTTGATATGGTAGAACATCATCATAAAATAATGTTTTGAATATTTCAAACATCCACTATACCACTCATAATTTCCATTGTCAACTAAACCACGAATCCCATTTTTTCTCAGTTACGTTTTCTCTTACATCAATCTCCATATAATCAAGAGGAGGATCCAATGATATGTTACATTCTAAATCTAGTTGGCCTACAGTATAAAAAAATCACTTTCCATATTTCAATATATTGAACCCTCAACTGGTTGTTCTGATATGTTTTGATGTTGATGATGATGTATTGCAATGGCTAATGCATCATTGATAAGTGTTTTTCATTTCATTTTCCATTTTCGATGAAGTTGGGAGCTCATTTTATGGATTGAAATCAGTGATCAACCTTTTTGTAATGTTCAATTCTCCATTCTGAATCCATCCCAAATATTGATTAGAGAATTTATTTAATATCAAGTGTTCATAATGTTGAAATTTTTTAACCCATCAACTAAATTTTCTTTTAGGAAATAGACATCTTATTCTCTGATAAATGGTACCATTGTAAATTGAAAAATCTAAAATATCTTCCAAATCCTTATCATTCTAAAGTTTGTTCCTTGGTAATGTGATCCATATTTTATCCATATATATAACAATGTACCAATAGATTACTAAAAAATAAACCACATAACTTTTACTAAATAGGAAAAGACATTCATATATGTAGTTAAAAAATATGAATATATTAAATAAGGTTTTCCTAAATAAATAAATAAATAAATTCAATATATAAGAGGATTTTTTGAAAGCATATTTTCCACCTTTCATAATGGATGTAAAACTATATAGGATAATCTTATGATCTTTAATTGAATTTTAGATTATGGTATCTCTATTTCATAGGGATAGTGTAGTGTTTTAAGAGGATTCCATACTCGTTGATTTGAAAAAGTAAATATGTTACATCATGTCCATTAATTAATTTTTGACAATATAGGACATCATGAACATTAATTTTTATAACATATAGGATTTTCATGTATAGAGATCCAAATATATAATATAATGTATCATTTCCATTAATTACAATTTAAAATAAGGAACATCATGTCTTTTTATTCCATGTGAATTTTCATAAATGTCATGTACTGAAATTAAAAATAAAAATAAGCAATTTTATGTACATTTATAGATGTTATTAATGATGTAATCACATCCCTTCCTAACTACATTCAAGTATAAAAAATAACACTCAATTCATTATTTAATTAATTTAATCATTTAATCCATATAGTTGAAAAATAATATGAGGGGACTTGGGGTATAATCTATTCTATTATATCATTTTATTAACTCACATTATCAAAGTTCACTAGCTAAATCGAATCTAAAAATGACGTAGTGGTGATTAGTTTAAAAAGGGAACATAATTTATTAAAGAATTTAGTAAAACTCACCCATGTGGTGGTTTAGATATGTTAATCAACCTCCAACAGGATATCATGGTCTACCATCATTTCTAGAATTGAATTCAAATAATTAATTTTGGGGTTTATCTATTTTTGGTAAATGCATGGAAAGTATGTAATATGACACAACAAAAACATAATTTAAGAAACAATTTTTTTTGTAAAAGTACGATACCACCATCCTTATACCGATAGATGAATCTGATAGACTGCTTTTATTCACCATTGATGGTAATTTTCAACATTTAATAAAGGGATAGTGATGATAGGATATGAACACTAGAAAATAAAAATTCAATGAGGGTATATAATCATAAATTGGAGTCATTTCCCACTTTATTGTAAATTAAAATGAATAATAGATAAGATGATATTCCAATAATCAAATCTATACATAAATAAAAATGAAATTTGAATTCATGAATTTAATGTCATACATAACTGAAACAATAAAATTTTACCAAAATAAATATTAAACAATGACTAAAAACTCTAAAACATTTTGAAAATAAATGAATTTATATGTTCAATACTACATGTTTTCACTAATAATGACTTATTTGAGTACTAGTATATGTGAATACTTTTTTGAGAAATATAATTTTAAAAATGATTGTGAAACATAACCATGAACATATAACTCATGAACTCGATAGATAATGTATAACCATTTGGTCTATTAACATGTATTATATAACCAATATATGAAAACACACAAACACACACACACAGATATATATATATATATATGTGTGTGTGTGAATGTAACTCAATGTTAAAGAGAAAAGTATTTACTCCATAAGGAAGTTCCAATAAACAATGTAAGTATTCAAAAAGTATTCTAATTCAGAATAAAGATTTTAGATTAAATATAAAATAACTGAATTTAATTATAACTAAACCAAAACTAATCATTAATGATATAAAATATGAAAATTGTGTAGAAAAATCCAAATTGTTTCTTGAAATAGAAAATAAATTATTTTATCTGGGTTAATACTATTAATTAACTAAAAGATAAACTATTATCAATATTTTTTTATCCACTAATCTAGACTATCAACCATCTATAATATGAAGTCATTATTAAGAAAATTGAATAATTTTTAATGAATTATACAAATTATATGAAAACGTGTCTAACTATTTTACAATAATTCTTAATATTCTCACTCAATTCATTATGAATACCTATCAATTAGAATTTTAAAATATTTCCCCTTAATATTAATTCTATTATAAAAAATACAACAAATAAATATTTTAATAAAAATTATACTCCCTTCATCTAATGAATAATAGAAAAATAATATTAAAAATAAAACCATATTATTATCTTGATAAGAATATGATAAGGATTCATATCAAATGAAACAGACCATTAACTAATGATGAATTATTGTAGTTGATGACCTCAATTATGAATCTAAAGAGGAAGAGATATGAGGTAAATCTAAATTATAAGTCATTATTTATATATATATATATATATATAATTGAAGGTGATCCTAGATGACTAATACATTATAACAATGATGGAAATAAAAATTCAAAATGAAGAATATCATATTCTCAAATATCGATACCTTGATGCAGGTGCCTAGTTTACGTGGTAAACTATCCCGTGAAGCACCCCATTGGTATCAAATCCATTCCATATAGATTAAATCATAAAATTATATTTCAAATGAGGGAAAAATAGTATCACATCACACCTAGTGAAGCGAGGCGCGATGAGGGATCGTGAGCAGAGGGGCAGCGATGGTCGGTGGGGAACGATGAGGGGCAGTGATTGGTGATGAGAGCCAATGATGAGGTTGGAATAGCGACGTTCAACAATGATTGGTGATGCACGAGAGGCTAGTGCTTCGATGATTTGTAGGGTCAAGGGGTTGGGGGTGACAGGGGAGGGGGAGAGTGCCGACTGTTAAAAAAATGTAATTAGTTAGCGGTGCTTTTTAAAAACCCACCGCAAATATTTTTTTAAAAACATTAGCGGCAGTTTACTAAACCGCCTCTAATAAACCGCTACTAAATACTCTATTTTTTTGTTGTTAATTTTTTATTTAAAATATTATGTTCAAATTTTATATATGTAATTGATTTAATTTCATGAGATGGGACCCAAGGTGTTTGGATTTGTGTGGCCCTAGATGAGGTTGTGATAACATGGTCATCAAGATTGAGTGATATTGATCACTGGTTGTGCTTGTCCCATATGTTCATGAGTGGTTTTGACAACATGATTGGGCATCATGGACATTGGTTTGAGGCAGTTTGACTATCAGGTTGGGCGTGGCCCATGATACATGGATGGCATGTCAATAATATTTGAGAGACTTGGTCGTAGGGGAATGATGTGCTATATATGTTGTGTCTTAGGACATTTATTTGTTAATTTCCAGTAACCTATGATGGCCAAAGAACCTTTTGAGCCATGGGAATACATGTTGACTATGTGATGAGTTGTTTTTGACCACTCATGTGGGTATAGAACCCAAATATTTATGGCAATGGTATTTATAATTTGGGGGTGATTATTGTAGAAATCCACGTAGAAGGCGATAATCATTCAGTTGATAGAAATGATGATATCAGGTTGGGGGATAAGGCTCACAATGATTGAGGCCGTGGGCCTAGATATTTATTTGGTGAAAGACATCATATTTCCTCTGGTCTTTATTCCATGGGCCGAATTGATTTTTTGAGTAGGGTTCCTTGAGACTGGGATACTAATGCTTGGGCGTGCCTTCAGGGTGTCGTTACATTGAGACATGATGTGTTCGGAGGCATGTGGTTCCAGCCTATATGATTGAGGTGGAACTTGAGGGTTAACCTAGACATTGTGACTGTAGGGTCACCTTAGGCCATGGGCCAAAAAATATCTTTGATTTTGAGATTCCAGCATTGGACGAAGCAGGTGACACTCCCATGGTAGAAGATGAGCACCCGAAGTGGTTGTTCTTATTCATTGCATCATACTGTTCACATTACATAGAAATGCATATTTTTGTAAAAACATATACTTGTTCTGCTCCATAAGGTGGTATCATTTTGAGATACATCTCAAACGCTGCACGGGACCTTTAAGACACATGTAGACTTTATTTATGTACATACAGGTATGGTATCAAACTTAAGAGATGGATCATCGTACTGTTTTTCATGGATATTTTAATTGACCTTGAAGTTATTCCTAGATGGAGTTTTTCTTTTTTTTTGTTCATTTTTTATTTTCATCATGCATATATATATATATATATATATCTACAGTGGTCTTCCATGGGAAGAACCTTGGATATTGAATAGTATTTCTATTTATGGAATGCATGCCATGCTTTTTCTATTCTGAGTGGCTGTAAGTGATTTTCAGGCATGATGTTATGTTTACATTATGATTTTAATTCTATTTATTTATCACATCAAATATTTATTGATATTGGATGTGCTTCCGTTCTGTGGGTCTTGTTAGAGTATGATGAGTTATTTATTTCTACTGCATGTTAGCTTATATAGATCAGACTAGTTTAATATCAATTTGTAGAGGGTATATCCTCCCCAAAATACATGTTTTTACCCTATTTTCTAGTCAAAATCCTTTATCATTCAGGGAGGTGTGCCTAAGGCTAGTGGAACCCGGCTCAATAGAACTTTTTCTAAAGACACTGAGGGAAGAGAGAGTTCAGGAGTTCATGATCCTTCAGAAGGGTCACATGTCTATCATGGACTATGTAGTTACATACACGGATTAATCTCAATTTTCACCTGGAATGGTAAGTGATGATACCTCTAGGGTTAAGAAATTTGAAGATGGGAGTATAGATAAACATCATTAGGTTGGACTCATTCATAGAGGTGGTGAATCAAGAGTTCAAAAAATGAGGGTAAATAGATTAACATGTACCATTTGAATCAGGCAGTTGCTTCAGGTGATTATTCAAATAGAAGGAATAAAGGTCGGGATGAGTTCTAGCTCGGTGGTAAGGAAATGACCCTACCAGACCACCTCACAGTAGCTCATTTTTGGTTTTGTTTCAATGTGGGTAGCCATGAAATGTCCAAAAAAAGTGTGAACGACCTCCAAATGAGTGTTGGGAATGTGGAAAGGTCAATAATCACGAGAGTTCAAGCATAAATCCTCCTCAAACTACCGGCTGGTTGGGACCAAGGTAGGCACATGCTTCAGAGATTAGTTCAAAATTGATACCTGGTGAGGGTTTCCAAGGTTTAGTTGCATGCTGAGGACATGGTCGGGAAATTGGGACCAAGACATGGTGTCAATGGCCGGTTCATAGTGCAGTACTGTAAGGAGGTCTGGCTTCTATTAGTCATGTGTCATGCCAAGTGCATAAAATGGATCTGTCCGAGGATAAATAGACTAGTGAGGTAAAGATGATCAGAGGTACACTGCGAGCATGGCCATGATTGATTTTTTTTATTTTGGTATGGCCTTTTGATTCATGTCTGTTTTGTGTACATGAGGTGAACATGTTGAATATGGACTAACCAGGCACTGGTCAGTGGGATGGAACCATTTCTATTGCATGAATATATATATATATATATATGTATGTATGTATATATATATATATGAGGTTCTAGGCATTAAGAGCATTGACAGATACATTTTTTGATGTGATTAGGAATCAGCGAGTCTGTGGGATGAATGATTAAATGAGATACCATTGGCATTGGGGCACCAAGGATGCAGATTTTGATTGAGGTGCAAGGTATTGGGTGGTTTTGACCATCCAATGGATGAGGGACCTCATCGGGCCATGGGTTCCATGGGCTCAAGGTGGTCACTGAAGCGGTATGGGATGTGATTGGGTGTCAGGACCAACATAAGAGAACTTGATGAGGTGAATGGATGATGATGTGTCACGAGATTAATTTGGGTCTAGAAATATCTTGGTTGACCATTGTGTGATTTGAGCTTTGTGTCAGGTTGAGACCGGGTTATCCAATTCCTATGGTGGGTGTACCAGGTTCTATTTAAATAATGTGTATGTTTGATACAATCTCATTGTTTAGTTTTATTGATCAAGGAAGATCTTTTTTAAGGTGGTGAGATTTTAATGACCCCATTTTGTTTGAACGGGTTAAAATTTCCACTAGATTAGAATTTTTAAACTAGTGGCGTTGATACGTTTTGATTTGTTCATCAGAACTCAATTCTAAGTGTTTAGTAGGACATGAATAGTTAGTTTGGATTATTTTTTAGGATAGGACAGTGCATCAGGTGTTCTGAAGGGTTTTGGGAGCATCGGAGGCCCAAAGGCCTAGTTTTTTTAAAAATAAATATAGGTGCACAATTTAGGGAAACCATGCGAGTGGTGGCGCACGGCCATGTGAAAGCATCTGCCGAATTACAGAGAGCTGCACATGGTTTTCGCATGGTATGGAAAACCATGCGCGGTGGATTTAAAGGCCATGAGCCTTGGGTAGTGTCTTTTACATGTTTATTGCATGGTTTGGAAAACCATGCGGCCCATCAGGTGAACCAAATTACTCCTTTTTTCTTTTTTTTATTTCCTTATTCCCACCCTTTCATCCATCTTGGTCACGCATAATAGGGGAGAGTTTCTCTTTTGGTCCTTATACTAGATTCGATCTCGTCTCTATGTCAGATCTCTATTATTTCAATCCATTATAAGTTATATGATCACCTTGGTAAGGATCACCCCAAACATACCTCTTATTCTTTGATCATTAGTCTTATGGACTACAGTTTCTATCTGTTCCAATTTCATGGTTTTAGATGGAAAATGAGATCTACATTGATCAACTTCTTATTGGACATTGATATTGGATGTTCCACCATCTATGAGTCAATGGTAGGTGGTACATACCGTGTTTTGAGTATTTTCAGACTTTTGGGGGTTGTGGGTTTTTAGCACAATAATGTATTTTAAGAGAAACCCCTATTGCTTCATATTGAATTTAAAATATACCTTGTGGGATACTGTTTGGAATTCCCTTTCAAAGGTTTTTCAAGTGAGGTCGCGTTAGAGGTCATCGCTCCAAGGGTTTTTTATCTGGTGGTGTTTAATTCAATTCAACAGTATTTTTAAATTGAATCGAGCTAGTTGTTCAATGAAGATGCATTCAAGACCTCTCTATTAAATTTTGATGAATGTGAAGATATGAAATTCAACCATCTTAATTGAATTTATTTCTTATTTTTTTTAATATTATATATGTACTTGACTAAATTGCATGAGATGGGACCGAAGGGGTCATGATGGGCATGGCCCAAGATGAGGCTGGAATGGCATAGCCATTGGGATTGAGTGATATTGATCATTGGATGGTCTTGGTAAGAAATTTATTGTGTGGATTTGACCATATTATTGGGCATTGTGGATGATGGTTTGAGGAAGCTTGACTGTGATGTTGGGGAAGGCCAGTGGTACATGGATGGTGTGGCCATCAGCTTTGAGATACACGGTCTTAAGGGATTGATGTTCTAGAGATGATGTGTTTTAGGCAATTTATTTGGTGATTTCCTCTCACTCGTGATGGGCAAAGCACTAATTGAGTCATGCACACATAGGTCAACTCAGTGATGAGGTGGTTTTGACCACTAATGTGGGTAGAGGATCCCGATAGTTGCGGCTTAGGTATTTATGATTTGGGGGTGCTTTCCGTAGAAAGTCACATGGAAGGTGAGGAGCCTTCAGTTGATAGTAATGAGGCTATCAGGATTTGGGATAAGGCTCACTATGATTAAGGCCATGGCCTTGGATATTTATTTGAGGACATACATCATTGTTCCTCCTGTTTCTGTGCCATGGGACGATGTGGGATTTCGAGAATGGGTCCTTGAGTCAGGGATACTAATGTGTGGTACAACCATTGGGACATCGATGCTTTGAGACATGAGGTGTTGGGAGGCATGTGGTGTCATGCTATATGATTAAGGTGGAAATGAGGGTTCACTAGAAAATTGTGACTACAGGGGTACCATGGGACATGGACCATGAACTCTCTTTTCTTATGAGATTCTGGCGTTTTTTGAAGCATGTGACACTCCCTGGTGGCTACTGAGCATGAGGGGAAGTTATGATTATTTATTACATCATACTGTTAAATTTATATATAGATGCGTATACACATAGACACTTATACTGGGTATTCATCATTAGGTGGTACCTATTGAGATTTATCTCACACCCTACACGGGCCCTTCAGGATGTGTGTAAACATTATAGATTAATGTACAAGTAAGCGATCAACCTCAAGAGAAGGGTCATATTACTATTTGTAATAGAGAATGGCATGGACCGTGAGGTTGTTCAAAGCTCGAGTTTTTATTTTCTTTAGTTTCATTTTCCATTTGAACAAGCTTATATATATAGCTATTATGGCCTTCCATGTGCAGCACCTTGGATTTTGTATTTTCTGACCTGCCATGGAAGGCATGATTTTCTTATTTTCTTGAATGGTATAATTGATTTATTGGCCTGCAGTTCTATTTAATTTCCACTACTGGTTATTTTTATTTATCACACCATCTATTAATTGATATTGGATGTGCTTCCGCTCTATGGGTCTGGTTTGAGTCTACTGTGTCATTTATTTATAATTCATGGTATATTATTCTGCTCGGACCAATATATTATCAATTACAAGAGGGTATATCACCCCCATTATATTTATTTTACTCCATTTCTTCTTGTTTAAATCCTTTTGTATTTGGGGTGATGCACATAAAGCCGGTGGCACTCAGCCCGTTAGCACAGTTCGGGTGGCTTTTCGGGGTGGGAATGCTACAAACATCACTAGGGATTTTGTTTCTTGACTCCCCAAAATATTTAACGGGTGAAATACTATATGGGTTGTAGTTGATCAAATAAAATTTATCACATTTCATCACTATTAGAGAATAATTCACATTCAATCATCTTTCTATGATATACATTAAGGAAGTATTATGGTTTCATGGAGTACCTCATGCCATTTTTTTATTGGGAATAATGGTTTACCTAAACATTCTTACGAAGTATTCCAAAAGATCATGATACAAAGGTGAGTTTAAGTATAATGTTTCTTCCTCAAAAGGATAGTTATCCTAATTGAAATATTCATGCTCAATTGGATATGGTGAGATCATATCCTTTGGATTTCAAGGGTGGTAAAGATCCAAACCTTCTTCTATTTAATTTTTTTACAACAATAGATTTAACTCAATCCCAAAATTGATCCTCATAAATCCCTCTATGGAAAAAATGCAGATATTCAATGTGATATAATGAATTTGGATAAGGAAATCCATTGGGAACCCATATAGTTGATAAAATGAAAGATAAGGTTAAATAAATACAACAACACATCAAGGAAGATCATAGTTGGAAAAAAAATTATTTGGATAATCATATGTGTCATATATAATTTGATGTTGGTGAAAAGGTGGTTCCAATAACTTCACTTGGAACAAATGTTGTGAGATTTTGGAATAATGGATAATTATGACCTTGGTATATCGGTTCCATTGAAACTCTTGATCATATCAGGATGGTAGCCTATCGATTTATACTTCCAAAATACCTCTCTCAATTTCATGAGGTTTTAAATATATCTCTCTAGGGTATGTACATATCTTAGGCTTCACATTTACTATAATGAGAGGTTCAACCACTATTATGTTAGATGTTTTAATTCATTGTTTTTCATTTTAGTAGTTTTGGAAATAAAAAACACTTTCTTAAAATAGTGTTCTCTAAGATTTTATGTCCCAATTATTTTTGTATGATTTTTTTCGATAACATTATTTTATTCTCTATAGAGGAATGTTATAATGGATTAAAAATATAAACCTTGCATTACCCTATGGGATACATCATACTGAAGGTGTGTCCAATTATCAGAATGAATTTTGTTCAGACTAGTGGATAAAATTTTTTTTTCTACATAACTAATAAAATTAATGACCATCAGATTGACCTTTTTACCAATAATTTGAACTAATACACTTTTTAGTTCACCATATTGATAATCATTATGGATGTCCATCAGAATAAATAGTTATTATAACCATAATCACATTGTAATTATTTTTACCCTATGAAATAATTTTATCATTATAATGTTTTTAAAAAATGATGTGGGGCATTCAGTTATGACAGAGCATTATGATCAGTCAAAGAGATAGATACTTGAGTATGTTGCAACTAACTCTGAATTATAACCATTGTATATTCACACACACACACACACACACACACACACACACACACATATATATATATATCCCTCCATTAGAAGAGATAGGATATTATCACAATCACAACTCAATATATTTAATTATTTATCCATGTGAACATCTCAATCCAGAGTCTCATTAATACTTTAGAGAGTTATAGTTCCATGGAATCCTTATCATGATTATTTCTATTGGAATGATTTTTCTTTTGTAATTTCTTCTAATCATTATTAAGATCATGGGATTCCAAAGATAGGAAGACGATGAATATGATCAATCAGATCAATGAATTCTGAGGCTTGTAAGAAAGGCGTTGATCATCATATTATGGGATTCTTGTGGATAGGAATACAGTCATTGATCATTATATTAAGGTTTTATGAGGATAGGAAGATATACCTATTTTCAGTAATCCTATAGAGGGTTTTCCTAGAAAGTAAAAACAAAAATATTAGTAAGTATAAACATATGGATTCCGATAGTCATCGATATTGACTACCTATACTCGTAACTTTAAAATATTTTATTCTTTTAAAATATCTTGTTATTCATTCTTACTTTTACTCAATATTGTATTACTTGTTTTAACAAGACTAGTATATTATGCATGTAATAGAAATTATTTCTACAAAATTATCTTTTTATTTTTTTTATATATGTGTAAACTTGATTATGATAAAATAATACATTCATATAATCAAATAAATTTTGATTAGGATTCTTTTACCTTGATCATCAAATGATCCGTGAGTCCGATAATATTCCATGAAGATGTATTTTCTGATTAGTTTAAATGTTTTAAATTTAAATTCTCCCCTCTTGTTTGTATATACATCTAATATACTCTTACGATCCAAAAAATTGGTATTATAATAGGTTTTTATTAATTATATTCTTGAAGAGTTAATTATTTATTTAATTACATCATTTTTTTTATGTATTTATTTTTCTCATAAATAATGACACTCAAACATGTATTTGTAGAAAAGAGTTTATTTTGTTTTGAGATGAAAGGTATGATATTGGATCTCTTGATAATATGAATCTGGGTTTACCACCTATCTTTTATGTGATTGATTATGAATATAGGAGATATAGAAGTAAAAAATTTGTGATCAACACTAGAGTTGATAACTTATTAATGCTTATTGTAATATATAAGATTCCTGATAAGGAATTTACTGCTTTTAAAACTACTGGGAAATTAAAATATTTATTGAAATACATAGTAAAAAATACATTATTATGTTATATGATGATTAATATATACATTCATGTTTCATCTTGTAAATCTACCAATAGTATTTATAGAAATTAAAAGCATCACATTTTACATTTTGGTACATCTAATTTTATAGAAATAAGAAGATCCATGCTTAAAGGTGATTATGAAACCTTTGATATTCCACCTTATGAGACATTTCCCATGAAACCCCAATGATATATGAATATTAGAAATAGTTTATAGTATCTTGGGGAAAGGTTTGGATGATGAACTTTTCATCAGAATGATTATTGTCAAAATATCCAATGAGCGGTAATAAAAAATAATAGCTCTGGATAATACACGAATGCATAAAAATATTAATCATGATGATTTTATTGGTACTCTCATACAGTATGTGGGAGTACATTGGAGGGACATTGATAATTCTGGAAATAAAAATAGTGGTGTTGGTTTTGATTCAACATCTATTATATATACTAATGTGCAATATCATAATGAAGCTATAAAATATTATAAAATGAAAAATGTTTTTATTCGGTGAGATTATATTACATCAGTAAATTATAAGAATGATTTTTCTTATATTTATAAAATAATAGACAAGGTTTTGGGAATGAAATACTTCCAATAAAGACACAATAAATGTCACAAGGATAACGGTGATAATAAGGAACCTGAGGTAACTTATAATGAATGAAAAAAATTGGTATATATCAGACCTGATTATCCAAATTTGAAAATTAATGATGAGAAGGAATGAAATTCATATAGAAATTCTATGAAAAAATATTATAATTAAAAAGGATTAAATTTCATGAAATATTCTGACACATGTATTTTAAGATTTGGAGATTCTGTTGAAAATCATTCTGATAATGAACATTCCATACAAAGGAAAATTTTTATTTGTTAAAATGTACCCACTGTAAATTAATTTCTAATAGAAAATGTATATATAGATGAATCTTTAGAAAATATGTCATTAAATGAAAATTTTCATAATGAAGAAAATTCTACATCTTATATTAACGAATCTTCATCTATAGAAGATAATACTTCACCTAGTTACAAGTATATTTCATGATTTTCTAAACTATTTTAAAATTAAAATTGTATAATTTTGAAAAAATTGAAAATACCATATAAATATTTACTAAGGAATATTTTGGAATAACACTTTTTATAATTGAAATATTAGAACTTTTTAATGATCATGAAAAAACTAATTTTTGAAAATAATCAATTTCAAACTATTTTAAAAGAGTTGTTTTTATGAAAATAATTTTATAAACAAATTTTGAAAATAAATTCCAAAACATTTACCAAATAGGATATGAATTAAGTATTAAAGATGAAATATTAAATTTATAGCTTATGTAATCTTTTATCAATGTTTACCACTGGTAATGAAAATTTTATAAAATGTATAATTTTTTTTCTTTTGGGTGATAATACTAGAATGAATTTTACCAATAAAAACCTTTTTTAGTAACTATTAATTTCTTCCTAAAAGTTTATCTTTTTGTATGAAGTGTCAAAGTGGGGCCAATGTAATTAAAACTTTTATTTTAGGAGAGTAAAATATTTACGATTTTATAAGGATTCTATTTTAAAAATAAATTTCAATTTCCAATAATAAAAAATTTGGAAAAATGTGGTTATCGAAAATAATATTTTCTAAGAATACCTAACCCAATAAGATATGGGTTCCAAATAATTAGTTTTCTTTGTTTTTATAAAAATAATGAAAGTAATGACAACAATAAAAATTGATACATAGATAGTGGCTCTTCAAGGAACGTGATTGAAAAAAAACTTGCTGAAGAAGATAATCAATATGAAAGGCATAAAACTAACTTTTATAGATAATGATCATGGAGAGATTACCAGAATATGTGACATTATTCTTATTGAAAAATATTTTATTTAAATGATTTATTATTTACAGGACATAATAACATCCTTATAATATTAATTCAAATATATGATAAAGGTTACCTTGTGAATCTTTAGTAATGATAAATGAACTATCAATGTTACCAAGGATGAGTTACTTCTTTCTACCAATCGGCATTAGAGTGTACACACTAAAAAACGAAGACCATATGAGCCAATATATACCTTACTTTAGTGAAATGGAAGATCAATTTTGGTTATATAATAAATGGTTATGAAACTATTTCCATAGAAACTTATCTAATTTGAAATAGAATGGAGTTGTTAAGGATCTACCAGAACATAGGTTTGATACGTCAAAAGTCTATGAACCTTGTAATTATGGGAGGAAATAAGAAAAAATTTTAAATCTATTTTTTAATTGTCAACTTATTATGATATATGGTTTGTTTACATGTTCTTATTTGGTCCTAAATTTATTTATTGTTGAAAAATACTATATATATGTCTTAGTTGATGATTACACTAGATACATATGGGTATATTTTCTTACAAATAAATATTAAGCCTTTAGTTATTGTAAAACTAATGTAGAAAGAGTTGAAAATGGATAAAACCCCTCATCGATAACAATTCATAGTTTTCATGGTGGAGAATTTCTAAAATTTTTATTTTGAAACTTTTTGTAGTAAGAAAGGTATTAGACATAACATCTCAGCACCTTGAACACCCTAGTAAAATAGTGTAGTTAAAAGAAGAAATATAATTCCTTAGTATATTACTATAAACATGGTATGTGAATACTAATTTACTAAACATTTTTAGGAGGAATTAGTTAATAAATCCTTCTAAAACATAAATCTATTTTTTTAATTATACCTTTTCTTAATAAAATTTCTTATGAGTTTTCACCGGGAAGAATTTTTTTCTTACTACAATTTTTTCTGGATTTAATGTACCCATACTAAATATTAAATATAATATACATAAATTTTCAGAAAAATATAATGTAGGAGTATTTTTAGGTTATTCCACTACTATTAAGGCATATGTTGTTTTTCATAAAATTTCTTGAACTATTGAGAAATTAGTACATGCTATGTTGGATGAAAAAAATACATTTGTTCCAAAAAACCTCAACCTACATCCTCAAATGTTATTTATAAAACTTATTTTCAACATTTTTTATAAATTTTTTCTTGTAAATAAATAACTAAAGAATTAGTTTTTGAAGTAATTTTATAGGATAAATTTCAAAATATTGTTGAGGAACATACTTTTTAAAATCCCAGAGGTCAGTTGATTATTTGTAATAATTCTAGTGAAATTATCATTAGTATCATAGATAAACCAATTAAGACTAGAATTTCATTAATAAATGAAATAAAACATCTATCTTTCTTAACCGAATTTGATCATGTGATTCCAAATGAAGATATAGGAGATAAGGATTGGGTAAAGGCTATGCAAGATGAGCTCAGTGAGTTTAACGAAACAATGTCTATACTTTTGTTGAAAAACATATAAAAACATATATTATTTGATTAAATTTTGGTTTTCGGAATCAATGTTATGAAAATTTCATAATATTTATAAATAATGATAGAATTATTGATAAAGGTTAACCAGAAAGAGGGAATAGATCATCATGAAACTTATGCTCGGTAGCTACAATTGAAGATATTCTAATCTTTAAATCCTTTGAAACATTCATTAATTTTGTACATTTTATAATGCTTGTGATGTGGGATTTTCTTAATGGATATGTTAAAAAGATGTTTATGTAGAAAAAAACCTAGTTTTGGAAAATAAAAAAAATCCAGATTATGTCTATAGACATTAAAATTAGTATATTAAATTATAAATCCCCTAAACATTGGTAGGATATGTTAAATGAATTTTCCAAACAAAACTATACTATTAGAGGAGTTTATATTCGAAATTATGTAATAAAATAACATAATTGAAATATTATGATTGTAAAAATTTATGTTGATGACATTATATTCGGTTCAACTCAAAAATCATTCACGGATTCCTTTGCAGATCTTGTGAAGTGGGAGATTTAAATGAGTATGGTGGGTTAGTTAGCATATTTCCTTGGTTTTAAAATTTTACAAAAACAGGAAGGAACTTTTACATCTCAATAAATGTATCTAAAATATCTTCTTATGAATTTGTTTTATTAAAATACTAAAAGTATTCGTACTTCTATAGGAACCTACAATAAATTATATCTTAATGAGGCTTGGTCATATGTTGATAAAAATAGTTATAGTTGTATGATTGGAAATTAACTTTACCTATCCGATATTCAACCATGTTTAATGTGTTTAGTATGATTATATTCAAGATATCAAGAAAACCCAAACAATTCTCATCTTAAATCTTTAAAAAATATTTCATTATCATAAGGGAACTATAGACTTAGGGTTAATATATTTTTATTGATTTTTTTGAACTAAAATATTTTTCATATGATGTCATCGGTGCATAATTAATGGATAGAAAAATGAACATTTAGAACATGTCAATTCATATGTGATTCTTTATTTCCTATGTCTCATATGAAACAACCCCAAATAGAAGATTCCTCCAATAAATTAGACTATATGGTAGTTGGAAGTTATTATGATGAAGGTTTGTGGATGCAACACATACTCAAAATCTTTGGAAGGATATTTAATGAATATAAAATAATTTTTGATAATACAAGTTCTATTTCTGTGGGAAATAAACCATCACATCACCCATGTTTTAAATATATATATATAATACATCATTTCCTTTGGATCACATAAATAAAAGAGATATATTTCTACAATTCATTAGAACAGAAGAAAAAATTTATCATATTTTTACAAAACAACTTAGTTAAAAATGATTTTAATAAATTAATCTTAATAAAGGAATGATTTAAGTTAAGTAATCACTCATATCTATAACTTGTTTTTACTATTCTTCACAAATTAACATATATCTATTTATAAATATTTCACAAATGTCTTTTGTTTTTAATTTTTTTTTTGTTTTAAAACTTTTAATTTTATAAATTTTTGGTTTTGATAAAATGATTTTATCATTATTAGTGCTTCAAACAGACTTAGTAATTTTTATAAACATTAGAGACTCAAAATGTTTTACAAAATTTTAATTATTATCAAAAAAATAATTATTTTTATTTTTTAAAACTATCATTATTATATTTACATTTAAAACAATCATTATCTATATTATTTTCAATTGTGTCATAATTAAATCTATATTTAAAACAATTGTAATTGGTTTCATTTTTTAAAACTATTGTAATAAGTTTTCTTTAGAAATTATCATAATCTATTTATTTTTTAAACTATCAGTATATGTTTTCTATAAAAATTAGTGTAATCACATATCTTTTAAAATAATATCTCAATTTTATTTATTTTAAAAATGTCATGTAGAATAGGTTAATCACATTAATGAAACTATCCATTCCAAAATTTTCACGTGTAATCTTTAAGGTTTTTCCCTTATTCATTAGTTTAGTTTATAATTATTTTTGTTTTTATATTTTTTGTATTTATTAAATTTTTTACTTGTTTTCAATATTTTAAAATTATTCAAAATAAAAATGATTCTAAATATAATAAATGTTTTGAAAACTATTAGAGTTGAAATAAATATTAAAATATTTTTTGATTATATTATGGTTGATAGATATATAAGGGTTTCAATTTCAACCATTGGATTCAATATGGATTTTGAACTGTCACCTCTAGAGCCATTATTTGTTTGTGTCACCCTGTTTTCCTATATAGAACCTCATAGATTTCCCCCCTAATCCTTTTCACCCTTAAAACAAATCAGTATGGTTGTTTATATTTACATTCTATATTTGGGATAAGTTCTCGTTATGAATGAAATCCAAAAAGATTAAAAGAAATGATTTATTTTCAAAGAAAGAATCATTTAAAGAGTTAGGTTTTATATGTTTCAATAAACTCTCAAAAGTATTATTTCATTTAATGTATGGGTTTATATTTTTTAGTGAATCCAGATAAATATTTTGATCCTTAATATCTTGGGATAGTTACAAATATCTTTTCCTCCATTATGTTTGTTATGTAAGATGGTAAATTAATGTTTCCTCTAAGATATTTTGGTAAATATACAAGTTATCTATTAAACTATTGGAAAACACTTTTGGTGTCCCTTCTAAATGACATGTTTATTTACCCTCTCTCATGTAGCTAACCAGATTTGGCAATTTCCAGTAGAATAAGGTTAAATCTTCTCTGTTTACATACTATGAGAAAGTAAGAAAAGATTCACATCTAACAACAAAAACAATGTAATTTAATTATGGGTGATTTTTATCTTATCCCTAGTAATGGTGATAGTGATATTTTGAATGTGTCTCATCTTTACATTCTTGACTATTTGGTCAATATGAGAAAATTTGATTTTCTGAATTTTATCTTCATTATGATGGAGAATATCAAAAGTGTTTCAATAAAGTCAAATATTATTATGTATACAACATTAATCAAAAATATGATCATGGAATATATGGTTATTGATATGTTTTCGAATAAATTGTACCAATTCATTGAAAAGATAAATTTCATTAGTGAAGATACAATATTGATAATGATGTTTGTTTTTATACAAAATCAAGAATAATTGTTGAAACAACTGATGGTACTGCTTAAAATTCCCTACCATTAATGATATTTCAAGATAATAATATGTTGAGAAAATAAGAAACTTATCTTCCTATTAATCAAATGAAATAAAGGATAATTTTCGATAATGATTTTATAGAGTTAATGTTACATATAGATCATAAGAAACCCGAGGATTCAGAGTCCTGTCTTGATCTTACCAAACCTAAGAATGTAGAAATACTGACTACAAAACAATTGGATGAAGGAGATTAAATAAATATGAAAAAAAAGAGACATTGTGGAGCCAAAATTGTATAAATTATGTTGAATGGAGTTGTGAGAGCATTTCAGAATGAATTTCTTCTGATTTCTCACACTTATCTAATAATTCTAGAAGCTGGAATGGTTTTTGAACAAATATCTATTTTCTCTACAGATATCAATTCTATACATGATAAGATAATGGGAATGTTAGTTGTTAAATTATTAGTTTCTAATATACCCGGGAAATAATCAAAACCAGTGTTAGCTAGAAAATAAACATTGATAATAGGAAGGCTATAAGAGGAATATCTTGAGGTAAAATCTAAAGTGGAAAACGAACAATAATTTGAATAAGAATAAATAGAAAAACAAATATAATTAGAATTTTAATAAGAATAAAAGGAAAATGATGAAGATTAGTAGTATGAATCCAAATAATTCCAAAAAGATAAAGTATCAAATCAAAATGAATTATTAGAATCATCATCGTCATCATATTTACATTCGCAGTCTCATAAGGTTGAAATTTTTGAAATTATCAAGATTTATCATCATATGAAATTAATGAAAAGTCATATCCTATTGAATAAGAAATCGATCAATAATAAAGTAATTTTTTTGATAAGGTAGAATCAAATAAAGATGTGGATTTGATGAGTTCTTTAGAGGAAAAAAACATCCCCAAAAAAGTTCAAGTGATAGATTCATATAACATTGAAAACAAACACATGTAAGTTGACATAATAAAAATTAGACCAAAACCACCTCAGTTTGAGGCTGATCAATTAGACATATAAATAACTATTACACCAAAGAGTTTTGATTATATTTCCCTTTACCTGATAATATTGACTAATCATATTCCGTATTTACCCAACATTTAATTATGGTTTAAGTTGCTTCTAGAATCTATGAATAAGAAATCAAAAAACACTCAAATTATAGACTAAATTAGTAGTCAAGATCCAGTTGTATTTCAAATATTTTGATGAAATGTTTATAGCTAAAAATTCATCATACAATCAGATGGTGAAGTTGTCTAACCAAGTGGACTAGGATATTCATGATTATTGTGATCAATTTTTGGATTTCAAGAAAATCCTATTAGAAATAATTGAATCATTCAAAAATTCCTCCACAAATCAATCTGATAGATGAATGTTTGTAGAATAATTCATCGATACTACTAATGATCAGACATATAATGTGTTATTCTTGAATGAAAAGGTTTGTGATATGGAGTTGTTGATCAGAAGACTCGAATCTTGTGAAAATGAACACATCATTATGATGGATAAAAACAAATAGTAATTTGAGGATGTTAAATTCCGCAAAGATGAATTTTAGAATAATGATGTTATGGAAGAAAATATCTCAAGTATTAAATAGAATGGGCCTGAGTTCAAAAATATGAATGCCTTCTTGAAGAACCTATGAAGAATGATTGATTTTTTTCTTCTTCTGAACTCTGAATGTATTTTATTAAAAAAATATGTTTTTATGAATGTAATTTTCATTTCATCATATTATTTTTTCTTTAATTTTACCCAATTACATTTTGATATATGTTATTTCTATTACCTGGTGGATGTTTTTATAGTTCATATTTTTTTATGTTATTTTTATTACTTTTTAGGAAACATCGAATTGTTACCCATTCCTTTTTAAAAATCACAAATGGGTAAATATTTTGAAAATTGGTACAGTGATTTATAAAATGGGATATGAAAATATAAAATGGTGGAGATGATTTTATAAAGGGATTATATATTAAACATAGAGGACATATATTCTTTATAGGGGAGAAGGATTCTATGGGGGTGATGTCAAATACATTCCCTCGTATTAACGAGGGATTATAAACTCAGGGGAGTTATAAATAATATCTTCAATATTATTAAAATAAATAATGGATAAAATTCTTTCAAGTTATCTTTTATCATTTTTTTAATTTTTTTTGTGATTTACAAAATGGGGGATATTTGTTCAGTTAGAATTTTTAATTATTACTATTAAATTCCTTTATTTTTGTAAATCACAAAAAGACTCTTGAAATGATTTTTAATAACATTTTATTTACAAATTATTTTACTATATTTTTTGTATAAAACAATACATTCTACTATAAAGATAAATATTCTTAATGTATTAAGAATATAAACATTACATTACTCAATATGATACATCAGACTAAAGTTGTGCTCGAATATGAAAATGACTTCTGTTCATATTAATGTTTAGATTTTCATTTTTTCTACCTGATTGAGAAAAGTATTCTCTATACGACATACCATTATACTGATAAATTTGAATAGTCCTCATTCAATTCACTATATTGTAATCATTAAGAAATTATGTCAAACTGACAAAATTCTATAATCAAAATCTCATATGAATTGTTTCTATAATAAGGAATAATTTTATCATTAGAATGTTGATAAAAATACATTGTTTATAATTTAGTTAATCAATAGGATTATGCGCTGTCAAATAGACAACGGTCTATGACTGTCACAACTAACTCAGAAATAAGGCCATTAGAGTTTCACCTATAAATAACTGGTCCTTTGAAGAGTTGGGGGATAATCCCATTCATAACTCAATCTATCTAACATTTGATTAGAAAAAACACCTCACTTCAATATATTTTAATCTATTTCAAGAGTTATAGTTCTTGGGAATCCTTGTAATTATTTTTTCCTTTATAATCTTTTTTCTTTTATATTCACATCTGATCATTGTTACGATTATAGGATTACATATAAAAAAAGATGATGTATCTCATCCATCAAATTGTGGGATTCTGGGAAAATGAATAAAAATGATGATCACAGTATTGAGGGATTTTAAGGATAGAAAGATAGACACCAGTCATCATATAAATAGATTTTGAAGATAGTAATAGATATTGTATTCTGATCATCATATAATGGTCTTTCCTGGTATGGAATGACAGACATTACTATAAGTATAAAATTGTGGATACCTTTAGTAATGGTTATTGGATACCTTTACTCTTAAGGTATGTAGAGTGTTCCCTTTTAATATATATTATCAATCACTATTAATTTTACTATCTATTGTTTTACTTTTTTATAGGAATTTTACATTGTGCATGTAATAGAAAGTAGTTCTATATACTTGTATTTCAATACTATTTGTTTAATTTGTGTAATTTTGATTCTGATAAAAACATACATTGATATAGCTAGATCCATTATGCTTCTAATTCATGCACTCATATCATTGAATGATATGTGGGTAGGACAATATTACTTATATAGGTACTATGTTTTTATTTGTTTAAACATTTTAAACTATAATTCACCACCTCTTATAAATAAAGACACTAAAGCTTCTCTTATGATCCAACGACCCTAGTGAAATATATTTATTATGAGGACTAAATATTGGAGATTATGGATCATTAAAAAATGTTATGAGAAATAAGAAAACTCTCCTGGTCAATGTTTTATGGTGAAACAATCCATTTTAGGAAGCTACATGAGAACATGAGGATGTGATGCGCCAGAAGTATCCTCATTTGTTTTTATTGGAGTTATGAGTTTTAAGGGTGAAAATCATTTCAATGGGGTTAGAATGTAACACACTGATTCCAATGAAATATTTTTTTTCTCAAATAAATTAAACTTCTTTGGTATATTTTGTTACACGCAACACTATGTTATGCTATCTCTATATGAAACACTATGTTATCTTGCATTATACATTGCACTGCGTTTTTTAAAACAAAAATATATTATTAATATATTAATTTAATTCTGACCATTATAACCTGACCATTAAAAACAATTCCATGAATAGTAACAAATACTTTTAAAATATTATGTATGATTTTTTTATATTAATAAAACATATTGATATAAAAATTATTAATTCTTTAACAATGTCTTTATACATTTAAAATTAAATTTTTATTCAAAAATTAGTTTTATTTATTTAATGGAAATAAATAAATGTAAATTTTAAAACTTTTTGAAAATTAATTTGATAAAATTTAAATTTTTTTAAAATAATAATATCAAAATTATCAAAGGGATAAATTTTGGTACTTTTATGAAATGTTCCAATTTTTGATGAATAGTTACAAAATACTGAATTTAAATTGAAAACTGCATTTTCATTTAATTTACATATAAAGTTAAATTATATTTTAAACAAAATTTTAGGATAAATTAATAAAATTATACATCCATTGATCCAATTTCAGTCATTATAATAAATTTCATGTAGAATTTTGATATAAAAATATTCCAATCTTTCTAACATTTTCTCCTTAAATCCCAACTTTCTCATCACATCTAAGAGATTATTTTTAAAATAAAAATTCACAATTCTATAAATGTTATTTTTAAAAGTGGAATCCATATTTTGAATCATAATAACATATATTATCTATTATTTTCAAATTAATTTTTGACCAAAATTAATGGGAAAAAAGTTAACTTTATTTACCACATTTAATGAAAAAATGGTTTTAAGGGATGAAACTACGAAATATGGGTTAAAATTAAATAATTTTTTAGAATATATTTTATATAAATATTTAGAAAATATAATTTCTAATATTATAAATTTATATATTCTTGAACTTTTATCAAGTGAAAAAGATGGGAACAATTTTTTTTTTCAAAACCATACAAGTGAGCTACTAACCTCACTAATAAAAGGCCAACCATTCTTTTATCCTCTTCATAAATTAAAAACAATTTTGTTCACAAAATCACATCCAAAATAAAATTTTAAATTCCATAATCTCATCCTAGAACTCTTATTTTTATTGAAATCCAATATAGGAATGCTTTTGGTGAATCTCTGAGGAGGATGCCCGAAGAAGTAGTAACATTCATCAATGAAAACTTTTGTTTATTTCATCCTCCAAATGATTAAATTATTATTATTACAAGATGATATAATAACCTTAGTATCGTATAGATGTTTATATTTTTCTATGTTAAGGGAGTGACCTACAACCATCTCCACATCCAACAAATGTGTTACGAAATGGAATGTAATAATGATGTTTTTGATGGAAATATTTGATATATATGAAATAAAAATAATTCTGTAATGAAAATATATCATTTAAATTTATTTATATCATTCCAACAATAAAATGTAAATAGATTTCATGCATTTGTAGGGTCTACCATCTCCAAGAATAATGTAATTAATTTTAAATTACAAAATATTAGGGATTACTCTAAATAAACATATTATAAATATATATTATTTTTATATCATGGATAAAATAATAAAAATTATGTATCCATGATAAATGTAATAGGAATAAAAATAAAAAATCAAAACCTATATGAAAAAAACCAGTTATTACTCGAAATGCAACTATTACATTGAATTGTTTGTAAATATGTAATAAAGGGAAACAAGATAACACTATATATTATAATATATATAAATATTTTTATATAATAGATTTATAATAATAAAATATTAATTAATTATATGTTTTGAATGTGTGTGACATAATTCAATACATAAAGTGATAGAATTTTGTCCCAATTTTATTTTTGTAATGTCTGATATGTTATACGCCAATATTCCTCCAATTGTAGTATGTAATGCCTATTTGATGGGTAATATCTGGAATTTATTTACCCTTGTGATATTTTATGCCACAATTTATGTAATTACTTCTTGGTTATTATGATTCAATGTAATTAAAGTTGTAGTATATTTTTGTAACAATTTATTTGATTATTAAGATTGTTTATGATTATGTTTTTATGATAAAATCATATTATTTATATCTATAGAAATTATTTAATTTTATTCTACACTTTTTATTAATGATAATTTCAATTAATATTACTATTTTCCATCCCATTGGTATGAAAAAAATTGAGATTTTATTAAAGCAAATATGAATTTATTACTCTTATACCAGAAATTTTTTTTCTTCACAAACCATGTTTAAAGAATAATACATTTATAATTATTCTAATTTAAAAAAATTACCCATATGTGAAATTTTTTATTTCTTTTTAATGTAATCTTCATGTCATTATCCAAAAAATTCCCTTTGGATTTTTCCAAAAATGTGAATGGAATCTTCATTTTAACATGTACATCTAAAACAAATCTTCTAATCATCAAGATAATTTTTTATTTTATGCTTAATTTATATCTCTTGAAATATTATTTTCAATTAAAAGATATTTTCTATTTTTTTTATTTTTTAATAATTGTTTTTCAATGTGTAAAGGATTTTTTCCTCAAGAAATGATTTAAATTATCTTTAAAAATAAATTTCTATCTTCGAGGAAATAATTTGATGTTACAGATTCCTTACAATGGATATAATCCAAGGATACCATTATTATTATTTCTTTGAATGAGTTATGATTATTATGACAACATTATTATGAAACCTATTTCTCTTCTACAGGTTATTCCATGATAAAACTCATATGAAAGCGATATATTTATTCTTTGATTTTAAAATGATTAAATTATAAAATGATTATGAATCCTTCCACATTACTATATGTTGTTATAGGGCTAAAATTTTATAAAACACATTACATTTAATTGGTTATGATAAGATGAAAGTTTTATGATCATGTGGTACACATATGAATGAATTTCTTTATAGGATGGGTGGGACCTATATCTCCCTTCAATGAATTGGGTAATGATTAATGCAATATAAGATCAAAGGATACACTATAGGTTATCCCAAACCCTAAATAGGGTACATGGGAGTCCATCCAAATCCCAAATTATGTCCACATATGGTTATCCCAATACGAACATTTTTATGAATATCTTGGTGGGAAACCATAGCAGAATATTTTCTATGCTAATGTGTTTGGAAAAACATTATGTATTAATCCAATGTTTTTACCACATGGATCATGTTCCTTGATTTCCATATGATTCATGTCTTATGAGATGTTAATATTTATTCTATGACCCAATATTATAATCATTGATATGTGTGATTTTTTTTTAAAAATGGAATTCTCAGGTTCTAATACCCTTATGTTCATGCTATGATTATATACTCCCATACGTACACTTAATGAAAATACAAGATAAAACATTCTTATGATTACTTACCCATTTTATAAAGAAACTTATTAGGAATTATATGCATATTAAGGGTGAATCATATGATGATCATACTGGGAGATTGTGTATTTTATCTATGAAAAAATTGTATATGATTCCATGTTTCCAAAAAAAATTAATCCATAATAGTATTCAGGTGTTTTTTCATAGTTTAATGAATATTCAAAAAAAATTATGTAATATCAATGTTTTATAATCCTGGGTCACAATAGTTTTAATAGAAGAAATAAATTATTAAGGGGAATAGCGTGTATCCCTGAGGAGAAATAAGTGAATTTAGGCTAATAAATCCAATATAATTAGAGATAAAACTAAACTTAATGAAACATAAATTTTATGTTCAGTAGAACATGATGATATTTTTTCATCAGTGGAACCAATGATGTTTGAAGAAGTAGAAAATGATGCCTCTAGGGTTTGATTCATGAATAATGAATTAGATCAAATTTAAAAGAATCAGGTAATTTAGATTGTGGAGAATTCAGAACATCAAAATGTAATTAGAACAAAGTGGATCTTAAACAATAAATTTTATTAACATGTAAAGGTTGTTCAAAATAAGGATAATATTATTTCTATAGTCCATACACAATTTTATAGTGTTCATGTTTAAGAAAATTTATAGCAGTGGCTCATCTAGATTCTATGATACTTTTCCTCACTATTAAAAACTAAAGAGAATATTGGGTTTTTTGGATTGATTAGATGATTTCATTAATGAAGGACATATATAAGGAAAAATATTATATTGAGTGTCTAGTTCGTTTATTGATTGGAATTGATAATAACAATGTGTGTAGATAGAATAAGTCTCCTTATAGATTGTTGATGGTTACATAAGAATTGTATACATGGATAGACCTATACCAAATGTAGTTGGAGATTAAAAGTGGAGGTTGGGATCACAAACTCTATGTGAAGATTACAACTATAATAGATTATGATTATCATTTATTTGGATGATATAATATTTTGTGGAATCAAATTGGAGTTTCTGAAAGTGTTTTATAATATAATGATATTATAATTTTATATTTACATGATTCTTAATCTTTATTATTTCTATGGTTAAAGTTGTATAAGATGAAAGATAAACATTAATCTCATGGGATAAATATATAAATGAGATATTAAGAAAATGGATCATAAATAATTCAAAACCAATTCCATCCACAATTTTAGTTGGAAGAAGACCTGGGAAGCTTGGTGATGGGAGGTATTAATGCCACTTTTTATAGAATAATATCTAGGAGTGTCTTATAATTGAAAACAACTCTATTGGACTTGAAAATTTATATGAATATTAAATTTATATAATTTTAAAGGAATTAAATATTATATCATTGAAATGAAATATAAGGTATGTCTGTGGAACTATCACTTTGGGATCGATATTCGAGGAATGAAAATATCCTAAACTCTCATGTTTTTCTCGTACTGATTGGGATGGTGGTGTAGTATACTATAACAAAATAAGTGGGGGTGAATTTTTCATAGGATTAAAATGTGTGAGCTACATTAGTTAAATAAAATAAAATATTTTTCAACTTGATAGAATCTGAGTATATTAATGAATCTAAAAAATGCACACAGATTTTGTGGATGAAGTAGAAATTTGAGGATATTGGTGAAATGTAAAAAATATCATAGGAATTCACTATGAAAAGAATAGTGATATTACTCACACTATGAATCTAGTTTTACATTTTCGTAAAAAAGATATTCAAATTAGGTTTCACTATATTGATCGAAAGTAAATATAAGTAATAGTTAGAAAAAAAATATTTGTACTGAACAATAAGTCATTGAAATAATCACGAATACCTTAGATACAATGGTATTTGAGAATCACCAGTTGAGACTAGGTGTTTAATTCCCTCCTTCAATATAAAGGATTTCAAAAAATCCCCTCTCCCAACAATATAAAAATATTTATTTGGCTATTGTTATTTTATTCTAAATTCCAAATTTTGTTTAGTTTTGTAGAAAGGGTTGATACTATCCATGGGGAATTATTGAGGATGAGTGGAGGTTTGATCTATATTTAATGGAGAAAAATGATTTAATTAACATATGTTTCTTGTTTTAAACATTGAGTATCAACTCATATAGTAATAGACAATTGGTTAATATTTATTTTCATCATTTTGGTGAAGTATCAGTGAACATGTTCTGAAAGGGAAGTCCTTATTCAAATTTTATTTTCATAGGGCATGGTTTTGTGGGATCATGTTCTAATTTTGGTGGACCATGGATGAAATAGAAATTTATATTTTAAGAATTAATAATGGAGAATAAAGATAAAAATAAAAAATGGGATAATATTGAAACCCAAACTTATATTATTGGATTTTTTGTCAATTAGGAGTTGTTCGAGAATTGAATGATATTATAGAATTATTTTAATAAATGATTGAAGAGAAATAGTATTCATAAGTGTCACTTTATTTTTTCTAGAATTGAAAAAAAAGAAAAAGCATACCCTTTGAGCATCACTATATGGTCTAGATAATATGTATTTGGAAAAGTCTATTTGTTTCCCTGTGTGAATAATAATAAATCTATGAATATGCATGTAATTATGGATAGCTGTTGAATATGGTTCTTATAACCACAAAATTAACATTTTTAGGCTATGGAAAGAAATGGATAATTATAGATAAGTTCACATAGGATCCATTTCTCTATAAAGGGTTGAAATATTAAGGGGAATCGTTAAATTTTAAAGGTCATTTGATTCTATAAGAGTCACCTAAATCAATTTATTAAGATCCATTACATTACAATTAATGAAATTTTTTAAAATAAATGGTTTTGATGAGTTATTTAAATTTTTAAAAGAGTCATTTCTATAGTGTGTAAAAGTCATTGGGTTATATATTTACTTCTCATAAGGCTCATCGTAAAAAATGTAATGTCAATCATGGTCATTCATAAGTTTTAATAAAACATTGATGAGAAAATAATAAGGTTAATTTTCATAACACAAGAGGGATATTCTACCTATTATAATATTCATCAATGCAATACATATGAAAATTACCCTTTTTAATTTATAAGATCCTTCTCAAAGGGAGTGAATAAAATGAATGGTATCAGACTAGATGTTTAAAAATCATACCAGTATGATGTAGATCACGTTGATATTGATTTATGATTTTGGAATGATATATTTGAGGAATTAAAATGTATTGTTTTTTTAATGTCACAACACATTTCATAAGTACCAATGAAGTGTACCTAATCATCATCCCCTGATATTGAAATATTTAATTTTTAAAATAAGAAAAATATATTGTTAATTGGTTAACTATTTACCCTAATTTTGAAAGTAAAAATTGGAATTTTATTAGAATTATCTAATGTTAAATATAAAATCACATTATAAAATTGGTGTAATTTTAAAAGGATAAGAAGAAGGATAAGTAATTACTAAAATTGGAGATATGGGAAAAATATTTCAAAAAAATTACCTTAAATGTAACATCCCAAATCAAAACCATTTCTTTTATAGGATCAAATTTTCACTAAACGTAGGTGCATCACCAAAACAGTAATGGATAGTAATAAGTTACTAGGGATTTAGAAAATCAATGGGAGGTGATTTTACTTTTCATACAATATGTCCAAAAAATTATGACCCATAATGGCATAATAATAATATGATACATGAAAAATCCCCAAGAAAACACCAATCACATGAAATAAAAATAGTCATAGTTGATATAGTAATAATATATTCAATAAGACTATAATGTTGAAAACAAAATAGAGATAATAGTTTCATAAACAACACTACACCATATCTACTCCATAAACACCTTCAAGTTCTCTTTCCCAAACAACTAACTATGGAATCACGGTTATCTACTAGAATGTTAAGTATAATATTACTTAACTGTATTATATTGAAAAATTATACATTCCCTACAAGATGAATATACTAGTGGGTGAGTATACAACCCAATATGAAATCCCACAAATAAATCACAGAAAATCCACTAGGATTAGAACAAGTCATCTCACAATATATGTAATAGGAGAGTAGAATAATATATAATGAACAAGATGTGAAAATAAATAATGCACAATAAACAGATCACAACAAAAATATTTCTCACACATAAAAACATTATTCCAAGAAATGTTCTAAACACTCAATTTTCCGAGCCATGTCAATAACCCAATGCACCCACTATTTATTAGGGACTCACGAAATGAATCTAAATCATGATCAGAAACCCATTCCCCTTGATTCAAGTCATGACTTAGTGGGGTAATCCTTTATGAACCGATTTCAATAAAACATACATGTTCAAACAAAAAATTACCTATATATATTCATAATGAATTCACATAAACCCATGTCAATTCTATGTTTACACAAAAAATTCCATTAAAAACTGAAACACCAGTTGTGTATTTTTTCAAACTCGTTGTGGGTGTTTCCAATAACCCTTTGATTAAAAAATTAAATAATTACTAGATAATACTTATTTTGTTATTTATCTACATTTATACATTAATAAGTATATGTACTAAACTTTAAAAACCAAATCCTTTATATTATATGTATAATTAGAGTGGGAGATAAACCACCTACCAAAACCAAGATAATGCTAAGGAACCCCACAATAACCTTGTAGATATTGGTTTTCTCATCACAATTATGATGTATTATAAAAAAATTATCCTAAAAAATACCCTAAACATAGTATCTGAGTATGGAACACCTAAATTTGTGTTTCAATCAAGTATTAATGAGAAGACAGGATAAGGGAATGATCTGACAAAACATTATCATTGATCTCTAGTTTAAATTCTTCAAGAATCTAAGATAATGAGATCTCAAAGGAAGGTATTCAGAAAAATTTCCTAGGACTGTTAACTAACTCAAGATCTCTAGTATGAAGGGAATAAATTAGTCTTTCAGGGGGAGTTTATTTATGTTAAAAATATAATTTTTGGAGTCATTTTAAAAATGCATGTTTGGTGTGAAAGTTTTGGTAAAACTTGTGCTATCCATATAGATTCAAGTATCAAAAAATTCCATGTTCATATGGTTTACCAAACCATGATACCATAACATGATACTACAAATATGATAAAACTAGAGATCCATGAATTTCCATATGGTTTACCCAAACATTACTCATATCGTGTTCCAATCCCTAGATTATTAAATCACATTCCATGGGTCCATGATAATCCCACATGGTTTCCCCTAACCATAAACATTTTTTGTAACATTTACAACCTCTCCAAAATCATATATAGCCTTATATAACCCCCAATAACCATTAAAATCAAATTCATAACTTCAAAATTCCTATAAATATAGTAAAATACATTTAAAATATGGTGTTGAATTGAATATCTAAAATTAATGATGGAATTGAAGGATAATGAACACAAAATTCCAATAATTATTTTTATAATTCTCTTTAGAATGAAATATTGCAAAAAACAATTTATGTGTAAAAACTCTGCTTTATATCATAGATTGAATTAGAGCACAATTTATCTGGAAAACGAATTTCTCCAATAATTATCAATGTTCTTCTCCTAAAACATTCCAATTATTAGAGCGAATAGTTTTACCTCTTTGTATGTCCAAAAATTACTGGTGTATACTCCTTATAATTTAACTTTACAGTGATCTAAATAAAAACCCCATGTCACTACATTTATATTCCAATAATTGGATATTATCTGAATATGTGAAAATAATAAAATTCATGATACTGTTTCCAATACGAGAGAAAAATCCCAAAATGTAAAAAATAAATTCACACCTTAACTCACCCCCACTCTTAGGGTGTATTGGTATATGGTTTTAAAACCATGGGTAAGACCCTACCCCACTATGTTTTTCTATATTTTCCTTTCTTCCATGTTATTTGATAAATTTATATACACTATCTATCTTTTATTTTATACACAACAACAAAATATATAGAGTTCTACCAGAAATCAATCCATAAGACATGGGTAAATGATTTTCAATGTATTGAAGACCATTAGAGATAATTATAAGTGAATATAATATTTTATAAATCCAATAATTAATTTGATTAATTATAGTTAATATGGCATTGAGGTTATGTTGGAAAAAAATATACCCTAAATCAGAAGTGTAAGAATATTTTTCGTCCAATATATTCTTAAAAATGGACGATGGGTTTGTTTTCACTAATGTATTATAATATTCAAGAGATGTATATCTTGATAGTATTGTGGATTAGTGTATTTTTTCATACGTAATGAATAAGTTTTCTCTGGCTGACATCAATCATTTGGAGAAATTTCAAGGGTTATAATTTGAAAGGTCCTACCACACAAGTTATCATTAAAGGAAGTGTTACATGATATGTAACACATTGAAGAACTTTTATTCAATGTTGATATATATAAAAATAATAAACCAATAAATCATTCATTATAATAGATTAGTTAATGATTGATTAAACATGGAAAATCATTTTTACTGTATAAATTCTACATCCATGGGAAAAAGAGAGATTTTGTGATGTTCAATAATGGATTTTCTTTTCTTATTGGTACTCAAAAAATTGTTTCTTCTATACCATTTGTGCTATGATGTATTAAAACATATTGGTGTAAGAGGGGATATTGGTTCAATAATCAATAGGATTCAACTTGGTCTTTTAATAAATTACGAAGATGTAATGACCCGCTAATTATCATTGGCTTGAGAATACAATGAATCATTACTAGTCCTTAAGTGACATACCCAAGAAAAAAAATACTTGTAAAAATGGAGAAGTTTTTGAAATAAAATGGTAGATGATTTAACATTTAATAAATAAACCATTAAACCAAAAAACTGTAGTCAAACTACCCACTAAATGATGCATGAACTAAACCAAGATAACTCAACTACTTTATTCATACCAAAACCACTCCAAAGTGTTCAACAAAAGAAGAACAAAAAATATCAAATTAAAATAAGGATATATAACTAAAGACAATAAAAATACCACAAGACTCCATGCTTCACATGCTCTATGCTCCATAATCACTAAATACACAAAGTATCACGAGGTGGTGGTACAAACATGTAATACTTTACCTTTTCAATTGTCCCAGAAGATAGAATCTGCAAAAGAACAAAAGATCCAATGTACGGGTGAGTATGACACTCAGTATGATATCTCAACTTACATACCTATTAGAGACACTAGGATATATGAGTTAAAAAATTATATAAAATATCTTATATAAAACAATTTCTCAAAACAGTTTATAACTAAACAAAAACTAGTTTCCAAAACCATTAATATCCAAGAATAAAAGAGAAATTGAAAATAATTTTTTAGAAGGTTAATTTTCCATAAATATAACCAAACAAATCTTTAAAAAAATTTCTAAAAATTCCTTTGGAATCCCCAATCCATTACACACATCCACAAAACCAACCATGCATGATATGCGACGATAGTTCCATAATTAAGAGAAGTTTCTCATCAATATACCTAGTAGTGACCAGGTAATTATTCCCCATGTTCCATTTAAACATTGAAATTGAGCATGAGGTCATATATCAACCAATACCTGTAAATACTACAAGAACACACACACCAAATATGCCCAAGGATCTTGCCAAAAACACCCTAAAAATAACTTTTTATAGAAATACATTTCTAACAAAAATATTTCATTACCAAAACATTTAAATAAAACACAATTTTTATTGAAGCCCACTTTTTCGTCAAATTTTTTTTCAATTATAACAAATCCATAATTTAATGTAACCATTTTATACTCAAGAAACTAATACAATTTTCACATCAATTCACCGATATTTCATAATTACAAAAAAAGTATAAATCATCACTAAAGAATATTTATTCCATGAATTGAACCAAAATTTCACTATAAATTTCATTATATTTATTGAATTTTAATATAATCAAATAAATTCTAGAAAAAGGAGTCGATAGAGAATGCACCTACCTCAAATGTTTTGATGAAACTCGACAATGAACAAAGAATGCTATAGCAACATGGTTAAAACACCCCAATACCTACTTAGATCTCCAATCTTATCATGATAAAGACTAAATATCAATGAATTTGGAATCCAAAATCTTATATCTACCTATAAAAAGAATAGATCTAAGAACCTGATAATAGAGGATAAGTAGAACTATGTAGATTTAAGAAACCGATCAAGAATGATGAAGAAAGATCATATACCTCCAGAATCAAGCATCAAATCACTAAGTGAAGCATTTATATTGCCTCAGGATCGATGGGAGAACCTTATTTGGCCTTAGGAGAAGGAAAAACGTGATTTAGTGTTGGTTTGGGGAGAAAATGAGTGGATTATAGTCAATGTCTTCCCATATTCACTTTTTTAGGATCTTATTTTAACCCCGCACACAGTTAGCTCGCATAGTTAAGAAAAATAGTGCCCTAACCATGTGTTAGATACTACCTTAAGGAAAACCTCGCATGAAATCCTCATAGAGTCTCCCTAACCATGATAAAACCATGCCAATGCTACTGCCTCAAAACTGCAACAGTTCATGGTTTCTCCTAAGATATCCACATGGTCTAGAAAAATTGTGCGCATTCTGTGTGCACCTGTTTTATTCCAAAAAAACTTATTTTGATTTCACCGAACTCTCCCATCCTTCACCCATACAATTTATAACCATGAAAATTATTATGTAAGGGTTACATACCAGAAATATAGGGTAATGAATTATCCCCACCATAGATCTTTCCATCCCTAGAATATAGAAAACCATTGCTGCCCTAAAATAGTTCTGTCCATGAATTTTTCATTTCCTTCTTAGGTTTCCATGTCTCTTCCTAAATCTGACCATGTTTCCATAAAACCCATACTACACCAATGCTTTCCAATGTAATAATTTCTCTTGTGTATCCACAATACTCACAGGGATATGTAGAAGATAATCATCTGACTCTAAGTAAACGTGATTCCATATGATCACATGGTTAGGTTAAAACAAATACTTTTCCAACTGAGTTACATGGAACACATTTTACACCTCACTAATCCATAGTGGTAATTCCAACCGATATGACACCTCCAAAACTTATTCAAGTATCTAAAAAGGGACAGTGTAACGAGTAGATAAATTTTCCTACTTCCTCGAAATGACAATATCTATGTCTCGATGAGATCCTCAAGAACACATGATCACTCATGAAAAATGACAACGAACTTCAACGAGTATCTGCATAATATTTCTGATGACGAGGAGTTTTATCCAACCTCTTTCTAATAAACAGAATCATTTCCATCATTTCATAGAAAATACTACGCCCAACTAGTGAAGTCTCACCTATTTCAACCCAACATAGTAGATTAAAAAATGACACTCATACAATGCTTCAAACAGACCCATATGTATTGAGGCTTGATAATTGTTATTATATGAGAACTCCATTAAGGGTTCATTCTCCTTCCATAATCCACCAAAATACATTACACAAGCTCACAACATGTTTTACAACATTTTTACCATCCTTTCAGATTGGTCATCCATCTTAGGATTATATATCGTACTCATAGTCAAATGTGTTCATAGAGAATTTTGTAAGGATATAAAAAAATGGGATGTGAATCCAAAATTTATATTTGAAATGATCAAAACTGGTATTCCATGTCTCTTTACCACCTCCTAGATATAGATTTTGAATAGGTCCTCCACTGTATGGGTTTGAAAAATAGGGATGGAATGGGATGACATGGTAAGATGATCCACTATCACCCATATGGAATCATGTTTCTAAACTATTCCTGGGATTCCTATAACAAGATCCATCACTATCTACTCCCATTTCCACACTAGGATAGGTTAGGATTACAAAATACATTCTGGTCACTGATGATCTACCATACCCTGCTGACAAGTTAAGCACAGAAAGACAAACTTGGTTAGATTCCTTTTCATGCCGCTACACAAAAAATGCTCGTTTAATGCCTTTAACAACTTACATGTACCAAGAAGTATACTTAGTTCTTTGATGGTGTTAATCATGATGAAATTGTTCTTAACTTGCCACAGGTACAACCCTCCAATCACTAAAAAACAAAACTGAACTCTCATTAAGTTCCCATCCCTCAATGGTCTCCCTACAATTGTGTTTTGAAATTATAACAAGGCATTATGCATTATATGTTTGTCCATATTTTACCATATTTACCAAATTAGGAACAAGAATAACTAAAAAGAAAAATAAAACATCACCTTGGTCTTCATGTTGTTCATGCATGTATGCTAGGGCTGACATAAACTACCATTCATTTGAAGTTTATTTTTTCTGACCAATCATATGAATTTCAGCTCAACACTTTTATCACTGAATTATCTTTTCCCAGAATATACATCAAGTCAAATTCAAACATCTTGAGATACTCCACCCATCTCCTTTTCCTTATATTTATATCACATTCCGAGAAATGTGTTTCAATCATTTATGATTTGTGAACATAGTGAATTTATCACAAAATAGATAATGATGGCATGTCTTCAATGAATGTATGACTGTAGCTAGCTCCAAATTTTGATTTGGGTAATTCATCTTGTGCACATTCAACTGCTATGATCCATAAGCCACAACATAGTATCCTTGAATAAGAACACAACCCAACCATAATCCTAAAGCATCACAGTACAACACAAATCCCCAACCCGACTCTAGAAAAATCATGATTGGTATAGAATTCAGATGAAAAATTATCTCTTGGAAAGACATCTAGAATTCTCTTTTCAACTAGAATGAAGCATTATTTTTTGTAAAAGACATCATTGGAGAGGATATCCATGGGAAGTCACACACAAAGCATCGGTGATAACCAGCAAGACCAAGAAAACATTATATCTCAAAGACATTATTTGAAAGATTCAATGAGATAATAGCTTCTATTTTCTATAGGTCCACTGAGACACCTTTTTCAGAAATGACATAGCTATGAAAGAGTGCCTATTGTATCCAAAATTCTCACATAAACAATATGTCATACAATTGGTGATATTTTAATATTTCTAACATTGTTTCCAAGTATTTATCATGCTCAATCCTTATCTTTAAATACAAATACATTTCATTCAAAAAAACCACAACAAAAGAGTCCAGATATCGCTGAAATATCTGATTCATCAAATACGTGAAGATAGTTGGTGCATTCATTAGACTGAAAGGAATGGATACATATTTTTAGTGGTCATATATACTTCTAAATTTTGTCTTCATAATATCTTCCTTCAAACTCTCAATTTATGATATTGTGATGACAATTCAATTTTATATAACTACTCAAATCCCCTGAATTGATCAAAAAAATCATAAATGCATTAATGTGGATATAGAATCCTTATCATAACTTGGTTAATCATACAATAACCCACACACATCCTTAGAGTTCCTTCTGCTTTCATTAAAAACAAGATTGGTCCTTACCACAGAGATGTACTTGGTTGAATGAAATCATTCCTTTCTAGATCCTCCAACTTCACTTTCGATTCCCTCATCTATACTCGTGGCATCTTATAGAACATAAGGGAAATAGTAATGGTACTTGGGAGGAGAAAAATAAAAAACTCAACTTCTCTTAGAGGTGGTCACCCTATGATGTTAGTGGTAAAGACGTCTATAAATTTATCCACAACTGTTGAAAAAATAGTATCCTCAATCTATTCCATCAATGACAATTTTAACACTACAAATTGGTAACAAATATTCCTCAGATCTTTCACTAACTATCCCATCACACCATTTTTTACAACCCTCTCTCCTCTGAAAAGATTCCCAACACCATCCTCAGTTGCAAAAATCAATTTTCTTCTATAAAAGTTGATGTGATCCTTGAGTGTTGTCAACCAATCCATACCTAGGATGGTGTCATACACATCCATCTCCAACATTGATAAGTCCCATTTCATCTCAAATCGATCAATAGTTATAGAAAAATATCTACAAACGAAGGCTCGACATTATTTTTCACCAAGGGGGGTTTAGAGTTTTAACAAAGAAGGAATAATCTCAAATTTTATATATAAAAAATCTATACCATGAGAAATAATGAAGGCATGTGATTAACTAGTATCAAACAACATATGTATAAGGGTAGAATTCAAAAGAATCATACCTTTCACCATAAATAGTCCTGCATAATCATCCACAATCATCTGTGTAGCTCTATACAATTGCTTCATCACTGCACTCTTCCCTGTATTGCCTTGCTGATATTTCCCTTACCGAGGAGTCATGGTATTCTGAGAACCTCGATGGATAAATCTTTTCTACTGACGAGATTGATTCCTCTAGCCTCTTCTTGTAAAAGAATATGATGGTTACGACACATGAGAAGTGTCCCGAGCATCTGACATTGGATAACTATGATAAAAGCGCTTGATAAGTCCCATTCTTTTGCAGTTAAGGATTTATCTTTGTGGTATTGTACATTCTCACTCCATCTGGTCAAAGGGGACACATTGGTATAATCATGCATGGCACTTTGGTCATGGAGGAATATTTATTGATGCAATTATCAGATTTTGAGTCACACTGGGACCTTAGAAATAGGTGTCCCTCTTGCACTTGTTCCCAGCATTAAAGTTCCCATAATTTCCCATAGGTATCATCATACTTCATCCTCCCATAGAACCTTCGATATCACCATCATCCATTGATACTCTATTAACCATCTCTGTATATCCATTAATACATAGAACTATAATCTTCAATCAAATTTCCTTCCTAAGCCTTAATTCGAAGATGTGTGCCTTCATGGATACACTCACCACAACTTCTAGTGAAAATAATACTAAATTCATGAACCTAACTACATATTTTGTGAAATAGATATTCTCAAACTCCAGGATCGAGAATTCTTCCATCCTCTAGATCTTGAATGTGTAAGGATATAATTGTTCATTAAACAATTCCTCAAAATACTCATATGTATGGCCTTGATCTTCTTTAGTACACATCACCATTTCCAAAAACAGGCATGAAAGATTCTCAAGAATATACATCACCATATTGACATTGATCACCATAAGTGTTCTAATGTAATTGAAGATACAATACATCCTAGTCTTCCACACATCATTTTTTTCGAGTTCAGAATCACCCCAGAAGATGGGTGGATTCGAATTCAGGAACATGATAGAATGATCCACATGCCACAACTCATCCCACCCATTTCCTGTATCCACAGTTTGAATTTTTTGAACTATACTCTGAACAAGTTCTTGGTTTACCTTTGTTCTAGGTGAAACCATGTTTTCTATAGATTCTTCAAGTTGGTTTCAAAAATTCCCACTGGGATCCATTAACATAATAAACAACCAAATCGATAAATCTCACTCTATAGAAACTAATGACTTAGTATTTCATATTATATCCCCTCAACTATCACAACATTTTTTCCAAAAACAACATTTATCGCATTTAACCCTTTATTGAAAAATCCATTCTTGATTTTGAAAATCAAACCATTTTCAAAATACATCAACTATCCTCTATACAAAAATATTTATTCGAGAACAAATTATTTATTTTTCAAAAAATTAGGCCATTTTACAAGATCATATATCATTAATCGAAATGAAATATGCAGTCCTATTGGGAATTCATTCCACTAATGCATGGAATTATCATCTCATTGGTGAAACCCATGAAAATGATATTCTGGTATCCTATAAGTGACTCTAAAACACTTATGAACCCAACACCTTGGTAACATGAAGTTCAACACAAATGGGTTAGCTATGTCCTCTTATGCTGTACATTTCAAGTCCCAACAATATTACTCATTTCTTAGATCATAACCCAAGGAATAGACAAGGATGATTCAACTCTAAGACCAAGAAAGTTAAAATTACTTTTTAGGAAAGGAACTATGAAGATGATACCATTTTTAATGACTTTCTAATTCTCATTGGCTTGATAATACAACGAATCATCACTAGTCCTTAAGAGACACCCCCAAGATTCCAAAGGCTAGAAATAAATTTTTAATGGTTTCAAATACTGTGGAGGTGTTTTACCATTTATTAAATAAACCATTAAACCAATAAACAATAGTCAATCCACTCACTAAATGATTCATGGACTAATGAAAGAAAACAAAACTACTTTATTCACATCAAAACCACTCCAATGTGTGAAATAGTGAAATACCAAACAATTATAATTGTGAAAAGAGGATAAGAAACTAAAGACACTCAAAACACCACAAGACACCAGGCTCCACAATCTCTGAGTTACACAACCACTGAACAACCCAACTATCATGTAGTGGTGCTAAAAACATGTGATACTTTACCATTACCCCTATCTCAAAAGATAGAATCTACAAAATCACCAAATATCCAAAGAATGGGAGATCATAACACGTAGCAGGATTTCCCCAATTACATACCTACTCATTCTATAAGAACCTGGTTCTTCTCCTTGAGGTACATGTTTCTTCTTTTCTCTTTTCCTTAAGAGTTTTTAATAAAAATATGGAAAATGGAGAAAAATCCAAAATTTTGGAACTACACGCCCTGTACTTTTCCACACGCCATGCACTTCTGGCCGTGTTGGGATGGGTACACAAGGTGTGTAGCCCTACCGGCGACAAAGGGTGTAGGAACCGACTACACGCCGTGTAGTGGTCCTTTACATGCCGTGTAGTCAGTTGGCATGCCAAAATAGTAAGGCGGTGGAGTTGCTGCCAACTGGGCGATAGTACGTGACATGTACTCAGAAGTACATGACGTGTACTCATGTTGGCAAGTGAACAGTACCACGATGGCGGGAAGCCGCCAGGTGAACAGTTAAATGAAGGGAGTACACGCTGTGTAATTTGGAATTACATGTCGTGTACTTTGTTTTTTCAGCTTAAAACAGGCAGTAGCCTCCTCATTTGGAAGAGGAGTCATTTTAGCCATTTTGGAGCCAAAGGAGGAGGTCAGACCTTTAAAGATCCGCCAGGTGTTCGTCTGGAATTGGTTTCCGCCTCAGACGATCTCGTTGGAACAGCACGGGTAAGCCCTCTCTTCTCCTAGCGTGTTTCTTACCAATTCTTCTCCTAACATATGTTATTTACATTTGAGTGGGTTTCATTGTTCGTCAGATCTACACCGTTCTTGGGCATTTCTGTAGTCGGCGTCCGGGTATAATGCTCGTTGGCGTATAAGGTAGGTGGCTTGGTGTTTAGAATTCCAACTGCTGTGTGTTTTGTGCATTTTCGTGCCACGAACCCATGTTGGGGTGTCGTGTGGATGAGGTTGTTGCTATATTAAAACACTTAGAATTGATTAGGTATTTTAATTATGATATTAAAATGCTGGATGAGATCATTGCTTGGATCCAGAACCACCCCGTGGGTGTGATCCACTGTTTAGCCGTTTGGCCAGGGAACCCGAGGGTATGCATTTAATGTAGTAATTATAGAATTTCCTTGAGAGGAATTGCTTGTTTACTGCATTTTAACATGTTGCGAATGTCCCGGTTATCTATTTATCCTGAGGGAATTGTTGTGATTAGCCTGAGGGTACTGAGCTATTTAGCCTGAGGGCAGTAGTTATTTCGGCCTGAGGGAAACTTCATTCGTGCCTGAGGGCACCTCATTCTGTGCCTATGGGTGACACTACCTAAGCCTGAGATAAAAATATTTTATGCCTGAGGGAATATTCTTGTGTTGGATACTCTTTACCTGAGGGTAGGATTTTACATGTCTGAGGTCATTAGCTGGTTATTTTGAATATGCACTGTGGTGGTATTTTAAATGAAATGAATTAAAATGAATATTAAAATAGAAATTTAACTGTTAAGTTGGTTAATTGTGAGTACTGCTTACTTTATTTCATTTTACTACTGCACACTATTGTAATCTTCCATTTTTTGTACTGTATTGATGTATAACATGTTCTGGCTGTTTTTCTAGAACTTGAGACAAGTAGAATCATCATTTACATGTTGTTGGTTATTTCAGTTGTGTATGGTTTAATGCTTCCGCTGTTGATGTATGTTTAATTCTATATTCCGTTGTGCTACACTTTGACAATTGAGGGCATAGTTTCCCCACTATCAGACCTAGGCCCTCGCAGCTAGTCAGCAACCTCTGGCGTTTGGGAAATGCGCTTAAGGACATGTGGAGAACCGGGTTTGGGGAACCCGTTGAGTGGAACCTGGAGATGGGATGTTACAAAGTGGTATCATAGGGGTTTCTTTTCTTTGACTTACTATTTGGAGCATCAGTCAGATATAGGACGGACTGATAGTTGGTAATAATTTGTGCCCGAGCGTAGCTAACCTGCGTATAGGGAAAATCCAGTCTACCTCGTATTTTTTCAACTATTTTGGTTTTGAAAATTTTATAGATGATATGATTTCACCATTGGGTGATGCACTGGGATTGTGTTGTTTATATTTTATTTTTGGGTTTATTTAGTTGCAACCTGATGAGATGAGGTTATTCCATCTCATGCATCCTTTAGGAACATGCTATAATCACATGCCATGCATGGTTTCCATGGCATGAAGGAGCATTAGAAAATTGCATGTTGTTGTGATAGTTGATGTGCTATAAAAGCATGATGTTGTGATAGCTGCACTGGTAAAATACATGTTGTTTGATAGGGAAATTTTTGTGCGACCTATTCATAGAATGGATGCCAAACATAGGTTTTTGGGGTGTATGGACCCCATATACCGAAATTTGGTGGATTATTGACTGTTTATTAGTTATAACACTGATAAGATGTAAAAATTTGATTTTTGGGGAGTATGGGCCCTCACGGGTCAGAATTTGACACATAGGTGTTGTTTTTTTAGTATTTTTTGGGTTCTGGGGAATTTTCTGAGGAATACTGTCCAGAAACCCAGTATACACGCCGTGTAGTATTTCTACACACGCCATGTATGGCCTTCTGTTCAGGAAGAAAAAAATGAACTTTTTAAGTACACGCCGTGTACTCTGAGTACATGTCGTGGAGTCTCTTCACGCGTTATAAACCGTGTGGGCATCAACACGGGGTAGGGAAGGGCTTGGGTAAAACATTCCGTGTACCAGATATCCATGCCGTGTAGTTTTGACCCGGAGTCCGGCCGTGTAACTAACAACATGGGTCGGTGAACTCCTGTACAGAACACGTCGTGTCAATGATGAACACGCCGTGTAGTGTGACCTGGGGACTTGACTGTGTAACTAACAACATGGGTCGATGTCACTGTTCCCTGAACACGTTGTGTACATTTGGGGACACGCCGTGTAGTCTTGTCCGAGGACAGACCGTGTGGAATTAGCCTGGTGGCTGGGGAAACGGGGTGATGTACACACTATGTGTGGGTGTAACACGCCGTGTAGTTTCAAGCTGAGTAGTCAGCCGTGTCACAAGCGACACAGGAAGTTGGAAAATAACACCATACATGCCGTGTAGATTAAGTACACACAGTGTAGTTTAGTTTAATGGGAGATGTGTGTCTTAGCCGTGTTGAAGGACCCGGGCAGGGGAAGAGAAGTCAAGTACACGTCGTGTAGTTAGTATACATGCCATGTAGTCTTGTTTTGAAATTTTTGAGATGCCTTCTTCCTCTTGTTACCTTTGTGGTTTCTTCATTTCAGACTTAACAGTTTGGAATCTAAGGCGTGCATTTGACCTTTTAGTGTCAATCCACCTAGACGACCGCACGTTGTTCGCCAGGAGAGCGGAGACGACTTTACTCTGGAGATGGTGGGCCATGGGCTACCAGTGGATCCTTCGGCAAAGCCAGATGCGACACCAGCTGCTATACCAGACACAGGCGTTCCATGAAGGCTTATTATGGTTCATGCAGACCTTTCAGGGAGAACCACATGTTTCCACATCTATGGCTGAGCTTACATGTATCTTCCAGCAGCAGCATCCGCCTACATTCTCATGGGATGGCAGACCGCAAGCTGCGGAGTCTTGGCTGGGTTCGATTCAGAAAATTTTCGAGTATCTTGAGATTCCTCCAGGGTGGAGGGTCAAACTCGTGACATACATGCTACATGATTCCTCCAAGAGGTGGTGGGATGTTACCACCCAGTCAGAGAATCACAGGGACATGGTGTGGGAAGACTTTCAGGCAGTCTTCTATGAATTTTTCTTCCCAGAGACGTTGAGGGAAGATAGAGCTCGAGAGTTCATGAATCTATAGCAGGTCGCTATGTCAATGATGGATTATTCTACTCATTTTATGGAGCTTCAGCGCTTTGAACTCGTGCTGGTGGGAGATGATACGCTGAGAGCCAGACGTTATGTGGATGGTCTTCGGTATGACATCCAAGTGCTGGTGAATGTCTTCAGGTTTCCTACTATACATGCCATCATGAACCAGGTGCTGATTACGGAGAGGAACCTGCGGGAATCTGTTGGTGTGGGCCAGGGCGGTTCAGCACCAGTTACTGGTACTATTTATGCTAGCAAGAGGAAGATACAGATAGACTTCTCTCAGGGCAGCAGTACCAGTTAGAAGAATGTTTCAGGTATCCATGTTATTTTCTACCAGTGTGGTAGAGAGGGTCACAAGAGATAGAAGTGTCCACGATACCCAGTGGAGTGCCGAGCATGAGGCAAGATGGGTCATATGCAGCACTTTTGTAGGGCATTTCCACTGATGGTTAGTGAGAGGGGTTCTGTGCAGACTCCGCATGTGGGAGCGGGACTAGTGGATTCTTACCAGTTGGGGAACTGGAATACGTCAGGGCATGCAGGAAGAGATGGTGGTCGTGGCCATGGTAGCAAGAAAATAGGATCTCAGAGGCAGAAGGGTGAGACAGCTCAGGGTAGCCAGGCTATGTCGCAGGGCCGTGGCACTGGGCAGGAATATACAGTGCAACAGACCCAGCTGGAGCAGGATCCCGGACGTTCTACAGTCAGAGGTACTATTTTAGTAGCTTCTGTTTTATCTTTATTACTTTTCAATATGGGTGCTACGAATATTTTTATATCTATTCCCATTGTGGAGAGCCTCGGGCTCTGTTTTTCTTCATCATCTGATATTATGACGCTAGACACTCCATTGGGAACTAGAATGGCTAGTGTGCGTCAGTGCAAGGAGTGCCCCCTTGAGGTTGGTGGGTGTCACTATCTTTGGGACCTCTATGTTCTAGAGATGACGAGCTATGACTTCATTCTCTGGATGGACTGGTTGGTTCCATTTCGAGCCTTTGGAGACTGCTATAATTGCCGGTTGTGTTTCACATCACCAGAGTAAGGAGAGTTTCTATATAAGGGAAAATGGGATGTTCAGGAAAGTCGAGCTGCACCAGAGCATCGTGGGCGAGGTGGAGTCACAGCCCAGATTGGAAGCTTATATCTAGATGACCAGGGGACTTGTCAGATGAATTTCCCTCCAGTGGTTGATCATTTCATGGATTTCTTCCTAGACAACTTTTAAGGCCTGCCTCTAGAGCGTGAGGTGGATTTCACTATTGAGATCGTTCCAGGAGCAGCACCGGTGTCCATTCCTCCTTATAGGATGGCTAAGCTTGAATTTAATGAGATCAAGAGGCAATTGGAGGAGTTGCTGGCAAAGGGCTTTATCCGACCTAGAACTTCTCCTTGGGGTTCGCTGGTCCTTTTTGCGAAGAAGGCGGACGATACCCTCAGACATTGCAAGGATTATCGAAAGCTGAACTAGTTGACGGTTAAGAACCGATATCCCTTACCGAGGATTGATGATCTTTTTGATCAACTTCATACAAAATGAGTGTTCTCGAAGATTGACCTAAGATCGGGATATCATCAGCTACGCATGAGACCATCTGATATACCTCTCATGACATTCACGAGTATGTACGGTCAATATGAGTATAAAGTTATGTCGTTCGGACTCACAAATGCGCCAGCAGTTTTCATGGCTCTGATGAATCATGGGTTCCATCCGTATCTTGATTCTTTTATGGTTGTATTCATGGACGAAATCTTGGTGTACTCTCACACTCGACACGACCATGCCACCCATCTTGATATTGTATTGAGTACACTGAGGGAGCATTGGCTATATGCTAAGCCCTCAAAGTGCCAGTTTTGGATGGACCAGATAAACTTCCTCAGTCATATCATCTCTAAGAATGGAGTTTTAGTAGACCCAGATAAGGTAAGAGCAGTGGTTTCCTAGGAGCTTCCTAAGAACATGTTTGAGATACAGAGTTTCTTAGGGATTCCTGGTTACTACAGAAGTTTCATATAGGACTTCTCCCGCTTAGCAGTGCCGTTGAGGAGTTTGACTAAAAAGGGTGTGAAGTTTGTATGGTCAGAATCTTGCAAGATAGATTTTCAGGACCTGAAGGGAAGGTTGACATCAACACTGATCCTGATACTCCTAGAGCCGGGGAAGAGCTGTACAGTTTACTATGATGCATCAGGTATTGGGCTGGGAGCAGTGTTGATACAGGGTGATCGAGTTGTTGTGTACGGGTCTCGGCAATTGAGGCCGCATGAGAGGAATTACCCGACGCATGATCTCAAGTTGGCAGCAATTGTACATGCATTGTGCTGTTGGAGACATTATCCATTGGGGGATCATTTTGTAGTTTTCACCGACCACAAAAGCCTCATGTATATCTTTACTCACCGTGACTTGAATCTGAGGCAGAAGAGGTGGGTCGAATACCTTAAGTCCTTCGATTTTGAGCTTGCCTATACACCTGGTAAAGGTATTGCAGTAGCTGATGCACTAAGCAGGAAGACTCAGATACAGGCAATGAAGGAGGCCAGTGGTCAGTGGCAGCTCATGGCTTTGCTCTCTGAAATGCATCTGGAGGTGCACGACAGTCAGGGGAAAACTTATCTTTCCTCTTTAGCTACGACTTCTACCTTCCTGGATAGATTGAGGATGAGGAAGCTATCAGATTCCAAAGGCCTAGTTATGCGGGAGTTAGTGGAATGTGAGGACCCTCCTCCTGGTTGGACGACAGGCGATGATGAAGTTGTGCGTTTCCATGGACAAGTATGGGTTCCAGAGTATATACACGAGGAGATGATGCGAGAGTTTCATCCATCAGCTTGGGAAATTCATCCTGGGGTTACCAAGATGTACCGAGACATGAGACATCAGTACTGGTGGCCAGGTATGAAGAGAGATGTAGCTGGTTTTGTTACGAGGTGTTCCACTTGTCAGTAGGTGAAGGTGGAGCATCAGAGACCAGCTGGGCTCTTACAGTAGTTACCCATTCCGTAGTGGAAATGGGATGATGTCGTGATGGATTTCATGACTAGTTTGCCGAGGTCACCTCATGGCAATGATGTCGTATGGGTCGTTGTGGACAGAATCACGATGGTAGCACACTTCTTGCCGATCAAGGAGACCTTCGGTGATGACGAGCTCAGAAGGCTGTATATCCAAGAGATTGTACATCTTCATGGGGTCCCTTGTTATATCGTTTTTGATAGGGACGCCCGCTTCACGTATCTTTTCTAGAAGGGTTTTCAGAGAAAGCTGGGTACACAGGCACTTTTGAGAACAACATACCACCCTCAGACAGATGGCCAGTCAGAGCGTACGATACAGGTGCTAGAAGACATGCTACGTTCATGCGTCCTAGAATTTGTGGGATCTTGGGAGAAGCATATTCCTTTAGTTGAGTTTTCCTATAACAATATCTTCCAGGTGAATATTGAGATGGAACCATATGAGGCTTTATACGGTAGGCTTTTCCGATCACCATTGTGCTGGTTAGAGGCAGGCGAGGCAGCTTTACTAGTGCCACAGCTCGTGTGGGGGACATCTGAGCTGGTCCAGTTGATTCAGAAGCATATGGATACCGCATAGTCTAATCAGAAGTCATATACTGATCATCGTAGATGAAATTTGGAGTTCGTGGTCAGGGATCAAGTTTTTCTACATGTTTCGCCGAGGCTAGGACACAAGCGGGTCCGGATACATGGTAAACATTCTCCACGGTATGTGAGGCCATTTGAGATTCTGGAAAGGGTCGGGCTGGTTGCTTATCGGTTGCAGTTACTGCAGCAGTACTGATCCATGCACGACATCTTCCACGTATCTTAGTTGCGTCTCTATCATCCAGACCTGTCTCACGTCCTTTAGCCCGAGGAGGGTGAGCTGGAGGAAGATGTGTCCTTTGAGAAGCATCTGATTCGTATCGTTGACAGGAGCAATAAGGTTCTCTGCGACCAGTCAGTTCCTCTGGTACAGGTGCTATGGCAGCATGGAAGAGTGCAGGACAAAACCTTGGAGCGGGAGACCGACGTACGTGCTCAGTGGCCGGAGTTGTTCACGACTATATCTTCTCCACCATTGGAAGGGAAATTCGGGGACAAATTGATATAAGGGGGATGTTATTAAGAACCCGTTTCTTCTCTTTGAGGTATGAGTATCTCCATTTCTCTTTTACTTAAGAGTTTTTAATAAAAATATGGAAAACTAGGAAAAGTATGACATTTTGGAACTACACGTTGTGTACTTTTCCACATGTCATGTACTTATGGCCGTGTTGGGATGGGTACACAGGGCGTGTATCCTTGCCGGTGACAAAGGGTGTAGGAACCAACTACATGCCGTGTAGTGGTCCTTTCCACGCCGTGTAGTCAGTCGGCATGCCAAAATAGTATGGAATTGGAGCTTCCGCCAGCTGGGTGATAGTACACATCGTGTACTCAGAAGTACATGTCGTGTACTCATGTCAGCAAGTGAACAGTGCCACGCTAGCGGGAAGCATCCAGGTTAACAGTTAAATGAAGGGAGTACACACCGTGTACTTTTTTTCAGATTATAATAGGTAGTAGACTCCTCATTTGGTAGAGGATGCATTTGTGCCTTTTGGAGCCAAAGGAGGAGGCCGGACCTTTGAAGATCTTCCTGGTGTTTGTCTGGAATCAGTTTCCGCCTCGGACGATCTCGTTGGAACCGCACGGGTAAGCCCTCTCTTCCACTAGTGTGTTGCTTACCAATTCTTCTCCTAACGTATGTTATTTATGTTTGAGTGGGTTTCATTCTTTGTCAGATCTACGCCGTTCATGGGTGTTTCTAGAGTCATCATCTGGGTACAATGCTCGTTGGTGTATAAGGTAGGTGGCATGGTGTTTAGTTTTCCAACTGTTGTGTGTTTTGTGCGTTTTCGTGCCACGAACCCATGTTTGGGTGTCGTGTGGCTGAGGCCGTTGCTATATTAAAACACCCAGAATTGATTAGGTATTTTAATTATGATATTAAAATGCTGGATGGGATCGTTGCTTGGATCCGGAACCACCCCGGGGGTGTGATCCACTGTTTAGCCATTTGGCCAGGGTACCCAAGGGTATGCCTTTAATGTAGCAATTATAGAATTTCCTTGAGTGGAATTTCTTGTTTACTGCATTTTGACATGTTGGGCATTGCCTGGTTATCTGTTTAGCCAAAGGGAATTGTTGTGATTAGCATGAGGGTACTGAGCTATTTAGCCTGAGGGCAGTAGTAATTTCAGTCTGAGGGAAACTTCTTTCGTTCCTGAGCATAGCTGATTCTGTGCCTGAGGGTGACACTACCTACACATGCCGGAAAACTCTGTTATGCCTGAGGGAAGATTCTTGTGCTGGATACTCTTTACCTGAGGGTAGGAGTTTAAATGTCCTAGGACATTAGCTGGTTTTTTAGAATATGCACTATGGTGGTATGTTAAATGAAATAAATTAAAATGAATATTAAAATGGAAATTCAACTTTTACGTTGGTTATTTGTGAGTACTGCTTACTTTATTGCATTTTACTACCGGACACTATTATTGCATGCTTACACACAGCTGGGCACGGGCCTTTGGTGGGTGCCTATTGAGAATTTATTTCTCACACCCTGTTTGGGTCACGCTTTTCAGCCCAAACAAATTACGTTTCTACAGGTGTGTATAGTGGAAAGATTCCCTATACAGGTACTTGATTGTTGCTGCTGAGGAGTAGGAGGGAAAGAGACTGAGCCTAGGCTTGCGATGCCGCTGCCGGCTGTTTTACTCTATTTTGAGGTACTCTGCATTTTGTTGTATTGTATTGATGTATAACATGTTCTGGCTATTTTATTAGAACTTGAGACATGTAGCATCATCATTTACATGTTTTTGGTTATTTTAGTTGTGTATGGTTTACTTCTTCTTCTGTTGATGTATGTTTTATTCTGTATTCCGCTACACTACACTTCGAAAATTGAGGGCATAGTTTCCCCACTATCAGACCTGGGCCCTCGCTGCTAGTCGGCAGCCTCTGGCGTTTGGGGAAATGCGCTTGAGGACATGTGGCGAACTGGGTTCGGGGCACCCGTTGAGTGGCACCTGGAGCCTGGAGGTTACACATTCCACTAGGATTGAAGAGTTAGTAATAATTATATAAAACAATTTATATAAATTTTTTTCTAAAAATAGTTCATAACTAAATATATATAAGTTTCCAAAATCATTGATAACCAAGCATAGAAATGAAATTGAAACCAATTTACCAGCAAGTAATTTTTCTAGACAAATAACTAAACAAGTCTTTAAATCCATTTCTCAATATTTTTTTGGCATCCACAATCTATTCCACACATCCAAAAAACCAAACAAGCATGATACATGATGAATGTTCCATACTAATGAGTGTTTTATCATCGATAAACCAAGTCATCACATGGTAATTATTCTATATGGGTAATTTTACCTTTGGCATTGATCACAGGTTCATATTTCAACCAAGCCCCATAAATTCAACATGAAAACGCACACCAAATACACCCAAGGATCATGTAAAAAACATTCTTTCCATAAAAACAGCTTTTTCTTGAAAACCATATTAATCAAAAACATTTAAATGCCAAAAAATTTCAATAAAAAACATTTTTATTGAAAACCCATTCTCTATCAAACCATTTTAAAATTCTGGAAAATCCATAATTTATAATCACTATTTTAAATTCACGAAACTAGAACACTTTTTACCATAATTCAATGAGATTTCGCAATTCCAAAAAAATGATATATCGTCACAAAAAAAGATCTATTCAATTCATTGAACCAAGACATCATAATCAATTTCATTCAATTTAATCAACTTAAATCTAATCTCATCAATTCTAGAAAGAGGAATCAAGAGAGAAGCAACCTACCTAGAAGTTTTTGATGAATCTCTACAACAGATGAAGACTACTCTAGATACCAGTTTCAAACTCCCCAAAACCACATTATATCTCATCTTATATCATGATCAAGACCAAATATCATATTAGTTGGAATAAAAATATTATATCTACCCATAATGGGTGTAGATATAAGAAAATAAGAAGAAGGGTGAAGTATATCTATATAGATCTAAGAAACAGACCAAGAATGATGATTAACAATCACATACCTTAAGAATACACATTCAAATCACCAAGAGAAGCCTTTATATTTACTCTGAATTAATATGAGAACCTTATTGGGAATTAAGATAATTAAAAATTCAGATTTATATAAAGTTTATGTTGAAAAGAGTGTATTAAATGATAGGCTGACCCAGATCCGTTTCTAGGATATTTTCTAACCCTGCTCATGGTTATCTCACACGGTTAGACAAATTGTGTGCTAACCATGTGATAAATACTAACTTAATGAAACCCTCAAATATCTTCCTCACACGGTTGTCCCTAAATGTGATCAAATAGTGCTAAAGTTACTTCCTCTAAATGAATACTACGCACGATTTCCCCTATGATATTTGCAAGGTTTACATAAATAGTGTGCATCCCATGCGCACACACTTTATCACCAAAAAACATCTATAGAGTTCACCCAACTCAACCATATATCACACTTACATTTTATAACCAGGAAATTCATAATATAAGGGTTACATACTAGTCACTGAGGGTACTACATAAGGTGGGATGTCTTTTTTTCTTCCACTATGGTGATCCTTAATAAACTCATATGATGGAGGTGAAAATGGTCCATATTCTCATCAGTGTGAGTTAAAAAATTATGTTTTTATTAAAAGTTTAGGATTTTAGTTTATAACTGGAATAGAGTTCTAGGATTTTTTTCTTTTAGATTATATAGTTATCTTAATGTGTTAAATGTCCCCGTATAATCCTTGTAGTTTTATCAATTACACCATTTGTTTTTATTATTTGTAATCATGTTTTTGAAATTTAGAACCCCAACCTAGAATTATGTTTTTCATTAATGTAAATTTTCTAGATATGATTTTAATTATTTTAATCTATAAAATCATAAAAAATCCCTCATCTTAGGTTTATGCAATAAAATAAAATATATACTGGATCCCAAAATTATGTTATATTGGTAAATTAATATGGAGTTTTTGATATATTATATGTTCATTGATGATGTATCCAACATCCACTACCAAAAAAATAGTATTGTAGAACTCATTGACAGTACATTTTGAGACAAAATAATGTTCGTCACTAATTCTTGAAAATTCAAAAAGAGCTCACGTAATCTCGAGAGAGACCTGGAGATATGATTATGTGATATTGTATCCAGAATTAGGTCTCATAAATTTTTCCAATCAATTTTATACTACCACAACACTATGGGGATCCCCATGGCCCCAAAAAAATGCCATTGAGATTAGACAATGGAATTCTAATGTTATGTGTTTCCTTATAAACAACTGTGTGTGCAACAACATGGGCCTCTATGTGGTCCTATTAAAATAGACACCTCACATTTACCACAGTTTGGGGGAATTAGTTTGTGTCCTTAAGAATTTTATTTCTGAATAATTTACTTATTATTTCTAAGATGTTAATAAATTAAAAGTGTTAGGCCATGGTAACATGGATTTTTCCTGAAATAATAAAATATTAAAATTTAATATTGGAATCTAATGTTTTTGAAGATAAATAAAGTGATTATTTATTTATCCAATGTGATAAATAATAAATAATTCATAAATTATAAAATAAATAATAATATAAAGTCATTATAATTAATTTATTCATTAAATTATCATATTTGATTATTTGAAATGCTCAAATTAAAAGAGCCTTATATCGAATTAATTTGACACTCATAGAAAGAGTTTTGAAGTTTAATATTATCAAGGATTAAATATTTTGTATGTGTGTGATATTTAAACTATGTTAAATTTTTACATAATAAAAATTGGGTTATAAATTGTTTATAATTCATAATATATAATATATTTAATTTAAAACTTCATATAATGAATAACATGAAAATTTATTATTATGGAATGAATTTAATAATTTTATATTCAATATTCTAAAATTTCCATAATGTTTATATAATTTATAATGTGTTTATAGTTAACTTTTTTTAATGAATGTCCAATGAATATTTATATCATGTATAAATCTATGAAATTCAAATTTATTTAATGGATATTATCTAATTGGATCCTAGTTAAAAATTATTTACAAAATGAATGGGGTTTTCATTAGAATGAATGTAATATTTGATTTATGAAATTATCATACATGAATATATGTGGTTATATTTAAGGTATGATAAAAGGCTTGAGATTCTATATACCATGAAATTAGTTTTCAAATAAAATCATTATCATGAATTTATTTATTGAATATGGTTTTTATTTACATTCTATTATAATTATAATTAATTTTATTCTCACTTGAGTAAATTATTTTCGGAGGAAGAACTTTGGGTTGAACTTCCCAATAGCCTAGAGACTTATGCCTTGTCCTAAAGAGGTGGGTGTAGACTATTTGTGGCTCAACACATACTATTTAGAGTTTTCCAATCAAATAAAATTCCAAAAATTGGTATATATTTTTCATATATACTACGCATGTGATTTATTTGGATATGTGTAAATATACATTGCTTCTAAATTTTGGATATTAACAAAATCTTGGAGTTGGGTAAAAATTTAAACAACAATATAGTTTGGAGATGTTGATATAGTGGATGGAATAGGGTTCCAGACTAAATAATGATAATCATTAATATATTAATGTAATAACATTAAATAATATAGTGATATTAAAACCACATAAAATATTAAGAGTTGGATTACTTTCAAAGTGGAACTAGTCAAGACCTCAATAATCCAACTATGTATGACAACTATATTTTGGATTCCCATGGATTATCTCTTGGAAGACATGAATGTAATTTGTGGCTATGGGTTTTCTTTCTAGCGGGGTTATGCTAAAGGTGGATTCCCCTGGGTCATCCATTGTTATATTTTTTTAAAAATTTATTTACAATAAACTCGTTTGTATTCCCTAAAAAAGATTCTGTAACTAGAGTAATGGAGTAGAGTTTAACAATATTATTGATTGGATAATGAGTTTTCTAGTTGACTTTTAAAAATTAATGTATGATATGACTATATTGTTTACCTAACTAAAGAGATATGTAATTGGAGAAACACTAATGTTAATTTGTGCATTGTAAAATTTGGATCTTGGCCCTCTAATGGTTATAATGAATTTAAAAAATGGGTCATCATTTTAGTGGGGTCCTATTTAATTAATGTTATTATCAAATGGTAATAGAATATGATACTCATCAGATTAAATTGTATGATATTAAAAAATAGATTCATCATGATCAAACATATATTGTATATTAATCCAATAGGATGTATAATATTAATATAATAAACTCCTATGACTAGTAAAATAAGAATTTTTTTAAGTAAATAGAAAATTTATATATTAGAGATATAGCTTTCTGAGTAAACATGTGTTGATATTGTTCAAAATGTAAATATATATGTTTATGGAAAGTATAAAATGAGTGAATTCAGGTCTTAAAAGGATTAAATTTTAAATTAAAATAAGTAAATTTTAGTCTATAGGCATATATTCAATATGATAGGATAGGTAAATAACATGGTGAAACTATAAGTTTACATAAGGAATATTCTGTTAAAAAAATCATATTATTTACAATTATGGAAGTTTTTTGAAAATGTGATATAATTAAAAGAAATATTAACTTAATATTATAAATGGTTGATAATAGATATACATGTAATGTGATGTCTACATTTGAGTTCTATCTAGATAGTGAAAGTGGGTAACTGTTCAAACAAAAAGAAAAAGAATTTATTGGAGAGTAATGGGATACTTCTGCCGGTATCTACCCAAGATCATTGGATCCATAGGGTGTTATTAAAGAAGGATTATAAACTATATAAAATAGAAATTTTGAGAAATCTATTAAAAACTATAAAATATGTGTTATTTCCCAATTAAGTATCATTGTTATAAAAATAAGTTTTCTAATTTTGAAGGGTGTTTGGTTCGAATGTATAATTATCAAGTGATATAATTATATAGGAATTGCAAATAAATGTAATAATTTATAGAGCTTATAGTTTTCATTTAATTTATGAAGAGTTTTAACACTAAGGATTTGTATATAAATGAAATTATTAATAATTTATGAATCTATATTGGGGATGGGAATCTTCATAAAATTTATCATACATGGAATGGGAATTTTATCATTAACAAAGATTTGTTATAAAAACATTATATGATTAATTGAGTGAACTTGGTTTATTAATCATCAAATTATATAACATGTTTTTAAAAAGATATAAGTATAATAATAATTTATTCATGATAATATTTTTATACAACTATTTGTTAAAATTTTTGGGATGATGTTACCACCCACCATCAGTATCATATTTGGATAAATTTTATTCTTTTCAGATATAAATTTTAGAATCACATAGATATAAAAATATATATTGATTTCTTTCATTTGTTAAATTTTCTAACTGAAAGGATAGTGTAGTTATTTCTCTGAATATAAGAGTTCTCGTATCTTAGCATGATATTATATTTATAATATTTTTTAAGAGGCTAGTGGGAGTATGTTTGAAGTTATAAAAGTTCAATGTTAACAAATAAAATTTTACAATAGTCTATAGTTAATGTTATTTCACTTGATATTCAAAAAAAAATCAGATATTGATAGTAAAGAACATTTTAATGGTTTTAATTAGTTACTATGAAGATTTAAATATCACTATATACAAAATGATTATTAGAGTCAAAATATAAACTAACTTTAACTTAATGTCCTATTTTTTGGGTTATTATGGTAATGAGTAATATATACAGTTACATTTACTTATTATATAAAGTGACTATCACCTTATCCTAAATTAGTTTAATATGTACTTGAATGTTATAATGTATATAGTTGTAAAATTAAAAGGATAAATTTCAGTGGAATGGGTTTCTTAGGATGATGATGTAAAAATTAAAAACGAGTTTTGAGTAAATAAAAAAATGACATCTTAGAAATTGATGTTTTAGAATTACAGAGTTTGAATACGTTTATGGATTTTAATAGTAAGATTATGATTCATAAAGTTCACAATTGTTAAAAAAATTTATCTTCATAGTTATTATAGAATAAAGATTTTAGTTAGATATTTTTATCATATGGACACATAGAGATGTGATATGAATTACATATCTATATAATAAGCTATCATTACCCCATAATGTGAATAAAACCTAAAGATGATTTGACAGTGTATCATATATGTTAAGACTGAGTGGTGATTATGTTCAGTTTTGTTAAATGGTCTTAACAATATGTTTATATAAAATAAAATGTATCATATAAAAAAAATCTCCACTATTACATTCTTTCAAATTAGATGCATATACACATATACTGATATATATATATATATATATATATATATATATATATATCATGAAGTGTAATGGAAATTTACCTATCAATGTATTACATCGAGTCTATCCCTAACTGATATTCATCATGGAGAATTGTAGGTTATAATTCATGGTTAATGTTACAAAGAAAATGATTATTGAATAGAAATATAGAATTTTTCTTAATGAAAAAAGAGTGTTTTTGTGTGTTGGATTAGCCACTACATAGAACATATGACGTTCCATACACTCTGTCTATGGTATACTAAAGGTGTGTGGATCATATTTTACCCATTACCTAATGATATAGAGATACGTTTCATGAGAATTTTTATACATTTATAACATTCATTCATAATCCATTTATGATAACATATTCAGGGGTGGTCAGGAATGTTTTAGATCAAGTCACCAACATGAACTTAACCAAGATGAGTTTTTCTTCCTGAATGATATGTATGAAATCTATTCCATTGATTGAGATAAATTGATCATTGCAAAAATTCTCCAAGATAAGTAATATGATGTTCTTATCTACTAAAATGTGGGACCAGAAATGGGGTCATCCATAAAGGTTAGAGACATGTGATGTATTAAGCAATTTTTTCACTCTATACATGTATAATATGGATCATATAAGTTTTCTATATGGATTTTCATGTTTTGTGCATCATGGTAACTTGATTTCTCAGAAAAACGATAAAATATTAGAATGCATGATAATATACGATGAGGTATGTGGGAACAAGTATTAAGATATATATGTTTGATGAAGATTATTTCAATTTCTTTTGAAACTCAAGTATCACTGATGCTTTAGAAGAGGATTAAATTTTATTATATATATGGATATTTTTATTCATATATTTTTTCAACTATATAAAAGACAATATGGTCACATACTATTTTTGACTGAATGAGTATTGATCTTGACCCAAATATCATCACCAATAAGTAATTTATCAATAAATGAATTTTTTTAGATGAGTATTCACAAGGTATAAAATATGATGTAGTTTATGGTCAATTTGATGATAGAATTCGTTTTTTTGGAAGATATCTCAAATGAGTTTTGGATATAGTTTCATAGGTTATCATATATGATGTGATATAATGTGAAATAACATAATGACTTTTAGGCTTTAGTACTAGTGGGATATTGAAATAATATACCATAAATCAACTAGTTTATGTGAATCATATTTGTGATTATGGACATGAAGTGGCATTGGCATAAAAAAAATCTCTAATCAGAAGATTTAAAATAAGTTACATCCAACATATTCAAAAAAAAATTCTTAAGAGTACCTTGATTCAAACGTATCATAAATTTTATTTGATTTATATCTTGAGAATACATTTTCTGAACATATGGTGGAATTACACATAAAAAATAATATGATAGTGGTTCTAAAAAATGTAAGAAAATGTTTAATTTTTATTTTTTAGAACATTATTTATAAAACCACAAAAAATTTATATATTTTTTTAAAATTATTTATTTAATTTTAGTGACATTGTTTTGATTTTTTTTTCTAATTCATGGTGGTTTTTATTAATCCAATATTAAATTAATGATAACAAAGAATAAATATTTAACACTTAGTTGTTATTTTTTATAAAAATTATAATTTATTATTTATATTCTATTATCATTTATTATATATAATATTAATTAATTATTAATGGTTAATTATTAAAAGTTAATTTTAAATTATTTTAAAAATAAAATAATCCAAAAGTATAAATTGGTAATTATTAATTTTTTTTAGATATGTATATATTTATACATAAACACAAATATAGACACCGATATATTATAATAATGCCCAAAATATCTACATGTTATTAATATTTTAAGAGAAGATAAAAATTAGACATCAATATAAAATGACCCTAGAATATGATCAAAGTGTCCATTTATGCACCAAAACAAATCAAATCGAAGATTACAATAGGAACTATAATGAGATTAGATAATAATTTAGTAATAATTAATAATAAATTTTTTATTAATATCCTAATAAAACTTGAAAAATGAACTTCAACATCGAAAAAAGATAAATTTTGATTTGGGTTTTAGTTTCCACTCTACAAACATTAAAATCAAATTATACAATGAGACATATGTCATATAGACTAGGGGGATTTGGTTCCTATATTGTCTTGGTAAAAATTATTTGAATGTACCAACATGACCCTAAAAATCCCAAAGCTAGTTTCTTCTATCAATTACATTTCTATGATTACAAAGAATCAAATCCTAAAGGACAAGGAGTTTAGTAGTCTTGGTAAAATAGATACATACATGAGAAAATAATACCAATAGAAAAACATATTTATTTCTAACTAAATAAATAAAATCGAATATAACTTTATACTATCTAGAGTCTCTTTGAATATCCTTCTCAGTACACTTCATGGAATCTTGGGGAAATAAAACATAATAATGACGTGCCTAAATACTCATTAAATGTATAGTATAGTGGAATAAATGATGAATAAATTTGAATAATAATTATGGAATAGTAAATAACTTAACACACATACCATATATTTAATAGGTTGAAAAGGATGTAAAAAACAATAAGGAAATTCAAATATGTAGATAAATAAAATTAATTATTCAAGGTATGAAACAGAAACACATTCCATTTTATCAATGAAATAATAATGAAATATATCCATAGATATTTAGATAAAAAATCTCATGGATTATTATTAACTGAAACTAAATTAGGGAGATTATTTCTTAATTGACGTCATGTTTGAGGTAAATGAAAACATAAAACTTCATGACGTTTCACAAGACATCTTAAAACTACAGATAGAACCCTTTTTAATTTTCAAAAATTATTTGTCTCAGTAGAACCTTTCAATGCATTGAGGGGCTATATAAAGTTCATTCCCCACCTGTCATTTCTAGTACAAATAGTTTCTCATATTGAATAATCAAAATAAATCCTAATCCTTACCAAATAATCGTGTTGAATGATAAATACAGATTTATCAATAATTCCCCAGCTAATCAAATAATAGTCAAAGTAAACACCATATGAAAAATGGTATACTATTTAGGAAATAGTAATATCCATGATAAATAATCTTGGTAATTTGGGGAAATTCAATTATCAATGATCATATGAAATTTAATATTACAAGGGGACTAATAAGGAAACCAAGGAAGTGAATATAAATACATTCTTGGCCAAATCATTCAAAAACAAACTGGATAGAGGGTATAGATGGTATCAAAACAAAATATCACAACTGAAGTAAAAATAGATAGTTATTTTCATTAAATAAATAATATAATAACTTTATAAAATATTCATGGGGAACATATCCTTTGTTTTGAAAAAAAACATTTTTTTGAAACACCCTTTTAGAAATTTTTTTTGAAAAAATTATACTTTTAAACTTACAATGAAATCTTTAAATAATTGACTGTGGAAAAATCTATAAAATTTATTTTAGGTAAAAATAATCATTCCATTTTCAATGTAAAAAGGGTTAGAAAAATGAATTGTTTGGAAAGAGACAAGAAGATTCCTTTCAAAACATTCAAAAGTGAAAAAAGGTTTAAAAATGCATTTCAAAAATTGATATTTAAAAGGTTAAATTTTTTTTTGGAAACCATTTCTGAAGTCTAGATTTTTTTGAAGAAAATCTATTCTCTAATTAATATATAAATAATGTCGGGTTTTCATAAAATCATTTTCTAAAACATTTGAGTGAAAAATAGTGCTAAAATGGTATTAATAACTAATAAAGGTAATTAAGAGCCACAGGATATTAAAAATAACGTGTTTACTAAAAAACTATCTAATAATTTTATTAAATAGAAATTAAAGTACAACAATCGTGAATAAAATAATAGTTTGAAATAAACCCTTTAAAATTATATTACATCAAAGTGAGTATAAATCAATGATTTAATTATGGGTGTAATCTATAAATCAACAAAAGGGAAGTAGAAATACAACAATGTATTGTAAAAAATGATTACACCCATAAACGTAGAATACTAATGAAAATGAATATGTGATATAACTCAATGAAAATAAATTGAGTTATGAAATTCTAATCCACTTGGTAAAATTTAAATCAAATCCCCTTAAAAGAAATTACTATAGTTGAAAATAAAAATACCATGATAATAGAATTTTTCTAGATATTGTAGCTCAAAATCAGACGTATATACACCTTATAAAAGAAATCATGTGTAAAAAATTAAGTATGACTCATAGAAAGAAATGGAGACAATATTCCCTTACTTTTTGTTACCTTTTGGGTGAAATTCCATTAACCTCATCTCTAACGTGTTTAAACATGTTACAAACTTATAACATAACCATATTAATATTTATTATATCATATCTTGAAATGTATCAGACCTGGATGCCAGATAGTAGTGCCCCGAGATCAGTTGGCCACATGGCCTCAAGTGCATCTCCCCAAATTATAGAGGCTGCCAACTAGATATGGGGGCCTAGGTGAGTCATTGGGGAGACTTTTCCATCATTACCAGAGTACAACATAGCCAAATTCAAATGCATTCAATAGTAGAAGAAGATAAATAAGCATACAACTGTAAGGTAAAATAGGACGGGAAGATATAAAAACCGAAGAAATGTCACATACTCAATGATATAGAAGATAAAAGTAACTAGAAAACATTTATAACAAGCACAAGGAAATAAAATACATTACAAGTATCCCAAATGAATAAAATGACAAAAAGTGTCCCATAATTACAAGCCTCATCTTGGACCCATGCTCCACTGATCCAAATAAATAGTCAATAACCTATGTTGTTGTTCTTGCCTCTATTATCTCCTACACCCACATAATCTGTCTGGGTCCCCAAGGAGGCCCAAATAGGGTGTGAGATAAACATCATAGTAGGAAACAACCCATAGATCAATTTAGTTCTATGTAGAAAAATGTAATAATATAAACATGTTTATGTCATCATAAATGTAAATGTGAACGGCCAAGGAATATAACTTTATCCAAGTACTACTAAATATCCTCTCAGAGCTCACTTTAATAAGTGTAATAACCTAATAAGAAAACTATAAGTAGTATAAATGGGAAAAATGGCCTCTCCATACAACCATCCATAGTTTTTCCACACAACCTTTCTATATAATGAAACCATATGAAAACCCATGGCCTTGTTGTATAACCAGGCTTGTCATATATCCCACAGGCATCTAGTATAATTAAATATATAAAATAAAGATCCAAGGATATAGTGTCGAACTCCAAGTAATGATCATCAAGTCCTAGGAGGATATTGATGGGAACTCTGTATAGGAATAGTTTGGAGTCCAATGAGCATGTGTACCAATATTTCCTTTGAAATTACAAGAAAGCATAATCCAAGGGGTAGCAAGGCCTGCGGAATGCCATGGAATCAAGACCCTTTAAGCATAATCAATTCAATGTGTCCACTACCTCATTCCGGATCCATGGAGATTCATCCATGGAATCCATATAGGAATTCATTCATTTCCAATCATATAACAATTCATTTCCATATGATTCTACCCACTCTAATAATCACATTCATTCAATGTTTTAAAATGAGTATAACCACTCAATTATTAAAATCCATACAAAAATAAAATCTTTTGAATATACCATCTAATGCATTCTATTTCAATTCAATCGGGTCATGCGGGTACACCCACCAATTTAACATCAATTTATGTTAGATTTTTCTCATGGGTATACCCACCCATTTATCATCGCCCTTATTTTAACATATTCCATGAGTATATCAACCCATTAAATGGAATCCATTTGTTCCATTTAACACATCACATTTAACATAACTCATTTGATAAATTTATCAATCAACCAATTTAAGTTAAATATAATAAATGTAATCAATGTTGGAAAAAAATATCATAATCATCCTATTCAACCCATTCTAATTATAATTGGCTTTCTATAATAAGTAATTCCCAAAACATAGCCCTTGGTTTGTTTTACATGGAATAATCAAGTCATTTTCATAAGGTTTAGCCCATGGGTGACCTTTATTTGGGTAACAAGTACCAACACATCACAATAGGTCCTATAGGAATCCCTAATAGTTAAAATTACATTTATTTCAAGTAACCCATTGAAAATTGGGGTCAAAATTGATTTATAATTGGGGGTATAATGACTTATCACTCTAAAAGTCACTAAAATCTAACAGAAATTTATAGACCACCCACCATGGCTCTGTAGAGGAGTTCTCCACCAGTATGAACTCCTGATTCAACTTGTTTTTGTAGAAATATGTAGAATGGATGAAGAATGAGAAATTAGGGAATATGATCCTATATCCAAATATATCAATTTATTACTATAATAATATAGAAATGATAATATAAATGTAGGTCTTACCGATGAATATTTGATGAGTCAAAACATTGTTTATTTAGATATCAGATGAATAGTAGATATGAAATATATTATTAGCATGTTTGAGAAATCAATAGGGGGTTCCATCTGATGAGAAATGAAGAAAACCATAATGGTTAAAAATATAAATTTAACTAAAAATAATGTTAATTTAATCCCAAAATTTTTGGGATGCATAGTTTACCTACATGGTTCTAAAACCATGCATAAACAGTGTGAAAATCCAATGTCAAATTATGAAAATAGTGTAGGCCTTCTTAGACAGTTATGCACCTCTTCCTCCATAGTTTCTCAAATAGTATGACTTGTATTTCCCCTCTATCTATCCTCCCATTGTTTAATCAAACCATGCGGCCAGCCCTGTATAGTTTGAACTAACCATGAACTAGGCCATTTCCATACCACAACCCGGTTTTAGGTCCTGAACAAGCCCTCAACTCCCCCACAACACTTATGATCATGTTAGGAACTCACATAAGGATATATTTAATCATTAAACTGAAAAATAAGGGATCTTCATCTTATAAGAAAACTTAGGTTCTTATAATCTTACCCCATTATAGCTATTTTCCATGAAATACTCTCAAAAGGGTTGTCAAGATTCTTCTGAGAACAACTCTGGGCTCTAAGAACGTTTGTTGGCTTCCTGATCTCTTGTCTATTCCTGTAAATGGCCATGCTTCCATATCACTGATAATGTAGGAACTGATTATCATTGGAGAAAAATTTTGCTCCTATCAATGATACAAATAGGATTCTCCTAGAAGGATAAATCTTCCTATAACTCAAACACCTCATGATGAAAAGTATTAGATGGGCCCAAATGATAACAATGTCTCTATGATATGTGGAATATGTTGTTCATGGCTCGATACATCTATGAAAACTACAACTGATAAGAAACCAACCCAAATATTTCCATAATTGTGAATGGTCCAACATATCAAAGTGAAATCTAACACAAAATCGTGATCCATCTATGTCCCAAACTCAGTGAAACACACAAAAGACCTGATCCCTAACCTCAAACTCTAGATGTTGTCTCTGGTGATTTTCGTAGGATTCATGAAGAGATTGTGTAGTATTGATCCACTTTGTAATCATCTTGACAAGCTCAAGAGTCTCCTTCATGAGAAATGTTCCCATTAATGCATTGCCACATGCCTCTAAATAACACATGGGTGATCGACATGGACTATTATGCAAAGCCTCATAATGTTCCATCACTATCATTACCTGATAACTGTTATTATATGTGAACTCAAACAGGGGAACGTTCATATCTGAAGAAACCCCACATAAATGATGCTTGATCTCAGTATGTCCTTTTTCTCTTGTACCATATTCTTTGAATGGATATCCATCTGAGGGTGGTATGCCATGCTCAGAATCAACTGTTTACCCTGGTCCCTTTGAAAATTCTCTCAAAAATGATATTTAATGTGGGAATCCCTGTTTGAAATGATAGGAAAAGGGACCACATGAAGTCGTATTATCTCATTATATACAACCTTCCCATATCATCAAAACTGAAGGTCTTCTTGATCGGAAGGAAATGAGAATCATTCGTGAGCCTGCCAACAAAACCCCACACAATATTGTTACCATATGGTATCCTTGGAATCCCAGTCAAGAAATACATCATGAAATCATCTCATTTCCACTCTAGTATAGGTAACTACAATAAAATCCTAACACATCACTAATGTTCCGCCCTCACATTTGAATAGATAGAACACCACATAACAATACGAAATACCTATTTTTTTTAAACCCAAACACCAATACTAATGGTGCACGTCACGATACATTCTGGTAACTCCAGGGATCTCTAACCAACTAAAACATGAAACTCTAACATTATCCCCTCATGCATATCCACCAGAACCCAAATTCATCCATGAATACGTAGGATCTCATCATAAACAATTTTCCTACTAGGGATCGGTTCTCAACTAGTTCACTCTGCCATAGGACTAGTCCCTATGAAAATGATAACTTCCTAATACATGGTCTATATAGTATGGTAGAAGTCATGGATAGGGATGATAAATATATCTCTCCCTATCTATCATGAACCTCTAGATGAATATCCTAGAAAAATCCCACAAGATTCCACTCCCTACTGGCCTAGTAAACTACATGTATCAGAGTCCTCCTACTCAATTCATCAAACACTGCATTTCCATTACCAGTTATGTAGGAAATTTCATAGATAAAAGACTAAAGGTACACCACCATTCTCTACTACCTTATATTCAAATCATGGAAATTAAAAATATAATTGATTCTTTTGTGGGTCCAATAGCGCTATGTGTGACCAATTGTACGTATCTTAAGACCATACATCTGGTAATTCCTCTCATGTTTCATCAACTACCTAGACCTTCACTCTATGATTCTATCTCCCTAAATCAACACTACTCCCATACCGGTACCTAATGCATCACAATACACAATGTAACTCTTTCCTTGCTCTAGAAATATCAAGACTGGTGGTGATGTCAACATTCCATTTAGATCCTAAAAGCCTGTCTCATAAGAATCTGACCACACAAACTTCACAACATTTTTAGTTAAGCCCATCAACAACACTGCTAAGAATTAAAACTCATAAATGAAATGAATTTTGAAAACATCTATCCCTGAGAATCTTTATATGTAAAAAACATTCTTGAGATGTTCCTAGGAAACTATATATTCCACCTTCTCTGGGTCCACAAATACTCTTATCTCTTAGATGATGTAACCCAGCAAGGGAATCTAATTCATACTAAATTGACACTTTGTGATATTAGAATATAACTAATTTTGTCTCAGTGTATTCAAAACAATATCCAGATGGTTTTCATGGTCATGTTGTTTGTCATAATACACCAAGATATCTTTCATAACAACCACCACAAAGTAATCTAGGTAATGATGGAACACTAAATTCATTACTACCATAAGAACCGCTAGATCCTTTGTGAGACTGAATGACATAGGTAGATACATGTATAGACCATCCCTACTAAAGGGTTCTATATAAGGTATGTCTATAGGTATAACATGTACTTGGTGATATATTGAACTCAAATAGATTTTGAAGAACACTTGGGATCATCGAAGTTGATCAAACATGGAATATATATGTGGAAATGGATATCAGTTTTTAACCATCATTCAGTTTAGTTTCCAATAATACACACATAGACTAAGAGTTCAATCCCCCTTTTTAATAAAAATGACTACAGATCCCCACAATGAATTATTGGTTCATATAAAACCCTTCATCTCCAAATCCTCTATCTTCCCCTTGAGATCCTTCAACTCTGTTGTATACATCCCGATAGTTGGAATGGATAATGATGCTTCTTTTGGCACTATCTAGAACGATATATCCACCCCTATCTTAGGAGTTAAACCATAAAATTCATTCGAGAACACAACCCAGAAGACATCAACCACTAGAGGAATGTCTTCCAAACTCAATCCCAGATAATCAAGATACCAATATGAAATATCTGTTATCACCCTGAACATCCCACGATGTGGCACTCCATCTCTAATTTCTTGGAATTTCTATTCAACCCTATGAGTATACACTATAGACATTGGTGATGTAAATTCCACCCTACATTGATAAACATCATCATAATCTAAATAAGATACTATCCAATCCATCCTAAGAATGACATAAAATATTATCATCTTGGGGACATATAAACTCCAAACAAAGTGACACCCATAAATCTCAAGGGGGAGCTCACTACACTAGTGTGTGACTTATATTATGATCCAAACTGGAGTTTCTAGCATCAAAACTTTCTTAGAGAGAAAGAAACAAGCTCATGGATTTTTAACACTAGTATAGATATAAATATATGTGATGAACCTATATAGAAACGAGTGGATGCTCTTGTAGTATCTACTAGAATCGCACCATTAACTGTATATGGTCTGAAACCCTACACTTTGGGGGTAGGTTGTATAGAGTCTAATTGGCCTATACTATGGCCATGTGACACAACCTCACTTCATAGAGTAGGAACTCTCTGGCATCTCGATGTAACTAGTGTCTAGACGACTCTTCAATGTCTACCACATCCTTAGCCTGGCCATCCAGCACTACTCCCGATCTATCCCTGATGTGGATCTAAGGAACCTAGTCCAAAAAATAGTTTTGGTGTATTCCCCCTACCACTAAATGCTAGAGGGTTGTTTCTGCAAAAATACTCTACATGTGGAAGATCCTACCGCAAGATCGAAACTCAATTGGGTAATGGTCTCATTGAACCTTAATGGGGACTCACCTGCCAAACTGGTGACAAATCATGGGTCTTCCATAACTCACAAACTAACTAAAAATCATCTCACGAGAAGTCTCAAAATGACGCTTCTTGCATAAAGATGTAGAGACAATGGGTCGAGAAGCAACACTACCCTACTCTAAGACCCAATATTCCCTTAGGTTCCACTCTATAATCCATTCCTCATTCAACATATTTTTGATAGAAGTAAATATAAAGATGTGGACAATATATTGGATAACATGTAAGAGACCTTGATTGATTCTTCTCTATCTATAAATCACATCAATGAGGTACATCAGTTCGAAATGTTATAACTCTGTAAATCATTATTTATACTCTATAATGGTCATCACACCCTTTTCTAAACACATGAACTCACCATGCCACTCTGTCTGAAGAGTCCTAGGATAAAATTATTCATAGAATCTATCTCGAAATCAGCCAGACCAATATCTCGTATCCCTTTAGCCTAGTTCAGAACATCCAACTAATGCATTTCTACTTCAAAGATCATATAAGTTATGTGTTGTAACTTCCTCTCAGATTGAATCTCAAGAAGATAAAAAATATCTATCACGGTCTCTTACCAAAACTATGTATCATGTGTACATCCATCCCCTATAAATGTGGGAGGACGATGATGTAGGAACACCCATGTCAGTTCTGCCATTGTTATATTAGGATGTGGTGCACCATGTATCGTCTTCCTACAGTGAAATAACCCCTTTGGGAACTCTGTCTTAGAACCTATTTCTAGAATAACCTCTAGTGATGCAACTGGAAATAAAATAGGAACAATAGGTATCCCATGGCCCACCGCCTCAGAGAGTGATCATTGCCTCACTTTTAGAGTACCAATGGTGGTCTTCATGGTGACATATCTCTAGAATTCCAAACACACTCTTCATAATAGAATGATATCAAGTATCACAACTCAAAAGAATTGGACATGTTCAAACCCACCTAAAACCAATTCATAACTCATAAACTGCTGCAAAATCAAGGAATGTATAAAGATCATCCACCAAAACCACTAAAAACTCTGGCTTATTCCCACTCAAAAGTGGACTCTAGGTCAAGTCACTATTTTATTCCTTTTGATTTTATTTTAGAATTAATTAGTAAAAATGATTTAATGGATGGTCCAACAAGTTTTGATCCATGTGGGCCGATAACACCTCATGAACCAAAAATTCATTCCCATTTAATTCATACCATATCTAATTTATTCCACTTTTACAAAAAGGTAAAAGGGTGAGTCATTTCCTAGTTCATAAGGGTCTATACCCCTTATTAATTGAAATATGACATCACTATCTCTATCCACTACACAAAATCTGTCACAATAGTAGATAAATCAATCACAACACCAATCACAACGACATGGGTCATGTAATGCATCCTAAATGGCATGCCATGATGCGAAGAATGTGATTTATAACAAGTTTCCTATATGATGAATGAGATGTCAAACACTCATCTCATCAGGTTGAAACTGAAATATAAAATAAAATTTCATCAATTTAAATGGCATATATCAATTTTTTCACCCAATGGTGAAATCAAATCATCTCGAATAGTCAAAATACAAAAAATAACAATTCCTTTCGAGGAAATTTTCCCTTTCCCTGTACGTGGGGTAGTTAATCATAGACAAACAATATTAACAAATTCCATTTCCTTTTTTATCCTTTTATATTATAGTGAAATCATAAGTCTAACCAAAAAATTAATACCCCCTTCTATACCAGATTGTAAGATATCGGACCCAGATTGCACTGAACAGTTCCTCAAGCCCAGCAGGCTACATGCCCTCAAGAACTTATCCTCAAATGCTCGTGTCTATCGAATTGCAATGAGGGCCTAGGTCAGTAATTGGGGACTCTATGCCCTCAATTACTCGTTTATATAATAGTTGAAGTCAAATACATTAGAAAATATAAGTAGATAAATAAGAAGACTATAGGAAATTAGTAAAATACTGGAAGACATAAAAATCTAAAAATTCCACATATCAATGATGTAGATGATACATGTATCTAGAAAAAATATAGAACATGCACTTGAAAATACAATACAATACTATTAACCAATATGAAAATGGAACAAAAAGTGTCGTATATTTACTAGACTCATCTTGATTTCATGATCCCCTATTCCAATGAAAGAGTCAACAACCTGCGTTAGAGCTCTTTCCTCTATTATCATCTATAACCGTATAATCTATTTGGATTCCCAAGGAGGACCACACAAGGTGTGAGATAAACACGATAGTAGGAAACCAACCATATATCTATATAGTTCTAAGAGTAAAAATGAAAAAATTGAAAGAAGTGTTTGTAAGTACTAATGTAAATGTTAATAACCAAGGCACATAACAACCAAAACCAACTACTAACAAAAAATATCTTAGGATCCCTACAATATGTTTCATAAACTAATATGGAAGCTATAAGAAATATAAATGAGAAACACTGCCCCATCATACAACCATCCATATCTTAAACACACAGCCTTACCGTATAATGAAACCATACCAAAATCCCATGAATTTTTCTTATAACCAATCTTGTCCTATATAAAAATTGTGCTTTTATATAATCAGGGGTAGACCATAAAAGGATGAATCCAAAGATTCGATGACCAAGTCATCACCGTTGAGTCCAAGGAGCTCATCTAGGGAAACATGGTATAGGATCTAGTCAGTGTCCTATGAGAAATTGTACCAACATGTCCTATGTGATTCCAAGAAAGCCAGATCAATGGGGTAGAAAGGCATGAGGCACCCCATGGAATCAATACCCTTAGATCAAAATCTAAGGCATCAACTACAACATTACAGATACATGGAAAGTCATACATGACATCTATACAATCATTAATTCATTTCATATCATATAATAATTAAATTTTATATGATTCTACCAAGTCATATATTTACATTCATTCAATTCAATAAAATGAGTATACCCACTCATTTATTAACTTCCATTCAATGAAAAATCACATGATTATAACCAATCATGTATTACATTTCCATTGAATCAAGTCATATGGGTATAACCACCCATTTATTATCAATTACAATTAGACATATCCCATGGGTATACCCAACCATTTCTCATCTTCCACAGCTTAACATAATCCATGGTTATACCAACCCATTCAATTGAATCTGTTAATTCCATTTAATAGATAAAATATAACACAACTCATTTGATCAATTATACAGTTAACCAACAAAATTTTAATATAATAAATCTATGAAAAGGAGTCAAACCTTCTCTTAATCATCCCATTAAACCCTTTCCACTTATAACAGGCATACTATAATAAGGTAAACCCAAAACACACCCCATGGGTTGTTTAACATGGAATAATAAAATAATTTTCATATGTTTCACCCCAAGGATGACCTTGATTTTTGAAAAGGGTACCAATGCATCCAAATATATCCTACCAAGAATCACTAAAAGATTTGATTACATCTATTACATGTTACCAGTTCCATAACGGTAATGTTCTGGAATGTCCACCAGGAGGAATAATGGATGATCACTCTAAAACACACCAAAAGTGAAAAAAATATAGACCCCCTTCCATGGATCGGTACAATATTTCACGTTCAATGTGAAGTATTAATTCAACATGGTTTATGAGAAATATGACGAATATATGAAGAACGAAGAATTAGGGTATATGAACCTAAATCCAAATAGAACAATTGATTGTTAGATGAATCAAGAATGGATAAAAAGGAATGTAGTTCTTACCAATGTAGATATGAAGAGAAAAACCAATCTAGAATTGAATATCAGATAGATAGTATATATAAAATTTAAATTTAGTCACATTAAGTGATCAATAGGGGTCCCCTATATTGTGTATTGAAGAAAACCGAAATTGGTTTAAAATAAAAATTTAATTAAACATAAAATTAATTAAAACCCAAAAATATAGGGGCAGCATGGTTTTCCAGTGTGGTTTATGAAACAGTGTGTAAAATATGAAAAATTTCATGTATGACAAGGGATATCCTCATGATTTTTAAACGTTGCATAAATCGGGTGAGAATCCTTTTTCATGTTCTACAAAAACTACAAACCTACTCGCAGAGGCATGCACCTTATCCCGTACGATTTCCTCAAACCATGAATCATATATTACACCTCTTCTCAAAGTGGATTTTTTTAATCAAAACAAGAGGAATGTTCCGCGTGGTATAAAATAATCATGCACCTGGCTATTTTTAACTCAAAACCTAATTATGGGTAGCGAATAAGCCCCAAACAACTCCGACACACCCGTGATCAACTTCGTCACTCACATAAAGCCTTAATTAGGAATTAAAATTGAAAACATAATGCATATTTACCTCAAGAAAAAACTATTTTCTTACATATATGAACCTCTTATAATATCTTACTACCCGTTTTTTAATAACCATCCATTATTTTAAATATTTAGGGTGTCAAATGCCAAGTTTATCAACTGTGTTCTAACTTTTTATTTGTTTTTATTATTAAATATATCATGAATTCATCATCTCTAGAATTTAATAAATTATTATAATATCATATTTAGTCATTATATATGTATTTTTAATATTCTACAATGTTTGGAGATAAGAAATGAAATTCACCTTCCATGGAGACGGTAGTCTGTATGCACACATGAACACTACCTTCATTCCATTGTCATGTTTTTAAAATAATGGAAATTTAATGATATATAATATCATGTATATTATAATTATAGGATAATATACATGTAATATATTTCATATATTTTTTATTAATATAACCCTTTATCTATTCCATGCATAATGTGAATGAATCACGTCACATTTAGGGGGCAGTAGTCCACACATCCACGAGCGATGTTATCGCATTTATGAAAAATTGAATTTAGAGATGTATAATTTATAATATAAATACATAATCATAATGATAATATAAAAATCATATATATAATATTTAATTCATGTTTCCATCATAATCTCCATGATGGTAGGTGGTAAAAGAGGAACGAACAATCATCATTCCGTGAGGTAGTAGTTTGCCATTCACATAAACAGTATGTTTGTTACCCATTATATTGAAGTGTGTGTGACTGTAGGTCAAAACATTAATAAAAAACAACAATAGTATATTTATTAAAATACATTTATTATATGAACATTTTATAAAATTATTTTAGGTGGTGTATAATTAAATTAATGAATATAGATCATTGGAAATTGTTACCATAAAAATTAAGTAACTCCTTTTGGTTTACACCAAAGGGATTCCTTGGAAGGAATTATTCCTAAAGGGATTCTTCATGGTAGAGTGTAGTTTGTTTGGGAAGTGAATTGTTATGATCTTCTAAAAACCTATGTGGTTATATAGGTGTGATTAATGGGGAGAATTTTGGGCCCTTCATAGCGAAGGAGGAGTGGCACTCTTGTAATATTTCGACAAAAAAATTATACCGAAGTTTTTCATGCTGAAAGTGGACCCAATAATCGACCCAATTCAAGAAAAAGGGATAATATGGTATAATTATGGCTATAAATAGGTTTTTACAAGATTAGGGGTCGTTTTGGTCCTTAAGGGTTTGGTTTAGTCCCTTTTAAACTTAATTTAACCGTAAATGGTGTAATTAATTTTAAACACTTTCACTAATATTTTTGGTCAAAAATAATCTTGGAATTATTATAAATTATAAATATTGAAGATTAATGATATGGAATCCAATTTTACAAATTTAAATCTTATAATTGTACAAAATTGGTATAAATTTATTCCCATATGTGGGATGACAATGTGGGTTTTTAAAGTAAAAACATCCAAAATATTGATATGTTTTTATTGTTAATTTCAAAGAGAAATTGATTTCCATGAAATATATTGGATAAAATATTATCTATTTTATATAATTTTACATTAGAAGAATTTAAAAATAAAATTTAACACTATAAATAAATTAAATGAAGAAACAGTTTTGAAAAAAAATTCTATATTTTGATCTATTCATTGAAAAAATGGAATATTTTAGAAAAATATCCAAAATTATCCCTAACATTATTATTATTTTTCTATTTAAATTATAATTTTTATTTTGATATTTTAAATACATTAACGTTTCTAAATTCAAATTTAAAATGGGTTCTCCATTACACAGTTGTAAAACTGGCTTTAAAATATAATGGTTTTTATGTTTGAAAATGGGTTTGTTCTTATTTATTTTATATACAACCTAATGTATGGGTTTCAAAAATATTTTATTTAGTATTTTAAATATAAATTTTATTAAATTTATTAACATATTTTAATTAATTATTTTTATTAAGAAGAAAATTATTTTGGATGTATAAATATAATAATATTTCTTTTTTACATCAAATTGGTTCTTATTTTCATTTATCATTAATTGCTAGCCAATTGATTAATTTTATATTTATAAAAACCATTAATTTTTTAAGTTAGTTAATAATGTTAATAAACACTACTATAATGTCTTGGTTTTTTATTATTATGTTCAAATATTATATTTCAATAATACATTATTTTTTGGTGAAACTGGGTCTTGTGTGTAACACAAGATCTCATGGAAGACCACTATTATGTGTAACATAAGATATAGAGAAATTTTTCCATTGCGTGTAATGAAATATAAGTATTTTTTGAATGAATTACAAGATATATCATGTATTAATGTTATTAAAATAGTAAATAAATTGTATCGTCTCAAGATATTATATTCCATTACACACTTGGTGATGCATTTCATATACACTATCACATCCAAATTTTATACTTTATAATTTCAGGATGTTACTTATATGGCCTCTAAAACAGAGTTTTCATATTGGATACCATATTTTTTGAACATTTTATGAAATTTCAACATTGTTTAAGATGGTATTTGTATAATTTTTTTATGATCTATGATTTTATTCCATGATTTTGCATTCATATTTATATGAATGTGTTTCAATTGTTGTTTTCTTCCCTGTTTTTGTTATTTACAATTTATTTATTTATATATATATATGTATGCATTTATTCATATTTATTTCTTATTTATATATATTTATCAATATTTATTTGTAATTATATATAATTATAGATATTTACATTTATTTATGAATATGTTTAAATAATTATAAATTTTTTTACATATATATATATAATGAGTGGATATATATAGATATATATATTTATTTATATTTATATTTGGTTATATTTATTGACATTATAAGGTTATGTATATTTATGTATAATTGTGTGGGTGTGTTTGTATTTATATGTGTTTATATAAAAAATTATTTTTAATTTTATATATGTGTGTTTTTATACATATATATTTTAATTTATTTATATCAATATATATTTATAGATATGTCTATATATATTATTATTGTGTGTTTGTGTATTTGTATATCTCTGACTATAAGTATATAAATATATATATAATAAATTAATATTTATTCATAATTATTTAAAATTATTATTATTTATTATTTATTTATCATTTATAATTTAGTATTATATTTATTTATTATTAATTTAATTACTTTTTATTATTTATTATTTTTTCTAAAATTATATATATATATATATATATGGCTTTTGGGGTATAATTACATTAAACACAAACTAACCACACACATAAGATGAAAAATAAAGGCCATAGACCCCCACCAAAGGATATCCCACTTATAAAGACTTATTTATTCAGTACATGGCCCAAATACTCATTGGGAATAAGACCCATTACGTGGACTGATGGCCTAGTGTAGCGTCACACCTACATCATACTGCATGCATCATTAGGCATGCGTCATGCCTGCATCACCACCTAAATCATAAGTATATGTATTCATATGCATTTAAATATATTATTCTATATATTATTAAATATTAATGTCTCTCAAGTCAAAAATATAGATCTTTCTAGAGTTTTAGATTCATTATAGAATAACCAAGAGATAAGTGGTTCAATTCCAAGCCTACACAAATATAAGCTTAATTTATATATGTAATGATAAGTATGTAAATAATATTTAAAAATTAAATAAATAGTAACTAATAACTAATAAATAATTAATAATATTTAATAATTAATATTTAACATATAAAAAGTATACAACTGTTGCAAAATCAATTGTGGTGATTTTGAAAACCGTTGCTAAATTATTATCTTCTATTTTGAAAACTTACATGAAAAAATTAAGAAAATATTTTTGAAATGACAAATCAATCATATAAATACATTAATTTTAGGACTTGTTTCAGGAAACCACTACGAAATCATTTATCGGTGGTTTAAACCTTTGATTAATGGAATTTGTGTCATTGTGTGGGCTTATGGCCTACTTGAGATAAAACTCCATTCTTTGATTGTATGGTAAAATATTAAGTGTTAATTTTTTAATGATCCTCACATTTATGTTATAATTAATGTAAGTGTTACATGAGATGTAACATGAATGACTAGTTGAGTTCATACATGTGATGCTTGAATTAGCTAAACAATTAACTCATTCCTTATAACAAGCGAATTGATTCTTTCTTCAATGTTGACCATCCTCATGGTTATATAAATTTCACTACAATGAGATAGATGAGATATTTTGATTCCCACTAAAAGTCCTTCTTATATCCTTGGATCCTTATTCCCCTATTCTTTTAACTCCATTTCACCACGAGGTTCTCACATGCCATGTAAGAAGAAGTGATCTTGGTTTGAATGTCAAAATGGATCATATTAGACCATGTATACATTGATGAGGTGGAATGGATTTTGTATTACACTACGATGATCTTTATAAAACCCATAAAATGGTGATAAATATCGGTCTAAACCGTCATCTTTATGAGGTATACATATTATTTTGTTCTTTATAGTTTACAATTTTAGTTAATAATTAACATGGTGACCATGGGGATTTGGTTTCTATTATCTCCCCTAGTTATTTTCAATGTTAAACCAAACTTTATAAACCCAATACAATGTGTAATATCCATCCAAAAAATGTTTAAACTCGTGAATTTAAATCAATTAAAAAAATTAAAATTATATTTTATATATTTTATATGCAAAAGATATACACAATAATAGATAATACTATTTTCACCCTAAACAGATCTTGTAAATTATTCTCATAGAAAATGTTTTATATTAAAAAATATCTTCTGAAGATTACAAATGTGATTGGGACCAAATTTCCAAAAGCATGATTCATCCATAATTTTAAAATAGTTTCAAAAAGAATATAAATGACTAATTTTATCTAACCATAGTTTACATAATCTTCAATAGACATGGCTTCTCCATTCCATGATAATACATTTCATAATGCTCACATCCTCATTTTAAATTTTATTATCTTCACAAAACTACATCATGAAATAAATTTAAGGATTTCATTGATTCAAATGAAAATAAAACATAATTCTTATCTTCTTAAAAAACACAACTGAAAATGGAACAATCATATTAGAGTGGTATATAGGTATCTGGAATTTTTTTATACACTTCCCCCATAGGATATCTGTTCTATATTAAACACCACCATTGAAATGAACAGTCACCCTACAATTCGTATTTCATAAAATTAACTATTATTCAAAAAAATCTTTTTTATAAATTGAAAATATAGTCTTCATTATAATAAATTTCAAAAAGACCTCAATAAAAACACATATATAAACAGAGATGCTACTTATACTATTTTATTATTTGGTTCCATGTCAAAAAATCATGTTCTTCTATTTCACAGTTAAAATTTACATGAATCCTTCGTCTTAAATCATTTTCATAGTCTCATTGGAATTCAATAACAAATATGATGGAGTGAATTAGTGATCATTATTCATTATGATTTCAAACTCGAGAGATAATTGATCCTTCACTCTTTTCTAGTGAAAATAGATCCATGAAATGTTGATAATGTGTTGCATAAACCATATATGATTCAACAATAAAAATAAAACAATAGTAATTAGAACATAGTTTTCAATAAATAATAAATATTTATTTGTTCTTAGTAAGTTATGAGTGATATACCACTTCTCATTATTTAAATATCTTCTTCAAAAGCTAAAAAAATCAAAAGAAACTAGAAAACATTGAACTTATATTAAAAAATATATCATATAGAGAATGTAATTTCAACATAATAAGAATTGATGAATATAATATGTTTAAAGAGAAATAATGAAATGAATATTATACCAATAGTTATATCTTTATCATCTCATGTCATTATAAGATTTCAATATCCATGATAAGCTTACTTACTACTATGGAATTCTATAATGCATCATTTTAACTACACGATTATTAATTAATGACATAAATTATTGAATGGAACAATCCTAGAAATCTATATTCAATTTATGATTATTTAACTCAAGATATGTTTAATGTTAATATGTAATGGAATCACGATCCACATGTATGAAACATTCCAAACACTATTAATTGAAAATTCATGAAACGATTAAGGAAGAATGTAGAGGACATCCTACAAAAACGTAAATGAGAACCACTCTTATAAATCACATGTTATGTTTAATTTACAACTTTATTTAAGCTAGAAACATATCCCTCTTCCTCTAATAATACAAAATCAAGGTATGATTTCTGTATTCATTCCATAGTGACGTGTGTAAAAATTAAATGAAACAATAGAATATTTCATCTATGAAATTTTATAACAATATAATCCATCATCAATTTAAGAAAACATTACCACCATATATAACTAGTACATTGTCCTCCTCTATTTGCAATAACATAAACCTCATTCAAATATATTGAGTCACAATCCTATAATATTCCAATCTAATATTAATATCATATTCCCAAAAAATAAAAGACGTGACCTCAATACCGTGTAGCAAGTAAAAAAAATTCATGTAAATCACACAATATAAAAATTTTCACTCTAAAATGGGGGAGGCTCTTGAAACCTAGTAATAGGTTAACATTAACACACATATATTTCCAAATTTTATAATATGAACTATAATATTACAGTTTAACAATATATCTCACGAATAACCTCTTTAATATCTCCCATTGGGTTTTTTCTCAACGTAATCAATATGAATCTTTGAGAATGAATTGGAATGAAATTTAATTCTAACAGTTCATGAAAATAATAATTTGTCATCTATAATGAATAATATCATTCCATTTTATTCTCTCAATATTAGTCATGGTTTTTAATCCAAATTTTAGATCACTTTGAGTGATTTTTTTATTTATGAACCCCGGGATGTTGAATTCACATGGGGGGACATGAGTAGAGATGATTAGAATTAAATTGACATATATTTTAAATGGAATTAATCTTACCCCAATGGATTAAGTTTTCTCACAATCACCATTCTATCATATTACGATGTGTTTATGTGGAATTCACATTAGTGGCATGACAAGATTTGTATCTTGAAGAAATTCAATTACTATTTAGAATGATTTCATGTAGTATTTATTGTGACAATTCTCATAGATTAGTTGGAATCACTCATGATTTTTGTGTAGATGTGTATGAGTGAAATGATTGATGTTCTACTATAAATGGAATATCACCGTATTGAGTATATGGTCACAAAATAGTAGTATTGATTTATTATGACATAGGAATGCCTTTAGAGTATTGGATGGGTAATAATTTTTAGACTTTTATGCCAAAATGGAATAATATCGCTTAAGATGAATCATTACTAAATTGTTCATGTCATGTTGTAATTTGGATATAATAAAATTATGTTAATCCTACCTGAGATATTATATAGAAAATTGGTCTAATTCAAGGATGGAATAATTCTCACATGAGGAAGGCCATGATTTAGTTGTAGTAGTTGCGCAGTAATGGTTCAACTGGGGATTCCCTAAGAATTAGAATGTGTCCCGAAAGACTCAAAGGATATTTATGTTCCACAATAGCTTGATATGTAGGTTTAATTTCACCATGATACAATTTTTCTTATTGTAATTGGTGGTGAGGTTAATTATATCATGATATTGTATGAAAAAACATTGTGCAACCACATTGGTGATATTTTTTTAAATTTTCTTATTTTGGATATCAAATGCATGTAATGTCAAAGTGAACATTCCATTGCATAGTGAGACTGAGTATTGAAGATTTCTGGATTATAATATTCATGGAAATATAAGATACCCTATACCAATAATTTATTCATTCCTTGAATCTAATTAAAGATCATACTATAAACACTGATATATTTAGGATTTAGTCTTCCATTTCTTTTTGATTTTTGTGTCACCCTAAAACTAAACGTGTCACACTTATTTGTGTATAATATCAATATATAAATAGAAAACCATCTAGTTAAATTATTTGTGGTAAAAGTTATATAGGGATACTGATTCTACGATCATTCAATGTGGGATTTATAATCCTTTTGAGGAGGTCGTGATGTGTTCCCACAAAGATTGAATTTTTAAATCACTAGAGGTATAATAATTTAAGATCATTGATATTTTTGTGGATTTATGTTCATATTCTAAATTAGTTTTTAGGAAAAACCTTTTATTCATTTCAATGATCCACTCATAACAAATTGGAACTGTTTGTTGCAAGACCACCATTTTCACACACCAATGATAAACCACATGATAATAAGGGTGAGTTATCCATTTAAAACCACATGTGTCTATTTTTATTCCTTCTCTATCAACCCCTTATCATCCTATTGTCGAATATATACCATTTTCAACATTTAAAAACAATAATCGTTTTGATTTTAAAATATAATTGGTGTTTCTGGATTCCACTATGTCATCCCCTCTCATTGGTGTTACACACTCCCCTGATCTTACATAAATTTTTTCATAATGATCATTATAAACACTTTGATAATTTCATACCATTAAATTGATTTCAAAGTAATCAAAAAATATTTTTTCTATGATTACTATATATGTGAATTTTCATTATATAGATAATATCCATGATTGATGATATCCATGGAGTCATTTAATACCACATAAAATGAAGAAGTTCATAAGTTATGGGATAATAGATTCTTTCTATATCGATAGAGGATTGTTTAGTATCTTCTAAGATTATAGTTGGACATTTATGATATAACTGAAAACAAAGATAGTATTCTTGAAAATTGATGCTCCATAGACACATACTCTCAACTCTTGTGATAAAAGACATAATTTTATTACTAGATCTAATAATAAAAATGAAACACAAGTTAAACATATATTTATTTTACATAATTTATATAAGTTAAAAATTACATCTCCAAAATAATATCATAACCCTATAAACAAATGTATTAATGTAATTGATAACTAGCTACGTAAGATAATTTTTATATATCTATTTCAAATATTTATTCATAATCAAATCACACTAGATTTCACTCTCTAATTCTAATAATATATACCCATCTTAATAACAAATGGTATTAAAACATAATAAAGGGTTTTTCTCAAGATCCAAAAAAGGAATAATTTCATCCACATATAATTAATGGTTATATCATTAGAATTTGAGAAAACATGATCATGAGATAAATATATTACTAAAAATAAGAAGGAAAAATTATTTTTTTCCATAAGTCATTATAATAGGAAATTTAATCTAAAATGAATAAACATGTTCTAGGGAATAATATTGTGAGAAAATAAGCAAGTTCCATGGATCATAATCAAATTAATATGGAATAACAATGTTGTATGTAATAGAAGAATTAAATAATGGGAAAATTCAACCAAACATTAACATATGGAAACATCACATTGTGATTTAACCGAATCATGTGTACCCAATATTTTGTCAATAAATCCATGTATATCCACCATTTAAGTTGTATAAACATACTAGTATGTTCATGATCCATTATCCCATGAGTTTAAAAACATTAAAAAATACGTATTATATTGTAATTTATAACTCAACCCATCATCATACCTATATATGGGCTATAGGAAGTCAATAATCTATCATTTCCTAAGGAACTCATGGAAAGAAAATGGGTTTTGTAAAATTTCCAAATCGTATCAAATAAAATGAATTCAATTATTTTATTCATTTATTCCAAAAATTCAATCAACCAAAACAATTATTACATAAATTCATTTATATGACGTTTTATAAAACATAAATATATATATTAAGAAAATATGAAGTTAAAATGGAAAATGGATGTGAATTTTTAAAAAAGGTCTAAAATTTCACATAACATCTTTTTAAAGAGATGATGTTAGGAGTCACATTAAAAAAATAATTTTTTTCAGAATTATCAGGTAGAATATTTCAGAAATTATTTTTCATTAAATCTTAATGAAACATCCTTCATTGGAAATTAGAGTTTTCCAAAGAAAATGTGCAGTGATAGATAAAATTTTTGATCATGAAAGGTAAAAAAATCAATATTTAAAATACCTTCATTAAATCCTATATCATAAAATAAGAGATTAATAATTCACATGATAAGTGGTAAAGATAAATTTAAAGGTAAACACAATAATAAGTATTTTTATTTTAAAATAATAAAGGGCGTCATTATTTTTAAGGGTGAATATGGACCCATATGAAAAGTGGTGAGGAGCTACTTTTATAAGTTAGAGGAGTGATATTTCTGTCATAATAAGTGCATGTTTCATATAAAGTGGATCTAAAAGAGGAAAATAGTCAAGATTAATGGATTAATGCTAAAAAAATATTTCATACACAAAGATAAGGAATATTATTTGAGATATTTTAGACATTTTCCCTCTTAATTTAAATTTTTACCATAATTTAATTTTACCACGATAACATATTTTTAAACGAAGTAACTTATTTATATGAAAATTATAAAATTTTACTTATTTACTAATATGGATATTTTGATTCCCATTTTGAAAAAAATTATTGCATTAATTTTATATAAGTCATAAATAATAATTCTAAATAAATATATGTATAATACATTAAACCATGTTTTTTGAAAAAAAATTTACATAGGTTTTAAAATGTAAATCATAGGTCTATAAATTAAAATTTATATTTCAATTTTATAATTGTACTTAATAAATACATATTTTTTCTATAAAAAAAATTTATAAATGTGTATGTCATTCTTATATCCTAATTACACCATAAAATCATGGTATTTTTCAAAGTGTTTTTTTAATATACGCCTAAAAATTATCCATATGAAATGAATCCCAAAACCTAATATTAATCAAATATTTTCATGATAATTATAAAAATGACGTCCATTTTTTCAACACCAAATTTAAAATTTTTATATTTATGTTTTAAATATATGATATATGATATAAAATATAAACAATGTTTTCTATACAAAACATTTTAATTTAGGAAGGAATCATTAAATTTGAATTCCTTATATAAACATAAATGTTTCATGGATGTTATTAATTTATCATACAATTAATTTCATCAAGAAATTCTATTGTTATCATAATAATAAAATGTGAATATTAGAAAACATAATAAATCATTATAATATATTTTTATTTAAATTGGGGGATTTAGTCATACTTGTAATTTTCTTAATGATGATTCGCATTGTATTATATTATTTTATTAGTGTTTAACTATCATTTTTATAAAGTTCATTGATTTTTTATTTAGTTTTGTTTTGGGTGTGATACAATCAATCTAACACATCAAATTTATTAAATATAATTATTTTCTAATATCTCGGGTTTTAACATTCTACCCCTATTACAAGAATTAGTCACATGAAAGTTTGTTATTCTAATCAATAAAGAGGAAGATAATTTTTTTTCAATATATCCTTAAGATTCCTCATAGATTCCTTGAAATTATAGTTTCCCTGCAATACTTTGAACATGTGAGTGGTCTTATTCATTTATAATATATCTCTTTGGTTAAGAACAACTACTAGTTTTTCTCAATAATATAGAACATGATCAAAAATTTTCCAGCCATGAGTTTAGTATATATAAAAGATCTATTATTAACTTCCTCAAAATAAATAGATGGATGGAATCTTGAACTTGGGAGAGTTTTGGTGAATATTCTAGACATATGCCACAACCCCGAAATGATCAATAATCTAAAAGGGACTGAATCATCTTTGGGTCAAAATTCCCTTCTTTCTAAATGTCATAAAATTATTCCATTTCTATTTTCATAGGAATACATATCACTAACTTCAATATATATATCTTTCTAATGATTTTTGACAGAAATATTTTGTTAAATCTGATCTAATTTAATTTGGTTAGGAATGGATATAAATTTTTTACCATTTCTTTAGTTATCTCAAGTCTCAATATCTTATGATCTCTAACTTCAAACTTACATGTTAGATTTATGAAAATATTTATATTGAGTGATTTAGAAGGATCTATCTGAATTATTTAGTCAAATATAATTTAGTATGAAAATTCAACTAGTGTAAGCTATTGATCCCAACCACCTTTTAAATACCCATAGAAATATCCCATTATATCTTCTCTAATACACCATCTATCTGAGGATGATATACATCTCTAATTTTCAACTATATATTCAATGATATCTGACGAATTTTATAGAATTTAGAGGTAATCTATGAACCAAATAGATATAATTTTGAGTGTAACTCCAAATAATATTACAACATAATGATTTTTATCCAATAACATTGTTCAAATAAGAAATATTATTAGATAACAATGAAGCATGATGAATTTATAAGGTGATGAAATTTTACCCAAATGCTGTTATAGAATTTAGATGTCTTGATGAGTCTATTGGAAAAATCAACTCTTATATTTTTTGATATCCATACAAGTATATGTAATGTATTGATTATCCACTTATAATAATAATTTTCCATATTAACATACTGAGATGCCTTTCTATGCAATAATTACGAAAACAATATCCCTCTTCATTATGTCCCTCAGAAAATTATCTTTGAGATATCTATACATCTTTGTACTTCAAGGACAGTTAGAGAATAATGATTTATATTATATATCCATCATCTCCTTACTTAATTATAATATTTTATAGATACATATCTAGTTTCACAATATTATCATTACATTATTGTCAAGGTTGAATTCCACAACATTTATTACCTTCCTTTAATGTTCCAAATCCCCCTTCATTACATTTTTAATATTCACATGGATAATTGGGTGAATATTAATTTTCAAAATGAGTTTTTCCACTTCCCTCATGTTTTCAAGGACTTTTTTTTTCAAATTCACAAGTATTATATCATTTTCAATACTCACAATGGAAAAGTTAATAGTATCCAACTTCCCAAAATCACCATCCATATTGTTTTCCATCCTAGGGTAGTAATGCATTAACTAGATATAATCTTTTATTAAATCCAACAACATCCTTTGGGGTATATTTAACTCTTTCTCTTTAAATCTATATCTGAAGAATCTAGGATTATTATATATATTACATCTTTCACTTTAGATATAGCTCCCCTATATTTTCAAAGAAGAAATTATTGTTTCCTTTTATAAACCATGAGTTAATGAATTATTCCCATGAAACATCAATAGACATTAAGAATATGCTATAATAATGTCACATTTCATGAGAACACATCCCAAACCATTCTTTGATGAAATAATTGATATTAAAAATATTCTCTACTTTTGGTTTATGTGAGAATAGGTTGATTGAAAAACCTACTAATTAGTTCCTTGAAATTTACTACATATTCATCTGTATAAAGGAACATGGATCCATTTTGAATAAACTTGGTCAGTGAATTTTATATTCTTCAGAAATTTATCACAATGAATTTTTAGGACCACCATAATCCAAGAAAACATTCGATCTTATTCACTATGGTTTGTTAAGGCCATTTTTAGTAACATACGTCCTTGACGGATCCATAGATATTCAATCGATGATGATTATACGAACCAAGAATTATACTTCAGGTATCCAGTATTCACAATTTCTAAATTTGGGAAAAATATCCTTCCTCATAGTACATAAAATAATCCCTAGATAATCTTCATTCGCTTCATTTCTCTTGAAATATACAAGAATTTATAAGTAATCAGTTTTATGGAAACATTATTATAGTGGGGGAATTTTTCACGACCCATCGTAGAGGGTCCTATGCCGTGACTACCAAATTACCACCTCCAATAGTCTAGGGGAGGAAACTAGAACTGAGTAGGCATATCCAACAAATGGGAGGCATTTTCCTAAGTACCTGTACATGCACACACAACTCCATGCACAAAATGCTGAAAATGTAATAGAACTATGTAGAAAAGGCATGCATATACCATGATTCCAACCAGAAAGTTTGACAGTAGGAAACATGAATGTAAATAGTGGAAGAAGAAAATACCACCAATATATAGAATCTGAAAATGTGAATAAACATGTTCTTTAAACTCATCCGTAGAAATCCGTACCAAAATGTTAGTTATAGGATAACTGTTTGATGCTTTAGAATCCCACCACATATGTATGACCTCTCTAAGCACAACCTAGTCTTGTTCTACCATGAAATCTATCATAGCATCAATTTTCTTCAAAATAAAGGACACGTGCATGAAAAGCCCATGTAGTGGTGAGTAGAACAATTCTCAGTAGTACACCCTAAAACCTCAAGGAATACGAAAAATCAATTTACAAAGTATACAACAAAGAATTACATAGTTAAAATCATCACTACATAGGTATAATTCCATAACAAATATACCAAGGATATACAGATATACTCACAAACATTTACAAGGTAAAGAGCCCAGTCACAACAAATTTCCACCACAATGTTCTATGAATTTGGGCCCCTTCTCACGAGGAAAGAACTAGTGAATGTTCATAAAGTACTGAGAGAGGATCATTCACAGAGAATACCAACATCCCAGTCTATATTAACAATCAATGAAGTGGATCCTTCCAATAGAATAATAACAACAATACTGATATAAATCGTAATGTAGGGGATTCTTCTTATAGAATACCAAGAACCCTATTGATATATCCCACTAGATAGAGGACTAACTCTGTTCACTTAGAGGTTACATCAATTCACCAAAAAATCTCTATTAGGGGTGATAGATGACTGTTAAAGTCCCATAGAGGGAAAGAATAACTCAATCTATAACTTGGCATCTATAGGGGAATACTATACAACGATGTCGACATATTAACATAATAAACCCTCGAGGAAAGAAACTAGGGACAACTCTTTAACACTATTGTCCAATCTAAAAAAACACAAAGATATTTCAAAATTAATGCCCCATATCAAGAATCTAGACACCGAAGACATAATGTTTGAACGTTACAAACATTTTTTTTTGAAAAATTCTAACTCTGGTCTGGTCTTGGTCCAACCTGACCCATCGGATCCGGCCTGACCCGCCAGACGACCCGACCTTGTCCAATCGGCTTGACCCAACCATTCAACCCAACCCAACCTATTGCTGTCTGGACAGAACCAACCTAGCCCACTGGGTTGCTAGAGCGGTCTGGCTGCACCATGGTTTTCCCCACTCTGTAGGACGGTTTTTTGTGTAGCATACAACCTGCCCCAACTGCGTGCCTGCCATGAATATGTGATTCCATTCTAGGTTTCACATGGTTGGCCTACCACACCACATACCCATGACCTCCCCACTTTGGTTTCTTATGTTGTGGCATCGATCCATGTCCTATCTCTCAATCACGACCTCCTTTTACCACATGTGGTCAACACTGCGGCCTCGTGCCATAGTTCGCGCTTGCCTGCCCTGACATGGCCCCCCTTCTGTCCTCTGCCTTCACCGGACATCCCACCGATGACCTTGACCCTAGTAGCTCTCTGACATCCATGGACCAGTGCTGCCTCACCTAAACTAGCCAAAGTCACCGCCTTCAGTTTCTGCCAACATACACCTCTTCCTTCTTTCATCGTGCAACATTTTCCTATTTGAATCTCGCCACGCCTTCCCCATTACACCTCCACAGTTTTATTATGGTGTCAGATCTTCCGTATCAAGTGGTTGTGCCTAGAATTGAAGGTGAAAAAACTGTCCGATCAGAAAATCACAATGAATGAAAAGAACATGTAAAAAAAGAGAATCAAAAAAGTACATAAAAGACAGATCTTGGCTTTTTTCGTGTTTCCAACTATTTTTCATTGTTAGAGGGCTCACGAATAAGGAAGCAATACAAATATCTATCTTCTCTTTATAACCCTATAAGCTTTACCCCATCCCGCAAAGTGATCGAACCATGAATCAATTTGTTTGTGTGTTATTACATGTTTATCATCAAATTCATGAATGGGAAATGAAAAACAAAGAAACAATACCCTACATGGAGTTTGGACTGGTTATTGATGAAGGAAAAAGCTGCATTTTTGTTCTTTGATCTGTGCATCTTCAACCTCTATTCCAATCTCCAATCCATTGCCACCATTGATAGAATCACATTTTATTTGTCTTAGAGAATCCCTAGGTTTACGATGAAAACCTTGGATTTTTGGAAAAGCCGAATACAAAGGAAAAAAGGAGTCACTGCATCGAAATAATTTCTCTATTAAATATTTTATTACTCATACATCCAAAATATAAATTTCATGCCTGGACCACATCGGTCGATGTTAGGCCTAACCTAAGGTAATGTTTTTGTTCCGAATGCAATAGTTCCCTCATAATTCTGATATGAGAACTCAATTAAATGTTATTCAAGTTTTAAATAAAAAGTGCCCACATGCCTTATTAAAAACATAACTAATTTTAACAAATTTTTCATGGCTCACCAGGCCATAGAATCACAAACCATCTCAATAGTTGGTCTAGGAATTTTCAAAACTTATTAATGACAATAAAACCAGAGAAAATATGAGTCATTACATTCTCTTTACATTATGGATTTCCACCCCAAAAATCCCAAATAGTGGAAACTCAACAAGAAGATGAGGGTACTTAGAATGAATCTATGGCTCCCCTACCATGTGATCTCTTGGATAATTTGGTATTTCCACAAAACATGCACTAGTGGAATAAAAAAACCATGAATGATCCCCTCCTATAGATCCTCAAACTCCATAGGGTAGTCCTAAAAAGATAGCCCATCATCAATGTCTATCTCACCCAAGTTGATGAAATGTGATTGATCATGCACACAGCTCCTCAGCGGTCAAACACGAAATATTTTATTCACCCGGTGCAACATTGTTGGTAGATATAGGTGGAATGACAACTCACCAAATCTACAATTAATCCAAAAAGGTCTGATGTATCTCGGAGATAACATTCTACCTCGGCCAAATCATTTCAATCCCCATCATGTTTAGACACAAAGGAACAAATGGTTCCCCTCCTTGAACTCTAGAGGCCCCTTTCTCATGTCATCATATGACTCCTGCTATCTTTGTACAGTCCACATCCAGTCCTAGATTATTTTTGCCTTCTCATTGGTATCCTGCACCAACTCCAGACCGATGAGTACTAACTCTCATGGGTCATTCTAGAAAAGTGGTGACCATCATGGTCAATCGTACAAAGCCTTAAGTGGTGCCATATAAATTTTAGAGTTGTAGCGATTGTGGTATGAAAACTCCACAAGTGGTTGGTGATCCTCCCATCAAAAATAGAATTCTATGATTTAGGCCCACATCATATCCTATAGAACCGGAATGGTCCTCTACGTCTGTACATCTGTATGTGGGAGAAATTTCATTCGAAAGGATAACTTTGTACCAAATGAATTTTTAAATCCCTTCCATAACTGGGATGTGAAATGATCATCATGATATAAAATTATTGTCGATGGATGTTCTTGATGCCAAATAATCTCTTGCATGTAGAGGTGTCCTATTCATTCCCCTGAACTCTGATCCTAGATGGGTAGAAATTTAGACATCATGATGAGTTGGTCAAAGATCACCCAGATGGTATCATGTCTTCTGGTCATGTATGGTAAACCCATCATGATTTCCATCAATATTCCATCCCACTTCCAATCTAGAACCTCCAGAGGGTGGGTCAATCCAGCTGGAACCTGGTTATGAGCCTTCAGATTCAATCAAGTGAATCATTGAAAAACGAACATTTGCACTTCCTTCTTCATCATTGGCCACCATAACTGACATCGGAGGTCTTGGTAAATTTGTTCCAAGGCTCAATGAACCAAAAAAAGTGATTTTTGGAACTCCATAATAACCTCCTCTTGCAATGCCCCCGGCATAACTATTCAACCTCTAAAAAGATCAACATTCTCCTCACCTATCAGATATACATCAGGGGAATGCAATCTGAAAAACTGAGCACGTTGGGTCTAATAGTAGATATCCCCAAGTTGTGCCTCCCTGACCTACATTAATAATAGGGCGGTGAAAATCATCGATTAGAGGGAAGATACTCTATCTCAATCCACAATGGATATCTTCAATGTGACCAACTACAACAATTCCTCGCTCATCAACTTGATAATGGATCTCTTATTGAGATAATCTTCCACCACATTCCCCTTCCAAGGAGTATAAAAAATCTCGAGGTTGTATTCTTGGAGGATCTCTACCCATCACCATTGTATGAAGTTAAAAACCATATGATATAAGTTATACTTTAGACTCTTATGGATAGAGTAGGTGGTAAATTGCTTTCCCATCAGGTAGTGTCTCCCCATCTTCAATGTAAAGACTACGACTGCTAGCTCAAGATCATGGTTCTTGTAGTACTGGTCATCCAATCTCAACTATTGAAAACCATAAGAAATTACCTCATTCCCTTGAATTAGGATACAACCAATCCTTTTCCCTGATGCATTATAGAACACTACATACCTGACACGCTCCTATGGTATTCTCGTGATGGGACTGCTCGTCGATATCTTCCTCATCTCCTGAAAGTACTGTTGGCTCTACTCTATTTTTACGATATGTTGCCCCTTCTATTTCAAAGCAATAAAGGGTGATTCTCCTCTAGAAAAGCTGGGTATAAACCTCTGATAGTGCCCTTCCAATACCAAGAAACTCCACACCATGGTAATGCTCTTGGGTGGCTCCCAAGCATTTACCACCACAATCTTCACTAGATTCACTATGACTCTAGCCTCTAATATTTCATGACCTAGAATGTGGACCTCTTGAACATAGAACTAACACTTAATGATATTCCCATAAATATAGTTCTCTTAGAGTGTTTCTAGGACCATCCTCAAGTGTATCACATTCTTATCCTCAAATGAAGAGTACACTAGGTTGTCATAAATGATGAACACTATGAACCGGTCTATGGATAATTGGAAGATCATGTTCATGAGTTTCATGAAAAAAACTAGAGAATTCATCACACAAAACGACATCACCGTGTACCTGTAGTGGTTGTACTAACATCTGAAGGCCATCTTCAGTACATTCTCATCCCATACCCAAAACTGGTGATAACAATTTCTGAGGTCAATCTTCAAGTACCACCAAGCTCCATTTAGCTAATTGAATACTTCATTGATCCTTGGTAGTGGATACTTTTTTTTCATAGTAACATAATTTAGGGATCGGAAATCCAAACATAACCACAGTCGCAAGTTAGCCTTGTTGGAAACTGAAACTAGGGTTTCCCAGGGTGAAAAAATTGGTCTCACAAAGCACATCCTCTATAGGTACTCCAACTGTACCTGCATATAATAAAGATATATGGAACCCATATAATATAAAGGGGTAGATGTCAGTGTAGTCCCAGGGTAAATATCAATTCCAAAGTCCAACTCCCCTATGGGGCGGTAATCTAGGGACATCCTCATGAAAGGCATCCTCATACACATCCACCACTGTAGGAAACTGAGGAATCATATCATCCACTACATTGAGTGTGAGGTTGGACAAATGGTGATAAAATAACTTCATCTTCCTCTGAGTAAGTCCTTCTTATGCTACATATGTTTCCTTTTCTCCAACCAAGGAAATTCAAGTCCCATGTCAATGGAAACACCACACTGTTCACCTAAAACTATCAATCTGAGCATGGACCATTGATAAAGAGTCTATACTGAGAATGAAGTCGTAAGGCCTCGACACCACTACAATGATATCCCAACTGAAAATCTCAATTCCAAGAGTATTCTCACACTATCAGCACCTGTGTGTGATAATCACCTCCACTCCAATATGTGTCTCTAAATATAAAGGTGGAGTCAATAGTTGAACCGGAATCCTTGAGCCCTGAATAAGGTCAGTTTAATGAAACTAATGATTACAATATATGTCTAACTAATAAACATCTATGGTTTAAAAGGCAAAAAATTTAACCTCTAATCATCCCTGTAGTGTCGGGGTCATAAGCCTCAATAAATTACTGTTGTACTTGTCCCTATCCACCAGCTCCTTGAGCCTTGGGTGGAACTCAAAGGGGTGGTGGTGGTAACATGTCAATCCTGCACCCACATTATAATTCCAACCAGATCCTCTTCCATGTCTGGTATCATGTGGACCACCCTTATCATGTCTCTACCTTTACCTCAATGGTCTTTCAACTATCCCATGATCATCTATACGATGATTCTGGAAATCTTGTTCTAGATTCCCCTGACTGTAGCATATGTAACACCACCATTCATTGGGATGACTAGAAATGCCCTGGGAGCCCTGCATAGCTGACCCAGTATCCTGGGGTAACCTTATTTATGTGCATGGACCACTTGGGTACCTGTGACTACAATTGACTAATTACTTTTGAAGAATTGGCTACCCGGTTCCTACTGGTAGCTCCCACAACTGGTGTTTGCTCTGTAAGAAATCTATCTCATGGTAGAAATCTCTCTAGTACACCATCATATATGAGAATTCAAAGGGATATCATAGATACCCTGATCCCTCAGTTTAGTTTCTACTCAAAGGACTGATCCTGGAAAAACGGGTCTCACACATTATCTGTGGAGTAGTGAGGAAGATCAGTAAACCTCGGCGAGTACTATTCGACAGTCATACTCCCTTACTGCAGATGTAGGAGCTCTTGGATGCACACTGATCGCAACATATTTCGAATGAACTCCCCCCTAACGATATGCTTGATGTTCTCACAAGAGAGTGTCAACTCATCATGTTTTCTAGGAAAATGTGGTCCACTATCACCCCACTGATCCCTAACGAAGACTCTCGGCTAGGATAACCATCTGGTTGTATGTCATCCTCACAAGGTTGAAGAAATGTGTAACTACATACAACCAATCCTTTGCTATTGGGGGTCTGTCTCACCATACAACCTTGGATGACGCTACCTATGGAACTCATAGAACAGACTCATCCTATATGCATCTTCAACCAGTTGCACTGGGAGTAACTATTGCTCGTTGGGTGGTGGTATCGTGGGTAAACAACCTAGTAGTGAGACCTCTAGTACAGTCCATTATATTGACACCTTTTTTAAAGGAGTTTCATTATCATGATCATGGAATATAATCACGACTAGATTTCTAAGTGGTGGCATCTGGAAATAAAACATGCTGAACAATGGTTAATGGAGTATATCTAGATTGCTGACTCAAGAAGGACATGGAATACACAACCTATTCCTATATTATAGATGTATCATTAATTCGCCAAAACCTATTTTTCATATACGAAGTCAATTTTTTTTCTAGAGTCATGTTGAATAGATATATCGACAATCACACCAACACTGGAGTCCCTATCCTGATATTAAAACTCAAAACACATAAAACATTTTCCTCAAACTAACCTCACAGACTCTTGGTACATATGTAGAACAAACCTGATCTGATACCACTCCATCACGACCAGTACCAAAGGGTCCCATGTTGTGACTACTCCAATCATGCCTCTAATAGGCTAGGGTTAGAGACTAGCATTGAGTAGGAATATCCCAAAAATGGGATGCATTTTCCTAAGAACCTGTACATATAAACATGGTTCCAATCCTAAAATGATAAAATGTAAAAATACATAGTATAAAATTCATGCATACACTAAGATACCAATCATAGAGTATGACTGCAGGAAACTAGAATGTAAAAAGGTTTAGAATCCAATCCCACCAAAAGAATGATTCTGTAAAAGTGAATACACTTGTTTCTAAAACTCATCCACAAAAACCCTACCAGAGAGGTTGGTGTTGGATTGTTGTCAGAAGCAGTAGAAGCACACCATATCTGTCTGATCACTCTATGAATCACCTTGTCCTGGTCCACAAAGGACTCTATCAAATCTTCTATATTCTACATAAGACACGACATGTACGTGAAATGTCTGTGCAAGGGTGAGTAAAAATGTAATCCGTAGGACACCTCAAATCATCAAGGAATACCAAAAAGCAATATACAATGTATACAAAAAATAAATGCATGATGTATAGTCATATCTAAATAGGTATAATTCTATAACAAATATAACAATAATATCAATATATACTCATAACCACCCACAAGGTAATGTGGTAATCTACAACCAATTTCCACAATAGGGTTCCCTTAATTTGGGCCTCGCCCTAAGAGGAAAACGCTGGTCGAAGATCATAACATACAAAAAGGTATCCTTCATATAGAATACAAACTACCCAATATGTATTAACCTGAAATGTAAGGTATTTTTACTAGAGAATACAAACAACCCAAATTTTTCAGTTCATAACATAGAAGATTCTTCTCAGATAATACCAACAACCCTATCATTATTTCCCACTATATGGAGGGAAAATTCCATGCTTTTAGAGGTTACATCAATTAAACACAAAAATCAACCATGGGTGATAGATGAATACTCTATTACTAAGAAGGGAAACCATAACTCCATATGGGACTTGGCATCTAGTGTGGACTACAATCCATTGATGTGGACAAAATACCACACTAAACCATTGAGGAAAGAACCAAAGGGAAACTCTAAACCTATACTAGTCAAACAAAAAAACCCAAAGAGTTATATTAAAAGGAATACACCATTGTAAGTGTCCAAAATCTATATAATTATCCTCAAACCAAACATGTATTTAAATGTTACATCCATTTTTGAGAAAAATTCCGACTCGGGTACGGTTCGGGTCCGACCCAACAAACCAGACATAGCTCGACCCGTTGGCCGACCTGACTTGGTTCAGAAGACCTAAACCAGCCTGGTCTTTCCGGAACTGGTCTTTTTAACTAGGGCTATTGGACCTGACCCACCAGGACCCTAGATCATTCTAGATCTCCTAATCTGGCCAGCTCTATGGGTTGGTTCGCACTCGTCAAACACCCTATTGGTAACCTCACCCAACCAGCTTTCCATATTCCATTGAGTGACACAGCCTCACCTGAACTATTCGGAACTACTACCTCCATCTATCATCTCCTTATGCTATCAGTGTGCACCATTTCCTAGAATAATCACATCATACCTTCACCAGCACACCTCCACGGTTCCATGGTGTTGTTTGATCTTCGGCCTCAGGTTTCTTCACCACAAATCGAAGTCACAGAAATAGTACTCTCAAAAAATCATGAAGAACGCAAAGAATAGTAAAAAGGATTAGAAAAAAATTACCCAATGGATGGATCTAGATTTTTTTTTCAACGTCAATCTTCTCATGTTATATGGGTCATGAATAAAGAATCAGCACATGGATCTATTTTCCCTTTAAACCCCCACAAACATAACACCCATCCCGCAAGGAATTGAATCGCAGATCAACCAGTTCATTTGTTGGTCCAAGTTCAACATCAAATTTATGAATGTGGAATGAATCAAAATGATAAAACATCCTACTTAGATTTTAGATTAATTATTTATGAAGGGGAATTTCTTGTTGTCGTTGTTCATCGAACCGTCAATCTTCAACTGATGTTTTGATCTATGATCTGTCATTGCTGTCGAGAGAACATCTTCCTCATTGTCTATGGGAAACTCTAGGGTTAAGGAGATAAACATGGATACCTAGAACCCCATAATATAATGAAAAATAGAGTTTCTATGTCGAAATAAAATATATTTTTTAAATATTTTATTTCCGATGCATCCAAAATCTAACCTTCAAGTCTGGCCTACAACGGTCGATATTAGGCCCTGCCTAGGGTAAAGTCACTATTCTAAATGCAAGAGTTCCCACATATTTCAAATCCAGACTCCTATTTGGAAGCTATTATATTTTTATAGAAAAACCACTTTCCCACATTATTGGAAACATTACTCATTTCAACAAATTATTACGGGTTCACAGGCCCCTGATATCACATGCTGTCTCAGTTCCAAGTCTTGTAATTTTTCTAATTAATTTAAGAAAAAACTAGATAAAATCCAATTTATTGTGACAATGTAATGTTTAATTGAATCACTATAAATTCATAGGTCTCATACCTCGTGTAGAATTATATCTTGGTAATATCCTAATTTCTAACTTTAAATTGATGATATCCATATTGAAGGGAAGTCATCGAAAAGTGATTGACTCTATGTAATTTTTTAGAAATTAATAAATATGGGAAGATGATAATTTTTCTTGATAATGATATAGTTATGTTCTTTATAATTAATATAGAGATTCATTGAACCATATTTCTTTTTAAAAAAATTGGTTCCCCCATGGTGATGCACATGGGTTCATGAATTTATGGAAAAATTATCCTTATAGTCTGAGAGTTGATTCCCTGATTCATATAACTTAATATTCTCCACTAAATAGGGAGCCACTAAAAAATGTTTTTCACCAAATATGAGATGTATTGGAAATTAAACTTTATGATTCAATTTAATACTATGAAAGTCATCATGAAATACATTATTATATATCTATACAAAAGTCATTTATTCAATACATATTTTTTACCCAACCATTTTTTAAAATACCTTTAATGTGTTGGTAATAAGAAAATTATGATGGAATAAATGTCCATTGAAATTTTATATTCATCCTCACATTAATAGAAGACCATTAGTTGATTGGGTATATCTAATGTGACTTACCTTCCTCAGAAATTGATATAGAATCTATATAAAGAGAGTTAATACATTCCCCAATTCACATAAAATAAAACTATATGGATAATAATAAGATTTATAGAAAAAATATTCCCACAACGTCATTTGAAGTGGACTTACAGGCATGATATGAGGTCATCGTACTACTAGAAGTGTTAACTAATAACTAAATATCTAATCATTGGGGAGGTGATTTCAATACCATATAAAATTATCCAGATAGAAAAGAGTGACTAAAACCAATATCAAAGAATAGATTTATGGTTATAGAGGGAATGATATGTATACCTTTCACCAATTCTCCCATAGTAAACCATTTTCTAATCTGGATCATACAAACCATCCACTTACCATTTATATTGAATGGTTTTTGTTGTAATTTATTTTCTTTAACCCTTTTCTTCATGCATTGATTCATTTAATGTACATACTCATTGCAATTGTGTTATTAGAATATGGATGGTTCATTTTTTTATCATTATTTTAATCATTGATAAGTCTATTCATGTATATTTTAAATTCATTTTCTCGACAACATTATTTTCCACACTTTAAGAATTTACCACTTCACATTAGGAAATTTATTTCATGATTTCTTCAAAAGTTCCACTATGAAGGGAGATTAATTTTCTTTCTTCCGTTGGTTTTTTATTTGAATTTCCTCTAAAATACATTTTTATGTTTCTTCCCAAAAACCATTAGAGTGATGAGGTAATCCTCACCCCATTTATATCTTGAGAAAAAGTATAAAGATTTATTAATATCTATTGATTTTTCTTAGATGTAAATATTTTTTGGGAATTGTTCTTAAGACACTAAAAAAGATCAATTTTTCTTTCGGGATTAATGATAAAAGTAGAAATTTTCTTTTCATATAACATGAAAATTACCTCATAATATTAATGGATTCATCTTCCTTCTTATTGTGTTCCATAAATTCCCTCACTGTTTTAATATGTTGTTTTCCAAGAAAACACTTATTAAAAAATACCTTCTTAAACACTTCCTAGTTCATAGATTCTATTTCCCTACTTTACCCATATTCATAATAAAATTCCACCCTTTATCATCTTCATCATCTAAATGAAACAAATCCATCAAAAATTTATCATGTAATGAGCACTGGAGATGGGAAAATAATTTTCTATAACATTGATCCATTTCTTAGTAATACGTATATCAAATGACCAAATGAATTAAGTTATTCATATTTTCGTAAAGGATGTAATAACATTTTTCTCATTTCATCATGAATTCAGGAGATCAACCTGGTTTGCATAATTATTCATAGTTTGAGAGTGTTTTGTGATAATTTTCCTATGTTTTTACACCCTACCTCCCATCCCAATTTATTTGACAATGGTAAGCTACCTGTATTATCCTTCACACCCATTTTTGACCGGGTTCCTCCTAATTCAATCCACTTATGAAAATATAGGAATGCAATGGGGGAGAATAAATCTGAAAGTAAAACAATTAAGTTATCATAAAAATCATAAATAATGAGAGTACACATAATTTTTAACATCAGTGTTTTGATCTATGTTTTTTATGGTCATTTACTACTAGAATTTATATCCAAAATATATTTAAATCCCATATAATGGTTTATAAAGAGAATTTTATTTAAAGAAATAATAGAAAATGAGAGTTTCAAAGAAGATGAGTATCACAACCGATTTTTTCTTATCCAAGTAAAGATTGAGTTAATACTTAGGAAACCACTTTCAAGGCTATTACACCTAGGTGCATCTATTCAATAGCCTACATCCACTTGATTGTATTAAGACAAGGATCTCATTGGTAAGAAAACATGTGTTCTATAATTTAACATAACTTTGGGATATTACTAATAATTATACTTATCCATAATGTTATTAATAAGGTTTTCTAATCAAAATCCATATAAATAACTACATTTAATTCTAATTCACACTAAAGAACCACATAACCAAAATCTAGAATATTGTGTAAAAAATTAGTTAATTGGTAGATCTGATACCAAGAGAGATAAACCAATCCAAATTTTTTTTATATTAAATCATCTCCATTATTTAATTAAGAAATAAAAAAATCTCATAATCCCATGAACCAAATGATTACTGTATTTGAGTACTATATAAAAAATAACTTATTTTAAAGTACATGTGAAATTTACTCCATAATTGAACCACACGAGAATTCTTTTTGGACTTCTCATAATTTATGCTCATTTTCATCTGCTATTGAATTGAAACGTATGAAATTGGTTTGGTCCAGCAAACTATAAGGGAAAATATCGTCAAAATTACATCATTGTTTATATAATAAACATCTGATAAAACATGATCATGGTAGAAATATGTTTTAAAATAAATATGCATCAATAAGACTTATTCATAAGTTATGATAGTGATAAATGTAATTTAAAATTATTAAACATATTAAATGATATAAGATTTTGAGAAATTAATCACGATAAATGTATAATAATCATAGGAATATAAAATAAGAATATTCTATTTCATAGAAACAAAACATAATAAAGAGCTATGGAATAATCATAATTATAGGAAATATCACTTTTTGAGAAAACCCAATCATGAATAATCTTTAAGTAGAAAACAAATCAAACTGTTGCGACCCGTGCCCCGGTGCCCGTTTTGTAACTACTTTAAGCTTGCCTTCCATAGGCCAGAGGCTGGAGACTAGCACCAAAGACATAAATACCTATAACTGGGAAGACATTGACTTTATGAAACGTAAGCACACACTCAACCAGAGTACAAGCGGATGAAAACACTAAGTAAAGAAATAAAACAAGTGTGCTGAAAGTACAATGTGTCCGAAAATACAGGCCCAACAATAAAGTAAAAGGAAAAGAAAAAACATCAGGAAGGTGTCAAGCTGCTCCTGGATCATCCTTCAGAGTTCTTACCAGATGGGTAGGTACAGATGGCCACCTTAGCTCTCCAAATTCTTCTGTCACCTCTGGGTACCGTCTCATCATGAAGTCCACCTCCGGGTACCGTCTCGTCATCAAGTCCACCTCCGGGTACTATCTCTTCGTGAATTCCACCCCCGGTTACCGTCTCATCATAAAGTCCACCTTTGGTTACTGTCCATCTCTTAAAGACTCAACCATGTTCAGTGTTGTCCGTCGTCGGCATCCAATACAACGAGGTGCGGGAATAACCTGTGCAGGGGTGAGTATAACGATACTCAGTAGGGACCTTGAGACCCTCAAGGTATCACTACAAACAAAAAGGATAAACCACAAGGGAAGATCTCAACAGATAACCTTTACATAGGTATATTTCCATTTATATAACTAAGTTTGCAAGTAACCCTTCTCAATCACGAGGTAATCACAAAGGTCATTGACTCAGCTCAAACCATGATTTTCATTATCGAAACCACAACTGATGAAGAAACTCCTCATCCGTCAAGTATAGTAGCCCTGTCATGACTCCGAGGAGCTACTCACTAACCTTAGACTACTGAAGTACTCCTCCTTCTGAGTACCGCAGGTCTGCTACCAACTACCAGACGCTCCGTCCGCTAAGGGTCTTCCGCCAAATACAGAGAACTCTCCCTAATAGCCTACATAGTTACTCCTCCTATCGAGTACCGCGAGTCTACTGCCAACTACTAGGCACTCCATCCAGCGTGGGTTTGCCTCAAAATACCAAGTGCTCCGTCCACTGGGCTATCATAATCAATACGAGTTGAATCAGTCAAGCAGTTGTCAGGTCTACAGCTACTCGGTCTCTGCAATCTGTATGATAGTCTCTAGGAGGGTCTGATCCATGAGCTACAGGTCATTACTTGCATGTGTCACGAAGTCCCAACAAGAAGTATATCAATGGACCGCCTCGCCATAGGGGTCTCATCGCAATAGACGGCGCGTCAATCAGACACCCGATCTGTGAGTTATTAGCATTTCTGTTCCTAGGGCCCGGTTGGATTTGTGTATGAACCAACCTAACCGTATCTCAATAGTACCCCAAACTCTCATGGGTATACTGAAATAAACTGTTTCTCAACAATATTACCAAACTCTAATGACGGTTCGTCAAAAAGAAGTCCAGTCTGAAAGTTGTTGGCTTTTCCATTATAGGGTCTCGATTGGTTTAAAAGATAAACCAACCCGAACGTACTCCATATTCATCCAAACCTCAATTAGAGTATTCCTAAAGAACCATCTCATCAAGAGGAATCCAACAAAGTCAACGACATGTAAATCGGACGTTCGGAGCTCATGTTATAAGCATTTCTGCTGCAAGGGCTCAGTTGGATTCGAGTTAGAACCAACCTGGCCATACAAAAACATCGTTGAAACCTTGAGTGTAATATACCAAAACGACCACCTCGATTTAAGTAATCCTACACAACTAACGGTGCGTCGATCGGAGGTCCACAACTCATGTTATGGGCGTTTAACTGAAGATGGTATGAAAATATGGGGTATGGTCCCGGTCCGACCCGGCCCAACACCCCCTGGGTCGGCCCGAACAGGGTCGACCCAACTCGGGTCTGGGTCTGGCCCGGTAGGGCGCGGCCCGGCCCAGCACTGGAGGCACGACCCAGCTGACGTGGTCCGGTCCACATGACCCACGCGGTTGGCCGCGTGGGTGGGCAACCTGGGGCTGGCGGCGCCCAGTGGGGCCCGCCCTAGCCACAGGTCCGGGGGGTTACGCCCCCCCGGATTCTTCAAAATGGACGGCTGTGATGGTCGGCCTTTGGATAACCTCGGGACCCCGCGAGTCCCGCCTCTAGGGGGCGCCGGCGGCCAGCACAACCGGCCCCCCATTGAGATCCACTGCGGCCTTAGGCTGCAGCGCGACACAACGGTGCCGCGCCCCTCCACTGTGGCTCAGAAAGGCCGCGGTCTGGTTCTACTCCGCACGGGACGACAGTGTCGCACCTTTGCCATGACCCGACAACCAAGCGTGGGTGATCCGCCCGTGATCGGCCAGATGTCAGCCGGTTCATCGAAGTCCACCTCCATCATCCGTAATCACCAAACGAAAGGGGAAGGGTCAGACCGTGTTCATGCGGTCCAAGCCCTTCCTTGTCATGATGGTATCAAGCAGCCAAAAGAAACTCAACAATTGAAGAACGGTGAAGAATGATATTAAAACCTGAACATAACAACCCCTACCTCAAGGTTCCTTGTTCGTTGATGATATCACGAGAGGGTGAATGTCGGCTCGTTGACGTCGTCGCAAGGAAGGAGATTTAGGTGATGATGGTCATTGGAGTTAATGTGAAAAAGTAGTTATTTTGTAATATAAATTATAGTACGATTCATAAGACATAACTATATAAGGTTAATATCTCTTGGAGTTAATGTGAAAATGGAATTGAAACATAAGAAATAAGTCTTTAGAATACATTTCTCAATATCATCGTAAGCCTATACAGTAATGAATCAGTTTCTGAAAGATCATTTTCAAAATATTTACATGATTAATTTTTAAGGCATTCTTTAATAAAAAATAATAATTTAAAAATACTTTAAAAATATATATACATTTTCCAAAATAAATTTAGAGTGGAAATTAAATTATTTGATCGTGAAATGAAAATAAATTTCATTATTAAAAACAACATTACTAAAACCCAAATCATAAAAATAGTGAAAAGTAAGTAAATAGAAATTTGAAAAAAATAAATATTTTTATTTCTAATTAAGAAAAGAGGATGTTGGAAGGAATAGTGAACATTAACCAAGAATAAAAAGTTATTTTTAATAGAGTATGGGAATTATTCTTAGCTACATCAAATTTTATAAATAAAAAAATTTGTCATAGAAGATGTATTTGAATTAAACAAGTAATTCCAATGAATATAGGGTGGAAGGTTAATATTATATTGTCATTGGATAGAAGAAAAAAATCATGTGTATCCATAGTCCAATTGGAATAATTATGACAAAAGAAATGATGTTGAGTCATGAAAACCCCGTGAACTTAGTCTTCTCTTCCAAAAAGTTGATTTAAATTCCTATATAATAAACATAAAAATATGAATAACCTATTTCATAACATTATTAACAACCTTTTTCCTATATAATTTTTAATTATAATCATTTATTATACATTTATTTCATAGTTATAGTTTTTTCATCATCATATGTTAGTGATTTTATTATTTCGCATATACTAAAAAAATTCAATGTTATTGCCATTAATTAGTAAAAATTGTATTATTACAATATTGTATATGGTATCTAATAGAACAATGGGAATCATGAGTGTTTTCATCCTAACCATCCTTACACTCTGATTAGAACCATTTTAGGTTCTTCTTTGTGGTAGAGAGAGAGAAACAGATTTATCATATAATTTTGAGAGTGACAACAAATAGGGCTTCAAAAAAGAGAAATGATTCTTTAAGAAAATCATATGGGGAAATTTTAATAATTATTCATAAAAATTTCAATGATTTAGGGTATATGTAATAATAAAATAAAGTAAATACTTCCAAAATAATTAAAAAATATTTAGAATGAAAATATTCAAAATAGTTTGACTAATCATGTATTTAAAATAAAAAAATGTCCTGTATTAGGTATGTTGACCGCATGATCAATCAGCCACAATCACATAGCTAACCAATTAAACAAAGTCTCATAGTTTCTCAACTGATATGTTGAATAAAATTTCATTGTTTCTTAAAAACACATATGAATAAAATTCTTCTGATCATTAGCTAACTATATGAAAAAACTTCTAGTTATTGAACTAACCATATAAACAAATTCTCAAGGTTAAATTACTTATCGTATGAACAATTCTACTTTATTAATTAACAAAAATAGTGCAAAAACACTATATAAATTATATATGAATAAAAAATATCATAAACATAGATTTTAAGCACTAAAAACATAATTTTAAAAATTAATTTAGCAAATAAATGATTTATATGCTAAAGTTAAAAATTTAGGAATGTTATATCATTCCCAACTCATGTATGATATAATTTAATCACTCTCTATACAGAGGCTCTGTCAAAATATTACTCAAGAGTAATATCTCTCATGAAAAAATAGTCATTCCAAATGTGATGTCTTATATAAAAATTATTTGTCATAGAGTGTGAAACATGATTTTTAGAGATATAAATATCTCATATATTATCATAATTTATAGGTACATATTGAAATTGATAACCATGTTCTATTAAAATGTGTTTCATACACATTATTTATTTACAAAAATTATTGTGGCTATGTAAAATTCTTCAATATTAGATAATACAATGGAATTATACTTCCTATTATTCCATGAAAAGTGTAAATTTGTAGAAATATGTCATATTCTAGAGGTCCTATTCCAATCTAACTTACAACCAAAAAATATGGATTCAGAATAACTAATTTTTTAATGAATTTTCTCTATTTTCTAAATGACCAAAAAATTGAAATTTTTTGGTATTTGAAAATAATTTTAATATCATAACAAATAGAATCCTTTGGATTTTTCTAAAAATAGGATCACAAACTTTAACTAAATATAATAACAGTTCATCTATTAGTGACATAGATTAAAATTTCAATCATACCACTATAATTAGTTTTTTTAACTAACATTCTATTTATACCTAGACATAACATACAACTTGTACCCATGGGAGTGTTAATACCTTAGGTTATATACATTCTAAAACATTTATATAATAACCTTTTGTTATTTATTTTTATTAAAAATGTTTCACATTATTATGTAAAATATTTGAAATATATGAATGAATTTTATGTCACCCATTAAACTCATCTTAAATTCAATCCCCTTTAATTTTGAAAATTCAATTCTTGAATAATTTTTTGATGATATGAATATTATATAATTATAATAAATTTGAACATTTAAAATATTCATTAAAATTATTTTTATAAATAAATTTGGGTCACAAAAACCATTCATATAACTATTTAATACAGGAAAAGTCATGAGTCTATCATACTAAGATCTTGGGGCTTTTTATAAACCATAGAAAGTTTTTTATAATTTGAAAAATTATTTAGAAAGTGAGGATTTTTGATATTTTGGGGTTCGATCAAAAGAACAACCCCAATAATATAAAAATTTAGGAATTTATTCTTCGCATCCATTTTAAATAATTTAGAATTAAGAGGCATATCATATGAAAGAAGTATTATGATGGCTATAAGTATAGTCACATGTGAAATGATTCTTCATAGTCAGTACCTTTTTATTGACTATTTACATATGAAACCAATATAGATTTATTTCTAATTATTTTTCTGGATTCATCATCACTATTCTTATATACCCACTTGGTGCCAATATTTTGTTAGTATTTAGGTTAATCTACAAATTCCAAGACATTATTTCATTCATATTGTTGCATTTATTTTCTTATATCCATTTCTAAATGTTTATATTTGATTGTTTAATTGAGTATATTTATCTCAATTTATGAATATAATTCTTAGTATTTAACCTATATTCATAGAGTGGTTTGGTATTGAGCACATATATTATGGGATTCTATAAAAATATAAAAGTGATGTTTTTTAGGGTACTAAATGTTCAACAAAATGAATCACATGGTTCTTCATTGTCTTTATATAGATCATGAATAATTTTATTATATGTCAACTGATATATATCATTAAGATCAAAAAAATTATTAGAATTATTAGATATATTATTGATATTTATATTTTATATATTATATTTAATATCTTTTGTAGCTCTATTGAGTTCATATGGATCCATTTCATCAAAAGTTACATGGAAAATTTATTTTAAAATAATATATTTATTTATAAAGACTCTATAAGAATTACTATTGATTGAGTAACCATGAAAAAATCGATCATATAATTTAGGTGAAAACTTGCTCATATTTTCCTTATTATTTTGAATATAGAATATACATAAAAAATACAAAGTAAATTACTTTTTATTTTTTACCATTCCAAAATTCAAATGGAGTCCTTTTCATGATATGCCTAATAATAAATCTATTAATAAAATAATAATCCATGATAACAGCTTCATCCCAATAGTAGACTAGTATGCCATATTCATTGTGCATAGTCAGAGAAATTTAATGAAGGGTCATATTTATCCTAAAAAAAACCATTTTTATGGTGTTGGAGTATAAGGAAATTCTAATTGTATTTATGTTATGAGAATTGGGATTCAAATTCTTGATTATCTTACACCAATCCATGACCACATATCATTATTTTGATGTTGGGTTCTCTATTGTTTTCTATTGAATTTTTATATTTTTGAAAATAAGAAGGAGATTCAATTTTTTGAGTAAGGAAAAAATCCATGGATATGTTTAAAAAACAACAAGAAAATTACAAATGTATAGTGTTTTATTGATAAAAAAGAAACCTGAGATATTATTAATAAATGAACGTGAATCAGTTTTAGTGGTTAGTGGACTCTTTATTTTTTTGAAGGATATATTTTTTGTTTCCCCTTCTCAAAGGGATGACATGAGTTCCAATTATGGAATTCTGGATTATGTATATTCCTAAAAAACCATTATTATTTATATTTCAATGTGAGTATATATTGAAATGGGAAAGTCTCGCTACTAAAAATATCCCTTTTATCAGTGCTAAAAATGGCCTTTAATAGTTCTAGAAAAGCACTGTTAAATTCGGAGAAGACAGGGGCGGAGGGTCCCCTTTATCAGCGCTCTGAAAAGCACTGATAAAGACCCCTTTTATCAGCGCTAAAAAAGTTCTGATAAAAGGGGTCCTTTATCAGTGCTAAAACACAGCGCTGATAAAAGGTTCCTTTATCAGTGCATTCTTATTAGTGCTGATAAATGACCCTTTTTATCAGTTCTTTTTTTGGCACTGATAAAGGTTAAAAATAATAAAATAAAATAAAATAAAATTTTAAAAATTGTTCCAATCAGGGGGGATTTTATAGCACTTAAGACCCACTTTTATAGTGCTTTTCCGCCCCCACCAGCACCAGCATGCACCCCCACCCTTTATCAGTGCTATCCCTCACCCTTTATCAGTGCTAGCCCCCAGATTCACCCATGCTCAGTCGTCCCTGCTTCCACCCGGATTTGATCTCAATACCTCCACCCTATACGCATGAAGCCTTTTCCACTCCCCTATTTTGATTTTTTATCCTATTAATGATATATCTATTTATTTTTATATATATTTAGTTGTATTTATTCGTATAGTAATATATATATATATTAATATATATATAGTTATATTAATATATATATATATATTTATATTAATATAAATATTTATAGTGATATTAATATATATATTTATAGTTATATTGATATATATATATATATATGAGTTATATTAATATATATATAGTTAGATTAATATACAGATATTTAAATATTCATATATTTTTATTTTAAATAAAATGGATATTAGTTATTATTTAGATAAGTCTAATATAATATATATGTCAATAAATGTTATTATTTATATTTATAATGAAATTTTTATGTGTGAATATATAAAATATATGTATATATTGTTATATATTTATTTATAAATTGTAGTTCATTATAAAAAGAGATAAAGTTTCAAATACATAATATCAATATTAATGTAATAACTTGGAATAAATACATTACCCACCAAAAAAGCCAACAATACCCCCTTAAACGTGGCTGAAAATCCACAAAATGTTAAAATATCGTGGTATCCCGACTAAAAACTCAGTTTTTGGAGGCCTTCTGTGCCTTTTTTGACATAAAAAAAATGTTGACCAGGGATTCACTTAGATATATGGGTGTATATCTCATTCCTGGCTTCGATTTGATACGTGGTAGAGCTCAAACAGACACCCGAATCAAAATTTATGGCCGTTTGAAGTTTGAGTTGCGTTTTCAACATATTTTGGATCTTTTTTTAATTTTATTATTTTTTAGTCATTAATTTGTTAATAAATTACTATTACTCCATTATAATAAGAAAAATATTAATTAAAAATATTTTTTTAATTTTTAATAAACCATTTTCACTAAATATCGTATATATTAAGTATATTATGTGTAAATGAATATTTATACTTATTTATAATATATTTTAAAATTATATATTATATTTATATCAATATAAAAATATTTATATATTTATATATTATTTTTAAATAATTTTTTTTGAAGTTGACCATTTATCAGTGATTTTAAAAAAGCACTAATAAAGGCCCCCCCTTTATCAACACAACTAAAAAAAGCACTGATAAAGGGGGTCCCATTAAAATATGTAATTATTTAGGAATTTTAATAAATTTATCATTAAAACCATAATAAAATAACCAATAAAATAATATGTATTTTACAATTTAAATAATCAAGGAATAAAACATTAAAGATAAGGATAGATTTAGAGTTTCAAATTTGACCAAGTCACATAATATTTTCTTTTTCATTAAAACAAATAGTGACATTTCCACTATCTAATTTTATAATATTTTTGATGCTTTAATTGTCTATAATAATATGATGGGAACAATTAGTATACAAAATAATATATTTTTTCTTGATCTTCTTATGAAATTTTTTCCACAATCAAATAATTACACATTTATTTTCATACATTGATATATTTGGGTCCGGCTTGGATATAAATAATGTATTTTGGAATCCGTATTTTTGATATAATATTATTACAAAGAGATATAATATATTTATATAAAAAATTTATTTTAGGAAAACAATTCTTGGATTATTTTAAAAACAAGTATTCTTCCAAGATTCCAATTCATTGTTTTTGGAAGAATTAATTAAATGACATTTTTATAACTTCTTTTGTTGTCCCATTCCATTTCCAATTCTATATTTTGGTTTTGTATTTTTCTGAACCCAATATTATATTAGTAGTTTTATTTATATTAAAAAATAGTTCCAAATACTTTCTACTTTTAATAAATAACAATTACAAATTATATTTTTATAATAATTTTAGTATTATGTATTTTTTTTCTACTAAGAGAAGACTTATATATAACAAAGAAAATTATTATTATTTTATATTTTTTATTTCTCTTTATTTATTTCATAATGATTTCCCATATAAAATAATGATCTTATAATTCACTTTTATACATTTTAGAATACTAAAAAAATATTAGATGATGTAGATGGTACTTGAGAGGTAGTTTCCCTATAGAATATTTTTTTTCATTTGTGTATTATCAGCCGGAATTTGGGTCACTAGATCAATCCTTAGATGGAATCCATATATATTTCATTAAATTATTTTGTATTTTCTCCTTATCCTCATGTACATTCTTTTATTTTAGATTATTAATTTTGGATATTATGTTTTATCTTTCTTCTACATTCATAATAGGTGATTTTATTTTCATAATAATCAGGTTTCAAATATTTTCCCCAATTTCCTTATTTTTCATACATTCCTATTTTAGTTTACCTATAAAGTAACTTCTTGTTTTAGTAAAATTTCTTAAAATTTTTGGATAACTCTAAAATATCTTCATCACTATTATCATTATATTCACTTCCATATGAGATTTCTGGTTTGAAAAATTATTTCTCTTTTGACTACAATTTGTTAAAAGCATTTATTTTTATTTTTAGAACATCATATTCATTTTACACAATCATTTGTTCTTATAATATCAACCTATTTCAAGTTAATTTTATAAATAATAGTATTCTGATGTCACACTATTTTGGAAAAAGACTACAATACCTCTCCATGAATCTAGTAGAAAACGTAAAATCATCATCACTAATATTTGACCTTCATCTTTTTACCATGTGTAATAATACTATTTATGATCACATTTAACCTATGATAATTTTAAGAGATAGATTCATTGGTATTCTTTTTTAATGAATCATATTTAATTGTATATTTATTCAATCATATTTACCTAAAATTAAAAGTTCCCTCATGAGACACAAAAACTATATTTGATATTGCATAAGTAGTTTCACAGGAAAATAACCTATTAAATCTATCATTTCCTAGGTGAAAAAATCATTTATATCATTATATATTAATTCATGATTATCTCAATTTATATCATCACATTCTTCTTTTTCTATATATGTGTTTTTTATATTGACCTTCAATAAATCCAAATATATGAAATTCCATGCCTCAAGGGTAATTTTCTTTTTTATTTTACAACGACTATAATTTTTTCTTTTAAAATAATTCATCCTCTTTATAGTGTATCCTTAAGAATTATCCTCCATGATTAAAAATTATAGAGTAAAATAAATTAAAAATATCTTTCTAAAAACATGATCAATGATAAAAGTAATTAAAGAGACGTAGAAAAAGGAAAATCATTCATAACCAACAATGGTCGGAGTGGAAAACTCATAAGGAATTCAATTTAGTTTCCAATTAAATCGTTCAGTTGAAAACAATTTTTAAACAATCCCCCTATTTAAGAAATATCCCTATTAACTAAAATAGTAGAAACATAAAATTTAATTTTTTTGAAATATTTCACAAAGGCTCACTGAAATTTTTTTTAAAATAATATAAATTTTTAAAATTTTCAAGGATATATATTCCTTTTAAATAGTTTATATAAAATTGTAATTAAGGCTAACTATAAATGTATTGTTTTACTAGTTAAAATTTGAAAGATATGATTTGTTTATTTTTGAAACACATTAAATAATATAAAGAAATTAAATATATTATAATTAAATAATTGGTTTAGTCTCAATCTGAGACCATATCCACTCCACTTGGAAAACACTAATGGACAAGTATTTTAATGAATCAAAAACATGATATGAAATAAATAATGAGTTTTTTAAATAAAATACACATAGTCAGTCTAGGATACACATAACCGCTTCAAATATTATAATTGGATGACAAGTATAAAATTATTGAAGAAAATTTTCATAATTATATTTAGAGTAGTGTCATAGAATTTTTTAATACCAAAATGTAATCGACACATGGCACAAAAAGAAAGATTAAATTTGATAGATAAATAGATATGAAGGGAGAAAATCTGAAGCCAATCAATATGATCTTATTAAGTTGTCAATTTTTCGTAAATATTTCATTAAAAAACCCTAGAAAAATTGATTCTCTATGATGACATGAAAAAGTAGTTTAAAGAAGCATATAGTGTAGTCTATGTCTTAGCGAGTCCTCGATGTCTCTATGACACTATATTATAATGTCACTATTCTTTATCCATGATTGGATCTACATCATAAAAAGAACAACATCACTAAATCTTCATTGTAGAATATTCTTAAATTATTCATCATACTCCACATCCTACTTTTAATAACATAAATTCAATGAATCATTAGTAATTTATCCAAAATTTTGTTGTTGGATATTCGAATAATCCTTTCCACCCACATTAGACACATTTAGTTATTCTTCACATAAGAATGGTCACATTGGCTTTTTTTTACTTTGTACGGTTACTTATCATGGTGACATGGCATGGTCACATGGAAAGGTCATGTTACATGGTTATTTGGACTGGTCATATATAACAATCAGTTGGAATATTCACCCGGAAGGGTTGCATGGCATGATCACTTAGCAAAAACACATATCTTTTTCACATGGTCACTTAACATTCTAATGTGCTCACTTGGATTATTTATGTGTCCAGTTCATGTCTTGGAAATTATCAGCTCATTTTATGCACATTTACATATTTTATCATGCAGTCACTTATATACTATCACTTCAAGGCATATCAATTTTCATAGTTTTATCATGAAAATATATATACTTCCATAAATTTTTGTTGTAGTAATTAAATACACACAACTTCTAGGAACTAAATTAAGCAATATCTTGACTATTTTAAAATAGGGTAAATGAACAAACAATAAATTATTTAAGATTTATTAAAATTATAATTCTTGTTTCATGATAATAAAATTTAAAATGAAATTTGGTATAGACTTATTATCAATTATAGGAATATAAAAATGGATAAATAATAAAACATGATGCTTTGGGAAATATATGTAATTTTAAAAATTAAATAATCAATGCATATAGTAAAAATAACCAATGAAATAGGGATAACAATAGTCTTATGTTGGTGGAAATAAAAACCAAGAATTCTATTGGATATGTCCACTAAGATGTGTGTCGACTAATGAGATTTAAATCAAATAACAAAAATATAAATTTCTAATTTTTGTTGATTTATTTTCCCAAACAAAATATATGTATTTTATATTGAATATAAAAAAATATTTTTTGAAACATAAACACATACAAATGATTTCTAAGAATTAAACACATTATTAAATAGTTTTTTTATTTTTTCCATCACGTCCTCTGTGTCGCCCCACATCGTGGATGGTCACAATCTTGATCACTTATTCCATATTTATAATGTTGGGTATCCTATCAACACTATGGTGATGGTGACTATACCATTAATAGAATGAGTAGATTGAATGTGAGTACTTCACTCTAAGGGGTTTATTTTCTAGTCGAACACTCCCTCACTAATTTAACACAAGCTCTCGAATCTCCATTGTGATGACATTTTTAATGAAATCAGTTAATTACTTCACTAAAATGTTTTAGTAGGATTAACACATTCAATTAGAGATGATTTCTATATCAATAATGTTGGTCGTTTGGGGAATACTTTTTTATCCTCCTTGTGGTTAGAAATAATAACCATATATTTATCACATAGGGCATCATATAATTGAAACCTAAGGCATCCTATTTTTATCACACAAGGTAGATTATAATAATAAAATAAGGAATATTGTTTTAGTCATATAGTGAATATCAATATCTTAACATGATCCTTCTTATGCTAAATACATAAGGAACACTTTTCTCATCACATAGGGAAACCTAGTTTCAAAACCTATGGATTTCCATACTAAACACATATTGAATCATATAATCCTCAATATGAATCATGATCTACTAACATATGTGGGGATATTTGTTCGATTTATTATAAATCTAGTTTATCTTCTCTTCATTATGAAGGGAATAGTATACTCATCACATAAAAAAAATTGGGTAATCTCGTAATCACCAGATAAGAGTTTTTGATCCTCTTATACTCTTTAAACATGTGTATACACATTATAGAGTCCGTTGGGGGACATTAATGGTTTAAATACCAATAGGAAATAATCCTAATGAACTCACCATAAAAGGGAAGAAACCTTTTAGATTTCTTTGGGTATAGTCCCTTGAATTTCCTCACATAAATTTCATTGAGAAATTATTTTCACTGGTGACAATACTTAGGAATTAGGGATATCCTTTTATTGTATGGGTTTTACCATCAATCGAAAGGGATATTGGATATTAATGTTTTTTGTGGTTTGATAGAGAACAATAAAGCTGTGTATCATGTAATTTATTAGAATAGGAATCAAAACCCAAATAGTTGGATTCAAACAGATTATCATCGTGTGACAATACAAATCCAAGCATTTTAACATTATGTAGTAAGGATTATTTTTCCTTGAATGGGATGAAATAAATATATAGAGTTGGGATTAAAAGGTAAAATCTTTCGTCATACTTTAATAATAGAACATGTAAATAATAGTTTATGGGGAATACACATTTTAGAGGTATTGTAACTATTTCATAGTATAACGGATACACATTGGGCCTATGCGAACCACTACCCAGGTCCCATTAGAGAATAATAAGTATTCATATTGGGATTATGTTGGATTATGTTATACATTAATATGATTAGGATTAACATGAATAGAAACTTTCTATCATATTCTTGGTGAAAAATGTCCGGGCATGAAACACGTTGACTTCGGTTTTACATATGAAACTTTCATGAAGAATATAGATTGAATGATTATTATTCAAATTTATAATAAACTTTTTCAAATGTATGTTCCATAAATGGATATAATAAAATTGATATACATTGATTATGTTTCATGAATGTGGGTTGTCTTGAATTACATCAACCCATGTGAATTTGAGGATATTGTGAAACGTTTTTTAATTAGATGAAATTATGTGAGAAAATATTGAACACAATAAAATTATTTTAAGGAATTTAAATATGTAATTCTTTTTAGATTATATTCAATAAGGATACATAGATATAATCATGGTTTTCAAAAAATGTGAAATTCAGTTTTCTTGATCAGAGAGTTTTGGATATCCCAATTTCATGAATTACAAGTTCATAACTGATTATCAATGAAATGGTGTTATGAGGGAGACATATTGCCTTTTCATAAACAAGATTTTCTCTATCATGGAATATTTTCATGCATGATAAATCCTAAATGTTTTTGGTGCATCACATTATGGCCTTTCAAAACATAGAGTTGTGTTAAAATTTTTAACTATCTTTATAATTACATCAATTTATTATCTTTCTTCTAGAAACATTATTGGAAATATTTTTCCACGTTAAAATTAACCCACCTCAAAATTTTAGTTAATAATGAAAATGTATGTAAAATTATGAGTAAAATAATTAAATTTCTTGGCTTCTTCCTCTACGTTCTCATAACTTTGGTTGGCCATTTTCCTATAAAATAAGGAGGACCACTCCATTTGTGAACCATGATAACTTCAAATAAATATATGAATTTTTATCTTTTTGTGGAACTCAATTTGTCATGAGAGACCTATGAATAAAATTATTGATTTCATGGAAATATTTTTTAAAATCAATAAAACTTCAATGAAATACATTTCAAAAATAGGAACTGTGTGAAGAATTTATGTGAATTGGAGTTGTGTACCTATCACATCCCCAAATTATACTGCTACCCATAAATTAACCAAATGGAAATTAATGATGCTGAACCTTTTTCACTTTATAGGAAGGTTATAGTGGAGATCCTAGATATCAAATTTCTTTGATATCCTAATAATTATATAAAACCCTTGAGTATTTATTGATTAGGGAGTAAAAGGAATACCTACTATCTGGCCAACGTCCCTTATATTCATTTAGGCTTCTAGATGGTTTCTCCGTCCTAAATTCCAGCATCAACACTATGAGAAATTGGTTCATATGTTTACAAGGATATGTATGATTAAACATCACCATCTCTAGAAATTCCATGTGGGAATTACATTTAAAAATTAGCCTATATGTTGTGTAATTTATTGGGGATGATCAATAATGAAGAATTAGCTTCTAAAATATCTACCCCAATAGTATTCAATAATATACAAGGATGAAATCTCAAATAGGTGTGAAGGGTGGACTAATAAGTTAGACCTGTACCCAGGGGGAAACATTTCTGATGAATGGGAATGTGATTTTTTTTCCAATTATAATAATATTATGAGTAAGACACCATCCAAATAAAATGATGTTATTTTACAAATATAAACATTCCCATGATAACTAAATTTATACCACAATTACTCAATATCATCGGAAGATGAACTCTATAACTATACAATACTAGCATGATTACTATGGTCATGTTGTATGAGTAATTCAACTTCTACTCATTCAGCATTTCTATTTAGAAGATTATCAATGATTCAAAAGTAATAGTGGACTAAAAATCATTTTTATTGTTTACGATGTGGGTAGATAGACCTGAATTATTTTTAGAACAATATATTTGATCCATACACCACACACTAGTGCATGTTGATTTTCTCTTCCATCAGCAACAGACATTTAAAGGGAACATCAAGATTTTTAACAAAATCCATCTTATTATAGTTCAATAGCTTTTGGGTATAAAATCATGGGAAGGAACCTATTTTTAAATAATCCTTCTAGGGGTGACTCTATAATATTATTACATCAGGAGTATAAAAAATTCTAGATACTCCCATATATCATGATAGTGTTGTAGTGATTGTCATTTGGGTTTATCAATTAGAGAAATCCTTAAAGTAATTGGGATAAAAAAAATTTATTTGTGAGGGGAGACAAATATCCATCGATGGGAGATCCTATATAGGTCAAAAAATTATATGAGATTAAATAGAGATATGCTATTAATAAATATGGTTAGGGTTTGGGAGAATTTGAATATACTGGGGGATTAATCAACAAAAATAATAACATGAAGCAGGAAGAATATTATGGACCCTCAAAATCTATACATTTAATGTCTCCTAATACATTTGTATGTTATATAACATAATATGGATATGATTTCCCATAAACACTATAGGTAGTGTTACATTATATAGTTGTACTTCACATGAAATTAACTATATGAGTATCTTACCAAGATTGGGATAGTCTTGTTGGACATTTAGAATTCCAAGGATACAACTAATAATTTATGATAAGATAATAATGATTATATAATAATCCTAGAGGTTCACTATAATTTGTGCGGTGTGAAATAACCATTCACTAAATATGTATACTCAATTTTCTTTAAGGAACATGGTAGGGTTCAATAGTTATTGTGTTGGCCATGGAATTTCCATCCTGAGAAGAAAGGTTTAGGGGATCCGATGATAACGACTCACAAGGAAGTATTATGGGAATCATTGACTTCTCAATATATTGTAATGAGACTCCACCAGTAGATGACCTAGATGATCTCACACTACGGTAGGTAACTCTTCATTATTATATACAAATGGTGTCTTTTACATTCAATGAGTAATAAAGAATTTATCTAGTTTATCTATGTATAAATTGGAAAATTAGTATGATACTCTAGAACATCCCTGCAAACACCAATATTTGTTGATTTTTTTGAAATAATTTAATATTTTTGATATTTTTCATTTTATAGAATAGAGATTATAACTAATATTAAATGAAATCACTATGTTTTTCGTTTATTACATTCAATTAAAATTTAATCATTCACTACATGAAATAATTAGATTTTATTTTAGTACTTGAAACACTATATTTTTCATGAGTTACATAGAATGTCGAGTTTCAGTGATATAATTCATCACCCAAAATCCTGAGTTTTTACTAAACTACAATACACTATTAATATAATTATTAAAATATAATTATAGCTACCACCGAGCTGATTAAAATGGAAATTGTGATTAAGATTAATTAGATTGTGAAAATATGATTTAAAAATGTGCATAAAATTATTCCCTTTCTTATCAATTAGTATAAGACGATGTAAGAACAATTTAGAAATAATGAAATTACTTTTATATGAAATCTATTTATTCTATGTGGATGCACAATTTTATCTCAATAAATTAAATAAACCACATTTGATTATTTTTTTAATAAAATTTTAGATTGTTTATTTAATAAATAGTTTTAATATACATACAATAGATTTTATAGGTATAATATAAGAATAAATCCAATTTAATGAACAAGAAGAAGTATTTTTCTAAAAGTGCATTTTACCTCTTTTTAATCACAAACCAATTTTAAATAAAATATTTGAAAATTTTATATTATTTATTTTTCAAAAAAAAAATAATTTTTTAAATTAGAAATTTACAATTTACATTGGGTGAATTTTTTTATTTCACTGAGAAATTTTATTTATTGATTAATAGTAAAAAACACAGATTTTAATTCAAAACTGCATTTTCATCTACATTATTTTCATATTTAAATTATATTTTAAATTGAATTTAAATAATAATTGGATAAAATATAACCAACTTAATCCAATTAAGGTCATTATACCCAATTTTCCATGGAAATTCGATAAAGAAAACATTACAACCATTTGAACATTTTTACTTAAAAAACACACTTTGTTGTCTCTTCTACGGGATTAAATTTAAATTAATTTATACCAATATTGTGATTAGAATTTGAAGAAATCAAATATTTATATATAATTAGAATAATTTATAATTTTTAATAATTTTAGCTTAGATTTTGAATATTAATATTAGTGGATGTGATTAAAAATAATTATAGTGATTAAGAGAAGAATTAGCTTAACAAAAGAGTAATCCTTAAAAATAAGGGAAAAATGACCTATAAACTTAAAAAAAATATTTTATGGAAATATTTAGATCATATACTATCTTTAATATAATATAGACCATTATTGGAGCCACATGACATGGGAAAACATGGGTGGAATTCCATTTTAAAAAATTTACAAGAATGCCACTACTCCAATATAAAAAAGCAGTCACGTCTCCCCCTCTGTAAAACAATCATGAAATTTTTTATCATAAAAAAATTGAAAATATATACTCCCAACATCTATAAATTCATCCATTAATAATCCCATTGGGAATAAATCCCTGAAAGGAAGTACTTTTTTGCATACCTAGAGTTACCCAAAGAAGAGGTATCATCCTTCCTCATGCCCCATTATATTATTTTCATTTTCCACCCTTAAAATATTTTTAATAAATTATTATATAATATCATAATTATCCTAAAAATAAATATTTTTTTATATTATGGGTTCATCCAAAACATACACACACTTACATAAAATGGGTAACAAACATACGGTACTTGTGTTCGGCGAACTACAACCCCAAGAAACAAAGTTGTTTTTCTCCTTTACCGCCTCAAATGAATGAAAATTATGACAGAATATCGGTTATTGTATGATATTTATTATATTTATTATATATTTATTCTTATTTAATAATTATATAAAACATACTGTCATTATTTCTATTTCTTGTAAACATGATAACTTCATTTGGGGACCTCTAGACTACCGCCTCCTTAATGCAATGTAATTTTTTCACACATTAAATTGAATGTGTTAAATATGGGTTGAGTAAAATTATATGATATACATTATAAAATAATTATAATAGAAATATATTATAAATATATGTCATTTAATTTCATTCTTTAAATATGACAATAATATGGAAACAATGTTCATGCGTATGTATGGCTCACCATCTCAATGAATAGTTGATATCATTCTATAATTATATTTCTTTATAGATTAATATAAATATTTATACACTAAATATATATTATATTTATATTTGTTTTACATTCTATAAAAAATTAAGTCATGATCGATGTAATACAACCAAGAATAATAAGTTGAAACTTCTATGAAAAAAAGAGATGAGATTACCCGAAGAGTAACTTAAACATGGAATTTTTAATAAATGGGTTAAATAATTTCATTATAAAATAATATATGGTATTACATATAATAATATGTTTATTTAATTGATGCATAATATGCTTATATTTATTATACATATTTCTTGTAAGACTATGATGAGTGTCAAGACATAAGGTAAGCATTTTCTCGTATCATTTTTATTTTCAATGAGACACAAGCCGCCTTTACCTTAAATTTATTATATGTGGGGTGAATAATACACATTTAGGTATTGTGTGATTTTTATAATTAAATTTTTTAATATTTTCATTTACATTTTATGAAAATTATTTCATGGGGTTTATTTTTCAAATGTTACCCAATCGGTAATGTATGTTTTTCTCAATTTTCCTTTGTGGAGACACATGCCATGTTATGCATCAATATTCTTCTACTATGTGTATGAAAAAACCATTATCAGGTTATCTCATTAATATACTTATATAAATGATATTTTATTATTCATTTTATTTCATTTTATTATATTATGATTATTATCCAATGTTACAGAGTAGTATGAATTTATTGCAACAATCTCATCATTTGTCGATATTCATTATGATTATGCTTCCCTAGTTTGATCCTAATGGTGAATATTTACAAACAATAATTAATTTTATTCACCAATGTTTAGTCATTATTTATTCAATTATAAGTACCATTTTTCAACTCTTTTGTGCTTAAGATATCAAAAAAATAAATTTTAAGAAGATCGGATTTTATCTCTCTCATCGGTTGGAAAACTATGTTCTTTCAAATATTTGTTTTCTAATTTTTATTAAAGTTTTTATACCATTCTCATATTATCTTTATAATACATTTTTAACCATGTTCTACCTTTAAAATATTAAATTTATTTAAAAATAACTTTGTTTTCTTTTTCTAATCAAGAAACTTTCGTAAACTTTTAACGGTGTCGAAGGAATATTCGGAATGTATGAATTTTTCCACTGTCATGAAAAAAATTCCATTGAATATTACTTTTCCCGATTAAATGAATCATTCTTAAGAAACTTTTCCCTAATATACCTGATATTCATTTTTTGATAAGTTATCTTCAAATAAATTAATTTTGAAATTGTCTATGTTTAAAAAGTGTTTTAAATTAATTTAAATGCTTGTTCTATAAGTTTTACAAGTATTATCAACAAAAATGGGATTCTATATGTTTTTAATTTTTCATAATAATTTTTAGTGTATTTTAATCAAAAAAATTTCAAAAAATTTTAAATATTATTTTTTATGTTTTCAAGGAAATATGATTTCAAATTTTTTTCAATCATTTCTTATCAGTTTTCAAGAAAATGATTTTACAAATTTTTCCAAAAATTCCTTTATTTGATTTTAAAATTTAATTTTCAAATAAAATGATTCCAATGATTTCAATATTTCATTATATTTTTTCAAATCTGTTTTCTAGAAAAGATTTTTCAAAATAATTTCGAGTGTTCTTTTTATGTTATCAGTGTATATTCAATCTAAAATTTTTTGAAAATGTTTTCTAGTTTTATTTATGAGATTGAAGGTTTTATTAATGAATAATTATTTCAAAATATTTTCCATCACCCTATATATGTTTTCAAATCAAATTTCAAATAAAATTTTTTTTCAACATGTTTTCACGTAACCTTAATATGTTTTCAAATAGAAAGATGTTTGAAAATATTTGTGTTATAAAAATAACTTTTCAATGAAGAAAGGATAATTCTATCATAATTTTTTTAAAAGGAACTAAAAAAATTATTTTCCATATAAGATGAAATCTATTAGTATTAATCATCCATTTAATGGAAATTGATCAGAGGTTCCATTCATATTCATTATTTGAATGATTTATGTTTTAACGACATGATGTTTATGAAACTTATTTCTCTTCTAGAAGTTATTTGTTTCTGAAACCCATTTCCCATTCATGATATATATTTTTTTGAAACCTACATCATTTAAGGGGTTATTTTATTATGTATAGATTTTGGAACTTGTATCTTTTTCATCGGTTATGATATGATAACATGTTTAAGAAATCCATTTAAATTCATGGATTATGATGTGATTGTTTTTGAAATTTTTGACATAGGCATGAATGATTTCATTATGATTTTGGTGGGGCATATATCTCCATACAATTAATTGGGTAAATATTGAAATCTCCTGAGATAGACATTGATATAACATGTAGTGAAGTCAGTTTGGGAAATAACATTTTCCACTAATATGGTCTTGAGTGTGAACCTTGAATACTAATATGGTCATGGGAGTGAACCATAACTACCAATATGGTAATGGAAGTGAAATAATACTACTAATATGGCCTTTGTAGTGAATCCTTGACTACTATAGATTTAAATTTATAGGATTATATATCTACAACAAATTCTTTGTCTTATTCCTATGTTATGATTTCACAGCTTATGCTCTAGATTCCATTATGATACATGCCTTTTAAACTTATAATATTTATTCCATAATTCATGTATACGATATTAAGTATTCATGTATATGATCTTTAAATGTTATTATCATTTTATCATACCCTTATTTTCATGATATTATTATGTATCTTATTTTTTTACCCTTACTATGAATATGAGCTCATCTATTTATTATGTTTCTTTTACAAAGGTTATGAAGAAAGATTTTATGTATATATACTAATGGGGAGGATATTTTAGAGAAGCATCGAAGATATTTGATGATGTTAGAATGTTTTTTCCTATGTTTCCAAATACAATAAACTATTATGGTTCTCAGGAATGTATTTTTTTAATGACATGAATATACATCTTAAATAACTTAATATCAATGTCTATTTACAATGGGTTACTATTGTTGGAATCAAAGCAGCATCAAATTCAACCTTTAAAAATAAGGATGAGAAAAATTTATTGAGATCCCTTGAGATATTTTTAAGGATATTTATAGGGATGTCTCTAGGGATAATCCTTAGGTGTCATATACTTAAAATTTGTTGTCATAATATTAAAATACTATAAGTTACTTTTAAGGATTATGTGGTTTTCCTCTATGATTAGTTCTGATCACACTGTTGTTTCTAGTTTTAGTGAATGATAGGAACCAAAAGAAACTGGTTTAACAATGAATGTAGTGGAAACTGTTTTGTTGATTGGTCAAATGCAATGATCAATGGAGTGAAGGATATTAGGATCATGCCTGATTTGTTATCATAGAACATGATTAATAACTTGTAATTTAATCAACTATTGGACTCAAAGATAACGATAAGGAAAAAGTTTTAAAAGAGTTCATGAAATAGATATCATAGATGAAACAAGATTTGGTTTCCTTTGTGACATGAATAATTAAAAAATCCTCAATGTGAATGACTTAGAAAAAATGAAGTGGTTTTATCTATGGAAAATCTATAAACAAAACATGTAACTTGTAATAAAAAATAAAGGGTTCAGTTAACACAATGAATGTGAATATTTTCCTCCCAAAGACATCATATAATTTTGAATTCCTTAACTTTGGAATGAATGGTCATTCTGAAAATAGATGTCTCAAGTGGAAAGATCACAAAGAGAATTAGCTTGGTGGTATAAGGAATAGTTATATTATAGGAGACGATGTGGCTACATGTGAAATATGAAAGGAATGAGGTATTTATAAATAGTATGAGGTAAAGTTATTAATGGAATAATTATAAAGTGGAATAATATAAGATGTTATGTATATTTATTTACAAATTATGTTATTTTAATGGTGAAATATATATAGATATTTTTGTTTATGTTTTTCACTTTGGATTTACAAGAATATGTTGAATGGTTCTGATGAACTAAAAAATTGATTTAATGGTAAATATATATTAATGGGAAACCTGTGATTAATGGAAAGATAACCCTAAATATATTTTATTTGTTATGATAATAATGTTTATACAAAGATATATTAGATATGAATAAGTAAATTGGAAGATAATTAAAACATAGAAAATATTAAGGATTTGTTAACAAGTGTTTTATGATATCATTAATGAAGATTACACCTTTTTTGTATTTAATGAATATATAATATAAACTTTGGAATAAGAAAACATGTATTTCTTCCGTATTCATTTAAGGTAATTCATGTTATTACCATGTTTCAATAGAATACATGATGAAGATATACACATGTTTTATATGAAAAAACCAAGATATTATTTATAATATATGGGGGTCAATGCTAAGATATTTTATTTAGAAATATAAAAGCCTTATTCATAATATTTTAGGATTCCATATTTTGTTAGGGTTATAGGGTTTACCATTTATGTAATTTATTATATTAAACATCATATGATGTTTTAGTGATTAATTTATTATCTCTCCATATAAGGATTTATGCATATTTGATAATTTTTTAAAATATTTTTGTTAATGATAGATAGAATTACCATTCAATATATTATGGATATCATGATCTTTTAATTCATTTGGAATTAAAAAATAAAGTTTATTTCAAGCAATAAAATATATATAGGAAGTTAATCATGGATCAAAAAGGGTAATGTTGTTCAGAAATCATGTAATTATATTGTTTATTGAAAATTATTCTACTTTAGAAAATAAGGCTCCTGATATAATTAAACCATGCTATCCAGATTTTTATGAAATAAATGCCCTTTTCATAGCCTCTATGAGATTTTGATTTGTGATTGTTAACATTCTACTAACTATGTTCTATATCACCCTCCACCAGAACAAGATAGTTATATTTCTCTTCAATGTCCATGTTTTCACATTCCACCCATGTTCTTCTTTGTGGAAACCTACTGATTAGTTACCTTTGGTACCCATTATGTGTCCAACTTTCCCAATTTAATTTAAGTTTTTATTATTCATTTTTACTATGTGGTTTTCTATGAAAGGAATTTTAAATTATTAAAACATTGATAACCTATATTAACTGGGGGGGAATAATTTTAGGGAAGGTAGAATGAAACAACCCTAAAATATTAGGAAATTGTTATTAAAATTTATATAATATTGTTTCAAATTTTTCATATGATGCTACGCTTAATATATATAGGCTTATATGAAATCACTAACTTTTTATTCTATTTCATGTAATACCATGTTAATATTGAAATAAATGCATCACATAGATTAGATTTCAGCAAATTCCACACTTTTTTAGGCTTGTGTTACACAAAATACTGAGATCCTTGGATAACATGTGTCACATGCAATGATGACTTTTTACCAAATTATAATATACTATTATTATGATTACTAAAATATTTTTATAGAAACCACCTATCTTTTGAAGTGTAAGTTAGAAATATGATCAATTAAATTTTGTAAATATGGTTTACACAGGTGTATAAAATGGTTCTTTTTTTTACCTATCAATAAAAGCGAATATAAAAACTATTCGAAAATAATGAAATTACGATTCTAAAAAAAGTACATTTATAGTAACATATTCAATTTCTGAAATTTTTTAATAAATGATTAATGTATATAGTAAAATTTTTATATTACATATTTAATTAAAATTTTATATACTCATCCATAATATTTTATAAGTATAATATTACAAAATGTTTAATTTCATGAATAAAAAATGCATTTCTATAAAAATGAATTTTACTACCTTTTAATGTTAAACCATTTAAAATATAATTTTTGGACCATTATATATATATAATGTTACAAAATAAAATTAATATTTTGAATTTTAATATTAAAATTTACTACGAGTGATTTTTTTTATATTTTTAGGAGAAGTATCATTTTTTGATACATAGTAAAAAATAATGATTTTTAATTCATAACGGGTTTTATATAATTATTTATATAGTTCAATTATTTTTTATCATTACTTTGAAGTATAATTACATAAATTTTACATAAATTAATACAATTTATGTCTTCATAAAAACTGTCACCATGATATTTGATATGAAATCATTTCAATCTTTTGAATATTTTTAATTTTAATATCTGATTTTTCATCCTATCTACGTGATTAAATTGAAATTATTTTATAGAACTTTTGTTATTAATATTTGGTAAAAATTATTCATTATTTTTAATTATTTGAATTTTTAATTTCTAATTATTTAAATTTTTTTTACAATGAATATTAGTGAATGTGATTTAAATTAATTACAGTGAGTAATAGAAAAATAACATCATAAAAGGCTAAACATCAATATTAAGGGATAACATGATATATACACTTTAAAAAAATCCATTTAATTGACATATTTAGACCAAATAATCCCTTTTATAAAATTTTTACCATTATTGGGTCCACATAAACATGAAAAAATGTTGGTTGATTTCTACTTTCAAAAGTTTACATGAATGACACTCCTCTTCCACTATAAAAAGGCACTCATGTGTCCCAGCTATTTACACATTAGAATCTCATTTGATATAATAAAACCTAAAAAATACCAAAATAAAATTCCTAAATTAATTATATAAGTCACTCTTTCAGAATAAATCCATCCATGGAAGCCCTTTTGTCAAACCAAGAGGATTTACCAAAAGAAAAGGTAACATCTTTCCTCAAGCTATATTTTTTTATTTCCATTATACTACCACAAAAATCTTTTTATTACATGATTATATAGTGAACTAAGTATCCTAAATATACTTATATATTTTCATTCAATGGGGATTACCTACAGTTACTCACACAACCAAGTAATGTGTAATAAATATACCATTCTTGTGTGCGATGAACTACCACCTCCGGAAATGATATTGTTATTTTTTTCCATTACCACCTCTCATGGTTGAGAATTATGATGGTAAATTTATTTTAATATTTTATATATGATATTCAGGATGTATTTATTCTTATTTAATCATTATATAATTCATACCTTCATGTGATCCATTTTGTGTAAACATGAGAACCTCATATGTGGACATGGGGACAACCACATCTGCAAAGTGATATGATTCATTCACACTTAAATTAAATGTATTAAGGATAGTTTTAGTAAAATTATATGATATATAATAAATAATAATTAAATTTTAATGATATTATATATATATATATATCATTTTCTTACATTCTTTCAATACGATAATAAAATTGAAACAACGTTCATGCGTACCTACAAAATACCTCGTCCATAAAAGGTGTATTCCATTACATATTTATATATTATATAGTTTATTATAAATATTTACATACTGAATATATATGATATTTATATAATGTTTTAAATTCTTTAAATTTTTAATAAATGGTCTAAGTAATAGGATCATGAATAATAAGTCAAATCATGATCGAAAAACAAAGCTAATATTACCTGAGGCGTAACATTGACATGGAATTGTTAACAAATGGGTAAGATGGTGTAAAAATAAAATAATATATGGTATTATATATAATAATATTGTAATTTAATATATTTATAATAAAATAATATTTATTATATAGGAGGTTTTTATGAGTATGATGAGAGTCAAGATATATGGTACGAATTTTTTCATATCACTTTTATTTTCCATGAGACACATGCCATGTTCACCTACAATTTCTTATATTTGTTGTTTATAATAAACATGTATGAATTATATGGTTATTATAATTAAATTTAAGGATATTTTAATATCCATTTAATGAGAAAAAATTAACAGGTTTGGTGTTTTAAAAGATACCAAATTAGTAAATCAATTTTGTCTTAATTTTCCGTGTTGAGACACGTTCCATGTTATGCACCTATATTCCTCTAATTACTATATATAATTACCTATTAAATGATATATCATGAATATTATTATTTAATTTATATTTTAAGCTTCATTTAATTTCATTTTGTTACCTTGGGAGTATGATCTAATTTCCCTAAGTGGAAGTCGTTTATTTAAATAATCTCATTGTTTACTGGGATTATTTACGATTATGATTTAACTAATGAATAATTATTGTAAAATATTAAGTAAAACAAATTAATTTTCATATTATATTTCTAGTGGTTATATATTCAAGAACTTTTACTAGTTTAAACTCATTGGTAATTAATTTAATTAAGAAAATATCATTATGAAGATTTGACATTCTCTCTCTCTTCGGTTAGAAATCTACGTTACTTAAAATCTATTTCTTCTGATAATATTATGAATTTTTTTACCAATTACCTGTGAAATTAAAAAAAATTATTATCCATGTTTTACCTTTTAAACAAAAATGGTTTAAAAAAAAGGCATATTCAAAATGTTTTCAGATCAAGGCACCATTGTAAAATTTTACACTATAGAAAGAATGTTCGGCATGTATAGATTTATCTACCATCATTCCCATATTTTCTTTAATGATTCCTTAAAATGCCTAAAATATTATTTTTTAAGAATAAATAATTTCAAAATATTATTGAAATTCATTGTTTTTAAAAGTGATTTTCAATGAAAAAGATTTTCGAAAAAAATTGTTGTTTTTAAAAAGTGTTTTAATTAATTTTCAAAGAATCTTTTATATGTGATCAAAGTATTTTAAATTAAAATGGTTTATTTTTTTTCAATATTTCTTTATATTTTTATGATTATTATCAAAGAAAAAGTTTTCAATAATTTATTCAAAAATATTCTATATGTTTTCAAGGAAAATCATTTTCAAAATGTTTTCAAGCTTCGTTTGTATGTTTTCGAGGAAAACAGTTCTCAAAATGTTTTTAAGTTTATTTTATATGTATTCAAGGAATTTTTTTTCAAAAATTATTTCCAATCATCCATTGTAACACCCCAAGATTTCATAGTACATTATTTCTTCAATGTAATTCCATAACTTGCACTACACGTAACACCGAGTTCTAGCGCACCATGACATACCACACTAGTCGTTCAAAAGCAGTTATAAATTGTATGAAGTTAATTTTGAACTTTATATAATCCGTATAATTTTAGAATCCATATTATGAGTTTCTTAGTCATAATGTAAGAACAAATACATTTTTTTCAGATAAAAGAAGTATTTTTCAAAAAAATGCAATTTTACATCCTTTTAATTTTAAGCATTTTTAAATCAAATATTTGAAACTTCTATTTATTCAACTTGAGAAAATAAACTTCTTCTTTATAATCGGGAATTAAGAATTTATTTTCAATCATGTTTTGGTGTTTTTCTGATAACTTTCATATTTGGGTGAATAGTGAAAAATACTATATTATAACTGAAAACAACTTTTTTAATCACAATAATTTATAGTGTAAAATTATACAATTTAATGGTTTGTAAGTATAAATAGATTATATTTTTACCATTTAATCCAATGATGGTCATTGTAAGTAATTTCACATTGATAATCGTCATAAACAAGTGTCAAACTTTTCATAGTTATTATTTCTTAGAAATACGCCTTCTAGTTTTGACAATGGGAATTAATTATAAATTAATAAATGAGACATCAATGTTTTGAATTTGGAAAAATATACTATATTAATGAATTTATAATATCAAAATTTACTTAGGGTAAATTTTTTGTGATTTACTGAAAACTTTTAATTTTTGTTGAATAGTGAAAACACTAAATTATAGTTTAAAACCAAATTTTTATTTAAATAATTATTTATTTTATTTATATTTATTTTAGGTCAGAATAGATACATAATACCTATATAAATTCAATGTAATTAATTAGAGTCAGTTAATAATAATTTCAGATATATAAAAATTTTATTAAACTTTTCACCGTCTTTTACCCACCTCCTAGGAGAATTTAAAAATTCTCATAAAACATAAATTTACCGCTTCTGTGAGTGGAATTTCAAAAATCCGAGAGACATGGTTAATATCAAGTAGTAAAATGTGGTTCAATAAGATAATAATAATTGTTTGTGAATAGAAACTTTTTACTTTTATTTACCACGATTAAAAGTAAATAGGGTAATTAAGGGTAAAAATGATATTAAAATTACCCTAAAACATGTCCTAATTCTATTGTAGAAGTGTATCTCGACCAAAAACAACCATAGGAATAAAATATTATAATCTAGGTCCACTTGGATTATATTAGGACATTTATTATTATTTAATTCAAAGAAGAGTTAAAAGAGTTGAAATCAATGTTTAATAACTAATTTTTTTTAATAAAGGGTTAAACATAAGATAAATTAGATTATAATCATTCATTAGAAATATAAATATATTTCCTACACATTGGTTTTTTATTTATAATTTTAGACAATAAATAATTTAATTTATTTATGACACAATGAAGATGAAGTAATTACCGTATTAATGAAAGACAAAGATAATTGATATTATAAATACCCAAATAAATGCAATTTGAGACTTTTTATGCATTATAATAATTTACTACGTTAATATGAAATATTAGGACTGGGTATATGAATTTTTTTCTATGTAATAATACTTCTATAAATTTATCAAAAACAGAATACCCAACAGTGTCAAAATTGACATAAAAGTGTTTTTAAAAGAAATATTATTTATTAATTGAAATTATATTACTAAAAATATAAGGTTCGGCTAAAATACTTATATAATGATAGTTGTATCATTAATGGACCACTTGGGGGTCTATGTGAAGTTTATAGTATGTTTATTAACCAAATAATATAAAAATACAAAGAGACATGGTAAATGTCAAACTGCATAACTAAGAGCTAAAACTAAACGATAAGGTTAATAAAAATGACCCAAATCTGACTAAATCATATTGGTTGACTTTATTTCGACCCATCCACACATTGTCTTCTAAATAAATAAATTTGGATCTATTATAAACCTAATATGAAGTTATTATAAAATAATATTTTATGTTTTCCTAAGGTGCCCTTCACCCCTCTTATAAAAGGGCACTCCACCTTGACTCTAATTCACACCATCTATTTCATTTGGATCAGCCAAAACCTTCACAAATACTCTTTAAACTATAAAAAATTCGAAATAGAGGCCTTATTTTGATCAGGAATCCAACCTACAGATCCCCTTTGATCAAATCAAAAGGAAGAACCCAAAGAAGAGGTAATGATTTCCCCACACTATTTCAAGTTCCCTTTCTTGTTCCACTTACTTTTTCTTTGTTGTTTCCATTATAAAAAAATAACTCCTATAACTTCTATATACATTGATGTTATTATAATTATGGTATAACCAAATTCATTATTCCATCCACCCTTTGAATGACATGTCACCATACGTGCGTACCTACAGCTTACCGTCTCCACGTCGTGGTGTAACTTTTATTCAATACATTATTATTTGGATGGGTATAATAATGATGTTTATTTCATGTAAATAATAAATATAACATGATAATTATTCTGTATATATGATATACCATCCAATTATATATTATTTTAATACCAAAAGAATGATATTTTCGCTCGTGCGTACGTACAGATTACCGTTTCCATGACGCGATGAGATTCATTTCCATGTTCATCATTCATCAACGATTATTAAAATATATATAACTAATAAGTATCTAATATATGACATAATAATGCTACTGTAGATATATATATTTATATACATAGGTATTTATGTACTTACATATATCTTATTCCCTTACTTCCATTCAATACTATATGAAAACGGAAACAGGGATTATGCGTACGTACGGACTACCATCTTCATAAACGGAGTTTTACATATCATATATATGTCTATTATAAATTTTATATTCTAAATATATATGTAATATAAATCATGTTTTATATTTTGGAAGTATTTAAATCATGATTTATGTGATACAATCAAGAGTAACAAGTTAAAACACGTACGATAAAGAATGCAATTATTACACAAGATATTAATATAACATGGAAATTTTATTAAATGGGTTGTATAAAGTCATAAATTAATAATTTATGATATCATAAATATTATTATGGTTCTGGTATAATTTAATACCATACTATAGTATTCATAAAGGAGGTTAAACGTACCCTCGACTAAAGGAAAGTGAAAGGTAAGGGGTTTTCATCTCACTCCTTATTCCCGTGAGATTCATGCCATATTGCCACTATTACCTTTTATTTGGTGTATGTACTTCCCATAATTTTATTATTTGTGTAATACACTTTAATTTATGTGTATTTACATATTAATTGTATAATACTTCATTTATGGGGTGTATGTTTCGGAAGTTACCAAATTGGTAAGGGGTTTTCATCTCACTCCTTATTCCAGTGAGATTCAGGCCATATTGCTCATATTACCTTTGGTTTGGTGTATGTACTTCACATAATTGTATTCTTTGTGTAATACACTTTAATTTATGTTTATTTTCATATTAATTGCATGATTCTTCTTTTATGGGGTGTATGTTTCGTAAGTTACCAAATTGGTAAGGGTTAATTTCACAATCTCATAATCCGAGGTTGTTTTTGCATAAGTATTTATTGGGACATATTTACTATCCATGTACATGTTTCATAAAAGTGTTTTCAAAGGGATTATTTTAAGGGATTTTTTACTAAAACATCACTATAAATGTTTTAAATATTTATTCATCTAAATCATTCTCATTAATTTCTAGGTTTTCAAAATGGTTTTTAAGGATTTATTTATATGGACATGATTGTTTTAAAAATGTTAATTCTTTTCAAAAGTTTTAAAGTGGTATGGGATAGTTTGATTAAAAAATGTCTTTAAATGTCTTACTTTCTAAATTGTGTAACATTTAAATGTTTTCATGAAAAATAGATTTTTCTCTCAAAGAGTTTCACAAATCATTTTCATCTATGTCAACATATTTTAATGGATTTTAAACTTGTTGAAGTAGATTTATTATGATACAAATCTTATATATTGTATTGAAGGTTTTGTGATATGTTTGACTATGGATGTGTTATTTTATATACCATTCAAGGTTTATGGTTAATGTATTGAAATTTATTATGCATGTTTTAATACGAATGTTTATGATATGTTTAAACCTTTTCATACGAGGAATGTATTGGACTTAGTAAGTGACGGGTAGAGCCCGCTATTGATTCTCGATGCATCGGTAGGTCTCATGAGACAACTAGACATCGAATTAACCGAGGCCCTTTTCCAATTTGAGATATGGTTTTGGCCAAGGCCATAATCATTTTTAGATGTCTTGGCTGAGGCCTTAACAAAATGTTTCCAAATGTCTGGCATTCTACATTCTCTCATTATGAAAGTAATATTTATGGTTCATGTGGTCACTCGACTATTATAATACCCATGATTATGTTTTATTATGGCATTATTTACTCAGCTAATACTCTTTCCATAAAAGTATTCATATTTATTATTGGTAAAGGCATGTGGTTTCAATTATTCACCATGCTTAATATTTATGTCATTCTCCATTGTATTGCATACCCTTACTGAGAATTTGAGCTCACCCCATACTATGTTTTATTTTTCCAAGGATTCCAAGAAGTGTATTATGATTGATATGGAGGGTTAAGATAAACGGAATAATGGTGTTCTCAAAGAACTATTTATGATATGTTTTATGTTTGAAATTGTAATGTAATGTTAATGTATGTAATCTATTTTCCAAGAATGATAAACTAATCGGTCCTTCGGGACTTGATTCCTTGTAATCATGCCAATGTTATGTAATAATGCACTGACTCTAGGTAACTGGGGTTGGGGTGTTATATTTGGTATCATATGGAGGTTAGAAATAACCATGGAAGCAGGATTTAGATAAACTCTGATAAGAGAACATAGACCTAAGATAGACTTTGAAGATTTGTATAGAAGAAATTCCTAGAATTTTGGTAATGTAGAGATTTTGTGAGTTTTCTAAGAAAATACATCCTTTTCTGGATACGAGCTGGTAGAGGCGGCTCTGGAATAGATGTACCTAGGGGTAAAACCCAAAAACACCACTTGGAGGTATACTCGAACGGGAACTGGTGCACGACAATGGGCATTGCTGCACTCTTTGTTACGACACTCCCGGGGGATATGCTTAGGATAATTCCCATTTTCATTACAAGTAAGTATGAAGGGTTTATGAGTATATACGTCCTAAATGAAAACATCTTTATGATTATAGATTATATCCATAAACCGTTCAATTTACGTTAGGTATTTTACAAGTGTGGAATTATTCATTGTAATTCACAAACTGACCTAGTTTATGCTATTGTATTGAAATGGCACCCAGTAGAAGGAATGTGAACTCCAGAAATACGTATGATCCAAAGAGTAAGAAAGATCATATCTTTAATGGTATTAAGAAAACATTTAGAAGGTAAATAGTCTCCCATGTATTCTCAACATATGAATAAATAGTATCATGTGTTAATAAGATAAGTAAAGAATTATATGAGTTCTATGGCTTTGAAGGGAAGTAAGATAAGAAAAGGATGGAAGAGAGAAATATGGATAAAGTAAAGAGGGAAAAGAAGAATTTACCCATATATGATATTTGTGGGAAGAAACACCTTGAAACTTGCCAGAAGGGAATGGGAGTTTGTTATAAGTGTGGAGAAAAAGGACACCAAGTACGTGACTGCAAGGGTAAGAAAAAGGTTTCAAATGTACAATGCATCATCTGCAAGGAGTTGGGACACTATGTGAACCAATTTCCAAATAATCAGAGTATGCACCATATGATTATATTGGATAATAATCATGTTATGATACTACCCCAAAAGAGGATGAATGATTAGAATTCTTATGTTGATATTAAAAATATATTTCATTTGAGTGTTGTATCAACAATGTACTGGTTATAGTAATTATGGAGTATATAAGGATTTTACTATAGTACTATTTCATTAAGTACTTGAGATTGTGTGGAACCATGAAAAGTGACTCAATATCAGGTTAAATTTTTGGAAAATATATGTTTGAGAGAAAGATAAACCATAATATGGTTCTGATACTGCGGTAGTAGTTTTGGAATAATACATGCTTGATTTGGATAAATTATCTTGGATATTATTGACTACCTTGAAACTGATTAATGATTTGTGTATTCGATCATTGTTTGAGTTTACAACATCTTTGGGTGGAAGAAGTATATCCAGTATTCTATAAGGAATAAGGGAGCATGAATGTAATCAATAAGGTTTTATGGTAATTCAAGATGTTACAATGTTTTAAAATAATACATGATGAAGGTGTTCACATGTTATTAGGTGTAAAAAAGGATCTTCATTGTGTTTTACTTCCTTATAAATCTTGGACTATGATTTTGGACAGAAGTATTTTGGATAATACTTATTTGAGATTATTTTTGGATTACCATAAAAAGGAAAACCCAGAGGTCCGGTAGAAACCCGTCGCGTCCGGCAAGGCCGCGATACATGAATTCCCAAAGAAGGGCGACAAGGGTGTATCACCTACCACTGGCCCACGTAATGTCCTGGATTGAATAATGTATATTTTTTAAAAAATCTGTTAGATGAATTATAAATTCAATTTTTGAACCCTATATGAATAGGATAAATAGAATATTATTTTTATGTTCAATTATCTTTTAGAGTGAAAGATGAGTTTGTGGTAGAAATTTGTTAAAGGATGAGACTCTACTTGTTAATTATATATTTTTCTTTTCCTCTTATTCATTGAGGAAATTAATTCCTATACTTTAGTGAAGGGATCATAAAACAAAAAACGTGTTATCCTTATACCATATGTTTTGTTGAACAGATTGTATTTTAAATCATTATAGATTGATGAATTTAAGGCCCTATATTTTACACTTCTTTGTGATTGATGACCTCAATAACTACCTATAAATATTTACGTCTTTCCTCCAATTATATGTCTCTTATTTCCACTAATGTTCTCCTAATTGAGATTATAATTTTGTGGTGACCCTTTCATTCCGATTTTCCTCTTATTAAGACTAAATTTTTTTAACCTGATTTCCGATATGGGTTTTCCCAAATGTATTTTCAATTTTCAACCTTTTATTTTTGAAAAATAATTTCAAACTGTGAGGACAAAATTTATTGAAGGAGGGAAGAATGTAATAACCCAAGATTTCATAGTACGTTATTTCTTCAACGGAATTCAATAACTTTCACCACATGCAACACCGAGATCTAGCGCACCATGACATACCAGAGAAGCCGTTCAAAAGCAGTTATGAATAGTATTAACTGAATTTTGACCTTTATATAATCCGTATAGTTTTAGATTCCAAATTATATGTTTCTTAGACATAATTTAAGAACAAATACATTTTTTCAAATAAAAGAAGTATTTTTCAAAAAATGCAATTTTACCGCCTTTTAATGGGGATGCCTTTTTAAATAAAATATTTGAAACTTTTATATATTCAATTTGACAAAATAAACTTCTTATTTAAAATCTGGACATAAGAATTTACTTTCAGTAATGTTTTGGTGTTTTTTCGATAACTTTCATATTTGGGTGATTAGTGAAAAATACTATATTTTAACAGAAAATAACAGTTTTAATCAAAATAATTTATAGTGTCAAATTATACATTTTAATGGTTTGGAAGTATAAATATATTATATTTTTACCATTTAATCTACTGATGGTCATTGTAAATAATTTCATATTGAAATTGGACATAAAGAAGTGCCAAACTTTTGATAATTATTATTTCTTAAAAATACGCCTTTGGGTTTGACTACGGGAATTAATTTTAAATTAATAAATGAAACTTCAATGTTTAGAATTTGGTAAAATAGGATTCATTATTGAATTCAAAGTATCTATATTAGATTAGGGAAAATTTTAGGTATTTTTCTGAAAACCATTAATTTTTTATGAATAGTTAAAAACACTGAGTTATAGTCCAAAACCGAATTTTTATTTAAATAATTATTTATTTTATTCATATTTATTTTAGGTCAAAATAGATACATAATAACTATATAAGTTCAATGTAATTCCTTGGAGTCAGTTTAGAATAATTTTAGATATATGAAAATTTTATTGATCTTTTCACCGTCTTTTTCCCTCCTATTAGGAGAATTTGAAAATTCACATAAAACATAATTTTACCACTTCTGTAATTGGAATTTCTAAAATCCAAGAGACACAGTTAATATGAAGGAGTAAAATTTTGTTCAACAAGATAATTTTTTTGGTGAATAGTAACTGTTTACTTTTATTTACCACGGTTAAAAGTAAATAGGCTAATTAAAGGTAAAAATGATATGAAAATTACCCAAACACATGTCATAATTCTATTGGAAGAGTGTATCTCAACCCAAAACAACCATAGGAAAAAAATATTATGATTTAGGTCCACTTGGATTAGATTAGGACATATATTATTATTTAATTCGAAGAAGAGTTAAAAGAGTTAAAATCAATGTTTAATAACTAAAACATTTTTAATATAGGGTTATACATAAGATAAATTCTATAATAGATATTCATTAGAAAGATAAAATATTTCCTATATAATTATAGTATATTTATAATTTTTTGACATTAAATAATTTAGTTTATTTATGACACAATGATGATGAAATAATTACTGTATTAATGAATGATTAAGATAATTGATATTATAAATACCCAAATAAATTTAATTTGAGGATTTTTATGAATTAGAATAATTTTCTAGGTTAATATGACATATTAGGATTGTTGATATGATTGTTTTTATAATTAATTATGCTTCTATAAATTTATCAAAAACAAAATACCCAATAGTGTCAAAATTGATATAAAACAGTTATTAAAACAAATATTATATTATTAATTGATATTATATTTTTAAAAATATAAGGTTCTCCCAAAAGAGTTATATCATGATAGTTGTATCATTAATGGACCACTTGGGGGTTTATGGTATGTTTTTAGTATGTTTATTAACCTTATAATATAAAAATACAAAGAGACATTGTAAATGTCAAACTAATTAACTAAGAGTAAAAACTAAATGATAAGGTTAATAAAGTGACCCCAACCTGGTAAAACCTACTGGTTGAGTGGATTTAGACCCATCTACACTTTAGCCTCTAAATAAATCAATTAGGATCCATTATAATCCAAATATGAATTTATTATAAAATAATATTTTATGTTTTTCCTAAGGTTCCCCTCACCCCTCTTATAAAAAGGGCACTCCCCCTTTACTCTACTTCACACATTCTAAGCCATTTGGCTTGGCCAAACCCTGCCCATGTACTCTCTAAACTATCCTACCTTCAACTAATAGGCCTTAGTTTGAGTAGAAATCCCACTTAAGGAGCCCTTCTGATCAAATCAAAAGGAAGAACCCGAAGAAGAGGTAAGGATTTCACCACCCTCTTTCAAGTTCCTTTCTTCATCCACTTCCTTTTTCTTTGTTTTTCCATTATAAAATAATAACTTCAATATCTTCTAAATATTGTGATGTAATTATAATTATGTTACAACCAAATTCATTATTCTATCAACCCTATGAATGACATGTCACCATACGTGCGTACGTACGACTTACTGTATCCACGTCGTGGTGTAATTGTTATTCAATACATTATTATATGGATGGGTATAATAATGATGTGTATTTGATGTAAATAATAAATATAAATGATAAGGATTATGTATATAAGATATACCATCCAGTTATTTATTATTTTAATATCAATAGAATGATATTTTCACTCGTACGTACGTACATATTACCGTCTCCAGGATGGGATGAGTTTCATTTCCAAGTTCACCATTCATCAACAATTATAAAAATATATATTACTAATATATATGTAATATATGACATAATAATTCTACTGGAGAAATATATATTTATATATACAAGTATTTATTCACTTACATATATCCTATTCACTTACTTCTGTTCAATACTATATGAAAACGGAAACAACGTTTATGCGTACATACGGACTACCGTCTCCATAAACAGTGTTTTCCATTTCATATATATGTCTATTATACATATTTATATTCTAAATGTATATGAAATATAAATCATGTTTTATATTCTAGAAGTATTTAAATCATGATCTATGTGATACAATCAAGAGTAACACGTTAAAACATACACGATAAAGAAAGCGATTATTACCCGAGATATTAATATAACATGGAAATTATTATTAAATGGGTAGTATAAAGTCATAAATGAATAATGTATGATATCATAAATATTAATATGGTCATGGTATAATTTATAAACATACTATAGTCTTAATACATGAGGTTAAATGTACCCTCAACTAAAGGAAAGTGCAAGGTAAGGGGTTTTCATCTCAGTCCTTATTCCCGTGAGATGCTTCCCATATTGCCACTATTTTTTTTATGGTGTATGTACTTCCCATAATTTTATTCTTTGTGTAATAAAAATTAATTTTTGTGTATTTACATATACATTGAATGATACTTCTTCTTTGTGGTGTATGTTTCATAAGTTACCAAATTGGTAAGGGGTTTTCATCTCACTCCTTATTCCAGTGAGATTCATGCCATATTACCACTATTACCTTTTTTTGGTGTATGTAATTCATAGAATTTTATTCTTGGTGTAATAAAAATTAATTTATGTATATTTACATATTCATTTCATGATACTTATTTGATGGGGTGTATGTTTTGTAAGTTACCAAATTGTTAAGGGTCAATTTCACAATCTCATTATCCGAGGTTGTTTTTGCGTAAGTATCTACTGGGAAATATTTACTATCCATGTCCATGTTTCATGAAAGAGTTTTCAAAGGGATTATTTTAAGGGACTTTTTACTAAAACAACATTTTAAATGTTTTAAATATTTATTCTTCTAAATCATTCTCATTAATGTCCATGTTTTCAAAATGTTTTTTAAGGATATATTCATATGGACATGAATGTTTTAAAAATGTTAATTATTTTCAAAAGTTTCAAAGTGGCATGGGATAGTTTGATTCAAAACTATCATTAAATGTCTTCCCTTCTAAATTTTGTAACTTTTAAATTTTTTCATGAAAAATGGATATTTCTCTCAAAGAGTTTCACAAATAATTTTCATCTATGTCAACATCCTTTGATGGATTTTAACCTTGTCGATGTAGATTAGTTATGATACAAATCTTATATATTGTATTGAAGATTTTGTGATATGTTTGACTATGGATGTGTTATTTTTATACCATTCATAGTTTATGGTTAATGTATTGACATTTCATATGATAGTTTTAATACAAATGTTTATGATATGATTAAACCTTTTCATATGAGGAATGTATAGGACATAGTAAGTGACGGGTGGAGCCCGCTATAGCTCATCGATGCATCGGTAGGTCTAATGAGACAACTAGACATGGAATTGGCCAAGGACCATTCCCAATTTGATATATGGTTTTGGCCAAGGTCATAATCATTTTTAGACGTCTTTTCCAAGGCCTTGAAAAAATGTTTCAAAATGTCCAGCATTATACATTCCCTCATTATGGAAATAATATTGATAGTTCATGTTGTCACTTGACAAGTAGAATACACATGATTATGTTTAATTAGGGCATTATTTACTCATCTAATATTCATTCCATAAAATTATTCTTGTTTATTATTGGTAAAGGCTTGTGGTTCCAATTATTCACCATGCATAATATTTATATCATTCTCCACATTATTGCTTACCCTTACTGAGTGTTTGAGCTCACCCATTTCTATGTTTTATTTTTCTCAGGACTCCAAGAAGTGTTATATGACTGATATGCAGGGTTAAGCTAAAGGGAATAATGGAGTTCTCAAAGAACTATTTAAGCTGCGTTTTATGTTTGAAATTGTAATGTGATGTTAATGTATGTAATCTATTTTCCAAGGCTGCAAAACTGATCGGTCCTTCAAGACTTGATTCCTTGTAATCATGCCAATGTTATGTAATAATGAACCAACTCTAGGTATCTGGGGTCGGGGCGTTATGTCCATTATATGTTTCCCAAAGGTTATATTAAAAGAAAAGTAATTAAATAAATTTAGGATTTTTTATATGTTTTTTAAATAATGTTTCTATAACAGGGTTTTCAAAATGAATTGGAGCCTTCATTTTATGATTTCAAAGTATTTTCAAGTAAAAATTATTTCAAAATGTTTTCATTATTTAATTAATTTTTTTCAAGGTGTTTTCAAAGAAATATGTTTTCAAAATATTTTCAATACTCATTTATATGTTTTCAAATTGATTTTCAAAGGAAAAGGTTTTCAACACATTTTCAAGATTCATTCATTTTTATTCAAAGAAAAATGATTTTAAAAATATTTTTTATTTAAAAATAATTTTTAAAGAAGAAATGATAACTTTATAAAGAAATGGTTTTGAAGGATATTTTAAAATTATTTTCCATCTAAGATGACATCCATTGGTTTTACTCCTTCCTTTAAATAAAAATGATCAAAAGGTTTAATTATTATTCGTTCTCAAAATTTATTTATTTTTAATGAATAATGATTATGAATCTTATTTCTATTTCATAGGTTATATGTTTACGAAACTTTTTCCCATTCACAGGTTATATGATTATGAAACCCACTTCTTTTCCCTAGTTATGTTTTGATTAAATGATAATAAAACCTATCTATTTTTTACAACATATGATATGGAAAAATTTTGATGATAGACATCTCATTTCATGGGTTATGATATGATGTTTATTATCTTTGGGAACACGTATATATGATTTTATTATAATATGGTTGGGACCTATATCACCCACCAATGCATTGGGTAATGATTTATAGATATTTAGATACACATGGTTGGAATGGGGAGTGAACATAGATTAGTAAATGAATTTTTCATCATTAATGGTATTGGATGTGAACATTGGATACTAATATGGTCATTGGAGTGAACCATGACTACTCAGATAGTGTGGGAGTGAAGCCCAGCTACCATGAAGGCCATAACATCGATTCCAAGACAAAAATGGAAATAATTTCATATTATTATATTTCTATCAAAAAACCTATGTCTTATTCCTATATTATACTTTCATGTCATATTCTCTTGATTCCCTTTTGAATCATGTAATAGAAAATGGAAATATTAATGACATGGATCATGTATATGATCTTTTATATGCACAGTATGATATTTAAATTTCATTCTCATTTTTTATACACTTATTCTCATGTTATGCTTATATATCACCTTTCATTACCCATATTGAGTATCCATGAAAAACCCTTTCTTATGTTTCCTTTATCCGAGTTATGAATAATGGTTTTAAGTAGAATTACTACTGGATAAGATCATTATGATAAACATTGAATACCATTCACAATGTTTGAAGATTGTGTTCTATATTTACAAAGACAGTAAGTTATTATAGTACATGGGAATGTATTTTCATAATGTGATAAAATTTCATCTCAAATGATGTAATCTCCATTTATATTTAGACTGGATCAATATAACCCTCTAGAGAGACAACTGAGATGGAATGAGGAATAGCTCCTCAGAGACCACGAAATTAAATGAGTACTTTCTAAATCCCTATCTACTATGATTGTTAATAAAATATAATTTCCAAATGTTGTGGGGGTGGTATCATGTATTAATGGGACATCTTTTTTTATGTATCTAATTAATCCCTTCCCATGGGGATAAAAATTTCAATTAATCTCCCTCATTTTCATTATGAAATTTTATATTTTTTAATAACCCGTTTGATAAAAAATTGTAGAGCTAGAATAACAAGATAATGATTATTTTGTAGTGATTACAAATGATCATACCGATGTTAGGGGATCTACTTTGGAGGAACACTATTTAAGTGATTCCCTAGAGAGATAATATCTTTAGGTACTAGCCTAATACTGGGAACCTATCATATATTTCAGTATAGATAAATTAATTAATACTGAGGAGCCATAGGTGATATAGTCGATATTCAGAACATTTAACCAATGTCAACTAGAATTTACCATAACTATGTGATTCATGGTAAAATGTGTTTGGGTTAATTTTAGGTAGAGTGATATCACATACCTCTATGATATTTTTTATTTTACAACATTGTATTCCCTAATTACATAACTATTTTCATTTATTGAGTTAATCTCTAACAAACTATAGACAATGTATCCCTAGTAGGTGTGCCCCACATAAGTGTAGAATTATTAGACATAGATAGGACATGGAAAACCCGTCACCTATCTAATGACCAAGTAAAAAAAGTAGATAATAGAAGCAGAAACTTCTCATTAGGGTGATACTACTAGCACATCAGCAACATTAGAAAAGTTTGAGGTTCCAGCTACACAGGATGTACTTCTCACGACTCTTTAGGTCGAGCGACTAACTTTAAAGAAGGTAAAAATTGATTTTCCCCCCACATAGGAAGATGTTTTTCATTTGAGAATTCCATGAACATTAGAGGAGATCTTATTGAAATATGATCCTATAATTGAGGTTCCATCACCCCTTCTTATATTGTTCTTAGTGTATGATCCTACATAAAAATATATGAATGATTTTTTCATATACATGTCTAAAGATAACTATGTGGTCTAAATATATCATGGAAAAATATCTAGAGCATCATCAATTTCACAACACATGGTTATATAGAATGGTAGACGAGAAGCCCCCTCCATTGGCCAGTGAACATGGGATTTTATTGAATTTACTATCATGGAATACATGCTAAGGATTCAAATTTATATAATGAGAAAATGAATTTGGAGTCATTGAAATTTGACTCTTCCAAAGATGCATCTATATCCCATGTCATGGATATATTTTGGGTGGATTATCAAAATGTCACTAAACTCTAGGAAAAGGGGCATGGAGTGGATTCCCCCACTTTGAAAAAGAGGATAAGGATAAATGCTTGAGGATCGAGTAAGAAACTACTAAATCTGATCAAACTCATACATCATATAACATATTTTAGTATAATATATAGCCGGTTAGGTTTTAAATGAGTTCAGTTTTGTATGATGATTGATAGAGGAAGAGATATAATATCTATCCTGGATTCTATAATATGAATAATTATCTAGAAATATTTTGGTTGAGTATGAATAGATGATCGATCGAGCAAACCATGCTCAATTTTTGTATTTATTTAGAGCCTACATTTTGATGATTTCCCTCTTATTATACTTCCATGTAATAAAAACGATACATTTTGAATTCCCTTATTTGAATTAATCACATCATGATCGTGTTAATTAAAGAAAATATAAATCTCTATAATCACATATGAGTCATGATTCATGTGACTTACAAGGGTAAGATATATTACTTTTCATTGTGAAGAAAATCCTATTATATTGGAGGATGGGTTGAGGTCATATTATCTTATTAACCATTGTTAGGAAAACTGTGTGGATGGGATAATATAGTTTTTGACACTCCATAACATTATTTCCTCATTAATATACATATATGAAGGAGGATCCAACACCTGGGGTGTTGGAAATATATGTGAGTTAAAGGACATTTTGGAAAGATAAATTTTGGCTCTAAGAGTTCGAACCAATAGATGAAAAATGGAGGATAGACTTTAGATGGATATGGAAAAAATATGAAATGTGGGTTCAACTTTTGTACTACTAGGAATGTATACCCTGGATGGGAAGTAGGTTGTGCATCAATATATCATTATCATTAGGGAGACTATTTTGAAGCCATGAATGTGGTTCCTTTGAGGTATATATCCTAAATAGTAGATGATCCATGGGATATTTTTCAATCACCATAAGGGATTAAATTTGAAATGAATGTGTAAATAGAACCAAATTCAGGAAAAACAGTTTTTCTATAGAATATTGGGACACATAGGTAGATTTATATCACTCTTAGGGTCACATAATTATGCATTGGTAATATTATCAATGCATACCCAACATATGAATGAAAAAAGAACTAACATGCCCTAAAAAATTCTATCAAAACATGTGACATGAGAATTATATTTGATCATGATCTAGGAGAGATATCAATGTGATATATGAGGAGAAAATGTTTAAAATCCCATAGTTTTAACCAAATATGGGCTACAGGTTTAAGGCCACACAAAATGAGACAATTTGAGTGTTGGATTTTAATGTCATGAATATTTTACAATAAGGTTGTTTGTAGTTTAATTTAATGGAACATGGACTAAGGTATGTCACATTTAATGCCATGAAACTAGGAGCAAGGGGAATTACATTAAATTTTACCCAACCAAATCAACATGAAAATTTAATTTAATACCATCTTGCTAGGATTTAATGGGTCACTATAGATATAACATCCTGATTCATAGATTTAATGAGGTACTATACTGTTATTTCATGAAACAAGGAATAACATGGGGGGCCTTCCTAGTTATGAAATTCCTTACATATATTTATGAATGAACGATTGAAGCATCTATTCCCATTTGACTCTTTAATAGTGTTTGAAAAAATGGATAACATAAGATATTTTGTGTTTCATATGGGTGAATAGTCGGGAAAAATAGTTATAGGTAAGAATTATTGTATAATCCACCTTGATAAATAATAAATATTGAGAGATATAGTTGTTTTTATGACCATCAGAACAATTCAATATACCAATATAAATGGATGCATGAGGGGGTACCAAAAATCTTCATTTAACTTTTCTTGAACAAATAAAGGTAGAGTCTATATAAATTGTGTTATCCAAAGTTCCAATCATGATAAGAGTGGTAGATATATTATGGATGATTACTAAACATGTCTTTAAAACACATGTTTTAGTAACATACTATTATAAACAATGTTTTTTTTATATCCTCTTAACACATTCGAAACATGTCTTCCATATCATGTTACATTAAAAAATAATTCGGGACTTGTGACATAGATGAGAGGTGGGACGTTGAGGAAACATGTAGCCTGTGTAGAGGAGTCCGTTCAAATGTAAAAAATAAATGGTTATTCAAAATTAGTAATCCCAAATTGGTCGGAAAAAGAAGGTTGAAGCATATGAGGAGTTAAAAAATTTGCGGGTCATCCCATCACGTATTATGCATATCAATAGAGAACACCAATGTTAGTGGATTTTTAAATTAGATAGTGTGACTCTTTATCCAAATGAGAGTTCCAAAAAAATTAATGTGAATGAGAATGTATTCATTTCATACATTGGGGAAACTATTGTGATATTTAAATATTCATTGTATAAGGTCATTTAGCTCAAATAAAATGGGGATAAAACTAATCTAGCTTGGGTGAAGCAAATTTCATGCCATGGATTGATTTTAAGGTAATTTTTCATTGAATATAGATTCTATTTTATGCATTTACAATCCGGACATCCCCTTTAATGGTATCCTAGTATTGGTAACCTAAATTTTTTGATAAATAATATGATAACACAGAATGATATGAAGGAATATGAGCTATGGGGAATTTGTAACTAGGATTCAGATAGGATATCTGGGGTTCACTTTATATCCCATTAGTTAGGAATCAAACCACACATAGATCTTTAAGGGGTAATTTCAATGAATATATCTTGTTATCAAAAAAGGGAAGTCGTGAAATATAGATTCCATGGGGGAAAGAAAGATAATGACCCAATATGGATTTATAATGGCCTCTCACCATATCTTATCCTTGTGTAAATATGATTATCATGGATAAGATATAGGTAGAAGATCCAAGTATAAATATTCATCCCTTAATAATGGGAATAGAGACTCACATAGTTCTTATAATTCCTCTACATTGATATAACTCGTATACAAGGATAGAAGCACTGTTCTATAGTTGGGTAAGGTAACGGGTTAAACATGCGACAAAGGAGAATCCTGAATGCCAGAACAGAAATATGTGAAATTTTACATTGGTTCTAGGAAAAGTCATTTTACTATCATTATGTATGTCATGGAGTGGAAATAAATCCCCATGTACATATATGAATGTAGTGTAGTAGCTGACGAACAATAAATGTAAATTGTCCTCTCAGAAGACAACCACAAAACCTGAAATTTTATGTCATGTGATAGTGATGGTATTGTGTAATTTAATTTCATACAAAAAGTATTTTTATCACATAGTTAGTATCACATAGTGGGGATATAAACCAAGTATTTTATCCATGTATGGTGAAGAAATTTATCATGCAATTTAACATCACATGGGGAGGATGCAAGGTTGTATAATTTTGATGCCATTTTACTTGTACTACTATAGGTTTTACTATCATTGATCCTAGTGCGTCTATGTCAAGATAAAAATTTACCCACAAAATATTATTCTCCCACATGATTCATTTTCTATATGAGAGACAAGTGGCAATGGATTATTACTCATTATACACAAGAGCACTTGGAAGGGACTAGCTAGTTGTGGTCATAATGCAACATCGACCACCAAAGAAACCATTAAAAATGGGGAAGCCAGTTTATTTGATTCCAAAATATTGATTCAACATTCAAAAATACTAATCATTTTGATAGTGTATCAAAAAGAGTGTTGATACTATAACACTATGATATTTTAGTTTGTATTACATTAACTAAATATTTTGTTGAATATATTACATCATATGAAACAAAATGCTAAAAAATAATACATAAATATATATATATATTTGAAATTTAATACTGTGAAAGGAAAAATTTAACTAATTTGTAATTTTAAATATTATAAAATAACTTTATAATCATAGGTAATTAATATGAGTTTAGGTTAAAAACACCTGCATATATAATTTTTAATTTTTTAATAAAAGTGGTCTATATTTGTATTTTTTTATGATAAATTTTAAGGATTTATAAATTTTATTATTTTTAATGAAACTAATTTTAGATATTATCATTTCATAATTACTATAAGGTGACTATTATACATTTTTCCAAAGATATTGTTTTTTGGGTGAATAGTGAAAAATGTAGTTTTACAAAATATAGTGACTTGTATGTAATCATCTTGATATAGGGCTAGATATAAACTGTTTCAAACCCATTTGATATAGAAAATATATATTTAAGATTATAAATAAAGAATTTTTAAATAGTATTTTTTATTTTTAAATACATTTTTGATAATTTATAACCCAAGTGTTGTTTTATTCTAATAAAATAACAATTGTTATGATTTGGTAATTTATTAATTTAAATGATACATTTTGTTTTGGGAAATATTTTATGTAACCTAAATTACAATATTAATCATATTCTAATTAATTTCTATAGAATCAATTCTACACATTATTTTATTGAAAATACATTTTTATGCTTAAGAGTGCATTTTTTCTAAAGAAGATTTTCATTATGTATTGTTCACGTAAATGAATGAAAATATTTACCACCTATATAAATTGAGTCTTAATAAATTTATTCTATATTTATAATAATCATATTAAATTATATAAAAGTTATATCTGATTTTAAATCATATAGAGTAATCACGATCGTAAAATATTTTCACCCGAGTAGTTGTTAAAAGGTATAATGCGGGGGTAAACAAAAATATATTGATTCAAATAAGACAAAAACAATTGAAAATATAGATTTTAAAAAAATTTATAACCTATAATATACTCTATTTTAAAATTTCCTTTTGGGTCAACTTTCTCGTTAGAATAACGTTTAATTTTTTATAAGATTATAGTATTTACAATGGTGCCACACCTCCAACCTATAAATGGAACCCCTCAATTGTGAACACTCTTTAAGAACATTATCTTGAACGAGATAATCTAAAATCCATTTCCAACACCATATTATATGACCTATATATTTTGGTCTCACTAAAATACCAACCCAAGATGGCATAAGGAGATTCAAAAGGAAGATACCCAAAAAAGATCTCAGTTTTTAAATGAGTTCATTCAAGTTTTATTATTCTCCTACATCCTTGTAATATGATATGAATAATTCCACATAATAACATCATTATAATTACTTTACAAAAATTTTATTAGGTTTTGGGAACAACCATCATCTACCTCCACTCAATCAATTATAAAATGAAAAGGTCACACATGCGTATGTGTGGACTACCGCATCCATTGAAAACGTATTTCATTTCACGTAAACACCTAAAATTTGAGGTAATATAATTATTATTTTATTAATAAATTAGATATTTATTAAATAATTTTTACTTTTGATGATAAATAATTATCTACATTCCTTCCCATTCAATATAAAAATAATATGTTTCTCATGTATATGTGCATACTACCACATCTATGAATGAAATATTTCATTTTCCATCACCTCCTAACAAGGATAGTCAAAAAATTGAATTTAGGAGTAAATATGATATTAATAACATTATTGATGATGTTTAATATTTACATAAAAAAAATTTTCACTAATAAATTCAAATATTTTTTGAAAATAAAAATATCTAAAAAAATAAATTCAATATTTCCATGTGAATCAACACCATATTTTTATAAAGTGACCATGATAATCCAAGGTTATATATAAACAATTTAAAAAATTATATATATAATTTTCAATTATGGATCTATGAAAATGATTCAAGTTCCCTAACGTCTAAATTCAAACATCCAATCAAAACTGAATAGATAACACAAAATATTAATTTTATCAAAGAAATATTACTAACTGAGTAATAAGAAATTACAAGTGGATGGTATCGAGTAAGTTAAATGTAAATGTGTTTTTGATAAAAAAAATTAATAAATCAAAATTCATTATAAATTTATTATTTAACTCATCCAAAAAATAAGGAATACAATGTAATTGTTTATCATCTTAAATATTCTTTGTTGAGACATGTTTTGTATCATGCCCAAATTTTTGGGTATAGAGTGTATATACTACATATTTGTAATATATTATCATGATTAAAGTTTTATTAATATTAATTAATTATCAATTTAATGTTCTCTGTTTTAAAATTATTTGATTCATGTGTTATAAGAATTGAAATGGCTTCTTTGTCTCAATTTCAATTTCTTGATAAATGTTTGAAACTGTGGTTCATGTTTTATTTTATATGGGTTTTGTATATATTTTGGAAATATAATAACACTATTTTATTATTATTAATTATATTTAGATCACAATTAATATTTTCTCTTTTAAAATTTATTTTCATACAAAACATTCCAAAGCTGTAAGCCTTTATATTCCAATCTCATTTTCAATAAGAAATATTTTCTCTTGAATATCAATTGGGGAGTTATATGAAATTTCCATATTGAAACCCATATATATTTTTATCTTTTAATTATTTATGGTGGTTTCGATTATTATTTTTATTTTAAATGTCCTTGGTACTCAAAAAACACCAAATGAATATACGAAAGAAAAGACAATGTTATTTATTATTATTTTAGTTTGAAAACTTTCTCTTATATATCTGTATTAATTATTTAGTTTAGAGAAATTTATTAATTTTTATTGCAATAATCAATAAAAAAATAAACATTTACATTTCATTAAAAATTGTAATATGTTTATATTTTACCTTATCCTGACAATTCAATTTTTTGTTTCTTTAGAAAAAGTTAGAAAAGAATCTCTTTGAAAACATTTTAGTAATGAAATGATATTCACAACATCATGAAAATTATTTTATATTTAACATTTTTTAAATGTTTTGATAGTTTTCCAATAAAATATAAATTTCTATTATTCTCTTTAATTTTCCTCTTCAAATTAAAATAAATGTATATTATTTTTTAAAGCCTTAACAATGAGATTTCATTCCACTACTGTATATTTTTATCGTTGAGTCCACATTTTCTTACATTTTTATAGTTTTTGTCCAGTATTATAGAATTCTAAATTTTTTATAGACAATGTTTTATAGATAATCCTAAAATCTCTTTAAAAGTGTTAAATAGTAAATTTTATCATCACCTTTGAAAAAAAATTATTAAATGTTTTTAATGAAAACATTATTTTAAATCTTCATCCCATTTAATATATATTTTAAAATGGACATATATTTACTACAAATCAGCAATTTTTTATGTCATCATTGTATCAGTCATATATTTATTTATTTTTATCATGGGTATATTTATCATCATTTCAATTTTGACTAAAATGTATAACCATTATTATATATGGGGTGAGTTCGTTGAAGATTTATAGAATGTTATTCCATTAAATAGGGGAATATTATTATTTAATATACAGAATTCAAGAAAAAATATTTATTACTATTGCATTTTAACTACATATTGAACTATTTTTTCAATAACTAAATAATGCATTAGACATGTGTAAGTGATTGGTTGGTCTATTCTAGATCTCAATGAAGTGAACAAGAACTCATAAACAAACTAGGATGGAATTGACATAGAGTATGAAATCCCATAAAATGATTATTTATTTATTAATTCCTTTATTATATATAATATATCATGAATGAGGCCTGTCTATTATGTCAGATGTCTTAGATGAATCCATTTCAGATAGTATTGGATTAATTATGGTAGCTTATCCCTGTCCATTATACTGAGATAAAAATGTCTAAAATTATATGTTCTACCACTATGAAATATGTTAATGTTTTCCAAATGAATGTTTATATATTTTACAGAGATATATTTTATGGTCATGTGATTAGATATATTTAAATTCAATATTAGCATTAATTATTTCCATATAATTTTTTCCATGTTTATTCTATGAAAAATCTTCAAGTAAGCTACATTTACAGAAAATTTGATCTCACCCTTCCCATGCTTCGATTTATTTATGTAAAGAAGAACTATAATACATATGATAAATCATGAAGGGTATTGTGTGTGTATAATTTTTAGTGATATGTTGAAGACATATTCTAAAATAGGAAAATCTTGGTATAGAGGGATAAATGATCATTGGGTGAGAAATATATGGTTTTTGATAAGAATTTTTATCCTAATTATCTTAGGATATAATGCTAAAAAAGTATTAGGTATGTAAGTAAATCAATATTAGTTGTTATTATAATAATTATGGATAGTTAAATCTTGGTCTCTTTTGATTATATCAAAGATAGTTCGTGATGTGTATATTCTTATCCCAAATTTGGCAGTACTTGTCTGGGGTGTTATAGTAGGTATTAGATAAAATTTTAGATGACTTTAGAGGTTAGGATGTAATTTTATTAAGGGTAATTTAAGAGGTCTAAATATTTTCATGGGATAAACTTTTTAATATATATCATAATTTGAATGGTATAGATACTCTTTTAAAATTGTATGTGAATAGATGTTATAGGGGTTTAATAATATTGGAAGAAATTTATGGGAATACGTGATTGGGGTATATATAACAATTGAAAATTTTGTTTGAAGGTTATCTGGGAATAATTTAATTATATTTTTAGGGAAAATATGATGTAATATATAATTTTTAAGTTATTATGTGAATTTGTTTAGGGTAATTATGGTTAATTAGAGGGAAATTAGGAAATAATATTTTCTAGAATGTATTGATATCCTATGGGATTAAAATGAAATTTTGAGAAAAAGTGATTTTGTGTGATTTTTACGATAATTAAATAATATGGTGTATGATGGGTAGTGTTTAAGTGGATGGTATTTTTAAATTAATAATTATTGTGTTATCTTTTGGAAGAATATATGATTTTTATGGTGTTATTCTATAGTGATATAGGTTTTTCAAAATTGATTAACAAGTTTCAAGGGGCATATATTTCTATGATTTATGGGTTTATCCTATAGTGATGATGATTTTAAAATTAAAATTGGTGTTTATTGTTTTAGGTAGAGTTATGTTTATTTTGAAGAAATATGTGATCAAATATTTATTATTTTTAGGTCCAAAATGTGTTCAATTTTTTTAATAATTTTAGTGTGTTTTATTTTTGAAACTATTTATGTCAAACCTTGTTTATTTTTATTTAGGTCATTGTGAATATTATTATCCTATAAATCTTTAATCTACTACCACATAAAAGAACAATTATACACAGTTATTTATCATTTAGAATATGAGATAAAATAGAGGTTACAAATTTCTTCACACAAAATAAAGTGATCAAATTATTCTTATAAGATGTAATGAGAACATGTATATTTTTTTCACTCACTATCTCAACGAATAAAGGATTTATAAAAATTAATGAAGAGGGAGATAAATATATCAAGTATCTGATGGAAAATATTTCTAATCTAACTAATTTTTTGAAAAATCATTTAGAAGTACAAGTCTCATAATTGTGCATATATGGTTTTACAAATATTTAACTATATAATGTTATGTTTCCCATTAATAAATTAGAAATTGATTATCATGATAAAATATACATCTATTATTCTACCTAGGTTTTGATATAATCATTATAAAAATAAAAAATAAAAATTTTTATGACATAATTTAATTAATGTAGGATTATGTAACACCCTGATATTTTGGGATGCATTATTTTAAATAAATATATTGATGAATACCATGTATCTCATGCAACCTTAGACAAAAGATAACTGACACACACTGAAAAACAAACATACACAAATATATATATTGTATTAAAATTGAATGTAGTTATTAATTATTTTAGAATACACCATGTGGAAAAAATAAATCTTCACCAATTTTTAATTAATATGAAATAATTTTTAGAATAATTTAAGATAGTAAATGCCATTTTTAATAAATGTTGTTTCCCTTATATTTTTTATTTCCATTAAAAAGATAAATTTATTAATTGTATAATTAAAATTTTATGAAATGTTCTTATTTTTTATATCATCATTAAAATTTTTCCTTAGGCAAATTTATTAGATTTTTTGAAAATGGTTGATTCTTAGGTGAATAGGAAAAATACAATGTTACAAAATACTACCACATTTATGAAATCATCCTGATATTGGAATTACATGAATATTTTTGAACCATTTTATGTATAAAAAAATATATTTAATAATTTAAATAAAACATGTAATAATATTATATTATAATTATATCATCATATCTAGCATTTTAGATTCTAAGAGACATTATATTCTAATAAAAGTGCTATTTTTTATATTATTATATAAATAGACAAATAAAAAGTTATATTAGGTTTAATTTGCTTTTAATTCCACATAAATCTCATTTTTGTTAATTATAAACCCCTTATTTCCATGAAATTCAATTCTATACACAATTTCAGTGTGAATAATTTGTTATTCTAAAAAAAAATTTCTAAAAGTTATTTATGTTGGATATTTTGTACTTTTATTAAAATATGAATTTAGTAAATATTAAAATTTAAAACTATAAAATGGATTAAATATTTTGAATCATCATATTGATATATTTTAATAAGTTCTATTTCAATTTTATTCATAATAAATAGTTATAGTTGAAGAAGTATGAAACAATGATAAGTGTTAAAATGTCTAAGGAGGGGGTTAAACTAAGATATAAGCATTCAAATATAAATAAAACATTTATATATGTTATTAGAAGATTTTATTTCAAACCACCCTTATCCTACATTTAATCATTGTTCCATTCAGTTAAACATTAATCTAAAAATGAATTTATATTATTTTGAAGTTTTAAAAATTTACAATGGTTCCACTCCTCTCACCAATAAAAGGAGAACCTCAAAAAATATTTTATAAATTACCATCCCAAAATCCATATCAATGACATATATATTATTGAATCACCAAAATACCAACTTAATAATTAAAAATAAGATATCTAAAGGAGGATAACCATGGAATAGGTAATATTCATAATCAAGTTAATTAATGTTTATTTATTCTTACACCTCCCATATATATTATATAAATACATTAAAATAATAAAATAAATATCATAATATTAATAATTGTTTTTTACATTGATGGATAATCAATAATATAACTCATCACAATCCATTATAATATGAAAAAATCACTATTGCATACGTGCAGACTACTACCTCCAGGAAATATATAGTTCATTTTTCATCAGCACCTTAAATGAAAAGTTATAAAATATTTATTTAATTACTAAATGTAATATTTAAAAAATCATATAATTCTTTAACAATAAAATATTATCGACCTTCCCTCCTTCCCAGTAATTATAAATTATAACATGGCCCTTGTGAACATGCAGGATACCGCCTCCACAAATGATGTATTTCAATATGTAAAACTCATTTTGTTAGAAAAGAAAGAAGTACCATTTTCGGAAAATGAAAAAAATATTTATTTTAAGAAAATTACCTAGAAATCATGGACCTGGAATATAAATATTCCCTAATATATCTTTAAGCATAAATAATCTAAAATAATAACGAGATTCTGAAATAAACCCATACCACTTTGTAATTAGTAAAATCATAATAAAAATTAATGAAAAAAATCATATGGATGTAAAAATTCCATAATATTTAAGGTAATACTCCTAAAGTACAATCATGGGAAGTATATACACAATAAAAAAAATATTTTTATAATGCATGCATCCCACAGATATAAATGTGATACAAAAAATCCGTTACACAAATGTCATCATTGAAGTGATCATTAATAAAATGAATATATTATGTTTATTCCTAGAAAATCCACATAAAAAGATCAAATAAAACATTATATAACCAAATTTCATTTCAAATATAATTTTAGAATCACATAATCAATGAAGTAGTAGTTTAACCCAATGAATGGAAACTAAGGTATGAATTCCCTTGCCTCACATCTTGACTTTCATTGTTCATGTTGAAAAATCCCATATAATAAAAATAGATTTATTATAAATTTATTAAATAACCATATATCTATCACAACATTTAATTTCTTTTATAAAATCTTATACCACTATTTTTAATATTTATAATTAAATTCACTATTTGGTGTGATAACTCCTTTGATTTCCAAGCATGCTCTAGTTTGGTAGTCTTGGTTATTATACATTGATATTTTTTCATATAATTTATATAATTTCAATAATGGTATTAAAATAATATATACATACATATATATATATACATGTTCATATTAATTTATATAACATATAATTATAAAATGAATTGCACCGTTTATGGAGATAGTAAGTCGTACGTACTCATGAATGTTGTTTTTATTTAATGAATGATGGTATTAAAGTAATGTAAATAATAATTAATATTTATGAAAGAATTATTATATCATATATATAAATATCATATTCATTAAACCTATCATAATAACCATTCAAACAAGATGATGAGTAATGAATTGTATCTCTATGTGGGGATAATAAGTCATACGTACACATGAGCGATATATTCACTTTCTTTTTTATGAAAAAGAGGGTTTATAATTCTATGTTAATAACCATAATAAAATTTCATCATATTTATGATAATTAATTTAAAATTTTATGATAAAAATAATATGTTTATAGATGGTAAGGAATAGTTGATAAATAAAGTGATTGTTCAGAGTGGTTATCACTTCATCGAAATGTATCCTTTAGATTTCTTCTAAGGGGAACTAGGGTTGGTATTTTGGGAAGACCATAACCTATATAATGTTTCTACGGAATAGATTAAGAGAATATTTAATATTATGGAAAATATAGAGGGCTCATTGTGATATAAATAAGTGAGGTAGGAGGTTCCCTTTTATAATTGAGATGAGAGTAACTTTTGGAATTTCTCAAAAAAACAATTTATTGTAAACTCAATATCAATAAAAATAACTACAAAACGAAATGTATTTTTTTAGATAAGATAATATAAGTCTATAATATCATTAACAAGTATATTTTATAGATTTTGTTTTTAATTTTTTAAACAATATCATTTTGATTAACCCTTAGTTAACAAATTTTAATTTTAACTACGGTAAGAAGTGTTTCAATATTAAAAGGAGTTATATTTTAAATATAATGTTCCAATTGGACCATAAAAAAAAATTTATGATAATGTAGGCCATATAATGTCCCATTTTTTCTTATTTACAATTTTTATGTAATTTAATAAAATATATTTTTCATAAAATATTTTAGTTTAAATTTTGACACTATTAATTACATTTAATTTAAGAAATTTAAGAAAAAAATTACATAGAAATAGGATATTTAATTTAATGCTAGTATGTCACAATAATCTCAAAATATTTCTAATTGCCTTAATTAATTCAAATTATATTTATTTTAACATTTTTAATATCATTTATTTGACTGTTTCATCAATTGAATAATTACCACATCATTACTGTGTAATAATTTAAGATATACATATATATCTTCATTATAAAAATAAATATAAGATAACCTGATGCATATATATATTTTATATTTTAAAATAATATTTATATTCAAATATATATTTATAAGAACACCTATTTAAGATGATATTGTTATTAATAACATGAATGTTCCATCATGGACTATTAATTAAATAAAATATTATAAACATCATAATCTCATCCAAGTGGACCCATAAATCATAAATATAATTAAATCATCAAAATAAATTTATTATGTTAAAAATTGTTCCTTATATTCGTTCATAACCTACATTTTAACCCATGTGTCCACATTAGATATATTTTAGACATTAAAATTGATGTTTTGGGACTTTCCATGGTTTAGATAATATATAAGTAATTTTTAAAAGTAAATGAATGTCAAACAATTAAATTTAGATCCTTAGTTTTTATATAACATATTAAATTTATAAAATAAAATTTAAGAAAGTGTTAGAGTCATTTTATAGTCCTTATATTTAAATTTTCAACATAAATAACCCAATTTACCCGTTATCATGGTAATAAAATTTACCAATATTACTATTCATATTGGAAAAAGGGACCTATTTACTATATTTTTAGTATGTAAATAAAATATGGAATATATTTTTTAAAATTCAAAATATATTAGCTGCATAATTTATTTTAAAATTAATCCAAAATAATTCCCTTATAAATAGATATTTGAAAAAATCCCGTTTTAATTGTAAAATGTTTTTAGAAAAAATTCATGTATAAAAGAGCATTTAAAACAATAATTGGATTATTTTAATTAAAACCAAACTAATGAATAATTAAAACTAATCCAAAACATAATTTTACCTTTTAAAGACTTTAAATGAAAATACAATATTCAATAACAAACAATATTTTCACTATATTGGAAAAATTAACATTTTTAGAAAATTAAAAAAAATTAAGATAATTTATATATGATAAATTATATAAGTAAACTAATTTTTTAAAATTAATATTATATGACATCTATAAATTAATATTCACATAATAAAATATTAAAAAAAGTCAAGAAAACGTATTTTTTGAATAACAAAGTAACTTACCTAAAATTTTGTGATCAATTTTATAAGAACATACCAGTACATTATTATTGAGTTGGAAAAATATATTTATTACCCAATTTAGTTATTCATATATATTCCCATAAATTTAAAGGCTAGGTTATAATGGAAATTTAATATTTTAATAATATTTCATGGTTCGTCTAAACCTGCATTTGTGTGTAATGCAAGCTATTAAAGAAATAAATTATTTAAAAATCCACTCCATAAATATTTAAAGTTCTTATAGATTAGAAATTTTAACATCAAATGGAATGGTTGATATACCATGTTGAATTTGTTCATGAGATTAGGAATAATGTTTCATTCAGCTTATTGTCTTGTGAGGATGAACCACTCCAATTAGTTTGGAGTTGTTTATAGTGGAATTAGGATGCTATGTAGTTTGAGGTCATACGACAAGAATGATATGTTACAAAATTTATATTTTTGAAACTAAAAAATATTTTAGGTATTTTTAGGTTATTCAAAATTGAGAAATGTTTTACATAGATTAAGGTCTTATATCCATAACCATATGACCTATAGTTTTAGGTCACCACATATAGACTAAAACCCCAATATGAAGTAGTCCTCTAGGTGACTTGTGTGTGGGGGGGAGTGTGATTCACTCCCCATCAATGAATTCTTGTGTGTACAAACCATTGGACAAAACCATTTGAATGATGAATGGACCCTCCCATTTGGGATTTTACATTGAAAGTTATCTATTAGATATCATTAAAATTGAAACTTAACTCAATAAATTACCATAGGGGATGTATCTATAGTGTTTCTTCATTTTGTATTCTTAATACACTCAATTTTGACAGACTTTTAGATTTTACAGTGATGAGGGAATTTTTTCATCGAGGAACTGAAAAAACTCATTGGGAATTGGAGATCTTTTTAGAAAACAAATCTTCTTCATAAAAACCATCTTATATATAATGTTAGATATGACTATTTTTAATGCCTTGATATATTCATTGGACCATTCATGATAATAAGTAGTATTTTTGGACTAGATATCATGATTTATATAGAACATATTAAACTCAATGTATTGGAAGTAAATACCATTTTTAATGAAAATATTTTTAGGTAACCTAAAAATGATGAATGATATGATATTTTATGAACATAATGTTATAATTGGTATTCATCTCTTTTATGGGAATTTATCATACCCACTATGACAATAAATCAGGTTATGTAAGGATGGAGATAAACTCAAATGTGCTTTCTTGTGGGTAGCAACCCATAACATCATTTCCCCACACATAAATTGGATAAGAGTTTGTTTTTCTTGGAGAATATGTAGAGGTTGATGAATAATGATTTCCTGAACCTTGAATAGGTGTCACTTTTTGACGAATTCCATCCATTCACAAACCATGTTAAGAAAAAACTTTCCCAACCTAAATATATTGTGGGAGATAATAAGTCCTATCTTGTGAGATCCACATTCCTCATAATATACCTCCTAAAAACATTGGTAGGTACCTCTCCTTTTATGAAGCTGATAAGTATTATGTAAATTCTATCCATGATTAGAACTCACATACATTAGGGCTTCCACTGATGATGATGTTTGATTTACAATGACATATTTTCTCCATATAAACCCATGTTGATGGAAGCATTCCTTGCTGAAGACACTTTGTTAGGGGAGTCCTTAAGTCAAATATATCTTCTACCTTAGGGGAATTTGGTGGTCCTTTCTTGGAAGGTATAATGGTTAGTTTTTTCACCTATTTTTCCTCTTCATCATTGGTTATGGGGTTGAATAACTTTATGATGCACCTCATGGATGTCCATTTCATCCAAGTATTGTTCAAATAGGGATGAGACCAAGTTAACCAAGGGATCTGCTATATTATTATAAGATTAAAGTGGATGATATAACTTCATCTGAGAGTGGAATTGACCCATCAAATTGAATGTGTCCTCAAGTACATGGTCAAGATGAAATTTCCAAATTGTGAATTATAAATGTAGTTTTTTTATGATGAGCTCACAGTCACCCATCTCCTGAAAAAATGATACACCACTCCTAATATAAAATATGAGACTGTAATGATAGATTGGTTCTCAAACTCATTTTTTGGGAATCCTTCTAAAATGAGGATTGAGTAAAACATGAGTTCTATTACATATGGTTTTCACTTACATAATCCTCCTACCATGTGAAATAATCATAGCTATTTCAACTTCCAATGGGTCAGTCACACTCTTTGATATGGATAGTGAATATGTAGATTATCAGTCATAGGATTAATTTTTTGAGGATTAATATGAGTGGGTCTCTATATATTTAGAGGAACCTATAGATAATAATCATAAAATATGTACTAATTGAATTCAATTTTCTAGGGTATGATGGAATGTTTCTAAAGATAGATATTTGTTACTTCAAAATGACTGATTAGTTGAAAAAGTAATCTTCAATTTATCCCAATGGTCTTCTATGTTGGATGAAAAATCATTAGGATCATTAAAACAATTCTCTCACTCAATTCGAGGATTCATTCCGTCCCTCTTTAAATACCATTCTTCCAAGTAATTGGGTTCTGAAGATTTAATTGGGGAAAATCGCCATATGGATACTCTAATCGACAATTGATGGAGTACATAATCCACTGGTGCTATCAAGAAGAAGAATTTTTATTTATGTATATGAAATGCCTTACAAACATGGAGTTTAATGTAGTGACCTATGAGAAACCCATGAATTTAGTATTGGGTACAAAATAAAAAAAACTAGAAATTTAGTTGGATTATATGGATCAACCTTTGTTTAATATTTATCTTACCCTAGATTATCAGGTATGATGATGCATGAAAATTTCTTATATTCCCAAGTATGTATAGAATTTGAGTTGGGATGAGATTGATTCTAGGGAATATTTTGATAAAACACAAGGAAACATTAACACCGTTGATCTTTCTTCATATGTATAGAGGGTTTATGTGGCCTTGAATGATTTCACTTTTATCAATTCCAAAGAAATAGATAATTTCATGATGTTATTCATGACCATCTTTCTCTTCATGGTTAACTTCATCAATTATTATTTTTTTAATCTATTCCATGGGACTCTTCATGGCCTAAAATAAGGCCTCATAAACAAGTTTTGAGTGGTTGAGTTCATTAAAGATAAGTAGCAGAGATGATATTATAGAGTGTCTTTTAAGAACATTATAATTTTGATCAAGGGGAATATTTTCTGTTGTAATGGTTAACTCCCTATCTGGCAATGTGGATGGTCTAACCAATTGATGGGGGAGGTGGAACATGATTAATACACACCAAACAATATTAACAGTTAGATATATGTAGATCAGCTAAAAAGATAACAAAATGAATATTCTATAAAGTTGTAATGGATGATTCAACCATAAGAGTATATTTCTACTAAGAAATCAGAAATTCTTGTCTTATTATCTTAGTAACATGGAATTTTTTTTATAGATACATCACATAGTATCATACATTATAAAGGGAAATTTTTCCTTTCCAAAGAGTGTTGGTGATTTTTTCATAGATTATTTAACTACTTTTCTTATTCACTGGTTTATGTATAGTATTCATTGTACCCATTGGCATTGATAGTGGTTGAATTATATTGTTCATCATATGAATCTTCGTGAGTCTTATGGTTCATGGGAACTTCAACCAATGTACAGGGTATAAAATCCAAGATTATTCTCCCTATATTATTTATTGGTTGATTATATTTGTAATACTCATGATTGAGTGATGGTTCTTTGGAACATTGAATGGATTCTAAAATGAATGTATTAGTAGAGAGGATAACCTATTACAGAAGGCTTTTAACTAATTCAGATATAGATGAATGATAATATGATCTTGATTTATAATATTTTAGGATTTATAATCACTCAACGTCTAAAAATATTTATTTAAGACACTATAAAAATATCTTCCATAAATTATAGTAGTGGAGGAGGGAAAGATGCGTTAAGTGTTCTAAAGGATGTCCCAGTTCAACTATGAATAATATAACTTAGATCCAATCCCTAAAGATACAAAAGTATTTGTTGGTGTGTCCAATGAATCTATGTTATAAGATAATTTTTGGATTTTTCTTCATCTCAACCTCTTTTAGATTCTTGATATCTTGAAGCTTGTATAGGTTTTTCTCTATAGAATAGCTCAATAATCCATGTAATTCCTCATCCTTGTAGGAGTAGACCTTTTTTATTCAAGAAGTTGTCTAACAATAGGTACTTTTTGGGTTCCCATGGTAACATTCTCTAGTAAATTATATTGATACAATGGATTATTTATGGGGATTCCCAAATAAAGAATAATTGATGGGTTGGAATCTTCTTTAAAGTCGATTTATTTCCTCTCACAGTCATTTGTATCAGTGGAAGAGGTTTTGGATGACACCTTTTACTCATATGTTGTATGGAATCTTTAGTATACAAGGATCTCTCAGATAATTCCACATATACTCCTGAATATAGGGACATGAGGGTTGGGATTATATCATCAATTAAATTCACTATAAAAATCCCAAATAACTATTCATGGAGAAGTTGAAAATTTTTAGAGTATATCAGGACCTCCCAAAAGGATACATGTTCATTAAACCACTACTTTCACTTAGATAGGGTAGTAATACTATTCCCTTGAAATGTGAATCTAAAATGGTAGAGGAACTATCAGTGAATATCCCCCCAACCATATTGGGATCCTAAAAAAATATTGTTATAAAAATATCAGAATGTTGCTCAATTTTTTGAAGGAAGAATAAGAGTTTGGCAACCTCTTCATCTCATAAGGTACTAAGAATCAATCTACACAAAGAGGTGAAAATGTAAAGGTGCTTATCTAAACCATTGGTACTAGTAAAATAGTCAAATTATGAGTTTATGAATTCTAATGGGGGGAGACACATTCCACCAAATCTAGGCGCAATATCCATTTAGGTTGTACTAAAACTTGGTATGTCCCTATGAATTCAAATAGAACAACAAGATAATTGAACTAGTTGTAATGGAGGGCTTAAATTAGGGGTTTTCCTTTGTCAAGATAGGTGACTCATGATGTGGAGTGATAGTGATCCAATGGTTGTAAGTCACATTGATTCACATGATTAGGAGATGAGGGAAATGCCATAATATTTCTCATGTGGGATAAACCACTTTATTTGGACCTAGATGACCAACCATTGAATATCAATCATCAGGGATTTACAGGGAGTGTAATATAGTCCTCACAAACAACCTCGCAATTAGTATGGTCCCATTGGGGGATATTGATATTGAGTTATTGGTTGTCCTTTATTTTTTTGGATGATAGTAGTAATGTAGGAATATGCAGTATTTTTCTCAAAAATTACTAACATATCAAAGACATTGATCACACTTTCAATATTATGAAGGGTTTAATTGGTTTTTTTTATGTGGAATATTCGGTGAACCTCAAAATTCGATGTCCTATATTTACAAATGGTCGTAAGAATCAAATGGAGGGTTTTCATATCACTATTATTGCTATTAGGGTACATCCTCCTCCAATGAATTCAAATATTCATCTCACTCTTGATTGTCAACGAGACTGATGATGATAATATTCCCCATGTAAGTCATTATTGATGATGAATTTCATGCATTATAAGATGAACATGATTGAAAAATTTATCACTGACATTAAATATGCCAATTTCTTTGAGTAGTATACTAATCTAACTTATGACTTTTACATAATGATATTACCTTAACCATTATTGTGAAATACTATGTGACGTTGAGTATACACTTACTATAATCTTTGGATAATTTTTTAGAGTCTAGATGTTGAGACACAAAAATTAGCATTATATCAACCTATCATTGGTACTAATTGAGGGCCTAAATGTGATAAAATAATCTTATGTTTGTTAGAAATGGTCTTTTATGTGGTTGAACATCACCTGAAGTTTCTACCAGAGATACCCTGTATGATTTTTAGCTTGAAATTTTAAGATGGTGAAATGTATGGCCACATGAAAAAAGCTAGTTATTTTTTAGGGATTCCCATAATCTCTAATCATTATCCTCACCATGATCATAGGGTAAATAATACATTATTGATGTGAATTTGTTGGAATCCATTGGAGGGAGTGATGTATAACTTATTTTTTTTCACTCCCTAGATATGGATTTTGTCATTTATTATATCCTTCCATAGGTTTAAGATGAATCATGTTGAGATGATGAATGATTCATATCATCCCAAAATATATGGGAGAGTCTTCGTACTATTGTTAATGGATATTAGTATGTGTATGTGGATGGAGAATATATTTATCTTCATTTTAGAGATATACGATGGTTATAGACGTTTCCTAAATATCTACTATAAATGCAGAGACAAGTGATGATAAAAAACAAGGGGAGTCTCCATGGATATTACATAGACAAATTACAATATACTCTCAACAAATAGATATTTGTGAAGTGTATTTGGGATATTGTGTACTTTGGCCTAGGGGATGGAAATTCATAATTTATGTTTCTATGGTAGTGAATGAAACATCTCTCTTAAATTATAAATAGTATTATAATCTAATAGATCATGGTGACCTGGCATTTCAGCACAAATTTTTACTTTCTTAGTTATTGTTGAAGTTACATTTCTGTGAGATTCTTTAAGTCATGGTAATATTTTCTATCAATGTTTTTGCTGGCGTCAGGAGAAGGACTTGATCATCATAGTGATTGAAAACCCATTTACCCTAGGGAGGGCCTTTAACTTTATTAAATTATTTAACAAATATAGGTACTATGTGATATTTGTTAGTGGTTCATTATCTAAGAGAGTTGACCCACTACACCTATTTTGTTGTTGGGGTCATAATCCTTATCTAGATAGGATGTACCCCTGTTCAGCTATTGGTGAGGCATGGGATGTAATTTTAGTTATAGGAAGGACCTATCATGGAGTATGAGAAGAGTCATTCCCTTTTCATGAGATCCATTTATTTGGAACTGAGATATACTTTACTTGAGAAATCTTGTTCCATCAATCTTTTAGTTTGATGACCCTTCATTATTTGTGGTATCGATTACTAAGATCACTCCATGGTGACACCTAGGTTGTAGTTGGGGAAAATGTGACTTATATGTGCCATATCTCCTCATTTTAGTGGAAATATATATTAGTGTGATCTTGTTAAAGGGTCCTTATATAGTTATTAGTGTTCCATTGAGGTTCATTACCCAAATGTGATCACTATTTTGGGTTTATCTGATGTGGATCCATGTAGATAAGATCTTCTTAGGCCATCTACATGTTATAGATTCTGTCTTCCTGTTCATTATGTTGGATTAGGTCATTGATGAGACTCCATTGGATGATTTTTTACATTGAAAGGGGTGAGGTCACCCATTAGCCATGAGAGATGTGGCTGTCACTAAATAGCAATAATTGTGCATGATCACTAGAAGTGGGATCCCACGGGAGTCATTTGTATCCAAAGTGATTCTCCTATGGTGATGTTTATTGGTAGTGGGGGGGTGAACTCTTCCTGTATTGTCTTATGGATAAAATTTTATAGAATATATGAATTCAACTATAGTTATATGTCTAAAGATGAAAATTCCCAACATTCCCAATGTTTCAAAAGCTTGATAATGCTTAATATTAAAATTTATAATTCTACCATCTCAAATGAAGAAAGGATTTATGTTGGGTTTAGTATTTATTTTTGTTAATTACAATGTGGCCTAAATATTCTTATTTGATCACTATTGAAGAAGAATGAACTTTGGTATTGTTCGATATTATGTTTGGGTGATGTATGAGAATCCCAAAGTAACTCATCCACTAACTGATGAATGAGACATAATTTATATTGTATTTATGATTGTGTTTTATAATTTTTAACATAATGATTATTACATCATGTTACAACATGGATGGTTATGATCAGGTTCACACTTTCTCACTTCCCAAAGGTGGTAATCCTATTATCAATGGTGGATAATTATGCAACATTAATCAGAATAGGATTATGGGATACCAAAAATTCCCATGTATGATTTAATTTACCAGTTTGGGTATCCCAAATTGATTTATTACGTTCTCACAAATAATTTCCTTGATTTAGACTTCATATGGAAATCATTCCTTTTATTTATGTACACCCTTATCAGGGTGAAAAACTATTGTTAGAGAGTATGAGTATGTTAAAAATGATAAGAATCTTGGAAATCGATTTTATCTTCCCCAAAATAGTACAGAAGGATATACTTTTTTTCAAATAATAAATCCTAAAATAGGCACATAAGGCTTTCTATTCTCACAAAAGATGGTAACTTATGATCATCAATTAAGGAATCCTAGGATTTTAAACTACTGTATCTCAGGTTAGACACATGAGGCATCTTATACTCATAACATAAGGAAACCCATGGATATCACATAAAAAACCTAATCCAAACAATTATGGTGTCATGACTTGTCCCATGGGGATCGTTCCAGGACTACCCCAAGCACGCCTTCCATAGGATAGGGGCAGGTGACTAACACCGAAAGGAATATTCCCTAGAATGGAAATGAATTTCTATTAAACCTAAACAAACACACAGTCTGAGAACACAACAAGAAGCAAATATGAAGTAAACTACTGTAGTAAATGAGTGCTAAAAGAAACGGATCTGGAATAAAAGACCAACTGGAAAAGTAAAAGTACAACTGAAAAGTAAAAAACAACTGAAAATGTGAAAAACTTCTCCTGGATCATCCACCATGGATCCTACCTAAGGGGTAGGTACAACATGGGATTAGTACTCCATGCATCACGTCACAGAAAATGGTCCACCCTAGGTCCTACCTAAAGGGTTGGTACATCTCACGATCAGTAGTCCTTGTATAGTTTCACACCAAATGGTCCGCCTCTGAGCACCGTCTAGTCCTGGCTCCCTCTGCCTTGATTAATGCCATACGTCTTCTACAGAAGACACAATAAGGTGCATACAAATCCCATGTAGGGGTGATTATAATGATACTCTATAGGGACCCTGAGACCCCTAATGTCTCCTAAAATTACACAAAGAAAACCCATAAGGTATGAAATCAACACTACTTTGTTATATGCCCAAAAATATACCTAAGTTATAAAGATATACTCATCTCAAACATGATGGATGTATAACACAAAGGTAAAGTACACCCATAGGTAATGTACTACATAAAATAACCTCAATCACCAGTATAAAGTAAACACATCACACACAAGGATCTTTTCAAGGGGTTGTAAAAATTAACATCCCTAATAACAAATGCGAACACCTCAGATACAGGATAACGCATCCTCAATCGAGTATAGTGGGAATGTCAGGCCACTCCGAGCCACTTCCCACTAACCTTGAACTACAGAGGAAATCCTCCCCATCTCGTATTGGGGGTCTTCCGGGTCACACAGAGCTACCCACCCCCATCATGGTCTGCTAAGGTACCCCTCCACATTGCATACCACGACCGGTCCCCATCGTGGCCCACCAGGTCACACAAAAACACCCACCCCCCATCGCGGTCTGCTAAAGTATTCTTCCCCATCGCGTACTGCAACCGTCAAGTCACTCTGAGTCGAAAATTCAACAGTCATCAAGTCTCAGCTAGTCACAGGGTTTCGTACGTAGTGCGCCGGGGAGAACCGCTCCCCAAGCCATCAGTTGCATCTCAACCATCACAAAGTCTCACAATGATGTAACCTGATGATCTTCCATGTCAAAATGGATCCAACCCAATAGACGGCAAGTCAGTTGGATGCCTGGTCTGTGTATTAATGGAATTTTAGTGCAGAGGTCCCAATTTGATTTGTGTTCATTTCAACTCTCCCAAACACCATTTTTCTTCGAAACTCTAATTGAGTAGGTAAAATGTATCCTCTCGCTCCTAGGGTCCCAATTATGTAGACGGTTCGTCAAACGGGCGTCCGATTCTCATGATAAGGTCCTTTGACTCTTTCGGGGCCCGGTTGGGCCAAGGTCTGGTCCGACCCGGTCAGAGCGACCCAACCTAACTCGGTTTGGGGTGGGTTGAGGTGAACTTAGCCCATGAGGCCAATGTTCAGTCCAGCCCACAAGAGGGGTGGCCTGCAAGGGCGGCCCGACCCGAATAGGGAGGCCCACAAAGGGGCATCCCAACCCGCGTGGGGTGGTGGCTTGCTACAGAGGCGACCCGGTCTAGGGGCGGTAGTCTGCTGGGGAAGTAGCACAGTCCATGGGAAGTGGCCTTATAGGGTGGCGGCCCATTGGTGCGGGGGCCCAGCAGTGGTTGGCGACCAATCACGTGGGCGACGACCTGATCTAGGGGTAGCAACCTGGAGTGTGGGCAGTGCCTCGATGTGAAGGCGGTGTCCCGACATGAGGGAGGAAGCCTGCTTCAATGGTGGAGTCCCGATTCAAGGGTGGAGGCCCGGTCCAAGGGTAGTGGCCCTGCATGAGGGTGACGACCTCGCTTGAGTACAGTGGCCCCATGTTGGGGCGGTGACCCGATTTGGTCAGAAGTAGGGGGTGTAACCTCTGGACACCAGGATTCGAAAATGGCCTAGAGGCATTTAGGTTTGCATGGAGGAGATGACATGTGGGTGCCTATCGGTTGCTGTGGAACCCACCAGAGGAGGGTTCATCCTCCAACGCGGCTTTGGCCATGACTTCACTTCACCAGCGGCACGACGTTTGCAAAACCTCCCATCTTGCGGTCGGTTGTCATGCCGTCTGCCTCCTCCATTTTCTGTGGCTGACGATCTGCGAATCTCCTCTTGCGGTGTGTGTCTAGATTCTCACGGTATTCCATGGAGGCACAAGGATGCAACAAAAAAATATAGTATAGGGTTCAGGCCAAGTTTGTTAGGCCCACGCCCGCCGTGTTAGCTCGTAACACGATGAGGGGGGGGGGGGGGTTAAGGGATTAATAATAATTGAATTAAACAACAAGATAAACCCACAAGATTCTGTGCAATAACCCTCATGCAAAGATGAATGAATTTCATGTCAACCCGGTAGTCGGTTGACCCATGTTCTTCGTATAAATTCATGAATAGATAACATGGAATCAAAAACGAAAAATCAAAATTACCCTCTATCTCAATAATGATGGGGAGTGTGCGTTTGTGGAAGTGGGTTGGTGTTCTCCGTACTTCGCAACTAGCTTCTAACAGCACCGCTCATTCATCAATATTTGGTTCATGCTTCAGTGTCTTCTGTTACCTCCCACTGGGATCAGCTCCATCCTGTAACGCCCCGATCCTAGTTACCCAGAGTCGGTGCATTATTACATAACATTTCCACGATCATAAAAAAATCATTTCTCGAAAGACCGATCAGTTTAGTTTTATAGAAAACAAGATTCATACATAATTTTAACTTTAAAACTTGAAAAGAAATAAAACACAAATATATTTCATTAGAAACATCCAAGACTCCTAGATTATTCCGGCTGGTCACTCATAAGTAACTTCTTCATTTCCTGGGAAAATGAAAAATAAGAACAGTGTGAGCTCAAATGCTCAGTAAGGGTAAGTAATACAGTGGAAAATGACATAAATATTAATCATTGAAAATAATTGTAACCACACGCCTTTTCCAATAATAAACATTTATAATTTTATTGCAAGAATATGAGCTGAGTAAATAATTTCATAATAAAACATAGTCATGGGAACTCTACTAGTCGATTGACCACATGAACCATCAATATTATTTCCAAAATGAGGGAATGTATAATGTCGGACATTCTGAAACATTTTTTCAAGGCCTCGAACAAGACTTCTAACAATGATTAAGGCCTCGGCCAAAACCATAAATCAAATTGGGAAAGGGCCCTGTCCAATTCCATGTCTAGTTGTCTCATGAGACCTACTGATGCATCGAGGAGCTATAGCGAGCTCCACCCGTCACTTTCTAAGTTCAATGCATTCCTCATATGAAAAGGTTTAAACATATCAAAAAAATTCTTATTAAAACTAGCATACGAAATGTCAATACTTAAACTATAAATCCTGAATGGTATAAAAAAAAGCACATCCATAGTCAAACATGTCACAAAACCTTCAATACAATATGGATGTTTTGTCTCATAATATATCAACTTCATATAAACTTAAAATCCATCATAGATGAAATCAATAACCTTTTTAGAGAAATATCTCTTTCTATTTTAAAATCATTTTAAAGTCACATAATTATAAAATAAAACATTTATTTTGAAAATATTCTTATAATCCTGTAAGGGAAGCTTTGAGGAGTTTATAATGGTAGAAAATATCCGCACCCGCTGTATAAGTTAAAAAAAGACATTCTTACCATAATTCTGTCGAAATGGTTAAAAAGGAAATTGTTCAGAAAAAGATGGAATGATTCCTTTATAATCTTCTTATAAAAATTTAATCAATGGTATAAATTACTTTAAACAATATTCTGTAAAATATTAAGAATGTTTTGAAATACATTTCTAATAAACATGGAAGTAGATGATAAAGAGGTCCTAGTAGATAATTACGTATAAACCACTTCGGATAATGAAGAGATTGTGAAATAAACCCATTCCTTCTACTTTTCCTTGGCTAATGGTTGGTTAACCACTTTTGTAATGGTGAAATAATTTTTACTAAATTATAAATGAATCATATACATTAATATGATACCATATATGATCTTTTAACATTGATTTGTTAATAATATCTTAGAATGATCATCGTTTCGGGTGTTGACGGATTCGTCTTTATTTATATTATTTGTTATGTGAGGCATATTTATTATGTATGGGATGTATATTATTCATATAATGAATGAAATTTAGTCCTTAAACATTATTTATAATAATCAAATGATAATTAGACTGGAATGGATACGATGGGGAATGAATCTCATCGCGTTCGTGGAGACGGTAGTCCGTACGTACGCATGGGCGACAATATCATTATTTTGATATTAAAATAATATATAATTGGATGTTATATCATATATACAGAATCATTATCATGTTACATTTATTATTAACATGAATTACACATCATTATTATACCCATCCAAATAGTAATGTTTCTAATAACAATTACACCATGACTTGGAGACGGTAGGCCGTACGTACGCACGTTTGGTGAAATGTCATTAAAAGGATGGATAGAATACTAAATATTGTTGTAAAATATTTATAATAACATAAAATTATATATTATATACTGGATTTATTATTTTATAATGGGAATAACAAAGAAAGAAGAAGTTGAAGAAGAAAGGAACTTGAAAGAGGGTGTTGAAAACATTACCTCTTAATCGGGTTTTTCCTTTTGATTTGATCAAAAGGGCTCCATAAGTTGGCTTTCTGATCAAACTATGGCCTCTAGGTCGAACTGAGGTTTGTTGAGAGAATATTTGGGTAGGGTTTGGCCTATTCAAAAAGCATTGAAGGTGTAAATTAGAGAGAAAGGGGAGTGCCCTTTTATAAGAGGGGTGAGGGGCACCTTTGGAATGTTAGAAATATTATTTTATAATAAATTCATATTCGGTTTCTAATTGCTCCAAAGTGGATTATTTAAAGGTTAAGTTAGGTATGGGTCTAAATCCTTTCAACCATTAGATTTTAGACAGGTTTGGATCACTATATTAACCATATCATTTATATTTAACTCTTAGTTAAATAGTTTGACATTTACCATGTATCTTTGTATTTTTATATTATGCAGTTAATAAACATACTCTATACATCCAAGAGACAACCAAGTGTTCCATTAATGACACACCTATCATGATATAAGTCCATTTTCAGAACCTTATATTTTTAAGAATATAATATCAATTAATAATATAAAATATTTAAAAAAAATACTTTTATGTCAATTTTGAAACTATTGGGTATTTTCTTTTTGATAATTTCATAACAGAATTATTACCCAAAATAATATTTATATAACCAATAATAATATGTCATAGTAACCTATAATTTTTTCGGTATCCATAAAAATTCTCAAATTACATTTATTTTGATATTTATAATATCAATTATTTTAATATTTGACTAATAAGGTAATAACCCCATCATCATTGATTCATAAATAACATAAAATGTATAATGTCTAAAAATTATAAATAAAATACGATTATTTAGGAAATAGTTTTATATTTCTAATGAATATTTATAATCGAATTTATCTTATGTATAACCTTATATTAAAAATGTTTTAGTTATTAAACATTGATTTTAACTATTTTAACTCTTCTTTGAAATAAATAATAATAAATGTCCTAATCTAATCCATGTGGACCTAAATGATAATATTTTATTCCTAATATTGTTTTTGGTCGAGATAATCTTGTCCAATAGTATTACAACATGTGTTATGGTAATATTAATATCATTTTTACCCTTAATTACCCTATTTACTTTTAACAGCGGTAAATAAATGTAAAAAGTTAATATTCACAAAAAATTATTTTTATCTAATTGAACCAAATTTTACTCCTTGATCTTAACTGTGTCTCTCATATTTTCTAAATTTCACTCACATAAGTGGTAAAATTAAGTTTTATGTGAATTTTTAAATTCTCCTAGGAGGTGGGTAAATGACGGTGAAAAGTTCAATAAAATTTTTATATATTTAAAATTATTCTAAACTAACCTCAATGAATAACATTGAAATTATATATGTATTATGTATCTATTTTTACCTTCATAAAATTTAAATAAAATAAATAATTATTTCAAAAAAATTTGGTTTTAAACTATAACTTAGTGTTTTTTCACTATTTATCTAAAATTTAATGTTTTCAGAAAAATTACAAAAATTCACCATAAGATAATTTCAATATTCTGAATTCAATAATGAAGTCTATTTTACCGAATTCAAAATATAGAATTTTCATTTATTAATTTAGAATTAATTCCCACTGTCAAAACCAATAGGCGTATTTTTAATAAATAGTAACCACTAAAAGTTTGACACTTGTTTATGTCCAATTTCGAAGTGAAATTACTTACAGTGACCATCAATGTATGAAATTGTAAAAATATAATCTATTTATACTTCCAAACCATTAAAATGTATAATTTAACATTATAAATGATTTTTATTTAAAAAGTTGTTTTTAGTTAAAATATAGTATTTTTTACTATTCACCCAAATACGAAAGTTATCATAAAAACACCAAAACATTATTGAAACTAAATTCTTATTTCTAGATTCTAAAGAAGACGTTTATTTTTTCAAATTGAATATATAAATGTTTCAAATATTTTATTTAAAAAGGATTCACCATTAAAAGGCGGTAAAATATCATTTTTTGAAAAATACATCTTTTATCTGAAAAAATGTATTTGTTCTTACATTATGTCTAAGAAACTCATAATATGGATTCTAAAATTATAAGTATTATATAAAGTTCAAAATTTAGTCAATACTATTCATAACCGCTTTTGAACGGCTTGTTTGGTAAGTCATGGTGTGCAAGAACTCGGTGTTGCGTGTAGTGAAAGTTATTGAATTACTTTCAAGAAATAACGTACTATGAAATTATGGGGTGTTACATTCTACCCTCCTTTAATAAATTGTGTCCTCGCAGTTTGAAATTACTTTTCAAAAATAAATATTTGAAAATAGAAAATACCTTTGGGAAAACCCACATCAGAAATTAGGTTAATAAAATTTAGTCTTAATAAGTGGAAAATGGAATCGAAAGGGTCCCCACCAAATTATGATCTCGATTAGAAGAACATTGGAGGAAATTAGAGACATATAATTGGAGGAAAAAAGAAAATATTTATAGCTATTGATTGAGGTCATCAATCAAAAAAAAGTGCAAAATTGAGGGCCTTAAATTCATCAATCTATGATGATTTGAAATACCATCAGTTCAACAAAACATATGGTATTAGGATAACACGTTTTTTGTTTTATGATCCCTTTACTAATGTATAAGAATTAATTTCCCTATTGAATAAGAGAAGATGAAAAATATATAATTTACAATTAGAGACCCACCATTTATCTATTTTCTACAACAAATTCATCTTTCACTCTATAAGATAATAGAACATAAAAATAATACTCTATTTATCCTATTTGTATAGGGTTCAAAAAAATTGAATTTATAATTCATCTAGAAGAACCATTACAAAAACTACATTATTCAATCTAGTACATCACATGGGTCAGTGGTAGGTGATACACCCTTGTCGCCCTTCGGTTATGGGTTCAAGTCTCATGGCCTTGACAGACGCGACAGGTTGCTGTCAGACCTCCGGGTTGTCCTTTTTATGAAAATCCATAAATAATTTCAAACTAGACTTATCCAAAATACTTTTGTCCAAACTCATGCTCCAAAATTTATAATGTAGGTAAACACAATGAAGATCCTTTTGCCACATAATAGCATGTGAACACCTTCATCATGTATTCTTTTAAAACACTTCAACATCCTGAAATACCATAAACCTTATTGATTACATTCATGATCCCTTATTCCTTATAGAATACTAGATATACTCCTTCTATCCAAAAATTTTGTAAACTCCAACAATGATGGAATATACAAATCATTAATCAGTTTCAAGGTATTCAAGAATATCCAATATAATTTATCCAAATCAATCATGTATTATTCCAAAATCACTACATCAGTATGAGAACCATATTATGGCTTATCTTTCTCTCAACCATATATTTTCTAAAAATTTAACCTGCTATTGAGTCAATTTTCTTTTTACCACACAATCTCATGTCCTTAATGAAATAGTACTGTAGTACAATCCTTATATACTCCATAATTATTATAACCAGTACATTGTTTATACAACACTCAAATGACAGAATTCTCTAATAAGAACTCTAATCATTCCTTCTCATCTGTGGTAGTATCATAACTTAATTATTATCAAATAGCATCATTTGGAAAATTCTATGATGATTTGGACATTGGTTTTCATAGTGTCCCAAATCCTTGTAGATGAATCATTGTACATTTGAAACATTTTTCTTACCCTTGTAGTCACGTACATGGTGTCCTTTTTCTCCACACTTATAACAAAGTCTCATTCCTTTCAGGCATGTTCCATGGTGTTTATTCCCACAGTTATCACATATGGGAAAATTATTCTTTTCCCTCTTTCCTTTATTCATCATTCTATCTTCCATCATTTTCTTCTCTTTCTTCCCTTAAAAGCCATTGGACTCGGAGAATTATTTACTTATCTTATTAAAACATGATACTATTTCATCATATGTTTATAATACATGGGAGACTATTTCCATTCTAAATATTGGATTAATACAGTGCAAGAAATGAGCTTTCTTACTCTTTGGATCATACGTATTGTTGGAGTTCACATTCCTTCTACTGGGCTCCATTTATATACAATAGCATAAACTAGGTCAGTTTATGAATTGCAATGAATAATTCAAAACATGTAAAATATCTAACGTAAATTGAAAGGTTTATGGATATAATACAAAATCATAAATATGTTTTCATTGAGGAATTATATATTCATAAACCCTTCATAATTATATGTAATGAAAATGATAACTATCCTAAGAATATCCCCTGGGAGTGTCATAACCAAGAGTGCAACAAGGCCCATTTTCATGCACTAGTTCCCGTTCGAGTCTAGCTCAAAGCGGTGTTTTCTAGGTTTACCCCAAGGTACATTTGGGCCAGAGCCACCTCTACATGATCGTATCCAGACATGGATGTATTTCTCGGAAAACTCACAAAATCTCTAAAATACCAAAATTCTAGGAATTTCTTTTATACTAATCCTCAATCTCAATCTTAAGTCTATGTTCCCTAATCAGAGTTTATCTAAATATAGTTTCCAAGGGTTGTACTAAACTAACTCTAATACCAACTATAATGCCCCGACCCCAGTTACCAAGATTCGGTGCATTATTACATAACATTGGCATGATCATAAGGAAATCATGTCTCGAAAGACCGATCAGTTTAATATTACTGGAAACAAGATTCATACATAAGTTTAACATTACAACCATAAATTAAATACAACACAAATATATTTCATTAGAAACATCCAAGAATACTAGGTTATTCATGCTAGTAAATGATAACTAACTTCTTCATATCCTTGGAAAATGAAACATAAGAAAGGGGTGAGCTCAAACGCTCAGTAAGGGTAAGTAATATAATGGAAAATAACATAAATATTAAGAATGGTAAATAATTGAAACCACATGCCTTTACCCATAATAAAACTGAATAATTTTATGTCAGGAATATGAGATGAGTAAATAATTCCAAAATAAAACATAATTATGGGTATTCTACTAGTCGAATGACCACATGATCCATCAATATTATTTCTATAATGAGGGAATGTATAATGCCGGACATTCTGAAACATTTTTTCAAAGCCTCAACCAAGATGTCTAAAAATGATTAAGGCCTCGGAAAAAACCCTAAATTATATTGGGAAAGGGCCTCAGCCAATTCCACATCTAGTTGTCTTATGATACCTACCGATTCATCAAGGAGCAACAGCGGGCTCCACACGTCACTTACTATGTCCAATGCATTCCTCATATGAAATGGTTTAAACATATCATAAAAATTCGTATTAAAACTAGCATACTGAATGTCAATACATAAACCATAAATCGTGAATGGTATAAAAATAGCACATCCATAGTCAAACATATGAAAAAACCTTCAATAAAATATTGAAGTTTTGTCTCATAATAAATCAACTTCAAATAAACTTAAAATCCATCATAGATGAAATCAAAACCCTTTTTAGACAAATATACCTTTCCATTTTGAAATAATTTAAGAGTCAGATAATTATAAAATAAAACATTTACTTTTAAAATATTCTTATAATCTTTTAAGGGATGCTTCAACAAGTTTATAATGGTAGAAAACAGCCACACCCTCCGTATAAGTTTAAAAAATACATTCTTACCTTAATTCAGTCGAAAAGGTTTAAAATGACCTTATTTGGAAAACGACGGAAATATTCCTTTATAAACATCTTATAAAAGTCAATAAATGGTTTAAATGAGTTTAACCCATATTCTGTAAAATAGTATGAATTTTTGGAAATACATTTTTATGAAACATGGATGTGGATGATAAAGAGGTCCCAGTAGATAATTACGTATAAACAACCTCGGATAATGAAGAGATTGTAAAATAAACCCTTAACTTGTACTTTTCCTTGGTGTAGGGTACTTTAACCTCCTATATAACGGTGAAATAAATGTTACTAATTTATAGAAGAATCATATACATTAATATTATATCATATAGGATCTTTTAACATTGATTTGATAATAATATCTTAGTATTATCATCGTTTCGGGTGATAACAGATTCGTCATTCTTTATATTCTTTATTATGTGAGCGATATTTTTTATAGATGGGATGTATATTATTCATATCCTGAATGATATCAAGTCCTTAAACATTATTTTAAATCATCAAATGAGAATTAGACTTGAATTGATACGATGGGGAATGAATCAAATCGCGTTCGTGGAGACGGTAGTCCGTACGTAAGCATGGGAAACAATATCATTATTTTGATATTAAAATAATATATATTTGGATGATATATCATATATACAGAATCATTATAATGCTATATTTATTATTTACATGAATTACACATTATTATTATACCCATCAAAGTAATAAAGTTTTCAATAAAAATTACACCACGGCGTGGAGACGGTAAGTCGTACGTAGGCACGTATGGTGACATGTCATTAAATGGATGGATAGAATACTGAATATTGTTGTACCATATTTATAATAACATCAATGTTTATAGAAGATAATGGAGTTATTATTTTATAATGGGAATAACAAAAAAGAAGAAGTTGAAGAAGAAAGGAACTTGAAAGATGGTGGTGAAAACATTACCTCTTAATCAGGTTCTTTCTTTTGATTTGATCAAAAGGGCTCTTTAGGTTGGATTTCTAATAAAACTAATGCCTCTAGGTCGAATTGAGGGATGTTGAGAGAATATTTGGGCGTGGGTTGTCTGATCCAAATGACTTTTAAGGTGTAAATTAGAGAGAAGGGGGGAGTGCCCTTTTATAAGAGGGGTGAGGGGACATTTGGAAAAGAAAGAAATATTATTTGAAAATAAATTCATATTCAGTTTATAATGGCTCAAAAGTAAATTATTTAAAGGTTAAGGTGGGGATGGGTCGAAATCCTTTCGACAAATATATTTTAAATAGGTTTGTGTTACTATATTAACCTTATCATTTATATTTAACTCTTAGTTAAATAGTATGACATTTACCATGTCTCATTATATTTTTATATTATATAGTTATTAAACATATTATATACATTCAAGAGACCCCCAAGTGGTCCATTAATGATACATATATCATCATATAAGTGATTTGTCTGAACCTTATATTTTTAGGAATAGAATATCAATTAATAATATAATATTTGTTTTAAATACTCTTTTATGACAATTTTGACACTATTTGGTATTTTGTTTTTTTATAATTTCATAAAAGCATTGTTACTTCGAATAATATTTATATAACCAATAATAATATGTCATATTGACCTATAAAATTAGAGGAATTCATAAAAAGTCCCAAATTACTTTTATTTTGATATTTATAATATCCATTATTTTAATATTTCACTAATAAGGTAATTACTGCATCATCATTGTGTCATAAATAAATTAAATTATTTAATGTCCAAAAATCATAAATAAAATACCATTGTTTAGGAAAGATTTTTATATTTATAATGAATATTTATAATAGAATTTATTTTATTTATAACACAATATTAAAAATGTTTTATTTATTAAACTTTGAATTTAACTCTTTTAACTTTTCTTTGACTTAAATAATAATATATGTCATAATCTAATCAAACTGAACCTAAATTATAATATTTTATTCCTAAGTTTGTTTTTTTTCAAGATACACTTGTACAATAGAATTAGGACATTTGTTTGTGTAATATTAATATCATTTTAACCCTTAATTACCCTATTTATTTTTAACCGTGGTAAATAAAAGTAAAAGATTACTATTCACCAAAAAATATTTTTATCTTATTGAATCAAATTTTACTCTTTGATATTAATCGTGTCTCTCAGATTTTTGAAATTCCACTCACAAAAGTGGTAAAAATATGTTTTATGTGAGTTTTTAAATTCTCCTAGGAGGTGGGTAAAAGATGGTGAAAAGTTCAATAAAATTTTTATATAACTAAAATTATTCTAAACTAACTCTAATGAATTACATTGAACTTATATAGGTATTATGTATCTATTTTGACATTAATTAAATTTAAATAACATAAATAATTATTTATAAAAATTCGTTTTTAAACTATAACTTAGTGTTTTTCACTATTCATCAAAAATTGAATGTTTTCAGAAAAATACCAAAAATTCACCGGAAGATAATTTCGATATTATTAATTCAATAATGAAGTATATTTTCCCAAATTAAAAACATAAAAGTTTCATTTATTAATTTAAAATTAATTCCCGCTGTCAAAACAAAAAGACATATTTTTATGAAATAATAACAACCAAATGTTTGACACTGGTTTATGTCCAATTTCAATGTGAAATTACTTAAAATGATAATAATTTGATTAAATGGTAAAAATATAATATATTTATAGATTCAAACCATTAAAATGTATAATTGAACAATATAAATGATTTTGATTTAAAAAGTTGTTTTCAGTTAAAATATAGTATTTTTCACTATTCATCCAAATATGAAAGTTATCATAAAAACACCAAAACATTATTAAAACTAAATTCTTATGTCCCTATTCTAATGAAACAGGTTATTTTGTCAAATTGAATATATAAAAGTTTCAAATATTGGATTTAAAAAGGCTTCACCATTAAAAGGCGGTGAAATTGCATTTTTTCAAAAATACATCTTTTATCTGAAAAAATGTATTTGTTCTTACATTATGTCTAAGAAACTCAGAATATGGATTCTAAAATTATTAGGATTATATATAGTTCAAACTTCAGTTAATAGTATTCATAACTGCTTTTGATCAGCTTGTTTGGTAAGTCATGGTGCACTAGAACTTGGTGTTGCGTGTAGTGCAAGTTATTGAATTACTTTGAAGAAATAACGTACTATGAAATCTTTGGGTGTTACACATCCTCTAAGGGTTCGATGTCATGACACTCATACAACGATTCTTTGTTTTTCCAATCTGTGACAATACCCCTCCACAAGCTCCATATATATAAGAGAGGTGGAGGGTAAGTAATGATGTGTGGAATTAATGGGGGCTAATAAAGTAGGAACCTTCCTAATTTCTCAATGACATTATTTTTTAAGATTGACATGTGAAGAAATTTATTGGGCTGACATATCATGGGACCCACACTCTGCTTGTCTTCTGGGGGAGAAGAAATAAAAATAAAAAATTAATAAATGAAATTATTTTATTTTATTTCTTTTAAAAAGTAAAAATATTTATTCTTTTCTCTTGACATACAATGCTCAAAGTAAAGTGTACCTTAAGCGAATCTAGGCATTGAAAATTCACCAGTGACCTCAGTTTTTTAATTCGATCACTCGATCAAAAGTTAGAAAATGCCTCTTAGGTGTTTATTGAACGTACCCAAAAAAACGATCTTAAATTTAATAAGGTTCACCCTTGACCCGTGTCAGTTAGGGTTAGGATTTGCCTAAGGAGAACATGCCCCAATGAACTCAATAGTACACTTGGATTTTCAATCTGAGATACTGTATAGTTGTTATGAATTTTACAATAAAATAATTGTTACTTAATTATTTTATTTACGGCCAAAAACTAACTGTGACTCGTGGACCTCACATGAAAATGCTAGTATTAGACTAAAGAAAGAATACCCTCTTGAGTTCACTGGTGGTCTCAGATTTTTAATATTAGTTACCATTCGTGAGTTACAAGAATTTGACAAATAAAACAATTTATTTAATAATTTTATTTACGGTTATGCCATTTTCGGGTTTTTCTCATAGGAGGCATGCACCAACTAAACATAATTCGTGCCTCAAGTAAACCTTCCATCCTAAACACAAAAGTGCCCTCATATTTCTGATCTGGCCAACCAAAGTTATTCATATTTTTCATGAAAACGTCTTATGTGGGCTAATTAAAAATTAACAAAATTTCGACGGATTATAACGGGCACTCTGGGCATCGGAATCATGTGCCATCAGATTTCACGATCTTGAAATAATTACATATATTTTAATAAATGATTATACAGAAATTATGGGTCTTTAAATTCTTCCCACCTTAAAAATTTTCATCCCCAAAATCCACAACATAAACTAAGAAACTGAATTTGGGTATTGAGCACGAAGCTGATCCTCCTGCTCCCATGTTCTATCCTAGATGTTCTTGTGCTTCCAGTGAACATGCACTAGAGGTATCGACTACCCACAAATGACCTGCTCATGTCTATCCACAATCTCCACTATAAACTATATAAATGTCACCTAATCGTCAAAGTATAACTCTCCCTAGTTGATAACATGGGATGGATCATGCACGCATATTCTCAGTAGAGTGAGCGAGGTGGTGTACCATATATATATTTCCCCACAGATACAACAAGAATTGAGGAGGCGGCCAGAAAGGCGGTAGGCCATGGGATAAGATGCGGTGTGACTGCCGTGCCGTTGGACAATAGATGTTGTGGCCCAAGCTGCGACAGAGTTCGATCCAGCCACCGGCGGAAACCGCAGTGACTGGCTGACACCCATGCATCGTCGCCTCCTCGCAAACCGAACGGTCTCCAGGCCATTTGGGAATCTAGGAGACTGATGGTACACCCCCACCCCAGACCGAACTTGGCCGCCACACTCACACTGGGACACTTTCATCATGCCCGGCTGCCACCCACACGCCGGGTCACTGCCCTTGAATCGGGCCACCGCCCTCAGAGCATGCCACCACCCTGGAGCCATGCCCCCTCCCTCATGTTGGGCCGCTGCCCTCACGCCAGACCGCTGCCCCCAGAGTGGGCGCCGCCCTCATTCCAGGCTACCACCCTAGGACCGGGTTGCATCCCTAGCAGGCCACTGCCCTCGGACTAGGTTGCCGCCCTATCAGGCCACCGCCTTATCAGGCCACCGCAACAATCCTCCCGCAAAGAAGAATGAATCGCGGGTCAACCCTTTAGTCATTTGACCCACATTCATCTTATAATTTCAAGAATGAGAAATAGGAAATCAAAAATGCACAAATGAAATAACCCCTACCTCAAGGATGATGGTGAGCACACATTTGGGGAAGTAGGATGGTGTTCTCTGTCCTCCGCATAAACATTCCAACGGCGCCGCTCATACGAAGATCATCAGTTCATGGTCCGGTGTCACTCGTCTCCTCCCACTGGGATTGGCTCCATCTTCTAAGGGTTCGACGTCATGACACTCCTAAAACACTCTTTTTCTTGGCGAAGTTGTAATGATACCACTCCCCATGATCCATATATATAGGTGTTGGGGAGTGTTTGTAACAACATTTGGAATTAACTGGGGCTCATAAATTAGGAACCTTCCCAATTCCCCAATGACGTCATTACATAATTTGACTGGTCAAGACATTTATTGGATTGATACATCATGGGTCCCACACTCTGCTTGTCTGTTGGTGGAGAAGAAAGAAAAATAAAAAATAAAAATATTTTTTTTAATTTACTTTAAAAAGTCACAAAACACAACTTTTTCTCCAGACTTACCGCAATCAATGTAAATTCACCCTTAAGAGAATCCTGACACTTCGTATTCAATGGTTCCCTCAGATTTTTTATCCGGGCACGAGTTCCAATGTAATAAAATGCTGCTCACGCCCTTACTAAACAAACCCGAAAAAAATTTCAAAAAATTAATAACTTTCTCCTTCGACTAGCACTGGTCTAGGTTAGGATTCACCTAAGGAGAACATTCCCTGACGAATGCAATAGTACTCTCAGATTTTCAATATGAGTTATTGTTTACAGGATATGGATTTTACAACAAAATAATTGTTACTTAATTATTTTATTTACAGCCAAAAACTAATATTCAATGGTGGATCACACCGGAAAATGTTATTATTATCCTTAAGAAAGCATACACTCATGATTTTAGCGGTGGCGTCAAATTTTACATCTGAGTTACCATTCATGAGTTATAAGCATTTGAAAAATAAAATATTTGTATTGAATAAATTTATTTATGGTTATTCCATTTTCCTTTTTTCTCACAAGTTGCATACACCGACTAAATGTAAGTCGTTCCTAGGGTAAACCCGCCATCCCGAACGCAACAGTGCCCTCAGCTTTCTAATCAGGCCAACTGTTTATGAGTTATTCCACTTTTTTAGGAAAACTGCTTGTGTGCTCTAATTAAATCTTAAAAAAACTTCAACGGATCATTCCAGGCACTCTGAGCCTCGGAATCGCGTGCCGTCAGATTTCATAGTCTCAAAAAAACTCTATATAATTACGAAAAATATATGGTAATTTTGGGTTTTTGAATTAGAAATTTCATGCTCACCAAAACATAACTCTTATGCTTGTCTAAGAGGAATATAAAGATATTCAGTTATGGAATAATGAGTTTATGATTCATATGTATGGTAGTTCGCCATATTCCCATCACATAGGTAATCTTATACTCATCATATAAAAAATAGTGGATTATCGCAAGCTTATCAATAATGATTGGTTGATCATATAATACTCACCAGTTAAGGGTACATATATGACTAACCCTAGTGGGGACACTCATCATTTAAATATAAATGGGGAATAATCCTCATAAACTCTTCATTCGAGGGTTGTAAAAATTCATTGTCATGTATGGATTGTCCACATATTTTCATCAGGTAAGGGAAAGAAGGGTTTTAACTCCAACGGGGATGCTATGAACGACTTATGTTTTTCTATGAATGTATTGCGATTACCATCTCTAGAATGGGATATGGGATAATAAGATTTTGTTTTTGTTTGGATTGAATATCATATACTAATATTGTATATTTCATTTTAGTATGAATAAAAAACCATGTAGTTTGATTCATGCAGTTTATGAATGTGTGACATGACTAATCTATGCAATTTAATGTAATGTAGAATGGTTACTTGTATCATCAACCAAAAAAAATAAAGGGATCCAGTTGGGATTAATTTTTAATATTCCCAGTTCAATATGACTTGTGGAACCGGTGAAGGATAGGTTATTGGGCTTATACATATTACAAGTCCCGCAAGCTGATTACGAGATAGAAGGAAACCAGAGGGGATTATAAAAATAGCTACTGGAGACTTTATTGGGAATAAGTGTGATACATATAAGTCTTAAAAAGGGGTGTTTTCTACCTGACCTATTCTTGGGAGTAACATTCATGAATATAACTAAGATAATTCTTGGTGAAAATTTATTTAGGATATATGTTAATGATACTTGTTATAGTTCCCACGTATGATCAAGACAAATGAGAGAGTTTTTAATCAGTGGTACCATTTATTTTTATTATACGGTTTCATCACTACTTTAGAATCATATTTTATCCTCTTAAACATGATAGAGTTACAATCCAGTCAAATATAACCTCTCAACCTTACATTTCTTATGAAACAAATATAAAGAGGGAGAATTACAAAAAATTTAAGAGGTTTGGTATGAGCACCAACATATTTCCATGATGGATAGTCTCACAAAAATAGAATAAAATTAATATATTTATTTCTAGAAAACAACGGAACATGAAGCTAATAGTTCTAAAACCCAATAGGAACTTTTATTCTATAGTTGGTTATACGCCCCAACTATCATTTTGGTATACACATTCCCAAAGATGGTTATACATCATTGAAAACAGAAAACCTTTTTAGTAAATGGTATGGATCCACAATTACAAAATTAAAGTTATTCTTCTTTTTCTATCTACTTCAAAAAGTTATTAACTTCCTCAACAGTTATGATGAATCAACCTTTTCCTCTGTAAAATATTCAAGAACTTCAATAATTATATTAATAAGTAATTGGTCTTGAAAATTATTCAAGAATCAATGTTTAGTGAATTTATAAATAGAATTATGTATGATTAGATTCCATCCGATATCCTTTTTATGATGGATTCCATCCAATATTGTCTGTTTGATTCTGCTTCCCGACGTTCTGCTTCAATTGAGTAGGAACTCAATTGGAAACTCACAACTCCTCTCTCTCAGTGACATGGTCTAATGAACCATTTCATTGATGGATCATTCCCTATTAGATCTCACTCTGGTGAATCTCACAATAACCATACATTCTCCAATTTAACTGGATCTAGTGGACTTTTCATAATGAACCATACCTAGATAGACTCATTTTGATTGGATAACACCCCAAAGGATCTTCCCTAGCTTCAACATAAAAATACTATGGTTTTGTACCAATACAAGTACCATAATTTTCATAATGTCACTTTCCACACATGTGAATAGTATCAAGTGGGAATGTACAATGAAATATTTTTACAGTCATATAATAATAGAAAAGGTGGAAAAACCAATTAATCTTCCCATTCATCCAAATTCACATATCATTGAATTTATTGTTTATTGAAAATCTGTATTTTACTTCTTCAAGTATTCTCAACACATAAAAATGAATCTTGAATCTTTATAAAAAATCTCAAAACATCAAATTTCTTCCAAATTATAAATTTTTTTCGGTTCGTCTTTTTGATTTCGATTATTCTTGGATTTGTGACTTTTCTGGATGTATTTACCATAGATTCAATCCAAAAGCGTTTAATATAGAATGTGAATCTAATGAAATTTCTAATGAAAATATCATCTAAGGGAACATATCGTTAACACTATAAAAATATATTTCATTTTCTCATAAATAAAATTAAACAAACTCATTTCATTTGTTCTTAACCCATTTGGAGAAATAATGGAAAAAAACTATTTCCAATATTGATGCTCTATACCAGTGGAAACATTACAAAATTCACGCATAAACATTTCTGTGCATTCATTAGGAACCAGTCACCTATAATAAGTCCATTTAAAATCAAACACTTCTCAAATTTTCAATTTATTCATCCTTAGGATATAACCCATCATACATTTTCTCTATTAGATTATGTGATTTAAAATACAAAGATAAATTGGTTTCATCAACTCTAGTCAATATGATGTTTTGAAACCAATATTTTAATGGTTTCAGTCACCCTCTGATAAATCAACGACTACCTCTTGTCTGATGGATCATAATATATGTCTTACCAATGTATTAGTCTCAACTAATCTAACGTACTAATCAGTGTAAGAATGCATCTAATGAAATGGTGTCACAGCAAATCCGATAAACTAGTGTCAGTAGTGACTAATTTTCATCCAAACATTCCAACTAAAAGTAGATCATATGAGTTATTTATTTTAATGGATTGGATTGTTTGATTAATCATTCAATATACTAGATCAGAGTTCGTTCTATTCAGATAACTTGTTTACTATGGCATATAGGTGTGACCAAAAACCAAAATATTCTTCTTGTCATAGTTTTTAAACACAAAAAATACCTTTTCAACATAATCCATTCTAATAAATCTTTAATCATGGGAACTATAATGATTATTGAGAACTCCAAGATCAGCATACCATCGTCATATTTATTTTAACCAAAAAATCGTTAGATCACATGGGTCTAGTGTTTTTGTCCATAGCCATGTTTCCATTTTTTTTTGATTCTCAGTGTACGTTGCAACTTCAAGGTCAGTCTGATTGGGTGTGTCTAGAAACCAAAACTCCTTATTTTCTCAACTCTATGCATATATCATCTATTGACAACAAATACAACCAAAACATAACATTTTCTAAACAATATCTCCCTTTGTTTGTCTTGTCAATACTCATGTCTTCTCCATGTCTTGTCCCAATAAAATTATTTTCATATATTCCTTACTTATCATTTATTCTCATCATTATTGAAAATCTATTTCAATGTTTCCATCACAAAATGTTTCCCCCTTAATTGAAAAATTGTCTCATTATCCAAGATAAGAACTCTTCCTTAGGTGAACATTAGTATAACATGATTTTATTAAAAAATATCCATTAACTAAGAAAATATATGTTCCCAATGTATAAAAAACTGAATAATCATGTTTTGAATTGCTGTCCATTAAAAAAAGTTAATCTAATACATTTCATGTTTCTTTCAGCATTTTCAGGTCGAGAGGAATCTTGATAATATTTGTTAAGATAATAATAACATAAACCCATCTTTGCAAACATTACTCAAATTTTAGTGGAAAAAATAAGACATTCAAAAACTAATTTATTTGTAACCTCATCACATTGTTTTTCAAGAAAAGTAAGATACTCAATTCTAAAATTTCATTATTATACTCCTTCAATTTCCTACAAGTTAGTATAAATATTGAAATATTTTTAGAAAATGCAAGAACCTCATAGTATTTCAAAATAAACAATAATAATGAGATACTTATCTTTCTTATTCTTATTTGATTTTTTATTGGTTGTGTTTTCGTCCTTTTGGTCATCATTCTCAATTATTTTAAAAAGTTTTGTCTCAACTATGGAATCATTTGATATATTTTTGAACACATAATCAAAATTATTATCATTTTTTTCATAATGAATATAAAACGAATTTTCCCATCTTCCTCTTGTTCTTGAAGGAGAATTAAACAACATTTATTAACATTCCCATCTCATTCACTTCTATTTAATCATTTATGAATTTTCATATCATAATAAATTGATGCCTTTTTATCTTATTTTTTATCATCATAAGAATCATTTTCCATCCCATTTGATTATGTAAATTTTTTCTTCTTCAACATTTGTATCATTTTCAACTCTTTTTTTTGATATAACTAAGAATTATTTATTTTCAGACTCTGCATGTTTATTTTTCTCAACTGTATTAACATACTAACCATTCTTCCGGATCTCAATTTTCATTTATGATATTTAAGCATTAATAACCTTATGAGTTTTATTATCTTATTCTATAAACCTATTGAAATTTTTGGATCTTCATTTCTTATCATAACATTACCTTGAATCATATATATTTCCTATTAGAAACATTCTAAACCAACATGAGTAAGAACTATATAGAAAAATTCCACAACACAAACAACAACCATTGAGTCTTCATATTTTTAATTTATTATTAAATTATTCAGAACACTGTTTATATGTTTTCTTCAGAAATTGTGGTCCACATTACATCATGAGATACTTTACTAATGATTTTTTATCTTTAATAGTAAAATATGTTTTCTCAAAAGCATTATTTTATAATACATTAGTTTCACAATCTTTAAACCTTTCTCCTTTAACAATAATTTCCATGATAATGTTTTTTCTCATATTTATTATTACACTTTGTTCCCGAAGAAACATTGATTGAGTTTCTAACAACTCTACTCCATTCTCATCGAACTGATTTTCCATAATTTATATCATTTTATTAGAATCAAATATATTTCTTTATTATAATTAATTTATTAAATATTTTTATATTCTATAATGATGAGATTCCCATTACATTTTTTATTTTTCTTAACTAATTTTCATTTTTCTTCTACATCATTTTTCTCTAATATCCTATTAAATTTATATTTTCTCTACTTTCTTCATCTGGTTACCATTCTCAAAAGTTATGTCTTTTATAATGTCCTTTAAGTTACTTAATTTTTTCTTGATTTTAGTAATCTTTAAAATTGATTTCTCTTGATTTATTTTAAAAATCTAAACCATTTTAGTAATCTCTTAACCACAATCATCGCTATCTAATGAATTATTTCATTTTTTTAACTTGAGAAATGATGTTGATTTTATTATTTAATTCATCATTGGATAATATACCATCATTATTTCATCTTATTAGATAACATTTCTTCATCCTCTTGTAAATAACTCACCCTTTAGGTTTTTTCCACTTTTATTCTGATATTTCATTGGATTTTTTTCAAAATCATAATCTTTAATTTTATTCCTTGGTAAATTTTGTGAAAAATGTCATGTTTCATAACAATTCAATATTTTTTTTACTTTTTCCTATCACCTTATTTTATTTCTTTGAATGGAGTGAAAAAAGGTGTCTAAATGTTCATATTGTTTCTCTATTTTTAAGTGACATGAGTCTTCTTCAACTTTTTTATCTTTTTTCCATTTAAAAAAAGCATTTGAATCCAATTATTGTCCATCCTTTTTCAATAAAGTAATATATTTATTCAGTACAAATGAAACTATAATGTTTTGATGTTTATCCAAAGATAAATATCGATTATATTATAAAACTAATTCCTTGGAATAAAATATATTTAGAATGTTTCTCATCTGTTTCTTAACAGTTGTATAATCCTTTATATTCTCACCAAAACTTATGATGTCACTCAAAATTTAATTTCCTCTTATATTGTGACTATAAATACTTCGATTATCATCCATTTTCATATCCTCAAATATACATATCAATATTTATAACATGGATTCCTTAACTTTATCATTTCTTTAACAACTACCTCTCATCTTGTCCTAAACTAATTTAGTTATTTGAAACACAATAATCTTTTCATAAAAATTATCAGTAAGAGTCGTCAATAATCAGTTCCATGACTTTCCATCAGTTTCAATACTTATCTTATCAGAAGCTATCATAAATGACTCATTGATGGGAGGACATATCACTATTTATACTTCACTATCTTCGAGTAAAAGTGAAATAATATTGGGTAACATCATAATCTTCAAAATGTTATTGTTATTTATTTCAATAATAGAAACACCGATATTTTTCATTGAATTGAAATTATCCATTCACATAGATGGATGTTTTATAAGTAACATTGAATTTGACAAAAAGAGTAGTTCCCAAGTAGATCAAGACCACTCATGGGGTGGGTGTTAATTATTGGTACATTTTTTTATAATAATATTACTTAACTAATTTAATTACATTTGTTAACCTCTGTAACTTGTTAGATTTATGATCAAATAAAATATAAATTCTCAAACTTACCATTTTTATGTTAAAAAATGTTATGTGAAAGCAACACATGACATGTACAAGGTTTCTGTAAAAATTCCAACACCTTCATATGTTGGATACTCCAACCCACATGGATTCCTTTACAAAATTTCTTTCCAAAATACAATGAAACATGAATCAAATTGTTTTACAACCCAGTAGAAAATTTTATCTATAATTGGTTATACCCCCAACTATAATTTTCATATCCACTTTCCCAAAGATGGTTATATACCCCAAAAATCAAAAAGTATTTTACTAAATCAAAAGGATCTACATTTATAAGATTTTCCTTCTTATTCTTTTCTAATCCGTATAAAAACATTCCTCACATCCACACCATGTAAGATGAATCAATATTTACCGATTTATAAACATCAATAACTTCGAAAATACTATAAATAACTCATTTGAAATGAAAATTCTTTGGGAATATTTATTTAGAAAACTTCCCATGCAATAAGAAGCTAGATTGGTTTTCAGCCAGTATCCACTGTCCAAAGTACCCTCTTTGATATTATACACCCAATTTTACATTTTTTCATTCTAATAAAATTTTTAAGAACTAAATTAGAGACACAAAAATCATTTTTATAATAGAATTTAATCCGATCTGAATTTTTCTCAGATGGATCTCACCCCTGTAGATCTCAATCCATTGAATCTCTCTCTGATGGTTCTTTCTCTTATGGAACTAGATCTGGTGGAATTTTTCATATGGAATTAACACTGATACACTCATTATAATTGGATAAAACCACAATGGATCTTCCAATGGTTCAACCAAAAACAGAAATCAAGCATGGATTTAAAAACCTTTTATAGAAATCACCAATTTTTATTCTAAAAAATGTGAATAGTTGAAATTACAAATACATCGTGCAATCCTATTATAGTCATCCCTAAATAGAGAAATAGGTAAACCAAATATTCTTTCCTACTCAATAATATTCCAATATCTATGAATTTTATGTTGATTAAAGATTCATATTTGACTTCTTAAAATCTTTTCAATACATCTGGAAGATTATTAATTCTTTTTGAAACATCTAAAAACATTATAATTCATCAAATATACAAGCACTTTTTTGTCCCGTTTTCTGAGTCTGATAATTCTTTGTTATGTAACTCCAATTGATGTTTCTACCTCAATTTCTATCTAATATACTTTCATATAGAAATTGTATCTGATGAACTTTCATATGGAAAGATCATTTGATGGAACACATCTTTGACCCTTCAGAACTCTTCTAAATTTTATCTTAACTCAATTAAAACAAACTCATTTCATTTTTTGACCCATGTGAAGAAATAAATAAAACATATAAATTCATACTTTGATTCTCTATACCAGCTACAACATTATAAAAATTATTCCATAAAACTTATTATTCTGTGGTTTGACTTCAGTAACCACAAATTAACCAATAAAAACTCAAATACTTCTCACATTTTGAAGTGGTTCCTCATTACGATAGAAGGACTCATACATTTTCTTAGAATGATTTGGTAATTATGATTACAAAGATGAATTAGTTTCATCAAATATTATCAATAAAATGTTTTTCACCCATTGTTTTATTTGTTTATATCACCATATTATGAATAAGTGCATGCCTCTTATCTGATGGATGGAAATCTATGTCATGCCAATGGATCAGTATCAATAACTCAATCTTTCGGATCAGTGTCAGATTGTGTCAGATGAAATAGTGGCATGCCATATCCATTGTATCATTTTTAGCAGCAAATACATCTCTTCTAGACTATCCAACTAATAATTGACCAAATAAATTATTTTTTTTGATGAATCATACATTATTATGAATTGGTCACTCTGGTAGATCGATGTTAGTGATCTTCTAGTGATATATCTATTTTGGTGTATTATGTTGACTATGAACAAGAATCTCTATCATCACATGCTCATTAAACTACGAAACATCCTTCATATTTCAATAAATTTTATCATGAGAACTGTCTTGATTTATGGGGACACCAATATTAGAATAAAATTGTGAGATCTAACTGGATCGGAAACTATGTTATATCATCTTGGTGAGGGGTTCTATGTCAAAAAACATGTTTCCAATTAATTTTTTATTATATTATCTATGTTCAGTGCAACTTATTGGTCAGTCCTATAGGGTGTTTCTAGAATGAAAAAGTCAGAATCTTTACAACTTCACACATATATCATCTATTTACAACGAATACAACCAAATCATTACATGGTCCCAACACCAGTTGTGTGTATAAATATTATAATAAGGAATATATATTGGATAGTCATTATTCCCATCTACCCTGAACTTTAACATATGTCTTTATGAGAATACAGGTCCTCAAATAGGTTTCCATAAAATAAGTTTCACTAAATTTGTGTGTTGGGTGAAACCATAAATTATATGATGTTTAAGGCATTGTGTTAAGTATGTTCATCATAAGGGGTAATGATTTAGAAATTGTAAAATGCATTCCAATTACATAAGTACTTTTATGAGGTAATTCACATAATATTTCAAGCAGATGGATCCATGGGGGTTTTTGTGTGTTGCGTGAAGCATGTAAGTTTGTTTATTCTTGTAGATGTTTGTACATATTAGGATGATTTTGAAAATTCATAAAGTGAGGAAGTCCCATAGTGAGTAATTTATTTGTTTCAAATATATAGTAAACATTTTCAGCCTCAAAATATAAATATAGATAATAGATAATGGGATCAAATCCAAATATTCATGATAAATTTTAAAAATTCCTATTTTCTTTTATTGGTTAAACAAAAATGTCTAAATAAATTCCTTCAAAACGTGTATTAGATTTTAGTGATGGAAGTGCAGTTGAACCAAATTAATAATATTTATAATTTGGAATTAATATCATGTCCCATGAATAAAAATATGATCAAGAAAACATTTATTTTTTAAAATAATCAATATGAGAAATATTATATAGAATATAACAAATATTTTCATGTGTATAAATGATATTCCAAAATTTTGGGTATCAATTTTGATGAATTTTTTTGTCCAATATAAATTTTATTAAAAAAATGTGTTGGAGTACCAAATTATTGATAATGTGTTTGTTATGAGTCATGTTTTTTGGATGTAGAGGTGTCATGGCAGGACATATGGTTTTCCCATTGTGACACCATTCCCTCTATCCTATATTAAATACTATAGGTGTGTTGGGAATGGAAGATAAGCCCCCAAAATCCAACTCGATATTAAATTTATTTTTTAGTGATGGGTGGGTGTGAGCCCCCGTCCCCATGTGAGTAATAATTTTTACTGAGAAAAATATCATTGAGATAATGAACCAAATAAGTTATTATTATGATGAAGGATCCTACAAACCCAATTTAGATGATGGAAGTGTGAAACATATCTTATTAACCAGAGTCATACAATGAGTAAATGTTCTCTCACAATCTTATAATTTTATTCATATGTCAAATGTAAAGTTATATGTGAAGCATATAATTCTAGAAAAATAGAAGCAAAAATCATATTGAAATAAAAACACTATTATAGGCCATGATATTTATCAATATATAGTGATGATTGATGTCACACCGCAGTTTCCCACTCTAATGTTTTAAATTTATTTGGGTACAAATACAAATGAGAATATTTAGAGAAACCGACCATACCAAAATTAATCACTAGAATTCACATCATATTAGCAGTTATTACTGTCTAAAAGTGGGAAATTACCAAAGTGTGTGTTCAATAGACCAATGGCACTGAAGGAAACAAGAGTAGAAAATGTGTCTACATAGTGTTCAATATTATAAGAATCATTTTTATGGTCAATTTTTCCTGTTTATAGTATTTATACACATGGATTGATATTCAACATAAATAATGTATAGGAATGTTCCATAGAAGGCCTCAAATGATAACAACCCATATCTCAACTAATCATCCAATGGGAAGAAAATGAAATATTGATTTTCAACCCAGAAAAATAATGCTGGTCCATCAAAATATATTGAATATGAATAAAATCATTCCATAATATGTATTAATTCAATGATGTAGATCATAAATAAAAGATCTGAGTATAAAGTGACTGTCGATATTTCCCTTGAATCCTTAGAGCATGATGTCGTATGGATCCTTTATAGTGGAGGAAGATCCCATATGATGGGAAACATAGATCTTCTTAAATGCAATCAATATAAAAAGGAATGTGGTATTAATGATAGAAATAATGAAGGCCTAAAGATTATTGTCTATGGAAAATCCAAAATTGGGGGTAAGGAAATGATATATATTGATGTCTTGGTTAGATAAGGTCCCAACAACAACTTTCTCTATATAGATCTATTGGGGAACTTGGGACTTGATATAGGATTTACCATTAATACATGTATCATTAATGGAAAATATAGACATTTTGTTTTGAAGGTAAAGAAATCCATGGGGAGTTTCTTTCTTGTGAGTGAAGAAGTGGATATGTGATTTCTATCTAATGTTGAAGAAAAATAGATGTGGAAAAAACATCATTTCCATTTATCACCATCATCCTTGAAATATCTAAAAAAATGTGATACAACACGAGGCCTTTTCAAGCTATCACATAACCAAATATGATTATTGATAAGGAAAAATTATTAGATTAGAATATAAGAAAAAAATAAAAGAAATCATTGAGAGTGCGTAAATTAAGGAATGTAGAGGTGTGTGGACCTATATTACCAAGTTAAATTTATGGGAAGAGGTATTATGTTGTTTTCATTCATTGTATCTGTTGGATTGAATAAATATTTTTCATTCCCCGAAACTCTGAATTGCACAGTTTCAAAACAAAATATTAGTTAGAAATTAAGTGGATTCTTGGAAAAAATATTTCAATGCTTTAAAATGATAATGGTAAAGAATTTAAAAACATACAAGGGGAGGATTATCTGAAGAAACATGGGATAAGGAACCATGTTTTAGTAGTGATAAATCCTTAACAAAATGGGGTTGTTGAGAGTAGAAATGAGATCATAAGAAAAATTTACTTAAGATTGATTATTAAAAAAGGACATACCAAATAATTTCTTGAAAGAAGTAGTATTGAAATCAATCTACATAACCAATATGGATTTGTTTTATTCTAATGAAGAAATGAATTTTTACTAGTTGTGGTATGGAAGGAATCCAATATTTAAATACATTCAAATATTTTCAAGTATTTTATTCTGAACAAGGACAAACATAGAATGTTATAGACTCAAAGAGATAAGGTGATATTTCATGGATACACAAGACAATGGTAACAATATAAATTATTCAACAAGATATGGGAATAAGTGTTTGAAATTAATTATTTCACTATAGTAGAGAATGAAAAAATCTCAAAAACACAGTGAATAGTTCTTTGATGACAGTGATGAGGAGTTAAGAAACAAAAGGGTAGTAAAAGTGGAAAATGATGATTCAGAAAAATATATTGACGATGACAAAATGGTTTAGACCTATGTCAAAATAAAATCTAAGGATCCATGTAGAAATTTAAAAGAATAATATCATCGATGATAAAGAAGAACATGTTAAAACAAGTATAATTAATTATTTATTGAATTTATCCATTCTCTCCCATGTTAATCCAAAATGTATTGAAGAAGAACATGTAGAATAAAATTGGGTACAAGTTATGAATAAATAGCTTTACTATATAAAGAAAGAACCAAACATGGTTGATTATTTCAATAATGATAGATAATAATTTTATCAGGTCTATTTAGCTGTTACAGAAAAAAATAAATGAATATGGATAGGTAATTCTAAATGAAGAATGGATATTGGTCAAGGGATACTCCCATATTGAGGGAATCTATATTCATAATAAATTTAGTCAAATTTTAATGCATAACACTATTCAATTATTCAATCCTATATGAGTTAAATAGAAATTTATGTTCTTCCAGATGGACATTAAGTTTGAATTTATGAATGGGTCTCCAGAAGAGGAAGTGTACATCAAATATCCACAGGGTTTTCATAACCATTATGGATGGAAAAAATATTGTTAGCTGAATAATGAATTATTAGGATTAAATAAGGAATCATGATCATGGTATTCCATACCTAGATAGTATATAATGAATATAAGTATTCATCAGGGTTTGTTTTTTACAATATCTATCTCAAAAATTAAAGTAATAAATGCATAATTGTGATGGTGTATTTAAACAATATAATATCTTGTGGATCAGATTAATTATATTAAAAATAGTTCATAGAATTCATGAAATGTGATATCAAAATGTCATTGAATAATGAAATAATGTTTTCCATTATTTTATAGGTGATTCAAGAAAAAAATCATACATTCAGTTATTAATCTAAATATACCAAGGAAGTTATGAGATGATTCTGAATGGTTGATTCCTAGTAAATGATAACTTCAGGGGATTCAAAGATGAAACTATCATATAAAGATGAAGGAAAAGTGGTTATTTCCATATAATATAGGTTTACTATTGTATATTTTTTGTAATTAATAGAAAAACCACCCTATATTTGTTTACCTCATAACAAACAACATAGTATCAAATAAATCCTAGAGACATACACTTACATGAAGAAAGAAAAAATATTTGTCATATCATGTGAATGGTGGATTTCATTATCCTCTATTGTCAAAAATATTAACATGGTTTATTGGGTTATATAGATGGAGATTGGTGAATTACAATAGATAGTATAAAATAAACATCCCATGGTGCATTCTATATTGTTGTATTGTGAATTTCTTATCTATAAAAGGAAACATATTTCTTTTCATTAAGCATCACAGAAGCTATATATATTTACAACTACTAAATATTTCATGTAGTAATTATGTATGGAGAAGAAACTGGAAGATATGTTAATTGATTTGAATTCTCTTATCAGAATCCATTGAAATACATCATGTGTTATAAATATTACAAAAAATTGTGTCCACTGCTCATGAATAAAGAACATTGAAATCAAGTATCTTCTTATCGAGGAGAGGGTGGACCATGGGATTGTGAAGTTAGATTATATGCTTATAGAACTAGAGAATACAAAAATAATGATTAATTCCTTAACTAAAAGGCATTTGAGCATAACTTACTATATCTTGGAGATCAGTCTACTTCTCATACATGTACAAGTGGGGAAGTGGAACACCCCCTCCCCAAGGTATGGTGTATGTTACCTATGTGAGGATATGTTTTATTTAACATGTTGTATCCATAATGAAGTGACCTTTGGGTTTATTGGAAAAGGGGGAGAAAATTAATTTATAATAGAAGGGGGAGTACCTGATTAGGGGAGAAGTGAAATAGGGGGAGTTTTATATTTGATGATACTGAATATGATTGTTAAAAGTTTCAATGTAATGATATGTTGTATTTCTGATGAAATAATTTTATTAATTGTGGAATAAAGTGATTCATGGATAATATTTTAATTCTATTCTAGTTTTTCACTCAATGCATGGCTCATGTTGTCTTAGAGTGTATGTTGAGGAAATTTTGATTTCTATCTAGAATATCAAAAATTGAATTTTGGTAAAATATGGAAGAGAACAATGTGTTTTCAATATATTAGAAAAAGATTATTTAAATTTATATCAAATAAAGTTGGATACCTATAATTCATATGTAAATAACTAAGGGGGATTTTATATTCAAGAAATTAATGATAGTTTTTCACCTACTGGTCATAGTTATTGGCTGTAGGGGTGTCAAAATGTGATATATGTGTTTCACGACATTAAACTTGTTTCCCAAGTCCACATAAGAGACTGGTGGAGTGTTGGGTATGATGTATAATCAACATCCATACCTTCCCCATTAAAATTCCATTTCAATGAGGGTTGGGTAGTAAATCCCCTTATGAGTATTGAGCCTACTGATAATCAAATCTATGAGGTATTGAACAGAGGTAAATAGTATTTTGGGGGAGGGACCCATATTCCCAATATAGATCCCACAATTTGAATATTTATTATGATTTATGATATATGAAATTACATGGTTTTCCAAAGTGAACCGGGTCTACATTCCTTGAGGGTGAATTGTAGGAAAAGGTATATATTGAAAACCTAGAAGGATTTATCATTGATGAAGAGGGTTCTGAAGTAGGAAATCCAAATAAGGAACTTTAGGGCCATAAAAAATACCTTGGTCTTGGAATTTAAATATAGAATAACATATAGACCATATAATTCATGAAAGGGAAATTGTAATTAAATTATTATTTAATGGGCCAAAACACCATATTAATTATTATGATCATTTATTTTGATGAAATATTTTTTTTGGAAACAATGAAAGAACTTATTTATATTTTTAAGCTAATTGGAAATCTATTTGAAATATCAATAATAAGTGTGATCACATTCTTTTGGGGTTTTATGTTCAATAATTAACCTAATTTTATATTTGAATCCCATGAATTATATGATCATGGGTTACATAAGTATTATTAAATAGAGGAATAAAGAGAGGCTTCCACTCCTACAACATAGGAGACTAATATTTAGTTAGATAAAGAATGATGAAGTGTGAGTTAGATTGAGTTCAGAAAGATTATTGACACCATAAATTATTTGATGGTGCTGATACTAGACATTGTATTTTCTTCCAAATTACAATTAATCCTAAATGAGATTCATATTTTTGTAGAAACAGAAATTAAGGTATATCATAGGAATCCATAATTTTGTCTCTATGTGTAAAAAAATAAAACATTACAATTTTATAGATACACCAATACAAATTAGAAAGAGATTTTAGAGATTAGAGGCATGATTCCGTATATTGTTTCTTTATTAGAGGAAGATGTGTGGTATGAATCTCTAAGAATTATTTTTTTGTCACTCTTATATTAAAAATATAATAGTATTTTACAGTGTCCCAAGATGAAACTCAAATAAAATAGATTAATACAAAACTAAAAAATATGATGGTTGATGTTTCCTACTTACTATAATTGGGTGTGACAATGAATGTGAAACAAATTTTAAATGATACTAGAGAAATAGTCAAGGTCAAAATATATTTATATCAAGTACCACCTCATCATTTATAAATTGGAGTTTGGAGAGATTTTATTGGGTTATGTTTCAATAGAATATAAATTCATAGATATCATGAGGATGCCTCTAACAATTGATGCATTCTAAAACATTATATTGTTTTTGGGAGAGTATTTCCCCCCAATCCCTATAACTATTTATGAATATTTTCCCTCTTTAACTTTATTTTTTTTGTAGTTGGTGATAACAAAAAATGATCTCATCTTGTAAATTTGGAGAGACAATTGATTCTTTTATAGGTAATCATCACGGGGAATAGTAGCTGAGAATTTATCCAAGTCCAGAGAATTGTGAGGAATCGATATATGTAGTTTGAAGATAAATTCATGGGTGTATATAAATGTTTCAAAATAATACAAAGAGGAATTTTTTTGATCTATTTTGTAGATTAAATCTTGAAGAAACCATATTAAATTAATAGTAGAATGGAGAGTTGAGTAAAGATGATTTGATAATAATTGAGACATAGTCAATATGAAATTAATCTTTCACTATGAGATGAGGAACTCTTACAATAACCATTTTTTTCTATAGTGAGAGATTTATATGAAATTATTATTAGAGATATGCTATCTATTTTTTCCGGATTAAATTAATTCATCCGTTTAGGAAGATTATATGTTTTATTTTTAAAAAATTTAATTATAGATGTATTAAAATCACATTATATTTTATTAAATATTCAAAGGAATAAAATAAGTGACATTTTTATATGCAATATCATGATTTGAATGATATGACCAACTCAAAGATATTTTGAAATAATATCATGTAGGAATGAATTTACTATATATGATATGGAAATTGTCTTCATTTATTACTACATAGAAATGGTTTAATATCAGGTCATCCGAATCAGACCAAAACTATTTTGGTCATGCAGTTATGAGGATGACAGAGGAATTGGTTTATAATGCATGAGTGATTAGGTTATGAAATCAGTCTTATGTGTGGAAGGAATTATTTTTATATGAAGAACTCTATGATGTAGCTGTCGAAAATGTGTTTTAATGGTTCATCTAAGGAGTCAATGAGAAGTTAAATACATTATAAAGGAAACTCATAAGAGTTAAGTGGATTCCTATTTTGGTATTTTATTTGTTATTATCTATGAGATATCGGTACACATTACAACTGGATAATAAGAGAATTTGACCATGATTTAATGGGAGAACCATGCTTCTACCACCAAGGAGAAAAACATATGATACATTTAAATTTTTGGAAAAACGAGTCAAGTTATATCCTAGTTCATAATCAATATTATAATGGAATTGACTATAATAGATTTTTTTTATTTTTCATTCTAGATAGATAAAAATCGCACACCACAACTGTATTCTCAAGTTTTAAACCCAGTCGAAGATCATATAAGAAACTATTAGATATTATGTATTTAGTATTCTATATCTTTTATATCTATAGTACATTTCCTAACCACTGGTGTTATGCCATTGTGCATGAAATATCCATAAATAAATGGAATCCCACATAACGAAAATATGTATGATAATATAGAGAGAGATTTCTATTATTGGATAATTTCACAAGGTATTTAGATGGATTTTTATTAGAAGAACAAGGGTACTCACAAATTCAAAATTCTAGACGAACTTTATGTATGTAATGTAAAGACCATTTAAATTGTTTTCCCTTTTCATACATATTTGTAATCAAAGTTATAATAAATTTACATTTTATTGGATATGTAAATGACTGAAATGAGTAAATTAATGTTTTAGATGCAATATCAAGGCATGAAGAAGATAATCAAATGAATATTTTATAGAGTTATTCTCATTTAATAAATAATTTAAATGAAAGTATGAGGAAATGATATTCATTAATTTCTATGTAGAGATGGTTTAATATCACATGAGAGGAATCAAGACATATCTAGTAACTTTATTTCATTATGAGGATGAAAGATAAATCAATAAATAGTTTGTGAGAGTTTAAACTACACAATAAATATGACATGAAGATGTAATTAATTTGAAGTGAGGAAGGAAACACAACATGTGTACTAGTTACACAATGTTTATTTAACTGAAGATTCCCCGAGGTGTTGGATATTCCTCTATGAAACCTATAAAGAGATATGTACAATGTTATTTTGGGATTTAGGTGGATTTGTGTTATGAGACATTAGTTCACACCAAAATATATGGAAATTTGATGTAGATGACAATATATTTGGAGAAATCGTACATCTAGAATTTTTTTGATAATTTAATAAGGATTATATAGTCTTGTAGATCCAATGAATCTCATGTCCTAGTGCACAAGACACAGTACATCAAAACTGGTGGGTGGTGATTGGTTGATTTTTGTTTCATAAAAAATCAATAATTCCACATTACAATAGTTTAGTCATTCTATGAACCAAGTTAATGATTATATAAAAGACTTTGAGTTCATCAGTATTATGTTATATATATATTTCATATCTAATGGTACATCTAATGGTGTCACACCATAGTGCATATAAAATATATAAATAAATAATGACCCACCTAGAGAAAGGGTTTGTGAAGAAACAGTGTGATAGTTCAAAATTATTTGAGATCTCTATGTTGGATTTAACAATGTTTTAGGAGAAGAACAAGAGTGGACACAATTTCAGAATCATTGAGGTATTTGATTTATAAGATATAAAGATTATTCAACGTATTAATGCTTTTCATTCATCCTATAATCAATGTTCAATATAGTACTATTTCCATTTTCTATGGTCCTTTGAAAATATATATGATATATGAGTAGTAAAATCTCAAGAAAAACACACCAAGGATTATAAATAAGGTAATAAGGATGAGGAAACATTTTAATAAGCCTTATGTATATGTGAGTTCTTTCTCTCTCAACATCACATCATCACATCGACACCATGAATATCATCTCATACTAATTGGAATCATGTAGTTTTTAATAGAAATATATTTCTTTTAGGTATAACATAATGAACACCCCCTAATGATGTTACACCCTTCTGTTGTCCTATAAAATATTATCATTCTTTTTCATATCTACTATAATTCTATTTCAGTTCATTCCTCACCTTTTATACATATTTATATAATTATTTTTTCCTCCAATTTATAAATATATTAAGATAAACAATGTAAATTACTATTAAAAGTAATAATAATATAACACTCAAATGTGATAATACCCCCAATATGAAAAAATTTATTAAGAAAACATTGGAAAAGCACTCCGTCAGAATATCAACCACTTTATGAATAGTGAAAACTTAATCCATTAACAACTCAATGAGATCAAACATATCATTGATGAAGTTTTAATTTACTTTTATATTATTTAAACATTATTTTTTCACAATTTTCTGAGATAGGCTGATAGTACAATAGTTATTACAGCAAATCATAAATGGATGCTCCACCTTCACTGACAAGACCATTAATTGGAACATCATCTAGACACATTATTTATTCTCTAATGACACATCCATATACACAACATCTATAGTTCAATAATTCATTGATGTTTTATTCATGAAATTAAATTAAATAAATCATCCTCTAATAGAGAATGATTCTTCAAAAATGAAATTTTGATCATAAAAATTTCCATTTTAATCTATATTGGAGTATGTGCAAATTTGTTATATTTATTTATGGTTATACATTTTCCAATAGTTCACTTCAAATAGTAAAAAATATTAATGGGTTATTGAATTTATAAAAGATTAAAATTATATTGTAATCTTGTATATAGACTCACTATTGATATAATTTATAGTATAGAAGTTACGGGATATATAAAAAATGACAATTCATCTAAATATGCATAGAATAAAGGACCTTCCATCAGTATCCTCAGTTAATTCGATACACATTGAGATATAATTATGACACTCATTTGAGTTATATATAATAAACCATTATATATGTTCCCTATAACACTTTTCATATGGAAGAAATATTGAATAAAAAACATACATTTCATGGATAACTAAAACAAAATTTATATTCCTGAACATCATTTCTCAAAATATTTTATTATTTGGGAATAAAAATATATATACACTCGCAAGACCCTTATCATTGTAAAAAATAATAGCATCAATATAAATATTCAAAATGAAATTAATTGAGTCACATTACATTACAAATAATTTATTTTCTAATGTTACATTCTTGAACAAAATTATTTTTTTATAAAGTTTCTTCTAATTCTGGAAATGCTTGATTAAATCCTTATATAACATTCTTTTACAAGAAAAAAATTACTTCCATCGATTTCACCATTAATTGGGAAAAAATAATTTTTTTAATGTATGTATCTTAGTCAATGAACATTATATAATGTGGTCTAAAAACCCATTTGAAAAAACTATTCAGTTATTTTTGAAATAAAAATTTACAAAAAGATAAATAGTTGGTAAAATTTAAATGGGTGAAAATTATCCAACAAACTAATTCCTTTATCTTATGAATATCCCATACACATGAGAAATTCCATAATTTGAGAATATTTACCTTTTTATTTTAATTTATCATTGAATACCCACTTCATCCCAATCACACTCATCCATTTTGATAATAGAATAAGATCAAAATTGTATTTTTATTCATTTATCTAAGCTCTTTATTAATGGTAATAATTCACTCATTGTATTAATGTGTATCGCATAAAAACATTAGGTACCACCATGGATATAAAATTAATGTTTTTTATTGTACTCAATTTTTTTTGAATTTTTATTTCTTAACATATATTAATAATGAAATTATTAGGCTCAAATTAATTTATATTTTTTATGAAGTTAATTATATTCTCTATCACATATTAATTTAAAATAGAGTAAGATGAATCTACTACATCATCTTATTTTTCAAATTTATTTTTATAATGTTATTTTTTCTACCATCTCTTTCCCATATGAGACTCTTTAGTATATAAATTGAGTGACTGAATCCCCCTAAATCACTTTTAATGAAAATATTTATTTTTTTTCAATGAATTAATATATCATTAATAAATTAATTTATTAGGTGTGTTAAATTTTCATGATTAAATAATATAACTAAGTGTCTTCCCATGACCTCGATAGTACAAGGAATTATAGAGTCTCTAAAGTTAATTATATTCTAATTCTTCAAATATCACTTCTCATTTAATGTAATTTCAAAGTGAGTTCTCATGAGTGAATCTTATATCAGTATATAATTGTTGAAGTAGTATACCTCTAAAAATTTTATGATATTACATGATTTAATTTTATACTCATTCCCATGTTAGTAATAAATATATTATTTTATTCAATAACTCTATTTTTTATGATTGTATATTGATCTAAACTATCAATTTATATAATTATTATATAGATATTACTCATCCTTTTAATTCCTATTATTGTTGTTTTTTTTAGCATAAAACTCATAATCATATATACAACTTAATTTTTCATTTACCATCAACCACTCTTGAACATGTATATTTATTATACTTTTTTTCAATAAATCTTAAATAAGTAATTAGAGTGTATTCTTCAAAATATTTAATAAATTGATTATATTTTTGGGGTTATATATTACTAATTTCATCAAACACATCAAAATGAAAAAATATCAACCAAATATTGTGTAATGATATTAAATCCATCCTGATTAGTGTCCACTATTTTTCCCTAGGTATATGTACAAAATGATAAAACTTGAACCCATTTAATTTTGATAATTTAAAAATTGTGCTGTTGTAGATTAATATTTTCATGCTTTTCATTCCTAAAATGAGAATAATTGATTCAATAATGTGTTATCATACTTCATGATCATACTTCATGATATTTATTCACTTATTTCTTGTAATAAATTTCTACCAGTTCACTAACTTTTTGTTATTATTGATTCATCCCTAAGACCCTTCAATACATGCTAATTATTTTATAAAATAATTTTATTGTAGTTGGAATGAATTTTAAATGTAGTAGAAAAAAATGTTTTCCATTAATTTAATGAATAAAAATTTCATTGAATTGATCTATGTATCATGAAAGTGTAATATTCCTATTAATTTAGGCTTTAATGAGACATTTTCTCCGAATCTGATATCAAAAATGTAAAATTTTCCATATTATTTTAGAATTGTTTTACATACCTTCACATATGATTAGAAACCTTTTTATAAGAACCATAAATTCTCTAACATATAATCCATAAAGACTATTTCTACCACCATTAAATATTTGTTAAATCCTTTCTTATTTTGATATTATAAGAAAATATTTTATATTTTTAATGTGATCCATGAGAATAATAGGAAATTTATTAATTTTTTTTTACATTGTAAATAAAAAATCCTACATATCTCACCAAGATACTCAAAGAAATTCTAGATCTACACAATTTTCAACATTATATATGGAGACAAATTCGTTGATCTTTGTGATTAGATCACCCTCAATTCAATTATCTTCCTTGGTGTTGAGTAAGACCTATTATTCAAGAACATTAAATATATTTCCCATTATCTCAAAAACACTAACATCGACATTGAATGAAAACAATCTTGTTAAAAACCCAAATATTCAAATATGCACACCTTGATATTTTTGTTTATTTCTATCTTCACAATGGATTGATTTTATTGGTACAGTCTTATGAGAGTTAAAAACATCTTTAAATTATTGATTATTGTGAATTATTTTCTATCTTCAAATATAATAAATGATTAGGAATTTTATTATAGTTATCCAATCGACTCCCTTATATGTTTTTCATTAATTATAGTGATGAATTAAACATTTTTCATATAGAGTGATCCTAAGTTCATTATTCTAAAATATATCAAGCCTTTAATTCCCAATTATTAAGGCCTTTTATATTAAAAAGAATCTTCAAGGATATTTTCTACATTAAAATTTTTCTCATTTAGATTTCCAACATCACATCTAATGATATATCATTGTCAAATATAAACATTTTCAAATAATTTACCATTTTTTGAACCATAAATTGATGAAGGTGCACTTATTTATTCATTATTTTCATCCAAAAATTCAAATCATTGATAAAATTAATATGGTTTATAAGGATGATATTGAATCTTAAATCTTATACATTAGCTATACATCCCCCTCATTGAATTGTGAATCCACCTCATTAGGGTCTTATACCTTCTTTATTGATTCATTATATTTATCTATCTCAAAAATATACATATTTTAGATTTATAGTTTGAATCATAAAATTTATTCCATTTCCATATCATTTCTTAATCATTATATTCGTATCCATTAATAGATGAATGTTAAATTCTATTGCATGAGTATTATTAAAACATTATTCTTGATCTTCAAACCCCATGATTAACATTTGTTTCCTCACTAGAGGACTCTAATTTTTCAATAGATAATAGATTTATTATATTGAATATAAAACCCATCTTGGTATTTTACATAGAAAATATTTTTACCTAGTATGTGTTGATACCCTTTAGAGCAAATGAGGACACTTTTTGTTAATGCATTTTCTCCCGTTCAAGGTCGACCCTCACCAAATTAATAAGAAATAACAGTTCATTAAATATTTTACAATGATAACTTAACAATGTATGTATCCTTTAATGCTTCTATTTTCACACAAAACATATTAGAATAAATATTTACGAATGATTTCATAATAATAATGTTCCAAAATTTATCTTTATATCAATTTTTTCTGTTTACAATACCATTTATCTAGAAAAATTATTCATCTTTCAACTCATTATTTTGTATTGATAGGTCCAAAAAATTAAACCCAATATTTTAAAACTTTGATTCCTTCACCCATTTTTTCCCATCATAGATGTAATTTTTATTTGCATTATTAAAATATAATATCCATTAAATATAATGTAATTACATTCAATTTGAGAAAAATATGTAATTTAACATGGAATTTTATACCTAGGAAGCATGATCTTCATAATATAAATTACCAGATAAATAAAATATGGGATCATTCATTACTCCACGAAGTGAAAATTTTTATCATGAAACATAATAATGACAAATATATTCATCGAATTTATATTATCAATTTAAGAGAAAAAAAATTAATGAATTATATATATAGATCCATGATAGTGAAACCAATTATGAGGTTAATCCATTGTTCCATAGGAATTCCTAAATCACAGAGATGGTGTGTGAATTAGTTCTTGATATCCCTTTATATTTAAAATATAATTTATAATAGTTATCTTATTATCTTAAAGTGTAAAAAGATATAAGAAATAATGTGATTAAGTTTCTCATATTTTAAATAAATTGGCATCCAAAATAGGAAACACTATAAGAGAATGTCATGATTTACAAAGTTAATCAAATCATAAAGAGTGGATAGTGCAAGGTGAGTAGTGGATACTCATGATTTTATTATCTTATTTAATTTCCACAAAGAATAAAAAATTAGGTTATAAGCATGAAATTATATATAAAAATGTATATTCCTAGTGGATTTTCTGTTCGTAATAATAAAAATAATATTATAATGGTATCAAATAAAGAGAACGACAAGGAGGATTCCATATGTTCTAACATAGTTTTGTAAAGCAATCATAATATTCTAAGAGGTAGGATAAGTTCATTGATTACTGAAGACTTATCTCGAATGGCCTCCCAATCCCGAGATGATGAATTCATGAGATTGATGATGGAATAAGATAATGCTTGGAGGCTTTCTAAAATGTATTATTCTTCAACTAAAAGGAATTACATATATAAGAAGTGATTATATAAATATTTTCTGACTCCAAACCTTAACAATGTAGATATGTATTTAAATAAAATTTCATAAAAAAGTGTCTAATTAATGAATATGATCCTAAAAATAGTGGAAAAACTTGATTATTAATATTTTTGTTATACTAAAGGAACTCCTATTAAAAAATTTAGAAAAGGCTTGAATAAAAATATAATAGAAAACCGAAACATAATTGAGGTATATCTGAAACTACAAAATGTGATTCATGTTGAGACTACCACCTTCATTAAATACAAAAACATATCCCACCACCACTAGTATTTATCAAATATTATCTATTATTATTACATCTTCTATACAGATGCAGGGGAGAATAAAATAAAAATAGATAATACTTAATTTATGAAATTTGATAATGATATCTTCCATTATAAATTATAGTGGATGTAACCACGTTAGCTAGATCATTTTTTCCTTTACATATTTAAGGATAGAATTCAAAAAAAGTATCATGAATCATTGTTTGAAAATAATTGAATACAATATAAATAGAATTATGAAAATGAATACAAGTAGAAATATTAATACCATTTAACAAGTAAACATAATTTAAATTAATTACATTACATTGAATTTTTTTCCTTGAATAATTTATACTATTCCTAAATAATCATATTCCTGATTGAAAATTTTAATATAATGCCATCTCTCATCATCATAAAATTTCTAATAATTATAATGAGATTATAAAACCAATCATGGTCTCTTAAAATTTGACACAGACTATTAATATTGCATATAACATATCAAAATGACATGATTCCTTCATGTTAAGTAGTTTCAATAAAAATATGTATACATATTATCCTAGCCATAGAAAAATTACAATGAAGTATATGTTTTGAATTTATATTATATTGGATTGATCAGCAAGTTTTTCCTTTTTGAGACAAGCCAAAACTCATTTTTTTCATTATTATGATATTTTCTAACCAATATTTCATCATTTCATTCATGAAAATGTTTTTTAATGAATTAATTTCTTCATAACCTCGACCAAATCCATTATTATTAGTAAAAAAAATTATACTATTTAATTATATCAAATAAATCATAAATCACCCACATAAAATGTAGAATTAATCATTAAATTCACCAACATGAAATGGTTTTTGAAGCATTCAAAATAAAATCTTTTAATGAAAATAATTTCTTTCAAGGATATTATAAATCTTAAATTAAATATATTGAGAATGATGTTTTCATTACACTACTCTAGATATAATAAAAATTCAAAATATGATAGAGAATTTATTGATGTGGGATGTTCTTAAAAAAGAAGAAGGGAGTTCTTGAGAGAGATATAAAGTGAGTGAGAGAGAGATTTTGTGGTGCGATGTATGCTCATCCTAGTTTTATATTAAAAGGTATTTATTTTATATTTTTATTTAATAATAGGCTATCCACATGGAAAACCCTGTTCATAGTTTAGAAACACCAAGAATGAATATAATGACTATAAACCTTTTAAAAAAATTAATATCATATTATCACTCAAAAAATGCTATGTGCATTACATATCATGATTTTAAAATAAAAAATTTAACTATTTAATAATGATCATATACTTCACATTCAAAATACGACATTTAATATTATATACATGCAAAAAAGTTATCAATTCTTATCCTTGTAGAGAAAAATTTTATTCATTTAGAAATATAAATTTAAATGATAACATTTACATTTAAAAACTAAAAAAATAATAATATTTAATCCTTATATCATGGAATCCTGAAAAAAATTCAACATATCATTTATTTAATTCAATTCATTTCATTTTAATAAAATAAAAATGATATTTAATTATAATTCAATATTTAAAAACATGATTTACATATGATTACATCATATCCATAGTATAATTTAGTTGAATTGAAATGTATTAAAATTAAAAATTCATTAATTAATTAACATTAAACCTTATATTTTCAAATATAACATGATCATTTCCATCAATACATACATGATTTAAAAATAAAAATTTAATTTTATAATATATTTAAACAAATATATGAAATATTTTTTCATAATTTATAATAATAAGCACAAAATTAATGAAATAAAACTATATTATGTGTCATATGAGTTGAACTAATCACATATCCATAAATGTTTTCAATCCACTCCCCTCAATTAATTCACATCCTATAACTATTTACGGAAGTAAAGTATATTTTATTATTATTTTTCAATTTATTGGAAATAATTTACCTAATGGGTTTAAATCAATATAAGTTCCACGTTTCATCAATATAATATAAATTTTATATTTCAACAGTCATAAAAATAAACACAGCATGAAATGATTCTTATGATAAATACCATGATTTATAAGACCCATCAATACCTTTGATCCCCAACATTCATTAAATAAATTCAAATAAATATAATTCAAAAAAATATCACATTACCAGAAACAACCTTTCAACATAAGTTTCATATGAAAATATATTGATCAAGCATATTTATAAGAAAATTCAAAATTACCAAATCATTTATATCTCCACACTTATCACTAAATCAACAACCCAAAACATCTATAATATAATTCTTACATCACTCGATTATATAAGAACCCCACCTTGAGTGAGAGACCAAACAAAATATAACAGTTTAATCCATTCTCTACATGTTAGTGATTATCACTAATGGTATATACCCACATTCAAGGGATGTATTGTCTTGTAATTAGATTCATAATTTACCAAAAATAATAAAATTTATGAATAAGGTACTATAACTAGGAGGAAGATTCTCAAAAATAGGAACATGGAATTCAATAAAACTAAATTGTAAATTCAAATAATGTCAACTAAAATACATTAGTATGTCTATAATTTTATACATCCTTAAAAAATAATAAAATTTAATCTATTACACCCATACTACAGCTATATCACTAGGTGATCAATATAGTGTATTCCACCCACTCCATTGATATGGTTCAATAAATTTGAAAACCACATATATTAAATAGTGGTTAACATAAAAATATACTTATTTTCTTCCATCCATAATCCCCCTTGTGTCCATGTGGAAAAAAATACCAATTTAATTGTGAATAATTAATAAAAAATAAAATAATCATAAAAAAATAACAAACTCATTCAACATAGTATTCCTAAAGACACAGGTCAATTCATATTAATAAAATAATGTATAATTCTTACTTGTTTAATTTACACTACCATACCCACAGATACACACACACATATTAATAACCCCTCCCCCCATAGCCAATCTCCCATTAGTTAATACCCACATCCTTAATGTCTTACATATTTCCAATATCCCAAATATTATCAAAACCCTTTTATATTCATATCCAAAACTAATTCGGAAAATATATAATTTTCAAAAAAATAACTGGGAAAAGGTGTTGTACTCCCCCAAATTTACCGATGTTTTTAGGGTTATGTTGTCTCTTGTAGTGTAGCTTGTGTTGTCGAATCCTCAGAAACCTAAGAAGAAACCTACAAACAAATACATTTATGAATTGTTTTTTGATATAAAGTGGAAAACATTTGTTAATTTTATATATATTTTAAAATATAACTAATATATATTAATGTATGTGTGTGTAACACCCTGAGATTTTATGAAAAATATTCTTTTTAATTTTATTGATGTCTTTTTTTGTATGCTACACTAAAAGGAGCTTTCACTACATGCATCCCTAACATGGCTTGTATTACACGCAATCGCTACCTTCCACGATATCATGTGTTGTACGCAATACCGAGTTTCACTAAACAACGATATGTAAAATAAACTAGCTGTTATGAATAATAATACCCAATATTTAAAATTTTATGAATTTTATCATTCAAAATGGACTTCATTTTTATATTCATAATATCGAAATTAGCCTAGGGTGAATTTTTGGTATTTTTATGAAAACATTCAATTTTTAATGAATAGGGAAACACTAGGTTACTATTTAAAAACCGACTTTTTATTTAAATGATTTTTTATTTTATTTAAATTTATTATAAGTAAATATTGATACATAATACATATATAAGTTCAATGTAATTCATTGGAGTCATTTTATAATAATTTTAGATATATAAAAAATTTATTGAACTTTTCACCGTCTTTTACCCACCTCATAGGAGAATTCGGAAATTCACATAAAACATAATTTTACCTCTTATATTAGTGGAATTTCAAAAATCCGAGAGACCCGGTTAATATAAAGGACTAAAATGTGGTTCAATGAGATGAAAATAATTTATTGTGAATAGTAATGTTTTACTTTTATTTAACACGACTAAAAGTAAATAGGGTAATTAAGGGTAAAAATGGTAATATTATTACCATAACACATGTCCAAATTCTATTGTATAAGGGTAATTCGACCATAAACAACCTTAGGAATAAAATATGACCATTTAGGTCCACTTGGATTATATTAGGAAAGTTATTATTAATTTATTTAAAGAAGGGTTAAAATAATTAAAATCAATGTTTAATAAATTATTCATTTTGAATATAGGGTTATGCATAAGATAAATTAGACTATAAATATTAATTATAAAGATAAAATTATTTACTACCTAATAGTATTTTATTTTTAATTTTTAGACATTATATAATTCATGTTATTTATGACACAATAGTGATGCAGTAATTACCTAAATAATGAAATATTAAAATAATTGATATTATAAATACTCAAATAAATGTAATTTTAGACTTTTTATGAATTCCACTAATTTTAGTGGTTAATATGACATGTTATTATTGATATAATTAACCTTTTTAGAACTAATCATGTTGTTATGATTTTCACAAAAATCAAATACCAAATAGTATCAAAATTGACATAAAATAGTTTTTAAAACAACTATTATATTATTAATTGTTATTTTATTCTTAAAAATCTATGGTTCGGCCAAATGACTTAGATAAGGATATATATATATTAATAATAAACCACATGGGGTTATTATGGCTTTTTATTGTATGTTTATTAACCGTATAGTGTAAGAAAACAAGAAGACATCGTAAAAGTTAAATTATTTAACATAGAGTTAAATCTAAATGATAAGGTTAAAATTGTAACCTAAACTTGTCTAAAATCCATTGGTTGATAGTATTTATACCCCTAACCACTTTATCTTAGAAATAAATCAATTTGGATCTATTATAAACCGAATATTACTTTATTATAAAATAATATTTTATGTTTTTCCAAAGGTGCCCCTCTCCTTCCTTATAAAAAGGCCACACCTTACCTCTTCTCTTAAAACCCTATTGAGCCTTCAAGCTCAGCCAACCCCTACCAATTTCTCTTATCCACTTAACTATCAAAATTCTTGAGGTTCTGGTCTTCTCAAAATACTAACTCTACTTCCTTAAGAGAAGGCTTAAATGAGGTGCGTCGAAGAAGAGGTAATCTCTTCTTTCGATTCTCTCAAGTTTCTTTCTCATTCAACTTCTTCTTATTTAGTTGTATCATTATAAAGTAATAACATCAGTATTACTTATATACTGATATGTTATTATAAATATGAATCAAACCTATTTCACCTTCTATCCATCCTACGGAAAACGAAATCACCGCGCGTGCGTACGTACGAAATACCGTCTCCATGCCGTGGTGTAATCTATTTTCGATGACCACCTTACTTGGATGGGTATAATGGTGTAAATAAATTACTATATATGATTATTTTAATTTATATTGATTCTAAAATATTATACATACACTTCAATACAATTCCGCGATAATGGGAATGATTTCATCGCTCGTGCGTACGTACGGACTACCGTCTCCACGACCCGATGAGATTGATTCTCCATGTTAACCATTCATGAATGATTATAAAGTATATATAATGAATAATAATGAAATATATGACATAATAATGATACTGTATTTATTTATATATATATATGTATTTCATCTACTTAATTCCATTCAATTCAATAAGGAAACGTAAACAACATTCATGCGTACGTACGGCCTACCGTCTCCATGAACGGTGTATTTCATTCCATTTATCAATCTATCATATATATATGTATATGATGAATATATATTATATATAAATCATTTTTTAAATTATGTAATTATGTAAATCAGGATATAAGTAATAATATCAAGAACAACAAGTCGAAACATGTACAATAAATGAAATGATTTTACCCAAATCGCTGCTTTTACATCGAATTTACAAAAGAACGGGTAATATAAAGTCATAAGTAAACCATATATGATATCATAACAATGAATATGAATCTTTAATAAGTCAATTACATTATTTAAATCATTATACAGGATGTTCGGATATATACAAAGAATATCAGACATAAGGTAAGGGATAATTATTCCAATCTCATTCTTATCCAAGATTGTTTATTCCTAAGTATTTACTGGGGTTTTATTTTTCATCCATGTCCATAAAAATGTTTTCATAAAGTGTTTAATATTCTTCCATGTATGTTTGAAGTCATTTATTCCCATCTTGACTTTTACTTTGTGTTATGGAAGGAATCATTCTTTTTTTTACCATACGTGGTAATTTTTGACTTTTCCGACAAAAGTATGAGGAGATTGTTTTTTTAACTTATACGGCATGAATGGATTTTTACGGTTTCATAACACCTCATTTTCATGAAGCTTCCTATACAATATTGAATAATTATTTTCAAAAAAAACCATTTTCTTCAAAAACTTCATGGCATTTTGTGAAAAGATAATGATTTTGAAGAAGAAATGATATTTTCCTCAAGATTTCATTTCAAGTGTTTTATCAAAACTATTCTCCTTATATGATGACATTATTTAGTATAATTATGTTTCAAGTATAATGCCTCCATTATTTAAATGTATTGATTCTTCTTATGATGAATGCTTTCCATTTGTTTTGTATGGATTATGTTATGATGAGATGATGTTTATGAAACCCATTTTATTATTTGGGATATGATGGATGATTTATGTTTATTTTGTGGCACAAGTAAGAATGATTTTATTATGGGATGGGTGAGACCTATATCTCCCTAAAATTCATTTGGTAAAGATTTATATCTCATGAGATAGACATGGATGGAATGGTAAGTTAATTAGGTTCAGCGATACCGGTCTGGAACTAGAAGTGAACTCGATTCAGAAAGGGACTTTGTCGACTAAGATGGTCTTGGAAGCAATGCCTTGGCTAATATGGAAATCATAACAAGTGATGAATTGTTTCCACAATTACATGATTTATTCCCATTCTATTTTATCACGATTGATGTTCCTTTATGATATATTCCTTACGTACTTCCAATATTTATGCCTTTGCTCAAGATTTTGATGTTTAGATTTTATGTTCAAGATTTTGCATTAAAATGTTTATGGATTGTTTTATGTTCTCTATTCATACCCTTACTGAGCATTTGAGCTCAACCTTTTTAGGTTTTATTTTACCCCAGGATATAAAGGGAGGTTTTAGGTAAAAAACAGAAGGGGAAGATCTTAATGGGAGAAGATGAAGATCTTTCACCATGATTTGAAGATTAAATTCAAGGTTTCCAAAGACACTAAACTATTACGGTCCTTGTGTGTCTGTGTTTGTTATGTATTAAATATTCCAAAATGTTAATGTAATGTCCATGTACGTCAAGCTTTGGGTATCTATAGTTGGTATTAGAGGAAATGTTTAGCTAACCTTTGGAAACTAGGATGTGGCAACTTTAATGAGATCTCTAGAAATATTTCTAAGGTATGTCTAGGGATGTCCCTAAGGTTAAGTATAAGTATAGGTTATAGTCATAGAATTATGTAAACAATATTAGAATTAAACCTAATATTTTAGATATTGAAGGTACTCCCCCTTTATTATGTTGTTTTCCTAGCATGATTGTTGCCTCTCACACTGTTCTTTTTGAGATTTAGACGATGGCTGGAACACAAATGAACCGTGTTGATCAATGTAATGGACAATGTAATGATTGTCCTCTTGAGAAACCAAATGTGATGGGAGATGGAGTGAAGAATCTTATTTCTATACTTACATAAGCTATGAATCATTCTGGATTTCCAAATGATCAGAGAAGGGAACAATATTCTATTGAGTCCTTCACGGGGCAATGTCCACCATCTTTCAATGGGTCTTCTGATCCACTTATTGCTGAACAATGGATCAGTACCATTGAAAAGATATTTTCCATACATAGCTGTTTAGAACATGAAAAAGTCATTTTAGCTGTTTACCGTTTAGAAGGTGAAGCAGACCAGTGGTGGACTCTAATTAAGAATACAAGTCCCCAAGATGAAATTGAATCCATGGAATGGGATGAGTTCAAGAACTTTTTTTTCAGTAAGTACTTCCCTCGTATTATTAAAACAATGGTGTAAAATGAGTTTCTTGAGCTTATGCAGAAGGATGATGAATCTGTTGGTATATAAGAAACGAATTTTACAAGACTTGCAAGGTATGCATCTGGCATTATCATCCAACCTAAAAGTAAAGTTAATCGATTTTTCAGTGTCTTAAAACTAAGTCATCGAAGGAAATTTGCTATAAGATACATCAGTAGCTATGAAGAAATTGTGCATTGTGATATCAAGGTAGAACTGGAAGTTAGTGTTACATATCCATCTCATTGTTTTGACAAGAAACGAAAGATGGAGTTTAAGGAGAAATCTTATAATAATGGTGAAAAGAAGATGAATGTTTCTTTATGCTCAAAGTGTGGAAAGATGCATGGTGGAGATTGACTTAAAGGGACTAGAAAATGTTTTAAGTGTGGAAAAGAAATTCATCGAGCAGCTGAGTGTCGAAGTAATGGAAAAAGGGTTGCTATTGATGTGAATAAAGAAAATACTGCAGAGAACACACCACCAACACTTCAATGCTTCAAGTGCAAGGAAATGAAGCATTATGCTAATCAATGCCCTAATCCAAGGGTTAATGATGATCAATGTGAGAAACCTCTTAATGGAAAGGACAATGGGATGTCACATGTGATTACTGTTTGTGGTGTTGAGTATGAAAATGATGTTGTGTAATGATTAAGTGTTTATGTAATGAGATTTCAAAATAGTATCATAGAATATCAATTATAGTATCGTGGAATTTTGAAATATCTGTGTATTGGTCCATTGTGGTTTTCTATAAGAATATGGTACCGGTAACCATGAAAAGTGATTCAAATATTTTGGAAAGGAAATGATATGGACCTAATGAAGGGATAAGGATAAAATAAATTGTTTGATAGTATTCATGAGCTCATGATTGATATAAGGACTAAGTGATATAATGGTTTGAGTATATAGAATTTTGGGAATTTTGGTATGTGGAATGTGTTAACTTTTAACTGCATTCATGTTTTCACTAAGGATCAATGGGTACTCATTTTTTAAGATAATACATGATTAAGGCTTTCGAATGTTTGGAATGTGACCAACAAGATATATCATATGATATATATAAATGATGGTATTCATGTACTTGTAACGTGACCTCTCAAGTAATCATTTTCTTTACACTATGAGATTGGATAGAAGTATTTTAGATAAGCTTAAGGGTCAGAATGGATTAAGTTGGACATCATATAGAATTGTTTAAGGCTACATTTTTTTTCTATATTATTTATGGAATGTTATAATAATGTAGTTTTAGAAAAAGGACAACCTGCAGGACGGGCGATAACCCGTCACGTCAGACAAGGCTGTAGGAATCGAACCCACAACCGAAGTGCGACATGCCTTTATCGCCTACCACTGGCCTACAGAATGTCCATGTTTTGTAGAAACCAGTTTTATTATATTAAGCAGTATGATATATGAAGTATAAGTCCATTTTAGGAACCATATATGATTAATCTCACTATAGATGGACTTATGTATTTTTGACAACTTTTTACAACCTTTTGTTTGAGACAGATGGAATGGCCCATCATTCTATCACATGATCTGGTAACACTTCATGAATGAAAAATTCAACTTCATTTCATTAAGAGATGAAGTGAAAATTGTCCAAGGAACGACCAACGGTGAGACTTTACCAAAATCAATAAAGTCTTTCTTCTAATTCCAATTTCTTTAACTTTAGGGAAATGATCTTGAAAACCAAAAATGTTGTTCTAGTGCCCTTATATCCGATTAATCATATGGTACCTTAGATCATAATAAATTTATGGCTTTGTGAATGTTGGCCTTTTCATATCCACATTCTCTACCACTCTCCATCAAAACATGATGGTTAGATTTCTCTTCCTTATCCATATTTTCACCTTTGTTCTTCTATGTCGAAACCTAGTGATTAGTTAATTTTGGTAACCATTAAGTTTCATTCATTTGTTTTTAATTATTGGTTTTGGTATTCCTTTTTATGATGTGGGTTTCTATTAAAAAAACTTTCAAGTAGTAAACCATTTATAACCCCGACGAATTTTGAGGGAGAAATTAATTTTAAGGGGGGGTAGAATGTAACACCCTGAGATTTTAGGAAAAATATTCTTTTTAATTTTATTGATGTCTTGTGTTGTACACTACACCAAAAGGATCTTGCACTACACGCATCCCTGAAATGGCTTGCATTACACGCAATCATGACCTTCCACGATAGCATGTTTTGTACGCAATACCGAGTTTCACTAAACAACGATATGTTATATAAACTAGCTGTTATGAATAGTAATGCCCACATTTTAAAATTTTATAAATTTTATCATTCGATATGGACTTCATTTTTGGTTTCAGAATATCAAAATTATCCTAGGGTGAATTATTGGTATTTTTCTGAAAACTTACAATTTTTGATGAATAGTGAAAACACTAGGTTACTATTTAAAAACTAACTTTTTATTTAAATAATTATTTAATTTATTTAAATTTATTTTAGGTCAAAATTGATACATAATACCTATATATGTTCAATGTAATTCATCGGAGTCATTTTATAATAATTTTAGATATATAAATATTTTATTGAACTTTTCACCGTCTTTTACCCACCTCCTAGAAAAATTTGGAAATTCAAATAAAACATAATTTTACCGCTTCTAGGAGTGGAATTTCGAAAATTCAAGAGACACAGTTAATATCAAGGTATAAAATGTGGTTCAATGAGATGAAAATAATTTTTGGTGAATAATAAATTTTTTACTTTTCTTTACCATAGTTAAAAGTAAATAGGGTAATTAAGGGTAAAATGATATAATAATTACCCTAAAACATGTCCTAATTCTATTGGATAAGTTTAATTCGACCAAAAAAAAACCATAGGAATAAAATATGACCCTTTAGGTCCACTTGGATAAGACTTGGACATTTATTATTAATTTATTTAAAGAAGGGTTAAAATAGTTATAATCAAAGATTAATAACTAATTAATTTTTAATATAGGGTTATGCATTAGATAAATTCGACTATAAATATTTATTAGAAAGCTAAAAATATTTCCTACCTAATGGTATCTTAATTATAATTTTAATACATTCAATAATTCATGTTATTTATGACACAATGGTGATGCAGTAATTAACTAAATAGTGAAATATTAAAATAATTGATATTATAAATACACAAATAAATGTAATATGAGACTTTTTATGAATTAGACTAATTTTATAGTTTAATATGACATGTTAGTATTTATTTAAGTTACATTTTTCTAACAAATCATTCTTTTATGATTTTCAAAAAAAATAATTTACCAAATAGTGTCAAAATTGAAAAAAAATAGTTTTTAAAACAAATATTATATTATTAATTATTATTTAATTCCTAAAAATCTAAGGTTTGTCCAAATGACTTAGATAAGGATATATATTAATAATAATTAACTTGGGGTTCGTTTGTCTTGTTATAGTATGTTTATTAACCATATAGTGTAAGCAAACAAGAAGACAAGGTAAAAGATAAATTATTTAACTTAGAGATAAATCTAAATGATAAGGTTAAAATTGTAACCTACAGTTGTCTAAAATCCATTGGTTGAGAGGATTTATACCCCTCCACACTTTAGATTAGAAATAAATCAATTTGGAGCTATTATAAACCGAATATGACTTTATTATAAAATAATATTTTACGTTTTTTCAAAGGTGCCTCTCTCCTTCCTTATAAAAAGGGCACCCCATCCCTCTTATCTTAGCACCCTTTTGAGCCTTCAATATCGGCCAAACCCTGCCAATTTCCCTTCTCCACTTCCCTACAAACATTCTGGAGGTTTTGGTCTTCTGAAAAGACCAACTCTACTTCCATAAGAGAAGTCTTAAAGGAGGTGCGTCGAAGAAGAGGTAATCTCTTCTTCTGATTCTCTCAAGTTTCTTTCTTCTTCAACATATTCTTCATTAGTTGTCTCATTATCAAGTAATAAAATCAGTATTACTTATATATTTATATGTTATTATAAATAGGAAACAACCCTATTTCACCTTCAATCCATCCTAGAGAAAATGAAATCATTGCGCGTGCGTACGTACGGAATACCGTCTCCACGCCATGGTGTAATCTGTTTTCTACCACCACATTACATGGATGTGTATAGTGGTGTAAATAAATAACTATATATGATTATTGTAATTTTATATTGATTCTGAAATATTATACACACAATTCAATACAATTGCACGATCATGGGAACGATATCATCGCTCGTGCGTATGTACGGACTACCATCTCCACGACGCGATGAGATTAATTCTCCATGTTAACCATTCATGAATGATTATAAAGTATATATAATGAATAATAATGAAATATATGACATAATAATGATACTGTATATATATATATATATGTATTTCATCTACTTAATTCCATTTAATTCAATAAGGAAACGAAAACAGCGTTCATGCATATGTACGGCCTACTGTCTCCATGAATGGTGTATTTCATTCCATTTATCGATCTATCATATATATATATATATATATGTATATGATGAATATATATTATATATAAATCATGTTTTAAATTCTGGAATTATAAAAATCCGGATATATGTAATAATATCAAGAACAACAAGTCGAAACACTTACAATAAATGAAACGATTTTACCCAAATCGCTGCTTTTACATCGAATTTACAAAAGAACGGGTAATATAAAGTAATAAGTAAACCATATATGATATCATAAAAATGAACATAATTCTTTAATAATTCAATGAAATTATTTAAATCATTATACAAGAGGTTCTGATACATACTAAGCATATTAGACATAAGGTAAGGGATAATTATTCCAATCTCCTTCTTATCCGAGATTGTTTATTCGTAAGTATTTACTGGGGTTATATTTTTCATCCATGTCCATAAAAATGTTTTCATAAAGTGTTTAATATTCTTCCATGTCTGTTTAAAGTCATTTATACCCATCTTGACTTTTACTTTGTGTTATGGAAGGAATCATGCTTTTGATTACCATATGTGGTACTTTTTGACTTTTTCGACAAAAGTACGATGATAATGTTTTTTTAACTTATACGGAGTGAACGGATTTTTACGGTTTCATAACGCCTCATTTTCATGAATCTTCCTATACAATATTGCATAATTATTTTCAAAAAACCCTTTTCTTTCAAAATTTCATGACATTTTGTGAAAAGAAAATGATTTTGAAGAAGAAAGGATATTTTCTACAAGATTTCATTTCAAGTGTTTTATCAAAACTATTTTCCATCTTCAACAAAATTATTTAGCATGGTTATCTTTCAAGTATAATGTCTCCATTATTTAAATTGTTTTATTCTTCTTATGATGAATCATATCCATTAGTTTTGTATGAATTATGTTATGATGGGATGATGTTTATGAAACACATTTTATTATTTGGGTTATGATAAATAATTTATGTTTATTTTGTGGTACAAGTAAGAATGATTTAATTATGAGATGGGTGGGACCTATATATCCCTTCAATGAATTGGGTAAAGATTTATATCTCATGAGATAGAAATGGCTGGAATGGTAGGTTAATCTGGTTCAGTGATATAGGACTGGAAGGAGGGGTGAACTCGATTCAGAAAGGGACTTTGTCCACTAAGATGGTCTAGGCAGCAATGCCTTGGCTACTCTGGAAATCATAACAAGTGCTGAATGGTTGCCATAATTACATGATTTATTCCCATGATATTTTATCATGATTGATGTTCCTTTATGATATATTCCTTACGTACTTCCAATATTTATGTCTTTGCTCAAGATTTTGATGTTTAGATTTTATGTTCATGCATTTGCATTCAAATGTTTATGGATTTTTTTATGTTCCCTATGCTTACCCTTACTGAAAATTTGAGATCACCCTTTTTATGTTTTCTTTTACCCAAGGATATAAAGAGAGGTTTTAGGTAAGAAAACAAATGGGGACGATCTTAATGGGATAATTTGAAGATCTTTCACCATGATTAGAAGATTAAATTCCGAGTTTCCAAAGACACTAAACTATTACGGTCCTTGTGTGTCAATGTTTGTTATGTATTAAGTATTCCGCGAAAGTAATGTAATTTCCATGTACGTCAAGCTTTGGGTCTCTATAGTGTGTGAATTCAAATTATGAGAGAATGAGTTGGTTCTAGGTTATTTCTAATGGTGGATTTGATGAATTCCGTTTTAATGATATTAATTTCATTAACTCGATAAGGATTCATTCAATGAATTTAAATAGACCGCATCACATACTATCTAAACAAATCCAAAAACATGTTATTATAACCAATACACTTTTAGGATAATTTTCCTGACCACTCAATGGTAAAGGATCTTATTTTCAAATAAAATTTTGGAGAATATATTCAATAATGAAGAGGAAGAGATAAAATCATTGAATAAAAAACACCAATAAAATAAATTAATAGAAATTTATAGATTGATAAATAACCTCAAAAACTTTTCCATTCTAATCTATTGGATCATCCTATAAAATATTTATCCCTCCATTTATGGAATGTTTCCAACAGAAGTGGGAATTAGACATATGAGGTTTGAATTGATGAAGTAAAAAAATAATTACTTCACCATTGTGTGATAAATTTCAAAAGGTTTGGTGTAAATAAATTCACACATTCAAGAAATGGTATCAACATGATATGAATAAGAATATAATAATATGATTTTATAAACATTTATTATGAAACTGATGTGAATTAAGAAACATACAAGAGAATAAAATGTAATTACAAACAAAGATCGGCGACATAACATAACCATGAAAAAATATTATTAACTACCTCATCAAAACTACCTTAAATAATCATTTTTGAAGCCTTGGTCATGCCTCCAATAGTAAAAGTCATCCCACCTGATTATGGTAGTATTATGGTGGTGGAATGTTTATGGAATTAGATCTTTTCCATCCTTGACCCATATTGGGAGACATCTTGCATCCACTAAATAGTAACACCAAACTGGGCACTATATGGCCTAATTGTAGTGGGATATAGAAGGATAAACTAAATATATATATGTCTCCTATTATATCGTGAAAGATCTTCCCAAATGGTGTTTTTTTCCTGGGACGATTGAATTGGTGGGATGTTTTAATGGATCACAAAATCTGGACCAAATTACATATTTAACTTGGACTTCTTGGAACTCCATTAAAACTTCTGATTTATCATTGAAATATTTTTAACAAAATGATCCCCGCGATGTATTTTGTATTAAGATTACATTTGTGAATCATTAGGATTGCTTCTTTGCCGATGAAATGTCTATTATTTTGTTGTCCCGTAACTTTTCCCATAATGTGTTGGCATGAACACCCACTTTGGGCATCTTCCAATGTGAATCTTTAAGTACTAAATATGTATGGTCTTTTCATTATAGAATGGGAGACAAAAAAATATGAAAATATAATTATGACATTTTTGGATTTTAGGAGGTGTTAAAATATGTACCACATAATAGTGTACATAATCAAAGAATTATAATCATAATTTGAAATAATGATCCAATTATAAAATTCCGTAGAAATGGTGTTTATGAATAATAAATCACATATGTATTATGATATAAACATTGAATATTATCCTCTTTTAGTGGATAATAACACCCCAACATCATTTTTTCTAGTCATAATAAAACTATATCTCAATAATTTGAAATTCGAATTTTCTCTTCAAAACACATATTAATACACATTTCTCTCCAAAATACCTCATACCAAAATATTATAAAACCCATCAGAATATATTAAAACAAGCTGGGTATAGAGGAATATCCCAAGACCAATCACATTCCTTTGTTTAAATTCATTTCCATATTTCATCCAATTTCAATTCAGCATGGTGATGTATTATTTGTTACAATATACACGAGGGTTCACCTTTACTCAATATAGAAAATATGGATATACTAGGTGGAATCAAATTTTAATAATATTATGATTATTAATTTTTTTATTTATATTTTCAATGTTAATTTAAATTGAACTCAATCGTGTCACCCATGTAGCAAGATTTTTCTCATGACTCTCATTCTCAATGACCTTAGGTTACCAAGTAAGGCTCCCATACTCGGGAATCATCTCACGAAAACATAATCAAAAACGTATTCTAATTACCACTTGTTGAAGAAAATTTCCAAATAAATGTCAAACAACAATGGATTCATGATCCCCTAGTGCCTAAATCCATACATTAGGTCAATCCATTTCTCTAGATGCAAATGATATTTTTGATTCTTTTCTCTCATAATTTTGTTTTTGATTTTTTTTATACACATGATAAAAATAAAATTGTCACCAAACCTATTCCATTTATTATGGGAAACCAAGAAATCAATCTAATACCCCACAATCTAATATACGTGATTTTTTTCTTATTACATGGATGAAAATATAAATAGTAAAAACTCACATTAGAAAACCGCACATTCCAAGATCTATGCACCTGAACATAAAATTGCATGAAGATATGAATCAAGGCATGCCGAGTTATATGAAATTCAATTTAAAGTATTGTAATGTGTATTATCATGTTCAAGGTTAAATAAAAAATTCCCTTCCACAAATTTTATTTAATTTTTTTTATTATTGTTTTAATTTTTTTGTCACATAAAATATTTTTTTCATCTCCACTCCAATAAAAAATAACATTTTCTCTATATTATAAAAAAAATAAAATTTATAAGGGAGTATAGGTAAAGGAGAGGAGTTCAAAAAGGAATTTGAAAAAGAGAATCATTGAATGAGGTCCCATATTGGTTGAAGTTGAATTTCATGCTACTGTCATTTAATCCCTTGATCTCCATCTCATTCAGAGAAGACTCATCATTGATGACAATTTTCGTTTATACACTTGGGATTTCTTTAAAAATCCATCAATCTTAGTATCCAATAAATCTTACACACTAACACTATTAAAACACTATGAAAACCCCTTGAAGCCCCTTTAAATAGAAATAAATAAAAAAACAAAAAAAATTCATCTGTTAAATTTTCCATACTTAACACAAACTCGAGGAATATAAATATATATATATATATATAACTAAATTACACAGACATAGATATATATATATATATTGTGTATGATGTGTGCAGGTAAGGTCATAGGTTAGTGGAAGGTGTACTCTATTATCACCCTGAGGGCATAGGTTCGAGTCCCGCGGGGGTTTTTTCACCTAAAACTATGGATTACCCATTTGCGCATATATATATATAATAATTATAATATTAGTATTAATATTTTAAAAGAATAAGTGGGAATTAGTTTCTCTCGTAGGTGATTGGAAGGGGTGTGTGACTCTTTCCCAATGGTTGGAGGTTCGAGTCCCGTCCTTCCTACCTTAGACATGCAAGGAAAACTTTTACTTATATATATATATATATCATATTTTTTGAACATAAATATAAATAATATATATATGTGACAAAAAAATAGATAATAAGAAAATAAATGAAGAAACACAAAATAAAGAAATACATTTGAAAATATATTATATATATATATTTATTTAAAATTAATTTTTTTTTGAAAAAATATACAAAAAAATAAAAATAAAAAAAATTTATGTTGATTATATTTTTCCTTCTTGAGAGAACTTTGTTAAATGTCATTAGCCAGACATGGACCCTAAATCTATCAACATGTTTTTGGTTTACATGATGGCTTTGTTAACTCCTCCTTTTTTCTTATTTATATAATTATTTGATGAATGATTTTACCTTATGAACACTTACATTGAAGATATGGCCACTAGTGGGATCTTAAATATCTACTACCCTATGGTCGTATACTTGATGCACTATGTAAGAACCTGACCATCTATACCTTAATATTGCCTAGTGTAAATTTTTTTTGAACTATACAAGAGCACGGATTTTCGTAGTTCAAAGTGATTGAAATTGCGATTCCTTGATTTGTATGCATGATCTATTACTTTATTTATCCATGAATTTTCATAATACTCCATCGTATGTTCCTCAAGTTCGTTAAGATCTAATTTCCAATTTTCTTTGGCCAAATAAATGTAGAATAAATTTTTTTTGAATGCTCAAAAGGCCTTGTGCTCAATTTAAATAGGAAAATGGCATGATTTTCAATAAACCAACCTATATGGTGACATGACTATGATGGTTTTGAATATTATATGATAAGCCTAATGATAATCCAAGAGTTTCTTAGGCTAATATTTACTAGAGGGATTGGTTATTTTATCATGAAATTTCATAATATTTATATTTTCTAACTTATAATGACCATTGGTTTGAGGATGGTATGCAGTGGAAACTTTATAAGAAATCCCATACATAGACCGGATTGAAGATAATGGGTGGTTGATGAAATGGGATACTTGATCACAAATTATAGCCCTTGGAATTCCATATTGAGAAAATGTGTTATCTTTTCGAAATCGGATCACAACATGATGGTCATTGGACATGGTGGGAATGGACTCAACCAATTATGAGACATAATCAATAGATAAGAGAATGTAATGTTATCCCCTTGTGTTTGGTAATGGTCCCACGAAATAAATTCCTCAAAAACAAGATATTTTAATGACCCGAATGGGAGTGAGAGGCATTTGATTCCTTTTGGTAATATATTCTAATTTTTGACATTGAATACAACTTTGACAGAATTGGTAGGAATACATAGTGAGTTTAGGACAGTAGAAACCATATTGGAGGACCTTTTCAAGGGTCCTCAATATGGAAAAGTGTCCTCCACTACCTCTCTAGGACATAAATTTATAATGGACTCTTGCTCAAACCCGGGAACACATATCCAAATGATTTGATCAGGAAAAAACATGAAGATGTGAGGATCATCAAACAAATAGTTTTTGACAATAGAAATTATTTTCATATTAGCTTAGGTCCGTATAAATTTCAAAATCTCACCCATCACCAAATGGTTTTCTATATCATAATACCATGTCTAATCACTCACAAAATAGAGGTGCTCATTGGGAAATGAATCAGACACATAAAGGTGATGTGAGTTGTCTTTTAATTCCAACCTATTGAGGTGATCAAAAAAATCAATATAAACACAGTTTTATCTTTAATGGTAAAATAAATCTCTTTATGAAGAATTCCCCCTAATTAGTTTATCCATATAATCTTATTTTTTGAAAAGGTATTTCATGGATGAATAGTCAGAGAAGAATATGAAGGGTGATCCTATGAGATGGGACCTGAATTTATTTATATAAAAGACAGTAGAAAAAAACTCTTTCTTATGGTGGTGTAGTTGATTTTTTCATGATTTAAATATTTTCTCTTGTAATCAATGACACATAGTGTTTTCTCACACCATTTTATTAAGAACGATCCTATAGAAAAGTAATAGTCATCACACATGAGCTTGAACATAAGTTTCCAATTGGGATTTTTCATGATTGGTGTAGATATAAGAGTATAAATGTGTGTATATAATGATTCCTCATAGCTTTCTATCCATAAAAATGGATCGTCATTCACCAACAGAGCTCTAACTGGTCAAGACATAGTGCTGAAATTCCTAATGAAACGTCTATAGAAACTAGCATGTCCTAATTAGTAACTTACATCCATGACTATTTTAGGAGAGGGAAGGTGATGAATGATATCGACCTTAGCTTCATTAACTTCAATACCTCTACCAGAGACTATATGTCCTAGAACAAGTCATTTATTTACAATGAAATGGAATTTTTCTCAGTTTAGATTGAGATTTTAACCCTCGAATCTTAATAAAACTCTTTCAACATTATAATTTCATCCCTAAAAAGTATCCCTAAATATGGAGAAGTCATCCATGGATACATCTAAACAATCAACCACCCTTCCCAAGAAGATTCTCATCATGCACCGCTGGAATGTACCATTGGAAGTACATAACCCAAAGGGAATGCGCATGATGGAAAATGTGCATAATGGACAAGTGTAGATTGTTTTCACATGATCCTCAAAGGAGACCTCAAATTTTTTATAACCTTATACTCCATCATGGAATTTGTATAATTAATGACCAACCACTTGCTCAATTACTTGACCAATGAAGCGAAAAGGGAAATAGAGTTTTTTGGTACATGAGTTGAGCTTCTAATAGTCAATGAAGAATCTCCATCCACTACTGACCCTTGGGGGGAGAAGATCACTATTTTCACAGGAGATCACATTGATTCCAACATTCATTGTTACAACTTGAATTAGGATTACCCACTCACTCTCAGCAATGGGGTAGATGATACATTCTTTCAATAACATAAGAAGTAATTTCCAAACAACATCCATAAGATTGGGTTTCAGTCTTTGTAGAGGTTGAAGAAATTGTTAGGATTCAGATTCAATAACTACACTAAGAGTTCCAATAAGTGGTATAATACTAGAAATATCATAAAGGGTCCATTCAATTGATTTCATATGCATTTTTAGGATATCCAGTAGCATCCTATCTTGATTGGATACAAGAGGAGAAGAAATGATAATAGGAATGTCTTGAATTTCCCCGAAGAAGGAATACTTGAGTGATGAAAGTAGGACCATAAATTCAAGATTAGATTGGTTATCACATTCAAAATAAGGCCATGACTTTGTATTGAAATCAATTTCTTTGTCTAAATTTATTGATAAAATCGGTTCCTTTTGAAAAGATGTTTCAGCTACCACATTGACTCGATTAACATCATGAATGGGTATGGACTCAATTTTATTGATTTCACCAACGATATCATTGATTTTCGATTCAATAAAATCTTCAATAGAGCTATCTGAAAGAGATTCAATCCATGTAGAAAAATTTCCCACATGTGAAAAATGGAAATCAATCTCTTCTTGACTTAAACATCCTTCGATAATTCCTTGATGTTTCTAAAGTTCACTATCTACAATACCAATACAATTAACCTCATTGATCTCTTCAACATCCCCAATTTGAGAGATTTATTTTTAGATGTTCCGATTAGGGTTCATGCTTCTAAAAGTTGTTTTCATGTTCCCATTTCTAACTTGAATGACTGATTTGATTTTTTCTAAGAAGGGAAGACCAAGGATAATGGTGGGATTCTACCTAAGACATAATCATGTGTCATTGTCAAGGAAAATGAAGTCATCTGGGTAAATGAAATTTTCATCATTCACCGAACCATCCATTAATATTCCCTTAGGAACTCAAAAACTTCGATCAACCTGAGGAATAATCACATATGTGGGTTGGAGTTCTTGTATCTCTATCTGACAATACATTGAATAAAGAATGATGTTCGCATTTTCTCTAATATCACTGAGGTCTTTGATAACTTTTTTCTCATATAAATAAATATTGATGTATGGAAATCCTAGATCATTTAGAGTTGGAGGAATTTTCCCTTGAATTGTGGTACTCACATTAGAAACCCAGAGGACTTGGTTTTTATCATAAAATTTCCACTCAAAAGTGAACAAGATCATAAGGTACTTTGAGTAGGCATGAATTATTTGTATTGAATCAATAACGGGGATGTTCAACTTAACCTGAGAGAATATTTCCCTCTTAGTCTCATTCAGTTCTGTTTTAGGGATTCCTGTCATACATTGAGGGATTGGAGCAGGTTGTTTTACGGTTTAGTGTGGTTGTGGTTCCTCCACATTCCCATTTGGTATTTTAGAATCTATGAGTGGTTATATTTTATTTTCAGGTGTTATAGAAGCTTTTAATGGTTTCAGAATTGATGGTTCAAGTTTTTAAATGGATTTCACATTTCTTAAAATAGTAACTGGTTTGATTTGTTCTTGATAGGGTTTTTTGTAACTGGATTCTCCCCTTAAAGATGAGGATGGTACTTCATGAGTAGGAATGTTTACATTCCCAGTTCTAATAGATCAAAATTATTGTTTAAGGGATGATACTTCTGAGTTCAATTTAATTATTTCTTACGCAATTGTTCAAGGATTGGTAGAGGTACATATTCGGTAAGGGCTTGTTCTGGTTGGTTTATCCTAGGAGGATACATTGGTTATTGGATTGGTTATTTAATGGGTTGTTGTTATCCGATGGGAGGATATTGTTATTGGACTGGTTGTGGTTGAAAATGGTTATGGTTTAGAAAATGTTGCGGTGGGTAAGGTGTTGGCCGATGTGGTTAACTCAGTTGTTGGTTCTGATGATGGTTATCTTTCCAAAGGAATACTGGATGGTTATTATACCTTGGATTGAAAGTGTTTTGGTATGATTAATTTTGAATGTTCAATGAATTGAACCCCACCGGTGGTCCTCCTAAAATACCATATTTAATATAAGGGATGGTTGGGCAGTGGTCAGTCTTATGGTCATGTTTATCACAAATTGTCCAAATAGGTTCAAAAGTTCGAATTTCATGGACCATCATAAGATCGATCCCCTATACCATCCTAGTGAGTGAAACATATTTTGTCCTAAGACTTTATTCACCCCCTAAGTGTGTGAATTCCAACATATTTTTGTTGTATCTCATAGTTTGGTGATTCTCCCAAGGTATGTTTTTTTCATCCTGTCCTTCTAGATTCTCGTAAGCATCATTTCGGTCATTGTTTATGAAGGTTTCGTTACACAACATGTCAATGAATTTTTTATTTCCCAGACCCAACCCTTCTTAATAAATTAGAACTAGTTTTGGGATTGAAAATCTATAGTGAGGTATTATGTTGAGTGCGTATTTGATCCTTTCCATGATTCATAAAATGAATCCCCTTATTTTTCAAAAAAAAAATGTTTCTCTTTTTATGTTCCAATATTTTTGAAGGGGGAATTATTTTTTGAAGTGTTATTTTTTTAATTGTTCCCATGATTATATTGATGAGGGTCTTAGTTTTTTTAATCAGTTATTTTCTATTTCATTGTGTTGGAATGGAAAGAGCCTCATCATAGACGAATCATGTTGATGTAGTGGGCACATGGTTTTATCAATGTCATTGAACTCTTTGACATGAAGGGATGTCATTTATGAATCCATACCATTGAAGGTTGGATGATGGTTTAGTACACAAGGTTTGTAGACATAGTCATCTTATCCATGGGTGAATGCCTAATGAAAGAGGGTGCATCGGTCCAGGTTGTTGTGAGGTAGTCATTCATGGTTCGATTGATTGAATTCCCCAAGTTTAGGGCGTCTTCATTTGGATTTCCATTTTAGTTCCCACATGAGTTTATGAGTTTATTTTTTTGAAGACCCTCCATGAAAATGGGTTAAATTTTGGAATATGTAGTATTATGAAGATTATGATCTAATGTAAAAAAGTTCCCTTGGTGTAATTGAATCCCCAACCATAGAACTATCTACTCTAACTAGACAGTTTTATTGGCCACATATATAGGTGGACATGCTCCAAGGGAAATATGGACCAAATGAAAGGCGAAAAGATAAGGGAAGTTGAGGCGAAAAAAGATAATTATGGGATAATAGAATTAGTGTGGATGTGACTTACTTGGGTCTATGGATACGGTGCCAAAATTTGGTCTCTCCCAAATTTATCCAAGTTTTTAGGGTTAAGTGGTCGCTTGTAGTGTAGTTTGGGTTGTCAAATACTCAAAGACCTAAGAAGAAACCTATAGAAACATACATTCTATGGATTGTTTTATGAGATGAATAGTAAAACCTTGGTTGATTTTAAATTTTTTTTAAATAGTACTAATTGACCTATGTTAATTGAAATTTTTATAGAATTAGTTGGTCCAATGTTATTTCTAGGGGTTGATTGGATGAATTCATTTTTTAACGATTTCAATTCTATTTACTATGGAAGGATTCATTCAATGAATTCAAACAAACCCTATAACTTAATAGTTAAAAACCTCCACAAAAACATGATAATCAACTATACACTTGTAGGATAATTTTCACTACCACTACAAGGTAAAAGATCTTATTATCAAATAAAAGTGGGGTGATTAAAGTCAATAAGAAAGGGGAAGATATAAAATCATTGAATACAAAAAGTCAAATTTAAACAATTAATAAAAATTTAGAGAGTGAAATGTAAAATCCATTACATCCCCTTGATACTCCCTTGGATAAACCCCTAAAAGAGTCATCCCTCCACTTATGACATGTTATTAAAGGATGCAGGATGTAGACTTATGAGGGTGTAATTAAATAAGTAAAAACTACAAAATAATGATCACCCCACCGTTGTGTGATAAATTTCTCAAGGTTCGGTGTAAATAAATTCTCACCTTGAAGAAAAGGTATCAAAATTATATGGATAAGTATAAAATAAGATGAATGGATGAACCTTTATTAATAAAATAATGTGAATTGAAAAATATAAAATACAAAGAAATGTGATTACAAACACAAATCAAGAGAATAACGTTCAATGAAACCAAGCACAAAATATGATAAACAACAATATCACCACTATCTTAAAAGGGATTTTTTGGAAGCTTGGGGATGCGCCTGAACTATTTCATGTCATTTCACTTGAGTATATTATTCTTAGGGTGGTGGAATGCTTGTGGAATTAGATAATTTCCACACTTGACCCAGATTGGGATCCAGCCTGCATCCACTAGATACAGGCACTAAAATCAGCCTCAATACGAAATAATTGGAGAGCACCATAGAATATGAATTTCATTTTTCTTATGTATCCTAACTATTGGTAAAATGTCACCACTAATGGAGTTATTTTTTTGAAATATGTTTGATATGTTGGGATGTATTTATGGGTCCCGTAATCTAGCCCAAAATTGCATCTTCAACTTGGTCGGCATGGAACTCCATTCAAACATCCGAATTAACATTGTGAACTGTTTAATGAAATGATCCCCATGATTTCTTATTTCTTAAGATTATTATTTTTGTAATCGCTGGTCTTGGATCATGGCAGCTATAGTCTCTATTGTGCTTCATTCCAGTTTACTTTTTAAAGAATTTATTGGCATGAAATCCAACTTTTGTCATCTTCCAATGTAAATCTTCAAGTACTACAAAAGTATGAATTGTTCATTATAGAATGGGAAGACTAAAAAAATATGAAAATAAAATCATTCCCATTTCGGGTTTTATGAGGTTTTCAAATATTAATGAAGTAATAGTGAACCTAAAAAAAGAATTACAATCATAATGTGAAATAATGTTCAAATTTTAAAATGCACTAAAATGGGTGTTTATGAAAAATAAAGCACCTGAATATTATAATATAAAAAATGAATATTTGCCTCTTTAAATTTCTTATTTTGTGGGTATAATATAGTTGATGTCTAATTATACTTCTGAACAGCCATATGTTCATTCATACCAGATAACACAACCCACAACTGACAACAAATGGTACTCCCATAATTTAAAAATAATATAATTTAAGGGAAATAAATATGGTTAGAAATATGATGAATATAAAATTATATATATATATATTATGATAAAATTAATTTTTATGACTATTTTTATTTATTTATAATTGATTGATTTAGTATTTTTATATTATTTAGTGATTGTAACTTTCAAAAAGGATGTTAGAATTAACATATTATTTTTTAGAAAATTTTAAAAATTATTTATATTTAATTGAAATTTTTATATGTAAATTTATAATCCAAGAATTTTATGTAGAATTAAGTTTATATTGATGAAAATAGATCTAATTTTTAAAAATATATAAATTAAGTGAATAATATACTAAATCAAATTAACGGTCTATTCATTATTGTTTTCATAAATCATGAAAATGTGAATGATCATGAATAAATAATGAAAGTGGATTTTTATTGATGTTTTATTTATAGTATGAATACATAGTAGAAAAGGATGTTTGAGAATTTATGAAATTATTACTTGTTATAAAATATATTAAAGATCCTTATAATATAAATTGGAAATCGGTGATCTATGATAAATGTTCTGATAAAATCCTCAATAAACTATGACGTTGTTGTTGGGTAGTTGTGTATATTAATATAGATGGTTGAAAAAGTTACATCACGTTCAAAAAAAATTTAAACCCATTTGGAGGAGTTTGGAGTTTATAAAAAAAGTGGACAAGGAAGTATTTTAACATAAAAAATACATGAAACCACATATTAAGTACACAAAACCACAAAGAAGTTCACTACATGATGGTTCTTGTAGTTACAATGTGATGAAAAAGTGAAATGTCCTGAATGAGGTTTTTGAAGGAACTATGTGACAAGGTTTCATCCGAAAAGTGGTTATTGATGCCACAAAATTAATCATAATAAAGTAAATTTGGAATCGTAAGAGAGTTCATGTAGGATGGTTTATTAAAAATAAGAGCTCATCCATGAATCATTATTTATGATTGAGAGGTAGTATTTGGAGGAGAATGAATGAAATTATTTTTATAATTCCACATGGGGATGATCATTAAAATATGGATATTCCGGATTGTTCGAATAATAATTACATGATAAGTGGGTTATTTGGTGTTCTTTACATATTTATGGGGAACCTATGTACATTATTAAACAGAGTGAAAAACTATGTCATAATTTCATCAAAATGAATAATCTAAAGTTAAAAGTTATTTAACTATGAAGAAATATCATTGTGAACATGATTTTTCAAATCATTCATCTTGAAGAAAATCATATTCGACATTCGTGTAGTAATAAATTAAAAAAGAGGTAAGGTAGTCCACAAAGCATAGTAATTCATAAATCATGAAGGGACTTCCGGATGCTAGTATCTTATGAAAGAAAAAGAATAAATAGATTTCACAAAGGTAGTATTTGGTGAATAATATTCCATAAATATAGTACATAAAAGAGTAGTTTGTGAAGTAGAGTTTTTCACAATAGAGATTTTTAAAATTTATATTTTACTTGGAAAAGTATAATTCAACTCAATAGAGGTGGTATTTGAAGGAGGTTATGATTCCTTTGTATGATTCTTATACTTTCTTGTTTGGGGTCAACCAACTAAAAAATCATGTTTCACTTTCATACTCTCTTTTAACTATTAATTATCTCTATGATAAGAATATAAAATATTGATTTCTAACAATAAATGAATTGTAGGAGTGATAATTTATTAAATCCACCATACACAAATTCACCCACTCTTATGGTATTTAACATAGTGGATAAAAATATTTTATTAGATATAATAGTTTAATTATTAGTCGATATCTCAATAGAATATATGAAAGTAGTAAATCATAATGTTATTCTAATCATTGATGGAAATAACGTTCAGTTTTGGATGAATCCTATAATTACTATTCATAATCTCTAGGAATGTATGTTTATATTGCCTTTATGCATAGAATTTTTATCAACATGGAAAATTTGGATTTATGAAAGGGGTACAATAAAAACTATATACTAATTAAAGTGGTGTCAATGGTTGGGGGGATTTATCCAAAATAGACTACATTAATTTAATTCAAAATATAGAGAAGATGTTTTTCATTTTAGTAGAATAAAATTGGGTACTTGCTTATGTGACCAAATGATTTCATTGATTCATTCTTTGTTCCAGGTAATGATATTTTGGAAAATATGTGTGGTCTCGAGAAGACCCTAAATGTCTTAAATATTATCAAGAAAATATTAAAAAGTTTTCCACATTGATTAAATATAAAGGACACATTACTCTTTGATAAATATCGAAAATATATGACATTAGAAACTCATCACATTACTCTAATCACATATGAAATGATGAAAATAGAAAATGAGGCTATTGAAAATGGTATGTATAATGAATTTCAATTCATGGATTTAGTGAATCTATCCATTGAGTATGAACACTAAGAAGATTAGGTTTATGATATCACATCATTAAAATCCTCAAATGTTAAAATGAGAATGGAAATTTAAAATGTAAACCCCCACTAATGTTATTATAATGTGGAAAGGTTGGGCATATAGTGGAAAATGGTTCCAAAATTGATAAAAATGATGATTGCATGATTAGTTTCACATAATGATATATTCAACTAGTGTGAAAAGTATGTGGAATACAATGAATGAATTATTAGAGAAGAAAAAAATCAACTCATATTATTCCCTTTAATGTAAAATATATAGAAATAGACGCAATTAGGGACAAAAAAACTCAAATATGATATTCTCTAGGATTCTATAAACACATCTCAAATTATAGAAGATTATGAAGTTGATGAACTCTATGTGGAGGGAAGAGTTGATCTCCACAAATAGTTATAATCTACACTTGAAGAGATTAATGATTTGGGAGACTAAATTAAAGAATACAATAGAGTGTTTCATGATTCCAAACTATATATATAGCACTGAGAATAAGGGAATAATAATTTCAAGGAGAAACAAATTAAAATCTAAACTCTAAAAAATATAGAAATATTAGATAAAGATGTTTTGCATATTGACTAAAAATATAATAACAGATATGGGTTATTGATGGTCTAACTAATATAGTGAAATATAGAGACAAATCAATTGATGAAATGAATAATGAATTGGTTGGATTGTGACAAAAAAAGAATATTTGGAGTGAATATTGACTCCTGGTTTGACATTAGTGACATAGTTTGAATATGTGGAAGAAATGAAAAAATGGATCATGGAGGTCTAATAATATTGTTAGAGTATTTTTTGGATAACAAAAATAAATATCACAATTAAAAATTTTGTAGGGGTCTTCGTCACAAAAGGAATGAAGTTTAGGTTGATGAAGGGTTGTAAGAAACCACACTATGGGGAAAGTTTTATTTTGGTATGACTCAGAATATAAATTCTTATAGAACCCAATGGAAAAAAGGTGCAACATCAAAAACAAAAAATAATTCACCTCACATCTAGTGTTATTATTTTTAAAATATGTGAAATTCTCAAAATGTTTATTCCATTTAGAATAGTTATCGATGGGTGTAAGAGAAAAAAATAAATCTATGTAGAGTTTAATATTACAAGGATTAATTTGATGATCACTATTTTTAGTGTACTATATTTGGATATATTTACATGTATTTATTATAAAAAAAATATAGTAGAATGTGCCTATTAAGACACAATGTGGTTGTATATAGAAGCTCAAAGTGTCATAAAGTGTAAAAAAAATTAAAATCAATTTGTAGCCTTATTGGAAGAAGTTTGTATATCACACACTTTTAAAGAACATTCATTCCAATCGAAATCAAGTGAAAAATGAAAACATGTATAAATAACCGATATAAAAAGATAGTTGTTTCATTGATTTCCCTAGAATAATCAGATCATGTTGTTTTTGGAACATTAAAACTGGATTCAATTATTATTGTATAGGAAATGATGGTCTTTCCAAAACAATCAAGTAATATATGGTCGTTATTATAATATTTTAATATAATCAAGGATTAATGATCAATATTTATAAGTGAACCAAAATTAGGGATTAATATTTGAGACTTATAGATGTATTTTTTATTGAAGTTCTTATCCAGAACTCACTAAGTGTTAGTCGTCAACGTGACATGGGGAATTAAACAAACATTATGAAGAAGCCATGTATCAATAATGGGAAATGTAGTGTATTTTTAATATTAGGTATGAATATTAAGGTGAATAAATTCCACTTCATTGGATATAAGATATAATATTTGTCTCCAAATTAAAAGAAAACGTATTGTGGAATAAATATGATAACCAATTGAGACAAAAATAATTTAAACATAAAGTGAAAAAATGGAACTAGAGATCTACCAAAACTATAAAGTGATCATATATAGACATGTGGTGTTTTCCATAAGGTGGATATTAATTATAAGACATACAGGTAAAAAATATCATACATTAATAGGGGTGATTGAGTAGGTGTTCATTGATGAGTGTTGATCAATATCACCGTAATTTATTAATGGGATAATATGTTACATTCCTTTCATTTATTATTATTGAATGATATAGTGTATAATGATAAACACTCAAAATTTATGGTGTTAATTTTCATTACTTTATATCAGATGAACGGTAGAAATAGACTTAAATATAAAACTATGATATTCCATATCAACAAATTCAGATAGATCGGAAATATCCAGAGTAAGGATTATCTAGAAACACATGAGATAAGGGATTTCATTTCATCAATGAGAACTCTTAACAATGGAGTGGTATAGAGTAAGAAAAAAATCTTAAAAAACATGGAAAAATGATTCATATCAAGAAATAACTATTAAATAATAGTTATAATGAAGTATTCATGGCATCGAACTTTATTTATACAATATGTTTTTTCATGGAAAATGAAATACACTAAATTATATGTGGTTTAGAATGATGTTGATGTGGAAATACATTCAAATACATTTAAATAACCATGTCATTTTCTATAATTTTAAATACATAAATTGTGAGTCTCATGGAAATTTTTTGGATTTTCCTTGGATAATCATGAAAATTAATGGAATATAATTTCTATAATAAACATATATGAAAAAAATACTGAATTAAATATCTTAACATTTATTGATAATATAATACTAGTTCATTAAATTATGAATTGATATATCAGGATAGTGATTAGGATTTTAGTACTTCAGGGGGATCACAATGGGATAATACTACTTTATAAAAATAAATTTATGAAGTTTTACTTGAATCCTCATAGATTATAGAAATTATGGAAAATATTAATTAGTAGAATATCATCAGTGAGTAAAAAACTAGTACATGTGAGGGGAATGAATTCATTAATTAAAAATTCATCATTCTCATAGGAAAATATTTTTTTTTGAATAAATATATAAATATAATATTTTGGTTCATAAGAAGAATGGTGGGATAGAAAAAAGCAAAAATAATCATACATGATAGATTTTATTGAAGGTGACAAACAAGAACATTATCCAAACCAATTAGGTTCAAAAAACCAAATGAATATAGATTGGTGATTCAGAATGAATATTTAATTGTGTGAAAGGGATAATCTCTAATTGTGGGTCTCAATGTTGATGGCCCATTTACACCAGTGGTGGGGATGAAATCAATTCAATTATTTATTCTCATTATAGTGAAAAAATTCAAGCTATTGAAAAATGATGTTAAATTATAATTTTTAAATTGATTACTATAATAAGAGGTTGACATATAGTATCTATATTGGTTTATCATCTAAGGAAATGAGATAAATAATTACCGATTAAAAAAAGTGCTTTATGGGATGGAGAAAATAACTAAGTTCATTACATTCAGGTTTTAATCAATACATGAACAAGCTATGTTTTTAGTATGGTGAAGTTGATTAATATATCTATGTCATAAATGAGAGTGATGAAAAAATGATTAGTCTACTATATATAGATGAAATACAATTAGGCTGATCAAATGAAAAACAATGTTTGTTGTTTGATGAATTCATGAAGTGATAGTATATAACGTTTATGATAAAAAGGTTTATGTTTTCCTTTAATTGTGAATGTTTCAAGGAAGAAGTTTCTTTCATAACTAAGTCTAAATATTCCAATGAATGAATAAAAATATTTTGAATGAATTATTATGAGGTTATGATAGCACTAATTTCAACCTGAAGGATATTTGCAAGAGTTGAAGATAGAAAATGGATCAATATCCTAAAATAGAGGAAAATCATTGAGATATAGATGTACCTAACATGTACAAAACATGACAATAATTTTTCCACCTATGAAGATATAAGATATCAAATTAATCCAAAAAAGACACAATATAGTAGTAAATGCAATACTATAGTATATTAAATGAAATTGGGATTTTGGTTCATTGTATAATAAATTATCTCAAAAATATTTATTGGTTAATACTGAGGAAACCAATCATTTTATTCATATATATTATATCATTTTAGATAAATATTCAATATATATCTGAGACATGAATTCCATTAAACAATAAAGGTTATGTTTTTTTTTGTAGTATTGACTGATAATCATCTTATTAAATGAAATATGTTCAGTATCTCCAAAAAAGTTCTTACCATAGAGTTTATATAATAATCATACCCTCGTTAAAACCATTATTTATAACCTAGAGAAAGGAAACAAAAGGAAATGGGAGATGAGATTTTCGGTGAGGGTAAAAATAATAAACATCATTTAATTATTATAAGTAAGAATATAATAATCATAGTGTTTTTATAACATGATCATAAGTTATTATAAATATACATAATTAATCAATGATTATTAATCATAAATCTTAGCATAAGTCTTTGTCATAAAAAAGAATTAATTCATTAGTGTTTGGAATAATAAATAATCAATCATTATTCATTAAAAAATATCATAATCATAATATATAATATTTTGGACTATATATAATCATCGAAAATCACTTCCTTAATCTTGGTTCACTCCCAACAATGTCATTATCGAAAAATTCCCACAATGGAAATTCCAACCCAACCATTTTCAACAATCTCTTAGGGGTAAATTCCATCAAAATAATTATGTTATATCTCTTAATATATTTCCAACTATATCATCATTATCCCATGAATTTTACGACTATAAATTAATTGGGTTACCCGTAAACTAATGATGACCATACATATGTGTTCCATCTTTTACAAAACATTAATTATATCATCATAATATTACTCATGAAAAAATGGGTTTTATAAACATTTAATCATACCATCATATCATAACCCATGGAAATGAAATAGGATTTTTAGGGGTTTCATTATATCTGAATTAAAACATGGGACATATTTTAATAGAAACATCATGAAATTACCATCATCCTAAGACATCAACAGAAATAATGTTGACGGTAACATAAGATCATATCTCTAGTGAAGTATAAAAATCATTAAATTATATAGATAGAGATAAAAAATAATTTTAAATGATCATTGAACCTATTTTTGATAACATGAGAAAATATTCTTGTTTTTTGATAATGTTATAATATTTTATTTTATAAATAAACTTCTACGAACATAAACAGGGAAACATATAAAGTATGATTATGAGAAATTAATGGTCATGATGTCTGAGAAAACTATATATACCATATACATTAAATGATATCATTATATGGAAATTTTTTCAAAAATAGTAAAAAATGAATTTATTAAAAAATATTTTTGAAAATTTTTACTTTTTAAGACTTTTTTAAATAAACTAATTGTTAAGGAATATTTCCTTTCAAAATATTTATAGTATGGGTAAAATAATTCATAAAATAATGTTTATGAATATTCACATGGAAGGAAAATATCATCAACTGAATAAAAAATTAAGTCATCTTTTCAGTAAGAAACATCATATTCATTTTTGTTTCCAATGAAAATAAGATGCCAATATTTCATGAAAACACCAAACATAACAATAATAGAAGATAATATATTTTCCTAAAGGATAACATCTATATATTTTCCACTATATAAATTTATGAGAGAAAATCCAGAGATGAAATGATATTGTAAGGTAAACCCATTACCTAATGCCTTATCTCGCATTTTATGCATTGATATTGTTTATTCAAAATAATTATTTCTGATCTTAATTTTGAAACTCCAAATATAATATTTATATGTTTTAATTTTTCTATGAATTATTTTTCCCTAATTATATATTTTTTATATAGGTATTATGTTTTATTTGATCGAGAAAACAATATATATGATGTGGATATTTATCAATTATATCTAATCCACATGTATCATGAAATGAGATAGACCAGTGTAAAGTACATTAGATAGCTATGTAAAATTTAAACCAGATGGTATTATTACAAACTCTATTATATGGACATCTATAATTTCCATCAGATAGTGTCCATAATAAGGAGACATACAATGTCTACCAGATAAACGTTTACTAAGCCTATTTAATGAAGATGAAAAATTTCACTAGATGAAGATCTATCATTTCTACAATGAAAATTACTAAAATAATTATAATGGTTATACATAAAATGACTATTGGAAACAATCATAGTATTTTAATAGTGAAATATGGTTTGTTTGATTTTACTAAAACTGAACCAGAGAAACACATAAGTTGAGTATTAGGAGAAGACCTATTAAAAAGACCACAATATTGGGGGGGAATAAGTTTATTATATAAGATATAATGTTTTTAGTTATGTTTTGTGACATCATGTTACTTAGACTTATTTATTTTTACATTTATATAATTTTATTAAGTAATAGTTTGAATTTTGTTTATTAAATGAATTAATATTTTTCTATTATAACTAATACATATATGATCTGGTAGATCAAGGGAACTTAAGGATATAAAGACAATGTTTGTATGTTTTGATTGACCAAGGGTTCTTAGGTATAAGGTGATATAGATTTCTCTGATCATTCTAAATGAAGGAAACCTAGGCCTGGAAAACAAACCTTGTGATGGGTATATAATCATTCAAACATAAAGTCATTTTTAAACAGTTCCTTAACACTTTTGGTGAAGGTGTAAAAAAAATTTAGGAATGTTTTTCCAGTACTGTTACATATTTTATAAAATTGCGTATTAATTTAAAATAATTTGATATGACCTTTATTATGCTTATTTTCATTTCTGTAGAAATCTTATACTATTTTTTATAATTTATATTATACATTGGTTATATTGTATATTGATATAATAGTTTTCTGATATTAATTTTTAAAGGATTTGATAAATTTATAAGTAAATTTTTTATAAACTACAATCCCCCTCTTGTAGTATTGTTTATAATAATTTGATATACAATTTGGTATATGATTTGGTATCTACTTGTTATAAATTTTTTTAAACTAACCTTATTTTTCAAAATAGTGTTTTATCTTTTCATAGATGGTTTTTCAATATTTTATTTAGAGAATATTAGTATGTGGTGGACACCTATAATTAATAGTGTTGAATATGAGTTTTCACAAGATTTAATGAATACCATTGTTATAAACATAGGGGTTTACATCTTTTTTATAATTAATGAAAGGTATAATATTCCATATAAGGAAGTTAGAGACATTAGTAGGAAAAAAATTAGAATATCAATTGGACTTTCATATATGAAATACTTTTCTATTTTCCCCAAAAAGGACTAGAAATAATTAGATATTCCCATGTGAAACTAATAATTATATTGGGAATAAATAGGAAGTCACCTATTTCCAAACCTCTATGGTTTTGGAGTTTCGAATGGTCATATTACTTAACGATCATCAAGTGTTTGATTTTATACTAGGTGAAATTTTTTCTCAAATGTATCAATACTTGATAATAATAGTGAATAGATTACTATTGTTGGGTGAAAAAAGAGTTATATGATAACTATTTTATTAAAAATATTATTGGCATTATTCTAAATGAATGAGAATCTTAGAGAATATAAATATATTATACTAATAATAAAACATATCTAATATTGGAAAATATTATTAGAAATATCAAGCAGTATGAGAGATGGTTAAAATAAATTAATAGAAGGAAAAAAAGAATAATTGAGTTTCTTTTCTTCAATATCTATATTTACTAGATTAAAAGTTAAATTTTGTGTCCGAGTTTCAAAATCATTATAATATAAGATAAAATATGATATTAAAATTGAGGGTAGTTTCTCAAAATAATGTGAGAATAAAATCACTCAAATTTTTAGGAGGATTATTAAAATTTTTGGAAAGAAATGGTTCCTTTACATGTACAAGAAAAATCAGAAAGATATATGTCTTAAGAAAGAAAATTTTCAAATTATTTTTTATGATTGTATATAACATCAACAAATCATCTAAGATTTTAAAGGGATAAATAAAAAAGATAATGGACCAGAAATTTTTATCAGAACAAAGGAATAAAATGTTTTAATGATTTTGATATTTGTTGTTCTAGTGGTAGTGATTTCTCTACAGAAAGTTCATCATTGTATAGTAGTTTTAATCATGTGGTTATAAGTTTATATACTAGAATTCCACTGAATATAAATGATATTTACCAATGGATTCAAATTAATACCTTTCTAATAAGACATTATATTTTAATTACCCTAATTCCGATGATGATTATATCTGTACATATTTGAAATATTAAATGGTTTTTACTTCTAATGATGAGGATAATACATTTTTTTATAGAGATTACTAGATAAATTAACTAGATGGAGAACAAGAATAATAAATTGTTAAATCCTATGAATTTGATAAGGCATAACATGCCAAATCAAATTCTATATTATTAACTTTACTAAAAATATTTCTAATATTACATCATAGTTTGTTAAAAAATCTAATTATAGACCAACTCCAGATGATAATAATCTATTAGTTATATGTTAATATTTTTATTTGAGGGATAAATGATGTGTAACTATAGAGAAACCATATTATAACTTTATAAGGGTTTACCCATACAATGTACTAGTGACAAAAATTTAATCCAAAAGAAAATTAGATACAACTTCAGAAGGCTTCTTTTGAATATAATGTTCAGGGATAAATCTATAGTATTGGTTATTTTGAATTTGACAGTAAATATTAAATTTAAAAGGATTTGTTTTTTCTTAGTTATGAAAAATATAATGATCATAATATAATTCTATGATGAAATTTGTCTTGTGGGATTTTGAAGTGATAGATCTATTATTCAATGATCAAAAGATTAATTTATTCATTCTACTGAGAGGAATGACAATGTTTACACCTGTAACCTACAAGACCATAGAATCTGATATCTACCATTCCAATGTGAAATGGAAGATCAATACAGGTCATAAAATTTATGTTTACGGCATTTATATTTTATAAAATTAACTATTAATTGTAATAAAAGACTTGTTATATATCTACCTGAGCATAATATTAATTCATTTAAAGTGTGTTACACTTTTCAAAATGGTAAGAAAAATATTTCAATATTTAAAAATATCAGTGAAGTATCAAATTTATAATATTTATATATAGGTTCATATATATTTATTTGAAACCACTAAAGTAGAACTATTGGATGGAAATACAATTTATATGACTTGGTTGATAACTACACTAGTTACATGTGGGTCGATTTTCTATCTCAAAAATTGAAATAACAATTTTGTTTTAAAAATTTGTAGCCCATGTTATAAATAAAAAAGGATAACTTATGTTACTATTAATAGTGATCATGTTGGTGAATTTGAAAACTGTTATTTTGAAACATATTATAGATAAAAGGAATTAAACAAACTTCTCAACTCTTAGAACAATATATCAAATCATTGTAGTTGAAAGAAAAAATAGAAAATTTTAGAATATTACGATAATTGTGTTGATTGAATACTCAATTGTTACACATTTTGGGGATAAATCTATTATTCATGCTTATTATACTACAAATAATGTTTTAATTTTACCTTTTATTAATAAAAATCGTTATGAGTTTCGGATATAAATAAGTATAAACATTTATTAATTCAGAGTTTTCGGATGTAAAAGAGTTATCATGAATACTAAATATAAGTTACATAAACATTCATCACAAGCTAATGGGGGACTATTTATTGTTTATTCTTCTACAAGAAAGGATTATCATGATTTTAAAAAACAATTTTTTTTTTAAATAAGTAATACATGTTAGTTTTGATTAAACTAATCCTTTTGTCTTTAAATACTCCAACGCCATATCTACAGATAAAATTTTCAAAATAGTTTTTCAACTCATGTTGAAAATAAATTCTTTTTAAAGAACAACTGATTTTTTTTCAAATTTATAACTCTAGAAAACGATTAAACTATTTTTAAGAAAAATATTATAAACAAATAGAATTATATGATTTTAAGTAATCACCCCATTGGTAATATCATTTGAGATGTAGCTCAACTAGTAAAAACTCGAACATCCATAAAAAATGATTGTGAAGATTATAAATTAAAATATCATTTAGAAAAAGAACACCTCATGAGTATTTATTTGATGAATATTAGGTAATGGTTATTAACTATTAAATAAATGAGTTTGATAGAAAAAAATGTTTTTTCTTTATTAGAATGAAAAAAAGGTATTCTAATGATTGATGTAAAATGGGTTCTTCGAAACAAACATGGAAAACATGAAATTTTAGTAAGAAATGAGGAAAAAATTGCGGATAAAGGTAATAATCAGTATAAAGTAATATATTATGAAAAACTATTTCACTAATATGAATATAATAATATATTCATATGAATATATCCTTTTAAGTATACATATATTTTACGCTATCAAATTTGTGTGATGTTTTATTTTAATAATTGATATGTTCAGGATAATATTGATGTTGAAAACCCAGATAGTATTCAAAAACAATATCTATATCATATTTTTAAACAAACTATGTTACTTTATTAACATAAAAAATATCCAAGAGTCAATAATGATATACTTACTAGATGTTTACATCAAAGCAATTTGGTTAAGGGTGAGGCTGAAATAACTATTTTTATTAGAAAATTTTTCAAGGAAAACTACATTTTTACAATTTATTTGGATGAAATTATATTTTTTTCTACATTAAAATACAATTTTGTTTTTTTATAACTTAAGAAAAATGATTTTATAACTGTCATTATGGGTGGACATACATTATTGGTTTTCAAATTTCACAAAAATATGGAAGAAAATTTATTATCTCAACAAAAGTATACAAGATACATACATGAGAGATTTAGTAATCACAATTCTAAATGTATAAGTACTCATATCATAACCTAAAAAATGTTATATATTGTTGATTCTTTAAAACTAGTAGATCAAGAAAAATAAATTGATGATTGGAATTTTTCTATACCTTATAACTAGCTGACCAAACACAATGTTCTCTCTATTCATTTGTGTGAGATTTAAGAAAATAAAAAATAATAACCTCTTAAAACTATTATAAAATATTTTTTATCTTAAATTGACTTTTGATCATTCATTGTTTTATTATTCATGAAAATAGTCTGAACTAAAAACTTTTTTGGATGATGAATTTTATGGATATATAATTTATAAGAAAAGTACAAGTAAAACATTTCATTTATTTAAAGAGGCTTTAGTTCCTTTATCTATTATGAAACAATATTCAAAGTTGCATTCTAGTTTTGAAGATGAATATATCGCATTAAGAAGTTGTTCTCCAGAGTTTTGGATGAAACACACACTCACTAATTTTGGAAAGTATTTGATAAAAACATTAATATTTTCTGAAACAATAATTCTATTTTTTTTATTAGAATTCGAAATATCACTCACGAGAGAATGACATACATATAAGACACCATTTCCATTGGGATCATACATAATAAAGAGATATTCAGTTACATTTTATCAAAATTAAATATCATCTTGCTAATATTTTTACTAAAAATATCCATTCAAAAATATTTTGATATATAAAACAAAATATTTTCATGAAATACATAATGTGATAACTAATATATTTAGATATTAACTATATATTTATAGTAAAACACTCGTTAAAATATGGGGTAGATATTTTTCTTTTATTTTCATTATTTATTTTACATATAATTTTTATAAAAATATATGGAAAGATGTGTTTTAAGATACTTTTTACATTTCATTGAAATGATTTTTATTCAATGATTCATCAGACCAACGGTTTCTTCTAAATGATTCTTTTATATCCATGATTTTATTGTCAGTAAAAAAATTTGAAACGAAATTATATTTATAACATAATTGGAAGGTAAACATTCTACCTTTTAATAAAACATTTTTCAAAGAATCATTACAATATTTAGGTACAAATGTTCATGTTCTATTGGCATGATATATTCCTAATAAAAAAACAATTTTTAACAATCATTAAAAAAGACCAAAAACTAAAAACCTAAAAAAATTATTAAAAAAATTATATCATCATATTACAATGTTATATTTATATAATTTGGTTTTCTATAAGTTGAAATGACACTCTATATTATCTATATATTTTAGGAGTGGATTAGTTGTTTTTATAAATACTATAATATGCAGATAAATTTTCTATGTTGGTATTTATTTTGTTAATTGAGTTCTAAATCTCACACAATTCATTTCATGTCAATCTGATTAGTCACTATAGAAACATTTGATGACCCTACATCAAAAGAAGGTAACAAAAAAACATTGATATAAAAGAAATTGGTTTGAGAGGTATAATTCCCTTCTCAAATAAAATATTCTTTTCCATGGATGAGAATTAATTTTTAAACCAAAAGAACATTTCTATCCATATTATCCTAATTATTTCAATAATTTTACATAATCTTATAGTTTTATGTGGATTATGGATTAAATAATTCATCCTTAAAAAAATTTTAAAAAATATTATAATTTAAAGATTAAGATGGTTATTTAACTTGTGAAAATACATTTTTAAAGAGAATATTATTTCATTTCCCAAACGATTGCAGATAATATAGGTTATTTTGAAAGATAATTTTCTGTGAAATATTTTTTCCCAAAACTATGTTGTTAATGATGTTTTCATATCGTGAACTGAACAAAATAATTTTTTCCTTGTGGATTGAAAATTATCTATTGTAGAAGAAATGTGATAGGGAAATCTTAAATTTTTAAAACATCTATTTTTAAATTTCATATACAATATGAGTAAGCTAAAAAATTTTGAGTTTATCTGGAATTATATAGAAGCTATCAAGATAGGGAAAGTGAAGATCAATATCATTTTGTATCCTAAGTTCACTAATAAACATTTACTGAAGTGAATGAAAGATAAAAATATTACTATTGATGTTGTTCCTATTATATAAAAGGTTTCTTATACTAATGACTAATCTATATTGAATATAGGTTTATTATTTTTCTATTCTGATAAAAAGGTCATTGAAGAGTTAATGAAATTATCGACTAATTATGAAGTTGAATATCTTTAGAAAAAGTTCATGGGAAGAGTAAATCCAAATAATCTTCTAACAAGCATCTTAATTTTCCAAGAAATAATTATAAAATATCTAATTATCTTTTTTCTATGTTAATTAAGTATAATAATGAGAAGAAGGAGGTAAATACAATTTTTTTTGTATTTTTTGAGGAAAAACATTTAATAGAACGAGTTTGTGATAATTTGGAAGATGATGAGAGAAAAAAGAAACAAGATTTGAATGAAAATAAATCTAAATTAATGAGATAATTTTCTCTAGAAGTAGAACTAGCTCATGAAGAAGAAGAAATGATGGAGGATGTTGTACCTCTGGCTGATGTTACATAAAAGGAACATATGGATCCTCTTTATATATCCTCCTATTCCATTTCTACAATATTAATTTCATAGATATGTGTTATGGCCAATTATATAAACATAAATTATTATAACAATATAAATTAAAATGGTAATCAAGTTGTGGAAGGTAATGAAATTGGTTTTAATGATTATAATAATGTAGCTCAAGATGAAATACCAGTTTTTGAGATATACCTCATTCCAAAGAACAGTATTTAGTATTAAGGAAGAGGTAGTATTTATAAAAGACTAAGGATTCTTCTAGATCACCAACTAAGACGTCAAATATTATGGAATATTTAGTTAATACCTCAACATATTTAACCTCTCAACCTGAGAAACCATCTCTTAGTTATTCGGAAGAATAATCTTTAGAAGTTTATAACCAAGATTCAATAGAAAATACATTATATCATGAACATTGTAAAGGATATGTTGAGGTTGTAAACATATCCCAATATCATTTAGTAGATAAAGAATATTCTATATCTCCAAGTGCTAGAAAACCAATCCTTGTATATATTTCTTGTGACTCAAATAACTCTTTTCCAAGCTCTAGATCCATATAGAACAACATGAAAATTTATTAATTTAATGATGATATAAAAAATTTAAAAAATTTAATATTATTATTCATATATATCAATTTGAGGTGAAAATAAATTCAAGGAAAAGTTGATTTCATCGAGGGTTCGAGCACACTTAAGATATTCTTTTAAGTATAATTTATAATGATTTTAAACGTGAAGATATCAAAATAAAAATATTCACTACTATCCGTAAATTTAAAATTAATTTTCAAATGGATGAATAATACCAAATTATATATCATGTTTTTTAGTGAGAGAATTTCAGGAATTAATATGGTAAGTGATAGAGTATTTTAGTATAAAAAGAATATGAAAAGGGTTGTTAGATAATGTAAAAGAGTTATTAATGATCTTAAATAACTTTCTATCGAATAATACATGTAAATTTCTAAACAATTCTACAAGATTTATTTTTTTATTAAAATTTAATAAAATATTGTTTCAACAGAAGAAGATTTAAAAAAGAAGAAAGATGGTCTAAATATTATGAAGGAAATTTTGATGAACCCATCCAAGGAAAAATAATTTCTTAATGAACTCTTAAATCATTTTAATAATATTTTCTATGATTTATGTACTGACCTGATCATCTTACACATAAATTTACATGATTTTTAACACAAAAATCCAATAATTCAAACCCAAAGAACTTGTGGACCAATGGGGTAGGAAGATCTGGTTCATAATAAATCAATAACAAAATAGAACACGTCATTATTTTATTATCAATGATAATATATTAAATCTCATTGTTGACAAAAAACTACATAGTGTAATTTGGTGAATGCATAAAATAAAGTGGTGAGCTATAAAGAATAATAAGGGAATAAACATGGAATTGAAGAATAGCATACGATTCAAGAGGAATAAAATGGAATAATAAAAGATAATGATAATAAATAATCACATAGGATAAAAAATCACATGGTATTATATGTTCATGGAAACAAAGTAATGTTGTATTAACATAAAAATTTACATAAGCCTAAGTCACTGATTATTGCAAAAAAAACATCAGAAGGGGAACATAGTCCCATCACAGATTAAGATCAATCCATAATCCCATACAAAACATCTCATGAGACAAATAAAAATGCAAATTAGATTATATCTATATATGTTTGTATGAATTATAACATGTAAATTCTTATTCATTCCAAAACATGAATTCGATAAAAAGTATCAGAAATAATAATTTCCCTTGGAAAGAAATGGGTATTATAGTCATTCCTCATATCATAATCAAAATATTTTTCAAATAGATTTCAAATAGGATAAGAAATTAAATATTAAGGATGTTAAAATATTATTAAATAATCATAGTTATGAAAGAATGGTATTAATTTTGGAATAAAGAATTTAAATGAGTGTTACAATAAAGGAATAAGTAATAGAAAAGTTACCCTTAATCACATTAGATTTCAAATAAGGAATTATGAAAATGAAGATAAGGCATGAATTTCCATAAAACTGGAAGGAATAATAAGGCACATATATATGTATGAGAGAGAGATAAGTATATATTATTTTATTTCCAAGTTATAAAAGAATTATAGCATGTGACATGGATATAAAATGGTTATAACGAAATGAAAAAAGTTGGTTCAAAGAAATTTCATACCTTAAGCTTCAGATTCATCTTGTATACTTTATTATTCTTCTAGATAATTAATTTAGAAACCTTAATAACATAATATTGACAATTATCAACCAGTATTTTACTAACTATAATGTAATTATGTAAATTTATATCTAAATATATGAGATATAAGGTTTAATTTCCCTACCCTAATGGCGTCCATTTCATGTTTCATGAATCACCTAAAAATATTTATTGAAGTTCTTTTATAATTGTACTACAACTACAAAAGAGAAATGAAATGGTATTTACGAACATTAATACATTGAAATGGTCCCAAATACCCATTTTTGTAACATTGGGATTATTGACATAGTAAAATGTTAAATTTTTATGGTTAATTTATTTTGGCGCTTTTACCAACCACCATTAACCAGATTCATTTTATTTAAATTTATTATTATATAATTATTCCAGAAAGTAAAAAATATAGAATATAAAAATTTATGTAATTTTAAAAAACTATAACATAATTTAATCCTTCAATGAGGGCGGGAATGGAAAATGAAAACTCATCTTCGATGGAGGTGGTAGAATGACATAATACATACAATTTTTCATTGTTAGAATAATAATAGAGGGGACGATAAATGGTGAAAAATACTCCATTAATAAAATTAAATTCTAAAATATATATTATTTTTTAGTTATTATTCTCTGTTTAATGTAATTTTTTGGAGGATGAGGATGAATATGAAAATAAAAAACCCAGTTTTGGGTATTACCATCTCATTTGGATATATCCTCTTTGAATACCTCATAAGTAACATTGGAATGGTATAATGTTTTGATAATTATAAAAAGGACATGGGGAAAAAATTGGGAAGGAAATTCGGTAGAATTTTCTCAAACTATATGTCTTACAAGGTGTGTATAGAAGGAGATGTGAGGGGTTGTATTTATAAGGGTAGGTGAGGGATGTGTAAAATATTATATTCATTATATTATTATTTTGACTCATGAATATAAATATTATTGACACTTAGGACTAAATATTATAAATGGTTTATTTGATATCAAAACTATGGGGTAGTTACATAATCCATTACAAAAAAATCAAGTTTTTAGATTCAAATTATCAATGACATAATTTATATTTTTTCTCTATTCAGCAAAAATTGAACTATTTTTGAACATATAGAAATATTAACCTAACAATTTTCAACCTGTATATTCCAAAATTGAAATCAATTTTCTAAAATTAATTTTATAAATATGTTAAATTAAATTTTTGAATAAAATCCCAATTTATTGAAAAATATCAATTTAAATATTGTTATACATTTTCAAACCCTTTGATAAATTATATATGGCCCCAAAAAAATATATTACCATTATAATTCAACATAATAAAATTTTATATATCCATTTTGTGGGAAAAATTTCACATAAACCATTATATTGATAATAAAATTGTGATGATGGAATTTATGTTTTACAATAATATATAAACAAAATTTATCTTTTTAATGAAATTTATTTACTTGTACCACTATATAAATATATCATATTTTCATGTTATAAGATAACTAAATATAATTTTACACTTCCGTACTTGAGGATTCTATTCCAATGGTTTGATTACTATTTATAAAAGTCATATTACTATTCGAATGATCAGGTTACTATTCTAATGGCTAGATTAAAATTTTTATTGTCGTATATGTAATTGGAATAAATGTTCCATAGTTTCAATAAATACCTATCATTTCATTCATCCATTAATCAATTTTTTTTCTCAATAGTTTATATATATTTTAACTTTTGAAATTAATATTTTATTACAAATATTCAACATTATTTCTATAGTACTGTTAATGTGTGTGGTTATTGGGGTGGATTGGGAATATAAATTTTTTATATTTTAGTTATATTATTTCTATTTTTTATCCCATTATAATATTATAATTTATTATATCCATATTTATTCTGTAAATATAATTTTCATAGTTTTATAATAAATTGTTTTGTGTATTTTCATGTGGGGTGCGTGCATTATAAAATATTATATTAATAATTATGATCCAATTACATATTCAGAAAGGGAAATTAAATTGATAAAACCCTAGGTCATTAAATTTATCCACATTAATAAAATTCACAATCAAAATTTCATTTGGAATAATAATTTGAAAATAGGTGATAGTACTTCAACATCATTGATTCCACTATTTCACATGTATCATCCATGAAAATAAGGTTTCTCCATAGTACATTGACTACGTCACTGGTCATGTAGCATTGAAATTTGTCTCTATAGACCAAGATCATCACCTGCTTCTCCTCACAAAATGGACTATTTTCCAAATGTGTCACCTCTAAAATAAATACACATGAGGGGTCGTGTATTTACAATTTCTATAAGCATTTCAAGCACAATCAACTTGTGTTCTCCAAATTCATCCCAAAATATAGTTGTTTTGTGTATGTTCCCGTAATGGGATTCATAATGATCCATTTGTATGCATGACCTGAAACTATTATTGTATAATATTTCAACCAATGGAATATGTAGATCTAATTCTCCTTTTAATACAATCTAGGACGGTCTAGGCATGTCTTCAAGTGTCTAGATATTTGAATCATATTTTCTAGCTATTTAGGGTTGACAAGCCATAATGTAGTTCAATTTAGTGTTTTGATCATGTTGAATACTTTTTTCATAACTTATAGGTAAATATTGGATCTTGTTCAGATACAATGTATAGTGATGTTCTATATAACCTCACCACTTCTTTTACTATATCCTTGAAATTTTATCAACTAAGAAGTCATCTTGAAATGAAATTATATGTTTATTCTTTGTAAGATAATAAAATAAAAACAATATAACATTATGTTCTCTTAATTCCATTATAAGACCAGTGATCAATTCCATGGCGATGTTCCCCTATTATCATATTGTTTTTGTAAATGATTTTTCCAACCACTTTGGATTTTTTTATCCTTCTCCTATAGAAAAAAATGAATTATGAGGTATTTTATGTAATCTCCTACTTCATATTGTTCCACCCATAATGATATCATATATATAAATACAACTTCATGCTCTTTAGGTGGATAGAGAAGGTCAAGATATGTGAATCGTTCAACAAAACGTTATTTATCTCAGGATTTGATAGTCTATATAGTCATGACCAAAATAATTAAATATTTCTTTTTAACAGCCCATGACTTCCATACATCTATAAAATCTAAATAGAATAATATTCATTACATAACATAGAATACCAACTTTATAACCATATAGGTTTAGTAAATTTTGAAAATGGGAAATATAAATATTTAGTTTATAAAAAATATACATCAACTTCTTCTTATTCCATCATAACTAGAACCCATTTTCACACATATTTCTTAATTCATTTATTAATATAATTGGAAAACATATCATAATAATTGGTGATATCAGTTGCTCATTAGGGTTAAAAAAATGATATAGAAATCATACCATAATTAAAATACTTAATAATGAATGAAAAACCTATGAAAATTATATCCCGAAGATCAAAGACAATTATATATTGTCATTGGATAAATCATTAAAGTTAAAAAATAATTTGTTTTAGGAGATCATAACATAAGAAGTGAAATTTTGGAATGCACATAATCATAGAAAATAATTTCCATATTTGTCATGTCTCATTGAAAAAACCATCATAGGGGACAAACTCCATTACTGAACTGACTTCACTACCCATTTATCCCTGTATTACTGAACTGGGTATACATCCGGTTCCATCACTATATTAATAATCTAATATTATTTCTCATTACTTTCCTGATTAACTCGTGAGATATAATTATTTACCTAGTGAATTCATGGGAGATATAGGACTCACCAATCACAAAATTAAAACCATAAATATATATACCACAAGAACAAAAATACTTCATCACATCAAAACCCATAAAAAGACATGGGTTTCATAAACATCATTCCATCATAACATAACCCATGGAAAAGAAATGGGTTTCATAAATATAATTCCATTATAAAAATAAACAATGCATATAGGAATGGGGATAATATCAACAAAAAATATCCCCAATAAATCCTATGTAATGTCAAACAATGTTATCTTAAATGGTAAATAATATTGAGAGATCACATGGAATAATTCTTGAGGAAAATTATCATTCGTCTTTCAAAAACATTTATTCTCATAAAATGCAGCACGATTGTAAAATAAAATTTTCCTTTAAAAATATTCTTATATGATTGTAAGGGTATATTGAAGGAAATACGGCTTCATGAAAGTGTTAAAATCCATTTATGCCGTAAAAGTAAAAAATATAATTCCACTCATACGTTGGTCAGAAAGGCCACAAAGTACCTCATTATAAAAAATGGCCAAATATTCATTTTAAATCATTTATAAAAAAGTCATAAATGGGTAAATATGAACTTTAAAAAAAATTATATAATTTTAAAATAATTTTGGAAACATTTTTAAAAAACAGAAACATGGATGATAAATATTCACTATCAAATACATACATATAATTTTTCATTGATAATAATGAGATTGTGAAATTAACCCTTACCTAAGGTCTGATTTCCATCGTACGTATTTGAAAATACATTGTAGTATATTAAAAAATGTTATTAATTTATTGTAGAATAATATTAATATTTATTATATCATATATGATAATATAATCACCTATTTGTTAACAATATTTCATTATTACTCTTCTTTTGAGTGTCAACTAGTTTATTTTCTTATGCATGTTTTGTCCTATAAGTCCAAAATTAATATGAATTGAATATAGTTCCATAATTTCCAACATAATATTATGTTGATATATCTAATATTTATCCATTATATAAATTCATATTATATCAATCATTAAGGGTGAATATGTAAAATTAATTGCATCTTGTCATTGAGACAGTTGGTCGTACGTACACACGATCGATGGTTCCATTATCTTAATAGTAAAAGATAAAGGATGTTTATGGTATATATAATTTTATTTAATAAATAAAATGTTATTATTATTATATATATCTATTATTTCTATAATGATACCTATCTAAATAATGTGGTGATGTAAAACATATTACACCATGGCCTGGAGATGGTAAGCAGTACATACACACGTGCGGTGCTTTTTTTTCAATGTATGGATAAAAGGTGGAATATGGTTTCTCTATACAGATAATAACATCATAGAATATTGATAAGAGTTTATTTATTACATTATAATAGATACATCACATGAAGAGGAAGTAGAGTATGAAATAATCTTGAAAGAGCTGATAAAGATGGTTACTTCTTCCTAGGATTACTAGCTTTATATGTCATTTTAGAGACACTTCTGTTGGTATATTTATAAGTCTGCAACATGTAAAATGTGGATTGAAAATTTATAAGGGAAATTGTTAGTGTATAGTTGATCTTTAAGGATTAATGGGATGTGAAGAAGTGAGTGAGGAGGTTTATTTTTTATAATTGAGATGAGGGTCTCTTTTTTAATTTTTAGGAATAATAGTTTATAATAAATTCAATCTCAATACAAATACCTAAAAAAGTACATCGATTAGATTATCAGATGATAAAAGGTTTTAATAACATAATAAAATGGATTTAAACTGGTTTTCTTATTAGTATCCTTATCATTTTGATTAACCTTTAGTTAACCAATTTAATTTTTAACAAAGGTAATAAATATTTTAATATTAAAAGGTTGTAAATAATACTTATTTAATATTAATTGAATTATAAATTAAAAAATTATAACATTATTTTACCATATAATTTTTTTTATGTTTTAATGTTTTCTTATTTGTAAATTATTTACTAAAATATTATTTTGAGAAAATATTATTAATTACAAATTTTACACTATTCATTATGTGGACATTAAAAAATAACAAGATAACTTGTTTGATTTTTTAATAGTATTTTTTTTATATTCCTACGAGGTCAAGTTCATCAATAATTTTTTTACTATTAATTATATTTATGTAGATTTATTTTTATATTTTTAGTAATATTTATTTGATATTTTAATTAATAAAGTAATTACTAAATTAGTATTGCGCAATTATTTAACATACTTATTGGTTCACTAAAAATTAAAAATTAATTACATTGATTAATGATGTACAAGAAGATTTTAGAAGAATGTTTATAGTAGAATATAATTTTTTGTAAACCTATATAAAAATGATATATTATTTAAAACATGACTGTGAGAACATTAAATTTTTATTAAATAAAATATTATCAATTCCATAATTTCTTCTAGGTGACCAACAAAATTTAAAAATACTATGAAAATATGTATATTACCTTATAAATATATATTTATATTCTTTCATAACATAAATTTGTCCCCATGTGGACACAAAAAGGATATTAATGAAAAAATTAACATTTTATGACTTTCATGGATTTAAATATTATTTAAGACATTTTCTGGTAGAAGTTCCCATTAAACAACTTAATTTTAGTCTCCATGTGTTAAGGGTCAATGTTTATTTATCCAATAAAATTTTAATATTTTTTAGAGTCATTTTTTGGTGTCTGTTATTTAATTTTTAACTTAAATTACTCAATTTATCCATTACCATGGAAACAATATCCTCCAACATTATTATTCAGATTTGAAAAAAATAAAATAGAAATATCTACAAAATTTTTACATTGTGAATACAAATTTTACATACATTATTTAAAATAAAAATCTTATACATTTAAAAATAATATTTAATAGAAAACAAGTAAAATTTTAGGAAAAAATGTTTTTAAAAAAATACCCTTTTAAAACATAAATTGTTTTTATAATAAATTTATGTATAAAATCCCTTTATAAACAATAATTTTATTAAATTTAATAAAAATTAACTCATTAAATTTAAAAAAAAATTACGAAACATAATTGTTTCTTATAAATACATTAAATGAACTTTTAATAAAAATAATAATTATCATTATTTATTGAAATATTAAATGTATTAGAAAGATATATTTTTAAGATAATTTTGAAATGGTGATTTAAAAAATTAAATTAATTTAGTAAAATCCATTTTCTAGAAATACTAAAAAGTATTAAAATTTAGAAAAACTAATTTTTAATGAAATCACATTTTTTTATGAATATAGTGATTTTATAAAAAAAAATGTGTGATAATTATCGATGAATATACAAATACCTTCATATTAGGTAGGAAAATTTATATATATTTTAGAAAATAGTTATTCAAATTATTCTCACTAATTTAACAACTAGGTTATAATAGTCATTTAATACTAATAGTGTCTCACGGTTCAGTTAAACTCACAATTTCATGCAACTAAAGCCACTAATGAATTAAATTTATTATATTAAAATATTTATTAAAATATATGAGTTTTGCAATAATTATAAGATTTGAACTTTTATGATATACTTTTTTAAAGGTTAAACCTTCTTTTTAATTATCACATCATCTATTCAAGAATCGATTATCTTCCCTAAAATGGATAGTTCATAAATAAATTGAAAATGTAATAATGATGTTCCTTTCTTTATAATCCTCATGTATATCATTCTAAAGTCAAATAATACTTGATCCTTCTAAATCATCATTCTTGATATGGTTTTAGGATCCTTTATACTTTGAGCATCAACAAATTTATTTACAATCTCAGGATAAAAGTGAATTAAGTCATCTTAGTCATTGATAATCTCTAACCAACATCACTAAGGTATATTTATCTACTTTTAGGTGAATATATATTTTAAGATATTATGATATGCATGTATTTAAAAAATCTCCCTATAGAGATAAAGCCACCATATTTTCAATGTGATGATTTCAGTAGCTATTTATAGAGCATGTATTGGAAAATTATTCTCATGAAATTTAAATTCCTAGAGGTGTGTGATATTACTTTATAATTCTTCAATAATACAAATCCTATTACATTATTTTAATCATCACTATATACCATAAAAGTACCCCACTTGAGGGAAGCATGAGGACTACTATGTTGATAATCCATATTTTCAATTCCTCGAATATCTCTTCACATTAATAATTATAGAAAACATTACTCCATTTAAAATCTACTTCGTTATTGGGTTTTGAAATCATCATAGAATTTTTACAGATCATCTATAATTTCCATATAGTCAATGGAAACTATGGATCTCTATGAAAAAACATGGTTTCGGAATACATCTTTATATCATTTTTATTAGACAATTCTATAGATATCCCATTGATAATGTTAACATTACCAATTTATGATAAATTATTTATTCAAAACACACATTTACTATACCTTGTAAAGAGATTCTCCTTTCAAAAAGTCATTAGAATAGTATTCAGATTCAACTTGTTCACCTCCTCAATTCTAAAGTATATCAAAATATTATCTCTAAATACAATTGAATTTTTTGAGGTAATATATTAATATTATATTCATTAAATAAATAAAAATTAATAAATAATTAGTGAGTCTCAAGGGAAATATTAATAACTCGAAGTGTCCATACATTATTCTTATGGAAATATTAGGAATATATTCCTTCCTCACCCCTAATTAGTGATTTCTAGACTAAATGTTCACCTTAATGAAATTCTAGGTCCCATTTAGATTATCATACATGTAATATATTGATGTTAATGAATACTTTGTTCATCATCATGAATTTTTTAATATTATGATAATCAACTTAGTGGAACATTGACCTTTCCTTCATCCAGATAAAGTGGACTATCACACCCCATAGTAAAATACTCTGATATATAAATACATTTTATACCTTTATTTGTAACTTCTTTTTATGTTCATCAAACACCATTTTTCCATTTTTATGGAGTATTACATATGGCTAGAGATCTAGTTATAAAATTTATTGATAACTCAACCTTTTACATAAGAGGTATACTAGGAAACTATTTAAGGAATACATCGGTATAATCCCTAAAAATGGGAATGTATTCAATAATGATTATATCTTTGGTCTAAATAATTTGAGTTATATAAGATTTATTATAAGTAAATAATATCAATGCATGATAAGAAGAATCTAAAATAGATTCATCCTCCCCCTTAAACTTGTACAAAATCAGATGATGTCCTAGGATGTGAAGAGTGATCTCTATCTCCCAATATTTGAGGTTGTATTTATATAAGTATTATTGATCCGTGTCCATTAAAGCATAAAACTACACAAAAGGATGTGGCACATGATTTCATGGGAGTTTGAGTCTGAATACATTAACTGGGGGGAGTTATGTACATGGGATGAAATAATTACTCCATTTTTTATTCTAATAGATATCTCAATCCCCATGTTCTGTGGTGGGTGTTGAATAGTTATAATAAACATACTGAATGTGAACGAATGAATAGAACATGAATCAAATACTAAATTTACTATACATTAATAAATAACTAGTATATGTATCACAACATAATTTTCCAAATCCACCTCAGTTGTAGTGATATAATATTTTCTTGATCTATAAAACATTGAGGCTATTTCCATTTATTTTCCTTAATAACCCCTATATTAGGGCTTTATTTTAAACAATTACCATGATCCTTATAGTTGAAACATTGTACCAAAGTTTGAGTGTCGATATGGACCATCTATTCCTTGATTTCATTAGTGGGATTCTTAATATCACTTTTTAATTTATTATAATGATTTCCCTATTTTACGCATTTGAATTATCTCCAAGTAACTTTTTGATAGTCTATGGGATGAATCTTCCCACACTATTAACGTGTAATATGTTGGTTTTTATTTATAGATTAATATTAGTCCATGGCAGTGAAAAAATTAAACAATATTTTTCTAGTTTTATATACCACCCCATGAGACCAATTAGAGTCACTAATATCCATCTAGACTCTAAATGATCAGAGATAAATATCCTCATAGCTATCAACGTTTCAAAATGAAAAATATTACTACATAAATAGAATTAAAATAAAAATGAATTCTACCTCCTTACTTTTGCTATTAAGGACAATTATGGAGGCATACCATGAAAGCATGGTGTTTTTCATCATATAACTTTATAGAATCATCTTACATTTTCATCAATCCTATGAAATCCTTTTCCATATAAAAAATGATATTTTAGGGATAATATTAATTGTTATTTTGATGAATTATTACCATTCCATGAAATTAATTTCATTTTTGGAATTTGTGTTATTGATCAGTTTCCACCATTAATTGGTTTCCTCTCTCATGAGATAAATAGTCAAAAAACGTTCACTTATTTAGAGCATTGGAGGATAGGGAATTTTTACATGATCAATTTTATAAATTATTCAAAAATGATGGGATAAGAATATAAAATAATTTTAGGAAGGCCTTCCACCTAAATTACTCATCCACATCTTAATCATTCTATAGAGATGTAGGGAGTTACACATGATTCATGTTATTATTTATTGAATGGGTTAGAGAATCCAATACATCCATTATGTTCTCAGATACCACTCCTAAAATTTTAGTTATCTTATTAATGTAATGATCCCAATGAATTTCCAATTGTATTTTAGAATGGATCCTCCAACTTCTTGCCATTATAAAAATAGAAAATAGGATAACAATATATAGTTGGAAAATAATGAAAAATTGGAAATTATGAACTTAGAAAGAATGTATTATAAATTTCATGTAAATACAAACATCTAATTCTATAGGATTAAATATTGGTTATCCATGTTAATTTTTAGATTATGTTTTCTAACCAAATAGTATATTCTTTTACTTCATAATGGTCTATAAATAATTGGTCAATTTTCAAAATCATATGCCCCAATAGTTTTAAACAAGGTTTATAACAATGCCTTTTAATTGTGCCCTAGGTGAGGATCAAGTTGACACCAAGTGAATAATTTTTGGGGTCATTACCCCTAGTAATAACTATTATAGACTCACATCCACTTGTAGTATCTATATGTAGTTATAATTTCCTAGAAACCACTTGTTCTATACAACAGGATTTTTTTGGATATTTTCCCATACATTGGATTATCTTTTTGGTTATCAATAAATTATGAAATATCAATTACAAAAAATAAAAATTCCATTATCTGATACCAACTATAGAAATACATTCCTTTTAAAAACATTAATATAGGGTTTTTATCATAAATATTCCATAATCAAAACCCATATTTATTGAGTCTTAGTGTCTTTAGAAAACTAGGTTCACGATAAAAAATCCAACAAATTAAAAACATAATCATTATTTTTTTTATATAATGATATTTTAATTCTCCTTGACCATTAAAAAAATAAATAGCATGACCTAGTTATTACATAAAATAAATATATGAGCAATAAAGTTGACTAAGGGAATAAACATGGAAATATAGAATAAAAAATTCTTAAAGAGGCATAACAAGATGTCAAAAAAGATAACTACAATGAATATTCACATGTAATAAAAACATAAATATCATGGTATCATATGGTCAATAAAACATAGGAAATATTTAGTGATATAAAATAATACCTAAGTATAAGTCAAGGATAACATTTAAGAGAACATCACTGGGTGGACAGAGTCCCATCATGGATTGTGTTCACTCCCAAATCACATATTTACCACCAAATTATAAAACAATTAACCAATTAATGGGTACAATTTTTGGATATACCCATAATAACATGTACATGCTTATGAGATCAAAAAAATTAATTCAATCATATGGTATAATTAAATGATTTACCCATTGATGTAAATGGGTTAAATAATCATTCATGATATAAAAATAATATGAGATTTCATAAATATTCAAAATAGAAGAAGGAAATAAATATTATTTATGTTAATATCAATCTACATAAGAATAGGTCCAGAAATATGGTTTTAATTTCGTTATAAATACATTAATTAAGTGTTATATTAATGTATTAATGGATTGGAAATTTCTCTTTAATTGAGTTTTATTTTAAGGAATACATTTGAGAAATTAACTTAAGGCATATATTCCCCATAAATTGATGGGATAATAATATTTATATATATATAAGAGATATATATAATTAATTTGGAGTAATTTTATAAAATAAAATTTAAATATAGAGAGTTATATAAATAATGGTCAATACCCAAAAAAAATGGTGGGTTAGAGAGATCCCTTATGATATCTCCCAGAATCATTTTTCACTTGAAATTAATGTCCCATATAATCAAATTTTATTGAATAGTAACATAATTTTGATCATTTAACATATATATTTTATTAAATATAATTTTATTATGGTCATTTATAACCATTTCTATGATATATAGAATTTCATTTCATTGTTTGGTGGGTGTCAGTTTTATGGTTCCGGGCTTTGATCACATATGGATAATTATTTATGTTTTTTAAAATGGGACCACAACTCTAGAAGTGATATTAAATTATACACATGAACATATATAAATTTAAGTGGTCCCATATACTAATATGTGTTCTTAAATAGGGACGATTCACTCTGTTAATGTTATATGGTCAGTTTATTTTGGAAGTTTTACCCACCATCATGAACTAGTTTTGTTTTAATTAATATTATTGAAATATATTTATTATAGAATGTGAAATTTTATATAATATAAATTTTATTTCATTTTAATAAATTATATTTTATCCTAAACAATCTAGAAGTTAGTAATGGGAAACACAACTCATTTTCAAAAGAGGAGTAGAACCAATATAATACATACAATGTTTTTTTAAAATAAGAGTAGGGAAAATGATGGATATTAGTGTAAGAACCCGGTTCTTATTTTTGAGGTACGGGTTTCTCCTTTTCTCTTTTCCTTAAGTGTATTTGAGAAAATAAGGAAAATGGGGGGAAATATTTTTTTAAGCACACATTGTGTACTTTTCCACACGTCATGTATTGTTGGCCGTGTGGGATGAGTACACGGGGCTTGTGGCCATGTCGGCGATGAAGGGTGTAGAAACCGACTACACACCGTGTAGTGGTCCTTTACATGTCGTGTAGTCAGTCGACTGGAGAATATTAAGGTGGTGGCTAGCTGTGCGACATAACACACCTTGTAGCCAAGAAGACATGTCGTGTAGTCATGTCGGCAGATGAACAGTGCCACGCTAGCGGGAAACCACCCGAGGAATGGTTAAAAAATGGAAAGTACAAGTCGTGTACTTGGAAATACACGTCGTGTACTTTGTTTTTTTCACATAAAATGGGAATTAGCCTCCCCTATTCATAGGTAAGGCTTAGAACTGGACTGGATCTTGGGAGGGGATGGCCGAATCTTCGAGGATCTCTAGATTGAGCGTCGGGAATCCATTTCCACCTCGAACGATCTCGTTGGAACCGCGCGGGTAAGACCTCTCCTCTCCTGGCATAGTTCTTTCCAATTCTTCCTCTAATATATGTTATTTGGGTTTAAGTGAGTTTTATTTCACCTCAGATCTACCTTGTTCGGGGACGATTCGTGGGACGTCGTTCGAGTATACTGATCAGGGGCATTTAAGTTAGGTATCTTGGTGTTTAATTTTCTAACTGATGTGTGTTTTGTGTACCATTGTGATATGCGCCCATGAATGGGGTGTTGTATGGCCGAGGACATGTTGTATTAAGTACCTAAAATTTTATAGGTAATTTAAATGTGATAATAACTGCTCTTTGAGATCGTTACTTGGATCTAGGACCACCCCAGGGGTGTGTTCCTCTGTTTAGCAGTTTGGCCGGATACTCGAGGGTATTCCATTGTAATAATGTTTATTGAATTTACTTGAGAAAAATTGCATGTGTTTTATTTGTTTTTATGTTGGGCTTGACCCAGTTACGTACTTAGCCTAAGGGAAGTGCTTTATTTAGCCTGAGGGAAGTGTTACATTCAGCTAGAGGGCAGTGGTTATTTTGGCCTAAGCGAAACTTCCTTGTGCCTATGGGAGATAGACTCTGTGCCTGAGGGTGACACTTCATATGCCTCAGGGAAATATCTATTATGCATGAGGAAAAGAATCTGATTACCTGAGGGTAAGGGTTTTCGTGTCTGAGGACACTGACTGTTTACATATAAATTCACTCTGGTGGTTTCCTTATAATGAATGATTAAGTGAATAATAAAATGGAAATATTATTGGTAATGTTAGTTACTTTTTAGTACTTCTTATTTTATTTTATTTTACTATTGCACATTGTTGTTGCATGTTTACACACAGTTGGGAACAGGCCTTTGGTGGGTGCGTGCTGAGATTTATTTCTCACACCCTATTTAATTCATGTCTTCGGGGAAAACATATTACATATATGTATGTGCGGATAAGGGAAAGAGTCCCTATACATGTACTTGATTGCTGCTGAAGAGTAGGGGAGCATGGGATCGGGCTTAGTCTCGCGATGCTACTGGATATTTTGTTTTGGTTTTTCTATACTCTGTATTATACTATACTATTGTTTAACATGTTCTGGCTCTTTTCTTAGAACATGGGACATGTTGAATCATTATCTATATAACAGTTGGTTATCTTATACTGAAGTTGTTTATTTTCCTTATGTATGGTTTATTGCTTCCGCTATTGTTGTATGTTTTTATTTTTTCGCTACACTACACTTTGAAAAATTAGGGCATAGTTTCCCCACTATCAGACCTGGGCCCTCGCTTCTAGTTGGAAGCTTCTGGCGTTTGGGAAAATGCGCTTGAGGTCACGTGGTGAACTGGGTTTGGTGGACCGGTTGAGTGGCACCCGGAACCGGGACGTTACAAAGTGGTATCCAAGGAGTTCTTTTCATTGACTTACTATTTGGAGCCTTAGTCAGGGATAGGACGAGAATGGTAGTTGGTAATAAGCTGTGCCCGGGCGTAGCTAACCCGTGTATAGGGAAAATCCAATTTACCTCGTGTTGCAATTTTTCTGATTTTGCGATTTGACAGTTGAATTGAATTTCACCGAAGGGTGACACACTTGTATTGTGCTGTTTATATTTTATCCATGGGCTCTATTTTGTTTCAACTAGATGAGATGAGGGTGAGCTATCTCATGCATCATTTAGGCACATGCTAAAAATCACATTCCATGCATTGTTTCCAAGCCATGTAGGTGCATTAGAAATTGCATGTTGTTGCGGTAGATGTTGTGCTAGAATAAAACATGATGTTGTTATAACTGGTTGGATAGATATCTGCTGTTTGATAGGGTATTATTGAGCGAATCTTCTTATAGGATGGACGCCAAAATTTGGTTTTTGGGGATTATGGGCCCATATTGACTAAAATTTGGTGGTTCATGGGATATTTATCCGGTTATAACACATATAAGATGACAAAATTTGATTCACGGGGAGTATGCACCCTCACGTATCTGAATTTTCCACTTAAGTGTTTTTTTCCGTATTTTCTGGGTTTCGGAGAAGTTTCTGAGGCATACTGTCCGGAAACCCAGTATACACATCGTGTAGTACCTTAAACACGACGTGTATGTCCTTCTATTTACGAAGAAAATAAATTTTTTTCAATACACGCCGTGTACCCTAAGTACAAGTTGTGTAGTCTCTTCCCGTGTCATTGACCCTGTGGGTGGGGAAATGGGTAAGGGAAAAGTGTGGGGTGAACACGCCGTGTACCGAATATACACGCCATGTAGTGTTGACCTGGAGTCCGCCCGTGTAACTAACAACATGGATGGAGGAGACCTTAGGACATACACACAGTCTCCATTATGGAACACGTCGTGTAGTCGGACCTAGGATCTGGACGTGTAACTAACAACACAGGTCAGTGCAATCCTTTCATTTACACGCCATGTGAATAATGAACACACCGTGTAGTGTGAGTCGTGTATCCGACCGTGTAACTAACAACACGGGTCAGCGAAGCTCTTCTAGAAAACGTCATGTACCTATGGGACATGTCGTGTAGTCTTTTCCGAGGACAGACTGTGTGGACCTGACTGTGGGGCTGGGAAATGGGGTAGTGTACATGCCGTGTGCAGGTGTAACACATCGTGTAGTATCAAGGCGAGTAGTCGTCCATGTCACAAATGACACTGGCAGTTGGTTAATTACACCATACACGCTGTGTAGGTTATATACACGCCGTGTAGTTTTTGTTCAATGGGATCTGTGTGTCTTAGTCATGTACAAGGACCAGAGTAGGGGGAGATAATTCAAGTGCACGATGTGTAGTCAGTATACATGCCATGTAGGTTATATACACGCCATTTAGTTTTTGTTCAATGGGATCCGTGTGGCTTAGCCGTGTAAAAGGACCCAGGAAGGGGAAGAGAAGTCACGTACACATCGTGTGGTCAGTATACACACTGTGTAGTCTTATTGTGGAATTTTAAATTCCTTCTTCCTCCTATTGCCCTTTTGGTTCCTTCATTTTTAGACTGTTATAATCTTGATCTATGGAGTGCATTAGACCTTGTAGTGTCATGTCACAGATAAATTCACGTGTTGTTCGCCAGCAGAGCGGCAACGATTTTTCTCTAGAGATGGTAGGCCAATGGGCTACCAGTGGATTATCCAGCAGAGCTAGATGCAGTGCCAACCATTATATCAGACACAGTCGCGGATGCGCAGTTCCGTGAAGGCTTTATCCGGTTCATGCAGAAAATTTAGGGAGCACCATCAGCTGCCACATCTGTGGCTGAGCTGGAACGAATATTCCAACAGCAACATCTGCCGACGTTCTTCAGGGATGGAGGACCACAGGCTTTAGAATCTTGGCTGGGGTTGATGCAGACTATCTTCGAGCATCTTGAGACGTCTCCAGGGCAGAGGTTCAATCTCGCGACATACATGCTTCATGATTCCGCCAAAGGGTGGTGGGATGTTACAACCCAATCAGAGCATCACAGGGACATGGTGTGGGAAGATTTTCAGGTAGTCTTCTATGAAATCTTCTTTCTAGAGAATGTAAGGGTAGATAGAGCTTGAGATATCATGAATCTGCAGCAGGGTGCTATGTTGGTGATGGATTATTATGCTTGTTTCATCGAGCATCAGCATTTTGCACCCATTCTGGTGGGTGATGAGACACTGAGAGACAGACACTTTAAGGATGGTCTTAGATATAAAATCGGAGCACTGGTGAACATTTTTAGGTTACCTACGGTACATGATATTGTGAACCAAGCACTGATTACAAAGAGGAACCTGCGGGAAGCTACTGATGTGGGCTAGGATTTTTCAACACTAGTTTATAGTATTATTTCTACCGGTAAGAGGAAGAGACAGATGAAATTCTATCAAGGTGGCAGTACCAGCCAGAAGAATGTTTCATGTGGCCAGGTCATGTGCTACCAGTGTGGTAAAGAGGGGAACAAGAGACCTCAATGTCCACGAGACACAGTGGAGTGCCGAGCTTGTGGAAAGATGGGTCATCTACATCGCTTTTGCAGGACGTTTCTACCAGTGGCTAGGATATGGGTTCTTTGCAGACTCTTCATGCGGGAGAAGGACCAGTGGCTTTTTACCAGTCGGGGAACTGGAATACGTCAGGGCATGTAGGATGAGATGGTGGTCGTGGCTTTGGTAGCCAGACACTAGGATCTCAAAGGTAGCAGGGCGGGACAACTCAGGGTATCCAGGCTATGTCGGAGGGTCGCGGCACTTGGCAGACAAATGCATTGCAACAGACCCAGTAGGAGAAGGATTCCAGAACTTCTACTATCAGAGGTACTATTCTAGTTTCTTCTATCTTATCTTCGGTACTTTTCGATATGGGTGCTCCACATATTTTTATATCTGTACCCGTTGTGGAGATCCTTGGGCTCCGTGTTTCTTCTTCTTCTACTGTTATAACGCTAGACACTCTGTTGGGGACTAGAACGACATGTGTGAGTCAGTGCAAGGATTTCTCCCTTGAGGATGGTGGGTGTCGTTTCCATTGGGACCTCTGTGTCATAGAGATGACGAGCTATGATGTCATTATCAAGATGGTCTGTTTGGTTCCCTTCTAAGCCTTTATGGATTGCTCTCTTTGCAGGGTGTGTTTCACGTCACCATAGGGTGGAGAGTTTCTATACAAGGGCGAGTGGGATGTTCAGGCAAGTCGAGCTGGACTAGAGCATCATGGGTGTGGTGGTGTTACAGCCCAGATTGCGAGCTTATATCTGGACAACCAGGGTACTTGTCAAAAGTATTTCCCTCCAGTGTTTGAATGTTTCAGGGATGTCTTCCCGGATGTCTTTTCTGGTCTTACTCCGGAGCGTGAGGTGGATTTCTCTATTGATCTTGTGCCAGGAGCAGCACCAGTGTCCATTCCTCCTTATAGGATGGCTACACCAGAGTGCCAGGAGCTCAAGAGGCAATTAGAGGAGTTACAGTCAAAGGGTTTTATTCGACCCAGTACTATTTCTTGGGGTTCGCTGATCCTTTTTTCGAAGAAGGCGGATGATAACCTCAGACTTTGTGTGGATTATCGAAAGCTAAACCAGTTGACGGTTAAGAACTGATATCCCTTGCCAAGGATTGTTGAACTTTTTGATCAACTTCGTGGAGCACGAGTTTTCTCAACGATTTTCTTGAGATCCTGATATCATCAGCTGCGTGTTAGGCCATCTGATATACCTCTCACAGCTTTCAGGAGCAGGTATGGTCTATACGAGTATACGGTTATGCTGTTTGGACTCTCGAACACGCTAGCAGTTTTCATGGCTCTAATGAATCATGTGTTCCATCCTTATCTGGATTATTTTGTGGTAGTATTCATGGACGATATCTTGGTGTACACTCACACTCAACACAAAAATTCCAACCATCTTGAGATCGTATTGATTACCCTTAGAGAGAATCAATTATATGATAAGCTCTCAAAGTGCCACTTTTGGATAGACCAGATTCACATCCTAGGTCATATCACCTCAGAGGCAGGAGTTTTAGTAGACCCAGAGAAGGTGAGAGTAGTAGTTTCTTGGAAGCATCCTAAGAACATGTTTGAGATACAGAGTTTCTTGGGGATGGCTGGTTACTACAGACACTTCATACAAGACTTATCCCACTTAGCAGCACCGTTGACGGGTTTGACTAAGAATGGTGTGAAGTTCGTTTGGTCAGACGTTTACGAGATAACCTTTTTGGACCTACAAGGAAGGTTGACATCAGCACCGATCCAGATACTCCTAGAGCAAGAGAAGAGCTATACAGTTTACTGTGATGCATCAGGGATTGGGCTTGGGGCTGTGCTAATGCAGGGCGATCAAGTAGTTGTGTACGGGTCTCAGCATTTGAGGCCAGATGAGAGGAATTACCTGACGCATGATCTATAGTTCGCTGCAGTTGTTCAGGCGTTGTGCTTTTAGAGACATTATCTCTTGGGAGAACATTTTATGGTGTTCACGGACCAAAAAAGTCTCAAATACATCTTTACCCAGTGTGAATTGAACCTAATACAGTGAAGGTGGGTTGAATACCTTTATTCCTTTGATTTTGAGCTTGCCTAAACACCTGGTATGGGTAATGCAGCAGCTGATGCACTGAGCAGGAAGACTCAGATACAGGCAGTGCAGGAGGCCAGTGGTGAATGACAGATTATGGATTTGTTCTCTGAGATGCATTTGGAGGTGCACGACAGTCAGGGGCAGACCTATCTTTCATCTTTAGATGTGACATCTACCCTCCTGGAGAGAGTGAGGAAGAGACATCTATCTGATTCAGAAGGCCTAGTTCTACGGGAGTCGATGGAAAGTGAGGACCCTCATCCTCTGTGGACGATAGGCGATGATGAAGTCTTGAGTTTCCATGGACGAGTGTGGGTTCCAGGGGATATACGCAAGGAGATTATGTGGGAGTTTCATTCTTCAAATTTGGAAGTTCATCCCGGAGATAACAAGATGTACCGAGACTTGAGACGTCAGTACTGGTGGCCAGGTATGAAGAGAGATGTTGCTGGTTTTTTTATGAGATGTTCCACCGGTCAGCAAGTGAAGGAAGAGCATCAGAGGCCAGCCAAACTGTTACAGTAGTTACCATTCCGAAGTGGAAATGGGATGATGTTTGAATGGACTACGTGACAGGGTTGTCGAGGTCACCTCGAGGCAATGCTGTCGTGTGGGTTGTTGTGGATAGACTCATGAAGGTAGCTCACTTTCTTCCAATCAAGGAGACCTTTGAAGTTGATGAGCTCGGGAAGTTGTATATCCGAGAGGTCTTACGTCTTTATGGGGTCCCTCGTTCTAATGTTTCAGATAGGGACGCCCATTTTATATCTCTTTTCTGGCAGAGTTTTCAGAGGGCACTGGGTACACAGGTGCTTCTGAGCACAGCTTACCACCCTCAGACTGATGGTAAGTCAGAGCGTACGATACATGTGCTAGATTTCATGCTGCATGCATGCGTCCTAGACTTTAGGGGCTAGTGGGAGAAGCATATAGCCCTAGTCGATTTTTCCTATAATACTAGTTTTCATGCCACTATTGAGATGTCACCTTATTAGGATTTATATGGTAGGTCATTCCGATCACCCATGTGCTGGTTAGAGGCAGGTGAGGAAACTTTACTAGGACCACGTCTCATGCAGGAGACTTCTGAGCAGGTCCGGTTGGTTCAGAAGTGGATGGCTAGCACACAATCTCGTCAAGAATCTTATGTCGATCGCCGTAGATGACCCTTGGGGTTCGTGTTTGGGGATCAGGTTTTCATGCATGTTTCACTGAGGTTGGGACATAGGTAGATGAAGAGACAGGGTAATCATTCACCGAGGTATGTGGGGCCATTTGAGATTATGGGGAGAGTCAGTCAAGTTGCCTATCGGTTGTTTTTACCACATAGGTACCTGGCCATGAATGACGTCTTCCATGTATCTCAATTGCATCGCTATCATTCAGACTTGTATCACATTTTTCAGCCCGAGGTTGTTGACCTTGATCTAGATACATCCTTTGAGGAGAATCTAATTCATATCATTGATATGAGCACAAAGGTTCTCTGAGGTCAGTCATTTCCTCTCATACAGGTGCTATGATAGCATGGTTGAGTGCAGGACAAAACTTGGGAACAGGAGACCGAACTACGTGCTCAGTGGCTGGAGTTATTCACTACTATATCTTCACCACCCTTGGAAGGGAAATTCGTGGATGAATTGATTTAAGGGGGAAGTTTGTAAGAACATGGTTCTTATTTTTGAGGGACGAGTTTCTCCTTTTATCTTTTCCTTAATTGTTTTTGAGAAAATAAGGAAAATGGGAAAAATTCTTTTTTTTAAGTACACGCCGTGTACTTTTCCACACACCGTGTACTGTTGGACGTGTGGGATGAGTAAACGGGGCGTGTCGCCATGTCGGCTATGAAGGGTGTAGAAACTGACTACACGCCGTGTAGTGGTCCTTTACACACCGTGTAATCAGTTGACAGGTGAATAGTAAGGCGGTGGCCAGCTGTGCGACTGAACATGCCATTTACCCAAGAAGACATGTTGTGTAGTCATGTCGGTAGATGAGTAGTACCACGCTGGCGGTAAACCACCAGAGGAATTGTTAAAAATGGTAAGTACACGCCGCGTACTTGGAAATATATGCCGTGTACTTTGTTTTTTTCTCTTAAAATGGGATGTAGCCTCTCCTATTCACAGGGAAGGAATAGAACTGAATGGGAACTCTAGAGGGGATGGCCGAATCTTCGAGGATCTCCAGATCGAGCGTCAGGAATCCGTTTCCGCATCAGATGATCTTTTTGGAACCAAGCGGGTAAGCACTCTCATCTCCTGGCGTAGTTCTTTCCAATTCTTCATCTAATGAATGTTATTTGGGTTTAAGTGAGTTTTATTTCACCTAAGATCTACCTCATTTGGGGCCGATTCGTGGAACGTTGTTTGAGTATACCATTCAGTGGTGTTTAAGGTAGGTTGCTTGGTGTTTAACTTTCCAAATGATGTGTGTTTTGTGTACCGTTGTGATACACGCCCATGAATGGGGTGTCGTATGGCTGAGGTATTGTTGAATTAAGTAACTAGAATTGTATAGGTAATTTAAATGTGATAGTAACTACTGTTTGGGATTGCTTCCTGGATCAAGGACCACCCTGGGAGTGTGTTCCTCTGTTTATCTGTTTGGATGGATACCCATGGTTATTCTATTTTAATAATTTTTTTTGAATTTCCTTGAGAGGAATTTCATTTGTTTTTCTTGTTTGTATGGTGGTCTTGGACCAGTTACTTTCTTATCCTGAGGGCAGTGCTTTACTTAGCCTGAGGGCAGTGTTACCTTTAGCCTATTATAAGGGGTTATTTCGGCCTGAGGGAAACTTTCTCGTGCCCGTGGGTGATAGACTCAGTGCATGAGGGCGACCCTTCGTACGCCTGAGGGAAAAATTCTGATTACCTAAGAGTAAGGGTATGTGTGTCTGAGGACACTGACTGTTTAGATAGAAATTCACTATGGTGGTTTCATTATAATGAACGATTAAATGAATAATAAAATGTCAATATAACTGGTAAAGTTAGTTACATTTGAGTACTTCATAGTTTACTGCATTTTACTATTTCACACTGTTGTTGTTTGTTTACACACTGTTGGGCATGGGCCTTTGGTGGGTTCCTACTGGGATTTATTTTTCACACCTTGTTTGGGTCATGTCTTCAGCCCAAAAAGATGACATACCTACAAATGTGGATAAGGGCATGAGTCCCTACACAGGTACATGATTGCTGTTGAGGAGTAGGGGAGCATGGGATTGGGCATAGGCACGCGATGCTACCAGCTGTTTTTTTAATGTACTATGTATTGTACTATACTGTTATGTAACATGTTCTGGCTGTTTTCATAGATCTTGATACATGTTGAAACATTATCTATATAACTGTTGGTTATCTTTTACTATAGTTTTATATTTTCCATGTGTATCGTTTATTTCTTCCGTTGTTGTTGTATGTTTTTATTATTCCGTTGTGCTACACTTTGACAAATGAGTGCATAGTTTCCCCACTATCAGATCTGGGCCTTCGCTGCTAGTCGGCAGCCTCTGGAATTTGGGGAATTGCGCTTGAGGTCACGTGACGAATCGGGTTCGGGGAACATCTTGAGTGGCACCTGGAACCAGAATGTTACAGTCAGATAACCCACTAACAAAATAAAATTCTAAAATATATATGATACTATAGTTATTATTACATATTTAATGAAATTATTTTAGAGTATTCGAAGGAAGAAAAAAATAAAAGACTGAATTTACAGTATCTCATTATCCATTGGATGATTCCTATTGGGATTTCAAATAAATCTCCTTGGATTGGTATTTTGATGTGACCATAATAATTAAGATTTGGTGGAGAGGACTAGGAAGGAAATTTGGTAGAATTTTGGTAAAATCTAATTATTTGAATTTTTAAAGTGAAGGGACTGGGTGGAAAGATATTTATAAGAGGAGAATATGGGTTTCTATAAATATTATACAAATTAGTATATTATTTTAGATGAAGAATATCAATAATATAGAAAATTTTAATCATATAAATTAAATGCTTCATGTGAGATTGATCTAATGGGTTCTTAAATCATCTATTACTCAACAAATAATTTATATAGATTATCATTCTAAATAATGTAATTTACCAGATTTTTATTTTCACCAAAATTGTATTATTTATGAAAAATAAAGAAAACACACACTAAATATTTCTCTTACCATGATATAAATATAACATATTTACATTTTATAAGATTCCACAATATTATTTTATGCCTTTGTTAATCCAAAAGTGAGTTTTTTTCATTTTTTGTTAATATATCAATATGTGTTGGCTACAAAAGATGTTGTAGAAATTTGGAAGACATTTTGAGGAAAAAAAATTTCTTTAATAAAGGGTAATCAAAAACATTCTTATGAAAAATATATTTTGTGACACACTTTATGAAAAAATAAGGTGTAGGAACTTTATTAATGAATAGATGTAAGAAATTCCTTTACCATATCTAACAATGATTTAATTTCTGATCCATGTTTCCAACATCACGAAGGCATTCATGTTGTCTGATTATTTTGTATAGTAAAAGATGATTCTTGATTTATTTTTTTATTAATTTTAGATTTCAATACATTTATTTTGATGGAAGAGTTAATTTTTGGGATGAAATTTTTTTAATAATAATGTAAGAAGATTTTGGATCTAGAATTTCATATTTTATAGGGTAGAAGAGAAACTAAATTTTAGATGAACACTTACAGATAAAATTTCTCATGATGTAAAATGTTATATATCAATATAAAAAAATTTGGACAATGTAGAAAAGTGATTAATTTGTTTACTCGAATGTATAGAATGGGAAAAGTACAATGTTACAAATCGTAGAGACCATGTCAGCTAAAATTTCATTAATGAATATTGGTTATTAATTATCTGAAAAGCATAATAATTTGACATATTCATTGCTGAGCTACATTGAATATTTGAAATTAGAATAAAATACAATGTAAAAAAAAGAAGGATAGATTGAGTGATGTCTCTGAGCAAAGTTCCAACATGGATAAGTTATAATTTGAATGGGGATACAAGGTGATAACTAAAAATATAGAGGATGATGAGATAAATAATTCTGTATATACATGATCATATCATGAAATAATATGAATTCTATAATGACTGTATTACATTAAGATGTTATGAAAATAAATATTGATGGATATTAGTGGTATTGAGTCTATCAGATAAAGAACCATTAGGTAGAAAAGCATCAGATGGAATATATCAGCATCACCTAATAAAATTATAGAGTATATTATAAAAAATGGTCTGTAGAGAATGGATGATTATAAATTTGAATGATTTTAAATACTTTTAAAAGGTCACTAAAAAGAACAAACACTTTTTAATTTTCCTGAGAAATAAAATGAAGAATTGTAATGGTTCCAAAACTATAAATAAGGTGTATAAATGTTTTCTTATATGGAAGTGGTATTGGAAAAAATATTATTAAAAATATGTTGTATTAAAATATCCATTATACATAATTGTGTTTTGCTATATAGTATGTGTTTTCCTAAAAATAGGCACTGGATGAAGGAACATCTAATGGTGAAAATTTGTGGGTCCATTAGATGAAGGATGTTTAGAATGTATAATAAAAAATATCTCCAAACAGAAAATATCATATATATAAATTATAAATATCTTAATACATATATTTTAATGTTTTTATATTTTTAAAAACTAAATCTGATCATTCCAATGTCAATATCATTATGGGGTTAATGTTTCTTTGAATTGATCATTAAAATACTGTTTAATTAATTTAAAATAAGGTTGACGATGTTGGAGAATTAATGATGCTTTTTTAGTATTCAAGAATTTTATAGATTAGTTTTAGAACAAATAAATTAAATTAATATGATTTCAAAATTCTTAATTTGAATTTTATTAAGGGGAATGTAAAATTGAGTTCTCACCAATTATATTTTGGGATATCAAATTTAATTGGGTGTATGTACATGCAGGAATGAAACGTTGTTCACATATAGAAATGATGACACATTTGAGTCTTTCAAAAAGGATGAGTTTTCACAACTCAGGTTAAAATTGATAAGGCCAAACATATATCATTTAGATAATAGAACATTGATTAGTGTTTTATAGGAAGGACATATTAGATAGAACTATTGTGAAGAAATAATTCCTGATTGAAGTGTAGTTGGAAGAATTGGGTAGAGGAAAATTTGATAGAGACAATAATACTATGGTTACCAATAAGAGGCTGATTAGATGATCATATTAGATGGAAATTTTAGAAAAAATTGATGATATTTATTATTAGGAATACCCACTTCTACCAAATGAATAGGGGGTTTTAAGGAAAAAAATATTTTTATATTTTTAAAGATCACATTGTTTTTACGTTGGTAATGTTGATCGTTATTGTATGTGGAGGAAGTAGTGAACTTTCTAAAGTCAATGAGAAATGTTGAAGAATGAAATATCTTATAGTTAGGGAAAATTACTTTTGGATGATATGTTTTGTTTTTTGAGATGTATAACCAGATGTGGGGAAGATCATTTGAAAAGGATAGTTTGGGGATATAAATATCTAGAGTAGTGAATTTTACTTATAGGGTGTAAAACTGTATTTTTTCCATTTTATTCCTCGAATAATGTTATTAAAAGAATCCATAAATATTGGATATCCAACTTGGAAAAGAGTAGGTCTATTATAGAAACCCCAGCCTATTACACATATTACAACATGATTTAAGCATAAATTACCATCAACATTCAAGCCAAGGATCGTATATTCTAGTTTTAAGAGATAATTAGATATATAAAATTGAAAACAAGGAAGTATTATAAAACATCTATATTATAAAAATCTCTAAATAGAATCTTACTTCCATTGATCTCCTTAATATATAAAAGATATCCTAGGGAAAACATGAACAAAAGAGATAATCTAAAATGCCATGTAAATTTATAAACATATCAATTAAGCAAGGAAAATGGGTAAGAAGGCACAAAATAATGAAATAAATAAACAATATACCATAAATACAAATATGGAACCATATCATATAAATCTTGTGGATGTGTAATCATGTAATCATAATAATGTGTCAATAACACACAACATGACATAAAAACGAGTCAATGCTAACTTTCAAGACCATTTCACACTATGGAAAATTTCACACAAAGGAATCTGATTCAATCTCAACCCCATCATTATTTCTCATGGGACTAAACATTACCCAATGATTTGGAATTTTATCTTGGAACACCCATCATAACATGTTTAGTCATATCTATTCAACATGAAGAATCAATCATAAACATAAGGGTTACCCATGGAAGGAAATTGGTATCGTAATCATGTCATGGAGTATAAAAAATGGGTGTATCATTAAAGATTACATGGAAAAACCAATTTAAAGAGTAAATTCATACTAACAACGTAAAATAAGCATAGATCATAATAAACTAAGTCCATATTAATATGAAACAAGTAAAAATAGTGTTTAAGAAACTTTAGAAATGAATCATTTTAGTGTGGTTTAATGAAAAATATTCTGGATAATTTAAAGATGAAAAGGAATATTTGTTTTAATAAAACTAGAAATGAACTAAGATATTATTTCATGATAAAATATGTCTTTTTAGAAAAATAATGGTGATTTCAAATCTGTTATGGAGTGCACTTGAAATAGGGTAAGAAATCAAGAAGTTTCTATTAATCGAACTTCTTATCGAGAAGAATTGAGATGGGAGCCCTTTTAAAACATGAATTTCCCCATTAAAGAAGGATAATATCATATAGATACATGATTATGGAACGTATAAAAACAATTTTTAATAAGTACCTAAAAAATAATGAAGAAATTAATTTGGGAAAATATATAGAAAGTGTAACCCAATTGAAAAGTGGGGGTCTGCATAGAATCCCTTACCTTATGTACAAAAGTCTTCAACACTTTATCTTAATGTCCAGGATAATCAAATTTGATCCATTAATTAATTAATTTAGATCTTTTTATTAGTATTTTTTATTTAATATAATTTTATTTAGTTTATTCCAGGATTTTTTTATGAGTTATAGAATGCAATTTTATCATTCGAGGGTATTTGCTTCCCTTGGGTTTCATGAGTGGTTTACATGTATACATGTATGGAAAATCATGTAAAATGAGAATAGATATCCATAATTTAATTTCTATGTTATTAATGAAAATTCATAATATTAAATTTTTATATAATTCATTTGGTTATTTGGGGTGAAGATTAATCATTATATATGACATTATTGATAATTTTTTAGATTGTTTTTGGTTGTTTTTATCATCATAAACATGTTTTTTATCAATTAATATCATGTATATATATTTGTTCTACAAAATTACATAGAATGTACTATATATATTATTATATATTTTAAAAATAATTTTTTTTCCGACCAGCATTGAAGGAGGTACTGAGAATTTAAAATGCATCGTCCCTGGTGGTGGTAAATTGACACACCACGAATGATAATTTCATTTTTAGAATAAAAGAGAAAAGAGAAGATACATGAATAAGAATTATTAAATTAACCTAATAAAACACCACTATTTAAAATATAGTGGATTAATCATTCCACTTGGTTATGAGAAGGTAAAGAGAGAATAAAAGAATAAAATTAATAAAAAATAAATTAAAAGAAATGAAAAGTGTTTTTTACCTCTTGAATTATCCTCCTTTAGAAACTATTTAAGGTACTTGAGTTTGAAATTTTATTTATTCCCCATGTATCTTAGACATGTGGGTGATACTTGAGAAGTTGATTTGGTAGAACTTGGACAAGTTTCAAGTATTTTGATGTGTTATGAGAATAGGTGGTGTTGGGATGTATTTATAGTGGAGGAGTGGGTTGTTTTTCGGAATATTTTATTAATTAGATTTTTATTTTTCCACAATTGTATGAATTTTTTGAGAATTATCAGTAAATATATTAAAATAATGTAAGTGAATTTTATATTATAGTGTGTACCTCATTTTCGACTCATGTAATAGTGTATTTATATTATCATGTATATATACAATAAATTATCATATCATACTATTCCATAAAAATTAATGTATTTCTGAAAAATAAAAAAATTAAAACTAAATATTTTTCTAAATGTATAATTATAAAATGAACTCCATTTTAGAAAAATAATTCTTTGAATATGATAATTTTAAATTTTTAACTAAAATCATCATGTACTTGGAAAATACCAATTTCATATTTATAAATAATTTTATAACACCATGAAAAATAAATTAAGGCATCATATAATTATATCATTTTATAAGAAATATTCAATTATGAATAATTTTATGAAAATAAATTTTTTAAATCATTATATTATTCCTGAAATTGTAAATAATCATTTCTGTTTTATAAAAATAACAACACTTAATTTATCATTTTCAAAATATTTACTTACTTAAACTATGATATAATTATATAATATTTTTATGTTTTGTATAGTTAAATTTTATTTATAGTTTAATAGTTTAGGATACTATTCTATTATCCAATTTAATATTCACAAGTAGCACATTATTTTTTCGAAAGGTCAAGTTACAATTTCATTAGTATATGTTCATTAATTTATATAAATACCTCTTATTTCATTTATTTCTCCTTTATTAAGTTAATTTTGTGTTCATTATATTAATTTATGTGATTTACACTACATAGAATACTAATAAGAATAGAATTTACATTAATATTATTCAAGGTCCTTACATTATTAACCCGTAATGAAATTTCCCACAAAATCATGTTTTGTATACTTTGGAGAAAAGAATTGAGGGTAATTATCCTTCAATAGTTTTTCCAGTTTCGATGTTGCCTCTTCATACCTATGGTTTATCCAAAGTACATTGACCAGGTGAGTAGTCTTGTAGCATAAAACGTTATCTCTATAGCATAATATCTTTACCGGATCCTCCTCATAAGATAAATGATTATTCAATAATACCACCTCTTAGTTGAGTACATGTGAGAGATCTGTTATAAAATTCTTCAAGAGGGATATACGTAATACATTATTTAATTGATAAATGGTTGCTGGAAGTTCTAGTCGATAGGCCATAACTCTAACATGACCATGAAAATAAAAGGGTATGTTATATATGGGAGTAATATTACCCTTTTTCTCAAATATCATGATCCTTTTCCATAAAGATATGTAGGGGAATTCCATGTCTCCAAACATAAACTCAAGATATCATTGATGATTATCTGCATAGATATTTTTTCAACATTGAGAGACTATGATGTACTTTGAAATGGTTTTCACCTTCTCCATTATTTCTTTAACCATTTATGGTCCAAGAAGATTACATTCATTGACATCATCCAATCATGTTGTTGTTCTGTATCATTTCCCATAAAGGGATTCATGTAGAGCAATTTATATGCTCAAGTGGAAACTATTATTAATAGAGAATTAGACTCAAGGATGATGTTGTTCCAATTATCCTTTTAATTCCATAGAACATTCTATAATTATTTTTTCATGTTTCTAAATAGACCTCTCAAATTGGCCATTATTTTGAGAATGATAGTTGGTACTGAAGTTCAACACAATGTTCAGAGCATGCAGAAGATATTTCTAAAAAATGGAGGTGAATATTGGATCATCGTATGATACAATAGATAGTGGTAATAAATGAATCCTAACCCCTTATCTTATATATATATATGAAAGATGATCCAATTATGAATCCTATCATGTTACAACAAACTGATTTGCTTTGTAGGATGATCCCAGACAAACCATATAGAATTATTTCCTATAGATGTCTTTAGAAGTCAAATGATAAATTCCACAATAATGTAATGCCACTTCCATGTTGGTATGGATTATGGTTCCATCATACAATTAGACCTTTTCCCTTCATCATTCACATTATGACATACCAATAACATTTATGTATATTCATTAATCTCATTTTTTGCGTTTCCCGCCAAGAGAGCTCTTGGAGGTCTTGATACATCTTTGTGATCCTTGGGTAAATAGAGAAGGTTGAGCTATGAGATTAATTATGAAGATCATAAATTATATATACAATGGATGGTATACATTGTCATGTCCAAAATCACGTAGCTCATTCCTCATCCATTTGGAACTCAAGGGATTTCCAATTTTTGATTGATTCCACCATTTTCTAGATTTCAATATCATTTCTTAAAGTGTCCTTTATTTTCTCTATAAGGGATTGTTGTGAAATAATTTCACATATTAGTGATTATGTTCCATCCCTAATTATTCCCATTTAAATCCATTATAGGTATAAGAATATTATATCCTTCTCAATTCACATCGTTGATAAAGATTCAGGTTCCTTTTTACATAGAGCATCCTCCACTTTATCTGCTTTACCAGGATAGTAGTGGATTGAGAAGTTGTAATACATGATGATATCTAACCATATTATCTAGTCCATATTAATCTTGTTTTTGTTAATATATATTTTATTCTTTTAAAATAAGTATATATCTCACACTTATCCTCATACAAGGTAATTTCACCAAATTTTCAATGCAAAGATCTTTACTACCAATTCCATATCATACATGTGATTTTTTTTTTAATTTTCACCTTCCTTGAAAAATTAGATATCAAATTATAATTATAAATTAGTAAAAATCCTAATCCCTTCTTTTAAATATCCTTATACATCACAAACAACTCCCCAATAGGTTTGATGTGTCCGTATTGGTGATGTTTTCTTCAACTCATTGAAGTAGTCATCACATCCACTGTTCTAGAAATACATCACTCCCTTCCAAATAATATTTTTTATTATGATTGAAAATAATGATATCTTCTTGTAAAATCATTAGTAATACCCATACATATCATGGAAACTATGGATATCTATTATAGATGTTTTTTGGGGCCACTCATCGATTGTCATTGTCTTGGAAGGATCCACGGATCTTTATTTGTTGGTATTAACATTCCCAAGAATGATTCATCCCCCATCAATAAATCACATATAATATAATTCTCATAATATTTCACCATTCATAATATTTTCATCTTATTATTCAAATGTTCCTTTTGTTCCACTTTTCTTTTTGAGTATATCACAATATCATCAATAAATACAACCTTGTTTTATTCAAAGTAGTCTATAAAGAACATATTCATTAAATCCATGGAAATTGATGGAGAATTTGGGATTCATAAAGGAATCACCCTGTGCACATAATGTCTATACATTATTTGAAAAGTATTCTGGGGATAATCTTCCTTCTTCACCTTTAATTGGTGATATTGGGACTGATGGTCAACCATAGAGAAAGCCATGGACCAACGTAGTTGATTGAACAATACATTTATCCATGGTTGGGGATACTTTTTATTTATCTTTATTTAATGGATCTCATGATAATAAATACATAGGTTCATTGAACAATCCTTCTTATTAACAAAGAGGACTGGTTTTCCCAACGGTGAAGCACTTGGGTGTATAAAACCCTTATCCATATTATCCTGTAACTTCTTTTCCTATTCTTCCAAATCAATGGAGGCCATTCTATAAGGTTCCCTTGATATAGGAAATGGTCAGAGTATAATTTCAATTGATAACTCAACATCTCGGTCAGGGGAAACACTAGGAAACTGATCGGGGAATATATCTGGGAATTCCATCACAGTGGGAATGTCCTTCACTATGATTCTTTCTTTTGTATCAATCATTTTAGAAATATAATCTTTCTCATAATTTAGTATTATCCACACTTGAGATTATTATTTACAAGGATATTCATCCTCCTAAATACAGTTATATATAAATGGAGGATGCCTCGGTATGTGAAATATGGTATCCCTTTCCTGACAGTTGATGTTGGCTTTGTATAAAGAAATCCAATCCCTACACAATATAGTATCAAAATTCACCAAAAGTGGCAAGACAATATTTTATGTGAGGTTTATTTCACAAAAAATTATCATATAGGAGTTATATACTTTGGATGAAATAAATACCCCATTTTCTAATCTCACAGATAACTCAAACACCATATTTTGAGGTGTTTTTTGAATTTTTCTACTAAAAATGAATGATTTAAAAGAATATTTATAACCCTAATAAAATAATATAGTCCCTATTCTTGATTGAATAATGGGTGTACCTATCACCAAATCATGTCTGGGTTCCTCCTCAGAAGTATTGATAGCATATTCCCTTCCTTAATACCGTAGAGGTTGTTATTATTGATTTCCTCAAACAACCCTTGAAATAGGGAAATTGCATGAAAAATTCCCATGTTACTTTTTGATGAAACATTGTATTATATGTTCGGTTTCAATATGAATATTTATTTATTAAGCAACATTATTGGGATTCCACATATCCATCCTTCAGTTATTCTTCATATTCACCTCTCTTCCACATTTGAGGCATATCTTTGTTCCCTTTAAGCAATTTCTAGTATGATTCTTCCCACACCTTTGACATGTGTGATGTTGGGTCTTCTTTACATCATGGGATTTATCTTTTGATTCACCAATATTAAACTCCATTATCCTATTTTCTTCACTAGGCCTATGATATCAATGAGTGTCTTTGATCTACATTTAAACTTTAATAGAACAATATAAAATCTCATTATAGATTTCAATATCTCGAATCAGCAACTCTTTTTTAAGACTCAACTTTTGTCTAAAAAATAAGAAATCCATATTTCATTTTATGTTCATAAAATAGTTGGAGGCTTATCATACAATCATTGTGATGTTTTCTTTGTATCAGCCAATATAATCATCCCCCTATTTCTTTATTCTATTGAACTCCATTTCCATCTTCAGACAGAGTGTTTGGGGAAAATATTTATTGAATAATATTTTCTTAAAATCATCACATTCCATAAAATCCATTTTTCCATTAGAAATTATGTTATGGATAATTTTCCAATAATTATCATCTTCCCCATAAAAATTTATGACTCCCAGCATAACATTATCTTTTTATATGAACTGGAGGATAGATAATATCTTTTCAATGGAGTTAATATATTGTTTTACAAGTATAGGTTCAGAAGATCCACTAAACATGGGATCTATTTTCCATATAAACTATTTGACCACAACATACTATTTATTAGGAGACGGAGTTTTTTCCACATGATTAAATTTATTATTCAAAACATGAGAAAATTGAGCATGAACTTTCATGTAGTTATGGGCACCAATTCACGTAACATTTGGCATATCATTAGGGAAATTGTCATATTTCCTATCACATTGATTTTTTGCATGGGTTATCATATTTCCATACATTAAATAATAAAAATAAATTACAATTAGAGGGGTTTAATACTAAGGTAAAAATAATAATAAAATGGAACCTTGGACATAGAAGGATAAACCTTCAAATAGAAATTATATCCCATCATTTGATTCCCTATGTTTCAGTCATGGTTATACATGGGGATAGAATTATCCCATGGAATTTTTACTATAGTTATCTAGTCCTAATATCCAAAAATAGATAGACCTTTCTCAAATAAAAACATTAGAAACCTTATATTTGTTCAAATATTATTACATGATTTTTTGAAAAATTTAATCATAAAATTACACGTCATGGATCGTGAAGTATAGTGTTTTTGGATGATTAGATAAATAAAATCCAAAATATTGAAATAGAAAAATAATTATTTTAATAATACATAAAGAGATCATATATTCCGATGATATTCAACATCTACACAGGATTTCCTAGAAGATACATGAACAAAAAAAGAAGAGTTAAAAATACTAGTATGGGTATAACATAGGAATAAATCAAAGAAAATGGATTAGAACACATTACATGATGACCTAAAAAGTCTTGGATCATGAATAAACATAAATAAGAGTAACATGGGGAGAATTTGTACATGTAATTGTGGAATCATAAGAATGTGAAAAAAACAAACAACATGACATAATAATGAGTGAAGGATAACTGTCAAGAACATTGCACATGGCGAACAATGTGCCATATATTAATAAGGGCCACTCCTTGTCCCAACATGATATCTCATGAGGCTAAACATTACCAAATAAAATTCTATGCTATCTGGGAACACCCTTCATAAAATTTTCAAGCATATTTGTTCTACATCAATAATAAAAAATAAACATAAGTGTTTCCCTTTGAATGAAATTTGTATTATAACCATGTTATGCAACTCAACAAATGGTACTATCATAAAAGTGTCCATAAAGGAATAGATTTATAGAATAAATGGACATTCACAAGGTAAAAATTAATATATAATGATTAATTATTTCTAATTGAAATTTCAAACATGAAAAAATAGTGTTTAATAAGATTCATAAATGAAGCATTTAAGTGCGATTTAAGGAAAAAATTAAAGAGAATTTAAAGATGAGAAGGAATATTTTATTTCACAAATGCATAAATGAATCAAGATATAATTACAAGATAAAATGAGTTAATTTATAAAAATAAAGGTGTATCAAAATAGATTATGTAGTTCAATAGAAAATGGGTAAGAACTTTAGAAGTTAACTTTAAGTGGACATGCCTATCAAGAAGAATTGAAAATGGAACCTCCTTTGAACATGTTTTCACCCATCAAAGAAGGATGATATAATATTGATAAATGATTTTGGAAAATATAAAAATAATTTATAATAATTAAATAAAAAATTGAAAAATTATATTCGGGTAATGTGACAGAAAGAGTAGCCCGATGGAAAAATGGGGCTTTGGGAAAAATCCCTAACCTTATACCCAGAAGTCATGTATACTTAATTATAATGTCCTAGATAATAAAATTAGATACATTAATTAATTAATTAATAACATTTTATACATGTATTTGATTTATAATAATTCTATTCAATTCATCATGGGCCTTTTAATGAGTTTTTAGATATAATTTTATCATTCGGGGGCGTTTGTTTCACTTGGTTTTCATGATTCGTTTACTTGCATACATGAATGGAAAATCTTGTAAAATTAGAAAAGATATCCTTAAATAAAGTTACATGTAAATAATGAAAATATGCAATATAAATTGGTTATATAATTATTTAAGTTATTTTTTCTGTAGATGAATCATTAGATTTGACATTATTGATAATAGTTTAGATTATTTTGGCAGTTCTTCATCATCACAAACTAGTTTTGTTTTATTAATTAATATCATATATATATATATAATACATATAGAAAATTACATTGGATAAAATAAATATATTTTTATACGGTTTAACCATAATAATGGTTTTATGAAAACCCTTGATGGCGGTAAAGAAATATGATAACCTATTGTCCACAGTGGAAATAAATCGACAACCCTGGAGACTATAATTTCATTTTTAGAATAAAAGGAAAATGGAAGAGATTTAAATATTAATTTTTTCATTAACATAATAAAATTAAAATATATTATTGGTATTGGTTTTATCATACCACTTAGTTAATTTGAGATGTGGGGATAATAATAAAATAAATTAAATTAAAAAGAAATTAAAAAAAAGGAAAGAGGTGTTTACCTCTTGAATTATAATCATTGAGAACCACCTTGAGGCAATTGAGTTTGGTATTTTATTGAGAAAAAAAGGAACCTAGGTGTATGGTAGAGACATTAGAAGAGTATTGTGTATAATTTTTAAAGGATTCATAAATTCTTAGGTGAAGGAGAAGAAGTGGGGAGGTTTGGTATTTACAGTGGAGTACATGGCTATTTTTAATGATTTTATTCTTTAGATTATTATTTTTCCTCAAGACTATAAATTGTTTTATAATTATCACAAAATATATTAAAATAATTAAAAGTAGTTTGTTATTATGATTATTTCATTAGTTATGACTCATGTAATACTATATTTATCTTAAAATGTTAATATATCGTAAATTACAATACATTACAATTCACCAAAAATTCTAGTATTTTTTAAAAATCAAAAAAAATCACCATAACCATATTTTGTCATTTAGAATTAAAAAATAAACTAAATTTTATGAAAATAATTTTCAATGTGTGAGAATTTTAATTTTTCCATAAAATCATCATTTACTTGGAAAATACCAATTCTAAAATTTTAACTGATTTTATAACACATTATGAAATTAATTAAGGTCTCATAAAATTATATTATAATTATAAGACAAAAAAATTACTAATTTATGAATAAAATTTTTTGAATTTTTTTTCCATTAAATCATTACATTAGTTATAGAATTATGAATAAAAATTTATGTTTTATAAACATACCAACACTTTATTTATCATTTTCAAAATATTTACTTACTTAAACTATGATTTAATTATACCATATTTTTATTTATAAGATGGATAAATTTTATTTATTCATTCAAATGTGTGGTTTTTATTATATTCATCGGTTTTTATTAATAAGGGTCACATTATTATTCCAACAGGCATGTTACTATTTTTTTGATAAGCTCATTAATTTGTATAAATACTTTTATTTTCATTATTTTCTTATTTATAATGTTTTTTTTGTGTTCTTAATTTGAATCTATGATATTTATGCAATATTAAATAATTGTAATAAGGTAAAATTCATTGATATAATTCAAGGTCATTACATCATTGTATTGGACCTTATAAATATCAACTACTTCTCTCTATTGACATTTCATGCATATAAAAGTTATGTTTCTGAATTATATTTGAGTGGATCACAACCATTACAAGATTTTATAGGTTAATATTGATTCCTTAATAAGTAAGGAAAAATTATTGTAAAAGAAAAGGTGATCACTAATTTAGCACCTCCCCCTCTCTATGATCTCATATGTTGATCCTAATGGAGATCTGCCTTCCATATGTGATGATACCATTATAACCGTGATATTAATCTTTAAAACCATATGATTACTATTTCAATTGGAATGTTACTATTCTAATGATCAAATTACTATTCCAATGGGATTATATTTAACAGACATGAGGGTTACCTACTTTATATAAATGCCTGTTATTTCATTACTTCATCATTATGTTCTATTTTCTCTCAAGGTTTTATATATTTTAATTTTTAAATAAATATTTTAGTACAAATATTTTTCTTTATTTATACATTGTTACTAGTTAGAGTGGTTATTCTGGTGGATCGAGTATTTCCAAATTTTCATATTTTAGTAATCTTATTTTTTATTTTTTATTTTAATATAATATTTTTTATTATTATGGACATATGAATTCTATGAATGTAATGATAAAATAATTATAATAAAATGTTGTTTGTTTTATCATTTAGTGTATGTGAATTATAAAATATAATGTTTCTAAGGAGGAAACAAATATATATACAGAAAGGAAATTACATTGAATATGTACAGGGATGTTACAATTGTTTCTATTTTTATATCCTCTAATAATAATTATATTTCTCTTATATAACATTTTAAATGTTTTTACTTTTATAAATTTTTATGTTGAATATTATGTTTGATTCCATAATTTTTTACTCCTTATAATTAATTTAAAGATTTTGTTTGAAACATTTTAGGAAATTAAATCTAATAATTATCTAAACAATTTTTTTTCTAAAATCACAATGGGAATGATGGTAGATCACTTATAAGACAAAATAAATTAGAAAAATCAATATTTATGTAAAAAAGGGGATTACATGCTTAAAATATCTACATTAATAATATTGACTTATGTGTTTTGTAATGTGATTTTAAAAAATTGGGATATTTTTTACTCAATGTAGTACTTTGTGTACACACTTTTGAAAATAAAAATTTACTCACAATATTTTTTCATATTTCTAATCATTATATTTTCTCAGTTATAAAGTGTGTTGTAGAAAAAAATTATGTTTTCATTAGTAGATAAAACATTTTATTCTGGATGTACATTTATCTTGTATATCAGAAAGATGATTACTAAAAACATCAAACATACATGTACAAAGTACATTAGATGGATGTATGAAAATTCTATCATATCGAAATATTACAAAGTCTGCCAATGATAGTTCAACAAAGTACATCAAATAGAATCCATCAATTGGAGATATATAAATTATACAAAAAAATTATTTAGTATGCCAAATAAATGATGAAATGAAATGTTACAAGATAAAGATCAACCATTTCTATAATACATAATAATTAAAGCATTGTAATGGTTCTATATCAAATTACCATTGAAAAAAGAGGATAGACATTTATATTTGAAGAATTTGTATTTGATTCTACATTAACAAATCATGATAAGTTAGGAATATTACCATTAACATAATTTATATAAATAAGACCGCAATATAATTGGAGAAGAAACTCATGATATATGATTTATAGTTGTTGATAATGTATTGTAACATATTTTTCCTAGGAGAGCATAATTTTTCTATTTGGAATTGTTTCTTGAGAAATATTAGGTGAGGTTTTTTTATTAATTACTTATGATTTTTCTGTAGTATTTTTATGACCTATATGGTTGATCGAGGCCTCTCAATGATATAAAGACAGATTTTTTCTTATTTTATTGGTCGAGGTCTCCTAGGGATAGGGAGAAATAGATTTTTATTATTTTCCTTATAATGGTATTCTTTGTTTTGGAAGACAGACCTGGTGATTCATATATAATCATGCATAAAATAATTCTAGTTCATAAACATCCAAAATAGTTTTGGTGAAATAGTATATCTTCATTAAAAATGTTTCTTTATGTTTTGTTACATCTTTTATAAAATTGTGTATTATTTTATTATAAATGTTTCTCATGGTTTTTTACATCATTTATTAACATGTTTTTTTGTTTTTTATTATTCTGTTGTTCTTTTTTATAGAAATTTTATATTTTTTCTTATAATTTATTTCTTCTTATGGAAATATATTTTAATGGTATAATATTTTTTCTAATACATATTCTAAAAGGTGTTTGGAAAATTTTATTTTTAAATTCTATTAAACTATAATTCACCCCCATGTAGTGAAGTTTATAATTTTATGAACTAAAAAATCTCCTGTATAATAAATATAATTTTCTTATAAATATATATTTATGTTCATATTAATACATTTTGTACATTTTTATCATTACTTTATAATTTTCAATTAACCATTTATTATTTATTTATTCAATAAAAATTTTATTTAGGTGAAAACTTGTCTATTATTCAACCATATTTCAGTTTGATAGTTTTAATATATGAATCTTGGTCATGGTATCATCATATCCAAAATCATTATAATTAAATTTGTATAATATTTATTAATTATATACACATTTTTATTCATTCATATAAAGTGGTGATGATAAAATGAATTACATCACTTCATTGAGAAGATGGTCTGTACATATGCATGAGTGATGTTTTCACTTCTTGATGGATGTAATGAATGAATGTAAAATAAATATACATCATTCCAAAAATATTATTATTATAAATTATTATCACATATATATTATTTAAAAATATAATTTTTACCATCCATTTAAATTGGAGTGAAAAAATAATAAGGCCACTTTGTGGAGGTGGTTGTCTACACGTACACATGAGTAAAGTTATCATTTTCCAAAAGATGGAAGGGTGAAATTTAGATAATAACATAAAATTTAAGAATAATAATTAATTAATACATATAATATATAATCATTAAATCCATCATACTAATAGATTAAAAATTGTAGTGATGAAAGATGAATCATATTGTCATGGAAAGGAGGTAATCCACCTGTATGCACATGTGAGACAGTCATTTCCTATTTCATTGAATGGTGGTGGAAATTTTTTTATCCATCACCATAAAAATTGTTCATATTAAATATAATTTATTTATTTCTTTATAATGGAAAATATATATTTTTAAGAGGATGAATACGATATAATATAGAATGTTCTTGGTCAAGTGTTATGCATCTTCATTGTGAAAACTCCTTTGGTACACACCTTAACCCTTTAATGGATAGAATTATTCTAAAACATGGAAATGTAGGATCTAGGGAGGGGTTTTATGAAGGTATTAGTAACTTTATTTTTTTTATTTTATAAGACACATGTTTTTTATGTATTTAGTATATTTTCTATCCTTTTATATGGGAGGGTGTGGACACAGTTATAATTTTTCAATTGATTAGGATGCATTAATGTCATATTTAATTAAAATGGATTAAACATGAGAAATATTCTATGACAAGAAAAATATTGTTGATATAAAATAAAAAATCACGAGTTTTGTGAATATTTTTAACCTTAATCTCTATGTTAATTACCCCTAGTAAACTTGTTTTAACCTTAATTGCAACAAATAAAATTTTACTTTTTTCACTATTCATTTTGATAAAAAATTAATTTGGTTGTATTATATAATATTAAATATTATAATTAAAAATATAGAATCAATTTTATAATATTTAATTTAAATATGTTTCATAAATTCATTTAAAACATTTTCTCAACACGCAACAAAACCATTTTACCAAAAATCATTTTTAAGCATAAAATTGTGCATTCCATCATTCCATTCCACGTAAAAACTATTTGATGGATGTTAAAAATTTTCACTCAATATGTTATAAGTAAACATCATTAAACTCATTAAGTATTTATTTATTTAATTAATTTATTATGAAAAAATACATAGAAGACTTAAAATTAGTTTTTAGAAGAAAAAAAATATCCTGAAATGGATTTTTTTTATTTTATAACCAATTTAAAAGAATGATATAATTTTATATATAGAAAAAATGAAATATAATAATTTATTTATAAATATTAAAACACAGAAATCCAATTTCTAGGATATAACTATAACATTATTTAATAATATTTCAATAGTATATTTCAGTTTGTTTAAACTCTTTATAGTATGCATATGAAATATGTCAGAGAAGGTAAATTTATTTAAAAATAAATATATAATAAAATATTGTGGTGTTAAATTAAACAAAATTATTTGAATTTATCTCTTAAAATTAAATCCCTTTAAAAAAATTTAAATTTACATAAACCACTTCATATCTCTAGGTTCCCACGTAGCTCCCACAAATATATGGCTACATAAAAAATATTGACAAGGTGTGTGGTATTGTTTCACAGTACTATATATCATTGATATATAATATCTACTCATCGTTCCTTGTAAGTTATGTCATTATCCGGAAGAAAAACTTCTTAGGTCATTACATGTTAATGATAAGATATATTCTTTCTTAGATACAATGAAAAATAAGATAAACATGAGAGAGATTCAGTGGAAGCACCAAGAGACAAAAACTTATAGCAACTGGTAAATAATTTCAAATGGATTGATATATATCATCCTTAAATTGACCTTATTTTCAATTCTCTTAACCATCTACCAATGGGATATAACTAAAAATACTTTTTAACATTATTCAAACTCTAGAACTCACTAAAGGTTGTCATTATAAGTTTTTATTGAATCTGAGCTACCCTAATGTACAGCTTATTAACTACAAAAAACATTAGAATTCGTTTATTTAAATCGGGACCCAATATCTTTCGTTCTTGAAATTTAACCTATTATTTTGGAGTTTATCACTTATTCTTTTCGTGAACTAGCCCATATATAATGGTAACCCGAAGGCTAGGCTGGTCCTCACATAGTATTATGGGTGTTCTTGATCCCCTCAAGTTGGCAATAAGCACTTGGGATCATAGAGTATGAATGTTTCATTGAATTTTCCAAAAAAATAGAATTAAGATAAAAAATTTTGTATGTACACAAAATAAACTCCAATGGGGATTTGTACTAGAAGTCAAACATGCAAAGATAACTCAAATTACAACCACAAAGTACCTTAAAATAGGGTAACCACCCAATTCCCAAGGGATGCAGCTCACAAATTCTAAGGATCAAAAGCCACTACCACCTACCAGTGTCACCTTACCCTTCCTCGAACATGGTAGCAGATATTCTTCAAACACGTGAAGGAAAATGTATGTTGTGAGATAAAATCCCATCAGGGTCTCACTAAGTATTCGACAATAATTTTCCACAATTAATTATCCAAAAAATGAATTATATCATAAATAAACATGCAAATATGATAAAAATCATATTTAAAAGAAATCAATATTTACATTTAAAAGGATGAAAATACTTTATAAAAATGTATTAAGAATTATTTTATATAAAATAGTTTATCAAAATTAAAAATATATGGTAAATTATTTTAAAAAATAGAATATATTTTAAATATAAACAATGAGAAATATGATTATATTTCAATAGGTATGATAATTCGATGTCGTGGGATCATAACATGCTTATGTAATGATAATGAAAATTTTAATAGACATCCATTTTGCACTAGTCAAATATGAATCATCTATATTCTATTGAGGAATAAAATGTACCAAACAATTTATGCTATATTTTTTATGAATCAATCCAATTCTATGGAATTCCCATACTAGTATGTTTATCCCAAATAATTTACTGACTATTTTTTCATTCAGGTGATTTAATAAATTTAAATCATAGGAATTTTATTTGAAAACTATTTAAAATACAATTCCACCTATTCTTCATTTAAAATATTTAATTTTCCAATTAAAAACACAAAATAGGTTATTTAATCAAAACATTTTCCATTCCATGATCAATCTTATAAGATTTAATCCAAATTATTTTAATAAATATTCATCAAATAAAAATCTAAGAGAAATTCCAAAAATAAATTATACAATTTGAATCCATAAAGTTAATTCCAAGATTTAATCTTCACAATTTTACATCTAATTACACAAAAAACCCAAATTCAATGGAATTGGGGGGTTTTCCAAATCATTGGGAAAATCCAAATTCAAATCCTTAGTTCAATGGAATTGTGTTTTTAATAACCCAATTGAATGAAATTTAATTTAAATAAATGAATTTATTTTAAATAAACCAATTTAATTTAAATAAGACAATTTATGGCTATTTAAATTGGAAATCACAAACGTAATGACTTACCTCGTGATCAAGAGATCTCATAATGAAAAGTATTATATGAGAAAATCCAATTTAGAACATTGATAACAATAATTTAAGAATCAAATCAAGATTTTTGATCCATAACAGTGGCGATTAGATCCTATAAAAACATAGAGATATACAAAATTCGAGGAAAGTGGAGAGATTGGGACAAAGAGAAAGGTAAGAGGAAGCCATCCAAGAAAATATCTGTCTTACTTCACCGAGATTTTAATTTTTTAAAGGGTTCTATGTTGGCCAAAAACATCTATTAGGATCATCTAAGGAAGAATAAAATGATTAGGGATCATACATGTCCATCGGGCACCTAAAAGGGCATTTCATGATTTTATAAAAAGATTTTTTGTAGTAAAAATACCATATGAGTGGTTTCCTTAGAAGGGCCACCTAGTTTGAACAATCATGCACCCTAGAAATGTTCCCCTATAGATGGTTTTTCATGGTTTCTCCATTATTGGTGAATAGTATTTCGAACGATGTTCCATCCGTGCAAACCCTAACTGCTTGGGTTTTCTTGGTATGTACTAATATGGTGTATTGTTTGTTTAAGACATGTGTCATCCATTCATAGCCCATAATCCCTTCAAAAAACTAGAAATTTCACTCATAGAAACCCTGAACAAACCCCAACTAAAGAATTATCCAAGGAGGCATTTAGGGATAACTAAAAATAGTAACATGATGATATAAAATTCCCATCATTGAAACTATAAATCCCTAGAATACCTATAATATAGAATCCAGGAAAAAAATATATGACCACTACTCTCCCATCAGGGCCTCCCTCTCCCATGTCTAATGAGAATAAATATTGTGAAACTATATCATGAAAACCAATTGTAGTGTCCTCCTATGAATATCCTTGGTTTCAGAATAAACCATCTTGATTGGATTCTCAGTCACAGATAAATTAGTTTTAACCTCTATATCACCCCATCTCGGAACATGTGATATAAAATATAGATACATTCATAGATGAGATACATGAAACATGTTATGTTTTTATATCATCTACGATGGAAGTGCTGACTGGTTTGAAAGATCGCCCACCTACTCACCAACATCAAAATTTCAAAAAAAACAAGGAGCATGTTCCTTTTTCCTCCCAAGTCATTAATTCCCAAAATTAGGTGAAACATTTATGAACCCTCGATCACTAACTAAAACATCCAATGTAATTTGGTGGTGATCATAATAGGACTTATACCAATAATAATCCATAAAAATTCTTGGACGAATCAACTAAATCTTTACTGTCATATCCGTAACCAAGCTAATCACAACTAATAATTCAAACTAATTACCGAATGATATAATGGAGAGCTGTAAGGGAAGCCATAAAAGGCCTAAAAAGGATCCAATATGATAATAGAATGGTAGATATTTTTATAAGAAAAATCAACCATACCTATGTGATCATCCCAATACCCACCAAATTTAGGGACATAGGTGATAACCCTATCCCCAAAAATCTTAATAGATCTTTCTATCTACCCATCTGACTATGCATGATAGAATATGATCAAAAGGACCAATGATCTTAGTAGATCATGATGGCCTCTCAAAAAATTGGGAAGTAAACTAAGGATCCCTATTAGAGAATATAATTGATGGAACTTTTAAAAAAACAATATCTTTTACATAGATATTTATCTACTCATCAACATTGTTTATATCATGAATGGTTATATTTTGATCCAACATGGACCATATAAATATCACAACCCATATAGCATTATTCCATTTCTTGTTATGTGGTTACAGCACCAAAAATCCATTGGGATCTAATATCACTTCTACTTTCATATTAGAAGTGGCTGAAGTATGCCCTAAGGCTTTTGCTGATCACCCTTTACCAGCTAGAATATAAAATGATGAGAGAAAAATTCAAAAATGACTCCTCTAATACCCATCCAACAAAAACTACGCCACATATCCTAGAAAATATTCATGGTCCGTGGGTGATATACCTAATATTAAATATGGAAATCTCCCATAACATCATTCCTTAATGTTAACAGAACAATAAAGAAATTCTAATGGAATATAATTCCCTCAGTGGTGGATGACCAATTAAGCACGGTATCCCTACTGTAGAAAGTGTCTCAAAATCTACGGAACTCACCACCAAGTTAGTGTTTTTGAATAATTATCTCATGAAGTGTTTATGTCAATATAATAGTATCCAAAGAAACCTTAACCCCTGATTCATGAACTTTGATAGAAAACTGTGCAAAGAGTGCCATCAAGTTCACCTCTTCTGATTATTCTTTTACTACAAGTGTTGGTAGTTTCATTCTTAGATAATCGAAAATGACATTCCATTTCACTGGGGTATAGTCGATTTAGAAATAATTTTTTTTATTCCACCAAATACCTCTAGTAGAGATTCAAATATTTTTTTAGAGAATATATAACTCGATATTTTGTTTTCGGAAAAAATAGAAAATCATTATTTGAAAAGGTAATTCCACCATCTCACAATTAAAAGAATTAAATCTTCTAGTTCAAGTTCAGGGGTTGTATAATTAATATCATTTGGCCAAAGTTGATGTGAACCATAAACAATGACATGATTACAATGAATTAGAACACATACCAAACCTGAACATAGGGAATCATAAGAGACCACATAGACTATACCAGCATCTAGAAGAGTAAAAAATGGCACGATAGTCAAAATATGTTACATATTAACAATGTTACTATGATATAATTCATCCCAAGAAAAAATTACTCCCTTCTGAGTTAGATCAGTCATCAGAGAAGCGATCTTTGAGAATTCCTTAATGAACTAGTGATAATAGCCAGCTAAACCAAGGATGCTCCAAATCCTAAAAACATTCCATGGTTTGTTCGATATCATAAAAACTTTTAACTCTTTAGGATCAAATTAAATAACATGTTATGACTCCACATGTCCTATGAAATTCACTTCTTAAATCCATGAATCACATTTTGAAATCATGGCATAAAGTATATGATTTCTCAAAAATTTGAGAACAACTCTCATATGATGAACATAATCCTCCACAGACATAGAGTAATCAAGGATTTAATACAAAAACACTAGAAAAAGATATCATTATGATCATGGAAAATCCTATTGATTAAATACATAAAGACTATAAATGAAAAAATTATACCAAACAACGTGACATGGTACTCATTATGGACTTATCTACTATGTAAGGCAGTTTTTTAATTTGAGATTCTTTTATTTTTAGCTAATAGTAATTAGACAGAAGATTAATCTTTGAGAACCACTTTACCCCTTAAAAATATTCAAACAGATCATCAATATAGTGGAAATGGATACTTGTTCATTACCATTACATGATTATGTTATTGACAATCAACTGTATTGCAAAGTGTCCCTTTAGCTTTCATATCTAATAGAAGTGTTTCTACCCAATGTGACACAATATAGCATAAAAATCATTTCTCTAGAAGATCATCCAACTTAGTCTTCATATCTTTCTTTTCAGCTAGATCCATGTAGTGAGAGGATATGTTCACCGAATGAGTAACAAACACTAAATTGATATAAAAATCTTCCACTATTATTGATAGAAAACCAGATAAATAAAAAAGGAAAATTCTATAAAACATGACGAATAATAGGGGAGATCACCACTCTAATATTCTCTCTCTAGAATAACATTGAAAAAAGATTTTACTTTTCCCAACTCTGGGTAGGATGATCTAGTTCTACTAGATCTCAAGTCCCATTCTTATTAAATTATTAAGAAAACCCCAATAGTTGTAGTGAAGGAGACCCATTTAATTTAATAGTCAATATGGGATTTATTATATGAGAGAGAATCCATCCATAATATGATGTCAATAGGGGTCACATTGAGATCCTAAAACACCCAGAAATCTTAACATTGGAAAATGAGAAAATGCGTGAAGGACTATAGAGGCGTTTATCTCTCCTTTCTCAAATGGGTGTATCAATATCCATCACATAAGATAAAATCACTAAAAAAATATTTATCATGTTGAAAATAAAAGTTGAAATAAATGAATGAGATGAACCAGTATAAAATAACATAGTAACTAATGATGGGGTTATAGTGACAGTACCTCTCATGGTCACTGGACCAGTATTTTTATCCTATGGAGAATCTTCTACTATGTGAAGAAGTATCATTCTAGATGCTTATTGTTGGAAACCTTTTATACATGAAGCATCTGATTTCACTTTAGTTTTGTTAAGAATTGATTATCCTATGTAACGGCCCAAAGTTTTTCAATGGAAATTCCCTTCTCATTAGTATGTCATAAAATCCCATGAAGACACAACCTAATTAACTACTAAGCTCTATGTGTCCTTTAAAAATAGGTTTTTTCACTTCTGTGTTTGGAATTTTGAAAACTTGACATTCACGAATTTGTTCAAGATGTTTTTTGGAGTCTAATAAAACAAAAAATTTTTTTTGGTGAATAGTAACCTACGCTTATGAATATCCACATACCCTTATGAATAATGATATACCCAAATGAATATTAACCTCACCTATGGTTGTATAAAAATAATATTCAAGTTGGAAGTACGATATACCTATATTTTAGAATAAGTTAATGAATGTTTTAAAACTGGTACTCATAAAAAATTATTATTTTAAATAAATATTAAAATAATCATATTTAGAAAATTACGGTTGATAAATGGACTTCATTTTTGGATTTTAAATGTTAAAAAATGGTTAGGGTGAATTTTTGGGATTTTTCTGAAATACATGAATTTTTTGATGAACATTAAAATTCGGTAATTTACCATATATATACATTATAAGCTAAATTTACTATTGCTAGCATAATGGATGATTTCACCACGCATGGTTCGAATTCACATGACTCATTTACTATTCTTGGTCATGGAATACTTAATATTCCTTGTCTTGTGAAGAAAATAATAAATTAACGATTATAATATTATGATATCCCTCCTCTCCTCCACTATAAAACCCCCCTTCACTCCCTCTTCTCTCCACTCCTCTCAAGCAATTTTACATTCCATTAAAATGCCCAAATCTATCCCCAAGGTCCTACCCCACGTCCAAATTCTCTCTGACTCATCAAAATACTAAAACCTCTCCCCATAAGAGGTTCTCAAAGGACGAAGTCTCAAGAGGTAAATTCCTCTTCCCAATTTTTTCTTTTCTTTTAAGTACTATTCATTTTTATTTCATTCCTCAACTTCCTTTACCATAATAGTATGATAAATCCAGAAACATACATGTACTATAATGTCTTCTTACTATTGGTATATTTCATTATCTTTTCTCCTTTCACCACCCTTTTATTTCAATGAAATGAAAGCACCGTTTGAGATGTGAAAAATTACCACATTCAAGGACAACAATTTATCAATTTCTATTATTATCTTTAATTATGGTCATGAAACCATTTTTGTTTTTGTTGAACCAGATTATTATATATTTAATATATCATATTTTTGGTTTTGTAATCTCTTGGTACAAATGGAATTATGTTATAAAGAAAAACAAATTCTTTGTAATCAAATCCACTGATTAACAAAAACGGTTATCACTATGGTTATATATATATATAATAATACAACATCAATCTAAGTAACATAATTAAAATTAAAACCATGTAATCTCCTTGATATGAAATAAAATATATAACTTCAATTATGGACAAACCACTTTCATCTTGCATATAATCCATACTTTAATATATATTAGCCGATCATTTAAATCCAAGTAAACAAACGAGCCTGAACAATGAAATTTAACCTTATAACTAATAAAAAAGGCATTGAATGAAATAAAAAGGGTTATAATATATAAATTGAATATATAAGAGGTTCTAAAATTATTAATTAATAATACTAATTTGTTTATTCAGTTCGTTAATAACAAGTGGAGAACACCAATGGATTTAATGTAAGGGACCCTCCCCTTTTCACGCTTAATCAAGATTGTTCTCTATTCTATGCCTTTTTGTGTAATAAAATCTGATGAGGTATGTTTATACACCTTAACCATACTACCCTAATGTTTTATACGTGATGGTAAACCCCTAATCTATCTCATCAATCCCTCTTAGTTACACATGATTCCATACCGATAAACCACAATGGATTCTACCCGAACGTTCTTTATTCCATTGGATTACTCAATCTTTCATTTAAAAAAATATATTTGTCTTTTCTTTTTATGTAGAAATTAAAAATTCTGTTTATATGCTACAAACTCATGTTCTAATATCCATCTCTCATTCTCTTTTGGGGATATACATGCTTTTTAGTGAATCTCTCCTCGATACTTCCCAATAAGCACACTCATTTTAAATGACCTTCCCGAACTTTTACCCAATTTCATGTGCACTCTATCTTCTGTTTTAAGACAACAATGTCTTTTTTAAATTCTGTATTTTTATTTTGAGAAACTTCTTGGATCAAATCTAGTTTTGTATAAAATAATGTCTTCTTTACTATTTTAAAAGGTCTATAGTATTTTCCTTAAAACCGCACAAAAATGTATTAATGTAATGTTTATAAAATAAATTTCTTATATGTTTTCACTAATGTTTGACACCACTTACCATGTTATTTTCCTATTTTACCCTATTAACGTCCATGTATTTTCTAATTCATTCCTTACATGGACACTTTCTTGATATGCCCATTGGTTATGATTTATGTCATGATTGTGGTACCCAATTCATTCCATGGGTACCCTTATGTCTATTTATGGTTGATTATTAATGATTGTATATATGGTGAGAATATTTATGTCGGAAGAATATTTTGGAAAATTTTGATATGAGTGTGTCCAGACAGCGCTCTAATTCATTGTATAAAGTTGAGTCTCATGAGATGCGATGTGAAACGGGATTGGCGGTTAGCCGTGAGCCGTACTAAAATGGGAAACGGGATTGGCGGTTATCCTTGAATTGTACTAAAGAAATGATTTAGGATTATTCCACGTTTATATGATTCCATGTTTATACAATCCAATGCTTATATTAAATTATGTTAAAAGTCTTATACTTTGGATATCATTATGACATGCCTCCTAACTCATCTGCTTGAGATGTATCCTTATGTTCATTCCCTTACTAGGATTTTTAGCACATCCCTTTGTTCATGTGTTCCCCAGGGTACCCTATGAATATGTAAGGGCTCAAAGTAAGATAGAAGCTCTTTGTGGAGATTAAATAAAGATGTTTTTCCCCATGTTTTATGTTATATGTACCTCGTCTTCCAAGACACATGACATAATGATCCATGTATTGTACTTTGATGAATAATTATGCATAAAAGCCGGAAATGTTTTATGTAAAAGGCTCGAGTCCCTATAGTTGGTATTAGAGGATGGTCTAGTTATTTTTGGAGATTAGGGATAGAGCACCTTAGTGAGAACCTTAAGGATGAGACTATGTATTAGAAAACAGTCCTAAATTTTGGTGAGTATAGAGTATGTAGTTTATCAAGAAAAAACATCTCTGTCTAGATACGAGTAGGTAGAGGCGGCTCTGGCACAAATTTATCTTGGCGAAAAACCCGAAAATACTACTTTGAGATAGACTCGAACATGAACTGATGCACGATAAAAGGCCTTGCTATACTCTTGGTTAAAACACTCCTGGGGGATAAGAATTGGTAGATTCATGAGCTTAGTACAAATCCTTATTAAGGGAAAAAAAGAAGCCCATAAGAATATATGTTATGAAATAGATTGAGGATAACCTTGATATAAAATTAAGGAATCACAAGTCAGTATATACTTCTTCTTTATAAGTTCATACTTTTATGTTCAAAGTTTCTTTTTTGCTCAATATCTAAGTTTTCAAGACCTATAATTATATGTTCTTTTTCTTAGTTAATGGAAGGAAAGAGAAGAACATGTTCCAACAACCAATGTGATAGGAAATGTGATGATTTCCCTAATGACACGCCTGATGTGATAGAATCGGGTGCTCAAAACATCTTGGTAGTACTTTCTCACATGGCTCAAGTTGTGAATAATTAATTGAATCAGGTGGAACGTCCTCTTCCACCATGGAAAGAGAAAGTTATTGTACATTCCTTCATGTGGAAAAGGCCTCCCATGTTTATCGGGTCTTCTGATCCCCACATAACCGAACAATGGATTAAATCTGTTTAAAAGATTTTCTCCATCCTCCAGTGCTCAAAAGAAGGGAAAGTTGTGCTGGAAGTCTATCATTTTGATGGGGAATCTGATCCGTGGTGGACACTAATCAAGAATACCATGTCCCAAGAGGAAATTGATTCCATATATTGGGCAGAATTCAAGAGGATGTTTTTCAACAAATATTTTCCTCTAACCCTCCGTCTCAATATAGTAAGAGAGTTCCTTGGACTCAAGCCAAAGTAAAATGAGTCCATTGGGGAATATGAAGGGAACTTTACAGGGCTTCCAAGGTACGCCTCTGGCTTTGACAAGAACACTGAAATCAAGGCGGATCGGTTATTTAGCAGACTAATGCCGAATCTATGAAAAAGTGTCGGTGATTCGAGACTTCAACAACAATGAGGAGATTTTCAGTTGTGCCCTCAAGGATGAAATGGAGATTGGAGACTCTCAGTGGTATCATGGGCCTAGTTACAAGAAGCAGAAAATGGAGAGCAACATGGGTAGTTCATCCAGAAAATCCCATGATGGAAAGAAACATCAATTTCCCCTTTGCAAAAATTGTGGGAAGAGGCATCTTGCTGACTATATCAAGGGAACCAAGAATTGCTTCAAATGCGGAAAGATTGGCCATCTGGCCAAGAACTGCCAAAGGGATACGAAAAATCCCACTAATGTTGAAGAAGAAAGGAAGGTTCAGATCAACACTCAACCTGTTGTGTAGTGTTATATCCGCAAGGATCATGAGCATTATGCGATCAATTTCCCTAAGCTGAGGGTTGTCAGAGGCAAACAAAAACAACCTCCAAGGCAACAAGGAAGGTCTTATGCTATCACGGAGGAGGTGGAGCTGAAAATGATGTGGTGATAGTTACGCTTGTTATTAATTCATGAATAGTGAATGTGCTATTTGGTTCTGGTTCTATGCATTCCTTAATATATTGAAAGTTTAGTAGAACTATTCAAACACCACCTAAAAATTTGGAGGAAAAGTTAACAGTGAGAATAGAAAATTGTAAAATTATTGCATCCATGGTTTATAACTCCTCCCTGATTAATGTTTCTAGACTGAACCTCCCAGAAATTCTTTTCATACTTCTTTTAGTGGATTTTGACGCTATCTTTGTCATGTATTGTATATCTTTATACAAGGCCAACATCAATTGTTTGGAAAGGCAGATCACTTTTCACATCCCAAAGCATCCTAAAATTCTTTTCAAGTGTAAAAAGGAAGATCAATCTACTTTAGAATCTTCGTCTCATGTTTGGATACTAATTCCTTGTGAGAAAGAATATCTATCTCAAATGACAGGGACAATGGATAGAATCATTCTTGAAGACATTCCCATCATGAGGGATTACACTGATGTATTCCCTGAAGAGTTTCCTAGTATTCTTCCGGACTGAGAGGTTGAGTTCTCAATTGAACTTATCCCTGGATCTTTTCCAATCTCAAAGACACCTTACAGAATAGCCACCATAGAGCTAGAAGAGTTGAAGAATCAGTTACAAGAGAATATGTATAAGGGTTTTATATTCCCAAGTGCTTCACCTTGGAGTGTTATAGTCCTCATCGTTAAGAAGAAAGATGGATCAATGAGCCTCCGCATTGATTATCGTGAGCTAAAAAAATCACTATAAAGAACAAGTATCCCCTTCCACAGATAGATGACTTGTTTGATCAGCTTTGTGGGGACAATTATTTCTCTATGGTGGACCTTCGTTCAGGATATCACCAAATAAAGGTGAGGAAGGATGATATTCCCAAGACTGCCTTTCGAATGAGGTATGGAAATTGTGAGTTCCTAGTGATGCCATTCAGAGTCACAAATTCTCCACCAATTTTCATGGTTTTAATGAATAAAGTCTTTAGAGATTACCTCAACAAATTTTTGGTGGTCTTTATTGATGATATTCTGATATACTCCAACAGAAAGGAAGAATATGAGGAGTATATGGAAACTGTGTTAAAGGCATTGAGAAGGGAGAAGTTGAATACAAATTATAGTAAACGTGAGTTTTGGATGGAAGTAGTATCATTCATGGGGAATGTTATCAACAAGAAAGAGATATCTGTGAGAGCTTCCAAGACAAAGTCAATTGAAGAGTGGCCCATTACAACTTCTATAATGGAGATCTGCAGCTTTTTAGGTCTAGCTGGGTATTATCGATGATTTGTGAATAACTTTTCATGATTGTAAACCCCAATGACCAAGCTGACACGGAAGGGACTAAAGTTCATCTAGACATAAGAATGTGAAGTCTATTTCAAGGAGTAGAAAAAGAGGCTTATCACTGCGCCAGTACTCACACTCCCTATAAGTGGATAAATCATTGTGGTGTATAGTGATGATTCTAAGAAGGGCTTAGTATGTGTGCTAATGAAAAATGATAAAGTTATATAAAATGCTTCAAGGAAGCTGAAAATCAATGATAAAAACAATCCCATGAATGATCTGGAGTTGGAGGCTGCGATCTATTTGTTTAAAATCTGGAGGCATTATCTCTATGGTGAAAATGTGAGATATATACTGACCATAAGAGTCTCAAATATATATTCACACAGAAAGAGCTTAATATGCACCAGCAAAGATGGATAGATCTCATCAAGTATTATGAGCGCTCAATCCACTACCATCCCTGTAAGGAAAACAAGGTGACATATGATCTAAGTAGAAAGGATCCTACATCTTTATCAATGATGGTAATTGAAAAGGATCTGATCTTCTTAGATTTTCAAAGGATGGACATGGGAATCATTAAGGGAGGAACATTATCAATCCTTTCTCAAATTATTTCTCAACCATACCTCTTGGAGAAAATATAGGATGCTCAAAGAAAGGATATGGAAATTCAGAAAAGGGCCGAAGCTATTAAAAATGGGAAATCCTCTGATATAAAAATTGATGAGGAAGGAGTTGTAATATTTGGGACACGATTATGTGTACCATATGATCCATAGATAAATATGGAGCTATTTAATGATGCACATAGCATGACCTTCTCTATTTATACTTGGAGTACCAAAATGTATTGTGATCTCCGAGAACACTTCTGGTGGGACAACAAGAAGAAGGAGATTGCATAATATATATCAAGGTGCTTGGTATGTCAGAAAGATAAAGGTGAGTGAAAAAAGTCCAAAGGTATGATTCAGCCATTGCCTATACCCATGTGGAAATGGGAAAATGTTACTATGGACTTTGTCATGGGTCTCTTGAAGATGTCGAAGGAAAAAATGTGATATGGGTTGTGGTCGACCGACTCACCAAGACGTCACATTTCCTCAATATTCGGGAAGATTTCTCACTTGAAAAACATAAAAAGATATTTTTGAAGGAAGTGGTGAGACTGAATGATGTTCTAATCTTAGTTGTATTTGACCATGATCCAAGGTTCACATCTAAATTCTAGAGGAGCCTTCAACATTATTTGAGTATTGAATTAAAATTCAGCATGGACTATCACCCCCAAACTGATGTCCAGTCTGAAAGAAAGATTCAGACGCTTGAAGATATGCTTAGTGCCTGCTCTCAAGAATTCAAAGGTGGATGGGATCAGCATCTCTAATTGCTTGAGTTCTCATTCAAAAATAGCTTCCACTCGAGTATTCAGATGGCTCCATATGAATCTCTGAATGGAAAGCACTATAAAACTCCAACCTGTTGGGATGAAGTTGGAGAATGAAATTAATTTGGACTCAATCTTGTTAAAGAAATGACAGAGATGGTTTAAGTCATCCAGAATATCATCAAAGCTGCTCAAATTTGGAAAAAGAGATGTGCTAACAACCGTCGAAGGGACTTGGAGTTCGACGTCAGAGATAAAGTATTCCTTCAAATTTCTCCATAGAAGAGAGTCATGCGATTCAGGAAGAAAGGGAAGCTAAGACCAAGGTATATTGGCCCCTTTGAGATCATTGACCGCATAGGATCTATGGCCTATCAGCTAGCACTTCCACAAAATATGGCTCGATTTCATGATGTTTTTCATGTAACACTCTTGAGGAAGTGAATACCTGATCCCTCACATGTACTAAACTCAGAGATGGTGCAGCTGGAAGATGGTCTCTCTTATGAGAAGCAGTCAGGGAAGATCTTGGATTGTAGAGACAATGTTCTATGCAACAAGACTACTTATCTAGTCATGGTACTATGGAGAAACAATAAGTATAAAGAGGCAACATGGGAATTGGAGGAAGCAATGAAGGAAAATCACCCACACCTGTTTTTAGCATAGAATGTAAAACGAAATTTCGAGGGTGAAATTTCTTAATGGGGGAAGAATGTAACGAACCAATGTTTTTAAATGTAAATTACCTTCCCATAAGTATTTCAAACAATCACATGAAAATACAAAAGAATAAACTACTAAGTGTCTTTCAAAAATATGTTTGTCACATCTATGTTTGAAATTCTGAAAATCTGACATTCACGATTGTGTTCAAGATGTTTTTGGAGGCTAATAAAACAAAATTAATTTCTGGAGAATAGTAACCTACCCTTATGAATAGTTACATACCCTTTTGAATAGTGATATACTCTAATGAATATTAACCTCACCTATGGTGGTATAAAAATAATATTAAAGTTGGAAGTACAATATACATATATTTTAGAATAAGTCAATGAATGTTTTAAAACTTGTATTGATAATAAATTATTGTTTCAATTAAATATTAAAATAATCATATTTAGAAAATTATTTTTGAAAAATGTCCTTCATTATTGGATTCTACACGTCAAAAAATGGTTTGGGAGAATTTTTGGGATTTTTCTGAAATACGTGATTTTTTGATGAATAGAAAAATACGTTAATTTACCGTATATATACATTATAAGCTAAATAGACTATTCCTAGAATCATGGCTGATTTCACCACCCATGATTCGAATTAACATGACTAATTTACTATTATTGGACATGGAATACTTACTATTCCTTGTCTTGTGAGGAAATAATAAATTAGTGATTATAATATTATTAAATCCCTTCTCTCCTCCACTATAAACCCCCCCCCTTTACTCCCTCGTATCTCCACTCTTATCAAGCCTTTTTTCATGCCATTATTCTGCACAAATCGATCCCCAAGTTCCTCCCCCACGTCCAAAATATCTCAGCCTCCTCAAAATACCAAAACCTCTCCCCTTAAGAGGTTCACAAAGCAGGAAGTCTCAAGTGTTAAATTCCTCTTCCCAATTTCTCCTTTTCTTTTAAGTTCTTTTCATTTTTATTTCATTCCTCACCTTCCTTCCATATAATAGTATTATAAATCCAGAAACATAAATGCACTAAAATTTATTCATGCTAGTGGTATATTTCATTATATTCTCTCCTTTCCCCACCCTTTTATTTGAAAAGAGTGAAAGCACCATTTGTGATGTGAAAATTTAGCACATTCAAGTATAACAGTTTATCAATTTTTATTATTATATTTAATATGGTCATGAAACCATTTTTGTAATGGTTGGAACAGATTATTATATATGTAATATATCATATTTTTCTTTCTTTAATCTTTTTGTACAAATGTAATTAATTTATAAAGCAAAACAAATTCTTTGTAATCAAATCCACCGATTAAAAAAATGGTTATAACTATGGTTTTATATATAATAATTTGACTTGACTCTAAGTAACGTAATTAAATTTAAAACAATGTAATCTACTGGATATGAACTAATGAGTATAGCTTCAATTATGGACAACCACTTTCTTATTTCATATAATCCAAACTTGAATATAAGTGAACTGATCTTTTAAATCCAAGTAAACAAGCGAGCCCGAACAATGAAATTGAACCTTGTAACTAATCAAAATGGATTTGAATGAACTAAAAAGGGTTATAATAAATAAATTGAATATAGAAGAGGTTCTGGACTTATTAATTAATATGCCTAATTTTTTTATTCATGTTGTTAATAACATGTGGAGAACACCAATGGATTTAAGGTAAGCGATCCTCCCCTTTTCACTCTTAATCAAGATTGTTCTATATGATATGCCTTTTTTTCTAATACCAACTGATGAGGTATGTTTATACACCTTCCCCATACCGCACTAATATTTGTTAGAGATGATAAAACCCTTATCTCTCTCATCTATTCCTCTTAGTTACACCCGATACCATGTGGATAAACCATAATGGATTCTATCCAAACTTCCTTTATTCCTTCGGGTTTCTCTATATTTATTTTTACCAAAATAGAGTTGTGTTTTATTTTTATGTATAACTTCATGTTTATATGATCCGAACTCATGTTTGAAGACCCATATCTCATTATATTTCATGGATATACATGATTTTAAGTTAATCTCTCTTCGATGCTTCCCAAATAAGAACACTCATTTAAACTGAACTTCCCGAACTTTTACCCAATTTCAAGTTCACTATATATTCTATTTTAAGAAACAATTATATTTTTAAATTATGTATTGTTATTATGAAAACCTTCTTGGTTCAATTCTGGTTTTATATAAAATAATGTCTTCTTTACTATTTTAAAATCTCTATAGCATTTTCCTTCAAACTGCACAAAAATGTTTTAATGCTAATGTTTATAAAATACATTTCTATTATCATTTAACTTATGTTTGACACCACTTAACATGTTATATGACTATTTTAACCTCTTAACATCCATGTATTTTTAATTCCTTCCTTACATGGGCACATTCATGATACACACATTGGTTATGATTTATGTCATGATTGTGGTACCCAATTCATTCCATGGGTACCTATTGTTTATGTATGTGTGAATATGTATGATTGTATATGTGGTAAGAATATTTATGTGGCAAGAATAATCATGAAAATTTTTATATGGGTGCACCTAGATAGCGCTCCAATGCATTAGGTAATGTTGTGTCTCATGAGATGCGATGTGAAATGGGATTGGCAGTTAGGGTTGACCAGTACTAAAATGGGAAACAGGATTGGTAGTTATCCTTGACCGGTACTAAAATGGAAAACGGGATTGGTGGTTAGCCTTAACCGATACTAATGATATGATTTATGATTCTTACTCATTTACATAATTCCATGTTAATATGATCCCATGCTTATATTAAATTATTTGATAAGTTTTATGGTTTAGATATCATTATGTCATGCCTCCTAACCCATGTGCTTGAGATGTATCCTTATGTTTATTCCCTTACTGGTCTTTTTAGCTCATCCCATTGTTCATGTGTTCTCTAGGGTACCCTATGCAGATGTAAGGGCTCAAATGGAGTTATAATCTCTTTATGGATATTAAATACAGGATTTTTTTGTCCCATGTTTTATGTTATATGTACCTAGTCTTCCAAGACACTAGACTTAATGATCCTTGGATTGTACATTAATGATTAATTATGCTTAAAATCATGAAATGTTTTATGTAAAAGGATCGGGTCTCTATATCCTATCCCACTACCTAAAGTGGAATAGACATGGAAGAAATTTATCATCTGACCTAATAATTCCCAAGAACCATATTCCATTGAAGCCTCAGTTTAACAACACATAGAATTACATGGATTTTCACAAAGGGAAAAAATTTAGAGGTCCTTAACCAAAAATTGCAGAAGGAATATGATGATTCTGCAATTGAAAACTACCATGAGAATCATCCCGATTACTCTATACATTGAATAAACTTTCCGAACATCCACTCGGAGAAAAATAAACTCCCATAAACCCAGAAATTCTAGACAGATCAATTTTTACAATCAATGATCTATCCAAAAAATCAATATATGATGTAATATTCTGAAACATAACCTGACATTGAATATAAAATCAATTTCCCACCACTATTTTTCGAGTATTAATATCCTCATTCGATACTATCTACGGTGAAAATAGAATATACTTAGCAAAAAGATTCTCATATTCTGTCACATTTCTATTAGCCTACACGAGTTTGTGAAAATTCAATATATATGGATAATAACATTGACTCTTTATTTAATTTGATGATGTAAACAACCTTGAAGTATTTCCACTATAGTATCTCATGCTTCTTGTATATCACTATTGTGTCCCACTATCCCCTGATCGGTTCTTCTAGTATGATGGTAACACACTTTACCCTGATTTCTTAATGTGTCTCCAAGAACCCCAAAAAAATCTCAATTATTCTCAACCATTCCAAAACATATTGAGGGTAATTGGATATTTTTAACATTCGTTACATCCAGCGAAGGAACACCTAAAAATTATTTCGTAAAACATCCCTATCAAGTTCCCTAACTAGATCCTAAATAGGATGTGGTGTTATTTCATAACCTAGACATTAGACAATATTCACAATCACCTCAACAACATTGAGTTCCATAATAGGATTTGATCATTTTGGTTCAGGAGTAGCTTCCTCCTATATATGATTCACATGTCCTCTTAGAGACCTGAAGGTACACAACATTAGTAGAAAACAGAGAAGACATCATATTGACACCCAAACAAAGAAATAAGTGAAATTAAACTCCATTAAAAAAGAACATAAAACTTATATTTAAAACTATCACAATAAGAATATAGGAAAATATTAGAACTAATCCTCAAGACATCTTTCACAAACAACCACATGGGACTTAAGAATTATTGTCAGGAGAGCTGTCATGGAACTCAATTACAACTCCCTTATGAATCCCTACACGATTACAAAAATGAAATATGACATCAAGGAAAGATGAAAAATGTGCACTACTAATACAACTTTTTTATGAACCACCATGGATATCCAAGTAACCCATTAAACCAATCATGTCTTGACGTAGCCCAAAGGGAATTCTCCATCCCAGTGGATTGATGAAAAGCACCTTGGATCATACTATATGAAAGTGGGAAAAAATCATGAAAAACAATGAACGAAAGTGAAATAATTCAGTATGAATATAAGAGAAACTCCAGATGGAAAAGTGTACCAAAATACAAAAATTATAAAAAATAACAAATAAGTACTAGAAAACAGGGTAATAACCTAGGTCCCAATAAACACAAATCCCCATGAACAAGGATAAAAAACTATTACCTCCTTCATGAAGTAAATTTATCTTTCTCGAAATGTAAAGGAGATAATCTACAAAATCTGGAAGGATAGGGTATGGTGTGGGAAAAAACCCCAGTAGGGTCCCATGAAGGATTCCATAATAATAAGCAATTTTTAATTAAAAACAAAATTCTCGTAATTTTAAATAAACATGCATGGAAGATCCAAAGAAAATTTAAACCAAATCATTATTTAAATTTAATAGTATAAAAAATAATTTAAAAAAATGGATTAAAAAAATTTATTGAAAACTTTTTATATAAAATTCAAAATCATGGTAAAACAATTTAAAAAAAATATCATATATTTTAAATATAAACAGTGATAAACATGGTCATATTCCAAGAGGATTGATAGTTCTAGGATATGGGATCCTTGCATGCTTATATAATGACAATGAAAATGTGTACAAATGTCCCTTTGGAAATGGTCATAGAGGACTCATCGTCATACTACTGAGGAAAACAAATGTTCCAAAAAGTATATGTTAGATTTGAAAAGTGTCAATCTATTTCTATGGAATTAAAATATTAGCATATTTTCACTAATAACTGACTAACTACCTAGGATTTCATTCTCTTTAATAATAACAAATTATAGGAAAATTATTTCAAAACGTATTAAAATACAATCCATCCCATTCCCCCATTTCAAAATATGAATTTTCCCTTAAAAAACTGTCTTTTAATCCAATCATGAATCCTTCTAGGATAAATCCAATGAGTATCAATAAAAATCATTTTAATCTATTTTAATCAAATAAAAATTTTAAATCGATTCCGAAAATAAATTTCACAATTTAAATTCATTTTTTAAATTACAAATTTTAAATTTTATAATTTTCCATCCATTTTTACAACACTATACAATTCAATAAAATTTGAGGGTTTTCTATATCTCATGCCAAATCTAATCCATCCTTTTATTCTATGTCTTTTACCCTATATCAACCATGTATTTTTTTTACACAATTGACTTACACTATGAGTATTTTGAACTTGATAATCTACACCCCCTAGATCTTTCTGTTCTATGTATTTCACCTAATTTTTTTTCATGATCCAATAATTTACAGGGCATTATCATCTCCAAATTGTATAACCACATATTTTTAATATTTAATTATGGTATGTAAATCATATTTTTTAATCATATGAGAAGTTAATATGCTATCAAGAAACAAATCACCTCCTTGATTTGATACTATTAGAGAACTCTCTATAACCTCTTCCTTCATTTCTCATTGATTTTTTATCCATGTATTTATTTTCCACACATGGTGATTATTTAAAAATTTTACATTCTTATTAATATGATTGACTGACTTCATCTTGTAAAAAGATAAATCAAATTGACATTTTCTTCCTTCATAATGATTCCATAAGCAACAATGTATAACCACTTTGGGTATTTATAAGCACATTACATTACATAATCATTGATAAATACTTATCTTTTTATATATCCACTATACCTCAAACAATGTTTATTTAAATAATTCATGACATGTACAATTATAATTTTATTGCTTCGTTATTTTTTTCAATTAAATACATTTTTTATATAGAAAAAATATTTTGCGATTTTCCATTAATCAAAATAGTAAAAACTAATTCATCATATAATTGAATGTAACCTTGCTACTATACTTGTGGTATTTGGGATTCTTCAATCCTTCTGATTATGATTCATGCCCTAATAAACAATTTACTTTATTTTGGGTTCTTGTGTTCTGACATTATAGATTAATTTTTTTTTCTTATGACCAAGAATATGTTTTATTTCTCATTGTGTTGTGTTTTTTCATTCTATGGATAGTTATCAACTATCTTAAAGGAAATCCAGGTAACATCACCTTCTCTACAACTTATACAATGTGATTTCCGAATATTATACCCTGAATCATGATTTTCTCAATATATTTTAATTTTTCATCAGGGAACGATGAATACTCACTCATGATCATTTGTAAATTTGACTCAATATTTTAATATTTTTTTCAATGAACTAATAATAAGGGTCATCTCTTTGATCATGATCTTGAACTAAATAACCCTCCTCATGATTTCTATAATTATATATTTGGGATTTTTTCACACCCATGATTTTTTTGATGTATTTTTCAATTTATATTCCATATTGAATTTTTCATTGATTATTTCTTGGTTTTGTGAAAAAATGGCTAAAATGGATGTTTTGGGGTAAACAACATTTGGTACACATTTAGTGCACAGTTTGGAAAATCGTGCATCCTTTCCCAAGTAACCATACAACCAACTGGTGGTTTTTGAAAGAGTCTTATATCATGGTTAGAACATCGTCTTTAATCTATGTAGACTAAAAATGAGCCATATCTTACTTGGACATTAAATAGATAATGGTTTCTGAATGTTTTTCAAACAATGGAGGATAACTGTGCATCCTATCCAGGTTATTAAAAAATTGGATTTTTCTTTTTCTTTCCCCATGATTTTAACCCTAAAACACCATTTATTTTCCCGTTATAGATTTTATACCCTAGGAACACCATCCCCCTTTATCACCATCCCTTGGGATCCATTTTGGTTGGGTTTGTGGCTTGGATTATTCAAGAAAATTCATGTAAATATCTTATTCTCTTGATTTCCTCTTATATTCTAGGGTTACATCCCTCTTTATTTGGGTTTATTGTGACTATTAGTAAGGTTGAACTATTTAGTTTTGGATATTTATTCTTAGTGATTATATTGGTGTTTTATGTTCTTTATTAAATTTATATGGTTTTATTGAGTTGTTCTTGATGTTTAGTATAGTCTTCTAGAATATTTATCACTCAATTTTGGTGGTTCCATGCTTAAAATAATGTTTGTGATTTTAATATGATTTATTTAATTCCTTTTTTTGTTCTATAGATCCTCTATAATCTTATAAATGTGTTTTTAAAATGATCCAATGATTTTTTTTTGTGAAAGTTGGTTTTATAATGGAAATGGTTTTTATTTGATGTGTATAATGTATGTACTTACTTGTTTGCTTCTTCAATATGTTTAACAAAATATGAAAGTGATTTGAAACAAGTGTGGAAATGGATTTGTTGGTTTATTGTTTTCAACATTTATTGTATATGTGTAAATGGTGGTTCAACATGTGTGTTTTCATTTATTTATCTTGTAAATATGTGAAAGTGACGTTGTATGTGATATGAGGAATGGAAATTGAGCACAAAAGGGAAATATGGGAATATAGGTGGGCTGTATAAGACTAATACACTAGATAAATTGAAATTAGTTTTTCCCAAATACATGTATTAGAATTGAAGATACAGTCTTACTAAATGATAATGACGATTGGAGACCACTAAGACTACGGGGTGTCCTATTCTAGTGGGTCATGAAAGATAACTATGTCATCGTGGCTGTTTTACAACTATTAACTGAGATATCATTTACCTAGTGTCCCATTACTAGGTAGTACCTATAAGGGTTTCCCCTGACTTAGTGATATTTTTTGATATTTCTCTTACCTTCCACATACGGTTCACTTGGTTCGTTAATTAAAAAACAAAGCATGTTTTCCTTTAAAATAATCCAGTAATTTTTTTTCATGTTTATAAAATATGAATGTTATCTACTCTTATAATGTTTATAACATTGAATATTTTTACTAGGTGGAATCATACTTGGACTTGGATCCTTCCATTATTACAACCTTGGGTCTAAGTATACTTGGTTATGTTTTACATCGGCAAGGGAAATATGTTTGGAGATGGTTGTTTGTGATTATATTGGTCTCTCCTTAGAGTTATTGTGGTTGTGAATTGAGGATGATGTTCCTCCTGTTGCATGGTGGTTTTTGGTATAGAGTCTTATTTCCATATTGTTATACCCTCCCTGGGTTTTGTCTAAATGTTGTAAATATTAAATATGAAAATTATTTTTCCATGTCTGTTTGTGTTTATCTAGTTTTGTTTTATATAATTTTATTTGGTTTTTAATTTTTATGTAATCAGTTGAAATTGTTCCCAAGTTATATTTTAGATACCTTGGAACCTATTTCCATCCCGTGGGGATTGGTAATTCGTTTTGGGCCATTCCATGAATTTGTTAAGTTGTTGGGTTTCCTGGAAACTTGACTTGGTTTGTGAAAAAATGGTATCCGAGTAGGTTACACACTTTTGGGTCATGATATTTGTGATGATTCGGGATAAACATTAGTTTGGATGTTTTGGTATTTTAGGATCTATATGTGAGTTGTGTGTCTGTATAGCACACCTCATTACATATCTTAAGTCTCTATTGGATGTTGGGGGTTTTGATAACATATCCTCTACGTGAGATATGCATGCTATATAATGTACATGGACATTTGGATGAGGTGATGTTGTTTGGTTAACAATTTTTTATTATGGGTCTATTTTTATGATTTATGTGTTGTTAGTTTTTGCAGTTATTGCTGAATTTTTTTCAGATTGGTCATCTTGATATATTTTTATTTTGTTAATGAATTTTTGTGGCGATATGTATCTCTAGAGACTTCTAGTGAAACCACAAGAAGAGGCATGACATTGTTATCCCCCAAAAAATACGCAAATATTTGTGGAAGTTGTTGTCCACGATGTCCATGCTTTGGGAAAAATATTGTATCTTTGTCATTCTCAGGTTAGAAAGGCTGAACCTGGACATATCAAGAAAAAATATCATGAGTTTCATAAGAACAATCCACCTTCCTTCTGAGGTAACGCAAAAACATAGTAGGTGAAAGAGTTTCTTGAGAACATAAAGATGATTTTTTAATTCCTCAATAATACTAATGAAGTCGGGGTTAAATACTCTTCAAACTAGATAGAAGGTCCTTGTAGGCGGTGGTGGGACTCAGCGGTCCAAACTGTAAAGCAAGAGCATATGAACTGGAAAGACATCAACATATATTTCAATGACTAGTACTATCTTGAGATCTTGTCATACCCAATATCTCTGGAATTTATATATATTATTCAAGGGGACTAGTCTATGAAGAATTATAACAACCACTTTGTGGTGTTAGTTAGGTATGCACCCAAAATCATTTCAAATGAGAAGATGAAGGATCATAGGTTCAAAATGGTGTTGTTTCCTTAGATTTATTATCAGTTATTTCTATTCAAGAAAAAGACCTTTTCCATTATGGTTGAACATTAGATTATGGTGGACATTGATCGTAATAGAATTATGGGTTCTTTTGGGGATTTTTCAGAAATGGGAAGTGGTAGATCATCAAAGAAAAAGAGAAAGTGGAATGAGTAGAGGAATAAGGGAGATGGTAGTTCATAGCATCCTTCAAGGTAATATTTTCCTTATTATTATAAATCTTCAACAGATGTGTGCTATTAGTTCCGAAAGTCAGGACACATACAACCTACATATACATATCATCTCAAATCCTTTCATCAGGGAAGAGAAATGGGAAACTTGCATCATTTTTCCCATGTGATACACCCATATCATTGTGGTGAAAGATATGTATCTTATATTCAGATGTCAAGTTAGTGGGATCCATCTAGGATAGTGGGATACCAATTATATGGTCTTGGTGTTAAGACCAAATCCTTTCCTGGATAGAGTTTGTTAATGGAAGAGTTAGAGACAATCAGTCATTCTTAGTCTTAGGCGAAGAAAAATAATCTTTATGTAGTGTACTAGGAACTAGTGGAGTTAGATGTGGGGCCTTCAATAGATTGAGAAACCATTCGGATTTCATCATTTATAGTTGTGGTTTTGTTTGATACTCGATCTTCTATTTATTTTATCTCTGCCCAACTCGTGAGCCTATTTAATTTTCCAACCAATCTAATGTCATATGTGATAGAGTTGGTAATGCCTCTTGGTAAGTAGTGAGAGAAGGGTCCCAGGATTCAATATTATGTAGTCACCATATCAAGGGTCAAGATAGAATGGTATTTCTTGGTCTTGGATGTGTACTACTTTGATGTAATCCTTCAAATGGATTAGATAGTTCATATCCAGATCATATCAATTTCAAAAGGTGGTGGGTGAGTTTTAGGGAACCTGATGTTAGTGCCCATATTTTTCAAGGATAATGGGATCCCCAGTCAGGTAGTCTTGGTTCTCTAGTTCGAGAATTAGGACACCTTTTTTCAGTTATTATCCCTCTTATTAGAGTGTGATTGTGTTGTTCTTGATGGGGATTACATCCTATGGTGGACGAGTTCCTACATTTTGAGATGGATTTTTGTGATTTCCTCTCGAGCGGTATGTGGAGTTTACTACAAACATGGTGTTAGGAAAATACCGTATATTTCTTCCCTCATATCGTATGTCCCCCACCAAGTTGATGGAATTTAAGATATAGTTGGATGATTTGGAATCTGAAGGATTCATTCATCCGAGCTTCACTCCATCAGCAGCACCCATGTTGTTTTCGAAAATTTTGATAGATATCATTAGTTATATATTTATTTCTAGAATTTTTCAAAGATAACCATCAAGAACAAGTATCTCTTTCCCTGTATTTATTACATGTTTGATCATCTTAATGTTGAAATGTTGTTCTCTATGATTGGCATACATTATGGTCACCACCAAGTCAGGGTGAAAGAGGCGGATATCCCAAAAATGAATTTATAAAGTAGTTAGGACCATTTTGATTACATGGTCTGGCCTTTTGGATTGAAGAATGATCTAGTGGTTTTAATGGTTCCCATGAATAGGTTGTTTCAGCAATATCTTGATTCCTTCATTGTTGTATTTGTGGACAACACCCTAGTTTATTTTAAATCCGAAGAGGAACATGAGTAGGACATGGAAATTATTTTAGGAACACTTTTTGACCATCGACTTTATGAATTTTTTCTAAATTCACATTCTAGATTCAAGAGGTGATGTTTTGGGCCATGTGATCTCAAAACATGGAGTTTGGGTGGACCTTGAGGACCTTAGTACAATGATGTCCTATGAGAAACCCAAGAATGTGTTTAAGGTTAATAGATTTGTTGGCATGGCTGGATATTAAAAGTATGTTTTTAGGAATTATCTTGAATTCCGTCGCACATGACAATGCTCAACTGAAAGGGGATAAGGATTTATAGATCCATAAATGTCAATCGTCCTTCTAGGAGAAAAAGTAGTGTTTGACTACTACTCTTATGTCAATCTTCCTAGAATCTAGAAATGATTATGTGGCTTATTAATATGCCTTAGGCATCAGTCTCAGTTGTGTAGTTATATAGAATGACCATGTGGTGGCATATGGCTCTCTCAAACTCCGACCACATGAAAAGAACTATCCGACCCATGACTTAGAGTTAGTAGTGGTGATGCATGGATTCAAAATGTGGTTCAATTATTTCATTTGGGAATAATTTGTGGTCTATTTTTATCATAATACCATATCCTTTATTTTCTCCATGATTTATTTGAACTTGAGTAAGCATCATTGGGTGGAGTACTTGTAGGGTATTGAATTCGATATAATTTATACCCTAGGAAAAGGTAATTCTATGGAGGCTTCTCTGAGGATAGAAGTGTTTGTTTAAGCTTTAAGGAAGTCTACTTGTGAGTGGATGTTGATGGATCTTTTTTTAGTTGAAATTTGAGATTAATAAGAATAGTGGAGATGTGTTCTTGTCCAACATCATTTGGAGTATTTCTCTACTTGAGTTCATTTAGTAGGAGCAGGAAGACTATGAGTTATGCTAGCAGTCTGTATAGTGTCTTCTTGGTAGGGAGATGCCCTGTGATTGGTCATTGTATCCTATGGGAATATGGTGTTTCAAGGGCCTTTTTGTGATGATATTGTCATTAATAAAGGTGTTGATTCATTATAGCCTCCATTCATAGTGGGATTTCTACCCTACTACTACCAAAATGTTTTATATTGTTCATCGGCAGTTCGGGTGGCTCGGAATGAGGCGGGATATAGGTGAATTTATCTCGTTGTGCTATACATGCTAGAAAGGTAATACAGAGAATCAAAGGCCATCTAGTTTTCTTCATACACTACCTATTACTACTTAGATGTGGGATGAGATCACCATGGATTTAATTATTGGATTACCTCGTACACCTCGGGGATGGAATTCTGTTTGGGTGGTGATTTACCATATGACCAAATAATACCATTTCATTCCAATTAAATATTCAAAAAAGGTGGATGGGTTGGCCTAGTTATATGTTTTGGAGGTAGTGAGGATTCATGGTGTCCCACCACCAATTTTTTCAGATAGGGACCCTAGTTTCACCTCTCATTTCTATGAAGGCATTCAAAAGGCATTGGGGTTGCAAGTCAAATTAAGCACGACATAACTTCCTCAAATTTATGGTTAGATGAAATGAGAAAATCAGATTCTGGAAGATGTGCTCTGATAGTTTTTCGTACATTTCAAATTAAAATATTATATCCAATTAGGATTTTTCAAGTTTGTATATAACAATACCTACTATTACTCAATCGTAATGGCTCCCTTAGATATAAGGCCCCATCCTTAAACCGTACTTAATATTGAGTTATTACAAGATTACACATTGAGGATCTTTTCGGGTTTATAGTTTTAGAGAATTAGATCATAAAACTTGCATTACATTCCACATATAAACAAAGTGGTTACATAAAGATAGTATTCTTCATTCCCATCAAAGGAAACATATTTAAAAGAAAACATGGATTCATTCTTGACACTTCCTTGACACTATAATCATATCATGTACCTTTCCCTTGACATGTGAAAACATTTCAAAAAAACTTGGGATGAGCATAAATAGCTCAGTATGGGTTATAAAAATATGGAAAGGAAACATGGGTACATATGTACATAAGGATGAGATCATACTTTACCCATAAAACATAAGAACTTTAACATACCTCATCAAATCATGAATAAATCATAGAAATCATAAGACATAAAGGTAACTTGAGGCATTCATAACATTCTTACGTACGGAGTAACCCTCTTGGTAAAATTTGAAATACCCATCACAGTATATTCCCTAAATCTCTTCGGAGAAACCTTAACGTTTAACTCCTTCACGTTACCCAATGCATTGGTGAGCTATATCGGGCTCACCCGCCCTTAGTTTATCACAGAACCACCCATCTTCATAAAAAAGCCCAAGAACCATAACATAATCGTATCACATAAAACATGAATAAAGGAAACATAACATTTACACATTTCAATAACAAGATATCAATACAACACAAAAACATTGTGAAAACCATTTTCAATACCAAAATAAAATAAAAGTAAAACATGGTATTTATTTTTCTTTTAAAAAGAAGGTATGGCTTGTAGAGGAAGCCGAAACTCAAATAACGGTCACGACGGCGGAGAAGTCGTTGTCGCCGCATACGTACGACAAAAACATTCCCTTTTGTCATTTAGTAAATGCTTTGTATAAAAAAGATTCCTTTTGAATAAATGGAAAAGTCAAAGGGGTATATACACCGTATAAAAGAAAGTTGTGTATAAAATAAAATATGCCTCAATGAAAGGAGATCGAGACGAAGTCCCATACCTCGTATCCGACATGACCCGACCGTTCTTTAATTTCCTGAATAATAAAATTTAGTTAATCTCTACTTGCTTATGAACCTTTTTCAAGTTCATTATTCCTTTTATACAATGTTATGAACATCATGTAATCATTTAAGTTAATAATGTTCATTTTGTCGGTATTTGGTTCTTAAGTCAGAAATAGACTTCTTACACTTACATGTTGTTAATTTGGTCAAAGGTTCGTTATATCCAGAATTATATTAATGATTTGGATAACATATAAATCATATATATTCAGCATATACATGTATTTATAATATTACATCACATTTAGAGGTAAGAAATGAAATGCACCGTTCATGGAGACGGTAAGCCGTACGTACGCATGAACGCTACTTCCATGTGTATTTCGTATTTTTTTTTGGAATGGAATAATGATTATATAAGATTATATTATAATTCAAGTATAATAACATATATAATATCATTAACTTTATCCTTTACACATCCCACATATGGTATTAACGAATCAAATCACTTTCAGGGGGTGGTAGTCCGCACTTCCTAAAATGAAGATATCGTGTTTACCCATAATGGAAACCATAAAGGTATGCCCAAAATGAAAAAAACAGAAGATTAAAGAAAACATAAACATATCATATATCATATATAAAAATAGTGACATCATAATGGCCACCTTTGAAGGTGTTAAATGAGTATTGAACAATCATCGTTTTGGGAGGCAGAATTTCACCATCCACCGAAACCGTATGTTCTTTAACCATTTGATGTAGTTGTGTGAGAGTGTAGCTCAAATAAATCTTATAAAAACATCCTAGTATATTTAAGATACTGGTTTTGTTACAAAAGAAGTAAATAAAAAGAGTTTAGGGGGTTGGAGAAGCAAAATAAAACAAATGAACTTGAGAGAATGAATTACCTTTAAAAGTGTACCTCCTTTTGATTTGAGCCTGAAGGCTTCCTTTGAAAGGATTATTCCCAAAGGGAATCCTATAGGATGAGGAGAGGGATGTGGAGAGAGTAAATGGGTAGGGGTTGGCCGAGCCAAAGGCTTTAGGAGTGTGTGAAATGAGGTAGAGGTGGGGGCCTTTTATAAGAGGAGAGGAGGGGCACTTTTGGAAAGTAAAGAAATATTACTTTATTTGAAAATGTGTTTCGGTTTTAAAAGCTCCCACATTGATATAATTCGTGGATAAGGTGATAAGGGTTTGAAATCCACTCATCCAATTGGTTTTGTACATGTGTAGTTCATATATTTTACATTATCTTTCCATTTTATTTAAATCGTCAAATAATGATGTCATCGCTGCATCATTATTGTGTCATAAATAATTTAATTTATATAATGTCTAAAAATCATAAAAAAACTACTATGATGTAGGAAATATTTTTAGATTTCCAATTACTATTTATAATAAAAAATATGATCTTTATAACCCCATGTAAAAATTGTTTTCGTAAAACATATTATGTTTGTGTCATTTTTACTTTTACATTAAATAAAAAGTTATTTATGTCATTTCCCAACTAAAATTTCTCCATGGGGTCCCCATGTTGAACCATGGCTTGTATTGGTCGGCCATGACACAACCCATAAGGTTGGGACATGTGTCTAGGTCATTTCATATTATTAAATCATTATTTATACCTTAAACTACCCTAATTACCACTAATCGCGATTAAGAACTTAATAAGTTACTATTCACCAAAAAATTATTATAATCTCATTGAACCACATTTTACTTCTTAATGACAACCATGTATGTCGGATTTTTTAAATTCAAAACACAATGATGGAAAAATTTCATTTAAATGGAAAATCAGTCTTTATATGTACCACTTAGTGGTTTCACTATTCATCAAAATTGGAGTTTTTCAAAAAATTGCCAAAAATTCACCCTAAGATATATTTGATATTATGAATTCAAAAATGAAATCTATTTTACAAAATTCAAAACATATAAGTCACATTAATTAATTTAATAATTAATTCCCGCTGTCAGAGCAAATAGCGTGTTTTCATGAAACAATAAGTATCAAAAGATTGACACTAGTTTAAGTCCAATTTCAAAGTGAAATTGATTCCAATGACCACCATTGGATAAAATGGTAAAAATATATCCTAATTTCACTTCAAAACCAATTCAAAACATAATCTATTCATATAAATAAATTAGATTAAAAAGCAGTTTTGATGTAAAATGCAGTATTTTTCACTATTCATTAAAAAATGAACATTGTCAGAAAAATACCAAAAATTCACACAAGGTAAATTTTGATGTCCCAATCATAAAGAATAAGTTTATTTTGACAAACATAATTTATAAAATTGTAAAAATGTAGATTCAAAAATGGTTTGCCATCAAAAGGCAGTAAAACAATCTTTTAAGAATATTAGTGTATTCCATGCATAAGATTGTATTTATTTTAATTTTAAGCCTCTATAACACTATCTTAATCATTACTAGACATAGATAAAAATATCTATTATTCATTAATTACTTGGGATGTTACATCCTTCCCCCCTTTAGAAAATTACGTCCCTGCAATTTATTTTCTTATCGAATAAATGGGGGTACTTATCCCTCATTGCATTTTCAGATTCCCATGTTGCCTCTTCAATCATGTGGTTTTTCCACAAAACCTTTACCTGCTTAATCACCTTATTCCGTAACACTTGCTCCATGTGGTCAAGAATCTGGACCGGTTGTTGCTCATAAGATAGGTTCTCTTCCAGCTGAACTACCTCTGGACTCAAAACATGAGATGGATCTGGCATATACTTTATCAACATCAAAACGTGAAAAACATTGTGTACCTGAGATAAACTCGGAGGTAAAGCCACTCGGTATGCAACTGATCCAACTCTCTCCAGAATTTCGTATGGTCCAATAAACCTTGGACTCAGCTTTCCTTTCTTACCAAATCTTATCACACTTTTCCAGGGAGAAACCTTGAGAAAAACATGATCACCTACCTCGAAAGATAGATCCTTCCTCCGGTTATCCGCATAACTCTTCTGCCTGCTTTGAGCTGTTCTCATGTGTTTCTGAATCAGCTGAACTTTTTCTGCCATCTCTTCTACCAATTCTGGTCCCATCAACTTCCTTTCACCCACTTCATCCCATAAAGCTGGAGTTCGACACTGCTTCCCATATAATGCCTGAAATGGTGCCATATGTATACTGGAATGGAAACTGTTATTATATGAAAATTCAACCAAAGAAAGATGTTGGTCCCAACTTCCCTGATAATCCATAGAACAAGCTCGTAGCATATCCTCCAATGTCTGAATTGTTCGTTCTGACTGCCCATCTGATTGGGGATGAAAAGATATACTAAAATTTAATTCAGTACCCAACGACTTCTAAAGGCCTTTCCAAAAGTTAGAATTAATCCTGGGATCACGATCCGATACAATGGAGAGAGGAACTCCATGTAACCTGACTATCTCTTTAAGATACAAACGGGAAAGTTGATCAAGAGAGAAAGTATCTCGTATAGCAAGGAAATGAGCAGATTTGGTCAAGCGATCAAAAATAACCCAGATTGCATTATTACCTCGAGATGTCTTCGGTAATCCAACAACAAAATCCATGGATATATTCTCCCATTTCCACTCTGGAACTGGTAAAGGCTGAAGCATCCCTTTCGGTAACTGCCGCTCTTCTTTAACCTGCTGACAAGTAAAACACTTCACAGTAAAATCAGCAATATCTCTTTTCATTCCATCCCACCAGTAATACTCCCGCAGATCTCTATACATCTTAGTACTGCCAGGATTAACTGAAAACGGAGAACTATGAGCTTCACATAACAACTCTCTCTTCAACTATGAATCACAAGGGACACACAATCTATTCCCAAATCTCAAAACACAATCATTATCAATGTTGAATTCAGGCAACTTATCTTTCTGAACCAGCTCTACCTTTTTCTGCAACTCACTGTCTTGCTTCTGTGCTTGCTTGATTCTTTCTGATAGAGAAGATCTCACTGATACCTGAAACAAAACAGAAGGACTTCCTGCACCAACAACTTCTATGCCAAAGTTCATCAAATCGTTAACCAAAGGATCACGTTCCAACCGCAACAATGTTAAGGAAGCATTACTTTTTCGACTCAAAGCATCATCCACTTTATTTTCTTTTCCGTATGGTAATGAATTGTACAATCATAATCCTTTATTAATTCTAGCCAACTCCTCTGTCTCATGTTTAACTCTTTCTGAGTGTATATATACTTTAAACTTTTGTGATCGGTATATATTTCACACTTTACTCCATACAAATGATGCCTCCAAATTTTTAAAGCAAAAACAACAGCAGCTAATTCCAAATCATGTGTAGGGTAATTTACCTCATGAGTTTTCAACTGTCGTGAAGCATAAACAATTACCTGATCATTCTGCATTAGGTAGCAACCAAGTCCTTTCAATGAAGCATCATTGTATATGACAAACTCACCATTCCTGGAAGGTAGTGCCAAAACTGGAGCATTCACCAATTTTCTTTTCAATTCCTGAAAACAATCATCACATTATTTTGTCCAGATAAACTTAACACCCTTACGAGTTAGCTTAGTCATTGGACTAGATAACCGTGAAAAATTTCTAACAAAACTTCGGTAATAGCCGCCAAACCAAGGAAGCTACGAATCTCGGTTTCATTTGTGGGTCTTGGCCATTCTTCCACAACTTTTGTTTTTGCAGGATCAACAGTTATTCCATCTTTAGAAACAATGTGACCAAGGAAATAAATTTGTTGCAACGAAAACTCACACTTGCTGAATTTCCCATACAGTTTATTTTCTTTTAAGGTTTGTAAGATAACCCTTAAATGTGTTTCATGATCCTATTTACTTTTAGAAAACACCAAAATATCATCAATGAAAACCACCACAAACTTATCCAAGAACTCATGGAAAATTCTATTCATTAAGTCCATGAATACAACAGGTGCATTGGTTAGCCCAAAAGGCATTACTACAAATTCATAATGGCCATATCTCGTACGGAACGCGGTCTTCAGAATATCTGCCTCCTTTACCTTCAGCTGATGGTACCCCGATCTCAAGTCAATCTTTGAAAAAAACTGAGCTCCCTGGAGCTGATCAAACAAATCATCGATATGAGGCAAAGGATATTTGTTCTTAATAGTGATATTATTCAAGGCTCTATAATCAATACAAAGTCTCATAGAACTATCTTTCTTTTTAACAAATAAAACAGGAGCACCCCATGGTGATGTGCTAGGTCTAATAAAACCTTTCTCTAATAAATCATGCAATTGCTCCTTCAACTCTAAAAGTTCAATTTGTACCATTCGATAAGGGGGTTTTGAAATTGGCTTAGCATCAGGAACTAAGTCAACAGTAAACTCAACTTCCCGATCTGGTATTATTCCAGACAACTCATCAGGAAAAACATCAGGATACTCATTTACCACTGGCACATCATTAATCTGAACAGTTCCTTTATTTTCAATGACGTGTGCAAGGTAACATTTATTTCCATCTTTTACAAGTTTCTCAGCCTCTTGATATGTTATCAAAAGTAAGGGTTCATTCCTGTAAACAAACTGAAATTATTTCTGAAAAGACACTTCTTTAGCTATACAGTAAATCTTAGCATGGTAAATAGAGAGCCAATCCATACCCAGGATAACATCAAACTCAACTAGAGGTAGAACAATAAGGTTTGCAAGTAGGTTCTTTACACAGATAAGGATAGGAAGATTATTATAAATTCTTTTTGCCTCAACATTTCCCCCAGGTGTTTTTACCAAAAGTTCAAGAGTCATTTCTTGAGATGGTATTCCCATTTTACTAGAAAAGGTTTTAGAGATGAAAGAATGTGTAGACCCCGAATCAAACAACACACTGGCATAATCTGAAAAAACAAACAAAGTACCTGATACCACTTCATTTGATGGCCCGACATCTGCTGAAGTAGTTGCAAAGGATTTCACCACCCCTTTCTGCTTGTAGTCTAACTGCTTCCCATCACTCAAGCTATTTGTTGGACACTCGTTTGCATAGTGACCCATCTCATTACACTTATAACATATCACTAACTGTAAATCAAATTTGGTCTTACCTTCACCTTGTTCTTTTTCAGTGCAATCACGAGCCTTATGTCCCATCTTACCACATCGGTAGCAATTTCCAGAATTCAGAAGACATTCCCCATCATGCCTTTTTCCACATTTATCACAAACTGGAAACTTAGTTCTCTTACCATCATACTTTTTTCTAAGAATTCTTACCTTTATCCTGCCACCTCAGTCTCTTCTTCTGCTGGTTGTTATAGAACACTTGGTCATCGGAAAACTCCATTTCCACCTTCTCAGCACATTGAACAGTCTTTTCATAACTTTTAAACTCATGAGAAGCTAATGCCCTTCGATATTTTGGCTTTAATCCTGAGTAAAAATGATTGATTTTACTATCAAGGTCTCGGATAAAATTTGGAGCATACCTTGCTAATCGAGTGAACCTTTCTTCATAGGTAGCCACTAAGTCTTCCTCTTTCCTCAATTCCAAGAATTGTTTTTCCATCCTAAGTCGAACAGCCTTAGGAAGATACTTCTCAAGAAACATACCTTTGAATTCATCCCAGTCAAGAGCATCAATCTCATCGGCGTCCCTGATATTTTTAACCATAGACCACCACTGATCTGCTTCACCCTCCAAACGGTAAATAGCAAGACTAACCTTTTGATTGTCTGACCACCCCATGACATCAAAAATCTTCTCCAGTGCTTTAATCCACCCTTCAGCTAGCACATGGTCAGATGATCCTCTGAATGATGGTGGATGTTGCCTCATGAAATGTTCCACCACTGACATGTTCCTATGTGGTTGATCTGGATGATCTTGTGCATGGATACCACCACCATTTATCACTTGATTCAACTGCGCCATTACTGCAACAAACTGTTCAGTTCCAATTCCGACCATCTCGGGATGCTGATTCGGAAGGTTATTTCCTTCTGTATGCCTTCCTAGCACTGCTTCCCTGTTTCCTCTGCGGAAAACCATTCTGAACAAACATGTCTTAGATGAAGCAACATGGTAATCTTTAAATGCTATATAATTTCAAAAAAAAATTGGATAATCATTTAATAGAATTCTAACTTCTAAAGTTATCTAAACCGACCTTTGATACCAACTATAAGGCCCCAGCCTTAAACCTTACTTAATCTTGAGTTATTACAAGATTACACATTGAGGATATTTTTGGGTTTAGAGTTTTAGAGAATTAGATCATAAAACTTGCATTACATTCCACATATAAACAAAGTGGTTACATAAAGATAGTATTCTTCATTCCCATCAAAGGAAACATATTTAAAATAAAACATGGATTCATTCTTGACACTTCCTTGACACTATCATCATATCATGTACCTTTCCCTTGACCTGTGAAAACATTTCAAAAAAACTTGGATGAGCATAAAAAGCTCAGTATGGGTTATAAAAATATGGAAAGGAAACATGGGTACATATGTACATAAGGATGAGATCATACTTTACCCATAAAACATAATCACTTTAACATACCTCATCAAATCATGAATAAATCATAGAAATCATAAGACATAAAGGTAACTTGAGGCATTCATAACATTCTTACTTAGGGAGTAACCCTCTTGGTTACATTTGGAATACCCATCACAGTATATTCCCTAAATCTCTTCGGAGAAACCTTAACGTTTCACTCCTTCGTGTCACCCAATGCATTGGAGAGCTATATCGGGCTCACCCGCCCTTAGTTTATCACAGAACCACCCGTCTTCATAATAATTCCCAAGAACCATAACATAATCGTATCACATAAAACATGCATAAAGGAAACATAACATTTCCACATTTCAATAACAAGATATCAATACAACACAAAAACATTTTGAAAACCATTTTCAATACCAAAATTAAAGAAATGTAAAACATGGTATTTATTTTTCATTTAAAAAGAAGGTATGGCTTGTAGAGGAAGACGAAACTCAAATAACAGTCACGACGGCGGAGAAGTCGTTGTCGCCACATACGTACGACAAAAACATTCCCTTTTGTCGTTTAGTAAACGCTTCGTATAAAAAAGATTACTTTTGAATAAATGGAAAAGTCAAAGGGGTTTATACACCGTATAAAATAAAGTTGTGTATAAAATAAAATATGCCTCAATGAAAGGAGATTGAGATGAAGTCCCATACCTCGTATCCGACTTGACCCGACCGTTCTTTAATTTCCTGAATAATAAACTTGAGTTAATCTCTATTTTCTTATGAAACTTTTTCAAGTTCATTATTCCTTTTATACCATTTTATGAACATCAGGTAATCATTTAAGTTAATAATGTTCATTTTGTCGGTATTTGGTTCTTAAGTCAAAAATAGACTTCTTACACTTACATGTTGTTAATTTGGTCAAAGGTTCATTATATCCAGAATTATATTAATGATTTGGATAACATATACATCATATATATTCAGCATATACATGTATTTATAATATTACATCACATTTAGAGGTAATAAATGAAATGCACCGTTCATGGAGACGGTAATCCGTACGTACGCATGAATGCTACTTCCATTTCTATTTCGTATTTTTTTTTGGAATGGAATCATAATTATATAAAAGTATATTATAATTCCAGTATAATAACATATATAATATCATTAACTTTATCCTTTACACATCCCACATATGGTATTAACGAATCAAATCACTTTCAGGGGGCGGTAGTCCGCACTTCCTAAAATGAAGATATCGTGTTTACCCATAATGGAAACCATAAAGGTATGCCCAAAATGAAAAAAACAGAAGCTTAAGGAAACAATAAACATATCACATATCATATATAAAAATAGTGACATCATAATGGCCACCTTTGAAGGTGTTAAATGAGTATTGAACAATCATCGTTTCGGGAGGCAGAATTCCGCCATCCACGGAAACCGTATGTTCTTTAACCATTTGATGTAGTTGTGTGAGATTTTAGCTCAAATAAATCTTATAACAACATCCTATTATATTGAAGATACTGTTGTTGTTACAAAATAAGTAAATAAAAAGAGTTTAGGGGGTTGGAGAAGCAAAATAAAACAAATGAACATGAGAGAATGAATTACCTTTAAAAGTGTAACTCCTTTTGATTTGAGCCTAAAGGCTTCCTTTGAAAGGATTATTCCCAAAGGGAATCCTCTAGGATGAGTAGAGGTATGTGGAGAGAGTAAATGGGCAGGGGTTGGCCGATCCAAAGGCTTGAGGAGTGTGTGAAATGAGGTAGAGGTGGGGGCCTTTTATAAGAGGAGAGGAGGGGCACTTTTGGGAAGTAAAGAAATATTACTTTATTTGAAAATGTTTTTCGTTTTTAAAAGGTCCCACATTGATATAATTCGTGGATAAGGTGATAAGGGTTCTAAATCCACTCATCCAATTGGTTTTGGACATGTTTAGTTCATACATTTTACATTATCTTTCCATATTATTTAAATCGTCAAATAATGATGTCATCGCTGCATCATTATTATGTCATAAATAATTTAATTTATTTAATGTCTAAAAATCATAAAAAATACTATGATGTAGGAAATCTTTTTGTATTTCCAATTACTATTTATAATCAAAAATCTGATCTTTATAACCCCATGTAAAAATTGTTTTCGTAAAACATATTATGTTTGTGTCATTTTTACTTTTACATTAAATAAAAAGTTATTTATGTCATTTCCCAACCAAAATGTCACCATGGGGTCCCCAAGTTGACCCATGGGTTGTCTTGGTCTGCCATGACACAACCAATAAGGTTGGGACATGTGTCTAGGTCATTTCATATTATTAAAACATTATTTATACCTTAATCTACCCTAATTACCACTAATCGCGATTAAGAACTTAATAAGTTACTTTTCACCAAAAAATTATTATAATCTCATTGAACCACATTTTACTTCTTAATGACAACCATGTATGTCGGATTTTTGAAAATCAAAACACAATGATGGAAAAATTTCATTTAAACGGAAAATCAGTCTTTATAAGTACCACTTAGTGGTTTCACTATTTATCAAAAATTGGAGTTTTTCAGAAAATTTCCAAAACTTCACCCTAAGATATATTTGATATTACGAATTCAAAAATGAAATCTATTTTACAAAATTCAAAACATATAAGTCACATTACTTAATTTAATAATTAATTCCCGCTGTCAGAGCAAATAGCGTGTTTTCATGAAACAATAAGTATCAAAAGATTGACACCAGTTTAAGTCCAATTTCAAAGTGAAATTGATTCCAATGACACCATTGGATAAAATGGTAAAAATATATCCTAATTTCACTTCAAAACCAATTCAAAACATAATATAATCATATAAATAAATTAGATTAAAAAGCAGTTTTGATGTAAAATGCAGTATTTTTCACTATTCATTAAAAAAATGAACATTGTCAGAAAAATACCAAAAATTCACACAAGGTAAATTTTGATGTCCCAATCATAAAGAATAAGTTTATTTTGACAAACATAGTTCATAAAATTTTCAAAATATATATTCAAAAATGGTTTGCCATCAAAAGGCAGTAAAACAATCTTTTAAGAATATTAGTGTATTCCATGCATAAGATTGTATTTATTTTCATTTTAAGCCTTTATAACACTATATTAATCATTAATAGACATAGATAAAAATATATATTATTCATTACTTACTTGGGATGTTGCATTAGAGGTGTTTTATGGTCGATTGTGTTGGTCACCTTTATATTGTGCTGAGGTGGGTGAGACATCACTATTGGGACCAAGCTTCATGGAAGAGACATTTGATAAGTTCAAGTTAATTGGGAATTATCTTTTGATGACTTTGAGTCATCACGAATGTAATTCCAATCAGGGATGTCGAGATACAGAGATTTATGTGGGGGATCTTGTTTTCTTAAAAGTGGAATATTTATTTTGTCATCATTTTCTTAGAAAGAAAGGGAAGGTAAAGGCATGGTATTTCAGACACTTATTGACCACCTATCTATACATGTTGGATTTGACATATTAGTTAATTCCAATTTATGACGTATTTATTGTATCTTTGTTGAAAATTTATTACCTAGTTCTATCTCAAGTGTTTAATTGGAAAGAGTTGGAGTTGGAGCACGATTTATCTGTGTTTGAACAGCCAATAAAGATTTTGGATTTCTATGAGATTGTGATTCATGGGAAGTTTATTCAAATGGTCAGGATCCATTGGAAAAACAATTAATGATATTCATGAGAATTTGGATCATAATTTGTGGGTTGAGCAAGAGTTTCCATTTTTATTCTTGGATCATGCTTCGAGTTGGATTTTTGGGGACTAAAAGATTTCATGGTGGGAATAATTGTCACACATGTGATCTTATAGAGTTATTTATTTATTTATTTTTGGTTATATATTTTTCATTGATCATGTATGAGTTTTTGGTGAAATATTTCCAAATGAATGTTTTGGTGGTAAACATTACATGGTGTTGGGTTGGTGCACAGTTTGGCAAAATGTGCACCCTTGCCTAGGTAACCGTGTGACAATGGGGTGTTTTGGGAAAATAATTATCATACAATCAGTGTAGGGTGTTTAAACCATGTGGACTAACCATGTGGAATGTTTTTATTGGATAGTAGGGAGATAACAACTTCTATACTATTTTTAAAACTATGCAAGATAATCATGTGTCCAATAAAGGTTATTAATAAATTACATTTTTTATCTCTCGCCAATTCTTAACCTTAATCACCCTTTTCTAATCTCATTTGGGATTTCCTACCCTAATAATGCCTCCCATGTCCTCCACCATCCATTGGGATCTATTTTAGTGGGTTTTTGGGATGGGAGTTTTAAAGAAACATTAAGTAAACATCTTCTTCCATTGATTACCTCCTCCGTTCCAGGGTTTCTGCCCTCCTTCATTGTGATTCATGAGTCCAATAGGGTGGGTGACCTATTTAAGGTCGGATTCTGATTATTATACTTTGATAATGATGCATAATGTTCAATATTTCCTTTATAGGATCTAATTTAGGTGTGGTTGATGTTTAAAACTATTTTCTAGAATAATCTTCACAAAATGTAGGTGCTTATATGCTGAAAAATTATTTGGATAATTTAGTATTCTTGCTTTGCTTCCTTTCATTCTTTTATAGATCAAATATGAGGGGTGGATTTTTTTAATGGATTTAAGGTTTGTTTGTCATGAATAATTTTTTTCCAAAAAAAGTGGAATCTATTCCATGTGTATAATGTATGTGATTCCATGTTTTCTTCTTAATGTTTTTTAATAAATTATGAATGTGATGAGAACATGTTTTGAAATGGATTTGGTGTGAATTTAGTTTCAAAGATGATTTTGGACGTAGAAATGGTTGTCTAGAAAGTTCTTTTACATTGTTTGGATGGTGTATATTAATAACTAATGTTATATGTGAATTTATGAATGGAAATTGATCACAAAAGTGAAACCTGGGTATCTAGGTGGGTGGACTAGGACTAGTACAATAGATGACTCAAAATTTATTAATCTCAGATTAATCTAGTAGGATTTATGATACAACACTAACGAAATGATATTTTTGATTAAAGAACAGTTGGCTCATGAGGTGTCCTAACCTAGCGGCTCGTGCACAAGAATGCTTTTGGGCATGCTTGTTATACCGATTTTAAAAAAATAAACAATTTACCTATTATCTCATTTCTTGCTACATACTATAGGGTTTTCCCATGAAATGGTCCTATATTATGATATTGGTCTTAACATTGTCTTTTTGTGTACTTATTTGGTAACTTAAAAAGAAAATAATGTTCTTCGTTAAAATTTTTCATGTTTTCATTCTTAAAAAATATTCATATTATATTTTCTTATAACTTTATAGCATAGAATTTATTTGTTGCGTGGAATCCTAATGGGCTTTGGATAAATCCTTTATTACAACATTGGGTGTTATTAGACTAGGATATATTTGATCTAGGTAGAGGTAAGATGTTTAGAGGTGGTGGTTTGGGATTCTAGTGGTATTCCCTTGAAGGTGTTGTTTTGGTGGCTTGAGAATGATACTCTATTTTTTGTATGGTGGTTTTTGGGATAGTGAAATATTCCCCTCTTGTTGTATCCTCTTTGGGTTTTTATAAATGTTATAGAAATTTAATATGAAAATTATTATTCCATGCTTGGTTGTATTTATCATGTTTTGGTTTATTTATTATTGTTAATGTTTATGTTTCTGGAATTGGTTGAAATCATCTCCAAATTATATTGTTGATAACCAAAAACTTTTTTCCAGCCTCTGGGGATTGGGAATGACCTTCAGGCCATGCCATGAATCATGTTTAATGTCAGGTTTCATGGAAACCTATATTAGGTAGAGATATATTTTGCATTTCCCCTATCAAGTACGACATTTATTCTTCATATTAATACATAGAGTAGTTTTTAATGAACAAATACTTTAAATTTATTAGTTTTTTCTCTCCAAACAGCTACCTCTTCAATTTAATCATCCAAATTTTCTTGTAGATCAAATATCCCTTCTACATGTCCCAAATAATCATCATTGTATTATATTTTTATTGATTTACCTACAACATACATTAGAATATCTTCTTCATGTCCATTAGAGTTCAAAATTTCATTTACTACAATCTCTTTTATGTTATTTTACTCTCATTATTGTTGTCTCTAATTTTTGATGAATTTGTTCTTAAAACCCCAATTACATTTCCCATAAATTGATAATTTATTCATGGGAAATTTTAAATCTTCATCATTATCTTGAATCTTCTCTAAAAACATTACTACATGGTGCCAAAACATTACACATTACAGTTATGTGGATAGAAGTTCCCCTTTGAAATTTCATTTCCATAATTTATTATTTTTGTAATGAAAATTCATGAATTCATCAACATATTCTTCTACTAAGTCGTACTCCTGGGTAAAATTATTTAGATAACTGAACTCCACCTCCAATAACATACCATTTTCCATAACTTCATTATCATGTTTCCAAGTATCCTATGTAACTATATTATTTTTAAAATTTTCTATAATCATCTCCTTTGGATATTTACCCACAATCATAGAGACTCTAAAATAAACCTATGGTAAAAATATTCTCATTATGCACTTGAAGATATTCATATCATTGAAGGTATCTCCATGGATATGGATGCGCTCCTTAATAAATTTTATATAATCAAGTAATGCATCAATGAATACACCATGATGAATCATAAAGATCCCATAATAGTACAATAGAACCAACAATTTCTAGTATCTTACATTTGAGTAACCTTTATAGATATTAATAATCTTTTAGGACATGTTATTTGAGTATTTACATGAAACAATAATCATATATATTTTATTGGATTATGATCCACCTAAATCAGTGATCCCTTTATCCTCAACATCTATTTATTTACACTTTCCCTTTTATAAGTCACTACTGACTATTCTGGCTGATGTTACAAGAATAGTATTTGTATCAATATCCATGAATAATAATCAAGAAGTAGCATTGCATTGAATTATTCTGAAGAAAAAAAATGTTTCCACCAATGATTATAAATCTATTTTCATTTACTACTAAAATTTCTTCTACTTAAAAGATAATTTCACTAACTTCAACATTTATATGAAATATCACCTGTTAGACTAAGGTTATGTAACTTCCCTAAGAAGGAGTGGTGAATAAGGGTATGTTAATTCCCATAAACGTCCTTTTATAATGATCCTATTACACAGTTATTATGAACACCTCTCCTTTACAGAATATATATAGTGATAATAAAACTAATGTGGGGAACATGTTATTTTTACATGTTTCACCCACACAGGGATAAAACAAGGATCATTAAATCGCGATGTGTTGATGTGTCATAATATTTAAGAACACTAGTTACATATAACATCCAAATTGGAATAACTACCCCCCAGGGTACAACCATTATATTTTAGAACGCATTTCTCAATTAAAATTTGGATCTCTCTACACTATCAGCAAATATGAACTATCTATTCCATTATAATAAAATTATATGTACTAAATCTCTTAAATTAGACCACCATTGGCATCTCACGAATCTATTCATCCATTCAAATAATGAATTCAAATTTACCTTGGAAATTATGAATAATTTACATGAGATTATCATAATTACCTTATTTTTCATAATTGATTTTCATGAAACTCTTATTGGCACAATGAATTTTACATGAAAATTAAAATTATTTATGTAAAAAAATGATGGTCACATATGATTTCATTAAAAAAATACATACATTTTATATATGATAATAGAGAACAATGATCTTCCTTAAGTCTTACAATTTCTAATTAATGAAATAATAGAGGCCTATTTATAGGTGGGACCAATCCATCTCACAATATTTTTCAATTTCATAAATAGATTTTACCTCCCTTCTCTCTATCTATGTATAACTCCACTCTCATGGTGTGTTTACTAACTCCACTATAGTAATTGTATTTCCAAATTAAATGAGAATCATTCATTTTATTCAAATATCTATTTAATCTTCTAAAACTTGCTCTAAAATACTAAAAAATAATTATTTCATGAATTCCGAATGGATTTCCCATCTTTGGTACTTTTTCATCTTGATTTTTCAACAAAGACAATCCAAAAAATCCAATACATCTAATTTTATGGATATTTCCAAACACTAACAATGATTTGAACACCTGGGAATCTTACTTTAAAATCCACTTTAATACCTATTTTTTTATATTCATATTGAGAAACAAAATTTTTAATGAAATACTTATATAATCTTTAAAACAAAATAAATTACATTTCACCATTCCAATACATCACAATCTTTCACCTCATGAATTTTTAAAAGAGATCATATTTCTCTTCACTGGTAACTTTAAAAAAATTTCATCCATATAAATTATCCCCAAAATAATTTGATCATTATCAATATTTATATAGTTATTTTTAAAAAATCATTCACATTAAAAAATATTCTTTATCAATATTTTATAAAATCATCAAATTCCACGAATTTGGAAATTTATTCATCTCATATAGCAACTTCTTATACACATATATTGTCATTTTATATTCAATAATAACAAAATAATATATCTGTTCAATGTACTCTTATTACATGAAGAATCAATTAAGAAATGATGATTTAAAATCTATTAGGAACACATTGAATTTCTTTTTCTCGATAATTTTCATGAATAATCTAATTATTTCTAACCAGGATATGGGAGAAATTTTCTCATCATTATCAATATCTTATATATGAGATTATAACTTTCACGCTAGACAATATTTTTTCAAAACCACCATTATATATTCATTTTGTTTTTATATAATTCTTTTGTGGTTTTGATAAATGTTTTTTCATCCATCCTTTGAATAGTTTCCCAGGTTGGATTATTATCAAAATGTTAATGATCTTTAGGAATCAGTTTGGTTTAATTTTTACAAAACTACTCCAAATTATTTTCATTGACATTAGATATGTGTGAATTTTATTACAGATCCTTTATATTTCATATTTTAACCTAATCTACGCAATCTCTAATAATTTTCTCTTCATCCTTAGTTAGATATCAATTTCCTTCTTCTCCAACAATGAGTTAGTAGTTCCGGTTTATGTGCTTTCCTTATATCACAATTGTACAATATAATCTTTTAATAATGAAAGGATTCATGTTGAAATTAAATATAGTAACTAATTTTGATAATTAACTTATAATTAAAAATTTATGACCAATACCTTAAACTGAAAATATATTCATGTGCTTCAAATCATTGGCTTCAATTTCGGATTTTACCTATATAATGATATTCAGACATTACTATTTTCAAATTGAATGAAAAATTATCATTTTAAATTGATTATAATGAAAATATATTTGTTTATAAGCATATGGGATGTATATGTACTATCCAAGATCTAGAATTTTACTCGATCAATTTCCCTTTAAATAAAAATTAGATGTATCGACCTTCTTAGCTTTTTTTAATGATAAATATTCCTGAAAAAACATAGATTCCCTAGTAAACCATTAATTGATCTAGATATAAAATGGTTTTGAGGGTGTTACTAATCTCTATAAGGTAGTGATCAGTAAAATGGCATGGTGGGGATGTTAGACTCGATGATTTCTCCCTAAAAAGGAAGTATAATTATAAAAAAAAAGAAGACGAAAGAAAGAAAAGTTGGTATTCGAAACACACATCATTGAGTAAATAGTACAACAAGAGGATAAATAAATATCTAAACTAAATATAACATTAAAAATATAGTATAACTACCCTCAAAAATAATTTTACAGTATCTATGTAACAAGTGAATCATTGCACCTTTGGTCACCCCATCACCCAAGGTCCCCTGAATTAAGAACACTCACCACATACAAGTTAAACATTCCCTTTTCCTATACCTAAAAAAGTTATACTAAAAACACCTGAATGAAATGCTACTGTGTGAGAGAAATAGATTAATTAGATTTACAAAAATGACCCCTATGTAATTCCAATACAAATAAATAATTTATTCTTCAATTAAAATAAAACAAGGCACGGTTGATCAGTTCCATATTTCCTATCAAGACAAGCTTTTAAAAAATCCATAAAAATATATGACAGTTACATCAAAAATTGGTTTAAATAAACATGTTCAAGAAAGTATAACACACATGAGAAAATAATTTTAATAAAACATTGGCTTGTAACAAATAAAATCTCAACAAATCCTCTTGGTCATATGACCTGAGGTTAGTTAGTTTCTAGAACCAGGATCCTCTCACTACTCTGTCAATCTACATAGAACATGTGTGTGCACATGTCTTGATGGATTAAGACATCATTATGGAATCAATCAACACACCCACTGAAGAAAATAATTCCAAATTGGGTTTAATTTTATTTGTAATCATCAGCCTATTTTGTGTGTGTCAGAGTCCCATTAATCATTTCTTACCAACCCACTAATTACCTATGCTCACAAGTGATTTTAATTAATTAATCAATAATGGGTAAATCATTAATTTCAATTCAATTCATTATTCATTGTTCAAATGACAAATTTCATGTTCAATATTCCATTTCAATTTCAAAAAAAAAAATATTTGTTTTTATTAATTACCAACATTTCAAATTCAATTTTTCATTTTAATCTATTTTTATTAATAATGGAAATCAAATATTTTCTCATTTGAAGTTTCCTTCTTTTAAATTCCACCCATTTAATAAAAACCCATCGATAATAGGGTTTCTTCAAAATGTTCAGTACTAATTTAAAATCAAACATAAAATCATATCAATTCAATGAAAATCGTGTATGAAAATTATGGTTTCCTTTATAGGGAAAATCATTATAAAAACACATACCTTCTTTCGAAACATCAAGAAATCTCCCTGGATGGCTACGTCCAAATATGAGTTTAAGTGGAGGAAAATCAAATTGAAATCCATAGTATTAATAACCATCTAAACAAGGATCCAATCCACCAATGACATATTGATTTTTCTCTCTCAGGGTAGGATATTGGATACAAAAATAGAAAATCAATAATATGTACATTTCACTCACTATAGGGGAATCAATCACATTCACCATCACATCAATCGAAGAAAAATATTGGTTGGAGGATCCAAGTCATCTATAGAGATCCAAAAAATGTGATAAGGAGGATTATCATAAAATTAAATAATTTTAAAATATAAAATGGGTATTTTATTTTTGAACAATTGAAAACCACATAACACGGTGCATCCCACAACATTACAACACAAAAGTGATAAAAAAGGGCTAAACCATAGTGTAGTGTAATATAACACATCAATATGGAGTCATTGAAAACTAAATTTGAAAAACATAGAGATCTCCAAACTATAGATTTGGAAAATGTGCAAAGGGACCATGACACATGAGGAAATGGTACACCATCATACAAATCATCCCATAAATAGTTATGTCATAGTTTCTCATCCATGAAACATCGATGTTGAAAAGGTTGAAGAACCATAAATAAACCACAAATCCCTATTCCATATACTCCTTGACCACACCATAGCTATACCAAAAATGGAAGAACCACAAAAGACTCCATCCAGAGGCTCCCTGATTCAGATGACTCCCCACATCACAAATTTTTTTGAAATGGAAAAAACACCCTATGTATTTATGTCATAGACATCTCATCCACATCACATCCAGCCTCTCAATTCTACAAAACTTTGGTACATGGTACAAATCCCTGTAAAACTCAATGTGTCTTCCAAACTATTGAAAAGACCCGAAACAACTTGAAAAAAATATTGATCTAATAGAAGACATAAAAGTATATGAAATTTTCTTATAGTACATTACATTATCTCCAGAAAAAGTGATTCCATCCCCAATAAAATATATGAATAAGACATCATGTTTTGGTGATGAGGACAATAATATATCAATAGTTTCTCTTGATCCCACATATCATGAGAATAATAATGATGAAAATGTAACATCAGATCCAATTGTATTGACATCCTATGAAAACTCATGATATCCAAATCAATAATCCTAACTGGTTGCTCAATTAAATGTAAATAAGTTTTATTAAAATGGCCTCCCATCTCAAAATAGTAGATGGTTCAGAGAAATAATTTCTGAGTTAGAACACATGAAACATGTTATGAATCAATTTATACTAAGGTGGAAATGATAATCGGTCATCCATAATTACAATATTCTAAATAACCTCATATAGTTCCATGTATCCTGATGCAACATTTCCTTATCTTCCATGATATCAATGACCAAACCAAAGTGAAACTCTCTAGAACACATAGTCACCAACTAGAAACTCTGTTGGGTATCAAGGATTATTAGCATAGCATTTACACCATCACTAATCTATCTCAATTCCTTAAATATTCATGTGAATCTTTGATGTCATATCATAGACTAAAATAGGTCCAACTAGTGATGTTACCACAACATTTGAAAAAAATAAATAATATTTACATGGATGAGCATACAAGTACTCAAGGTATTCTATCATGATGGATGATTGGTAAATATTGATATAGAAAAAATCATATAGTCCCAGTGTTTATCCCAAGCTCTGAAAAAGACATGAATTCAAGCATGTTGCATGTCTTCAAAGTTCATTATTGCTCATTTTTTCTAGCCACTCATCTATAGATGAAATTATATGATTAATGAAACCAATAACTTTGGGGTCCATCATAGAGATTATAACATATTGAACTCAATTAAATATGATAATATGTTTTACATAATGGGTTTTCAGGTCCATAACTTTGGACGTATAACAAATTGGAATCAAATGACCTGATTTAGTACAATTATATATCACTATTAATATCCAATTCTTCACGATAGGGGTAATAGGTAAACCAACTATGAAATACATCTAAATATCCCCCACATCAACTTCATCACATGAAGGAATTGAAACAAACATTAAGGTTACTGGTGTTCATCCTTGATCTTTTGGGAAGTATTAAAACACAACAAAAAATCAATAATTTATCATTAAAAACATAACTAACAAAATCATTTTGAATGTTATAGAACATCTTCCTAGTGAAAGGGTGTACCACCAGCAAAGAAATATTCCAATCCCCAATCAATACATTTCTCATAAGAAAGGGTACAATATACTGGTTATGGAAGCATGAAACACCCTTATAGTAGAAAAATCACTAATATATGGTATCCCCACTATAAAGAGGGCTCCTAGTTCCATGAAAATCATCATTGATTAGTTTCACTAACTGTATCATATAGAGAATAGAACAGATCATCTAAAATACTATTAGAATAGTCTCGGAAACATCCTCCAAAACATCCAAATGAATATAGGAAAAGATATGCATTATATTCTAATTTCCATAGATTCTTTCATTACCTGGGATATAATTTTATAGCAAAAAAATTCAGAAACAACATTCCCATTCACATGGGTATAAGAACTGTTGAAATCAAAACACTATAGGTACTCCACAAAAACCCTCTATCAGATATTCAATTTTTTAGTGAGAATTTATAATTCATGCTCTTATGATTACTGTAAATGTTAAAATATTCTATAAAAAGGAAAATTCACTATTTCTTAATAGAATGTATCAGGGAGGTGAGATTTATTTCAGGTGTGGGATAGTTATTCTCATGTGGCCAATGTTATCAACAACCATAGGCCACCATATGATCACCATGCCTGAGAACGTAGCCAAAACCTGAACCAAATGCACAAAAAAAGACCACATATCCATTCCAAGACATAGGAATATTACACACATGGGAAGAATTCAGAATCATATTTAACTCTAAAAAATAATTTTGACACGTATAATCCCATTAAAATATTTCTTCTTTCCAAGTGAGTGTAGTAATTTTAGAAATAATCTTTTTAAAATCATAGATGAACCATTGGTAATAACCCACTATGATAAATAGTCTTGGAATCCCACAACAATTTTTATAGTAATCCATTGTTATAAAATCCATCACTATACCAGGATCAACTAAGATACCATGTTTTGAAACTATGTGTCCAATGAACATAACTTCTCGATTCATGAAATTATATTTTTTATCTCGTTATATTTTTACTATTTTAAATAAAATAAATATATTTTAAATCTTGAAATGCATGAAATACAGACTTAGGGTACGCCACATGCAACAAAGAGTTTCTTTAAATGGATTGTGTTACAAAGAAGACCGAGTTTTACAGAATAATGATATATTATTAAAATATTATTTAATATAATAATATATAACATATATGATAAATTAGAAGAAAATAAAATGTAGAAATAACCTATGTAAATATATGGTTTATTCAAATATAAAATTAATTTATTTCTTATAAATTAATTAGGAATGACTATAAAAATAGATTGAATATAATTTTTTTTTATTTTTATACTCACAAATATATTTTACCCTACTAAATTAAATTAATTAAAAATTGTGAGTGATATTAATGTGATATATATATATATATATATTATATTCAAGAAATTAATTTTTATTTTTATCCAATAGATTTAATACACTTAAGATAAAAATAAACCCAATTTTATGCATAAAATATTATACTTCTATTAAGGCATTTTAACGCATTTTACTGGTGAACCAATTTAAATAAATTTTTTGGATATTTTATAGATTATATATTGAAAATAAACTTTAAATTTAAAATATATTAATAAAAATTTGGTTAGGGAAATTTTTTGGTATTTTTCTGTGATGTATTTTAATAAATAGAGAAAAATAAGGAATTTTAGTTCAAAACATAAATTTCTACTAATTTATTTATAAGCTTATATTAAATTTTAAATATTTTTTAAATATTATTTATATAAAATTTTTAACAATTAATCCAATTTAGGTCAATGTAATCAATTACATTTTGAAATTTACTATAAAACATAGAAATGTTTTGAAAGTGATTACTTTAAAATCTTGCATTTTTTGGCTCGTCTACGGGATTAAATTTAAATTTTTTTCTGCCACTTATATAATTATAATTTGAAGAAATTTATTCCATATTTAGAATCATAATTATTTATAATTTCAAATACAATCCACTTAGTTTTTGATTAAAAAAATAGGGAATGTAATTTAAATTAATTACCACAATTAAGGAAAAATTTAGCATAATAATGTACTAAACCATAATCTTAAGGGTCCAAATAACCTATAATATTGTAAAAATTATATTTTATGGACATATATATACCCTATAATCTATTTTTTCAAATGTTTTTCCATTATTGGAGCCATTTTCAATGTGAAAAAAGTGTGTGGAATTCCATTTTCAAAATATTACAAGAGGGACACTCATACTCCACTTTAAAAGGGACTTTTATCCTCCCATATCCTCACACCTATAAAGAAACGTTGGATCAACAATGTAATTTGAAAATATTTATAAAATATCCCTAAAATAATCCCAGAAATATTCCCTTTTTAATGAAGGAATTCATTGAATCCTTTTGGTACATACAAAATGGAGTAACCTGATTAAGATGTAAAAATTTTTCAATAAGCTCATCTTATTTTCATTCTTCACACACTCCATTATTATTATTCAAAGATTATATAAAAACAAAATTAACCTATATATACTAGTATGTTGTTATGTTAGGTGATAAATCTATACTTACAAATATGTCTATCAAATGGGCGGCGAACATACTGTTTATGTGTATAGTGAACAACCACCTCATGAAACAATGTTTGTTCATTTTTTAATTAACAAAAATCATGGAGCATATTATGATTGAAAATATATTTATATACAATATTTATTATATTTATTATATCCTTATTCTTCTATAACTATTTTACAACAGCTACCCTTATACTTTCTATTTTTGAAAATAGGATAACATCGTTTGTTGAAGTGTGGACTTCCACCTCCTCAAAGAAATATGACTTGTTCATCCTATACATGGAATGTATTAAGGATGATTTTAATGAATATATATATAATTTATAACATATATATGATATTAGATTTATAATTTACAAATTTATCATTTACTTTACACATTTTAATATGAAAAATAAATTAAGGTAGTGCCCATGTGTATATACGACCTACCATCTCCATGAAAAGTGATTTCCATTTCATATATCCAAATGTTATAGATTATTATAAATAAATATGTACATAATATTTATTATAATTACATCATGGATTAAATTTTGGATATTATATAATCATGATCTATGTAATAGTGACAACAGATGACAAGTAAAATCATACTTGAGAAAACATGGAAATTAAAAACCAAAATATTTAATATAATGAAAAAGTGTTATCAAAAGGGTAATAAAATATTATAATAGGTTAATATATGGTATTATAAAAAATATTATGTTTTTGGTATAAGTTAGTAACATAATATAAATCAGTATACAAGAATATAAATACCACAGAACAAAAGGAATGTTAAGGTACGGGATTTCATTTTAATTTACATTCCATTGAGAATTATTTCCCAATATGAACCAATTCACTTTTATTTTGTGTTTATAGTACCATTTGACATGTTATAACATTAATATCCTTAATATAATAACACCTTATGTTTTGTTTTATTGCATCATGTGGATTTTTATTAAATGTTTCGTAATTCGTATAGGACACATTGGAATGTTTAATGATTATTTTCCCCAAGAATGTTATTAATGATTATCTTTGCAATTTCACTTCCTTTTGTGATTTTTACCTTATCTTGAAATAATAACTTTATTTTAATCATTTTCCCAGATATATTTCCTTGAATAGCCATATTTTTATGGGATACATATTATTCTTTCATAAATCGAATATCATATTCATATGGTATTTTCCTTGATAGTAATTTGATTAAATGGGTAATAATTGATATATCTATATACCTCATTCAATTTAGATATTTGACATGGAATATTCTATATTATATAAATTTATTATTATATATGATGAATTATTTAAATAGGAATGAAACAAGTGGGTTATGATTGTAGATATCCCCTTGATGAATCAGTTGTCTCATGATATGAAATAGTTCACCAAAATGGATGGGTTTTTACCTGAAAGATAAATTGTCTTGTGAACGACCTTGATGATAATGGTTCAATGTTACTAGGGAAACATTTCATCTAATAAATAACCATTTTCGTCATTTAGTTTATATTATTATTAATCCATGATATTTTTCATCGACATGTCTATGGATACTTTTAATTTTTTGTTCACTAATAAAATGGAATGTGTTCCAATTTTTTACCTTTCCATAATAAATTTTCATTGCCTAGTTATTTTAGTGAGATTTGTTTTCATCTATTTACATTGAAATGTTGATTTAATATCATTATTTCATTATTTCTTTCACTTTACTTTTAGTAACTGAGAATTTGGTCTCACCCATATTATGTTTCTTTCTCCTATTAAAGAAGAAGAAATTTTTGAATAAAAGTTCAGGGAAGAATTTTTTTTAAAATTTTTATATATCATCTTTGTATTTTATATTTTCCAAATGTATAATTGGTATCATGAATGTAATATGACATTCCAAGACTAATAAGAGTATTGATCCTTTAGTATTTTATTCCCAATAATCATGCTAATGTAATAAAATCATTCACCGACTCTAGGATTCTATTATTGAATAGTTATAGCTGGCATCAAAGGATGTTTAGAAAAAACCATTGAAAATTTATTAAGAAAAATTATATTATGGAGCACAAACCTAGGATATAAATTTAAGATATGTATAGAATAAAACTTGAGAATATTGGTAAGGTATATATTATTTGTGTATTCCTATAAACACATCCTTTTCTGGATACTACAAGTGGTCGTAGTTCTAGAATAGATATAAGTAGGGGTAACAACTCTAATAGGATTTATTGGGCCAGAATCGGTGTAACTTGTTACTGTAAAACATGTATTATTGCACACCTAGTTTGACACTCTCGGGGGATATACTTAGGATTGTTAGCTTTTGTTACCTACCATTTTGAAGGTTTTATAATTTAATATTACCCCAATGTGACCAATTATTATTATTCTAGGATTCATGATGCATATATTTATGTTATGTTAAATAACATATTTTGAATAATACAATGTTCATATTTTAGTTATTTAATTCATTATATGTTGTAGTTATGAAATGGAACCTAGAATGATGAATTTTATTAATACTCATGCAGAATGAAGATATTTTCCAACCATGGAAACCAATATAGATGGTATAGAATTGGATAAAATTATGAATGTATTGGGGAAACATAACAAGGTTATGAAAAAAACCATCCCGAATTGAGCAAATAATTCCCAAAAAATAATCTCTTATATTGGATCACATTATATGATATAAGACCCAATCATTTAGTGGGACTGCTAATCCAATTTTAGATGTGCAATGGATTATGTCTTTATTGATGATATTCAAGAAATTAGCATGTGGAGAAAAGGAAAAGGATGAACTTTATGTCTATTGTATCAAAGGTGGTGATGATTAGTGGTGGTCTTTGATCTAGAATACATAGTGGAAAGAAGAAATTGAACTCATGGAATGGATGACTTTTAAGGAGACATTATTTGATAAATACATCACTCAGAATAAAGAAATTTATATGACGAGAATGTTCATTAGCTAAAATAAAAATAAAAAAGATAGTGTTGAGGATTATAAATCTACCATCACAAGGTTATCGAGGCATGATAGGGATTATATACGCAACATAGAGTGCAAAATCAACTTCTTATATGAATGTATTCAGACAAATATATGAAGGGATCTGGTTTCACAGAATTATTCAACATCTATAGAAATTATTTTATGTTCTATTAGGACGGAGAATGAAATACCAAGATCCTATGCATTAAAAAAACTAATATAATAAGATATATTCTGAGTAATAAGAAAAAGGCAGTTCTTCATATAAGAATAAGTAGTTTTATAAATTTTCACTATTTGAGAAATATGGAAGGAATAACCCTGGAAATTCATTGAAAGGAATGAGAGTTTGTTATAAGTGTGTAAAAATGGTAACTTGGAAAAATTATGTTATTGGTAGAATAAAATGCTACTATTTTTTGTTACAACTACAAGTAGATTGGTCACTATGAAAACAAATTCATGAATTGTTAAGAGAATATCCCACCAAATAAGATAAGGAATAAAGGTCAAGAAAATTTCCTTGACACAATATAAGTTGAATGATCAATGTACTTCTATATTTGGATCTATGAAATATGTTGAAAATTTATTATAATTTTGATGTTCTCACCAAATGATTTATGAAATATGTAAGGATTATACTTTAGTACTTTTTTGTGAAGTATTTAAGATCATATATTCAATGGTTCTATGAAAATATATTTAGTGGAATCTAATAATTGTTAGGAAAGACATGATCAAGGGAATGAAAACACATAATATGTTCCGGATGTTGAGATCATGATGATGTAATGATTAATCTGTAAAAGGGATGACTACATTGGAAGTGATCAGTAACCTACAAAAAAGTGCATTATGATTTCATTGATGGAGTTTAAGACACTTCTAGATGAAATGAATATATCCATTAATAGGTTTATTAAGTAAGCAATAAGGAATAATTCATGTTTCTAATAAGGTTTTATGGTAATTCATGTTATTACCATATTTCAAGAGGATACACGATAAATGTGTCAACATATTTGGCATGTGATGATTAAATATATCCTTCATATGGATTTAAGGACAATGACATGTTCATTTATTAAATTCAATGACCATCCAGGAAAAGTCTTGGATAAAAATATTTTGGAAATGATATCCATTTATTAAATGGTTTATGTTGAAATTTTGGTCTAGTTTTAAATATTAATATATTACATCACTATAAGATGAATCATGTTCTAAGAGATGAGGTAAAAATAGTACAAGTCACAACCAGAGGATAAGATAGTTCTTGGGAAATATGAAATGTTTATTAACTTCTATATAGTTAAAGATTTCTTCAACAAAAGAGAAAATGGCCTTTAAAAAATAGTGTCCAATTATCATCATTATTTATAATATCAATGACCTTTGTTCACACCTATGGTTTATAGTGTTGTAATCTATAACATTCAGCTAAAAATGTTCTCTAGAACTCTCAATTAGAACATGATTGTTATATTTTTCTTTTGTATCCATGTTTCTATTTATCAACTATGTTTTCCGACTATTGAACCTAGTTACATGACCATTGTAATTTATTTCTCTCTTATTTAGAAGATGTGTTATTAACCCTACTGGAGACATGAATTTTTCCACAATAATTTTTTTTAAAAATCAATCACTCTATTATGTATATAAAGTTATAATTGTGAGGAGTCAATTTAATTATGGTGGGGAGAATGTTACTCCCTAAAATTATAATGTAAGAATATTGTATTTGATAGTGTGTATCCCACGCATCATTACGCGCATAAGGCAATATAATACAATTATAATTTAAAAATATATTTACTATTTTAATGGAATAATAATATATTCTATATCATTCAATGATTTTGATATTGATTTAGTGTACGTCACAAAAAATAATGAGTTTCTTCAAATGGCTTGCATCACACAGAAGACCGATTTTTACCGAATAATGATAAATTATTGAAATACTTATTAATATAATAAGATATAAACTTGTTCCTAAATTAGTAGATATGAAAAAGGTTAACTAACTTAAGAAAATATATAGTTTAAAAAATATAAATTGGTTTAATTGGATAAAAATTAATTACAAATGAATATTAAAATCGAATGAATATAAAATAAAATATTATTATTTTTACTCTCACAATGCTATTTTACATTAATATGTTAAATTAAATTAAAATTATTGAGTTATATTTATGTGATATATATTATACAAATAATATAATATTTTTTATTTAGGAAATTAAATCTATAGACTTAAGAACAAAAATAATCCAAATTTTATGCATAAATTATTATATTTTTATTAATCCATTTTTACAACATTTTAGTGGAAACCCAATTTTAAATCCTATTTTTTGGAACCTTTTTGAAGTATATATGTAAAAATAAAATTCATATTTTAAATTGAAACATAAAAATTGGTCTTGGTTAAATGATTTATATATTTCTATAAATATTCATTTTTTAATAAATAGTTATAAAATATAATTTTAGTTCAAAACATATTTTCACCTAATATTCTAAAAAAGATAAAAAACATTTTAAAATGATTATAAATTTTAATTAGATCCATAAAATTATATTAATAAAATTTAGGTCATTAGAATCAATTTCACATTTAAATTGACAATAAAAACATAGAAACTTTCTGAGGTACGTACTTTTAAAACCTGTATTTCATCTTATCTACGTGATTAAATTTAAATTAATTTCTATAATTTCTATGTTTAAAATTTATAGAAATAAATTAAATATTTAGAATTAGAATAATTTATAATTTCTAATAAGTACACTTTAGTTAGTTTACCAAAAATATTTTTGAATGTAAATTAAATTAATTACAATCATTAAGTTAAAAATTAGCATAACAATGGACCAAAATATAATCTTAAGGGTCCAAATGACTTAAAAAAATCCCCAAAATAAATTTTATAGACACAAATAGAACATATCATACCTTTTATTGAATTGGTTCAATTATTGGAGCCACTGTCAATGTGAAAAATTTGTAATGAATTCCATTGTAAAATTATAACAACAGTGCCACTCCTCCTCCACTATAAAAGGTTCTCATCTCCTCCCACTTCATCACACTACTCAAGACTCTTAGGCTAGATCAATAACTACAACACAAACTCTTAAACATACCTTCTATCATTTTAAAATCCTATTCTTGGGAAAGAAGCAATTCGTGGAAGCAATTTGGTTCAAACCAAAAAGTCTTTCCTTATTATGAGGTAACATATTTTTATAGGATCTTTAATGTTATTTCCGTTCTCTACTCCAAAAAATCATCTTATTACATTATTATTTAACAGAACTAGTATAATAAATATACTATTATATATTAATTTTATGTGTTTGACAATCACTCAAATACATTTCAATGTAATCGGTTACGAATATATCGTTTATGAGTACGGTGACCAACCGCCTAACGAAATGGTGATTGTCCATTTTTCCATTACCACTGGTCATGGTGTCCACTATGATGTAAAATGTCTTATATATGATATATATGATATTTATTATGTCTGTATTGTTCTGTATTTATTTTACCACACATAACCTTGTACATTTCATTTTGTATAAATACGATAAAATCATTTCTGTAAGTGTGGACTAATGCCTACTCAATGCGATGTGAATCATTCATGCTATATATGGAATTTAGTAAGGATGATTTTAAAAAAACTATATAAAATATATAAAATATATATTATACTATAATTATAATATACATATTTATCATTTAATTTTAATTCATTAAATATGACAAAGAAATTAATGTAGAATCCATATGTATGTACGGTCTACTGTCTGCCTGAACGGTGCATTTAATTTCTTATCAACAAACATTATAGTTTATTCTAAATAAAAATGTACAAAATATATATGATAATTTCACCTAGGTTTAAATTCTTTATATGATTAAAATTTGATCTATGTAATATTGTCAACAAATGAAAAGTCATATCATACTTGAGAAAAAGTGGTAATTAACAACCGAAATAGTTAAAATAATGAATGTGTGTTAACAAATAGGTAATAAAATTTTATAAAAAGGTATTATAAGATATTATAAACCTTAATATGGGTTTTTATGTTATTAACATATTTTAAAAAATAATACAATAGGATAATTTCCACACAAAAAAATGATGATTAGGGTAAAATATTTCATCACAATTTACATTCCATCGAGAATTATTTTTTGTTAGTCACCAATTCACTTATATATTGTGTTTATATTTACATTTTATATGTTATATCATTAATATCCTTAATATAATGATACTATATATTTTATTATATTATTTTATGAGTATTATTATTAAAATACTTCAAATTGTTATTGGACACTTTGGAACGTTTATTGATTATTTTCCACAATAATGTTTTTAATGATTATCTTTACAATTTCACTTCATTTTTTCTTATTAAAATTATATCGAATCAATAAATTTATGCTAATAATTTTTCATTATAAATTTCGTTGAATATAAATATTTATATATGATGGATATTATTATTTCATAAACCATATATCACATTACATACAATGTTTACTTTGATAGTAATTCAATTAATTGACAAAAAATTGATAAATATGTTTCCTTCATTCAATACCGTTATTTGATAAGTCATATTGTTCATTATTTATATTGATTGTTATATATGAGGACATATTTGTACCAGTATGGCATGGATGGGTCCGGGTAAGAGATATCCACTTGATGCATTAATAGTATCATGATATGAAATAGTTGTCCCTAATAGATGGGGTTTTACTCGATATCCAAATCTCCCAATGAAAGGTATTAATGACAATGATCCATGTTCCTATGAAACATGGATTCCAATAATTAGGAATTTTCATCATTTAATTTTAGTAAATATTCATTCATGAGATTTTCCATCGACATATGTATGGATATATTTAATTTTAAGTTCATTGATTAAATGACATGTGTTTTGATTTCATACTTTTCCATATTGAATTTTCCATTTCTAGTTATTTGAAAGGCATGTGTTATCAGCTATTTACATTATCATGTAGATATATTTTCATTAATTTATTATTTCAATCTCTTTATTTACCCATACTAATAATTTTTACTCACCATTATTATGTTTCTTTTCCACAGTTTAAGAAGAAGAAATATTTGAATCAGCATTAAAGGATATAGTTTATTTAATTTTTTATAAATTGTATATTTTTTAAATTGACAAAATTATTATCAGTATCATAAATGTAATATGTATTTCTAATACTGCTAAACTGAAAGGTCCTTCATGATTTTATTCCTTATAAGCATGCCAATTTAATAAAATAATGCACTGGTTCCGGGCTTCTGGAGTCTGGGCATTAAACTATAACAAAAAAATTTCCATTCAACTCTATAATTATTTCTAAAAAGTTGGTTTCATATAGTGATAGGTAATAAAGATAGGTAGTGTAAATAGTACCATTTAAAAAGAAAAATCAACCTCCCAATATAGTGGAAAACTAAAATATTAAGTAAAAAACACATCAGAAAACTCAATGACCACAGGAGAAAGTATGATGATTAAAGATTGTCACTCTGTATAAAAATATATCATAGATATTAACATAACATAATCAGTAAATTGTGGCCCAAATCTTCTCGACCTCTAGTCTAACTCTCCCTAGAAGAGAAAACACACCCTATTACGAAAATTTAAGTAGAACCTCCAATGTTAACCATCAATTCAAGTATTTTTGTCATTTATATAATCTATACTATGAATTTAATCAAAAGGATTCATGTCATGAACCTTGAATATCCATTTGAGGTCGATATATAATGATGAAAAATCCCAATAAGGGCATCAGATACGTTTCTCCCACATCATTCTGAGGGGTGTAAAAATATCTATCACATTATATATAAACACCATTGGTAAGTTTTCAAAATATAAAATATGAGTTCACATGAAAGAATGAGATGTTCTAATATTGAAAAATATAGTTACTAAAGATGATTATCTGGTGATGGTACCACTAACTATAATTTGGAAAAAATTATATTCTTTTAGAGACTCTTCCACTCAATTAATAATATTTGTTCTGGATGACTATGGCTAGAACCCCATAGATATTGAACCATCTGATTGAAATGCAGTTAATTTAGGAGTTGGTGATTTTGTACCACTATGTGGGGTAGAAAATATATGAAAAAACCTCTGAATGTCTCCCGAGAGACTGCACGAACCAGAAATATTTTTTTTGTCTCATTACAAAATGACACCACATGACCAATCATTCCACTATAGAAGTATTTCAATGTTCTTATGTCAAACTGTATAGAAGGTATGTGTTTTACATGATCTAGAGATCAACTTTGAAATACTTCACCATTCAACTTTCCTTTTGAGGAACAAAAAAACTATAACTAGAGGTAAGAGAAACTATCAATAGTCCTTACATAACATCATGTTCAAGATTACCCATCAATTATTTATCCATCACATCAGTATAATAGATGATCGTCAATATAAAACCCCAATATTAGATATTAAATCCATGGTACATGTGTTAAAGTCCTAAACATTAGTATCCCATAATATTTTTTAACATTATTACTTTGGAACAATATATAAAAAATTACCTCCCAAAATATTGAACAATATAATAGTCTTGGTAAACTAGCTACATAGATGAATTTCAAATTCATAAGAACTCATAAAAACCAAAAAGTACTTTCATTATGTTCATCTTAATTTACACTAGAATATTCCATTATATAAATCATAAAACACTTACTTTCATCTTAGAGAAATAAAATACAAAAAAGGGGTGAGCTCTAAGTCTATGTAAGGGTATGTGTACATTGAAGGCAATCGTGAATGCATAAGACATAACCAATGTGAAAATTTAAATAACTTAAACATTATACATAGTCAATAACATTGTCCTTATGATTAATATGATGGGAATAAATGTTGATCAAATAATTCAATATAAATAATATTAGCAGCATGAAACATAACCATATATTTTCAAACTAATCAAATAATCACATGGAACATGAATGAATAGTATCATAATGGGGTATTAAATAATTATTAACATCATAAACATACTATCAAGGTCTCATGAAAATACCTATTACCATCAAGGCCTTTTTCTAAGACATATTACAAAAACGGGTAAGTCCTAAAAAAACCAAATTAAGTTAGTCTTGTGAGATATATAAATACATATAGGGGCTATAGAGGGTTTCTCACAGCACATAGTAAGACCAATTAATTCCTCATATGAATGGGGAGAAAAATAATTTACTTAATTATTTGTTTTTTAAACAATATCATAACAAAGTTTAACAATTACCCAAATTGATAAACACAATAATAAACCATAAAAATTAATATTAACGATATCAAACCGGTATATCCCAATCAAACTCATCACAAACCATCCGTTGATATAACAAGAGAAGTATAATTAAAACATATCCCCATTGGATTATATTTAGAAAAATGTTTTGTATGTTGATGAATAGAAATTACATAAAGATGTTATTAAAAATCCTTATGAAAAATAACTTATCCACATTGTACATAAAATTTTCAAACTAAGAGTTCACAAAATTTTTTGAAAATAATTTTATTTTCAATTAATCATTTATAATTATAATGTATTATTTAAAACATTTACTAGTTAGGATGGCCAGAAATTCAATACATGACATACACATTAAAAAAAATTATTTCTTTCCCATTTTTTTGTGCAATGCAAACATTCTATGTTAGAAAAATGACATGAATATTCCTTTCAATTTTTTTAAAATTAAAAAATGTTTAAACCAATTTTTAATAAACAATTTTTGAAAACAATTTTATAAATGCTGCATTTTCATGAAAAGGGATTTTCTATCGAAGAGTGAAATAAAAAGGTATTTAATTAAAAAAACATTTTCTTATGGATTTTATCGACCAAACAGAGGATAAAATGTATAGTTTCATGTAAAAGACCATGAATAACAACATTATATAAAATATATTTATTTTTTAAAATATGAAATATTTATCCTAATGGAGACATAAGCATAATATAATCCTAAATAATAATGAGATTATGAAATTAACCCTTACCACTTTGGTAATGCTTAAATTATGTTCCTCATAAAATAAATAACTTCAAATGATACTTTAAATACCATGAATAAAAATTTATTAATTATATAAATTTAAAAAAGGGATAAAATATACACCACACAATTGAATAAGTCGTTAATATAGCATATGTCTCACTGGAGTAAAAGTGGGACGAGAAACCCTTACCTTAGGTATGATTTCCATTGCATGTGTTCAAAACTAATCGATAATAATATTATGTTTATTATAAAAATATTAAATAACTATATTAATACATATCTTATAATATATTATTTACGCATTGTATATTATGACTAGTTTATTAAAAATTCTATGATAAAATCGATTTTTGAGGTGATAATTGCATCATTTTTCATGTATGTTTTTGTTCAGTAATCTCATTAATTTTACAATGATAATTGTTACATCATTTGTAGAATATAAACTTTATTTAAATATAATATATTAGTATTATATAATTAATTAGGTAAATCAGTATAATTTAGAGATAGAATATAGATTACACTATTAATGGAGAGAGTAATCCGTACGTACGCATTAATGTTATTTCCATTATTCACCAATGTAGGATTGAACAGAAAATAAATTTTAATTAAATTTTAAATAATCATTATTATTATATATATGTAATTTATATTAATAAAATATGTCATTATTTCCATCCATGAAATTTTTTTCACTTTTCAACATAGAGGTGGTAGCTCACACATACACAAAAGTGATGTTTTATTCTTTTCAACAGAATAGAAGTTTAGAAGATATATGTAATATTATATTTCTAGATGTATGTTTTGGAAATTAATATAGAATATATCCATTAACTCAATCCTTATTAACTTAAATTTAATGTTTAAATGAAAAATGAATCTCGTCACTTCACGACGTGGTTGTTCTCCGTACCTAAGAGAGATGTTATTGTATCATCCAATGGAATGGTACATAATAAGGTATATGTGATATCAAAATTAAATATGTTTCATGATGTTATAACTATATATTTATATTTTAAATCCAAATTTATACTATTTTTTCAATGGTGGTTATGGAAAATGATTTTCAACGGTTCGTGAGATGGTAATCCCTCACACACACAATAAACGATTTCATTTCCAGTTTAAAAGAAGTGGAAATCTATATTGGTTATTAAATTAACATAATAATATATATGTATATATGGTACAAATTTATTATTCTATAAAATAATTTAATGTTAATTTAATGATGTGGAATAAGAATTGATAAAAATAAGCACATTTAATAATTTACATCTTCTTAGGAGATCCTCTTGAGGATTATACCAAAATCCATAATAATAGGTAATTATAAACCAAATAATGAATCTATGAATGTTTAAGGGTGTTAAAGAAGAGATGATTATATTTATTGTTTGATCCAATGGTTTTTTAATGTGTAAATTGTATTGGATAGTGGGTGACCTTTTAAAAGTGGTAGAGTAGAGACAAATGTAAATTTGGAATAGATAAGTGATCCCCATGTAATTATCATGAAAAATCCCAAAAAATGAGTCATGATCTCAAATTGATGGTTATAAGGTAGAAATATTCCAATCAAATAGGTTTTGGATAAGTTTTAGGTCATTTTGAACAATTATCTTCTTAGTTTATCCTTGGTAAACGAATTTTTACCTTAACCGTATTAAATAAATTTTTATTGATTTCACTATCAGTAATATAAACAATTTAACATCAATTTATTAGATAATATAAATTAGGAATATTATAAATATTTTATACATTTTTACTAATTAAATTTAAATAATTAGAATAATCTAATTTCAAATTAAACCTATAAACACATAAAAAATAGTTTTCCCAAAGAAAAACATTAAAATGATATAAAGGTTTTTATAAAAAAAATATTTCATTTATGTGAACTAAATTAGTTAAATTGAAATATAATTGAAATATTTTTGCTTAAAAACTAATTTAAAATATAAACTAACCTTTCAAATAATATAAATAAAAAAATACAGTATAAAATAAGTATTTTCACAATTCATCAAAAAATTATTTTTTTTAGGAAAAATACCAAAAAATAAAAAACTGATAACTTTGGAATATTTATTTAAAAAATAATGTTTATTTTTTCAATTAAAATATTTAATATTTATAATAATTAACTTTAAATTATGTCCAAAATGTGATAATAAATTGTCTTTCAGAATAATATAGTTTTTTGAAAACATTTTATTCATTAAAATTTTTCTTATTTAATTTCTTATTAATAGATTACCATTTATTTTACTTTATACATGTGTAAATCATATAATATTTATAATTTAGTTATTCCAATTCATACCCTAAAACATAATGACTATTTTATAATGATTATGTTTAAATATGAATATCTTAGTAGAGTATCGTGTTTCGTTTAACCCCGGTGTTGAGCGAATCATATGGAATCAAATATATTGAATTTATTTAAACATTAGTATATCATAATGTCTCAAGGTGTTCTATTCTATTATAATATAGTATTGTATATTAATTTAATTATCTAAAATTATGTTCTTCTTTTAAATCTCATAGAGTTACATTCTACCACACTTAAATTAATTATGTCCCTAAAATTTAATCGTGTTCTTTGTAATCAATGGTTTGAAATTTCAAAATGTCATTTTTTGAAACCCAAAATGTTAAAAGGTTTAATAAAACATCCACTTGATAATATAGAAATATAATTACAAAGTTAATAAGGAATAACACAAACTGGGTTTCCTATTAGGAAAACATTAGAGGGAATAGAAAATTTTGACATGGATGAAAAATGTAAATAATTATGTATAGTGATACGGATAATTGATCGTAAGAAAGTGATTTATCATCAAAATGCTAAGGACCTAAAAACCAATATCATATGAATATTTAAAATACCTTTTGATCCATTGGATATGAATGAAATATAATAATATTTTTTTAAGATCCATCACCTAATGTTCATGAATTAATTTACTATCTATGAATATATATAAATATATTTACCTGGTATCATTTAATTTTGTAAGAACAATTTTATGCATCCTCACTCTCTAGGTATCACATTTCTCTTTATGTTAGGCTTCCTTCCCAGCGTCACTTCTCCCTCCTTGTCCCCTCCTCATGGTGAGTTGTGTTCATCAGTGCCCTTATACTTCTTGTACTCTCTTCCTCTTGTTTTTCCCCCTAATGTGGTTTTATCACATTCCTCACCTTCTTATCTCTCAAAGACTTTTCATGAGATGATGGATTATTCTTCATCCCCATTATATCTTGAGATTATGGGGATTTTTTTCACTTATTGGCCTTTGAGAATTGTGATTATTAGTCTTGTTGTTGGATCCATCGTGAATAAACCTCAGTTTGGTTGATCTTGATGGAAATTCTGTAATTAGGGATTCAGTGGTGGAATCCGGTGAGGCCATCCTTTATTTGTCTCATCATCCCTCTACCTCTACCCTTACTAGTTTATGAACTATAAAATACCCCATATGTTTTAAATCAATATAGTGTTTTATGGATGTTTGGGATGGTGTTCGTTATAAGGATTCTGAAGATCCTTCTCTACTTTTCTTCATTATCACTTTCTCTATGAATTCTATGTGGTTCCCTTCCAGGTTTCGGTTTGGTTTTTCTATTTTTTTCATTCTATGGTTTTGAGTTTATCAAATTGACTATATGGATGTATTTTTTTGGTGATTCCTCTATAATAATGATAATGGTTCCCGAGAAAACTTCTCTTTGTGGTGGTTCTGAAGGAACTGTTTAGTTTTCACGAAGATGGTTGTGGCTCATGGTTGTTGCTTTTTTACTTTGCATTGGATCTAGGATTCAACGTTTCTACACCCTGTCAGACTTGATCAGTGGTTATCATGTTTTTTTCTACGTAGTTATATTGGTGAATAATGTTTAAGGTGGTGTTTCTCGTGGTAGATTCATCTTTATCAATGGGTACTAGTTAGGCTTCATATTCATTGTAATTTTAGTTATTCTTTGACTGATTTGTTGTCTTCATGTTCTTTTATGTTGTATTTCATGTGGAGATTATGGTTTTAGGTTAGGGGTTCTTTTTTAAAAACTGTTGCCACTGATGGTTTTGATTGGTTTTAGGGTATACTGAATTTGGTGGTTTTTGGCTTGAAGAAGTGATGATGGAAATGTTTGAATTTTGAAATTTGAGATTTGAAATCAAAAATGTGTTTATTTTGATGGGGGTGTATGTGTGACTATGGTGTTTTTGAGAGGTTTACTATAAATAAAAAGACTCTTTTAAAAATTATAAAAAGATAGATTAAGGATTATAACAATTTCATCCTTTGGTTGTGCTTCAATATATTCACACATCATCTCTTACTACAATAATAGGATATCCCAAAATGAGTTTTTATTCTTAAATCAATAATATTAAATATTAATGGATCATAAAACATAATGAAAAGTTATTTGTCCTATGGTTATATATCATCTAATAGTTTATTGTTTAGAATGAGTTATCCCATAATACATTAATTTCTATAACTTAAATAATAACCTCAATTTTTAACTTAATCCATTTCATAAATAGTTTTCATTAAGGCACCTCCCAATTATAATTGACAAAATTCATTTTCAAGAAATTTTGGAGGAAGGTCACCAAATTTGAAAAATCAACATAGTATTTTATTCCACAAAAAAGTAGTTATTATATTCAAAAAAATATGTGAATAAAATTATCACCAAATTACCCTAATAAAAGCATGCATGATAGAAAAAATAAAATCTCATGTTGTCGAATATATTCCATAAATATAAAAAATTAAGTAAACTCCAATAAAAAAATATAAATCATTATATCACTCCCAAATTTCATGGTCATCAATATTATCCCATAAACATCCCTCTATCATTATTATCTCAACATACATATAATATTAGCATTTATCTTACCATAATAATATTTTCTTTTAAAAATATCAACATCACTTTGAATCACTTTTCTTGGTACTATTCAACACATGGTTAAAAGTCACTAACCCAAAAATACAGTAGTACCATACTTATAAATTATAAAAATATCATTGATTAAGTAATTATAAAAAAAAATTGGAATCCAAATACACAAGAACGTTAATCATTCCACTTCAGCTATAGTAGTAGTATATTCTTGAATTCAATCCCTCAGTTTATTCTAAGGTTCAATCCTATAATGCTTGGGAAATTGGTGTGAATAGTGCACCAACTAATTATAGTTAAATAACTCTACTTTTAGTGAGTCTCCCTTAACATAGAATTAAGGTGTGTGTTATCCTTTTTTCTATAATTGAATAATTTTTTTATTTTAGTATTATACCAAGGGGTTTTCTTCTAGATGCATCAGATGTTGGTAAATACTTCTTTCCCTTATTCCCTTTATCAATTATTTTGTCATATTTATCCCTTAATTACCTTCTAATTAATAATAACATAATAATTCTTTCACTATCATGATAGTGAATTATAATATAACATCATATGATGAGAATATTTGGGGAGAATAGTTCCCATAGTAGTATTATCATTAGCACATTAAATAACTATTAAATCTAGATATATATATTATCTAAATTTTCAGTTTCATGCCTTGATAACCTTTTAAATCATGCTTCATACATATAAATATTTATCATAGAATTTTGTCTAAAAAATTTTAATTTTCACAGCATATACACTCATTTCTCACGAGAAAAATAATTTTCCAAGAGGAGTACATGAAAATCCATACACTTATTTCTATCTATTTATTTTTTATGATTAGTTTTTTGAAATAATGTCCATCACTGGTCTATATATCCTAATATATGATAAATTACCATGGAAACCTTCTCCCTTTTATTACATCTTAAAGGTAGCAATATCTTCTCTTGGGAACAAACCCATTTCTCAGTGAAACTAGACATCTATCATTATTGAATGAGGGAGGATTCTTACCAAAAATGATATATAACATTATAACACTATGTGGTATTTTATAATAATTTATTATATGTGTAATTTTATTTCACACAACCTGAGTGATCTACCAAAATATAGTTATAATTTAATATGTTCCAACTATAGCTCAAACTCCTTCTCGTTATCTTACCCATTATAGAAATACCTAAATGATTTATTTGAGTTGATATAGTTACCATTATATCCATTTAGAACCATTTCTATATGATGTAATATATTATATTATATCATAATGTTCTGAACCATAATTTATAACTCAAAAATAGTGAAACATGTCACATAAATTGAATGTTTTATGCATGTTTTACCTCCTACTCAAAAATATGGTTTCATTGGGAAATTTTTCCTATAATAATTTTTTTTAAATACATCATAATGTTTTAAAAAAAAAAGTGAATTAACCCATGAATATCCCCTCCCCCTGAGTGTTTCAATCCATGTGTGAAGCAAGCCCCTTTTCCATGTCTAGGTAACACTCAAGTCAATCTTAATGCACCATTTTCTGAGTGATTACCCCAAGGTACTTCTACTCAAGAACCACATTAACATGTAATATCATAACTAGGATGTATCTCTAATACAAACCACAAAATATCTACCTTAACAAAAGCATCAGGTTTTTATCCTGCACATAGTCTTATATTTATATTAAGCTATATGGTTATATTCTAAAATCAGTATTTTTTAAGATATAGTTCCCAAGGATTCTACTAACCTTTCTTTGATAAAAACTAAGAAGACCTAGACCATAGTAGCTCATAATCTATTGTTACTTTATTTCATTGGTAGAATATAAAATTAATAAAATCTTAAATGAATTAATAGTTATATAGTATTGTTAAACAATATATATGCTTAAATTTTATATACTTTTGAAAACATAAAATAAAAAAATATATTTTATTTTAGATCATTATTATTCCCTCCATAATATCCCTATATATGAATCATAAAAAACATCATATCATCATGGGGATAGAAAACAAGAAAAGGGGTTAAATTTAATGATTAAGAAGGGTATGCATGCCAAAAATTCTATCATGAATAGATAAGGCATATTCAATATAGAATGTTAAATAACTAAAAAACATGATAAAAATGAATATTATGAACATGAATAATAATATGTAAAGAATAAATAAATACCATATAATTACCTATAAATAATCACATGAGAATGAGAATTACCCATAGATTTTCTAACAAATCTTATAATGATAGGGAACATCAATAACTATTCTCAATATTGGGTTTTGATTAATTATAGTCATTATAAACATATTATCAAGGCCAAATTAAAAGGCTTCTTACAATAATGGCCTCATGAAAATAAATCACACATAAATGGGTAAGGACTCATCCAAATACCCAAGATAGTTTGTCTCATGAGACCTACCGATGAATCAAGGAGATATAGTGGGCCACAACCATTCCGTACTAATACCAATTCATTAATCATATGAAAGGAGGGAAAAAATAAATATAATCTTTCAAATTGAAATGTTATTACCTAAAGTATAAATAACTATAAAAATAAATAAACATAATCATAATCCATACCGAATAATATGAATGTTATCAAAATGGTACATCCCTAATCAAACTGATTATAAAACAATTGGGGAAATAAAAAATATGGTATATTTACAAAATTTCCTCACTAGTGTATAAGTTTAATAATGTTTTTTATATTGATTAATATAATTTCCATCAATGGGTCATTAAAACAATCTTGAGGAAAATATCCTTTCCACTATGAAAATTAATTTTTAAAACTAAAACATCACAAAATATTATGAAACTCATTTTATTTGAAATTAGCCTTTAAAATCAAAATATAATAATTAAAAAAAATTGAGGGTTCATGATGGGGAATATAATTATACATTTCATACACATTAGAAAAAATATTTCTATGAAATTTTAAGTAAAATTTAAAAAGTACTTTTTTGGAAAATGAAATAAATATTACATTTATAAATTTTTTGAAAATAATTAAATTGGAAAAAATTTATTTAATAAATAATTTTCTTAGTTTTAAAATTATATTTAGAAAATATGTTTTTGGGTGCAAAATGATTATTTATCGAAACAAAATATATATATATTTTACTAAAAAATTCATTTTCTCAGTAACTTTAAGTACCAAAGAGAGGAAAACATGTAGTATTACTTGAAATTTTTCATTATTGGAAATTAGATAATACAATATGTTTAGTTTAATTAATATCAAAAAATTCCTCCCAGAGACACGTAAAAACAAACAATCTTAAATAATGACGGGATTGTTAAATTCACCATTAAAACTTTAGAAACATTTAAATCATAAGCATCGTGAAAGTAATAAATTCAACGGAAATGTTAAATAAAATTAATTGAAATATATTACTGGTATAACATATCAAAATGGGATGTATATACAACACACAAGGGAATAAGTCGCCAATATAATATATATCTCCAGGAAGTAAAAGTGAGATGTGAAATACATTCTTTAAGATTTATTTCCTTTGTACACGTTATAACCTCATAAATAATAAATATTAGTTTATTATAAATCTAATAAGAAACAATTTCACATATACATCATACCATATATGATTTACTTATTGTATTTTACTACCCATTTATTGAAAATTGTTTTTTAAAATCAGTTTTTCAGGTGATAATTTTTTTTCTTGTATGTTTTGGTTTGGTGATTTCATTCCATTTACATTTATCACATTTCCATCATATCCATAATGCTAAAAATTATGTAAATATAATATATAATCATTATATAATTAATTATAGTAATATATTATAATTAGATATTGATAATGGATTAGAACACTAATAGTGATAGTAAGTTGTATGTATGCATGAACGTTGTATATATTTTTCTAAAAATATAGAATGAATGAAAAAATAAATTTTAAATAATTATTAATAATTGATTATTATTTTATATATATAATTTATATCAATTAAATCCATCTGTACTACCATCCATTTAAAAATAAAATGAATAACATTTCACATCGCTATATGGAAGAGTTAGATCACACGTACGCTCGAGCGACGTTATTGTTTTCATATAGATTATAAGGTAAGAAGTTATATGTTATATTAGATTTATAAGACTTTTTTTTAATAAATATAAATTTTATTTGGTAACTATATTCTTAATACACTCTATGTAAAGCATAAGTGAAAAACAAATCACATCGCTTCAAGAAACGATAGCCCATCGTACACATGATCGATGGTTTCATTTCTTATTTGATGGAAGCGGATATTTATTTTGGATATTACACTAACTTAATAATATGTTATTATATATTTTATAATATATTTACTATATAATCATATATTATTTTTATTTGAAGGAGGCTAGGAGAATATGAAAAAAATATATGCCTATTTGAGAATTATAGCTCATCTTTTGAAAGACTATTTAGGTTTATACCAAAAGCATTCATTTGACAGATTACTAATTTAATTGAGGCCTCTAAGATATGGTTATGAAACCAATGAAATAATTTTTTTTATCTTTTCATTTAAATAGTTTTTTATTTTTGTATAAGATAGTTGAGTGGTGGCCTTCTTACATGCGGGAGGACACATATTGAATTTTTGAAAAGAAAAAGTAATTGCATTTGCATTCTAATTCCAAATGCCACCAAAATAGGTAATTATATAAACATACATGTTATAAGGAAAAAATATTTTAGTTAAATTGAGTTTTTTAATTTATTTTACTTTTAAAAAATATCTTATTGGTTTTACCTAGAGGTTAACCGATTTGAACCTTTATCAAGGTAAATAATTTTGTACAGTTTTCAATAATAAATATGATAAAAATTTAATTTGAACATATTATAGAATGTAAATTTTTATTAATAAAAATCTGGAATCCATTTTTTAAAATTCCATTCATATATGTTTCATGATAAATTTTAATATTGAACTAGAAGATGCATTGAAAAAATTGTTTTTTTCAACGAAAACATTAATCATTTTAAAAAGTCATTATACCAGGAATAAATATTAAAATAATTAAATTTAAATAATTTAGTAAAACTAAAATATAATTTCTTAAATTTTACTTTAAAAATAATTTAAAATATAATTTATCCATATATATATTTTAAATGAAAAGGTAGTTTTAAAAAAATCATTATTTTTCAAAATTCAATAAATAATTATTTTTTTGAGCGAAATCGAAAAACAATCACCCAATAATAATTTTGACATGTATATTATGAAATTATTATTATTTTTTAAAATAATTTTTATGTAACTGGTAATAATAAAATTTAAATTATACGAACTAATCATGAAAAAATTGGCTTTTAGAAAAATCTTGTTTTTCAGAAAATATTTCTTTGTCTTACAAATGGTTCTTATTTTATTTTTAATAAATAAATATCCATTGAATTTATTTGAAACATTTCATAAAAATATAACTTTAATAATTTATGTATTCCTATTCATACCCTCCAACATAATGGTTATGTTATAATTGTCACTTTAATAAGAAAATTTTAATAGTCTGTCACTTTTGGATTAAACTCGGTATTGTGTTCATAACTAGATATTGAAGAGAATGAATTTATTTAAAAAAATTATATAGGAATGTAACAGGGTATTTAATTCTCTTATTATTTTTTTCTTATCATAACCTCTCTCAAAGATGTTTTTTCCTCTTTTAATATTTTGGTTGGATTATATTCTAACCCTTAAATAAATTGTATCCTAGAAATTTAATATTAATCTCGTTAATTAATTGATTCAAATTTTAAAATTCATTTTTATGAAACCCAAAAAATAATTTGGTTAATAAAACATCCTCTTTTTAAGAGATAAATAAAATTATAAAGGTATTATGAAATAACACATACTAGGTTTCCATGTTGGAAAACGTTGGTGGGAATTAAAAGTATTGACAAGGATAAAAAGCGTAAATAATTATAGAGAGTGATTTAGATCATTGATAACAAGATGGTTAATTATAAATGCTATTTTATGGTTTTAAAATTCCTAAATATTTGATGATTTAAATTACCAATTGATATATAAGATATGAATGTAATATGATTATATTTTTTTTTCAAGATCCATTACCTAAAGTTGATGAATTATTTTACTATATAATAATATTATGAACTATACTTACATAATATTCTTATATTTCCAAAAAATTAATCATTTAGTTTTCCTTCTATAAAATTTCACATCACTTGTTACTATATAAAATTAATAATTAAAAATGAATTTTTATTCCAAAATCCCAAAGATTAACTCTTAGTAGATCATAAAATGAATGACAAGTCATTCCCCCTCTCTTTAAATTTCTTCCACGACAAAAATTGTAAGAATTAGTTATCCAATAATAAAATAATTTCTAAAACCTCAAAAATATCCCCAAAGATTATATTAATTCATTTTATAAATAGTGAAGTATAAGACTCCTCTAGAAAATATCTGACCAAATTCCATTTAAAAAATTTTAGAAGGAAGTTCAATAAATTTCCAAAATCAACATAACATTAGATTCCTCAAACAAAGTATCTCATTATTTTACCTGAAAAATATGTGAATACTATGATCACTATAAAACCATAATGAAAACATGCATTATACCAAAAATATAATCTCATACTGTCAAATATATTCCATTAATCCAATAAAATGCCGTAATCTCTTGTAAAGATAAGATAAACCATTAAATATATCTCCAATTTTACGTTTAGAAATACTACCCCACAAATATATATGGATAATTATTATCTCAATAGGGAAAATTTGTTCCTATATATCATACCTTAATCATATGTTTTCCAAAAACAAAAACATTCCACTGAATAAATTTTAATGGAACCATTCTACAGATGCATTCAAATAAATATAAAAATAATTATATTGTAAAATCCTTATACATTTAAAAAATTTAAATAATAAAATACTTATTCAAAATATTTATTGAATCCAAATAAAAATATACATTCATCATTCCACTTTGGTTTTATCAATATAATAAATAAAAGAATTTTATCCCTTATCTTCTTCTAAGGTATATTACCTTGATGCTTGGGGTACTAATTGTATTAGTTCCCCATATCCTTATAGATAAAGCATTAAACATTGATGTATTCTCTCATACACTTTAATTTATAAGAAAAATAGACATTTTCAATATTGGTGGTGAACTCCCTTTCTTTTTATGAATGTACCTTGGTGTTTATTTCAACAAGTATTACATTTTGGAAAATATTTCTTTCCCTTCCTAACTATATCCATGTTCCTTTGTTTTGTATTCATCACTTTCTTCCCTTCAAATCCAAAAAACCTGGATAATTATTTCCCCATGTTAATAGTAAAAAAAATACAATTTCATCATATTATGGGAATGTTTGGGAGATTAGTGACTTCTAATTATTGGCATAATAATATCAATGAAATTATAATTCTTGATCTGTGTATTACGTATATATTCCATAGTATTACATTCTACCTCTATGTTGTTTTCTTTATGCTTAGAAATAATTTAATCTTACGTTTCCTCGGACTCAAATATTATATCTCTATATCCACTCATTGATCTTGAGTAAAATACTTTTCCAAGAAAATTAGGTTAAAATCATTATATTCTATGTTTTGTATTTATTCTTCATCCTTAGGGTTTTGAATAAATTAATACCATTTATCTGCCTCTCCTCATTATTGATAAACAACCATAACAAAATTCTCCCATTCCTTACAACCCAATGTGATAAATATCTTCTCTACATAACATCTACATTCCATAATTTGTAAATGGATTTTTAGTCCCATTGAATGATTGAGGTTGATGACCTAAGAAGCGTTCTAACATTATTACATCATGTGGTGGATCGGCCGACTTCTATATATACACTAGGTCATTTCTCATAATGTGATTCAAATTCACCAATAATGTTATAATTTAATTAGTTATATCATTAGATCCATCCTTAATATCATTACATTTCTAATGGGATAAATACCTACATGAAGTTTATGAAATGACATGGTTGTCACTCCTTCAACTATGCTTCATTTATATTCAATATAATTGACTAGATTATGTCACGAAATTTTAAAACCTATTTGATAATCCAAAAACATTCGAAACACAAACCAGAAAATGATAATTTTGTGCATGAATTATCTCATTATATTAAAAATGGGGTTTTTGGAAAATGAATTTAATCATACAAAAATTCTTGAATCCTTCTAATTTTTTATAAATAAAATATGGTATAACCTAAGAATATCTCTTACGAGATTGAACTCGGTGTGTAGTATGGAATGTTCTCATGTAATAGGTAATGACCATGTCATGAATATTGTGCCTTTTGACTTATTTTCCCCAGGTACATCTGTTCCAGAGAGACATCGACATGTAGTATTTAGATAGAGATGTATCATAAGGAAAAACAACAAAATCACTATTTTTATTGTACATTATGATGTTATTAAATAATTATACCTATCTAAAAAATTATTCATTAGGTTAAATATCATAATATATGTTTTCGTATATTATGATCCCCATATTTCAATTGAAAAAACAATGATAATGACTATAAAGACCCTGACTCTTATAACTAAGATTCATTGGTTTATTTTTTTCATTAGAATAAGATTCATGTAATCAAATATCAAAGCACCAAATCGTTTATCAGTCATTGTTAAAATGATTTATACTCAAATTCCACAAAAAATTGAAAATATAAATTAAAAAAATTATTTTAGATCATCATTATTTCATGTATCATATCAATGCAAATCAATCAAAAAATAGAATTCGTCATCGTAGGGAAATGAAACATAAGAATGCGGTTAGCTCTGCTTCTCAATACCAATATGAGTATAGTGAAATCTATGATGCATACATAAAATATAATAAATATGGACGATCAGGAACTGAAACAAATTCTCTCTAATCAATAACATGAAAATAAAGTAATATATGGTAGGATAAATGATTGTCAAATAAGGTCATATAATAATCACATGAGCTTGATAGTTAACCATGAATATTCTAACTAATCCAATAATCACATGACACATCAATAACTAATATCCAAATGAGTAAATTAATAATACCACACATCATATACATACCATAATTTCCTCATTCCAATACTTCATTCCATCATGACATTGGGACATGATATATTATATAAACATTCAAGGACTCAACCAAATACCCAAGCCATTTTTTCTCATGAAACATATTGATGCATCGTGGGGAAATAGTGGTTTCCTCTCTTTACATTCAATGTAAATTCCTTCCTCATATAAAAGGGTAGAATCATAATCAATATAAAAATTCATATTTAAAACAAGCATACAAAATTTTAACAATTACCCCAATAAATAAACCTAATTATAAATCAACTTGAATAATACGAATTGTATCAAATTTGTACATCCGTAGTAAATCTAATCATAATTCATCAAGAAAAATAACAATGATGGTATCAATATCACATATCCCTATTGGATCATGAGTATAATAATATTTTTTAATGTTTGTTAATTGAAATTCCATAAAGATATTACTATAATATTCTTGAGGAGAATAATCTTTAGTAACACTCTGATATTTTTTGGAAATATTTTAAATAATATTTATTCATTAATAGATTTCATTACACGCAATAATGCATTTAAAAAACCGCAAGATGCCCTTGGTATAAAATGACCATTTTCACCGAGTTGTTAGCTTATCAGAAATAAATATAACCAACTTATGAAAAAGTATGGTGATTTCATTGGCTACTAATTATTTATGAATAAAATATAAATCAATTATATATTTGAATTTTTTTTATTAATAAATTATGTAAATTACTATTTTTAAATGAAATTAATGAAATATATATATTATATACTTAATAAAATATTTTTTAAATACCTCAAATAGATATATTTTTCATAGGGTACGAATAAACCCTATTTTATGTATGAAAACCTATATTTTATTCAAAAGGGTATTTTTTCACCTTTCAATGGAGAACCCAATTTATATTTATATTTTGACATATTAATAATTTTTATATGAAAAAATAAATATGATATTTTCAAGCATGATAGAAAAATTTACTTTGGATGAGTTTTTGATATTTTTCTAATAAATTACATGTTTTGATGAATAATAAAAATAAAATAAACAATAATTTAATGCAACTATATTCATCACAATAATTTATTTGGAAAATTTATAATATAGAATGCTTTTAATATATAAATATAATATATTATTATTATTAAATTTAACATATGTCATTTCCATTAATATTATATTGAATTTAGATGTAAAAACATTTCAATCTTTTGCAATGTTTTAACTTTTAAAATACATTTCCCTTTCTCACACTATGATTAATTTTAAATTAATAGCTGAAAATTATGTGATTTGAATATTGAAACATAGATTCTATATTTTTAGTCATTAAGTCCAGATTATGTAAATATACTTATTTTTTTCATTATGAAAAGTAACTTCGGTACATTTTATTAATACAGTAAAATTATAAATTGGGTAATTATGGGTAAAAATAATATAACGAAATTAAACTAATACATGTTCTAATATCATCGGATGAGTTTGTTTCAACCTAAACTATACTTCGGTCCAAATGGTGTTCTTTTTAAACCACATTTATAAGATCAAGGAATTTAATATACTTTATTTTATGAAAAGGTTAATTTTTCTTACTCAAATTTTAATAAATATATCAATTTTAATATAAGGTTGTGCATAATAAAAATTTGATTATAAATAATAATTTTAAATATAAAATGTTTTTATTCATCATGATAATTTATTTCTAATTTTAGGAGATAAATAATTACCTTAACAATTTATACTTTAATGATGCAGAATTTATTTAATTTATTCGAAATCAATAAAATAATTATTATTAAAATTATAATAACCAATAAAGACCCAAAACATGGACAAATATTATTGGTTGAGTATATGTTGGCCATAATAATACATGTTTTTAATTATTGACCATTTTTTGAAAAGAGTAGAGATTATGACACTTATATTATTTTATTTAAAGTGATAATAAAATTTTCACATTCATGTTTTAATAAGTATTACATTTTTTATGATAGATTATATAGAAGATATATTAGATTATAAGTGTTATTATGAAATCTAAATGATTTAAATTTGTCATATTATTTTATTTTTAATTTGTATTAATAAAATTAACATATTAAATAATTATAAAAAATTGTTTTATTAGTTATTTAATTATGGGAAGTATCAAATTAATGTTATTACAAATATTAAAATAAATATAAATCTAGCCAATTAATGTGTCCATTCAATTTTATAAATTATCATGACCACATTGGAATATAATTAAGTTGTTTTTTCTAAGTTAACTTGTTATCTTAATATTTTTAAAAATCAATGAATTGAATAGTGTGAAAATTACCACTATAGATTTTTTTATCAAAATTACGTTTTGTTACTATTTTATTAATTTTTTTAAAAACTATAAAACATTATTTAAAATATATATAATAATATTTATATGGTCAAAAATATTCTATGTAAAAAATTCACTGTCTAATTGACATCATATATGTAAATATTTCACTATTTTAATATTGAAATATCTGTTAACCTTTTTAAAAATTAAATAGAAAAACAATGTGTTTATTACAATTATAAGGTTTAAATTGAAAAATAAATTGTCTAAAATTTATTTTTTGATGATATTACAACGTTATAAGATATAATATAATAAATTGGGACATTTTTAAGGTTTTGAAGGGGGTTTGATATTATTATTAATTAAAATTTTTAGAGATCCCAAAAGTACCCCCTCACGTCAATTATAAATGGGAACCTCTTCTATCACCTCTTCACATAAAATTGAGCCTTCAATATCGGTAATCCCTTCAAAATCCCCCTTATTAAATTCAATAGTAAAATAATAGAGGTTTTTTCTTCTTCTTCAAATACCCACTCTTGGGATTTAAGTGGAGATTTAGAGAGAGCATGTTGAAGAAGAGGTAATCCCCTCTGATAATTCTTTCAAACTTTTTTCACCTTCTAATTATTATTAATGAGTTGTTTCATTATAATGTAATAAATAATGAATCAATTAAATAATTATATTTTATTATGATCATTAGACAATAATAACCCATCTTATATCCATCCTACAAAAAAAAATCATCCAGCGTGTGTTCTACAGCTTACCACCTCCATGCGGTGGTGTATTCTATTTTTAACCACCATCTTACATGGATGGGTATAATGATAGAAATAATAATTATATATTATTATTATAACATTATATTTATTAAAAAATGTAATAAACCATACACATTAATACTATTCAATAATTAAGGGTATGATATCATCGATTGTCCGTACATACGACCTACGTCTCCATAATGTGATATGATTAATTATACACGATCTTCAATAAAAAATTATTATATAAATTTATATAACGAATAAATATGACATAAATTATACTAATATAATTCTTTAAATGATATAGTTGTAACCTAAAAAGAAGAACAAGAACATATATGGAAAAACTTATGCATGAAAATAATGATGTAAATACCTAACGGATGAGTAATAATGTCACTAACAAACAAATTATAATATGATCATATATAATATCATAAAAATGAATATGATTCGGAAATAAGTTAATGATGTTATTTAAATCATTATACATGATGTTTAGATACATACAAAGGAAATCAAACCGGGGGTATGAGACAATTACACAATCTCATTATTATTTGATATTGTTTATATGTAACTATTTACTAGAGTGTATCTATATTCCATGTCCATGTTTCATAAATATGTAATATTATTTTTATTATTCAAAAAAATTAAAGTCAGTTTTACACAATGGTGAATTTTTATTATATGGTAGGAATGGAATCCCTAGTCATTTTTCAATACGAGGAACTTTTTAACCTATCCAATAACAGTATGAGAAGAATGGTTTACATTATCTTATAGATCATGAGGGAGTTTAACATTTTTATAAAACCATATTTTCTTGAATATTACATTATATAATTTCAAGATTATTTATAAAGAAAATAATTTCATATAAAATTGTGGGGAATTTTGATAAAATAAATGATTTTTAATAAGAAAGTGTATTTTCTTCAAGAATAAAATTCAAGGGTTCAATCAAAATTATTTTACTTTTATGATGGAATTATTTGATAGGATTATGTTTCAATTATATTATCACTATTATTTTTATGGTTTTATTATGTTCTTTAGGGAATTCAATTTACAAAATCTTATTTTTATATGGATTGTGTAATGTTGGATCGATGTTTAAGAAAACCAATTTATTCCTTGGGTTTTGATATGATTTATGTTTTTGTGTCACATGTAATAATTATTTCATTTTGAGATGGGTGGGACTTATATCTCCATCCAATGCCTTGGGTAAATAATTATTTCTCATGAGAAATATATAGATGAAATGGAAAATGATACATGTTAAGTAGTACAGGGCTGGAAAGAAGAGTGAACTCGGATCAGTAATGGACTTTATACACTATGATGGTATTGGAAATAAGCATTGACTAATATGAAATGATTTTCTATTATTATATGTATGCCACAAATTTCAAATCTTATGTTATGAATTTTTGGATTATGTTCATTGATTATCAAGACCTTTAATGATTTATCCCAAGGCATGATATCACAATATTTTATGAACTAGATAATATTTTAAAATGTAATTTTATTATGTATTATGATTATGATATGATTGATATCTCCCTTGTTTACCATTTTCTGATCATTTTAACTCACCCTTTTATATGTTTCTTTTCCCCTGGTCATGGATAATGGCATTATGTAAGATATGTCAAAGGGGGTGGGTAGCTATGATGAAATAAGTGGGTGAAAATAAACATTTCTTGTTAACCATTTGTTTATACTTTTTAGTTCCAAAATACACTATACCTATATGTTTTTTTCGTGGATTCATTATATTTTTTAATGAATATTTTTCAATATTGAGTTAATATATATATATATATATATGTAAAGGATGGTTCATTATAGTTGGTATTAAGGATAAATTATATATAACCTTTGAAGGGTAAGATGATATAACTTTTTCAAAGAACCCTATGGATTAGTAGATTTAGGGGTTAGAATCCTAGTGTTTTAGATATGATCTTGAATAACCTTGGATAAAATCTAAAGTTTCCTAAACTGAAATTTTGTTCTTGATTATGTGTTTTCCATTATTATTAGGCTTTCTCATACTATTATTCTTCATTTTAGTCAATTTCTTGAACCTGTAAGAACCACATTAATGATGAATGTGATGATAAATGAAATGATTTTCTTACCGATCAACCAATTATATGGGAGTTAAAATGAAAAATCATTAAGATATTCTCTCAGAACCCTCTCAAAATATGAATCATGCAGGACATCCAAATGAGAAAGGGAGGGAATAACATTCTATTGTGTCCTTCATGAGGAATCATCCACCTTATTTCTATAGGTCTTATAATCTATTATTTTTTGAACGATAGATCATTACCAAGGAAAAGTTATTTTTAGTTTTTCAATGTTCAAAACATGATAAATTCTTTTTAGTAGTCTATAGTTTAGAAGATAAGGCTGGTCAAAAGCGGAAACTCATCAAGAATACAAGTTAATGTGATTAAATTAAATCCATGTACATTTATGAGTTCATGAAGATATTTTCCAATAATACCATTCCTCTTATTCTTCCCACAAAGATAGAGAAAAAGTTCATTTATCTTAAAAAATGATTGATGAATCCATTGGTACCTAAAAATTATATTATAAAAGACATTCATGGTATTCTTCTAGAATCATTATCCAATATAAGAGTAAAATTGATTGATTATTAAGTGGTTTGAAACCATCCCTCATAAGGGAATTATCCATAAGGTACATCAATAGATATGATGAAAACATGTGATGTTCTCTCAAGGTTATGATCGGGATTGGAGTAAACCATCAATCTTATTGGTTGTATATGAAGAGAAAACTGGAATTTAAGGGAAAATATATAGATGAAAATGAATAGAAGATGAGTTTTCTACTGTGTTTAATGATTATAAATAAACATGGACAAAATTTTCTTAAAGTGACTAGTAAATGTTTTAAGTGTATGAGATAAAGTCTTTGGGAAGGTTAATGCCAAAGTGATGGTAAAACGATGTCTAATGATGTGAATAGTGAAAATGCTACATAGAATGAACCTCCTATACTTCAATGATGCATATATAATGAAATGTGGTATAACACCAATAAATTCCCTAACCCAAGGTTTATTTATGATGATCGATGTTTGCAAACCTTTAAGGCCAAAGACAAAGGTAAGTCACATGAAATCACTATCAGTGATGTGGAGTATGATGATGAAGTGGTGGAAGGTACACATACCATCCAATCTAATGTAGAAAATATTTTATTTGATTCTGGATCCACCTACTCTTTTTTTTGATGAATTTGATAATGGTATCAGTGTACTACCACAAAAATTAGATGTTGAGTTAGCTATAACAACTCCTAAGGGAACACCAATCATATCAAACGTTTAATTATCTTCTCTAGTATAATTTTGTGGGAAAGTGCTTCCTAAAAAACTTGTGATCCTTCAAATTATGGGATTTGATATGATTCAGGTCATGGATTGGCCTTCTCTTAATGTAGACTCTATTTATTTTCATGTAAGTGTAGTCACATTTCATATTTTGGATCAATATTTGATCATTTATCAATGAAAGGATGAATATGAACTTCCAGTAGAAATTTTTTCCATCTTATGGTTATTTATTCCTTTTAATAAAGGTTATTTATATCAAAGGGTTGGGAGGAAATCAAAATTATGAATACACCATTTCTATGGGAGTTCGATGATGTATTTTTAGTAGAATGGGCAGGCTTCCACTGAACCATGAAGTTTATTTTTAAATAGAGCTCATAACAAGTGTAACAGTTATTACAAGGAAACCTTGTATAATGTCCCCAATTGAGTTACAACAATTAAAAATATACTGTAAAATAATTTGTACTGGGGATTCATACTCCCTACTATGCCACTTGTGTGTGCACCCATTAAATATTTTTAGAATAAATATGGATCAATGCAAGTCTACATTTATTATTGAGAACATAACATGATCATTATCTAGAATAAATATCTTCTTCTATACATTGATGACTTATTTGACCAACTACACGAAGCTAAATAATTTACCAACATTTATCTTCATTCAGGATATCATCAACTAAGATTCAAGGAGGATATACCAAATATGTCATTCCATACGAGGAATTGACACTATAAATTTGTATTGATTGTTTTTTTATTAATAATCCCCCGCTATCATCATGGATCTAGAGAATAGAGTCTTTAGAGACTATCATGATTAGTTTTTGGTAGTCTTTATAGAGGATATTATTCTCTATTCAATGACCAAAGAAGATCGTGATGATCACTTGATAATTGTTCCAAAGACCCTAAAAAGGAGAGGATTTATAAAACATTTACTAAGTTTCAATTTTTGAATCATATAGTTTTCATTAATAGTCACATAATCACAATGCAGGGGATATCTATAGGTCCAACCAAAACCAAAGTTATTAAAAGTTGATTGAATCCAAAAATGGTAATTGAGATCCAATGTTTTCTTGGTTTGGCTGGGAATTATCGATGTTTTGTGAAATATTTCTCTTTATTCTCTAATCCAATCTCAATGGTGACTTGTAAATATGTTATGTTCATTTGGATAGAAGAATGTAAATAAATTCACATAGCTAAAAAAAAGGTTAACCAATGCGAATGTGCTCACGCTACCTTATAGTGGAGAAAGGATTGTGATTTATAATGGTTCATCTAAGAAGGTGATGGGTTATATTCTCAGTAAAAATGATGTGGTGATATCTTATTACTTGTAGTAATTGAAAATCCATGAGGAAAATTTCCTAACTCTTGATTTGGAGTTATTTGCAGTAATCTTTTCACTGAAGATATGGAGGTATTATCTTTATGGTGAAATTTGTGAGATTTATACTAACAATAAAATTTTAAAGTATATTTTTACACAAAATAATTAGAATATGCATCGAATAAGATGGTTAGAGTTTATTAGAAATTATTAATTCTTAATATTTTTTCACCCTAGGAAAGTGAAAAAGGTGGCTAATGCATTAATTAGAAAGGACAATGCTAGCCTTTCCAAGATGAGGATCACAAATGATCCAATAATTATGGATCTTTAATGGATTGATCTTGAAATTTTAGATGAAGGGGAGAAATATTATAATTCTCAAATTAATTTTTAACCATCTATAAAAGTTATGATTGAGGAGGCACATAAAAAGATGTAGAGATACAATATTAGGTGACAAATGTTCATGAATTCGACCATGATTATTAGGGAATAATAAGGTTTCAGAACTGAGTTGGTATTCCTCTCATACTAGAATTAATGGAGTTGAGGTATTAGGCTCATAATTCTTCGTTCCCTATTCATCCGAGAATCCCAAAGTTGTATAGGGACCAAAAATAGTATTTCTTGGGTTGGAATGAATATAGAAGTTGGAAAATATATCTCTCGGTACATGGTTAGTTATAAAGTTAAGGATAAGAGAAATAAGTCAATGTGAATGTTACAACTATTACCCATACCCGAATAGAAATAGCAAGATATCACTATATACAAGATCATCAGAATTCAAAAAACATCTAATAGCCAAATACTATATCGTTCATTGTTAATCGCCTTTGGAATTCATTACAATTCTTTTTTATTAGAGATTATTTCTCTCTTGATAATCTGGCCATGATACAATGTTATGTTTCAGAACTACTTATCTTCTTCATACAGACTGTCTTTTTGAAAGGAAAAGTTATACTCTAGATGACATGTTGATAGATTACTATATGTAATTCAAAGGTGGTTGGGAACAAAACCAACCTTTTATAGAGTTTTCATTCTACCATAGCTTAGAATATAGTATTTAGATGTCTCCTTATAATTCCCCTGTAGAAATAAGTGTATAACTCAGACATTATAGAATGTAATTGGGGAAAGAAATCTATTAGGACTTGATATTTTTGATGAAATGGAATTAATGTCCAGATCTATTCATCAACACCTAAGAGAAGCTTATAGTCGATAAAAAACTTTATGCTAAAAACCAAAGAAAATACCTAGAGTTTGATGTGGGTGGAAAGGTGTTTCTATGAATATCTACTTGGAATAGAGTAATGATATTTACAATGAAAGAGAGTTAAGCCCTAGGTATATTGGTTCTTTGGAAATTCTAGAAATTGTTATGAATGTAACATACCAATTGGTGCTTCTACCAAATCTACCTCAAGTTCATGACGTGTTTCATGTATCTCTCCTTGTAAAATACATACATGACCCTTCACATATAACAAACTCAGATGTTGTATTATTGGAGAATGATATTTCGTATCAATAACAACTGATAGAAATTTTATATGAGAATGAAAAATTTCTATGATAGAGGAACACTCGCTTGGTTAAAGATTTTTAGAAGAACCAAAAATTTTAAGAAGCTAGGTGGGAACTTGAGGATGTGATGAGGTAGAATTATCCTTATCTCATTGTTTTTAAATGAAAAATTTCTATGAAAAGATTCAGTTTAAGGGGTTTAGAATGTAATTCTTGGATGTTATAATGAAATATATAAAATAATTTTAATTCTACAATAGCTTAAATTCACTGAAATTAAGATTTTAAATGAACCACGTAATAACCATATTATAAAATTACCATTTAATCCTAGATTTTAACCAATGTGAAATAAATATAAATAACGTATGACAATATATGTTGAATTCATTGTCTACGAATTATTTATGAAAAAAATAAAAATATTAGATTTTTGAATTTTTGTATTAATTAATTGAGTGAATTACTATTATTAAATGTAATAAATGAAATATATATTTTATGTACATCATAAAAATATTTTTTTTACATTCACCCAATAGATATTTTTTATTCTGTATGAATAAACCCTATTTGATGTATAAAACCCAATATTTTTTCAAATGGTTAATTTTTCATCTTTTAATGGAGAATCCCATTTAAATTAAGATTATGACAAATAAATAATTTTTATATGACAACATAATCATTTTATTTAGTGAGAGATATAAAAATTTTACTTAGGATTAATTTTTGATGTTTTTCAGATAACTTTCTTGTTATGATGAATATTAATAATACACTAATTTTTAATTGAAAACAATTTTTTCAATAAAAAAATTTATATTGTTAAGTTATAATATTTATTGTTTTAAAGAATGAATAGAATATTTTTTTCACATTAAATATAATTTATTTCATTTACATTAAATTTATGTTGAATTCAGATGTAAAAACAAATCAATGTTTTGAAAAGTTTTAACACTTAAGTCTTCTTATATCTTTCTAACAATGTGATTAATATTAAATTAATTAATGAAAATTTTATGATTTTAATTTTTAGACATTTATTCCATATTTGTAATTAGTTATTTTTAATTATTTAAATATATTACGTTTATATTTTGGTATTATGAATAATACCTTCGGTAATTTCTATTAATATGGAAAATGTGTAAATCGCGTAATTAAGGGTATAAATAATATTAATAAATTACCCTTACGTTGTTCTAATATAGTTGGTTGATTTTTTTTTCAACCTAAATCATTATTGGGTTGAAATATTGTCCTTCTGAAGCCACGTGGATGAGACTAGGAAATTTATTTTAGTTTATTTTAAAGAAGAGTTAAATATTTCTTCCTCAAATATAAATAAATATATCATTTTTTATAATGTTATAGAAAAGATAAATACTATTATAAATACTCATTTTAAATATAAAATGGTTTTATTGGTCATGATATTTTATTTCTATTTTTTAGGAAATAAATAATTACCTTAATGACTTTTTCTTTAATGATGCATAAAATTTTAAATTGACGACAAATCAATAAACTAATTATTATTAAAATTATAATTACCTTTAAAAGACACAAAAAAATGAATAAATCTTATTGGCAGAGTATATCTAGACCATAACTATCCAAGGGTCATGTTATTGAGCATTTGGATCTATATGGAAGATATTATGACACTTATATTATTTTATTTAAAGTGACGATTAACCAGTCACATTCATGTTTAATAAGTATAATATTTTTAATGATAGATTCTACATAATATATATTTGATTATAATATTATTATGAAATCTAGATTATTTATTTTTTTATAGTATTTTATTTTTAATTTTTCTTAAAAAAATAATCATATTAAATAATTAAACAAAACTTTTGTAGTTCTTATTTTATTAAATGAAATATCAAATAAATGTTATTAAAAATTGTAAAAAATATATAATTTTGTATATTTAATAGGTCCAATGAATTTTCTAGAATAACTTTTCCTCTTAGGAATATTATAAAATAATGGGTTCAAATGTAACTTATTATATTAATATTTTAAAAAATCAATGGTTTGAAAAGTGTCAAAATTGACACTATTGATTGTTTATCTGAATAATGTTTTATTATTTTTAAAACAAATTATTTAAAAAACATAAAACATTTTTTAAAAATTTAAAATAATTATTATATGGTATAAAATATTCTGAGGTATTTATTTATGGTCTAATTGAAATCAAATAAGTAAATATTACACCGTTTTAATATAGAAATATGCGTTTCTCTAGATAAAAATTAAATAGAATAACTATGTGTTAACTAAAATGAGAACGTTTAAAATGATATAAAAACATGTGTAAAATTTATTGGCTAATGATATTAGAACTCTGTGTCATATCATTTTCTAAATTGTGAAATTTTTGTGGTTTTTTCCTGGGGTTTGATTTTATTATAAATTAATATTTTAGGAGATCCCAAAAGTGCCCCTCACCTCAATTTAAAAATGAAACCACATACCTAACATATTAAATTCAACTTGATCCTTCATGATAGTCCATACCCTAAAAAATTCCCTTATAAACATCCCTATTTACATTTTAGAGCTTTTTTATTCTGCAAAGGCCAACTCTAGTTCTTCAAGAGGAGATTCAGAAGGAGCACATAGAGGAAGAGGTAATTTCCTCTACTGATTCTTTCAAACATCATTCTTCTTCTACTTATTCTACATAAGTTGTTCAATAATAATGTAATAAATATAGTATCACATATATAATAATATTTTATTATGATTATTAAACAACCATATCCCAACTACTATCTATCCGATGGAAAAATAAATCACCATGTGTGTGTACGTATGACTTACCATCTCCACGTCGTGGTGTTAACTATTTATCACCACCATATTTATTAAATGTGTATAATGATGTAAATAATAACAATATATTATAATAATAACCTGAAATTTATTCTAAAATATTATAAACCATCCACATTAATACCATTTAGAAATTATGGGAATGATATCACTACTCGTCTGTACGTATGATATATTGTCTCCAATGTGAAACATGATTCATTATACATGATATTCATTAAATCTTCATTATATAAATGAATGTAATTAAAATTATGATATATATTATTCTAGTATCATTATTTAAATGATAAAACTGTATCTTATGTATAGGAATAAGATATTATCCAACAAAACATACATAATAAAATAAATAAACACCTAAAGGATGAGTAATAGTGTTACTAAAAACTAGATAACAATATCATCATATATGTTAAAAAATTAATACGATTCTGAAATAATTCTATTAAATACATTGAATCATTATAAATTATGTTCAGATACATTCAATATAAATAAAACCTTGGGTAAAATATTATTTCTACATAACTATTTACTAGAGTATATTTATCATGCATGCCTATTTTTCATTAATATAAAATATTATTTATATTATCTTATATATTGTTAAATTCAATTTTACCCATTGCTAAATTTTTAATAAATGGTTTTAATGGAATTTTTTTTCGTCTGATGATACGGGATACTTTTTGACTTATTCGAAAAAAGAAAGGGAACAATGTTTTCTTTTATCTTATACGACGTGATAGGTTTTTAAATTTTCATAACACCATATTTCCATGAAACTTACATTACATTATTTTAAATTTATTTAAAAGAAGTTATTTTATTTTAATATTATTTGGCATTTTGAGAAAATAGTTTTTTTGAAGAAAAATGTATATTTTCTTCAAGAATAAACTTCAAGTGTTAAATCAAAATTATCTTCCATCTAAGATGGAATTATTTAATAGGGTTATGTTTAAATTATTCTATACCAATTATTCTTAAGGTTTTATTATTTTTTATATGGATTTGTTTTTATGAAATACATATATTTACATATATTATGTTATTATGGAATGATGTTTAGGAAACATCTTTTCTTCCTTTGGTTATGCTATTTTTTTATATTTCTATGGGACACATAAAAATGATTTAATTATAAAATTTTTGGGACCTATATCTCCATCCAATTAATTGGGTAGTGATTTATATCTCATGATATAGACATGGATTGAACACGAAATTATCTTAGTTTTGTACTACTAGGCTTGATCGAGGAGTGATCTCGGTTCAGTAATGGACATTGCCTTCTTTGATGATATTTGCAATGAGACTTGACCAAAATGAAATGATTTTATATGATAATATATATTCCAAAAAAATCATGTCTTATGTTATGACTTTTGGGGTTATGTTCCCGGATTCTTATGACATTTATGATATATCTCATGATATGATATCATAATCCTTCATATATAAGATAAGATTTTCCATGGTTAAGTTTTTATGTCTTATTATTATGGTAATATTTTTATCTAAATTATTTACCCTTACCATGAATTTGAGATCACCCTTTTATATATTTCTTTTCCTTATGTCATGAAGAAGGGTATTAGGTATGATATGTCAAATTGGTCTCATGTTGTGACGAAATAAGTGGAAGACAATGAAGATGCCTTATGAACAATTTGCTTATGTTTCCTAGTTTCTAAAGTCACTATACCAATATGGTCCTATCATGGATTTGTAATATTTTTTAATGAATATTCATCAATGTTTATGTGATATATTTGTATGTAAATAGGGGTCGTTAAACCTTTTCACTTTGAAAATAATATTTTAAAATTAAATGTTTATAATATATTTGGAAAAAAAATCTTTTCAAAAAACCGTTGAAACATATAAATTAATTCATAAAACATTGAGTGGTCAGGATGGATGTAAATTAAATACATTTCATACACATTAAAACAATGATTTATTTCATATTCTTCGTAAAATCCAAATGGTCCTTCCTTGGAAGATTACATTAATATTCCTTTAAAAAGAATTGAAAAAATTAAAACAAGGGTAAAAATGAATCTAATAAATATTTTTGGGAATTTTAAAAATCTATTATTATAATATATTGTATTGGATGACAAATGTTTTTTATGGAATAGATAAATAAATTCGTATCTTAATAAAAAAATTCAATCATGTTACGTACCAATTAGAGTAAAAATGGTATTATTACATGGAATATTTCAGGAATAAAATTAGGATCAGAAAATAGATTGAGTTTATGAAATATCAAATTCATCCCCTATGAGAGATATGAACATAAATAATCCTAAATAATGATGAGACTATGAAATACACTCTTACTAGTTTTGTAATGTTTGAATCAAAAACCCCATGAATGAAATAACATAAAGTGAAACATAAAATACCAAGAAAACAAACAGATTCATGATATAAAATATCAAAAGGGGTAGTAGACGTAGCGACCCATAATTTTGTAAATTAAATTTACATTATTATAATTATTTTATAAAATATATAATATATATATTATTCTAGAAAATTTTGAATCAAATTAGTTGTAATTGAAGAAATTAAAGCACCTATATTGATGGAATAATGACCAATCCATTATAATAGTATATCACCATTAATAATAGTAAACAAGGTAATATAATTGTATCCTCACCTAAGAAAGTATAAATATTTTTTTTGAATATTTTAAATTAAAATATGAAATAATTATATCATTGTACAAGTTTATACAAATTTTTAAAAGGATAAATTAAGTGCTAATATTTTTGTAAAAAATATTTATTTATTTTAATTTTTAAAACTAATATAATTAATCCAAAATAATTATTTTTATAAAATAGATTCATAAATTAAAATTATATCTTATCAATATTATTAAGAAATTTTATGAGACCTTAATTAATCTCCCAAATGGTTATAAAATTGATAATAATATTAAAATAACTATTTTTCCAATAAATGAATATTTAATATAAAAAATAAATTGCTCATATATAGATAATTATTTTCATAAAATATAATTAATTCTGAAATCTGATCCTCAAAAAATGGTTACGATGAATTTATGATATTTTTTTGAAATAGTTGAATTTTTTGTAAATAATACAATATTCTAATTTATAGCATTTAACAGATAAATATATTTTTGAGTCTGGGCTGATGTATAGATGATGTACTAACAATTTGTTTAGAACTAACCTGAACCATTTATTTTATTTGTTCATAAGAATAGTCACTATTGATAGTCTAGATCCAAAATGGTGATAAATGGAGAAATTAATCACACAACGCCACATTCCTCCACTAGATTTACCACCCCTCACCACATCTTCTCTTAACACCATATAAGCCCTTCATAATGACTAAATTCATCCTAATTACCTTCTTTAGTGTCTTCTCCATGACTAGAAGATGTGGGACTTCATAAAATTCCTAACCCAAGTTCCTTAAAAAGTTTCTGATGGAGACAATATTCCATAGGTAAAACCATCAACCCTTCTCATTAATTTCTATTTATTTCCTATCATATCATATTATCCTATATAAAAACAGGCATGATAACTCCAGTATCATATATATACTCTTTTTTTAAAATTTAATTTCCATCATCAAATATAATCTCTTCTCCTATTATTCACAAAAAGGAAAACTTCATCTTCGATGTGTCGATTCACCACATTCATGGATAAAAATTTTTAGTTTTCCATTAACACATTCAAGGCTAGTCAAAAAACCATTATTTGGGTTATATAATATTTTAATATACATATTATTTATTTTACCATGTTCTGGAAGAAGCATATAAACAAAATATTAAATACAATGATAATAGTTCATGATGGTCATAAAAACCACCATAATAAACTAACCATATTCCATTAAAATTATATTTAAGTAATAATTGTCATATAAAAAATTATATATGGGATCATTTAAAATATTTGAACTACATTAATACTATTTCACACCAATTTTATTGTTTTACTCTTATTTGACAGGAACTCTGATAATTATACTCAAGGGAAGCGACCAAAAACCATAAAATGAACACTCCTCAAAAGATGAAATTAAACTATATAACTCATCATAATAGCCATAAAGGTACTTAATAAAATTAAAATGTATAAAATAAATATAGAAAAGGTTATGGATTTAGTGATTAATGAATCTAATATTATTATTCAGGATATTGAGTGAATGTTCAGAAAGCATACTGGCATAAGTAAAGGGGGTACTCGAACCCATATCTCTTTCTTTGGATTCTCCTTCTTTCATTAAAAATGAATTATTTTTATTATTTTAATTTTGGTCAATATTATTCAACTGTTATTACCTTTTTATTTTTAGTTATATACAAGTTTCCTACTTTTGTTTTTATAAAAATTACATGTATTTTCCAAAAATAACTAATCTTTCAAAAACACACCTTTTACTCCTTCACTCATGAAGGAAAATGGTAATGCCAAATATTTTTTCCCTTTTTCTATAGGGAACCCCAAATCCAATTCTTGAAATATTTTTTAATGAAATACTTAAGAAACACTACATTTTAATTTGTTTTATGTTCATGGCTATGATTTTTATACATTCAATGTTTCATGAATGATCATTCAAATATTATAATGTGACTGGTGGGCATAGAATTATATATCCCTCCAATGAATTGGGTAATATGATATATCAAAGAAGATGATATGTATTATCCATGAACATGATTCTACATTTTTCACAGTGATGATGTTTTTATTATTAAAAAATTTTATATGTAAACATTATGATATCATTATTAAAAACTATGTGTTTTGTTAGATCACAAAGATATGATGTATCATTTTTTTCATTTCTAAATTATAGGATTTTATTAAATTCTTCCCTCATGGTGTAGATAATTATTATGCTCACACATATATTATTGATTCATGCCCCTAATTCAACCTATTATTATGGTTATTATCAAACCCCTTTCCTTTGATGTATATCCAGAGTTGACACCATGTACTATGAAGAATGTGACCTTTAAAGGGATTAAGAATATGATTTTAAAAAAAATGGTTTTTTTTATCATTTTTCAGGCTATTTATATGCCTAATTTTCCAAAGACACTAAACTTTTGGATCATGGTTTTTTAATGATATTATATTATTTGTCTTCATAATGTTTTAATAGTTATGTAAAAAATTAGTAGGGTCGCAATAGTTGGTATTAGATCATGGTTTAGTTAATTTAGGATTTTTATGAGATAATGTTATTAAAAAACCTTGATAAAACTAATTATATTAAGATTTATTTAGAAAAATTCATCACATTTTGATCCCATATTATATTTATTTAGTGTTAATTGCGTAAAAAGATAAATTATTCATGATTTCTTAAATTATATTTTTTTCAATCCTTTTCAAATTTAAAAAATGGTGGGAGCGAAAAGGAACCACGAAAACAACCCATATAAGGTAAAATACAATGATTTTTCTAATTAAATCATCAATGCCATGGGAGGAGTAGTTAAAAATATTACAAAGATTCTTATATCTCTATATCAAGCTATGAACAACAACTTTAACCACAAGGAACACCCACCTTCACCTAACAAGGAGAAGCTGGAAGTTGAGTCCTTTGTGAGGAATCTACCACTTGAATTTAGTGGATCTTCTGATCCACTCATTAAAAATAGGGATAACTCAATTGAGAATATATTTTTTATTCTTCGCTATTATAAGATGGATAAAGTGACTTTGGATTTCTATCATTTATATAAAGAATCTATTAATGGTGATATTTGATAATGAAAACCAAGATGAAGGAGAAAATAAAGGAGATTGAGTGGGAAGACTTTATGAATGTATTACATAGAAATTATTTCCTTCTAACTCTTTATAAAAAGATAGAGAGATAAAACATATAATTGATGATTAATGATTGTGAATATTTCACAACATACAAAGAAAACTTCACAATGATTTCATGGTACGCCTTAATACATGTCATAAAAATGATATAAACAGATATATCAATTACTGGTTTAAAACCACACCATGGAAAAACTCTAGAAATCTAATAATTTGGGAGTTATGAAGAATTGGTCTGATGTGCTCTCAAAGTGGATATGGAGATTATATAATGGTCTCATGACTATATATTTTAGAAGATGAGAAGGGATTTTCTTGTGTGTGGGTCAAATGGGAAAGGAAACAGGACCCAACAAAAAATCATATGAAAAATGTGTGAAGAAACATAATGTGATTTTCCTCAAAGGGATGGGGAAATTCCTTATGTGTGGGAGATAATTGCACTAATCTTTCGAAAGATTAAGAAACATGAATATTCCATCTAACATGATGGATGAAAGGAGTGAACCACCCATGGTTCAATGCTTAAACATTGTAGGGAAAGAAGAATATGCAAGCCAATTTACTAAACATCAAATACTTTAGGTTATTTTCATTAGTATTCAAAAAATCCAAAAGGTAAAGGGAAATATTATTCCACTATTACTACTGATTTTGAGAAAGAAAACTATGTCATAGAAGGTACAATACCTTTTCACTCAAGAATGGAAAAAGTGTTACTTGACAATGGTTCTACTCATTCCATTATATCTTCATGTTTATATAGAACTAATGAATGTAGAGATATCCAAAAAAACACAAAGTTATGTGATAATTGTAACTGAAGTGTTGGACTTTTATCCTATTGGCGTATGTGGGGAGATTATTCTAGTTAGTCTCATAATAATTCCCTTTGTTCAATTCTATGAAATACTGAGCATATATTGGACTCATTATAAAGAGAACACATTAAATATAGTGAAAAGGAATTATATTTTCATATTCCAAACCATTCATTATCCACAAATAAATCAAGGAACATCTTGAATCTCAATTCGAAAATCCCTCAACGATCAAGGTGTTAATACCCTGTGAATAAAAATACCTTTCCTAAATGGTTGATTCAAAGGAAGTTATCAACAAGGGGGAAAATTCCATTGTGTTGGAATTCCATGATATATTTACTAAATATTTTCCCTAAATTCTCTTATATCAAGATGTAGAGTTCTAAATATAAGATATACCCATAGTCACTCCTCTATCAAAATTTCCTAAGATGATAGCCCTTATCTAATTGGAGGAGTAAACAATGTAGATACATGATCCTTGGGAGGAGAGTTTTATACTTCATAGTGCATCTTTTTAAGGTTCTCTTGTGATTTTTGTATAAAAAATGATAAGTTAATGCATCTTTGTATCAATTACTGGGTGATCAATAAGATCAATATAAAGAACAACAATTGAATTCCAAGGATTGATGACTTGTCTAATCAAAAATGTGTATTTCAATACATCTAAATGGTGGATATTCATTCTAGATATCATCTTCTAAAGATGGAGAAGGAAGATACTTCATAAGACTATTTTCAATAAAAATTATGGGAACTATGAGTTTCTAGTGATTCTATTATGAGTTAAAAATTCCCCTGAAGTATTTATGTATTTGATTAATAAATTGTTTAGGAACTTACTTAAAAAAATATTGGTAGTGTTTATTGATGATATTCCCATCTACTTCCAGAAAAGGGACGAACATGAAGAAAATCTATGGAATATGTTGGAGACATTAAAGAAAGAGTAATTGTACACTATGTTCAGCAACTATGCCTTTTTTATGAAGTAAGTCACATTCATGGGACATTTCATCACAAGTGAGGGAATTTATATGGACTTTTTATGAAATGAAATTGAGGAACGACATAGACCCATTTGGGTTATATAAATATATATCATCTTGGATTAGTAGGGTACTATTGATGTTTTGTGAGAGGTGTATCATGATCATCTAGCTCAATAAATAAGTTAACAATGAAATGGGGAAAAATTATTTCTGCATGAAAAAATGTGAGGAAAGCATCAAGGAGTTATAAAATATTCTAATCAATTCAACTATACTAAAAATACCAACTAGTGGAGATATTATTGTTATATATAGTGATGATTCAATGAATGTATTGTGTTGTGTAGTCGTGAAAAATGATAAAGCGATAGTCTACTCCTCATAGTTGTTGAAGATCAATGAGAATAACTACCAGACACTTGATTAGGAGTCAAAAACTAAGTTATTTTCTTTAATAATTCTCTTGATAAATCTTTATGATCAGAAATGTGAAATATATAATGATCAGAAGATACTAATTAATATATTATCATAGAAGGATACCCTAATGCATCAAAGTAGATGGTTATAGATAATAAAGTACAATTCAATACCATCTATTAAAGGTGAGCATGGTAGTTGATTCTCTATGTAGAGAAGAACCTGATAATCTATCCATAATGTGAATTGAGAAGGACCCAATCTTCCATGATATGTAATGGATATATTAGGAAATCATAATGGTAGGTAATAAATCCTATCATTACAAAATTATTTTCCAACCATCTATCCAATAAATGATTAAGGATGTACAAAGGGATTATCTAGAGTTACAATAGAAGGTGAATGCAGTATAGAAATGAAAGCTATATGAGTTACACATCAATGAAGATGGTGTGATTTGGTTGGGAATGAGACTGGGTGTGCCTTCATTAACTGAAATAAAAATGGATTTATTGGATAGTGAACATGGATCACCATTCTCTATCTATCCGGGAAGTACAATGATGTACAGTGATCATCAATAACTCTTCTGGTAGAACAATTTGAAGAATGAGACTCTGTAATATATCTTAAGATGTTTGGTATGTTATTAAGTTAACACATAGTGATATAATTCCAAAGGGATGATGAAACCGTTGCCTATACCCATATGGAAAAGAGAGAGTGTCACTATATATTTTTTCACTAGTCTACCAAAAGCATTCAAACAAAAAACGTGATATGGTTTGTGGTGGATCGACTCACCAAGACTACCTACTTCAACATTATTTGGGAACATGTCTCGTTAGAACAAATTACAATGATATATGTGATGGAAGTGGTGAGGTTTCATGTAATTCCACTTTTGATCATATCGGATTATTGTCAAGTTTCACATCTAATTTCTAATGATTTATTTAATGATTTTTTAGGACTGAATTGAGTTTCACCAAGACCAATCACCCCCAAATGATGGAAATTTTGAAAGGATTTTTTCGACACTTGAGCTCAGGATAAAATTATTATCAATAGAATTCAATGATGTCCTAGATAAAAATCATCCATTAGTTGATTTCATATATAAATTTTTTTTAACCGAGTATTCAAACGGATCCATATGATAGTATGTATGGGATGTGATGTATAACTACAACTTGTTTTGATAAAGTTGGATAAAAAAATCGATATGGACATTATCTTGTGAAAGAGATGACAGAGAAGGTTCAAGAAATCAAGAAACATATAAAATCTTCTCAGAGTTATAAAATGGTATATGTTGTTAACTGTCGATGAGATTTATAATTTTTAGTTGTGTAGAACTTCTTTCTTTGAATATCACAATGGAATAATGTAATTCAGTTTGGAAATAGATAGATTTTTAACCTGAGGTACAATGACCCCATTGGGATCCCTGATCGCATAGATGAATTGACCTATCGGCATGCAATTCCACCAAATGTGGATCAATTTCATGATGTCTTCTAAGTATCTCTCATGATTATCTATATACAAGACCCCTCACACGTATTGAATCTAGATATGGTATAACTGGAGAACGACCTCACATATTTAGAGCACCAGGTGAATATCATGGTCCATAGAGACAAAGTCATATACAAAAAGATGACCCACCTTCTAATGTGTTATTAAAGAAATGTAGGTTCGAGGATGCAACACAAGAACTAGATGAAGAAATCAAAGACAAAAACCCATAACTATTTTCACCTTAGTTTGTAAAATGAAATTTCAAGGATGAAATTTAAATAGGGGAAAGAATGTAACAACCCTGAATTTAATCAATTGAATTTACCTTATTATAATTATGTGATATATTATAAAACAAATAAATTATTCTCAAAAATTAATAATTTTATAAGTTGTGTTTATAGAAATTAAGAAACTTATATAGATGGAATAGTAACATGACTACTGCAACTTTAATAGGAACATTATGAATAGTGACCCAACTAATAGAATATTAACATCACCTATGAATGTATGAATAAAATATATGCATCTTTTAAATTAAAATATGATATAATTATATCGAAGTATAAGTAAAAAAATGTTCTAAAAATGATTATTTAAGTGTTGATATTTTTGAAAAATGTACCTATTTATTTAAACTTTTACATTTAATATAATTAATGAAAATAATTTTTTTAATAGATTCATAAATAAAAATTATGTTTTATCCTAATTTTAAGATAATCTTATGACACATTAATTAATTTTTGAATGGATCTTCAAATTTGTTATAATATTACAATCAATATTTTTCGATGAAATGATAATTTAATTTAAAAATTAAATTTATCATATTTATAAAATTATTTTCATAAAATGGATTTAATTTCGTAAAAATACATGTCATAAAATGGGTGAGGGGAATTTTTGGGATTTTTATGAAATAATTGAAGTTTTTTATAAATTGTCAAATACAATAATTAACTGCTTTTAACAAATAACTGAATTTTTGAGTCATGGATGATGTATAGATTATGTAAGAGCCCATTGGTTCGAATTATTCTGAACTATTTATTATACATAGTAATAGTAATTATCAATATTGACATTCTTGAGTCAAATAATAAAAATTTAAATACAATAATAAAACAACACCCCTCTAGACCACTATAAATTCCACCCATCACCACTTATTCTCCCCAAAACATTTCACACTTTTTATTGTAAAGATTATTACCAATTCCAATACTAATAATCTTTCCCATTATAAGTAGTGGTGGGTCTCAAAAAAGGACTAAATTCAACTTCCATAAATAGGTTCTCAAGGATATAACATTCAAGCGGTGAGACCCTCATTCCATCTCTTTAAAATTATTTTCTTTTGTTATACTCCCCTAAACTACCCAGTACAAAGAGTAATGATAACTATAGTATCTTATAAATATTTTAGTTTTTTTAAATTTCATATCCATCATCAAATCACTTATATTTATCATCTATTAAAAAAATAAAAATATCCACTGTGATGTGTCAATTCACCACCATTAAGGATGCCAGTTTTTTATTTTCCATTACCACCTTCCAGCCTACTCATGAATATATTAGTATGTCTAAAAAAGTGTTTAATATATATATTATTAGTTTTATCATGTTATATAACAAATATTTAAACATAATATTAAATAAAAGTACACTAGTTATTGATGTTCATAAAATCTACAAAAATAAATTAAATATTTTTCATTACTATTCTATCAAATGAATCAAAATAATATTAAAAACACAAAATATATGGCATAATTTAATATTATGTCATAATTTTAATAATATTTCATTCCAATTAAATAGTTTTAAATCCATTTAAAAACAACTACCATAATTTTTCTCAAGGGAATAGACCATAATCCAAGAAATAAACACTCCTGAAATAGAGTCATTAAACATTATAACTCATGGAAAAGTCCATAAAAGAACTTAATAAAATAATAATAAATAAGATAAATCTAGAATAATTTATGGATTTGTTAATTAATTAATATAATTTGATTATTCTATTTATTTATTTCAAGTGAAGAATGCATCTTGACATAAGGTAAGGTTCTTCTCATACTCAACTCTCTTTCTTTGAGTTTTCCTTCAGTCACACCCATTTTTGAATGGTTGTTCTTTTAATATTCCTCAAATATAATTTCATTATTATTACATTTTCTTTTCATTTATATACAGGATTCCTACATTATTTTATGATAAATACATTGATTTCAAAAAGGATCTAATATTTCCAAAACACACCTTTTACTCCTGCACTCATGAAAGATAATGGATATTCAAAATATGTTTTCCCTTTTCCCATTTGGGAACCCAAAATATTATTCATGAGTGTAGTCTTGGTGAAATCCTTATTAAATAATTTCACTTACATGGGATTATTTTCATGGCTGTGATTGTTATACATACTATGTGGTAGACATGATTATGTAAATATTATAATGTTATGGGTTGGTATAGAATTATAAATCACTCTAATGCATTGGGTAATTTGATTTATCTCAAGTGATGATTTGTATTATGAATGATCATGATGTGTGATTTGTTCACAATGATGATGTTATGATTATTAATATATTTTATATGTGAACTTGATGTTATCTTTATTTAGAACTATATGTGTTATTTGACCACAAAGACATGATGTCTAATTGTTATACACTTCTATATTCAATGAATTTATCCAATATTACCCTTATGATGTTGATTATTATCAAATTATTATGTTATTGTGAATATCATTATTCTCACTCATGTTTTATTGATTCATGCCCATTTTTCAACCTCTCATGGGGATTTTAGCTCACCCCTTTCTTTTCATGTTTTTTTAAGGTGGAAACCTGTACTAAGGATAATGTGAGATTTAAATGGATAAATATGAATATTTTAAATTAATTATTATGTTTTATTATTGATAAAGTTATGTTTGTGAATAATTTTCCTAAGATACAAAGCCTTTAGATCCAAGTTATATAAGTCTATTGTTTTTCAAATCTTTAAAATGATGCACTTTTTATGTAAGAAATAGTATTGTCACTATAATATATATAAACACAATGGAAGAAGTGGTAAATATGGCGTTCATCTCATAAAAGTAATTGTGAGAATAGAAACCCATACCAAAAGTCTAATTTCCTTGGTATATGTTCCATAATATTGTATAATAAATATAGGATTATTATACATCTATTAAATAACCATAATAATATCATTAATACCACATATTATTTACTTATATTCATTTATGACCATTCTATCATCATTTATTTTTCAAAATCAATGTTACATGTGATAATTGCTTCAGTTTCCATATACATTTGGGTTAATTATTTAATGTCCCTTAACATGGATTGGGGTAGAATAATATTCATAATTTTAAACATGATTTATATTAAATATTTTATTAATATAAATGTAATTATTGTAATCTATAAATATTATATATATAAAATGGATTACCCCACTCATGGAGACGGTAAGCCATATGTACGCATGAACATTGTTTCCATTTTTCTCAATAGATGGAATAAATGAAAAATATATATTAATTAACTATTTAAAAATAATTTTTAATTTATATTCATAATTTACACATATAAAATACATAAATATTTTCATACATATAATAATAAAATGAAAAATGTTTCACATCGCTATGTGGAGGTGGTAGTCCACAAGTACGCATGAGCGAGGTTATTTATTTTAAATGGATTAGAAGTTAACAATTTATATGTGGTATTATATTTAATGATGTTTTTTAGGTCATAAATATCACAAATAGTCATTAAATATGTCCACACTAACTTTCATGTAAATCATAAGTGAAAAATGAATCACATCACTTCGTGAGGCGGTGGATTTCCATACACACAAGTGAAGTTAACACATCCCCACAAGAAATGGTATATAATAAGTTATATGTGGTAAATTAAATCAATAAGATTAATAAATTTATAAATATAATATAAATATATTATTTACACCATTATATCTATCTTTGATATTTAGTGATGTAAAACGAATTTCAACGTTTCGCGAGGCGAAATTCTTTCTAACACATGATTGATGGTTTTGTTTCCCATTTTATAGAAGTGAAGATATATAAAGGATATTAGATTAACATAATAAAAAATAATTATAAATGGGTTAATTCCTTAATTATATTACCATAGCTAAAAATGAGTTGAAGGTGGTGGAAAATGACATTAAAAAATGCACACATTTAGTAATTTGGTTGTTCATTGAAGAGCCTCATTAGGTTTATCCCTATAGCCATCCTAGGAATGATTTATAAAAAATAATCCCCCTAGTATATGTTTAGATAAGTTGTGGATATATTTTGGTGTTTATTAGATAAACCAAAGGTTTCAGGATGTGTGAATTAGAGAGGAAAGGGGATAACATTTTAAAAGTGAGAGAGATGACATACATGGAATTTTTTAAATGATAAAGTGATACACATGTTTTTTAAATAAAAAAGGACTAAAAATTTATCCATATATAACCTTAGATGTTATAAGGTCTAACTACTTCCATAAATTTGATTTGGAAATGTTTTGGACATTTTTAATGAATATCTTTTTAGTTTAACCGCCAAATACCTAATTTTTACCTTAATTATGGTAATTAAATTTTTTCCCTTACACAATTAATTATGGTAAAAAAATTGACATAGAAGATAAAATAAATAATTATTTTTTGAAATATGGAAGAAATATTTTCATATTCATTTCAATGAATTCTCATGATCTGATTTCAAATTAAACCCACAAATGCATCGAAAAATGTTTTTTCCAAAGAAAAACTATCAAATAATATAAAAGAAATTTATAATAATTAAATATAAATATTATTCCAATTAACTAAATTACTAAAATATTAAAATAATTGAACTAATTTTAAATTCAAGCTAATTAAAAATCTTATTGAACCATGTAAATAATTTTAAAAAATGGCAGTTTTCAATAAAAAATCAGTAATTTCATTATTCATCCAAAAAAATTATATTTTTCGAAAAATACATAAAATTCATACAAAGAAATTTTTTAAAATTCTAATTATAGAATGATATTTTTTTCTAATAGAATTTATAATATTACAGAAAATTATTTTCAAATTATAGGATTTTTAAACTATCTTTTGGAAAGATACAATTTTTTCAAAAAACATTTACCTTTCATTAAAATGGTTATTATTATTTTTATAATCAATAGAGAACCATTAAACTTATTATATTCTTGTGTAAAACTAATAATTTTTAAAATTTACTTATTCATATTTATAATATCCAACTTTATTTATAGGCAAGAATGACTATGTTTAAATAATAAAATTGTAATGTAGTATCATGTTTCATTTAAACCCAAAGTTGTGTGCATCGAAAGATATCAAAAAGATAATATTTATTTAAAAATAGTTATATCATAAAGTCTCAAGGTGTTAAAAATATTTTCATTTTGGTGTTTCATGCCATATACACAATCGAATATGATTTTCATCTTTTTAAATATTTGGTTCTTACAAAAAAACAAATCATCAATCCTTTTGCTTCCCATTTATCTATACATGAGGAAAAACTTAATGAAATTAAAAATTAAGTTTCATATTGATCCATTGTCGAATAAATTTTTTAGAGATTTAAAAAATCCATATAATTTTCCAAAAAAAATTCGGTTAAAAAAATTTGTGAAAATATCTATGAAGTCATTCTACTACAAGACTTACTGTTTGTTTGTTGTAACAATTAAATCCCACAACCACTTATTATTCCCTTAAAACATGAATGTATAAAATATATCCTTTATTGAATTTGATTTTTCCACGAATTTTAAAATTTTCACAATAATTTTCATCTAATCCTTCAGAATTTTTGAATAAAAAAAGACATTGAAAGATGGTGGTTTATTCAGAAGAGAGTCTTGAGCATGATATCTAGTTTCATTCCATTAAAGTTCGACTATTGCTTCTTAAATGGAAAATGATGAGGGTACCTATACCATATTTTTTAAAACATGAATAAATACCATAAATGTATTTAGGTCCACTAGAGGGTGTTCATTCCATGTATCTTTGGTAATGCCCTCCCAAGGTCCGTTAAAAAAAATTATTTGAGGTATAATATATTACTACATCAATAGGAAACAAAAAACATTACCAATAATACTTAAATAATCAACTTAGTTGAGATATATACGATTTTAAATTCAATTAATTGAACTTAAAATTTTTGGATTTCAATATTGTCTGTTTATATTGGTAGAAAAGACTAAAATCAAATAAATTAATTCCTCAATGTCACTTTTCTCAAACACCTAGGGGGACTAAAGGAAATCTTCAGTCAGATTTATCAAGGAACCGTACTCAACTACCCATTAAGCCATGAAAATTGAACTTTATATCTACCATAACATCCGATAATACATGGAAGTATCATGGGATGAAAAAATAAATCTATATAAAACTATTGGATCATGAAAAAACTGAATAAAATGGCACACTAGAACCTAACACGGATCTAACATGTCCTGAAGGGAGTTACCAATCCATGTGGACAACTGACTATAAAAAGTTAATCATGGAGAAATATAATGGAATTATTTTTCAATATGATATAATCATCAATTTAAAATAATGATAGGTAAAATAAATAATTTTTTGTTCTAATCCTTCCTCAAATAGATAATAGTACCATGATAAAAAAAACATAATGATCTCAAATAAATACATATTCCAGAAATATAAAACAAAAAACCTCAAGAAGAAACTTAAGGTCCCTATGTAACAAGTGGATCATAGCACTACCAGTCACCTCCATCACCAAAACTTCCAGGAATTAAAAAAAGCTCCCCCCCCTATGTTTTTATTACCATTTTCATTTACTATGAATAATATAACTGAAAAATACTTGGAGGAGAAGGTAGGGTGTTAGAAAAAATACCTATAGGATTTTCCCAAATGTTCCTTGAGAAATTCAAATACTAATAAACAATATATTATTCAATATAAATAAAACAAGGCATGGAAGATCGGTTTCAAATTTTAAATAAAAACAACATTTCAAATTGTTAAATTTTATATTGATGGATGGTACATAAAAAACTGTCATAAATGAACATTTTCAATAATAAAAAAATGGAATGTTTAAATTAGTTTAATAAAATAGTGTACTATAACAAATCAAATGTCAACAATTCACCATGACCATATTCCATGAGGTTAGTTAGTTGTGGATATAGGATCATTATTCTAATTATTCCACCAATATAGATCAAATGTGTGCAATCATCCTTATGTATAATGTTATCATGAAGGAAAATGTTGACACCAATAAGGGTAATCATTTTAAATTTGGTTTAGTTAGAGTTTTCATCATTTGTCCATTTTTAGGGAGACAATTTCCTAGAGTGATTGTCCTAATCTCCCAATAACAACATGGGATCATATATGATTTCAATCATTCAAAAAATCATGGGTAAATCATTCATTTCAATTAAATACGTTATTAATTGTTCAATATTCTAAATTTCATGTTCATAAATTGAATTAAGTTTTATAAACAAAAAAATTTTATTTCATCATGTTGTTTCCTTTTAAAATTATATTTCATTTAAAGAAATTATTCTCAGGAATTAATGTGAAATAATTTCTCATTTCAATCCACTTTAACTCAAAATAAAAAAATTTATCAAAACCATTGAAAATGGGTTTTAATTGAAAATTTAATTCCTATTTCAAAATTAAACTTCAAATCTAATAATAGAATGAAAATAATATAAAAAATTATGGTTTCAACTATAAGGATTTGATTTATGGAATCACCCACCTTTAATAACATTATCAAGGAATCACCCAAAATGGGAAACTCTATTAGAGATTTGATGGTACAGGAAATCAAAAAGAGATCTCAAGAATAATAATATAACAAAAAATGACCAAATTACTCAAAAAATGAAGAGTTATTACACTCAAGGTATAAAAGATGTGTAGAATAGGTAAATTTAAGTGTAGGGATATTTTACTTACTAGAGGGAGATCTATCACATTCACCAACACTTCAATCTAATAAGAATAGTGGTTAACAGAAAAGGTTGTATGTTGAGAGCCACTAAAAGTGAAAGGGGAATGTTAGGGTAGTATGATAGGAGTGTGGAAAATTATATGATGCTCAAGATTATGAACTCAAGAAAATAACATACCAAAGTTTAGTCCATAACATATTGTAAGAGAATTTCCGTCACAGGGTATGGTGAAAATTGATTTTGAGAAACATGGTGAGCTACACGTCATTTATCTAGAAAACTAGGGAAGGGAACATAAAGTATGATATTATATTACACTTTAAAACCCAACCACCAATACAGAGATACATTTTAGCCTCTTTTCAAAAACATATCCCTTCTACAAATGAAAGAAGATTTTAAAACATACCAAAATATTCCACATGGTAGAAACCATGCACATGACTCGCTTGTACCAAAAAAAGTAGAACCACTAAAGATTGTAAGCAAAGGATCCATTTAATAATTGAATCTCTACACCGTAGATGTTTTGTACATTATAAAACAACCTTGAGGTTATATGCCACTATTTTCTCATCTACACCACAAAAAATCTTTTCACACTACAACCCATCTCATCCATAGTTTATCACTCTATGAAACTCCATGTTGTCTCTAAAAACATCTAAAAACACACAAACCAACACCATAAATTGATCAAAAATGGTTAAAGTAACCTAATATTTATTAAAGTGGTGTTACATTAATTTTTAAAAATTTAATTCATCTAGTATTGAATAAGATTTTTTCACCTCTAGATCCATTAGATTTTCTTCATCTTGAAGCCTAAAAATAAAATATCAGTTTTCAACCCACATGATGGTTTTTAATATTTTGATATATTTATTTCCATGTTACCTTTAGAATATATATTTATAAACATGTATAAAAATTAACATATATGTTTCCATAAAAATCACACCAATTTCAACAAACAAGAAAAATATACATAGTGTCAAAATTTCTACTCATATTTTTTATCCTTGATCACTTAAATTGATGTTGAATACATATATCTTCTGTGACACATCTTTTCAAAATAATATCACTACATTCATGATATATTATTTCATGTATTTTCTTCTACACATAAGGTAATTTGGGTAATTTATCACACACCCAACTCAATAATCTTTTAATGTATGAGTAAATGTTGGTTTACATAAAAAACCATTATGTTCTTGTTTGTATTCAATACACTCAATATTTTTTTCAGTATTTATGAAAACATAAAAAATTTGGAAGTTTGAAATCATTTCTATTTAGTGAATGTGTTCCTATTTATATTATTTGGTAGTATTTAAACATCAACTCCCTGATATAATAATGGGAGTTAGAAGTCTCTATTGATCTTCAACATTTTATCGCATATTTATGACTTAACTTTTGAGTTACTCATCTCAATTTACATGAAATTTTATAGAAACAAAAAAACCATTATAATCCTATACTTATCCTCAATTATGTTTTTATACTCAAACACTTATCTAAGTATTATTGATTTCATTATTTGTACCATTAACATTTATCATTCATTTCATATTTATTTTCTTCTTGGTACTGCATAAAAACATTTAAATCACTTACCAACCCATATGATTTATTTTCTTTGGACCTTAAAACAACAATTTATTCATGGGATGATTAAAATTCATACTTGATATCAAATCTTCCCTTTATTTTATATCATTCATCATCAATATACTCTGATGTGGTTTGTGTATGATAAACATAATGAAATCATGATTGTGGTCTTTATAGTCCTCAATTTATTCCATATTAGTTTCTTCTTATATAACATTATCTTTTGAAAAAGGATTATTATTTTTGAAAAATTTATAATATGAACCCCTCTACCCATTGTCATATTTAAATGATTTATTCATAGGAACATAAACTTTCTCATAGTTTTGGAACTTCTTTGGAAAATTTGTACAATGATTTCCAACTTTTCCACTCAAAAAGAAAAAAAGTAGAATCTTTCCATTGAATTTTCCTTTCCACTATTTAATGCTTGAGGAAATGAAATATATCCCCGGATCGACTTCATTTTCATTGTGATTATCTTCCAATGTGTGTTTATTCATTTACCTGAATCCAACTTCTAATTAAATCTCTTTTTCTATATAATATATGTCTTAATTACCCATATTATATTTAATAAGATTACTATAAAGAGTATCCAATTTTCTCTCCCCTGAAAATTTTTCTTCATAAACTAATACATTGTTGTTGAATTTTTATGGTGTTCATCTATGGATCCTCTTAAATATTTAATTTTCACTGAGGGTTACTCAAATTCCATGCATTCTCTCCACAAAAATATTCACTTGATCAAAGAATGAAAAGATATACCCATTCATATACATCTTCAATTAATCATAATTATTCCACTTAGCCAGTAATTTAGCAAAAAATATACTGGGATTTCCATCATAGATGTTCATAAGATCTTCCGATGTGGCATGTTTGGATTTAAAAAAAAATCATATCTACGATTATGTTATTTGAAAAAGATCCACTTCATGTGTTGACTCCGTTAAAATCCTTATATATACCCATTTATTCATTCTTTGATAATATTTATCTTTCAATGTAAATTGAGATCCTATTTATTTAATTCGTATAGAAATTTATTCCCAATGATCCAAAATATTTCTATATATGATCCATCTAAAATAGAAAAAACATTATTCTATATGATTGTAATTCCCTTATAGGTGGTGATCGTTATCATGAATTAGAATAAATAAAAGTCGAGTAAGAAAACTCAATTCTGATTCCATGATATAGGTCCTTCTCTCCCACCATACAAGATATTATTCACTCTGGCTCACTGCCTCATGTATTTTTTACCCAAGGGATTGTTTCCCATCCATAGGAAATTCATCTTTCTTGGGGAAGACTTATATCTAATATTTATACCGCACATGAAATCCACTCATTTTTCCATGTGAGACTCCAAACATAGAATCTGATTACTAACCCTATAGGTTATGTCATTAGTCTATGTTTTGAGTCTCATGTGGTTCCAGGGGGATTTCATGTGCACTATAAATATGGTTTGTAAATATTCACCATTAAATGTGGCATTTTCCAGGGATGGGTAGTGAGCCATAGGGTAAAGATATTCAAAACATAATGAACCATAGTGGAAACTAATATAGTTTGTTCCCTAGAACAAACACTATTGTACTTTAAGTTGCATATATATATTCAGGGATTTGAATATTGGTAACTAATCACATATTGATTCTTCTTCTACATAATATTGATGTGATAATTTTTGGGAGAATATACCGCATTTAAAAGTTCAGATGTAGTTCTCCTTTATGATGAGAACCTGGATATGAAATGATGATATTCATTGATATATTTATATTGTTTGACTAAATTATATGATATGACACATAATATGAAGATTCTCATGTGAGAATACACATTAAAAAATGATACTTTAGCTTATGAAGTTCAAACCTGATAGTCTTCAAGATGAGATGTTTTGAGAATAGTCTCAACAATAGGAATTCCACACATTTATATTTCATTGTATATTTTCATCTATGAGTGTGTGTAAATATCTTTGGAGTTTAAGATTATTATTAATCGATTTCATGAAAAATGCACTCAAATGTATTAATATAAACCATAATGAGATAGTTCTTAGATAAGATGGGTATATTTGGTGTGTAATGAATTATATTTTGTTAATGAATAATTTAAGGAAGGATTTGTGCCTTCCATCTTTATGGAAGTTGATATCTCAATCCATTAATTGAAATGGAACTATTACATTAAATTATATGGTCATAGTGTAAAGAAAAGATTATTTTAGATATTTAAAGAAAGATGTATTAGTCATATAAGTTTCTGACACAGTTGTGTAACCTTAATAATGAGATATCATTACAAGGGCATTGTATTACATAGTGATCATTCATATGTGGTGGTTGTTGCGGTAACTTATTATCTTCTCCAATGGGTTTCATGACCCCTTACTAGAAAGTAATATTGAACTTTATGTCATCCCCGATATTGCTTCCAATAATAAGGCCATGAAGGTCCCATATAATGTGTTTCTTGTTATCTGAGTTAAATCATAAATTTATTTTTTGGAAAAAAAATTTATTTTTCAGAAAAAGAAGTAATATATATTTTGGGTTTATTACATGATCAATATTATTAAATCAATATTTTTTCTTAATGAGTTATTTAATTAAAAAATATATAATATTTATTTATCTATTATTTTTAAAAATTTAATAAATATATATTTATTTATCATTAAATAAATTTTTTAATGAAAATTTTTTAATTTTTTTTATTATGCATACTATGAATATAATGTATTCAGATTTATTAAATGGATAATATTTATCACTTATTATTCACAAGGTAATAAATAGTTATTTATTAATAAATATTGTATTTAATTCTGAAAATATTATAATAAAATGTTTATCCATGATACCATTGATATAGTATTTATTTATCACATTTATTCAAAAAGTCAATAAATTTCAATCCAGGTGAGTGAAATAAATTATTAGTCCAATGTTAAATATTTTTTTTACCATACTCTAAAAAACATTTATCAGTGCATGGATTGGAGCATGAAATATAAAAAATGTATTATTATTATTTTACATGTAAATATGTGACTTTAGAATTTAACATATTATTAATGGCCATTGATCAATTAATTAATATAAAACCCTAAACCATGATCTATAAATAGAAAATTATGAGAATTGTGAGAGGTTTTAGTGGTCGAGCACACCATTCACCTACCTAATGATTTCACACTAAATAAAAAAATTCTATATGGTTTTATTTCAAGATCAACAGATTCTATCTTTCTCTATTTCTCTCAACCTATATAGACCAAGAGGAAATCTATTCCAGATGGAAGGGATGTGGATAAATTGGACATTATGATGCGGTCAAGAAGACTTTGGGAGGATGGTGCTAGCCTGGCATGTTGAAAAATGTGTTGAGATTTAATATTTAGTCTTTTATCTTTTGGGACATTGGGATGATCAAGCTAGATGCATATTTATTATGGGGATGTTTGTTGTTGATGGTTCTCAGATGAATAATGGTGATATTAGATGTTGATGGTGCAGTGTTATTTGTATCCATGATATTTCCATGGTATGAGACCCCAACGATGAATAATTCACACTGATTATGTGAAAACTATTATATCTGATGATGGGAATCAAGGATGAGAACTATCATGAGATAGATAACACTGAAGGGAACTATGATATCCTTGGTTTATCTGCACATTGCTTGTAAGGATGTCCCCGGATGGGGTTTTTTTAGCCACATCACTGTGGTATGTTGTGTTGGGTCTTCATGGTTGGAAGCTATTGGTTGACATCATTAGTGTATTGAATATATATTTTTTGCTTTTAGGCCTTGATGTTGTTAGAATTAGTTTCTTATAATATTTTGGGTCTCAGACCATGATGTGTGTGTATATTTTCCTTTACCTTTTTAATGAAATTTTGCAGGTCATGGATTTGGGTTACCAAATCCGTGATCAGATCTACCTTCATATATAGAGGTGTTGGAAATTCTAGAAGGATAAAACAAGATTCCGTGATATGTAAATCGAAATGACACAAATTATACATATTTTCAATGCACTAGGATGACTTTAAAATTAATTTAGAGAATCTGAAATTAAACATACAATTTAGGCACTAAATTTACAGTGTATGCTTAGTTTTCTAGGATTTCACATGACTCAATAGACTACATATGGTGTAAAATTATTTCACATCTTATTGTCTAAGAATTTTAATTGAGAAAAAAAGGGTCCAAGACTATCACAAATTTATTACAAGAAACTTTTACTGGAAACCATGTAACAAATAGATTACACAACATGTACTAGATGTATGCACCATGTAACTTAGAAATAAATTTGTATAGATACACTTCCAGTATTAAGAAAAATATCATATATATGGGTCAAGTGATATACACAATGTATTAATGGATGTATACATCATGTTCCCAACCTATTTATTTATAAAATTTAAATGAATTTATTACTCTCTAAATGTCCACATTATGTGATCTATGTTTCATTTATACACTAATACATGTTTTATGAAAGCATGTATAGGATTTTAGATGCATAATTAATTTCATTATAAATATAAACTACATATCATGTATAGTTGCAATACTTCAACAAAAATTTCTGCATTGAAATCAATACAATCTATGTGAAATGACATGTGTACTATGTTTCATTAATTGATTCCTCCATGGCATGTAACAACATGAAAAAATGTGTATTCTATATGACATATGAGTATGCTATATTTGATCTCAGTACATGTAGTGTAGCATGAAAAGGTTGTTTTTGAGTTTCATCCAACTATAATCTATTTACTAATTTTATTAAATAATAAAAAAATATTTTAGTTTATTTATACTCGTATTGGATTGGTATCTCCAAGATAAATGGGATGGAGATTGAGATAAATTTTCTTCCTAATTAATGAGATAAATAATCGAATTAATTCGTATGAATTTTATGTTCTAAAATGAATGAATTGAAATGAAATCTAGGAAGATGTTTTAAATATCAAATTTTTACTAGTGGATGAGAATGTGATTAGACCGATTTATTTATTTGTATGTATTATTGTAATATAATTAATTTATATGGTTTTTAAAATATTTGTGATAAAAAAATTGATATTCTCTGAGCCATCCCTTTCTTCTTATAATTTAATAGCTTAGATTCCCATACTTCCTTTTATGTAAACCCCCTTTCCAAGATCCATTCCAATATTAGTGATGTACAAACATTATAAAGATTGATCTCCTAGGAACATGGATTTTGTTCGAGATATATATGAGGTAAAACCAAACTAATGTGATACATAAGACGAGGGCAGAATTATATAAAATTGAGCCTAGATTTTCTTAAAGAGTGTTTATCCTTTTGTAATAGTTTGTTTATTCTCTTCTCAATAATTAACTACATGTAAAATCTCATGATCATGCCTCAATTTGTTTATTTAATTTTATTTTGATTCATGATTCATTTTATTGATGCAAGATTGTGATAATATGAATACAAGGATTAATATAAAATGAATTTATTAAAATAGAAAGATTATGAAGAAATATTTTATCATCACATGGTTATACAATTATGTATAATCCAATTAATAATAAAAATACACGTACAAGAAAAAATAATAAAATTTAATCATATTGAAGAAAATACCTCAAGTTAATATTAATTCATTATGCATTCTATCAACTGAGTAAATATGGAACCCTAGATAAAGTTCCAGTTCATGAATTTTTTGGGGAACATTTAATTATCAGGGATCCTTATCAATATTGGTCCAAATTAACCAAAATATTATTTTATTTAACATTATTTTTCTATTCAATAAATTCTTTGGATGAAAGTGTTTAAAAATCTAATCCATGATATATATATTAGGGATTCCACCCAATAGAACAATGAGATACATGCTCCTAGAAGGAAAGACTACCATCTTAAAATACATCTTTTAATTTCAATAGACCTTATATATATTATAACAACAGAAATATGGATCTTTCTAGTTCAATTTATAAAGTGAGGTGACATTCTATGTTCATTGGATAGGGTTTTTAAAACATGATAAAATAGGGAAATTTATAATAAATTAAAATTATTATATATTATATAATTTATAATGTAAAGTGATAATATATTTATTTCTATTTTTATAAAAATCATATGTAAAACCATTAAAATATAAAAAACAATCCTTTACATAGGGAAATATTTTATAGTCCCTAATTTCTCAATGTGGTATAAATGGTTTATAATGATTTTTTGTTGTTGAATTCTTTATATGTGGCACGACTCGTCCCCCGGGGCCCTTTTCGTGACTACCCCATGACCTCTTTCCCTAGGCCAAGGGCTGACGAGTTGCACTGAAAGGCAGATTCCTTAAAATCGGGAAGGTATTGCCTTTATAACCTGTAAACACATGAAACCAAGAACACATAGAGAAAAAACACAAGTAAACTTTATAGTGAAATGGTGTGTACAGTAAGTAAAAATGGGCCAGAATACACGCCCAAAAGGAAAGTACATGAAAACTGGAAAGTACAAGTAAACTAAACTGCTTCTCTGAACACCGGCAAAGGATCCAACCTGAAGGGTTGGTACAGCTCTCAAACGGTCATATCTGCGGTATGCCTCATCTAAGTTCTACCTCCGATCTACCTCCAGTTCTAGTACCCTCATTCTCAATCAATGTTGTCTGTCATCTTCACCAAACACAACAAGGTGTGGGCATAGCCCGTGCAGGGGTGAGTATAACAATACTCAGTAGGGACCCTGAGACTCTCATGGTCTCACAAAATCCAAAATGATAAACCACAAAGCATTAAAACAACTGAAAAACCTACATAGGTATATGCCCATATATATACCTATTTTATCAATTAAACCCATCACAATCATGGAGAAACACAAGGCCCTACTCATTAGCCTGAAGCTCAACTATTCCACAAAGGAAGGAATACCACGAAGGTAAGTACCACAAAGGTACAACACATAGAATAATACCACAAAGGTATCACCATGAAAGAAAAGACTCATCTCATACTAGGTATATCTTAGGTACAGTAGTAGAGATGATTAGATGTAACTATTGAATCATCTTACTCTATTAAGATGAATATCCACGTAGGATACTAAATCAAAGACCCACACGGGATCATAGTAGATCATCAGACTGAAAAAGGATTATAGAACATCATCATACCCACATAGGATCCTAGTACATCCTCATAGGGGTCTCAACGCTACAGACGATGCATCAATCAGACCCCTGGTCTGTAAGTTATTTTACTTTTAGTTCCAAGGGACCTGATGGATTCGTGATTGATCCAACCCGGCCGTACCCCAACTTTATCCAAATCTCAATTAGGGTATACAAAAACATCTGTCTCAGTCCAAGGTTTCCAGCTCCACGTATGGTTTATCAAACATGCGCTTGGTACCAAAGATATGGAAAAAAGGGAATAAATGGGTTGAACTTGGTCCAAGTCTGGTCAGACCCGGTCGGACCGACCCGGCCTACTAGGTCCGGCCTGGCCCTCTGGGTTCGCCCCAGCCCGCACTGGGCTGCCTGACCTGCGTTGGGCATCCCAGCCCAAGCTGTGCGTTCTGGCCTGCACTGGGTGGTATGTCCCACGCTGAGCGGCCCAGCCTAGGTGTCATGGCCTAGCCGCATGTGGAGGGGAGTCATGTGCCCCCTCCTCCACTAACTAAATGGCCAAATCCATTTTTTGATCTGCTGCAGATGGGACCTATGGGTCCCTCTCAGTTCAACTCAGACGGCCATAAGGGACTGCCCCTTTACCTCCTGACAACAAGTGGTGAAACAACCCTCCATGGACGGCTGAATGCCAGCCACTCTCCCTTCGCTGAAGTGGCACAATCTACAGCCATTTCTTACCGGGGGTCGCGGACGCGAGCTGCCACCCCGTCGTGTGGTCAGCCTCCACCATCCGCCCCCTCTTGCTTCGTCGTGGCTGATGATCCACAACCCTTCTCTGGCATCGTAATTGCATCCCGACCACATGTAGGGGGTGTCGCGCGCCCCCCGCCTCTACTCACCGAATTGCCAAAGCCATCCGATCATCAGCCACATGAGTAACCCATGGGTCCTTCTCGGTTTAACATGGACAGCCGTAACAGCCGGCCCTTTGCCTCCTGGCGGCGCATCGTGCACCGCCCCTCCGCAGCCGGCTGAATCCCAGCAGCCCTCCCGTGGCTGCCGCGGCACAAGGGGTGGCCCTTGTTTCCCGGCGGCGCAGATGCACACTGACGCCCCGTCGTGCTAACAAACTCTACAGACCGCCACCCTTACTCTACTGAGGCCCTTCTCCAGTGGTGTGGTTGTGCCGGCACCGTCTTTGCGGCCAGTTGTGGTGCCAAATTCCATTCCCGAGCCCAACCAGTTATGGTTTTCATTATCCTCCATCGAGAATAACATAAAAAGAACCATAAGATTTGCGGAGGGGTCTTGCCATGTTAATTTGGCCCTTACCCTATGTGTTAGAGTGTTAACAAGTGGCTCAGGGAGGTGATTCAGTGATAGATGAAATATTAATGATAATCAATCGAAAACACACCACTACCTTGGAGATTTACTGACGTCAATGAGTAGGAACGGATGGACAATAGTTCATCATTGTTGAAGACATCTCAAAATGGAGGGGGCACGTTCTTCATATGATATAATGGTGTGTTCTTCATTGGAGAATATGGAGCGTTCTTCATTGGGAGAGAATGATCCTCCAAAATTCTCCATTCCACCAATTGCCCCCCCACCAAAACAAGTTATTATCCAACACAAATAGTAAGTTTACCAATTTATTTTTTTGGAACAAATAGTGTTGGAATAATTAATTGGATCAATTAATTTGGCTCAATTAAATGGGGGGAATCAATTAATGGGGAGTTGAGAGCCCCCCCCACCATTAAGAGGGGTTTAGGTGGTCCCCAACACCTATCATTTCAAAAGGAGATTATAAAAATAAAATAAAAGTTATTTTATTTTATTTTCATGAAAAGGACAAAAACTAACTTTCACCCTCGAGCTTCTAAGGTCAAGGTGAAGGTATCCCTAAGAGAATACGTGTTCTTCGGGTTTAACGGTGCCCTCTGATTTCAATTTCAAGCACTGGTTCAAAAGTTACAAAAACCCACTCAAACGTTTACTGAACGTACCTAAAAAAAGTTTAGAATTTATTTCCGGGCACACCAGGCCTCGGAATCATGCATTATCAATTTTGGTGGTCTCATAATATCCAATATAATTTAATAAAATTTCATGAAAAATTAGGGTCTTTACATTCTCACCTCCTCAGGGAATTGTGTCCCTGTGTGCCACAACACAAACATAGGGAACAAGTGGGGGTATTGTGCACATATCTGGGCCTCCCACTCCCAGTGCTCTATTGGAGGTTCCTGTACTACCAGTGAACGCGCACCAGAGGTATCGACCACCCACGAAGGAACTGCTCCTATCAATCATGAATGTATACTAGATCCTCTGTAAACATCAACCCATATTCGATATCCAGCTCGTCGTGGTCGATGATGTGAGAAGGGTCATGCATTTATCTCCTCAGTTGGGATACGTGGAAGAGGTTGTGCACCCGATGCAAATAATGTAGAGGAGATATGTGGTAAGCCACCTCGCCAACTCTGCTGAGAACTTGGAAAGGTCCGATGAACCTCAAAGATAACTTTCAACCCAGAAAAATTTCCGCAAACCTCATTGAGGTGAGACCCATAAAAAATCATGGCCACCATCCTCGATCACCAGAGGTCTCCGTCTCCTATCGGCATGATACTTCTGCATGCTCTGTGAAGTCTTCATCTACTCCTATATGACCTACACCTTCTCTGTGGTATCCCGTACCATATCTAGTCCCATGAGGGATGCCTCCCATGGGTTAGCCCAGCACAAAGGCGATCTGTAAGGTCGGTCGTAAAACTCCTCAAAAGGTGCCATCCCGATAGTTGAGTGACAACTGTTGTTGTATGAAAGCTCAACCAAAGGTAAGTGATCTTACCAACTACGAATGAAGGTGTAGACGAAAGTGTGTAGAATCTCCTCGATGGTCTAAATGGCCCACTCTGCTGGGCCATCAATCTAAGGATGGAAGGTGGTTCTCAAACAAAGCTGTGTCCTGAAAGCCTCATGCAACACCTTCCATAACCAGGAAGTAAAAAATTCATCACGGCCATAGAAAATCATCGAATGTAATCCATGTAGCCTCCCAATCTATGGCACATAGAGGCATCCCATGCACTCTACTAAACTGTGCTCCCTGATCTGTAGGAAGTGGCCGACTTGGTGAGTCAGTCGACAATCACCCTGATAGAATCATGAACCATTGATGTAGGTGGATGTCCTATCACAAAGTCCATGGATATCACATAACACTTCCACTCTATGACCTCTTAAGGCTGAACTATGCCTTCAAGAACCTGATGCTCCGCCTTCCCTTGTAGAAAAGTGAGGCATAGAGACACACTCTACTATGACATTCTTCATTTCCGACCACCAGTGCTGTCGTCAGAGGTCCAAGTATATCTTCGCCACTCCTGGATGTACCAATATATGGGATGTGTGGAACTGCCTCAACACATCCACCAGATGTGACACTGGTACCAAGCTATATCCTCTAAAGAGAGTGACGTTCTGCCCACATTCAGAAAATCCATCATGAGCATGTCATGTGGATATATGACTATGTCAAGCCTTGCAGTCAGCCTCCCCATGATGCGCCTCCCAAAATCATTGATGTAGTGGAAGAGTGAGTGTAAAATACTGAAGAAAATCTATTGCATCTCGATCCACAAATGATATTTACAAACCATCCAGCTACTCTATCGCCTCACCTAGTAGTTGTATACCAGATCTCATGTTGTGTTCATATGCTAATATGTTACCCTTTCTAGAAGTATAGAATATCTCGAAGTCATAGTCCTGGAGGATCTCAAGCCAAAATCATTGTCTCAGGTTCAGGTCCTTCTGAGAGAAGATATACCTGAGACTCTTATGATCTGAGTAGACTGTAAAACGCTCACCCGTCAAGTAATGTCACCACATATTCAAGGTGAAGACCACTATAGATAACTCTATGTCATCGATTCCATAGTTTTGATACTATTATCCTATCTGTTGAGAACCATATGCGATGACTGCTCACCCCTGCATCAGGACACATCTGAGCCTGATCCCCGATGCGTCGTAGTAGACTATATACCCTACACCCTCCCCTAGTAGCCAAAATATGGGGTCACTAGTCATCCTCTTCCACAGCTCCTGAAAACTCCAATGGAATATCTATGACCAAACGAAGGGTTGGCACTTCATTATCAATGCTGATAAAGGTGCTGCAACTCTGGAGAAATATGGAAAAAATATCGAGTAGTATCCAGAAAAACACAGGAAACACTATACCTCTATCACACTCTTGGGTGGCTCTCAAGTATGTAAATCCTCAATCATCACTGGATCCACTGAAAATCCATCCTCTGAGATGAAATGTCCCAAAAATTGAACCTCTTAGATGCAGAACTGGCACATCGAGAGGTTCCCATAGAGCGAGTGCTCTTAGAGTATGTCCAGTACCATCTGTAAATGATAGGCATGCTCCTCCTCAGTAGCCGAGTAGATCAGAATGTCTTCGATGAAGAGTACTACAAAGAGATCACAGTTTGGATGACATATCATGTTCATGAGTCCCATGAACACTTTTGGAGCATTTTTTATTTTGAGTTGCATGACCAAAAACTCATAGTGGTTGTACCGACATCTGAATGTTGTCTTATGTACATCCTCGTCTCATACTCTAAGCTGGTGATAGTCTGGCCTAAGGTATATCTTCGAGAACCGCCGTGCTCCCTTCATCTAATCAAAGAGTTTGTCGATCTTTGGAAGTGGGTACTTGTTCTTCACGATTAACTGGTTCAGGCACCGATAGTCAACAAAAAGTCTCAAGAACCAATTCAACTTCTTGGTGAACACAATTGGGGCTTCCCAAGTGGAAACACTTTGCAGAATAAATCCCTTCCCCTGCAAGTCATGTAGCTATACCTATAGCTCACGATGCTCTGCGGTAGCCATCCGATACGCTGGTGTAGATATCGGGGCCATACTGGGGTAAAATATAATGTAAGAGTACACCTCTCTATGAGGAGTTAGACCTATAACATCATCAGGGAAGACATCCTCATACTAGCTAACCACAACCGGATAACTCAAATTGTCTACATTACCCCCTATGAGGGTAAGGCTAGCCATCTAATGAGTGATCGGCTGCACTCTCCTCTAGGTAAGTCGATCATGTGCAACAAATTATCCCTTCTCATCGGTGAAGGTGAACCTGGTACCTTCCATGTGGACACAATGCACATTGTTCTTAATACAGTCAATCAAAGCATGCACTATAGATAACTAGTTCATAATCAATATGATGTCGTAAGGCCTCGATGCCACTACTTGGAGATCTCAGCCGAAGTTCTCACCTCCTAGTGTGAGCTCACACAGTCAACACTAGTGTGTAATTGTCGAATCTTCTCTCTTAGGAGTCTCTTGTCGTAAGGATCGGGCCAACAAATCTGTCAGAATCTCCATGCTCCGAATGAGTGGAGTGGTAATAAAAGAATGACCAGAACCTGTGTCTATATATACTACAACTAAGGTGGAATAGACACATATCGTACCTTTTATCATCTCCAGAGCACCATGGTCATTGGCCTCAGTTGCCTGGAGCTGAGCTCGCCCATGTCCACATACTTCCTTTGGTCGGGTTGGACTACCTAGTGTTGGTGGCTGTAACATCTTGAATCATCACCCACCACCAGCTACTTGGCTAGCTCCTCTTCCACACCTGCTTGCTCCTTATGGACCTCCTCGGTCGAACGTCTGTCTCTGCCTAGGTGGTCCCATGACCATATGATGATCATCCGTATAGTGGGTCGGGCATTCTTGAGCCATGTGACCCTGCACGCCGCATGTGTAACACTACTTGTTCCTCACATTACTGACTCAGTCTCTGGTGCCCCGCACAACTGACCCTGAATCTTGCGGTCATCCTCCTGTAGGTCTAGTCTTCTTGGACCTCTGTGACATTTCTATCCTGCCAACATTAGATGACACTTCTATGTGATGTCAGGTGGTGGATCTCACTGATGGTCACTGCTCAGCAAAGAAAACTCTCCCCTAAGAGGGCTTTCTCTAACAACCCCCTCCTAGGTCAGGATGCTGAGAGAAATCATCACCCACCACCAGCTACTTGTCTAGCTCCTCTGCCACATCTTCCTGCTCCTTATGGACCTCCTCAGTCGAACGTCTGTCTCTTCCTAGGTGGTCCCATGACCATATTATGATCATCAGTATAGTGGGTCAGGCATTCTTGAGCCATGTGACCCTGACCACCACATGTGTAACACTACTTGTTCCTCACATTACTGGATCAGTATCTGGTGCCCTGCACAACTGACCCTGAATCTTGAGGTAATCCTCCTGTAGGTCTGGTCTTCTTGGACCTCTGTGACATTTCTATCCTTCCAACCTTAGAAGACACTTCTATGTGAAGTCAGGTGGTGGGTCTCACTACAGGTCACTGCTCAGCAAAGAAAACTCTCCAATAATATTGCTTGCTCTAACAACCCCCTCCTACGTCGAGAAGCTGAGAGAAATCATTGATGCACTGGTCTCCCACCAGAGTCCCAAATCATAGGTCCAGGACCTGATGAATGGGTCCCACACCATATCAATGGAGTAGTGTGAGAGGTCAGTGAACCTTGCTGAGTACTAATCCACAACCATGTTTCCCATTTGTAGATTAAAAAACTCATGTATGTGCATTGCGCGAAGAGTCACTAGGACAAAATCTGCCCGAAACAGGCTCTCAATGTCTTCCCAGAGAAGTGTCACCTCATCGTGAACCTGGGGAATCAAGATCCACCATCTACCTACTAATTCATTTAAATGACTAGTGGCAAGGATGCCGATGAGATCAGATGGTGTCCCTACCAGTCGAATGACTCTCACTACGACCTCCAACAAATCCTCAGTCGCATGTGGGTCCGTCTCACCCTTAATCATGGGTGGCCTCTGGATCTAGAAATTGTCCAATGTGATCAAGAGGCTTTTACTATGTACTGTTGGGTCTAGTGGCATCAGTGGACCAATGATTACTAGTACCACTAGTGCCTCCACTGTAGCCTCTACTAGAAGTGGGTCCTACATCCAGGCCTCGTCACTCGGTGGGCTATCCTCGCGTACTCTACTCGGAAACCTAGATGGATGTCGGTGTAGAGGTAACCTAAAAAGAAACAGGTGTACCACGGTCAATAATTTATACTTGGAGAGCTGACTCAAGAAGTATATAAAGAAAAAATTTCAAAACACACACTCAATCAGTGTTTTTGTGAACTGAGTCAGAATGAAAAAGTTAGGGTCCCAGTGTATGGATATGTCGGTCGCCTTACCAACACCGGATTCCTTAAACTGATAACCACACTCACTACAATTAACAGTATTTCCATTAAAAAGATCAGAGTCATATGTTCTACGGTAAAACCGACTCCTCTAATACCAATTTGTCACGACACGTCCCCCGGGGCCCGTGCCTTGACTACCCCAAGCCATACTTCCATAGGACATGGGATAAAGAATTGTACCAAAAGGGGTATTCCCTAAAACTATGATGGAATTTCCTTTATAATATGTAAACACACACAACCAAGCACATAACAATATACAAACACAAGTAAACTATATAGTGAAATGGTGTGTACAATAACTAAAAAGGGACCAAATTACAAGCCCAACATTAAATACAAGAAAACTGGAAATTACAAGTAAACTGAACTGCTTTTGTGAACACCTTCCAAGGATCCTACATGAAGGGTAGGTACAAATCTCTAATGGTTGTCTCTATAGTACACCTCGTCTAGGGTCCACCTACAAGATAACTCTATTCCTGGTACCCTCATCCTCAATCAACATTGTCTATCATCTACAACAAATAAAACAAGGTTTGGGAATAGCCCATGCAGGGCTGAGTATAACAATACTCAGTATAGACCCTGAGACCCTCAAGGTATCACATAATCCACAAGGATAAACCACAAAGCATAAAAACAAATAACAACCCTACTTTTTTATATACCATTACATATATCTAAGTTATCAAATAAACCCATCTCAATCATGAGGAAACACATGGTCGAGCTCATTATCCCAAAGCTCAATTGTTCCACAATGGAAGGAATACCACGAAGGTAAGTTCCAAAAAGGTATGACCCATATAATAATACCACCAAGGAATTACCCAACATGATAAAATTCAGCTCATACCCGGTATTTATTTGAAACAATTTTTGAGATGATTATATGTAACTATTGAATCATCTTGCTCTGTTAAGAAGTAGACCCACGTAGGATCCTAAATCAAAAACCCACACAATATCCCAGTACATCATCAAGCCAACACAGGATCTTAGTACATCATCAGTCCCACACAATATCCTAGTACATCGGCAGAGGGGTTTCAACGAAATAGATGGTGCATCAATCGAACGCTCGGTCAGAAAGTTATTAGCCTTTTAGTCCCGAGGGACTTGTTGGATTTGTTCTCAACCCAACCCGATTGTACCCTAACTCTATCCAAATATCTATTGGGGTATACCAATATGACCGTCTTTCACTATAGTTTCTGGTGCCATAGACGGTTCATCAAATGGACACTCGGTGCTAATGTTATGGAAACAAGAGTGGAAATGGGTTGAAGCTCGTCCGGGTCCAGTCTGACCCGGTCGGACAGATCCCGCCCGACCCGGCCTCGCCCACTGGTTTAGGCTTGGACCGCCTGCACATCCAGCCCACTACATCTAGCTCGGCCCACTAGGTTCATCCTGGCCCGAATTGGGTGGTCTGGCTGCATGCAAGAGGGAGTCCCCCCCCCCCCCCCGCCTCGACTCACCGAACGACCAAAGTCGTTCCGTTGCCAACAACACGCAGTACCCACAGGTCTTGCTCTGTTCAACTCGGCCTGCTGTAACGGCAGACCCCTTTGACTTTTGGGAGAACATCATGCACCTCCCCTACATGGCTAGCTGAACATCGTCTGCCCTCCCTTCGTTGTCGTGGCACAAGTTGCAGCCCTTTCTCAGCAGGAGGCGCAAATGTGTGCCGCCGCCCCATTATGCGGTCGGCCTATTCTAGCTGCCACCCTTGCACTGCTGCAGCCTACGGGCTGTGACCCTTGTATGGCAGCACGTTTGCGCCACCACCGTCTTTGCGGCCGACTATGGTGTCAAACGCTTTTCCATAGCACCACCGGTAACGGTTGTAGTCTGTCTCCATCATAAAGAACACAAAAAGAACAACAATATTTTCAAAGGGGTCGGGCCATGTTCGTTTGGGCAATACCCTCTATGTTAGAGCAGTAGAAAGAGGCTCAAGGGAGGTGATTCAATATGAGAGTAAAATTAATGATGATCAATCGAAAACAAAACCCTACCTCATTGATTTGTTGACAACGATAAAGAGGAAATGACGAGCATCTGTTCGTCTTCATTGAAGACATCCCAAGTTGGATGTGGCATGTTCTTCATTATAGAATATGTCGTGTTCTTGGTTGTAGAAGATGGTGTGTTCTTCATTGGGAGAGAATGATCCTCAAATGAGATCCCTTTTTCCAACAATTCCCCCCAATAGAAATAAGTGAGGAGCCAAAAAAATACGAAGTTTATCAATTTAATTGGTTGGAAAAAATGGATTATGTATAATTAATTGGCTCAATTAAATGAGAGGAATCAATTAATGGGGAGTTGAGACCCCCCCCCCAACTTTATTAAGAGGGGTTCAGGTGGCCCCTACCAACAATCATTCAAAAAAGAAAATTATTAAAATAATATAAAAGTTTATTTATTTTATATTTCCATGAAAAATCACAAAAACTAACATTCACCCTCAACATACTATGGTCGGGGTGAAGGTCTCATTAAGGGAATACTGGTGCTGCGAGTTCAACGGTACCCTCAGATTTTAATTCCGTACACCAGTTCAAAAGTTACAAAAACATGCTCATACGTTTACTAAATGTACCAAAAAAAGTTCAGAAATTCTTTCCGAGCACACCGGGCCTCGGAGTCACGCACCATCAATTTTTGAAGTGTCGTAATATAATTTAAAAAAAATTGAAAATTAGGCTCTTTAAAATATTTTTTGAAATTCCCAAAACCAAATCATATTCTCATTAAGCGGTGGTGAATAATATTCCAATAGAAGATATTTGGAGGGTGATTACTCAATGATATCTTAACTAATATCTATTCACATATAAAATGATAAGTTAAATGATAAATGAGATTCTCAAAACACTTAATTAATTTATTCTAAACAGGGGGTTATTAGCATAAAATAATTTATTCATCTATTGAAGTACATTATTTAAGTTTAATATTCCATTTTGATAAGATATTATTCATCAATTTTATTTCATCATCATTAGTACCTAGGTTCTCATTATTCAGTTAATTCCAAATGAACAATATATAAAAATATTTCATAATTTTGTTATCCATATATCACCCATAAAAATAATGTTTAAGGGAAACTTATTTCCTCCCTTCTAATTGAGATAATACTGAAAGGCATGTTTGTAAAGTTCATGGAATTTGAAATAAAATTTGATCATTATAATTTCATGGAAAAAGTGAAAGGATTAAAATGGAGGGTAATGAATAGAACACTATTCATTTCTCATATGTAGGAATAATTATAAGTGGAATTACAATAAATTAAAGTATAATCAACTAAAATCTTCTTGAACATTAATCATTGAATATAATATTTCCAATGTACTTTTTGGTTATTAAATAAAAAATGTTTTACATCTATTCTAAATTGAGAATTATAAAAATTTAGAAATATTATAAGATTTTGGGTTTATTCTACCTTAGGCTAATAAAAGGTTATTATTATTTCTGTATTGAGAATACAGAAATTCTAATGTCATAGAATTGATAGATTCAAATTTGTCATTAGTATTTTAAAAAAAGTTATCTTAGTATCCAATGAGAAACAATGATAAATTTTTTTATATTTTCAAAAAAATTTATTAATACAACATTAAAGTAAAATAATGGTTCAGTAACTCTTGAATAATAGATATCCATTGCAATGAATGATTAATACAAAATATAAGTGGATTCCAGGATTGTTGAAATATAATTATTTTTCCAACAAATTTGAATGTAGTTTACTTGTTTATACCAAGAAAAGTGTTTTAGACTCAATTTATGTAATACAGTAAGAATACTATAAGAATGTTGACATATTTTAGATAAAGAAACAATTTAAAATAAGGTATAATAAAAAATATTTTTGAATCCTTTTAGCAAGGACATAGGAGATATTCTAAATCAAAAGGTAAATTCATATAACTCATGATATACTTTTATAAAAATTTGAAATTAATTCTGATGTAAATAAATGTACTTGGTAATGATTGAGGAACCTCTGTTCTCTATTAGTAGAGAATATATAACCACTGTAATCATTTATCATACATGTGGAGTGAAGGTAGTCCCAATCACGCATTTCCTTATATAAATCATCATATTTATTTTTGTGAATGGAAGATCAATGATTATCCTTATATATATTGAACGTATTTCTTAATTTCTTCCTATAATTATTTTTTAAAAATTTGTGTGATATATAACCATTTCCAAAAAGATTTACTAGAAGATATCATGTCAGTTTTGATATAATAATAACATATGAGGAGACAACCAAAAGTGATTGTTGAATTATTTTTATTAAAATATTGATTTTTCTATGAAAGAACATAAAAACACTTATTGGACCTCATTAAATAATCCTATAGATGATAAGTATGTTAACGTATTATCAAGAACGACTATGATTACATAATGAGAAAATGTCTCTTTAAGGATAATGGTAGAATACATAACTTTTAGGGGTCACAGATCTAGATGAACATGAGTTGGCCTACAAATGATTTGATCCACTAAATTTAGTGGGAGGAGTAAATACAAAGACACATTATGAGTATGATGTCAAATCTAAAGAAGTAATTCATGTACACTTTTGTGGGTGATATAGATATTATTCCAACAAGGAAGAAGTAAACAAAAATATGCTAATATTGGAAAGAACATATGAATTCATGTAAGGAACTCCATTTATCCATATTTTTTACTTTAAATTTTGAATGTTACTAATAATTGACATTCCATGGAAGTATTAATGATAATATAGACATGGACAGTACCATAAAATACCAATAAATAATTATTTATTATTGAAAGGTTTAGTTGGTGTGAAAACCTATACACCAATCATCATGACTAAAGTTCATTTGAATTATAATTTTCAAATCATTCTTATATGATTGTAACATTTGGATATTGATTTTCAATTCCACCCCATTTTGTTAAAAAATATATATAATATATATATAATATGAAACTAATATGATATCCTATGGTATATGACTATAATAAGTAACTATAAAACATCACTAACAATAATAAATGACAAAAAGATATAAATATTACATAAATTCATTAATGGATAAATCAAGAATCGTGATTGTAGAATATTCATTTAAAAATTAATGAGATACATGTGTCTATAAATGTTTGGTAGGAGTGCTATAAAATTTAAAGATAGGTATAAAGTTAAAATATGGAAATGAAATGTTTTCTCTTACCACATTGTTAAGACTGCAGAATGAATTTCTCAATGAACAGAAATAGAAACTATTTTCTAGGAAAAAAGATCTACAAAATAGATTGACGAGTTTGTTGAATCCATTCATAATTTATATATTTACAATGTACTAAATATTATAATTTGAAACAATTCAGGATGGAATTGGTGCAGGCGGATGATATTTTCAAAAGAGCATTCTTTTTAAAAAAGAAGTGATTATTTAGATTAAAATAATTTTACAAGATTATGTGATAGGAGTTTATCTCCTATTCAATTATGTTACTAACATTTGATATTAATAATACATGATTCTTAGTACATGAATGTAATATAGATCCAACATATCTACACCAACTTAAAATTAATATAGTCGAATTTATCTTGACTTTGTAGAACTAGATGAGTTCCGAGTGTGTGGAAAAGTTGTAATACTAGTTTTTAAGGGTATTAAACAATTGTCTTAATTTATTTGTATTTGATCTAGTATCGTGGTTATGATAAGGTAGTATAAAATAACTATTATTACATCTATTGGTTTCCATAAGCAGAATATTTTAGTATGTTGAATCATCTGATGCAACTTAAGAAGCTCTATAGAAACCCCATGTTTCTATTTTACTTTAAACCGAAAGATATAGTGTTATCATTATTATGAAAAGCAATGGAAATATTTGTAACCAAGAAGTTAGTATTATCATAATGAAACAAGTGGTTGACAGTATATTGTATAAAATTTTTAGGCATTTTCTCAAGGTAGTAATGTCAGAGTAAATATATTATCTATAACATCATGGGGATATATCCAAATTATCCAAAGAAACATCATAGGCCCAAAAGTAGTAACATTATTTAATAGAAGCATGTTTAACAAGTAAAAGATGATAATTCATTAATAGTTGGATCTAGGGATAGTTGGAGTCTTTTGGAGTTGGTTCCCTAGAACCAACTACATTACGCATTATATTTCTTATTTATTCAATAATTTTTATATTAATACCATGTCACATATTTATTAATCTTTTTCATGATATTAATGTTATACTCTCCTAGAATAACCATATCGTTAAATGGTTGTTTATTGTTCCCCTCTATGATGAGAACCATGATATGTAATTATGGGATTCTTAAACATATTTACATGGTTGGATTGAAATCTATGATGGCAAACATAGTTTGTTTATTATTAGTGGAATGTACTCATAATTATATGTGACATTATCTAATAAAGATTACACATGGTAAACAATAATACGATAGATTATAATAAAATACACCCATGATGAATTTGGTGTTCTTACATGTAATTAGTTATTAATATTTTCAGTATTGTGTTATGGTCCTAATATTTTACAAGTATTATTAATGAATTTCATCACTAATTCACTTAGATGTTTTTTGTAGCTATGATGAGATGATTCATGGTTACGTAGGTTAAAATAGGTGTGTCCTGAATGATATATTATTAATGAATAATTAGAGGAGGTATTTTCCCATTATATATTTATTTAAATTGATATCTAATATCATTGATTGAAATTGATATAATGTTCTAAATTTTATGGCCATGGTGTAATAATGATATTATTTTAAAGAGTTAAAGGAAGACCTAACTATTATATAGTTTACTTACATGGGTGTGCAACTATTATGACACAATATCACAACAAAGGTATTTTAATATATAGTGGGGGTTTACAAGTAGTTGTTATAATTTTGACACATCCACTTTCTCTATGGGTTCCTTACCAGTTGATAGATATTAAGATTACATGTTATGAAATCCAACCCAATTCCATTGAGGAAGATTCCTAGAGAATCACACAATATTTTTTTCCTATGATCTCATTTAAATATTATTTTTCACACTATGAATAAACAATATTCATCTAAAAGAAAAGTAATATTTATTCAGGATATATCAAATGATCAAAAATAGAAAAAAAATTATTCATTGGGTAATTACATAATTATTAGAATATACTGTATTATATATCTCATATTTTTTAGGCAAAAAATAATTATTTACCCATAAATAAATAATTTGTTTAATTATAGTATTATTAAAATGAATATTTTTTTCACCATAATTTAAATATGATATTTATTAAGTTATATAATGTATAATGATTGTATCTTGTTCTTAAAAAGGTAATAAATAATTAGTTATTAATTTATAATTTATATTATTTTTTGTGAATATTAAAAAATTCATTATCTATATCGTGAATATAATATATATTTACTATTTTTATTTTGAAATTCTGCATATTTCATAGATGATGGGAAGACCTATTTGTTGTTTTGGTTATAAATATTTATTTTACAGAATTTAAATAATATTAATCATTGCATGGATTACCATACTCCGTGGAATCAAATAATATTATTATTTTACATGGAATGGTGTTCATTTTGAGTTTGACATATTATTAAGGTCCTTTGTGTAATTAATTAATATAGATCCATAATCCTGGGTTTTTAAATAGAAATTTTAGAGAATTGTGATTTGTTGGTTAGAATTCCAAACATTATTTTACATAGATAATTCTCCCTCAATAGATAACATATCTAGTTTTTTCTCATAAGATTGATATATTATCTCTTCATTAATTTCCATCAAGATGGAGATATCAATATAAGATTCATTCTAAAATATAAGGATAGTGGTTGTGATATAGGGTGTGATGCAATATGATCGATACCATCACATTAACAACAAGTGCACCATAATTGTTGTTCAAATATCAATTGATGATATGTGGATAACCTATATAGTGGTTTTACTTGGTTTCATCATCATTAACTTGAAAACATAACCAAATAGACATTATATTTTCAACACAAAAAATGATGAAATAACTCAAAACTGAGGTGTTTATTTGGGATATTAAAATAATTTTAAATTAACAACAAAAGAACCTCACTTGATTCCAAGGGAAATATTTGTCAATACATTTCTGAAATATTTCCTTCATCAGGGAATTCACATCATATACATTGTGAATGATTTATTGAATTTGATAAAATCCAAGCTTTCGATAGGCCTAATAGGCACATCTGTTATATCTAGAACCTTCAATCACTATCTTTCATAGAGGTATGTTAGGACTTATAAAATAAATAAAGAAATTAATGACCCAAATAACTCCACAAGACCCAAAATCCCATATATACAGTCTCCATCATCACTTCTTACCTAATCTAATAGTCCACTCATTCAAACATCATTGATCATACCTATAAGAGAGATTATTAATTAAAATATTACATACATTCCATGGTTTTTATATTAGATGTGAGATAAATACCATTAGGATAAAAAATAGATATATACATCCCCATTTACTTTTAAAATCAATACATTCTATTTTGAACTATAATTTTTAAAGTAGGATTTTCAATTTAAAAAATAATTAATAGAGATAAGTTACGCAATTATCATGTCATAAATAAAACAATTCACTTGTTTTTGATGATGAGCCTTAAAATATATAATAGTATGCAGAAAAATTACAAAATAATTGTCACGGGGGATACAATAGGGGTCCAAGGATATTAAATCCAAGGCATTTTTACTAATCATACGTAGTGGTTCATATGCTCTTCAAGGTAGCATCACATCAGGCCCTATCATGAATCCCATAATGATTCCATAAAAAATAAATCCACTAAAATTGTTTTCATACAAACTATAATAGGATCAAGATATAAAACAGTAGGATAACTCCACTTAGAAGGGAAACATTAATGTTTAGTGTGGTATGAGACTTGATTCCCATATAAGAACCTTAAGCATTCTATGAGGCATTAATAAGTTGAAATTACTTTATTTGGTTTAATCTTAATATAAAGAAATATTATTTTATATCAGCTCCTAATGTTTCACCCAGAAAAACCATACATGTTTCTTTCACAGTACAAAATATAATTACATGAATTAGATTAAAATGTGAATAATTAAACTATGCCATATAAATTCAATATAGGGGAAAAACCTCTTTCTATATGAAATTTATTATTCAAAATAGACCAAATATTTTGGATATTTCATAATATATCATACCAATGAAAAAAATATCTTAAAAACATTTATGATTCTTTATAATTTTAATATAAACCTTTAGTGTTTATTCTAACATAAAAATTGGGCAATAATTTATAAGGAATACCATGAAACATGATATTTAAAAACATTATTAAAATTTTATATTCATTTTTTTAGTAAGAAAAATAAAAAAATAAAATAAAGACTTTTATTAGTTATACAATAAATCATGTTAATATTTCATCAATAACCTTTAGTGTGGAGAAAATTAATGATCATAACTTTTGTCATTAGTTTTTTCAAAACACTATGGACATAATAAAAAATTGTAATAAAAGTATGAATAAATTCCATATATCCATTATAAAAATTTGTAAGTCATTTTTATAAATGATAATTTATTTTGAAACACCCAATCATTTATGTATTAGTTAAATAGAGTATAAGTTGAGAAGCACCGACCTAAAAGTAATGAATCATTGAAATATTCAATAACCAAAGGTGGATTGGTTCTAGATTGAACAGATAAAACCCTTCGAAACCAAAAATTCTTTTAAAATTGGTTTTTTATTGTCATGTAAAAACCCAAATCCCTAAGAACCGTGAGTCAAGAAAACCCATTAGAGATGAATAGGAATAGAAAAGGAAGAGAATGAATAAGAATAATTAGGGAGAAAATAAACATATATTAATTCCATTGTTGATAATACCATAGATGAAGAAGATAAGGTTAGTGTAGATCTCCAGAAATAAAAAAAAATTGGTTTAATAGAGAAGAATGGGATGGGGAGTGGGCTGCTCCCACATTTTCATAGATAGAGAATAAAAACAATATTAATAATAAGAATAATAACCAAAATCGTCACCATTGACATCATAAAGGGTTAGGTAGAGGGTGTTCCATGTAATAAAAATTATTAAATAAATATAAAATAATTAAAATGATGATATATGTAACACCCCAATATTTCATAGTACGTTATTTCTTCAAAGTAATTCAATAACTTTCACTACATGCAACACCAAGTTCAAGCATACCACAAGATTACAAAAGTAGGCATTCAAAAGCGGTTATGAATAGTATTAACTGGATTTTGAACATTATACAATACTTATAATTTTTGAATCTATATTATGAGTTTCTTATATATAATGTAAGAACAAATTCATTTTTTCAGAGAAAAGAAGTATTTTTCAAAAAATGCACTTTTACTGTCTTTTAATGGTGAACCCTTTTTAAATACAATATTTGAAACAATTATATTTTCAATTTAACACAATAAACTTATTTTTTAGAATCATGACATAATAATTTAGTTTCAATAAATTTTTGGTGTTTTTTTGATAACTTTCATATTTGGGTGAATAATGAAAAATACTAATTTTAACTGAAAACAAATTTTTTAATCAAAATAATTTATAGTGTAAAATTATACATTTTAATGGTTTATAAGTACAAAGAGATTATATTTTTACCATTTAATCCACTGCTGGTCATGGTAAGTAATTTAACATTGAAATCGGGCACAAACTAGTGTAAATCTTTTGATAGTTATTATTTTTTAAAAAATACACCTTTTAGTTTTGATAACGGGAATTAATTTTAAATTAATAAATGAAACTTATATGTTTTGAATTTGGTAAAATAGACATTATTTTTGGATTTATAATATTGAAATTATCCTGGGTTAATTTATTGTATTTTTCTGAAAACTTTCAATTTTTGATGAATAGTGAAAAACACAGAGTTATAGTTTAAAACCGATTTTTCATTTAAATAATTTTTTATTTTATTTTATTTTATTTTAGGTCAAAATAGATGCATAATATCTATATAATTTCAATATAATTCATTGGAGTCAGTTTATATTAATTTTTTATATATAAAAATTTTATTGAACTTTGCACCATCTTTTACCCACCTCCTAGGAGAATTTGCAAATTCACAAAAAACATAATTTTACCGCTTCTGTGAGTGGAATTTCCAAAATCCGAGAGACACGGTTAATATCAAGCAGTAAAATACGGTTCAATATGTTAAAAATAATTTTTGCTGAATAGTAACTTTTTATTTTTATTTACCACGGTTAAAAGTGAATAGGGTAATAAAGGGTAAAAATGATATTAATATTACCCTAACACATGTCCTATTTATATTGGACAAGTTTATCTCGACCAAAAACAACCTTATGAATAAAATATTATCATTTAGGTCCACTTGGAAAAAATTAAGACATTTATTATTATTTAATTCAAAGAAGAGTTAAACGAGTTAATATCAAAGTTTAATAACTAATTTTTTTTTAATATAGGGTCATACAGAAGTTAAATTCAATTATAAATATTCATTAGAAATATAAAAAGATTTAATAGATAATTTTATTTTATTTATCATTTTTAGACATTATATAATTTAATTTATTTATGACACAATGATGATGCAGTAATTACCTTATTAGTGAAATATTAAAATAATTGATATTATAAATACCCAAATAAATATAATTTGAGAATTTTAATGAATTAAACGAATTTTATAGCTTACTATAACATGTTAGGGTTGATTAAATGAATTATGTTCGAATTAATAATGATGTTATAAATTTAGAAGAAAACAAAATACCAAATAGTGTCAAAATTGACAAAAAAGAGTTTTTAAAATAAATATTATATTATTAATTGATATTCAATTCCTAAAAAAGTAAGGTTCGTCCAAGAGACTTATATAATGATAGGTTTATCATTAATGGACCACTTGGGGTATCTTTTATGTATATAGTATGTTTATTAACTATATAATATAAAAATACAAATCGCCATGGTAAATGTCAAACTAATTAACTAAGAGTTAAAATTAAAAGATAAGGTGAATATAATGACCCAAACCTGTCTAAAATATATTGGTTGAATGGATTTAAACCCATAGCCACCTTATATATTGAATAATCCACTTTGGATCTATTATAAACCAAATATTAATTTATTATAAAATAATATTTCGAACCTTTCCTAAGGTGCCCCTCACTCCTCTTAATGAAGGACACCACTTCTAACCAATTCTTCACACCATCAAAGCCTTTTGGTTTGGCCAAAACCTGACCAAATATCCTCTCAACATAAATAAAATAAACCTAGAGGCCTTAGTTTGATCATAAAACCAACCTAAGGAGCCATTTTGATGAAATCAAAAGGAAGAACCCGAAGAAGAGGTATTGTTTTCACCACCCTCTTTCAAGTTCCTTTCTTCTTCAACTTCTTCTTTACTTGTTATTCCCATTATAAAATAATAACCCCAGTATCTTCTATATACTTTGGTGTTATTATAAATATGGTAAAACCATATTCTTTATTTTATCCATCCTTTGAATGACATTTCACCATGCGTGCGTACATACAACTTACCGTCTCCACGTCGTGGTGTAATTGTTATTCAAAACATTATTATTTGGATGGGTATAATAATGTTGTTCAATTCATGTAAATAATAAATATAACATGATAATTATTCTTTATATATTAAATATTATCCAATTATATATTATTTTAATATCAAAAGTGTGATATTGTCGCTCGTGCGTACGTACGGACTACCGTCTCCACGAATGCGATGAGATTCATTACCCATCGTATCGATTCAAGTATAATTCTCATTTGATGATTAAAAATAATTTTTAAGGACTTGATATCATTCTGGAGGTGAAAAATATATGACCTATCCATAACAAACATGTCTTATGTAACAAAACATATAAAAGAAAATGAGTAAGTTAACACCCGAAACTATGATAATACCAAGATATTATTAACAAAACAATGTTAAAAGATCATATATGATATCATATTAATGTATATGATTATTTTATAATTTAATAACAATTATTTAACCATTATACCTGAGGATAACCAGCTCTCAACAAAGGAAAATTACAAGTTAAGGGTTTATTTCACAATAACTTCATTATCCGAGGTTTTTTATACGTAATTATCTACTGGGAACTCTTTATCATCCACATCCATGTTTCATAAAAATGTATTTCAAAATATTCTTACTATTTTACATAATATTTTTTAAAGTCATTTATATCTTTTTTTGACTTTTTATATGATGTTTATAAAGGAATATTTCCATCATTTTCCAAACAAGTTCATTTTTTAACCTTTTCAACAGAATTAAGGTAAGAATGTTTTTTTCACTTATACGGTGGTTGCGGCTATTTTACGCCGTTATAAAATCGTAGAAGCTCCCCTTACAAGCTTATAATATTATTTTCATTGTAAATTTTTTCTTTTATAATTATGTGACTTTTAAATGATTTAAAAAAAAGAGATATTTCTCTCAAATAGTTTTGATTTCATCAATTTCAACATCCTTTGATGGATTTTAAGCTTATTTGAAGTTGATTTATTATGATACAAAACATCCATATTGTATTGAAGGTTTTATGATATGTTTGACTATGGATGTGTTATTTTTATACCATTCATGTATTATAGAGAAAGTATTTACATTTCATATGCACGTTTTAATACGAATTTTTATGTTATGTTTATACCTGTTCATATGAGGAATGCATTGGACTTATTATGTGATGGGTGGAGCCCACTATAGCTCCTCTATGCATCGGTTGGTCTCATGAGACAAACTAGTGTCTTGGAAGAAGGCCTTGAAAAAATCATATCTTTAGTCTTGGCACGAGGCCTTGGCTACGTGGTTATGATAGTCCGGCATTATGCATTCTATCATTATGAATGTGGTTTTTGATATTGCATGTGATTATTCGACATATTGAATATACATGTGAATAAGTATATGGAATTATTTCATTTTATCTTTTCCATATTCTACGGAAGTTAATTTTTAAAAGGCTTTTTTTTTAGTTATACATTTCTTTAAATTTTTATGCTTATTTATGAAAGTTTCTGCTATATCGTTATCCTTACTGAGCATCTGAGCTCACCCCTTTCAATGTTTTATTTTTACCAGGTTGTGAAGAAGTAATTTATGAATGACCTGCAGGGATACTATGAGGGGATATTAAGACAATATTTTTTTGAAGTAGTTTTCACTTTATGATGTAATGTATACTTTATGAATGTATCTAGTTATTCCAAGGCTACTAAACTAATCTGTCTTTCGAGACTTGATCTTTTGTGATCATGTCAATGTTATATAATAATGCACCGACTCTGGGTAACTGGGGTTGGGGAGTTATAGTTGTTATCAGAGGAAGATTAGTACAAACCTTTGAAGATATATTTAGATAAACTCTGATTATAGAACATATCCCAAAGATAGAATTTGAGGATTAGTATTGGGGAACTTCTTAGAATTTTGGTATTGTATAGATTTTGTGAGTTTTCCAAGCAATACATCCCTGTCTTGATACGAGTAGGTAGAGGCGGCTTTGGCACAGATGTACCTAGGGGTAAAACCCGAAAACAACATTTTGAGCTAGAATCGAATGGGAACTGGTGCACGACAACGGGCCTTGTTGCACTCTTGGTTACAGCACTCCTGGGGGATATGGTTAGGATAATTCTCATTTTCATTACAAACCATTATGAAGGGTTTATGAGTATATACTTTCTCAATGAAGAAATTTTTATGATTATGGATTATTTTCATAAACTATTTAATTTATGTTAAGTGTTTTACAAGTTTGGATTAGGTATTTCTATTCATAAACTAATCTAGTGTATGCCATTGATTACATATGGTTCCCAACAGAAGGAATGAGAACTCCAGTAATACGCATGATCCAAAGAGTAAGAAGGATCATATATTTCATGGTCTTAAGCCATAATTTAGAAGGGAAATAGTCTCCCATGTTTTATCATCAAATGAATAAATAATATCATGTGTTAATAAGATAAGTAATGAGTTTTCATAGTCCGATGGATTGGAAGGGACACTAGATAATAAAAAAATGGTAAAGAGAAAGATAGATAAAGGGAAGAATGTAAAGAAGGATTTTACCATATGTGATAACTGTGGAAAGAATCATCTTGGAAAATGATTGAAGGGAATGAGAGTATGTTATATGCGTGGAGAAAAAGGACACCACGTTCGTGATTGTGAGGGTAAGAAAAAGGTTTCAAATGTACAATTCTTCATCTGCAAGGTGTGGGGACACTATGTGAATCAATGATCAAATCATCAGAGTATACCCCAAATGATGCTATTGGATAATAATAAAGTTATGATACTACCATATATAAAGAGGAATGACTAGTGTTCTTATGTTGATATTAACGAATTATTTCATTTGAGTTTTGTATCAACGATGTATTGTTTATATGAATTATGGAGATAAATAAGGATTGTACTACAGAACTATTTCATTGAGGATTTGAGATTATATGGTACTATGAAAAGTGACTCAAGAGTACGTTATGATTTTTTTTTTGAAAATAAATGGTTGAAGGAAAGGTAATCCTTAATATGGTCTTGATTCTAAGCTAGTAATTTTGGAATAAGTGATGGTTGATTAGGATAAATTATATTGGATATTCATGAATACCTTGGCACTAATTAATGGTTTGTTTATTTCATGATTGTTGGAATATTCAATGTTTTTGGATATAAAGAATATATCTAGTATTCTATAAGGAATAAGGGAGCATGAATGTAATCAAGAAGGTTTTATGGTAATTCAGGGTGTTCCCATATTTTAAAAGAATACACGATGAAGGTATTCACATGTTATTACGTCAAAAAAGATCTTAATTATATTTACCATTCTTATAAATTTTGGACTGTGATTTTGGAAAAAAGAAATTTGGATATGTCTAGTGGTTGGAATGGATTATATTTGACATTTGATACAATTCTTATTGTTAAAGCATTTCTGAAGATTATTTTTGGACTGTTATAAAAAGGAAAACTTGGAGGTCGGACAACAACCCATTTTGTCCGGCAAGGCCGCGAGACTTGAACCTGCAACCGAAGGGAAATAAGGGTGAATCACCTACCACTTACCCACGTGATGTCTTGGATTGAATAATTTCCTTTTTTAAAGGTTCTGTTAGATGAATTATAAATGCATTTTTTTGGAAACATATATGAATATGATAAATATAATAATTTTTTATGTTCTATTATCTTTTAGAGTGAAAGATGAGTTTGTGGTAGGAATTAGTTAAAGGATGGAACTATACTTGACAAGTATAATTTTTTTCTTTTCTTATTCTATGAAGAAATAAATTCTTAAACATTAGGTAAGGAATCTTAAAACAAAAAATATGTGTTATCCTAATACCATACATTTTTTTGAACAGATGGTGTTTTAAATCATCATAGATTGGTGGCTTTGAGGCTCATAATTCTACAATTGATTGTGGTTGATGACATCAATAACTCCCTATAAATATTTATGTTTTCCCTCCAATTATGTGTCTCTAATTTCCACCTATGTTCCCATAATTGAGATCATAATTTTGTGGTGACTTTTTTATTCCCCTTTTCCTCTTATTAAGACTAAATTTTATTAACCCAATTTCCGATGTGGGTTTCCCCACAAAGGTATTTTCTATTTTCAACGATTTATTTTTAAAGAACAATTTCAAATTGCGAGGACTCATTTTATTGAAGGATAGAAGAATGTAACACCCCAAGATTTCATAGTATGTTATTTCTTCAATGTAAGTCAATAACATGCACTACACACAACACCGAGATCAAACGCACCACAAGATTTCCAAACTAGCCGTTCAAAAGCGGTTATGAATAGTATTAATTTAATTTTGAACATTATATAATCCTTATAATTTTAGAATCCATATTTTGAGTTACTTAGATATAATGTAATAATGATTTCATTTTTATCAGTTACAAGAAGTATTTTTCAAAAAATTCACTTTTACCATCTTTTAATAGTAAACCATTTTTAAATCCAATATTAGAAACATTTATATATTCAATTTAAAAAAATAAACTTCTTCTTTAGAATCAGGACATAAGAATATAGTTTCAATAAATTCTTGGTGTTTTTCTAGATAACTATCATATTTGGGTGAATAGTGACAAATACTATATTTTAACTGAAAACAAATATTTTAATCAAAATAATTTATAATGTTAAATTATAAATTTTAATGGTTTATAAGTACAAATAAATTATATTTTTACCATTTAATCCAATGTTGATCATTTTAAGTAATTTCACTTTGAAATTTTACTTAAACAAGTGTCAATATTTTGATAGTTATTTTTTTTAAAATACGCCTTTTGGTTTTAACAACGGGAATTAATTTTAAATTAATAAATGAAACATATATCTATTGAATTTGAAAAAAAAGACTTTATTTTTTGATTGAGAATATTGAAATTAGCCTAGGGTGAATTTTTGGTATTTTTCTTTAAACGTTCAATTTTTGATGAACAGTGAAAAACACTAAGTTATAGTTTAAAAACAATTTTTATTTAAATATTTATTTGACTAATTTAAATTTATTTTAGGTCAAAATAGATACATAATACCTATATAATTTAAATTTAATTCATTAAAGTTAGTTTATAATAATTGTAGACATATAAAAATTTTATTGAACTTTTCACCGTCTTTTAGCTACCTCCTAGGAGAATTTGCAAATTCACACAAAACATAATTTTTCCGCTTTTGTAAATGAAATTTAAAAAATCCAAGTGACACATTCAATATTAAGGAGTAAAATTTGGTTCAATAGGAGACAAATTTTTTTGGTGAATAGTAACTTTTTAATTTTATTTTCAACGGTTAAAAGTAAATAGGGTAATTAAGGGTAAAAATGATATTAATATTACCTTAACACATGTCCTAATTTTATTGGAAAAGTTTATCTCGACCAATAAAAACCTTAGGAATAAAATATTATCATTTAGGTCCACTTTGAATAGATTAGGATATTTATTATTATTTAATTCAAAGAAGAGTTAAAAGAGTTAAAATCAAGGTTTAATAACTAAAACATTTTTAATATAAGGTTATATATAAGATAAATTCAATTATAAATATTCATTAGAAAGAAAAAAAAATACTTCCTACATAATCATATTTTATTTAAAAAAATTAGACATTAAATAATTTAATTTATTTATGACGCAATGAAGATGCAGTAATTACCTTATTAATGAAATATTAAAATAATTGATATTATAAATACCAAAATAAATAAAATTTGAGACATTTAATTAATTACAATAATTTTATTGGTTACTATGAAGTGTGAGGGTTAATTTAATGAATTATTTTCTATTTAATAATGATGTTATAAATTAAAAAAAAACAAAATACTAAATAGTGTAAAAATTGTCAAAAAAGAGTTTTTAAAACAATTATTATATTATTAATTGATATTCAATTCCTAAAAATCTAAGGTTTGGCCAAGAGACTTATATAATAATTTTTGTATCATTAATGGACAACTTGGGGGGACTCTTAGAAGTATATAGTTTGTTTATTAACTATATAATATAAAAATACAAAGTGACATGGTAAATGTCAAACTAATTAACTAAGAGTTAAAACTAAAAGATAAGGTTAATATAATGACACAAACCTATCTAAAATATATGGGTTGGAAGGATTTAGACCCATACCCACATTATACTTTTATTAATCAACTTTGTAGCCATTAGAAACTGAATATGAATTTATTATAAAATAATATTTCTAGCATTTCCTAAGGTGCCCCTGACACTTCATATAAAAGGACACCACTTCTAACCAATTATTCAAAACTTCAGAGCCTTTTGGTTCTACAAAACCCTGCCCAAATATCCTCTCTACATACCTCACTTTACCCTAGAGGCCTTAGTTTGATCATAAACCCATCATAATGGGTCCTTTTGATCAAATCAAAAGGAAGAACCCGAAGAGGAGGTAATGTTTTCACCACCCTATTTCAAGTTCCATACTTCTTCAACTTCTTCTTTCTTATTATTACCATTATAAAATAATAAATCCAATATCTTATGTATAATTTTATGTTATTATAAATATGGTACAACCATATTCAGTATTCTATCCATCCTTTTAATGACATGTCACTATACGTACGTACGTATGGCTTACCGTCTCCACGTCGTGGTGTAATTGTTATTCAAAACATTATTATTTGGATGTGTATAATAATGATGTGTAATTCATGTAAATAATAAATATAAAATGATAATGATTCTTTATATATGAAATACTATCCAATTATATATTATTTTCATATCAAAAGTGTGATATTGTCGTTCGTGTGTACTTACGGACTACCGCCTCAACGAACGCGATGAGATTCATTCCCCATCATATCCATTCAAGTCTAATTATCATTTAATGATTAAAAATAATTTTTAAGTACTTGATATAATTTTGGATATTAATAATATACAACCGTTCCATAACAAATATGGATTATTTAATAAAACATATAAAACAAAACGAGTAAGTTAACACCCGAAACGACGATAATACTAAGATATTATTAACAAAACAATGTTAAAAGATCATATATGATATAAAATTAATTTATATTATTTTGTATAATTTCATAACAATTATTTCAACATTATAAATGAGGTTAAACTACCCTCAACCATGGAAAAGTAAAATGTAAGGGTTTATTTCACAATCTATTCATTATCCGAGTTTGTTTATATGTAATTATCTACTTGGACCTCTTTATTATCCACATCCTTGTTTCTTAAAAAATGTATTTCAAACAATTCTTACTATTTTACATAATATGGTTTAAATTCATTTATACCCTTTTTTACTTTTTATAATATGTTTATAACATAATATTTTTGTTGTTTTCAAAACAAGGTCCTTTTTAACTTTTTCAACAGAATTAAGGTAATAATGTTTTTTTACTTATACGGCAGGTGCAGCTATTTTATGCTGTTATAAAATATTCGAAGCTTCCCTTAAAAGATTATAAGAATATTTTCAAAGTAATTGTTTTCTTTTATAATTATGTGAATTTTAAATGATTTAAAAAAAGAGGTATTTCTCTCAAATAGTTTTGATTTCATCTATGTCAACATCCTTTGATGGATTTTAAGCTTATTTGAAGTTGATTTATTATGATACCAAACGCCCATATTGAATTGAAGGTTTTGTGATATGTTTGACTATGGATGTGTTATTTTTATACCATTCATGGTTTATGGAGAATGTATTGACATTTCAAATGCACGTTTTAATATGAATGTTAATGTTATGTTTAAACCTGTTCATATGAGGAATGAATTGGACGAAATAAGTGACTGGTGGAGCCCGCTATAGCTACTCGATGAATATGTAGGTCTCATGAGACAAACTAGTGTCTTGGAACAAGGCCTTGACAAAATCTTATTTTTAGTCATGGCACGAGGCTTTGGATACTTGGTTATGATAGTCTGGCATTATGCATTCCATCATTATGAAAGCGGTTATTGGTATTGCATGTGATTATTCGACTAGTAGAATATCCATGTGAATAAGTAAATGGAATTATTTCATTTTATCCTTTACATATTATGTTTAAGTTCAAGTTTAAAAGGCTTTTTTAGTTATACATTTCCTTAAATATATATGCATATTTATGAAAGTTTCTGCTATAATGTTATCCTTACTGAGCATCTGAGCTCACTCCCTTCAATGTTTTATTTTTCCCAGAATGTGAAGAAGTAATTTATGAATGACCTGCAGGGATAGTATGGGGGGATTTGAAGACAAGATTTTGTTGTAGTAGTTTTTACTTTATGATGTAATGCAAACTTTATGAACGTGTCTAGTTATTTCAAGGCTACTAAACTAATCGGCCATTAGAGACTTGATCTTTTGTGATCAGGCCAATGTTATGTAACAATGCACCAACTTTGGGTAACTAGGGTTGGGGCATTACATTATAAGGGGGGTTTACAAAGATATTTTTAGGTTTAACCTTTATTGTCTACAACCACCAAATGTATAAATTGATGTAGTTTCATAAAGAACCATATAATGTTAACCTTCACAATATCCTTCTTCAAGATCATATCAACCACATGATTTTCCTCACTCTACACATAATTAACATGTAGGTGAAGGTCATTTGTTGCATGAATGAATTATATCCAGTATGGGAGATGCATTAATTAGGCATTCCATGACAAAGCCCTCAATCCTTCCACAATAAGTGTTGATACAGATTCAATCAAGAGAGGTTTTTACACAAATCAGACTAGATAACTGGTTTCCAGAATCATTTACCAATGTTCTCAATCCTAATAAATCAGGTATCCAGTATATTTATTGTTGAAAAATATTACAAAGACATTATAATTTCCCTAGAAACCTCCACAACCCAATGGTCATAGTGCACCAACAACCACCCCATCAATATTCATATTGATCCAAATTGAGATTCGTTGAATCCATACAATGAACTTAATCACATCTGTTTTTGTGGTCATATCAGGAACACCATGCTTGTGGAAAAATATAAATCAAACATATTATTTTTCATCGAACCTAATTTTATTTTGGTTGTCACTTATATTTATATTAGTATTTACATAGTGAATGAAGTTAATGAGTATTTTATTTTTATAATATAACTCTATTATTTATTTCTAAAATGAAGTTAAAATTTGAAGAACTGATTTCAAAGAAAATATTTGAAAATTGGTCACTAAGTTAAAAATCCCTGATTGAGGTAATTAATTAGCAATGTTTCTACAGAGGAACAACTGAATTTTAATCTTATATGTAATTAAATTTTTTCAAAAATATAAATATATGAAAAAACATATGGAAATGTTCTGATACAACCTAAGATAAATCATATTTTAATGAAATAAAAATAAAATCATTCTAAATAAGGTCATCAAGAGAGATTTAGTGTTTCTAAATGTTCTATAAAAAAATATATCAATATTTTTTTATAAATGACCTTTAAAATTTGGAAATTCATCAATGTATTTTTTTCATGATATCACATATATCAATAAAAGTCCATTTCATTGAAGAATTTATTGATGTTTTGAGTATATAGCAGTATGTCTCTATCGATATATCAATAATTTTGGACATTTAAAATTATTTCCAAAGGTGTAAAATTAGAAAACATTTTCACATTTTTATCCATATCAGAAATAGAAATATGATAACCTCATGTTGGGATAAAAGATAGCTCCATTCGGGTTCGGTCAATCTGGGGAGTTCTCCAACAATTGTTCATGGAATTATTAATATCATTACATTGTGAATAGTTCATTAATTATTAGTAAAATGAATTCTTAGTAGGACAAATAGTTGAGGATAATGAGAAATCATACCCATTTTGTATATTTGGAATGAAAATGTCATTATTAAATCAAACACTTTTTTTATTTTATGTGAGGAGGTACCATGTAAATATTTTGAATAAAGATGTAATGCCCCGACCTCATTTAACCAGAGTCGGTGCATTATTATATAATATTGGCAATATCACAAAAGATCAAGTCTCGAAAGACCAATTAGTTTAGTAGCCTTGGAAACACTAGATATATTCATAAGTCTTACATTACAACATAAAGTGAAAAAAAACAACAACATCTTTTCTTCAAATCCCCTCATACATTCCCTACAGGTCATTCATAAAATACTTCATCACATCCTGGGAAAAATTAAAACATTGAAAGGGGTGAGCTCAGATTCTCAGTAAGGATAACAATATAGCGGATACATTCATAAATAAACATAAACATTTAAGGAAATGTGTAACTGAAACAAAAGCCTTTTAAACATTAACTTCAGCATAATATGGAATAGATAAAATGAAATAATTCCATTTACTTATTCACATGTATATTCAAATAGTCGAATAATCAAATTCAATATCAATAACCACTTTCATAATTATGGAATGCATAATTCCAGACTATCATAACCACATAGTGAAGGCCTTGTTCCAATACTAAAAATAATATTTTTTCAAGGCCTTGTTCCAAGACACTAGTTTGTCTCAGGAGTCCTACCGATGCAACGAGGAGCTATAGCGGGCTCCACCCATCACTTATTCAGTCCAATGCATTTCTCATATTAATAGGTGTAATCATAACATAAACATTCATATTAAAACTAGTATACAAAATGTCAATACTTTTTCTATAAACAATTATTGGTATAAAAATTACAAATCCACTTTCAAACATATCACAAAACCTTCAATACAATAAATATGTTTTGTATCATAATAAATCAACTTCAAATAAGCTTAAAATCTATAAAAGGTTGTAGACATAGATGAAATAAGAACTATTTGAGAGAAATAAATCTTTTTTTTGAAATCATATAAAAGTTACATAATTATAAAATAAAACATTTATTTTGAAAATATCCTAATATTTTTGTAAGGGAAGTCTCGACGATTTTATAATGGTGGAAATTAGCTGCACCCACCATATAAGTTAAAAAAAGACATTCTTAACTTAATTCTGTCGAAAAAGATAAAAATGACCTTGTTTGGAAAATGGTGGAAAGATTCCTTTATAAAAATATTATAAAAATTAAAACAAGGTTATAAATGACTTTAACCCATAGTGTATAAAATAGTATGAATGATTTTAAATACATTTTTAAGAAACATTGTTGTGGACGATAAGAGTTCCCAGTAGATAATAACGTATAAACAACCTCAGATAATTAAGAGATTGTGAAATAAAGCCTTACCTTTTACTTTTCATTTTTTAGGGTAGGTTAACCTCCTGTATAATGGTGAAATAATTGTTATTAAATTATACAACAATCTTATACATTAATATGATATCATATATGATATTTTGACATTGCTTTATTAATAATATCTTAGTATTATTGTCGTTTTTGGTGTTAACTTACTCATTTACATTTATATTTTTTGTTACATAAGCCATGTTTGTTATGGATAGGTAGTATATTAATCATATACAGAATGATATCAAGTCCTTAAACATTATTTTTAACCATCAAATAAAAATTATTCTTGAATTGATATTATGGAGAATGAATCTCATCGCGTTCCTGGAGATGGGAGTCCTTACGTACGCACGAGCGACAATATCATTTTTTTGATATTAAAATAATATATAATTTGATGATGTATTATTTTTACAGAATCAATATCATGTTTTTTATTATTAACATGAATTAAACTTCATTATTATACCCATCCAAATAATAATATATTGAATACCAATTACACAATGACATGGAGATAGTAAGCCGTACGTACGCACGTATGGTGACACGTCATTCAAAGGATGGATATAATACTGAATATGGTTGTACCTTATTTATGAATAAATAACATTATATAGAAGATAATGGGGTTATTATTTTATAAAGGAAATAATAAATTAAGAAGAAGTGGAAGAGGAAAGGAACTTGAAAGATGGTGGTGAAAACATTACCTCTTTTTCGGGTTCTTCCTTTTGATCTGATCAAAAGGGATCCTTAGGATGGATTTCTGATCAAAATAATGCCTCGAGGTTTAATTGAGGGAAGTTTATAGAATATTTGGGTAGGGTTTGGCTGATCCAAAAGGCTTTGAAGGTGTGAATTAGAGAGAAGGGGGAGTTCCCTTTTATAAGAGGGGTGAGGGGCACCTTAGGAAAAACTAGAAATATTATTTTATAATAAATTCATATTCTACGTCTAATGGCTCCAGAAGTGGATTATTTAAATTTAAAGGTAGGTATGGGTCTAAAAACACCCAACCAAAAGGTTTTATATAGGTTTGGGTCACTATATTAAACTTACCTTTTTTATTTAACTTGTAGTTAACTAGTTTGACATTTACCATGTTTGTTGGTATTTTTATATTATATAGTTAATAAACATACTATATACTTTCAAGTGACCCCCAAGTGGTCTATTAATGATAGAACTATAATTATATAGCTCTCTAGTCCAAACCATATATTTTTAGGAATTTAATATGAATTAATAATATAATATTTGTTTTAAAAACTCTTTTATGTCAACTTTGACACTATTTGGAATTTTGTTTTTGCTAAATTCATAACATCATTATTAATTAAAAACTAATTAATTTAATCAAGCATAACATGTCATAGTAACCTATAAAATTCGTTTAATTCATTAAAAGTCTCAAATTATATTTATTTTGGTATTTATAATATCAATTATTTTAATATTTCACTAATAAGGTAATGACTTCATCATCATTGTGTCATAATTTAAAAAAATTATTTAATGTTTAAAAATTAAAAATAAAATACCATTATTTAGGAAAATTTTCGTATCTTTTTAATGAATATTTGTAATCTAATTTATCTTATTTATAACCCTATATTAAAAAAGTATAGTTATTAAACTTTGATTTTAACTCTTTTAACTCTTCTTTGATTAAATAATAATAAATGTCCTAATCTAATGCATGTGGACCAAAGAGATTCATATTTTATTCCTAAGGGTTTATTTGGTCGAATTATACTTAGAAAATAGAATTAGAACTTGTGTTGGGTAATAATAATATCATTTTTAACCTTAATTACCCTATTTAAATTTAACATTGGTAAATAAAAAGTAAAAAGTTACTATTCCCCAAAAATTATTTTTGTCTCATTGAACAAAATTTTACTCCATCATATTAACTGTTTGTATCGAATTTTCTAAATTCCACTCATAGAAGCTATAAAATTATGTTTTATGTGAATTTTCAAATTCTCCTCGGAGATGGGTAAAAGGGGGTGAAAAGTTCAATGAAATTTTTATATATCTAAAATTATTATAAACTGACTTCAATGAATTAAATTGAAATTATATAGGTATTATGTATCTATTTTTACCTAAAATAAATTCAAATAAAATAAATAATTAATTAAATAAAAATTTTGTTTTAAACTATTACTCAGTGTTTTTCACTATTCATCAAAAATTGAAAGTTTTCAGAAAAATACAAAAATTTCACCCTAGGCTAATTTCGGTATTCCGAAAACAAAAATGAAGTCCATTTTAAAATATTAAATTTATATAATTTCATAAAGTGGGTATTACTTTTCATAATGGCTAGTTTGATTGGTTGTGGTGTGTAATAACTCGATGTTGCGTATAACACAGACTATTGTATTATTCAAAAAGAAGCGTACCGTGGAAGCTTGGGGTGTTACATTCTACCCTCCTTAAAATAATTTCATCCTCGAAATTTATGGAATATTACTGCATAAAAAGACTCGGGTTGTTCTTCATCATAAGTTCCTTGGGTTCCCACATTGCCTCTTCCATCTTATAGTATCTTCATAGAACTTTTACTAGACGAGTCGTTCATTTTCTCAGCACTTGCTCTCTTGTATCAAGAATCCTAACATGCTCTTCTCAATAAGACATATTAGGTTCTAGTCTACTTCTTCATAAATGAGTACATGTTTTGGGTCAGGCATGTATTTTCTCAACAGTGATACATGTAACACTTTGTGAACTTTGGAGAGACTTGGCAGCATTTCCAAATGGTAAGATACACCCCCAATTCGTTCTAGAATTTCGAAAGGTCTGATGTACCTGGGACTCAATTTACCTTTCTTACTGAAACGTATATCTCCCTTCCGAGGAGATACCTTCAATAAATCATGATATCCTACCTGAAATTCCAAATCCTTCGGTTATCGGCATAGCTCTTCTACATACATTGAGCTGCTTTGATGTGGTTTTGGATTACCTTTACCTTTTCCATTGTTTTATCCACCAGTTCTAGGACTACAAGTTTTCTTTCACCAATGTCGTCCCAACTGGTTGGTGTGCGACATCTCTTTCCATATAACGCATCATATGGTGTCATCTAAATACTTGAATGGAAGCTATTGTTATAGGAAAATTCCACCAGAGGTAAATATTGATCCCACATACCCTGAAATTCAAGTTAGCAAGATCTTAACATGTCTTCTAAGGTTTGAATAGTCCATTCTAATTGTCCATCAGTTTGGGGGTGGTAAGCAGTGCTCAAATGATTATCAGTATCCAAGGCTTTCAGAAGACTTTTCTAGAATCTTGATGTAAAACGAGGATCACGATCAGAAACAATCTATAGGGGTAGTCCATGAATCCTCACAACTTCATTAATATATATTTTTTCTAGACATTCAAGTGGTAGATCTTCCCAAATAGCAAGAAAATGTGCTGACTTGGTAAGACGTTCAACAATGACTCATATTGCATCGTTCCTTCTAGGAGTCCTTGGTAGTCCCATGACAAATTCCATTGTGATATTATCCCATTTCCACTCTGGTATGCGAAGAGGTTTTAATACTCCACCAGGATATTGCCTTCCATCTTTCTCTTGTTGACAAACCATATATCTTGACAAAAAATCAGCAATCTCCCTCTTAATTTTGTCCCACGAAAAATGTTCCTTCAAACCTCAATACATTTTAGTGCTCCCAGGGTGTATAGAAATATTGGAACTATGAGCATAATCTAACAATTCTCTTTTTAGATCAGGTATATCAGGAACACAAAGTCTCTTCCCAAGTTTCAAAATTCCATCTTTATACACAATGTCATTTAATCTACCATTATTCATAGCTTTAATCTAATTTTTAAACTCTTCATCATCGACCTGTGAACTATTTATCCTTTCTAGTAATGATGGTTTGGAAACTATTTGAAAATGTATTTATGTTTCACCTTCCATTTTGATTCCCATATCCATGTTTACTAGATCCATGAAAATAGCATCCCCCTCAACTCTCATCTGGTTCAAAACTCCATGATCCTTTCTGCTCCAAGCATATTCCACCTTATATTCATTCACCAGGTGGTAGTGTATCAGGAAATCATAATCCTTGAGTAGTTCAAGCCATATCCTTTTCCTCGTGTTGAGTTATATCATTGATAAAATATACTTCAAACTCTTTTGATCAGTATAAATCTCACATTTCTCACCATAGAGATAGCCGAAATAGCCCAATGGCCTTCTTTTTTAAATTTTTTATTATTATAGATAATTCCCCTTTTATTGGTTTATGGGGAACCTGTACATGACCCGTAGCCCCAAGATATAAGGCCCAACAAACCCGTAATACATGACCCGAAGGCCCAGAGGCATACCATCCCAATACATGACCCAAAGGCCCAGCCCACATGAACTCCCTCTCCCCAGCTTTCTGCATCATCGATCACATATCTCCACACCTTGCATTGCTGATCAACTAGCATTACCCTGTACAAGGCTACACAGTTCCTAGTCCTGATGGCTACTGTCATACCCTCTCATTCATCCATTCTGGTTAGGTCTGCATCTGGGGGCTACTACTCATGTTTCTCTAATCATCTTATGGGGCATGTTCTGTGTGGAATGGGCTACTCCATGGTTTACGTGACCAGAAGGCCCTGTGGACCGAAGGCCTTTGATGACCCGAAGGCCCTGGAGACCTGTAGGCCCAAACCAGTGGCCCAAACTCCCAAATCAGTGGAATAGTTCTGGCTGATATAGTACTGAACAATGACTGCTATAGTACTACTACAATACCCTGAAATTCGCCTCCTTGTGTGAGCTGCATTAATGGGTTATCCAAACAGGAAAAATTCTGAACGAAATGCCGATAATAACATGCTAAAAAAATAAAACTGCATACCTCAGTTATACTCATCGGTGCAGGCCATTCTTGGATTTCCATGGTCATAGAAGGATTAACAATGATTCCATCTTTGGAGACAATATGGGCATGAAAAGAGATCTCATGAAGCTAGAATTCACACTTTCTAAACTTCCCATATAATTCATGTCTTTTAAGAGTCTTCAGGACAATGCGCAATTTATTTTCATTATCTTCATTTCTTTTGGAATATACCAAGATATCATCAAAAAATACTACTACAAAAATATCGAGATATTCCTTGAAACCCCTATTTATTAGATCCATGAATATAGAGGGTGCATTAGTCATCCCAAAAGACATTACTGTAAACTCGTAATGCGCGTACCTGGTTCAAAATGCTATTTTCGAAATGTCTTCCTTCTTCACACAGAACAGATGGTATTCAGATCGAATGTCAATCTTTGAAAAGTATTGAGCTCCATGGAGTTGGTCAAATAAATCATCAATGCGAGGTAGGGGATACTTTTATTATTTTTATAGCATTGATCTCGCTATAGTCGATACATAACCTCATAGATCTATATTTCTTCTTAACAAAAAGGACAGTGGATTCCCATGGAGAAACACTAGGGTGAATAACTCCCTTATAAATAAATTCCTATAGTTTCTTCTTTAGTTCAACTAATTCCACAGTGGACATTCTATAAGGGGTCTTTGATATCGGCCTTGAAACAGGAATTAAATCAATAGAAAACTCAATTTGTCATTCTGGAGGATGTCTAGGTAAATCTTCCAGAAACGCATCAACATATTATCTCACAATAGGTACATCCTCTATTTGAAAATTCCTTTCGTCAGCCATAGTCATTTCATTATCTTCCTCCCAATAATAGAATTTAGTTCAGCTACTGGGGGTGGATCTAGATAATAATTAGATGGAGACGATTCTGCTCTAAAGATAAGGTGTTCCTTATCATCATTATCAAAAATCGTAACCTCCTTCTTCTTACAATAAATCTCTGCATCAGGGCCTGAAATCCAATCCATTCTGAGGATTATATCAAACTCAATCATGGGTATGACTATGAGATTAGAAAATAAAGAACATTTATATGTCCTAATGGGAATAGATCCACAGAACATTGTAGCAATGATACTTCCCTTAAGAGTTTTAACTGACAACTCTCTTGTTAAATCAAATTGGAAATATCTAAATTTCATAGACAAATAAGAAGATATGAAAGAATGCGATGATCCAGAATCAAATAAAGCATTTGCTAAACTTGAGGAAACCATTAAATTACCTGCCACCACGTCTTTCAGAGCTTTAACCTCAACAGTAGTGATAACATAAGCTTGGCCTTGATCCCTTGGCCTTTTCTGAGGTATGTTCCCCTGCTGCTTAAGACATTAATTTTCATAATGTCCCATCTCCCTTCAGTTGTAGCATTGAACATCAGTAGATTCTTTATTCCCCTTGAAATCAAAAGATTGGTGTCCTTTTTTACCACACTTGTAAGAGGCTCCCATTCCTTTCAAAAAAGTACCAGGGTGTTTCTACCCACATTTAATGTAGTATGGATATTCAAATTTTCTCTTCTTCCCCTTGTTTCCATTCCCAGAGTCATCAGCAGGTCACTTCTTCTCTTTCATTGCTTTAAAGTCATAAGACTTAGAGAATTATTTTTCTGTCTTGATAGCTCATGAGAAAATATCTTCATACAACTAGAAGGTTTGTGAGACTAATGCTCGATGGAGAAATGGTTTTAACCCATCAAAGAAATGATCAATCTTAATTCTTGTGTAATGTATATAATATATAGCATACCTCTCTATCCTTGTAATGTTAGCCTCATACATTTCGGCATTCTCATCCTCCTTTTTCCTTAGTCTCAGAAATTTCCTTTCCATATCTGCTCGATGGTCATGAGGAATGTATTTATCTAATAAAATCTCTTTTAAATCCACCCATTCAATTTTTGATACTTCACCATATTCCTTCGTGTTTTGAATCAATGACCACCATTGAACAACATCTCCAGTGAGGCGGTAAACTACCATGATAACTTTTACCATTTCACTACTCCCCAAGGCATGGAATACTTTTTTCTATGTAATTTTACCATTGCTCAACTACTAAAGGATTTGTACAACCATTGAATGTCGGTGGTTATTTCCTCATGGTGTGATCTAACATTGATCCTCCATGCTTTGGATCGGAGTGCTCTATATGGGTAAGGTTATTATTCATAACCTGAGTGCATTGTCCCAGTATAGTGATTAGATGATCAGCACCACTTGCATCACCAGCTCCACTATAATTATCTTGAGCCAGAGGGAAATCCCAACATGGATTTCATGCATTGATACAGTTTCCATTCCTTCCACTAGGTTCCATTTCTAAAAAATGGCACACACTAGATTAGTTTAGGAACCACAATACAGAAATCCAAACCTGTAAAACAAATAAAATAAAGTGAACAATTTATGGATGTAATCAAAAATCATAAAAATGTTTTCTTTGAGGATGTATATACTCATAAACCCATCATAATGGTTTGTAAATAAAATGAGAATTATCCTAAGCATATCCCCCAGGAGTGTCGTAACCAAGAGTGGAGTAAGGGCCATTGTCATGCACCAGTTCCCGTTCGAGTCTAGCTCAATGCAGTGTTTTCGGGTTTTACCCCTAGGTACATTTGTGCCGGAGCCACCTCTACCTGCTCATATCCTGACAAGGATGTATTTCTCAAAAAACTCACTAAATCTCTACAATATAAAAATTCTAGGAAGTTCTTCTATACTTATCCTCAAATTATATCTTAGTTCTATGTGCTCTAATCAGAGTTTATCTACATCTAGCTTCCATGGATTGTACTAAACTTCCTCTGATACCGACTTTAACTCCCCGAAACCAGTTACCCAGAGTCGGTACATTATTACATAATATTTTCATGATAAAAAAAGATCAAGTATCAAAAGACCGATTAGTTTATTAGCCTTAGAAACACTAGATATATTTGTAGGTGTTACATTAAATCATAAAGTGAAAAAAAACAACAACAACATATTGTCTTCATATCCCCTCATACATTCCCTGCAGTTCATTCATAAAATACATCATCACATCCTAAGAAAAATTAAAACATTGAAAGTGGTGAGCTCAGATGCTTAGTAAGGATAAAAATATAGCAGAAACGTTCATAAATAAACATAAACATTTAAGGGAACGTATAACTAAAACATAAGCCTTTTAAACTTAAACGTCGGTATAATATGGCAAAGAAAAAATGAAATAATTCTATTTACTTATTCACATGGATATTCTACTAGTCGAATGATCACATGCAATATCAATAACCACTTTTATAATGATGGAATGCAGAATGTCAGACTATCATAACCACATAGTCAATGCCTTGTGCGAAGACTAAAAATATGATTTTGTAAAAGCATGGTGCCAAGACACTAGTTTGGCTCATGAGACCTACCGATTCATTGAGGAACTATAGCGGGCTCCACCCATCAATTATTAAGTCTAATTCATTCCTCATATGAATAGGTTTAAACATAACATAAGAATTCATATTAAAACTACCCTAAGAAATGTCAATACTTTCTCCATAAACAATGAATGGTATAAAAATAACACATCCACTTTCAAACATATCACAAAACATACAATACAATATGGAAGTTTGGTATCATAATAATTCAACATCAAATAAACTTAAAATATATCAAAAGATGTTGACACAGATGAAATCAAAACTATTTGAGAGAAATATATATATTTTTAAATCATTTAAAAGTTACATAATTATAAAACAAAACATTTATTTTAAAAATATACATATAATCTTTTAAGTTACGCTTCAACGATTTTATAATGGCCGAAATTAGCCGCACCCACCGTATAAGATAAAAAAAGTCATTCTTAACTTAATTTTGTCGAAAAGGTTAAAGAGGACCTTGTTTGGAAAATGATGGAAAGATTCCTTTATAAACATCTTATAAAAGGTAAAATAATGGTATAAATGACTTTTAACAATATTCCGTATAATAGTATGAATGATTTAAAATACATTTTTAAGAAACATTGATGTGGATGATAATGTGGTCCCAGAAGGTAATTACGTATAAACAACCTCAGATAATGAATAGATTGTGAAATAAACCCTTACCGTGTACTTTTACTTGGATTAGGGTAGTCTAACCTCTTGTATAATGGTGAAATAATTGTTATTGAATTATACATGAATCATATACAATAATATGATATCATATATGATCTTTTAACATTGCTTTTCTAATAATATCTTAGTATTATCGTCGTTTAGGGTGTTAACTTATACGTTTTCTTTTTTATGATTTGTTACATAAGCCGTGTTTTTTATGGATAGGTTTTATCATATTAATATACAGAATTATATAAAGTAATTAAAAATTATTTTTAACCATCAAATGTAAATTATTCTTGAATGGATACGATGGGGAATGAATCTCATCGCGTACATGGAGACGGTAGTCCGTACGTACGCATGAGAGACAATATCATTCATTTGATAATAAAATAATATATAATAAGATGGTGTATCATATATAAAGAATCATTATAATTTAATTTATATTATTAACATGAATTACACTTCATTATTATACCCATCCAAATAATAATGTATTGAATAACAATTACACCACGACGTGGAGACAGTAACTCGTACGTACGCCCGTATGGTGACATGTCATTAAAAGGATGGAGAGAATAATGAATATGGTTGTACCATATTTATAATAACATCACAATATATATAAGATACTGGAGTTATTATTGTATAATAGAAATAAAAAATAATGAAGAAGTGGAAGAAGAAAATAACTTGAAAGAGGGTGGTGAAAACATTACCTCTTTTTCGGGTTCTTCCTTTTGATTTGATCAAAAGGGATCCTTAGGATGGATTTATGATCAAACTAAGGCCTCTATATTGAATTGAGGGAAGTTGATATAATATTTGGGTAGGGTTTGGCCGATCCAAAAGGCATTGATGGTGTGAATTAGATAGAAGGAAGAGTGCCCTTTTATAAGAGGGGTGAGGGGCACTTTAGGAAAATCTTGAAATGTTATTGTTTAATAAATTCATATTGAGTTTATAATGACTTAAAATTGGATTATTTAAATATTATGGTGGGGATGGGTCTAATAACACCCAACCAATCAGTTTTAGAAAGGTTTGGGTAACTATATTAACCATATCGTTTTGATTTAACTCTTAGTTAATTTTTTTTTCCATTTACCATGTCTCTTGGTATATTAATATTATATAGTTAATAAAATTACTATATACTTCCTAGATACCCCCAAGTGGTTCATTAATAATACATATATTATTATAAAAGTCTCTTGGCTGAACCATATATTTTTAGAAATTGAATATCAATTAATAATATAATATTTGTTTAAAAAACTCTTTTATGTTAATTTTGACACTATTTGATATTTTGTTTTTTCTAAATTCATAACAGCATTATTACATCAAACATAATTCATTTAATCAACCCTATCATGTCATATAAACCTATAAAATTTGTGTAATTCATTAAAAGTCTCATATTATTTTTATTTGGGAATTTATAAAATCAATTATTTTAATATTTCACTAGTAATGTAATTACTGTTTCATCACTGTGTCATAATTAAATTAAATTATTTAATGTCTAAAAATTATAAATAATATAAAACTTTGTAGGAAAGTTTTTTTTCTTTATAATGAATATTTATAATCTAATTTATCTTATTTATAACCCTATATTAAAAATATTTTAGTTATTAAGCTTTGATTATAACTCTTTTAACTCTTCATTGAATTAAATAATAATTAATTTCCTAATATAATACATGTGGACCAAAGAGGATAATATTTTATTCATAAGGTAGTTTTTGGTCGAATTATGCTTAGAAAATATAATTAGGACATGTGTTAGTGTAATAATAATATCCTATTTTCCCTTAATTAACCTATTTACATTTAACTGTGGTAAATAAAAGTAAAAAAGTTATTATTCACCAAAAATTATTTTAATCTTATTGAACCAAATTTTACTACTTGATATTACCCTCGTCTCTCAGATTTTTGAAATTCCACTCACAAAAGTGGTAAAATTATGTTTTATGTAAATTTTTAAATTCTCATAGGAGATGGGTAAAAGAGGGTGAAAAGTTAAATTAAATTTTTATATATCTAAAATTAATATAAACTAACTCAAATTAATTACATTGAACTTATTCAGGTATTATGTATCTATTTTTTCATAAAAAAAATTTAAATAAAATAAATAACTATTTAAGTAAAAATTCAGTTTTAAACTATTACTCGGTGTTTTTCACTATTCATCAAAAATTGAATGTTTTCAGAAAAATACCAAAATTTCACCCAATGCTAATTTCAATATTCAGAATCCAAAAATGAAGTCCATTTAAAAAGATAAAATTTATATAATTTTAAAAAGTGGGTATTACTATTCATAACGGCTGGTTTGATTGGTTTTGGTGTGTTAGAACTCCAAGTTGCGTACAACACACACTACTGTATTATTTAAAGAGAAGCATACTGTGGAATCGTGGGGTGTAACAAACGATTCATATATTCTATAAAGGTCCTTAATTATATGTCCACCCATGTCAATTAGTTTAGTGGAAACTCTCTTTGCAGTATAAATAATTTTTTTTATATAGAAAACCCATGTCTAGAAAAATTTCCTAATTAGGTTTTTATGTTTCTTAATTAGTCTATATGTATATATATACATCTAGAATGTATATAAAAGCATTGAAGTTATAACAGAACAGATCAAAAATATCATCCCTTCTTGGTACATTCTTTCTATGTTGTAGTGAGCCCTTTGAGGAATAATAATAGAGCAAGTATCCCCTAGGTCATAGGTCATGACCTTTACAAAAATAATGGGGTTAATTAAGTACTAAAAACCAATAGTCCCTTTCTTTAAACAAAGAGACCTCAAAATTTAGTCTTATTTTGAGAAAAAAATTCATTTTCCAATCTCAATGATATATATATACTATATAAAAATTATCCAAATACCTTTTAATAATAGTAAAAAATTTCTCTAGTTGTTTTTTGATTATATTTAATTGCATCTTAAAAAACTGATTTTCATCATTATAAAATAGGTTTGAGGGTCAAAGGAAGTTCCTTCCCACTATCATTTTATTTTTATATCCATTATGTGTGTGGTGAATAATGTATCCACTTACATTTTCAACAGTTCTAGAGAAGAAGATCCATGATAGCGGTAACCTATACCTAACACCTCTAAGAGATAAAAGAAACTCTATTTGGGATCCATTAATGAGGATATTTTGTTAAATACTTTTTATAATTACATTAATCACCCTAGTGAACCCCTATAAGAGATCATAGTTTCTACGGAAATCTATAATGGAATTCCATTTTATGGTATCAATATCCTTTGGGAAATTAATATTTAAGATGAATTTTTCATCATTAGGTTTATTATATAGAGAATTGATACTTTATGGGGGAGAGAAAAAATATTATTTTGTGTTTCATCCAAGGAAAAAACAAAACATATTGGGGGAAATAAACTCAAAAATATTTTTTCCAATCCTCAATGCTGATATGTTTCTATTAATTTTTGAAAATGTGTTCGAAATTGAAATTTTCCTTAAGTCCATGGTTTCAACAACATAACCATTCTTAGGGAGTAAGGTGATAATGTGTGAGTTTATCCCATATGGATTTGAGAAATCAAGGAATAATTATATGAAAAATACTTATAATAATAGTATATAAGGTGTCCCATTAGAAAATGAATAATTAATTTTAGAATCCATCAAGGCCTTCCCCACATTTCAAATTCAATGAAAATAGTGAATATTTGATTTCATCTTAAATATGAGCCATAGTTAGTGATTAGTTGTAATAGTACCCAATATAGGGTATGTTTTCAATAAAATGTGGACTACAATCATTTCCATTCCCATTACAATGGTTTTAAAAATAATCAGCAACATCATTTAAAATGTATGGTTCCGAGGTGAAGAGGAAATAAAAAAATTCAAAAAATACTCAAATAATTTCAAACATTTTTCTCCTCATGAGGGAATTGAAACGAATTATTGTTTTTATTTATAGTTTTAAAAAAACTGACATTGTATTGGATTTTACTAAGTCTAAATTTGGGGGCCAGATGTCTCCCATGTTTACAATATAGCTATACTATATCCTAGAGGGTAAATCATGCATCTAGTAGAATATTTTTACACACTCTAGGGTACACTAAACATCTTTAAAATCATACTCAAGAATATATAAGAAGGATTTTTTCCATTCCATTAATAGTTCTTTGACCTTATTGATCATTTTTTCTTAGAGCTGGAGTGGAATACCAAAACCCAAATTCTTCTATCTGAAAATAACTAATTCCTTATTCCTAGGAATAGTAAGGTAGGAATTGTTTAATTTAAAAGGTAGGTAACATGATATTATAACATACATTCTAACATAAATAGTACATAGATAATCATCATAATTAACTTTTAGAGGATTTAATCATGAGATTAAAATAGGTGTAACACTGTCAAAAACATGGTATAAGAACCTATCTCGTTTCCTCACCTCTCTCTCATTCATATGGTACCCACCCCAATGGAAGTGAGCACTATTTATAGTAACTTCAGTGAGGTCACATTGGTTATTCCTTGACTTAAAATAATCCTAGAAAATATATGGGAGTTTGTTCCCAATAGTATCATGAGCTATTAAGACAATTTTGAAGTCTCTAAAATGAATCCCACGTAGGCTCATGAAGTTGTACATCATCTCCATACTTCCCCATAAGTAATATATATTGATATATGATGTAGGTTCATAACTAAAAGAGAAATATATGGTAGTTTAATTCATTATAACTAAAATATATATGTTTTGAAAACTTGAAATAGATGAAATAATCTATAATGTTTTATGATAAATAACCAATATGTTTTCCACTGAACATTTTTATAGACTAGTAGTTATAAATGAGTTTCCAAAAAAATCCCACTTATAGTATTTACATTTCTCAAACATCATCATGGTTTCTATAATTAAAACCAATAAATGCATTTTGGTTCGAAGGAAGTACCTAAAGGTTTTGATAGTGGGATCATTACAATGACCTTGATAATTTTAGAACATAACGAACATTCGTTTTGTGAGAATCGTCTAACCCTTTTCTAGGAAATATTCTTCTTGTCCACCTGTAAAGGTGATCTATTTACATTTCCCTTCAAAAAATTAATTTCTAATTAATACTATAATTATCCACCAAATTTAAAATTTCTCTGGAAGTTGAGGGTTCTTAACTTAATTAAGCCTATCAATGGTCCTTAACTTAATTAAGCATGTCAATGGTCCTTATAGGATCGAAAGCCTACATTTATTTTTCCCTGAACCAAAAAATTAGTTGATTAATTTTACCATATATTTCTATCTCTGTAGGTGCTACCTATGAGGTCATCATATTTAAAGCTTCACCAGATGAATTTTTTCTAAATGGTTTATCCCCATATCTTTGGATTAATATATTCCTAGACTACTAATCTATTTTCCCTTTTCTATAGACACGTGCTCATAAATAATTGTTGTACCAATTTCCTTAAATATGATTATAGTTTCATCCACCTTATCTATATTTGAATTCTTCTCCAATCATACAATAAGGAACATATAATACGAGGACACATGCTTCTAAATAATAATGATAGACTATGTGTTCCACTCCTTATTTTCAATAGGCCTCCCATGAAATATATTTTCTAGTTCCATAATAATAGATAACCACGGGGATAATTATTTGTGATTTCTGATAACTATGGTATTTAAAACCACCTCATGTCATGTCACCAGAAAATTGTCATCTTCCGTGATGGGAACAACCACAAGACATGAATCCACCTAATGGGTGTGAGATCGCTCAGTTTATCCCTTCTTATCCATACTAGATGCATGACCCTCACATGCCTTCTCTATCAAACCAGTTGTGGTGATTCTTTTATCAACATCCATTTTTTCAATCTTCTTCACTAGATCAGACCATATATATGGTAATAAAGATTTTGGTAGGGTGGGGACATGGTGAACTCCCACTAGTTTAGTCTTTTGAACTTCCTTAAGCAACAATGATGATGAGGGATCAAGGATTTTCACACTATCCTTGGATTCAAGGATTGATAATGATGGATATTTGTCCTTATCATTACCTTTAATAGTCTCCCTCTAACATGTGGCCTCAAAATTACACCTATAATTTTAGGTAATACATACCTTGGATATTCTGTATTTAGAGGAAAAATTCCCAATAATATTACATTCTTTATTAGATATAATGTGTGATTTTTTTCTCCATTGTCGTGAGTACCAATTACACTAAAAGTATGGATGTAATATCCATTTCAAGAAACACTCTAGAAAAGTGTCCAAATCTCATAGTTCTAGTTTTCATATCCATTACAGTAGGAATAATAACTCTATAGGAAATCTTCTAAAGCATACCGGGATTCTAATAAATCTAGTTCAATGAGTGAGTGTGAATCCAAAATACTAAATGTGTGTTCATAATATTGATGGGATCAATGTTCGGATCCACCACGTGAATTATGATAATGCTTTGTTTTAAAAATAAAGACCCTATACTCCATTACATTCTTTTGTTGTCTTCATACTGTACAATCATATGGAAACATCTTCAAACCATTTTTGTCTTCTTCCACTCACTATAACCTGAGATTTCATCAATCCAATAACATATGAAATTGATGCTCGAAATCATATATTTGTACAATAAAATGAATAATGAAATGATTGAAAACATACACTGGATGAGTCTTTTAAGAATAATAATCTATTCATCTAAGACATTTTCCACACCCCACTACATGATCACTCTCTAGGGTTGGGATTTAATGAAATAATTGGAGGATAAAGTCCCACTTGATTTTAAAACAATATAAAATTTCTACCTCTTATCAGCTTTCATTCAAACCCTAAGTTGATCATTCCTAGATATCATTGGTAAGTAATGTTGAATGATATATTTTTGCCTATCCAAATATGATTGATTTAATTCGTAGACTAAAATTTCATCCATTAAATCATTGAAACATTGTTCAAACATGAGATCTCCATTTCCACATCCCCTACCTATGCAATCATAAAAATAACAAGAATGATATTAAACATAGGTGTATGTTATTCAATTAATTAATCAAATTTATTTTATAAATATCAACTAATCTAACAAATACATTAATATTTTCATTTATTAATAATAATTTATATCAATTTTAATTTCCAATCCCACATAAATAATTATATTAATATTATAATAAAATACATAACACATATAATTTTACATGTTTTTTTATAAAATATTACAAAGGTATTATAAAAATAGACCCAAATTATATAATAATATTTCCCATCTAATATTTTCACTATAATAATCTATAAACCAGACCTAAAAGTTCTTAGGACATCTGGACAAAAATAATGGAGTATTAGGTCAATAATGTGGGATTATTTTTTAATATAAATAGTTTGGTAATCCGTGATCTGAACACATATCACTCACTATATCACCATTCATGTGGTGTCGAGTAAACTTACATGATCTTCAAAAAATTAAAATAGTATATTCATCATGTATCTTAATAAATGTTTATCATTTTAATTTAAATTAAAAATATCGTCATAAAAGTAGTCATTGATTTAAAAAGAAAAATCAGGGTGTTACTGAGCATATAGTAGATATATCATTTAATGTCAAATAAAATCAATGTTAGAGTGGATAGTTTAGATTTATATGATATATATAGAGATTTATCTTGATTATTTTTTGAAAATGTATATTAGTGAAATTTAATTTATATAAATTGGTGAAGGATGAATGGTTGGATGGTAAATACTTGTCATAAAAAAAATCAATTAATAAAAAACATTGTATAAGATTTTATGATCCTAAGTAGTTATAGAGGAGTGATTTATTATATTTGTGTCTTCTATTGACTGGTGTAATAGGGTAGACATGGGGTCACAATAGGAAATTTGTGGCCACATATCTATAATTTAGGTAATCTATGAAACATGTTGTACTATGATCCCCCACCAAGATATTTAGCATTCAATATTAACAATTATATAGGGACCATGTTCAATTAAATGGTAAAAGTTTCATTAATATTGGTTATAAACCATCTTAGATACATGTTTCTACAATAGTAGTGATATGGATGTGTTAGCCTATTGATAAAATGAAAATTGACTGAGGTTTGTAGTTTTATCATTTTAATATTTTGAAAATTTCTCTTATGTGACATGCATGTAATATTTGTTTTTAGTTTTGATCGTACAATAATATATGGTTAAATTAGTCTGCTGGGGTTTTTACATTGGAAAGATGTTTGTGACATAGATATGATAAATTGGGCCAGTTAAGAAGGGATACAATAATGATCCAAAATCAAATTATCTTATATTATGTAATGTAAATGTTTTAATTTACTAGAGCCATTATCAAATTATGCTCGATCATGAACATTTTTTGGTTATTTATTCAAGATATCAATGATACTATTCGTATATTATAAATTATTCCACAGAAATTAGATGTTTCGAAAATTAATTTTCTAGTGATGTGGAAAAATTGAAAAATGAGGCTACCATTTTGAAAGTAGATTTTAGAAAAATTGTGTAAAAAATTTTAAAAATTTTAGCATTACTTTAAGTTATCAAAGATATTGAAAGGAGAAATTATTTGAATTTAATACTAGTGGATTATGAGCATATTCATTAATAATGAAAAATTATACCAAAACACATTGATTTTGAGGTTTAAATTTACCAGATGTCATTATGTGAGGCACCTAAAGCTTTCTAAATTATTGGTGGTGATGTTGAGATTTATATGAAATAAAAATGATTAAGTTTTTCAAACTCTTACTGAAAATTTTTATTCACGTTTTAAACATTCCATTTTGCATTAAAACAGATATTTCTATGTTCTAATTTTTGATATTGTGTTGATATGATAAAATGAGTATGTAAGGTTTTTAACAATGACAATAGAATTAAATACCGATTATTGGACGAAGGATGATCTATGATAAAAAAAATTTGAGTGTAATTATGTTCACTATACAACTTTCTAGGAATTAATGGGATTCAAATTGTGTTATTACTTAATGTTATAATAATTATGATTTCATTTCTGGTTTCTTTTCATGGATAGATATTAGGAAATAATTTTATTCTTAATCAAGTCATTAAAATTTTATACTAACATGTAGAAAAATAAAGAAATTCATTTTTTTCTTTTCATAAAAATCATGTAAAACCCCACCATCATTATTCAGTATAGAATGCTTTAATTTCAATGGGGGAAAATATTAATAATTGGAGTGGATATTTTGACTTTGAATTACTATATTATCATCTTTTTTTCCTTTCAATATTGTCTATTTTCTTTTATTAGGATGAATCATTTTAAGGTGGGGAGGATGTAGTATCCAGGTTTCATTATGGTAATTCTTTAGATTGTTACCATAATATGAAATTAATTTTAATTCAATAAAAATATTGGTTATAATATTTATTAAATTATAATTTTTTATGAATTAGGTGAATATTATTAAATTTTTGGAAAAGAAGTTGTGTTATTCATCTTTAAGATATACTGTGGGTAAATATGAAAATTCATCCTAAATAGAGTGTTGAATTAATTAATCTAATTTTTTATCTAAATTGAGATAAATATTTTTTTAATAGTGTTGTTGTAACGTGTTGATTTGATATAGTTGATATTTTTAAACATTCATGGTGATTTTAATATAAAGTAATTTTTTTTAATTAAAAAATTAAAAACAAATTAAACTATATTTATATATATATGTATATTCCACATTATAGTTTTTTAAAAATATTTGTAGTTTTATTTTATATTCTCTCCATGGTTGGAAAATACTAAAAAATTTGTATTTCTAGAGATTGAGGTAGACTATATTGAGAATTTATTTTTTTTAATCATGACATACATGAAATATCAATCATTATTTTTTTAGATTAGATAAAATTTACTATTATATAATTCATAACCTCTACTATTCATCATCTAGATGATATTAATAATATAATCATATGGAGATAATAATTTTGACAATTCGTGGTATGTCTCTACATAGATTTTAGAGATAAGCTTTGATAATGTATTTTGTTAAAAGGAGATAAATATATATATATTTTAAATTCTAATTTTCTCCATATATAAATGAAAATAAATATATGAGATGAATAGAATTATAATAAGTACATAATTATTCAATGTTATAATAGAGATAATATTTTCAAAATATAAATTATCTCTTACTTTTAGTGGCCTTAACATTTCATTTTTATTTTGTAGCTTACATTTGTGTTATCAATTTATTATGATAATATTTTCATTAAAATTTTATGTTTACTAAATATTGGTGTTTTTAAATATTATGACTTTTGTGAAGGATTATGGGGATATAAATTAAATTTCAGATTCCAGACATCGTTCATAAGGAAACCAATGGAGGTGAAAACATATAATATATCAAACCATATCAGTTATCTTTTATTGGGTTGTGGCATGAATAAAATGAATGTATAGTGAATCTGGGTATGCCAATTGTTGCATCAAATTAGAAATAAATGGTCATGGCATGTGGGGTCATGTGAAAGCTCTAATTTTGACACCAAAGTTTCCTTTCACCCATTTTAAAATTTTAGACCTAATGAAAACATATTTAGAGAATTTTATTAAATATTTTAAGTTTAATTTGACTAGTTTACTCAGAATGATTTTTACAAGACTGTATTAATTTTATGAAATAGACAATCTAATCAATTTTTTATAGAAAATGTTGAGTTACTAATGCGATGTTATATAATTATCATAGTTATTTATATAATACTTTTGTTAATGATGTGTACTACTTTAGATGATGATGATAGATATATCTTTTTATGGAAAATACTTCATATAAATACATTTGGTAATTTTCAATTTAATTATATAATTTTTTTTGAGGATAATATATAATTATGAAGGGGTCATATTGAATTCTTATGGTGTTGTTACAGACATGAAAATATCACAAGGATGAGTTTTAGTGTTGGTGTTGTGGATTTTGAAATAACAAGGCACATTTGAGTAAAAATAGATGGGTAATTTAAAAACATTCCCCAATTTTTTGATGAAACAATATAAGTAATGTGGAAAACCCCAATCATTATCACGAATCATATGAAAATACTATTTAATCATTAAGAATAAAATAAAAATGAGTACTCATTTATTTTGACTACCTTAATAGATTCCCCTCATTGTTACTATATCGTAACTAGAAAGATACGATTAAAAATTATTCTATATCATTGACAAATTCTATTTCAGATCTTGATTTATTTTTCATTATTTTCTCTATTCCAGAACTAGACATCAAGGAACCTTACAATGCCTATTTGATCACTATAAGAACACTAAAAAAATTGAAGAATTGAATTGAATCAATCATGTTCATACTCTGAATTTATCTATCTATAAATGGGATAGAATATGAGAGAATAGATAGATTCATGAAAGTTGATTCTTATATAGAATTTGGATCATTAATGTCTTTTTATTGCTATATTTAAATTCTCATAATTATATTTAGATCCACAGATAATTTTATCATCTTAAACCTCCCCAATATGACACAGATGACTTATATTTCTTATTTTATTTTACATGTAATAATTATAATTTGAATATAATATTTTTATGATATGTGATGATTTATTATCCTTTAACTTGACTTGTTCCAACCATATATATTTAACAAACCTTGTATATTGCATTTAATTTTTAATAAGATATATTCTCACAATCACATATTTTTACACAAATATATTATGAATACCTAGAAATATAAAATCAATTATTAAACTTATAAACACAAATAAATTATTATTGAAATTATTCACAAAATTAATTGTTAATTTTTTACTCCAATTCTCCCCAACCAATGAGAATGGTCTCACTTAATTATAAACACTAATTTATCTGAATTGATGAAATGTATATATAAACATTGTATGTCAACCCCTATGACCTAATAATAATATAAAAAATTAAAACTCATAGAAGAATTGTAGTATTAAGAAACACATCATAGATAATACATAGATACAGATATGCCAATGCTACAAAATCTACATAGAAACACTAACTATAAAATATTATCTATTTTCCAATAAATAAAAAATAATATAGGATACACACCATGTTCCACAATCCTTTCAAAAATTATTTATTGTTTATTTAACTGTATTTTAGGTAATTGAATTATTATACAATTTCTATATTTTTAATCAAGGAAACATCATCAAGGTCAAACGGGAAATAAATATCTTCTGGAAATAATCATAATTGATATATCTTATTTTGATCACTAAATCAATATCATACCATTATTGAAGCACTCAACCTAATATTAAAGTTATTTTGTAATTTTACAGTGTGTGAAAATTTTTATTTTAATTTTTTTGGTCTAGATCATTTTTGTAACACTAGATCTAGATTACTAGAAAATAGAATATTCAATTAATCTCATGCGAATAATCTTAATGATGTATAATGAAACATGTACCATACCTTAGTGTAATGACGCAATCCCATCATAATTCACACATATGTGGATCTTCATACCTCTAATACTTCTCAATAAGAACCCTCTAGTTCATCCATACATATACCTATGTCTCTTGTTTATTTATTATTTTATATTTATGTGTCTGCATAAAAGAATCAAGGGTATTAGGATTCCCTTTGTATCACTCTAAAATAAAAAAATTGATATGTGTAATTAGATGAATTTTTTATTAATATTAACTTTATTTTTCTATATATAACATAATAGAGACATTAGTAGAATATATAATTCATGAAAGTATTCCCCCTCTATGATTTTCAATATAATATTATAGTGGATCATAATTCATAATGTGAAATTTGATATTTTCATAAGTGAGTGATTCAATATTTTAGACAATTATAAAATGTTAATTAAGTAGAGTCTAAAAATAATTTTTAAAATGGGGTTTATACATAGGTTTTCACTCTTTAAAATAACACCTAGGCCCCTTAAAAGGAGTAAACATTAGAACTGATATATTTTTACACTAGTTAATAATCATATCATAAGTGTCAGAAATAATTCATCACTCACTAAATACAATATTTAATTTCACATGTTGAATTATGAGCCATAGAATTCTATTGTTACCCTTGAAATTATTTAACAAACCTTGGATAATTAATATTATTTAAAAAATATGTTCTCAAATAAATTTTTTATAACTAAATAAAATGTGAATACATTGATAAATAAATTCAATTATATTTTTTTAAAATTTAATAAAATATACATAAATTTATTATTTATTTATTTATGACCATTCATATTCATAAATCCATCCTCCATGTATGTGAGGCTCAATTTTTTTTGCAAAACCCCAATTCATTTGAATTTTTGGAACATGTAGATAAACTTTTTTGTGAATGTAGATTTATTTATATTGAAAGAAGTGATTAAAAATCATAGACCAAGAATAGTATCTTAATACATATCATGACACCTAAACACATAATGACAATTTAACAAAATTAAAACATCATAAAAACACACACTGCATTATATAATCTCTTTATCTAGTGATATCTTACAAAATATGATGCATACTTTTTATCATCAACCTTCAATGATTTTTATGACTTTTTATTATATTGGATTGGTTTTCATTAATTTTCCATGTACATTGTTTTATTAAAGGAACGTACATCCTAGTCAAGTGACCAGGGATAACATCTTCCTTTCATAAGAGAAAAATCCTTTTTTGATCATTCAATAAACTTTATACCACTAATGATGCACCTAAAATGGCATAACTCACCCAAAATATAAATATCATTGTTTACATATTTAATTACATTAATTAATTATATCATATAAAGTGATAAATATATCATATCAAGATACCAATATACATGGTTATTGAAAAAAATTACAATTACACAAAAAACATATCAGTTCTTTTTAGTAGGCCAATCCATTTGATCTCTTGTACTCGAGATCAGCAAATATTAACTTATTAAGATTATGTATTGATGCTTATGATCCCCCAAAAATTGATGTTAATACATCGGTTGTGTCCCGTTATTAGGATTTGTGTTAACCATAAGAAATATGTTTAAGATTACTATCATAGTATCTCGACATTCTCATTATAGATGGGGACTTTTATAATCATTAGATTAAATAATAAATTAAAGGAAATTTCATTTTAAATAGTGAATGATAATTTAATAACATTTTTATCAAAATAATAAATCATGAAAAAATATCTATATGTATGATGTGGTAATTGAAAATTATTATTAATGTTAGGTCTAGGGTGCAATTTTTTACAACACTTTGACTTGAACATGAGCCATATTTATAACGATTATCTTGGTTTCACTCACATGATAAAATTATTTTTCTTATTTTTTATAGATTTATTCATTAGGCCATACATGTTTTCCTTTGTGGATTAAAATATTTTTTCAACTTAAAATCCTTGAGTAAAATCCCTAGAGATACAATACACCTATGTATATAACTTTTCATCGTCAATTATTAATGATAAATTTTGTCAAGTACCATCTCAAAAACAACTTATATTTTGATAATAAATTACTTTTGGAAACAATTCCAAGAAGTATAACAATTAATTTCATAATTTATATACTTATTTAGCAGCATCATATTCAACATCACACTTAGTATTTGTTGATATCCCTACCACAAGTTCCAAAATTTTTCTCTTCATAATTTACATATCATTACAATGTTACTAGGTCAAATTGATGTGTATAAGGACTAGTATTTCATCCCCATTCTTATAATTATTTTTCTCGTTATTTTATTATGAGGAACATATCTAATGTTATTCATCAAGTACTATTGGTTAGTTAAATCTTCTTTTCAATGTAAATATATTGGATTTACTTGATATATTTCTATGAAAATATATTTATTATAAATAAAAATTCTAAGATATTTCATGAAATATGTTTTAGATCTATTTCTTATGTTTATAGAGTTCTACTCTGCTATTTTAATCTCTTATTATATCATATATATGTATAGTTTTAGATATTTATTCCTTTTGTCTTTGGAAAAAATTACATATTAAATTGTTTCATATTTTTTTAATACTATATCAATATTTGTACATTGAATTTTTCAAAGAAATCCAAAATCCTATAATAGTAGATGATTCTTCAAAAAACATGGTTGCAACAATATGTAAATCATTATAAAATTTTTTTCACCGATTTAATAAATAAAAATAAGACTAATAATTAGATTCCATGTGTTATGAACATATATAAATTTGAAAAATGTAGAATCGTAATTAAACTCTAATATAAGTATATTTGAATATAATCATTAACTAATTTAGTGGTTTATTTTATATATTAATGTATCTTTCAATGAAGCACAATATATTGACATGTTTTGATTTCCTAAAATCCTATAATGTTATCTAAATGATATTTTTCAGATTCTTTTTTTGTTTTTACATTCAATATTAAAATATAATAATCATTTTCGTTGAATTATATAAGTCCTAATTAAGAAGCGCTTCAAGAAAAAGTGGTCAAAATTTTTCGACACATTCATCTAGTTAACTGTTCTTAAGCTTTTAAGAAACACAGTTTCATTCGAGGTAATAACATTACCATGTAAAAAAATTCTCTTGAATGACATTTTTAACTCAACGGCCTTACCAAAATACATATATTATTTTGGTACATGGAATCCATATCTAAATTCACAACCACATTTCATGTCATGATTATTTTCCTCTTAATTATTCCTTATTTGATAATGATTTATTATTGTTATTGAATATTACATCACTTTAATCGATGGTAAAAAAATAATTTCTATTTTGTTTTATCAGTTTACTATGTAGTTTTTGTAACTCGAATATTCCTTTTCTAGTAAATCTTTTAGAGAATTTTAAATTGATAACTACATCAGAAAGACAAACCATGACATAATCAAATACTTTTATCCCACTCTCTCAAATAGAGATACTCACCCTCTTATAGAAATTTAGTTTTTCCTTGATTTATATTTTTATATCATAGGGTATTGTGTAATATTATTTAAAATCTTTAGAATAATTACGTATGATCCACAATGTTATTTTTTGGTGTAATTTTTTTGCTGAAATCAACCATAAAAAAATTTACATCATAACATGTGAATTTAAGAATAATGAATTGTTTCATATTATAAATTATATGACATAACAATGTCATTTTAATTCATATATAGTTAAGTGTAACACATATATATTAAAAACATGTCTCAAAATAGATGCTAAAATATTTTAATGATATAAATGAATCATCATCAATCATCTTATTACTAACATCGTGATCTGTTGTTTATTAAGAAGTATGAGTTTTGGAATGAATCCCCCTATATTTATTAACCAAAACATTATTAGACAGTATATCAATTTTCTTTCCTTCATAAATAATCTATTATATTCTTACCATTATTATTCATTAATTCACATTTCATTCCATAAAACAATTAATTTAATCTCACAATGTACATGAATTTACCTATAACTTCAAACTTAAGTAGTTCACACTTATCACGTTGAAATATTTACAGAAACATTATTGATTTATTAAAATTAATTATAAAACATAAAAAAGTAATATAATTTATAATAAATCATATTATATAACTATGTATTTAGGTTAAAATACTACAAACATATTACTTTGTATTTACTTGATATTTTAATGTAGTATCCTTTTACGAGTATTAAAAATCTACAATGGGCATTTTCTTAGTGTCATTTTTTATATTCATCAATAATTATTATTGTAAGAATTGTTTTATGTAGTTAACATTAATCTATTAAATAATTAAACTTTTTTGAAAATTATAAATTTGAAACTTTGTTTCATAGTGTACAAGATACAACACATCGAGCTTAAATGAACAAATAAATATTATTATTTAAATATGAATGTTATAACCAAGATATTACATTGAAAGATATTAATATTAATAGATGATTTATTAAATGAATAAAATGGTCCAACTAAATATTAATGTAATCCTATGTTCCTAGAAAATAATCTAATAATTTTCTTGTAGAGTGTTTTTATTTTTTTAAAATTTTTTTCCTTGACAAATTTGTTTTTTATTCTTATTACTCAATACTTAAATTTATAAATGTTATAGAAAATATATTTAACAAAATGTATTTGTTTTTTAATTAATCATATAAAATTTTCATTAAATGATTTCTTGTGAATATTATGAAAATATTTATTTTTCAATGATTAGTGAAAAATACTTATTTTTATTGATAACCTATATTTTATTTTAACATTATAAAATTTAAAATTATGCCTTATATTATTTAAAATTTTAAGTTGTACAATTTTATTTGAAATAATATAATAATGGATTTTATATGGTTTTAGTAATTTAATTTATTATAAAAAGATTTTATATGATAAAAAGGATATATTTATGAAAAAATATTTTTTGTTGTGTTTATTCGGTTGAATTTTAAATCAATTTATGAAAATTTTATATTTGGAATTTTGAAGGATTTATTTCATATTTTTAATAATAGGGTTTATATTTAGTAAATATTTCTATTTTATTTTTTTCCAATATGAATAATAAATATAATAATTTTATTTACTACGGTAAATGTTATATCAGGTAATTAAAGGTAAAAATAAAATGATAATGACTATAAAATGTACATAAAATTCTAAAATTTTAACAGTATTATTAATTCTCATCCCTATAATTAAATTTTATATTATATGAATCATTTATTACATTTGTATATTATTATATATTTTATAATATTTTATTTAAAGAAAATTCAAAGATGTCACACTCATGTTTTTAATAAGTGTTATATTTTTAATATGGTGTTATCAAGAAGATATATTAGAGTATAAATAGTTTTTTTAAAATATGATATATTTATATTTATAATTATAATTTAATTCTAATTTTTAGGGAATAAATATTTACATTAAATTATAGCGCAACGCTGATGTAGTAATTATTTAATTACTGAGAAAATATAAAATGATATTAAATATAAAAAAATAAAACTAATATGATATGATAAATGTGATCCAATAATTTTATATATGACCATATAATATTTATGATATAATAAAATAGTGGGTTCAAATTTGAATTGATGTATTGATGTTCTTAAAGTCAAAGTAATGAACAATATCGAAATTGAAAATAATGATATTTTATGGAATGAATGTTTTATTAAATTTTTTATAAAAATTAAAAATATTAAATAATAATATAGGGGATAAAAAATGGGGAAAAATTTCATATGCGGTTAATTTATAAAAATTTAAAATTATTTATTTGTGTAATTATATTTTTATATTTTAATATTTTGAGAAGATCCAAGAGTGGCCCTCGCCTCTTATATAAGAGGGAACGTCTTCCCCTCAATACAACACTTTTAAAACCCAATTTTTTTCCAATACCAGCCCAAATAATTTCTTTTAGTACCTCAACACTTTTGGGATATCTTGGTTTAGGAATTATACCTACCCTAATAGTCTTAATGTGTTTAGAAAATAAGGATTTCGAAAAAAAGATGTATAGATTTTATCTGCAAGTGATTGTGTTTTAATTCATCCATATCCTTCATAAAATGATCAAAAATGATAAAATAATAAATCTAGTATCCTAAATATTATCATTTGTGATTATGTAAATGGAATAACCTAAATTTATCTCCTCTTCCAAAAAATGCGATAAGATTTTGTCATTCATGTATACTGTGGACTAATGCCTCGTAAATCAATGTCATTTATTTTTCTTTATCACCTCTCATGGGAATCTTTAATGGTTTATTTGAACTATATATATAATATTTTCTATAATGTTATACTTCTTCAGTTATTATATTGCATATAATTTCTTACTATCGATTTCGTGGGGGATACGATAATGCCACTCGTGTGTACGGTGGACTACCACATCCTGAAGCGATGTCATTAGTTTTTCATCGAAGGTAATAAGGATAATGTTTATGAATATATGTGATAATTGTGACATTTTTATGATTTTCAAAACATATTTATCATACGTAAAATAATATATATAATTTTTTTCATACCTTTCAAATCACAAAAAAAAGACAACATCGTTCGTGTGTACATGTAATATACCACATCCATGAACTGATGTGATTCTTTTTAAATCACCAAAAAACATGGATGATATAAATATATATATATTTAATAATATAATATGAAATATCATTCATGATAATATTTCAATGTATGATGGAATAATGACCTCTTTGAGAATAGTCATCTGACCGAAGTAATTATGGACATTTGAAAAGAATATCACCAAAACATCCAATATGAACATAAATAATTATGTAATTGTTATAAGATTATAGTTAGTCAAAAAATTAATAATAAAATTTAAATGTGTTATAAATCAATTAAATAATTTTATTATTTTGTTATATCAAGAACATACATGATGATTTATACTAAATATATGGTATTTCTTAAATCAATTTTCATTCATTGGGTTTAACGTCTTCTTCATTGATTATGTCAACCTATGATTATATATGAAATGAATTTTTATTATATTATGTTGTATATATTATTATTTTTATTTGTTTTTGTGTAAGATATACATAGTCGATTAATTTTATTAATGCTCACTTAAATGATATAATATGTGTAAGGTACATTAATTTAAAAATATTCTTTAAGATTTTCCCTTCATCATTTTTTACATAAGTCAGAAGAAATGGTTTTTAACAAATATTGCATGATAATACTTTCTAGATATCATTATTCCAAATTTTTTTATTTTTTTATTATAATATTACATATTAATTTTAAAAAATTATAGTATTGTAATTGGTGCAATGTTATTGGATTTTAAAAGTTAATTTTTGGAAAAATGTTATTTTGATATCAAAAAGTGTTTTATACATGGGTTTAATGGAATTTTATGTGGTTTTTATTCCTGATATGATTATTGTAAACATTTTAAAATGGGTTAACCCCCATTATAAATCATTTGTGACCCTTTTAAATCTTTGGGTATGCTTTAATATCTCTCCAATGAATTGGGTAATTATTTTTTCTCTCTACAAACTTATATTTATAGTTGTGAATATTATTATTCCAATTTGTACGAGTTTTTTAAGGGTTATTATAGGGTTATATAATAGATCTATTAATATTATATCTCATGGAACATATATGATATTTTAAAAATATATAATTATTTTTCACGAAAATAATTTAATCAAAAAAGGAATGAAAATGATTCTATTTAAGTGAAAATGATTCTCTTTTTAGAATAAATGGTATGTTATTTAGAAAAAGATTTTAATGGGTTTTCATGTTTTTCATTGGACAAAAGAATTTATCAATTTTCCCCTTAATGATAATATTTTTCTCATTTCATGTTTCAAAATATTTTGCGCATGGTTTAATGGAGATTAGAGACAAGTATGAGATCAATGTGAAAATTATAATGTTTTATTATGTAGTGAAACCGTATTTTATTTTACAATATATTTAATTGTAAAAATTGATACTAGGAATAATTATCCACTTGTAAAGCATATGAATACTTTTTAAGAGTTTTCCAAATTCTCAAAAAAAAATTAAACTAAAAATATACTCATAATTTTAATAAGTTCAATCTAGCTGAAAACTCTAGAATATGTAATACATAAGTTTTGGTCCTTACATTTGTTATTAGAGGAGGGTTTAGAAATCATTGGAGATTAAGATATTTTTTAGGCGTTATGGATATTACCATGGTTTTACAATTTCAATGTTTATTATAATATCACTGTCTTACACACCCATGTTTATTATTTAAGTAATGAAATTTTGAATTAATTACTAACATTTTAGGAAAAGTTTTATCGATTAAAAAAATGTATCTATTAGGTTTAATGTGAAGTATTATAGGAGGATGGATAAATTTTATTTTTTTTGGAAATAACATAAAATTTATGGATAACCTTTAAGGTTTATATGATTTTTAATTTTGAATTAATGAAGAGTTATTACATTTTAAAATGAAAAATAAATGGTATGAAAAAAACATTGAGTTTAAAAATATTCATTAATATCGAATTTATTAAATTTATTTTCAAGATGTTGTCATATTTTTTAGAATGTAATAAGAATCATATAGTTTTAGGAAATTAAATGATTTAGACAATGGGATAATTCATCGCATCCAACAATGTTACATGAATTTATCGCACAGCTCAAGGGAGACAAGGGTGCATTGCCTACCAATCACCTATCAGTTAGCTTGGTTAGTATGATCATTTTTTTGTATTTGATCTATATAATTAATAAATTTTATTATAATTTTCAGAATATTGGTTTTATCAAATATATAACCTTGATATTTGTGAATGATTGTGGAATTAATCATTTTGGTTAATGTTCACTATTGTGGGAACCATATTTGATTCGGGTAAATAGAATACTATGTGATTTTATTACCAGAATAAATGTTGAATTATATTTTGGATGTATATATGATTTTATTGGGGATTTATTCTGATTGAGATTATTTATGGTAATTATTATCATATCTTGGGGGTTATCTGATTTGATCAATTAAATTTTGGTATGAGACTTTTAGAGACATTGATCTGATTTGTAGATAAGTGTTAAAATGTATCATGGTAGAATATGTGATAAAATAATTATAATTTTGGGGTTTCAATAATAGTCTATAATTTTTGTTGAGGAATTTCGAGGATGTTCATTTGTTTTATGATCTATGTTGAACTATGGGTATTACTATTGATCTTTGTAGATTATTTTTTTTTCTCATATGAAGGATTATTTTCTTTTGGAAATTATCATATATTGTCATAACCATTTTTAAGACACTTTATAGAGACAAACAGAATATATTATTTTTATTTTTTGAATTTTTTTATCTATAAATTTTGATTATTGTTTGTCAAGAATGTAAAATTCATACTCATCATTTGGAGAAAAAGATGAGTTTGTAGTGGAAGGTTGATTAAAGGATAATTTTTTTTTCAGGTAGGTATATTTATATATGTTCTTAGAATAGATGTAAATCCAATTTCTCAACTCCGAAAAATGATATTGAAATAAATAATTATTCGTTTACCTATATTACAAAGAAATCAATTTCTTTTTAACCCATTATAGATTTTTTATTTTGGGATGGTTAAATTTCTCATGACTATATTCTCTATCACTCTCTATCAGTCCTAGGTATTTTTTTCCCCTTTTATGTCTATGTTTTTCTACTTTGTAACCTAGTATGTGTTATCTGAGGTAACCAATATACATTCTTTTCTCTCTTTTCAAGTAAAAGTGTTATTAATCTTTTTTATGATGTGGGATTGAACAATAAGTATTTTCAATATTCGACTCTTTTTTACCATGAACGATTTATAATTATGTGTTTGATATTTTTTTTAATGTTGATATAATATAAAATACCAGTATTTTAATAAGAAACAATATGTTTGATGGCGTACAAGATATGCCCCATCAAGTTTAAAATAACATCAAAATATTTCTATTTAAATATGATCGAATAACCAAGCCATTTAATTGGTAAATATGAGTATGAATAATTTATGATATGAATAATAATGTCACAATTCAATATGAATTAATTGATATGTTTTTAGAAAATAAAAAAATTGGTACAGTCATTTTATTTTTCAAAAAATAAATTCTCTTCAAAAATGTGTTTTTCATTTTTATGTGTGAATATTATAATTTCTAGAACTTCTAGAAAATTAATTTGAAAAATAATAATCATATTTGTTTGAATTAGTCGTTGATAAATTGCCTTTCAATTATTATTTTAGAACTTTATGAAAAAATATTGATTTTTAATAGAATAGTGAAAATATTTTTATTTTCCATGAAACCTTTATTTTATTTAAATTTTCTAAAAGGTAAAATTATTTTTGGGGTAATTTTTAAATTTTAAATATTTAAATATGATTTAAATAAATACTTTTAAGGTTTTAAAATTGATTTTATACTTGAGTATAGTATTAAAAAATAATATTTTAAAATTCATTTTTCTAAAAAGTGTTTTCTGTTGCATTTTATCAAGAAATTTTTTAATTATTTTCCATTTGTTATGTTTTTTGTGCATAAAAAATAAATTTAATAAATCGGAATCATAGGGTTTCAATTTCAGTAAATAATTTCCTTTATCTATTCATAACATGAATAACATACATGTGAATTTTAATTACTATAGTAAGGTGTAAATTAGTTAATTATTTGAAAAAATAAAATGATAATTTCTAGAAAATGACATGAACACTTTACTAAATTTAATTTTATGAGTATTTTTTATCCATAATAATTATATATTCTGTTATATTTCTATTTGATGTAATTTGTATATGATTATAATCTTTATAATATTTTATTTTTAGAAAAGTCAAAGATATAACCCTATTATTTTTAATTAGTGTTATATTTTTAATATTATTTTATCAAGATTATATGTGTAATTATGAATTACTTTTTGCAATCTAATATATTTATATTCATCAAATAAATTTATTTTTTTTTATTTAACAAATATTTACCTAAAATTCTTCCACAATGACGATTCATTAATTATTTAATTAATGGAAAAATCAATTAAATAGTATTAAAAAATTTAAAATATATATATTTTGATATAATTAATGTGATAAAATTATTTTATATATGACCATAACATAATTAGGATATTTTAAAATTGTTTTTATATTTGACTTATTTTCATGTTGTTTTCAATATCAATGTAATGGGTAGTATCAAATTTGAATATAATGATATTTTATGGGATTAATATATGATTAAATTGTTAAAAAATAAAAACAAATATTAAAGAAAAAAATAATTTTAAATTATATTTTATAAAATTTCATCCCCTATAAATATATATGCCATTTAGAAGCATTTTTCTAAATAATAGTCTAGTTATGTATTAATATTTTTTGAAGTTCTAAGAGTTCCCTTTCCCTCTCTTATAAAAGGTAACTTTTTCATCTCAATGATACGAACTTAAAAAAAAAATTTATAATACCTACCAAATATCATTAAATATATTCCCTACCGAATTATATAGGTATTTTTTTGAAAAATACCAACCATAATAGTATTAAGTATCTATGTAAAGGAGGATTTCCAATGAAGAGGTATGGTTTTCATCTAAATTAATTACTTTTGATTAATCCTCCACATTCCAAAAAAATTTTCTTAAACCGTGATAATAAATAACTAAAGTATCCTCCAAAAAAATTGTTATTATTTTAACTTAATAGCCTAAATTCATATCATCTTCCGTTAAATGGGATTCACAATTATCATTTTTTTTGTACTGCAGACTACTGCCTCATGAGCTGATGTAATTAGGTTTTCTTTATCAACTCCCATGGTTTATTTTAATTGTGGATATAGATTGTATATATTATATTTGAAACATGTTTATACTTATTGAGTTATGATATCCCATATTCCATATGACTTTTCGTTCAGTGCTGGAACCGATAACATCATTCCTGTGTCCGGTGGACAACTACCTCTTGAAGTGATGTGATTCATTTTCAATAGAAGGAGATGAGGATAAATTTTATTAATATATTTGATATACACGATATTTTAATAATAATAATAATGAAAATTTATCATAATTAAATTAAAATATATCATTTTCCTTCTTACCTTTCCACTAACTGGAAAAATATTACATCGTTTGTGCGTACGTGTGGACTACGACCTCGAAAAATTAATGTGAATCATTTTCTATAACCACAACACAATTATGATATATACAAGTCTGTTTAATAAAATAATGTCATATATATTTCCTTGTTATTATTCAATATATGATGTAATGATAACCACTTTGATCACAGTCAATCGACTGAATGCATTTTCGACATATGAACTGAATATCATCAAAGCATCTCATGTGAACTTAAATAATTATGTAATTGTTATAACAAGGTAACATGTCAAATAAATTGAATAATAAAATTAGAAAAGGTGCATAATCCTGAAAATTATTTTATTATTTTGAAATATAGAGAATGTATGTAATGATTCATAATCAATGATATTGATTTATTAACTCAATTTCTATTCATTAAGTTAAAATTATTCTTCATTAATTATGCAATGATATCACAATGTGGGAAATGAAATTTTTTTATATATGTTGTATTACCACTTTTTTGTATGTTTTTACATATTATTCAAATAATCAATCCATTTTATTAAGGATCACTTCAGTGAAATGATATTTCTAAGGGGATTTATTTTAAAAACATTTTTTAATGTTCCTCTTCAACACTTTTACAAAAGACAAAAGAAATTATTATTTAAATTTTAAATGATCAGAATATTTTCCTACCATTCTGATGCCACAATTATTTTATTTCTCGTTTATAATATTCCAAGGTTATTTTATAATAATAATGTTTATTTATTATGTGCGTATTTTATGGATTTTAAAAATTGATTTTTAAGAAAAAGTGTAATTTGTTTTATGTAAGTGTTTTTTATATGGGTATAAAAGAGTTTTACAATGTTTTTTTATTATATGGTCCATTTAAACTATTTAAAAAAATTTATCCCAATTTAATCACATGGGTGAGCTAATTAAAACTATGATTCTGCCCGGATTGTTCTCAACTATATTGTGTAGTGATTTTTTCTTCTCGAGAATTATATAGGAACTCTGTCGTATTGTTATTCAATTTTTAATAGTTTTTATATGGGTTTACAAGGGTATTATGATGATGATTCCCTATTAAATTTTCATGATTATCCTATTCTTTATAATTTTTTTCATGTAACTAATATGATCTAAAATGAAATGAAAATTGCTCAATTTTTAAGGAAAATTAATTCTCTTTTTGGAAGAAATTGTTTGTTTTTAAGAAAAGGTGTTGAGTTGGTTTTCATGTTTTTCACTAGACTAATAGTTTTTTCTTTTTATGTAACTTTTGGAACTTTTTATTATCATACAATTTTAAAAAAAATTCATTGGGTTTATTGGAGAGCAGTGAAAAGGATGAGATAGAGGAGAAAATTTACAATGTTTATCAATAATTGAAACCATGTATTATTTTAAAAAGTATTGTTTGGTTATATAGATCTATAGTGAGTATAAGTTTCCAATTTTATTTTTTGGGTTTAATTTGTATGTGTTTTTCCCGATTCTATAAAACACTCATCAAAAACCATCCATATATTTTTAAAAAAATGGATTCTAGTTCAAAAAACACTAGAATATAACTATGTTATACCTTTATAATTCTCATTAAAACAATAAATTAAATATAAATTTGAAAAAACTTAACCCTGAGAAAATTGATTGGGTAACATACAATACTTAACAACATTTTTTAGATACAATTATCATTACTCTATGTATTAAAAATTTATGATCTTATTTTGTTGACATAGAAGTCAAGATCAATAAAAAACGTTAAGATTTAATTCATTTGTTTAATATTTCTAAATTTTCTCGGTTCCTATATTTGGATACAAATTTTCAATAAATAAAATTTAAATATTACATGGAATGATAAATATACTTAAAAGAGAAGCTTATGTTTTTTCCTTAATTTAGTTTAGATTCTCTTCCATTGACCTTTCTTACCACAAGTAAAAAGACATCATCTTATTTGAAGCTCTTATTTTTTATACATGGTTTTAGTAAAGTTTTTTTTTTCAAATTTTCCTTTGTTGTTGAAATTTATACTAACCTCTTCCTCTCATCCTTCTTCTTGTTCACCATAAGAACTAAAGATTATCCTTTAATTATGTTCTTGACAACATGATGAGACATATCTGAAATATATTTTAGTTGTTTATACATATTGTTCACTTTATAATTATAAATACAATTGGATTTATTTGATCATAATTATGAGAAAAATACATTTTTTGGAAATATAATTTTTCAAATTGAATAAGAATTTTATTCAAATAATATATACTATATAACTATGAGTACATGAAGACCAATCTGAATTCCATGTTTCTATTTACACATTTTTAGTATTATAAAAATATAATTTGTTTATTACATGACATTACCCATATAAGTATCATGAAGATGAGACAATATATTATAACCATCCATGACCTTGTGACTCTTTCTAAACTCAGTAGGCTCTGATGAAAACATATTAATGTAAATATAAAATGAATCTTCCATAAGTATTCTATAAGTTTCTTTTTCAAACTCATTTTATACCTAATCATTCTCATAGGGTAGTGGGGACTTAATAAATATTATTTAATTTTTATATCATAGTAATATGAATTGTTGGCTTTACCAATCTTGGAAATTTCTTCCGTTATGAAATTTCTATTGTCTAATATTTATCATAGTGAATTAATTATATCACTTTCCATTTTTTCAACAAAATAAAAAATTTCAGAAAAATAATTTAATTTCAATTATTGATTTTCTATATATTATTAATTTATTAATATTAAATACCAACCACTAATTAATTCAAATACTAGTATCCCTCAACTACTAGATTTTTAATATTCAATCTCTATAATATTATATGGGAAATGATCCTTAAACCTATCTACATTACAAGAGATGTGGTTTCACCACCACTAAGAGATTCTTATCCATGATCATCTCTATAAAACAATATTAACTCATGACACATTGATATATCAAGTGGAGACACATGTCCTATCAACCATAAAATTTGATTCAAAAAACAATTTCCTCTAAAATTTCACCAAGATAGATATCGATGGTCATTTTATTTCAATTTTTTTAATTCCCCCTATAAAAATTTTATAAATCACTAATAGAAGTGAAAACCATTAATTATAACTGATTATCACCTCAAACTACGGTTTCATTATAATTATGATGTTTTAAGGTGTTTTTAACTAAAAACTTTATTGGAGTGTTCTTTAGTTCATAATTTTCTTAAATATTTAAATATTTTTTTTATTTATAAATATTGTTACATTGGAATTATGCTCACATGATTATCCTTCCATAAATAAAAATCATTGATCATGCATGATCATTTATTTTATTCATTCATAATCATTGAAAATCGAGTGTGATTTTTCATAATTTATACAATTATAGATTATGATACATGTATAATAAAATAAATAGTGGAATAGTCAAGGAATATGTTTTTATTAGTTGATTCATCAAGAATATGATGGATCAACCAAGCCCATAAGACAATTCCTTTTGACAAATCTTGACTATAATATTCACACAAACCATCTACTACGAATCACTTCTTTTTTATATTCATAATAATTCTCATCTCGAATCATCTATTTGAAAACACATTTAGTCAATATAATGAATAATCATGCCTAGGTGAGGGGAAATTAGGATGAATGAATACATTCACATATCTAAAATTTCAATGTGATGATCCATACACATTAAAAGAATGGGGGAATAATAAAAAATTCTAAAAAAAATTCATAAACAATTGATATATATTTAAGAATAAATTAAACGATTAAATAAATAAATACCCAAATATACTTGGCTAGGTATCAGCTCAGGATCAATTAAAATTCATTAACACGTCATAGAAAAATTTAATATGAAAACATTGTAGCGTAATGGAATTTCTAATTATGGTGATTTCATATTTTTTATAAATAATATTCCATACATACTGTAGACATAACAATTCAATTATCTTATTATTATATTTAATTTTTCCAAATTTTTTATAATTTATAGGGCTATTTCAGCTCCAAAATGGATCCTAGAGGCTATTTTAGGCCTATGTGTCATTTTTGGGTCGATATTGTTGGGTATGAAATGAACTTTCTCAGCACGTTTCTAATCATATGAAGGCATGTTTTCATATCTCTACTGTAGTAACAACCCTTTTTAGTATTCAAAATATTAATAATACTATATATTATATTAATATTAAACCATACATGAGGCATGATATAGTTCTATCTTCACCCATCGGTCAAGGGATGAGGTATATTCATTAGTAGGTGATAATTTTCATCACAGGAAATATTTTTTTAAATTAATGTAAAATATCTTCCACCTAAGGAATTTGGGAATCTTTATTCCCTTTAAAATAAGTAGGTTTTGTTTAAGGGTTTTTGGGTGTGCGTGGTCAACTATAAACCCTAATGTGTTAATTTTTTCCTTCATGAACATGAAACATATTTCCCTCTCCCCCTAAATTAGTTTATTTTAAAATTTAAAATTTATTTTTATTAAATAAAATAAAAACCATAATAAATAAAATAAAAAATGGTCATCAATCATCTGTTCTTTAGAAATTTGATATTTGATCAATGTTTTTCATTGGTTCTATGACAATATCAAATACATGTATATTAATTTTAGAAAATTTAATTGTAATCTCAAATTTAATTTTTTCACATCCACCTTGATAAAAATTATAGGAACAAAATACACTGTAGAAGTATAAAAATTAGAAATTTAGAAATTATTTAGATCATTTTTGTGAAATAGGGACAAAATTAAAGACAATTGGAATCATTAATGAATATAATTAATTTGATATTAAGTGTGAATGAAAAATAATAAATATTTCTTCATTGAAATGAACACATTCTTTAATACTTATATAATCACCTGGAAAAATTAGTTTCTTCATAACCTTCTTTCAATCACCAGAAGATCATGTAATAGATATAAAAACATGGATTGATTCATTATTGATCTCAAATTTGATTTACCTCCATATAACATTAGATAGAGCTTGGATGGAGAGAAATTTCATGAAAGGATACCCCTTGACAAATATTTTCTACAAATTGGTTTCATACTAGCATTAACACTTTTTAAAATTTGACATTTTCCCCTTAAAAGGAAAAAACCATAAAACCAAACCATTTACACATTGAGAGTTTAATTATCATGTAATAAGTGTCACAAATATTTAATAAAAAACCTACAACATTATCAAATTAATATGATGAATTATGACCCATTAAATAGGAATGTTCCTATTAACAATGTTTAAAAATCCATGAATATGTAATATCCAATCAAAAAATAATATTTTATCATATTAACTTTTATAATTTAATAACATTTGATCTACATGATAAATAAATTTAATTTTTATAATTATAAACATGTATGATATATAGATTAATTTATTAATTTTTTATTAGTTCTTGGTATAATTAATACATTCACCTAAAACGCACTTGGGGACTATTTTTTCATAAACTCTCATCCATCTGATTTGGTGGAACTTGTGGATACACATTGTGTGTGACCCCCTTGAGCCATATCATGTTATAAGTGATTCATACTCAAATACCAAAAGTGGTATCAATCAACACATACTAGTCAATAAAATTATATAGATAATTCATAGTTATTAGATCCTATTATAAACACACACAATATAATATTATCCCCTTTTCTCTTGGTATCTTAAAAATCAAGATGAAAACATTATATCATAATGCTTTAATTCATTATTTTAATTTTATTAACTTTTTTGGATGGAATTGAATTTATCATCTCTGTCCATGGATTTAGTCAAGTAATTACTATCACATTCAAATGACCAAGGGTATATTCATCCTTTAGGTGGTGAAAAATCCATTCTTGATAAATCAACTAATGTGATTCCACTAATGATTCATCTGACCCATTATACCTAAAAAAAACATGAATTTAATTTTTTTCATTTAACATTAATGTATTTAATAAAATTATACATATCAATAATAATCTCATGTCACGATACCGATATATATGGTCATAGATAGGAACATCCTATGTCACTAGAAAAATGATGTGTTTTTATTGGCAGGATAGTTCTCATGATCTCTTCTACATGAGATCACTATGTGATAAATTCATGAAAATAAGCCTAGATGATTATGATATCCCACCACATGATATTTATACATCAACTATTTTTTTCATGATATTGTATCTAGACTAGAGTAAATATTTTTATGATTATTGTTATAATATCTGTGGGTTCTAATTATAGTTAAGGATAACTGTATCATTTTATTATGATATATATTCCATGTAAATTACCATATAAATTATTTATGTAGAGATAATAACTCAATTATGGTAATAATAAATCATTTATTTCACTCTATCTACTTATCCAATAATAACGTTGAAGACACAAGAGGGGGGAATTGTATCCTTTTAAAGAAACTTCATAAATTTAAAAATAATACTAACTTGATATTTGAAGGATAAAAATGTTATCCATTATATAAAGAGAGTAAGAAGTGGGAAATAAAAGGAGAGAATATTGGGATTTTAAATAGTGGTTTGGGTCACAAAGATCCCCTAATCATCTATACCAAAATATTATTTTTAAGTTTAGTGTTTTTTATTTTCCGATCCATTTCCAAGGGATTTTAACAATTGAGTGCATGCAAATAAAAAATTAAATGAAATATTTTATAAATATATAAATATTTAAAAAATTGATAAAAATACAGGACACGAGATTTAAAAAAAATAGAAATTGAATTTGGATAGATAAATTTTCTTTTAATTCATTCAAATGAAGATGATGCATTTAGATGTATAAGATGCATCTGACAAGAGAAGAGATACTAAAAAGAATTAATTTATAACTTCAAATAATTTTTCTTTAGAATTATATATTAACATATTAAAGGATTTTAACATATAAAGAATCATTAAACAACAAAACATAACTTTTATGTATTGAAAATGTTTTCTTGAAAAAACATAATCAAATTGTAGCTGATGAATAACAGATATATGCATTAGCAGTGGCAGAAATAATAATCCTCTCATAATGTTTCGATAAGAGTTCAATGATATTTTTTCTCTTATAATATATAAAAATGGTCTTATAGAAATAATATCACTAGAACCACTATATATATCTACTTTATAATAAAATAGAATCTCAATTTAATTCTTTTCAAGTAGACCTTGTAAATCCACCAAGTAATCAATGATTTTAAAACACAAACTAAATATAAATTTGAAATTGAAATAGAAAATAAAAACAATAAAATCCATTATAAATATGAAAAAATAGTTCTTTTTTATGGTATTATGAAATAGTATTTGAATCACATTATCAAAATATTTAATATAGTAGTATCAAAGAAGAAATATTTGAATAATTCAAATTGTCAATCCCACGGACAACTGGATCAACTTAGGGGTGACACAACAAGATATTCAATAAAGAAAGTATGGTTTATAGATTATGATTAATACCGAAAATATAGTCCAATAATGTGGAGTATAATAGCAGAATGCGGTTTATTTTCATAGATATATACCAAACAATAGGTACTCAAATTTGAGGTTTTTAATGACTCAATGTTTATAAATTATATGTTATTCTTAAAATAAATGGGTATTATTTTATATTATATAACATATTACCCAAAATTCACATAGAAAAAAGGGAAAACTACATTTAATTAATTAAAATTACAACATTAGACAAAGGTTAATAGAATTAGAATTCTATATTTTACAACAGGGTGAATAAAAAATACCGAACATTGTAAAATGGTAAAATATGGACCCCACCAATCTACTAGAATCATCCCTTTCATGAAGAACACTATAAAAGTGAAACAAAATATTAATAAAGAAAAAAAATTCTAGAAAATAGAAATTTATAACTTTGATACTAATTTATGAGAGTAATATATGAAGGAATGGGTTCGAATTTATATGTGAAAATGTATCAAATGGAAGAATAATGTGGTCATTAGATTAACAAACATGATCGTTAGGAATAGTAAAATAACCATTGGAATATTTTTTTCACCTTAAAATAATAAAATGTAATATAAATAATATTTATTATTAGTAATTTAAGTAAATATAAATATATTAATTCAATAAAAATAAATATCATGTTTAAAAAACCTCAAATAAAATATTAGAATAATTTTAATAAACTGAATATTAAATTATTTCATAAAACTCAAAATTTTTAAATAAAAAATTAATATTTAAAATTTAGTAAAAATATTTTGATAAAATGAATATTGTTTTTGAAAATAGAAATTGAAAACATTGTAGGGTTATTTTTTGGTGATTTTCTAAAATACTTTATTTTTCAAGATAATAGTACAAACCTATTTCTTATTGTAACAAGGGTAACTAAAATTACATTACTAATCATTCAATACTAACCTATTGATTTATAGAACAGAATTTTTTTCCAATACATATATAATTTCATAATAAATTAATAAAATAAAACTATAAAATTTCGAATTCTAAAAATAATTTTCTAGTCTAAACTCAAAAATGTTCCCTTAATATAATGATTTCTCGTATTTCCTCATTCTTTTTAATAAACTATGAGATTTAATATTTAGAAGTGGTTTTAAGTCCTAAAACCATTATATTATATTTCAATATGATTTATATTTTGTAAAATTATATAATAAATGTTTTCAATTTGATTTAGTACATTATTCAATATATTATTCTAAAATAAATCTCTCCTTGTGTATAAATAATCTTATTCCATCAGCGTAGAAAACAACTTCTCCCTCACTTTTCAAAGACAACTAACTAAAAAAATTCTTTTTATTAAGCCTCTTAGTTTACCTAGATATATTATGGATACATCTAACTCCAAGAAACAATTGATTTTAGAGTCGCAGAGAAGAAGAAATAGTGAAAGCTGGAGGTGAAAAAGCAATGATATAAATCCGAATTTATGTTAATGGGATTCTCAATCCCTACTATCTTTCATTTTGATAAAACTTTTTCATGTCATTTTTTATATGTATATTCTTATAATGTTAATTAAAAATACTTTCACATATCCTCCCTTTTCATTCAAGAATATACATTTTTATATCAAGATTTAAAATCAAAATATAATGATTTTCAAAAAAAGTATTTAATTTTCAAAACACATCTTTTACCACAATTTAGTTCTTTATTATTAAATGAATAATGATTATTTCTATATCATATATTTTTTCCTTATTTCATTTTTGAACCCCAATATTATTGGTGAGATCATACTTTATGAAATCCTAATGAAACTTATACCTTTCCCTGTTTTATTTCATGACTATGATTCTTATACATTATATGTGGAAAGCTTGATTATGTACATATTAGGATGTTAATGGTGGGCCCAGAATTATATATACTTCCAATGCATTGGGTAATGTGATGTATCTCACAAGATAATGTTTATTTTAATGAATATGTTGTTATCTTTGTTCACAAAGATGATGTTATGATTATGAACATGTGTTTTTATTTAATAGGTTTTTTCATTGTTCACAACTATATAATTAATTTGAACACTATGACATGATGTTTCATTTTTATGCATTTCCATATTCCATGATTTTATCAAAAATTTCCCTCAGGATTTTGATGATGATATTATTCTTATGATATGATGATTTTGATTATTCTCACTCATTTATTTTTAATTCATGTCTCTTATTCATCCCTTTATTGTAATTTTAGCCGACCATTTATTTAACATACATTATTAAGTGACTACTTTAAATAAGGATATTCTGTTCTCTTAGAAGGTTAAAAAATAAAGAATTAAATAAATTTTCACAGTTTATTAAGTTCAAGTGATTTATGATCCATATTTTCTCTAAATAAAAAACATATTGATACATTAATATATAACTATTAGTTTGTTAATATTTAATGAGATGTAATATTCATGTGACAAAGATTTGGGTCATTGTATTTGGTATCAAATGTATTGTTTAGTTAATTTGGGATTCAATATTAGAAATAATTATTTTAAAAAATAATTGAAAGACATTATATGGGTAAAGAATTTTGAATAATTATTTATAAAAATGATATACATTGGTATCCTATAATATATTATTTTATTTTTAATTTATTCATATGACTAAATTATTCCACTTATTTTGGCTTCTACTTAGTTTTAAAATTTTCTACCAAAGGGTATAGTAGTCCAAAAATCCTAGAACAGAAATGGTAAAAGTTAGGATTAATATTAACTCATTCCTAGGGAAATTTTAATTTAAATAGATTCTATACATTCCATCATATCCATTATGTTTTCTAGAAGTATTTAATAGACGACATAATAACTTAATATTGATATATTTTTAAGAACACCAAGTGGTGTGAAAATTTAATCCCATTTGTTGGAATCATCTCCAATTACTGAATATGGGAATATTATTTCATAAAATCCCATAATCCTTCCCATGGTGAAATTTAATGATATAATCGGGATGGATTTGATACTTTTAAATATAATACACACCAAATATTAGTAAAATGAAATATCCTTTCTTATTATGAACAATCCCATGATATTGGAAACATGCCAAGAATATCATGAATCTTATTTGAAAAATTCCATAAGGGATTGGGTAATGAAACCCTACAAAGAATAATACATTTTCCAAATGGTTGAGTCAATGTAAAGAATCAACCTAGAGGAAATGGCCCTTATGAGGGAATACACTGATAAATTTTCACAAGATTTTCCCAGACTTCTCCATGATCATGAGGGAGATTACTCAATAGATATTTACTCGGATCCACTCCTATCTCTAAATTCCCCTATTGGATTGACCTAATAAAATTAGGAGATTTAAATAAGCAGTTCTAAGAGAATTTGGAAAAATGTTTTATACACCCTAGTGTCTCACCTTGGGGTCTCCAAGTTCTCTTTGCAAATAAAAAATATAGATCAATGCATATGTGTATCGATTATAGAGAACTCAAAAAGTTCAACACAAAGAACATATATTTTCTACTAAGGATTTAATGTTTTTTGATATAATATTAGGAGATCATAACTAATAAAACATTGATCTTCGTTGTAGATATAATCAATTGATGTTGAATAAGTAGAAAATTTAGAAGACAACTTTCCGTAAAAGGTATAGACACAATACATTTATTGGGATGCCCTTCAGATATATTATTTCTACTGAAATCATCAAAAATTTGATTAATAGAGTCTTCAGAGACTACCTTAACAAATATTTTGTAGTATTTATCAATTATATTAACATTTACTCAGATATAAAAGAGGAAGAAGGAGATAATATAAGTATTATGAAGTAGATTTTATTGAAGAATAAAATTAATGCTAAATTCAACAAGTGTCAATTATGGATGGACAAATAGTCATTTTTGGGGAAGGTGATCACATGTGAGGAAATTTATGTGGACCCTACAAAGATAAATAAAATTTTGTAATATCTTATATCAAAGATTTTCAAGGAAATGTATAGTTTTCATGAAATTTTATCATACTATTAATTTATTAAAAGAAATTTATCATAATGTTATACCCTGATTACTATGTTAACATAGAAAAGGGTAAAGTGTGTATGTATAGAATAATGTCTGGATATATTTTAGAAGATATAGAACAATAAAATTATTGTGTATTTATTCTCACTACGAACAAGTGGAGGGGGTTTTCGATATATAATGATGGTTAAATGAGACTCTTTGGTTGTATACCCATGCATAATGAAAAAGTGACAGCCTATGCACCGTGATAACTAGCTACCCCTTAGAAAACTATCATGTTCAGGATTTGAATGTATTATCCATGATCTTATCTCAAAATATTTTGTGTCATTACCTCTATGGTGTAAAGTACGGCATATATATTGATCATAAGAGTTTAAATTATATATTTACATTTTAGGATCTCAGAATGTATCAATGAATATGGTTAGAGGTAATCAAAGACTATGATTACTCTATTCACTACCATCTAGGAAAAGTGACCATTGTTTATGATGCTCTTAGTAAAAAATAAAATTCAACTATTTACTTGTTATATATTAATAATTTCACTATCTTCATGGATATATAAAGGATGGATTTGTAAATGAAAATAGTAGAGAATATATTTCACATTAACCAAATTATTTTCAAACCATCTAACCAATAGAAGATCAAGAAGGCACAAAATGATGAACTATAACATCAAAATATTGTGAAAGTAGTAATGGAATGTATTCCTAATGAGTTATATATCAATGAAGAAAAATTTAATTAGTTTTTAAATAGGATTTGTGTTCCGTCATAACCTGAGACAAATAAAGATGTATTGGATAATGTAAATAGCTCATATTTTTTCATCCATAATTAAAGTAATATTTACATAAATATTTAAAAAAGTTTTTGTAAAGAAAAATTAATATGTAGATCAATTATTATACCTCAAAGAGCATGGTATATCAGTAAAATAAACAAAAGTAACTGAAGTCCAATGAGATTCCTAAACAGTTTCTTATACCCATGTGGAAAGGTAAATATTTCACTATAGACTTTTTCAGTAGTCTCTTGATGGAATCCATAGGAAATAATGTGATATCGTTAGTGGTGGATCGACTCACCATTACATCCTACTTTATCATAATTTGGGAATATTTCTCACTAGAACATCTTACAAAGATATATGTATAGATAATTTTGAGAATATATGGGGTACTACTTTCTATCATCTAATATTTTGATCCATGGTTCACATATAAATACCATAGAAGTCTTAAACATTCATTAAATAGTTATTTGAATTAAAATATGTTCAATAACCACTAAACTATTGGCTAATCTGAAAGGACCATTCAAACACTATAACATATTTTGGGATCCTACTCAATAGAATTTAAATGATGATGAGTTAAACATCTCCCATTAGATGAGTTCTCATAAAACAACATATTAAAATTGTGTATTTAAATGTCTATATATATATCTATCTATATGGAAAGCAATGAATTACTCCAAATTATCGAAATTAAATTAGAGGATTGAAGTGAGTTGGACTCGATCTACTGAAAAATATAACAAAGAAGTTTCACACCATCCAACAAAACATGAATGCTTCTCAAAGTTACAAAAATATCTATTCTAACATCCATAGAATGTTTTTTTTGTTTGAAGTTTGTTAAAAAGTCTTCCATTTAATATTACCATGGAAGAGAAAAAATTAGTTTGTAAATAAATGTATTATTATCACTAGGAACATTAGCCCCTTTGAGATTCTTTATCTCATATGAGTAGTGGCCTATCGACCAGAACATGCACCAAATATATCTCTAGTTAATGAAGTGTTCAATATCTCTCTCCTGATAATGTATATAAATGATCCCTCACATGTACTATATTTTGGTGGTGGTACAATTGGATAATGATATCTCATATAAAGATATGTTGGTGAAGATATTGGACTTTAGAGACAAAGTTCTATGAAATAATACAAATCACCATCTTAATGTGTTATAAATAAACCATATGTATGTTAAGGCGATATGGGAACCATAGGAAATGATGAAAAAGTAGTATCCTCACTTATTATTTATTTATAATATGAGCTTAAATTTAAGGGAATAAATTTATAAAGTGGGGGAAAATGTAATAACACTTAGTTTATAAATGATATTTGTTTTGAAATAAATGTGTTTTATATTATATTATATAGTATTTTACTCAAAAAACATATTGAGAATCCAATTAAATATTATTTAATTATTCCAAATAATTTTATTTGGAAAATACTGAGCCCATTTAGATTAAAAATATTACAAGTAGAAAAAATAGGAAATTGAAAAACTATAGTGGGAAAATAATGGTTGCCCCAATCAACTAGAATCATCACATCCATGAACTATACTATAAAAATAAATAAAAATGTTAATAAATAAAAACAATTATATAACATGTAAATGTTCAACCAAGAGAGGAATAGTGGTGAACAAATAATGATGGAATTGAATTGTATTTATAGGAGGTAATGTGGCCATTGGAATATTAATGTTACAGTTATAATAGTAACTAGAATGTTGGTAATATTAATTAAATCATTGAGAATAGTAACATGACCATTAGAATGGTAATTTGAAAAAAATAAGTAATAAAATTCAATATTTATAATATTTATCATCATAAAAATATGTAAAGATAAATATTATAATTCCAAAAAACAGATTCTATTATTCAATAACTCAATATAAATATAATACATTTTTTAGTTAATAACATTTTAAATTATTTCAAAAAAATACCAATTCATATATTAAATATTAAAACTAACTATGTTAAAAAATTACATTGATCAAATTAATTTCATGATCTATATAATCATGTAAAAAATTTCAAAGGATTGTTTTTTTGTAACTTTCTAAAATACATCAATTTCCATGTGAATAGTATGTATATTGTTTCTCCTATAATCGATCTATGCTAAATTACATAATTCATGATTTAATTATGAAATTTTAATTTATATAACTTATGGTTGAGTACAAATATGTTTAATTTTATTATTGATTTATTAATACAAAATACACTTAATTTCTAAACATTAAAAGCATTTTCCAAAGTCTAAATAAAATAAATTCTTATTAAATAAAAAAAATTTATTTTACAACATTACTTTTTAAAAAACCAAGTCAATTGGGATTATAAAAGTGTTTAATTACATAAAATAATTCTATTATATTGAAATATGATTTATATTTATCAAAAATTCACTATTACAAGTTTTACCTTTGATATAGAATTCTATAATATATATTAATATTAAAATACCCTTCTCATAAAGTATAAATAACCCATGATCCTCCCCATGGAAAACCACACCCTCATCAATTTATAAATCGAAATAACATCTCATTTACTCTCACTTAAGGCTCCTACTTTAAATAGAAACATTCTAGTGTCATGTAACTCTAAGCATAAAAAGTGTTTACTGTCATAGAGAAGAAGAAACACTGATAAGTGGGAGGGAAAAAAGTGATGAAATAAAATATGATTTATGTTAAGGGGTTTCTAAAACCCAACTCCCTTACATTATGATATCCCCCATACATATTATTTTTGGTAAATATACTCCTCTAATGTTACTTATAAGTCCTTTCACAATTTATGTCTTTTCTTTTGCAGATATACGTTTTTCTAACTGGATATAAAATACTAATACAATGTTTTTTGAAAATTACTTTTCTTTAAAAAATGCACCCTTTACTCCTATTAAGTTGTTTATTCTTAAATAATTTTTTTATATTTATGTAAAATAAGTTTTCCCTTTTTCTTTTGGGAACACCATGTTCATTCATGAAATCATACATTATTAAATCCTTATGATTCCCATTCAATTCACTGGATTATTTCATGACTATGAATGTTATACATTATTATATGGTATGCATAATTATGTAAATATTATGATGTGATGGGTGGGCCCAAAATGATATATGCCTCCTTTGAATTATGTAATTTGATGCATCTCATTACATAATTTGTTTTATTCATGAACATTATGATAGCATTTTACACTATGATGATGTTATGAGTATGCACATATGTTATGTGTCAACATGATGAAAGCTTTTTTCACAACTATATGTGGTATTTGAACACATTGACATGATGTTTAATTTATATGCATCTCCACATTTTATGTCCTTATCAAATGTTTCACACATTATGTTGATGATTATCAAATTATTATTATATGATAATGTTAATTATGATCACCAATGTATTTTTAATTCATGTTAATTATTCCTCCCCTTAACAGGATTTTAGCTTACCCCTTTATTCGATGTATATTCATAGGTGAATATATTTACTAATGATAATGAATGATTTTATAAGGACAAATATGAAGTATTTACGATTAATGCTTATATTATATTATGTTCAGGTGATGTATAATGCTACTTTTTCCAAAATTCAATACATTTTTACTATTGAATGTAAAATTATTATGTTTTATATCATTAAAATGAAGTAATTGTAATTTATGAAAAATTAGGGCCACTAATAGATTTCTTCATGAATGATAGTTTATTGTCCATAACCTTTATCTAAAACATGGGGTTGTAAATATGGGGTTGGATACCAATGTGAGGTTACACCATCACATTATGAACAACTATAATATTGTCCTTTGAAACATCCACAAAACATTGCAGAATAAACATTCAAACAAATATAAAGATCAAATTAAATATATAAAATCTTCTAGGAAAAATAATTATTCAACTACATATGAATTAGAAATATAATCAATTTAACTATATTAGTTATAAAAATAGGATATTTTTTAGCATCGAAATCAATGATAATTTAATTGATCACTTTTTTTAGAAACAATAATGTCCCCTTTTTGATAATCTAAAAAATGATAGAATTAAATAAACAAAAAACTAATAGGTTTGCAGATATAGAAAAATTAAATAAAAAAAATTAAATTAGTAGAATTTAAAATGAATATATTATGAATGATTGTTTGTAAATGTTTAGTTTATCCCAATTTCTTATCCTATTATTGAGATAAAAAAACTATAAAAAAGGAAAAAATAACATAAAATATTTTTTAGGAATTTATTTGAATGTTTTTTATAGTAGAAAATAACTTAATTTATAAAATATAATCTTGGATTGGAATAAAAAATTAACAGAACACATAGTACATAAAAGTGATAAAAAATAATTTTATTTTTAAAAAAATTGATTAAAATGTAGATCATGTAAGGATAATGAATATTATTGTTCAATGATTATAAAAGGAGTGGTTTTGAGATCTGGATATTTTGAGGAACATGAGGTAGAGTTAATGAAATCTTTATGGCCCATTTTCATGGCCATATAATCTTCAAACCTTGATATTCTTGTTAAATGAAGCAAGCCACTCTATCATTAGTTTCCTTAAACCCTAACTAACATTTAGTAATTCAATTATAACCACATTTAGAAAATTTCATACAGTCATAAGAGACTAAACAAACTTCTCCGTTTTTTCTCAAATCGTTTGAAAGAATCTATAATTACTTATTTTTTAAAAGATAATATTTCACCTACATATTTTTGATTCCATAATAGTGTGTGTTTAGGTACAATATTACACTATATATTGTGAATATTTTTATCCATTTCATAAGGAGATTTAAACATAACCCCAATCATATATAAGATATATCTATATACTACTTTTCTTGATAGATATTATGACCCATGAATTGGACTTGATAATCTGATTGCCTCAAACTCATTTTCAAAAAACATAATTAGATTGAAAAATAGACATTGAAATCATTTCTAATATTATATTCCCAAACTGGTAAGAAATATTTCTTTTCTGAACATCAAAATCTTTCATAGAGATTGAGTTCTCTTTTAAACATTGATACCAAACCTATTCAGACACACGATCAAATTTTTAACCAAATCCACTTTTCCCCTCCTCAAAATATTTAATTGATTTTCAAATGTCTCCTTGAATATTAATAGTTTCATTTTTAACAAAAACAATCATGTAAATATACTTTTCTTAAAACCCTAATCATGATATTAAAATTTTAATTCATCCTTAGAATCAACGGGAACTACCTCTACCCTTATATAAGGTTCTCCAACTTCAAAAAGTTAAAGGTATTAAACTTCAAAACCATTAAAATCAAGAGATGATTGTTCTATAATAACATTTATAATTTCATTATTTTCTTGGGAAATTCCTTTTATCTAATTTCTATGTAAATAAACTAATTGATCATTAATCATATCAGTAGAATCAGCAACATCGATAAAAAAAATTCAATAAAACAATACTTTTATATTATTTTCACATCTTGGAAATGAGAAACATCCTCAAATAGTTATCCCTCACCATGAACAACTATCTTGTATGATTCTTCAAAAAAAACTGATAACTAATTGACTTACCTAGAAGAATAATAAATAACATGCTCAAAATATATAGGTTCATCTATTTGATGAGGACCCAAAACTAGTATAAAATAACATTCTTCATCAAAATAAGGTTCCTGATAAACTATATAAAATTGAATAACTCACCCAATTATTGGAGGGATATTTTCATCCATAATTTTCTTCCTTCTAGTACTTTTTGGGATATTTGCACCACCCTAGATGAATCATTTAAACGTGAAGCTTCCCCTACAACCCCATGTGGCCCAATAACAACTCCATGCACACTATATTATCTAATATTATCAATATCGATCTTTGAAGATCATTAAATAATTAAACTTATGTACACCCATATCATGAGCATATACTGTTCATCCATTTCTTCCCAAAATAACATAAGTTTTACTTTAGTAACACTTGAATATAAACTGAATTTATATATGTTTCCATTAGGTATAACTTTTTATCATTGTAATCTTAGAACATTTATGATGTTAGTAATAAACTACCTCTTATAATGAATAAGTGACATCAATATACCATAATGATAAAAGGGAACCCTTGCATCTTTTTTGCTAAATAGGATTGTGTACCTCAATAAATTCTGAATCATGTTTAACATGACATCACTTGGGTTGAGGAACATGATATAATGGACTAGGTAAAAAAATCAAATTAATAATTCTGTGATATAACCGATATCCAGATGAACTTAAAAATAAAATTATGGTTACCTTCTAAATCCTTCACTTTGAACATTTTAATTTGTGATATTGTAAAAATCGATATAAAATATACTAAAATTTTAACACCATATCCTATCAATCAATGTTTTAAAATAAAATTCCATTTATATCGACACTGGAAAATATAATTAATCATTATAATATAAAATAAAAATTCATTATCTTTCTTTATAGAATATATGTCATCCTCACTATCGCCAAAGAAAAATGTAAAATTCATGTAAAACATATTTACAACCATTATGAATACAAACTCAAAATTCAAACCATAAAAATGAATTCTAGTCCTTGAAATCCTAATTCCTTCTTAAATGTAAATTTTTTTGAATCAACTATTCAAACTAAAAAAAAATATTCTGTAATACCCACTTATTTAATATAGAATTTATCTATCTCTACCAACTATCATGACTAGACTCCTCAATCAACATAATAATTCCAATCATAATGAGTAGTTCAAGGAATATGGTTCAAATGTTCTAGGTTTTGACTGATTGAAAATCAATGAGGTGATTAATTGAAAAGGATTCTAAGGTTAGAGAGAGAAATTACAAGTGGGTTTAAGATTATATTGGGTCTTGTCAATCTGATATTTATAACTAATAATTGTGGATTTTATAATTTTAAAGATAGATTTATAACATTAAACTATGAAAAATAAAATATTATAATTTTAAAACATAATAAATAAAAGAATAAATATTTATAATCAAATCATTCAAAAGATAAATAAAAAAATACTAATCTCAATAGGAAATATCAAAATTAGGACGTTTTTTTAATAATTAAATAAATATAACTATTCCTTAATAAAATGAGAACTATCAAGGGGATGCAGTTTACTAAAAATACAAGTAAGTTGATACTCAATATTGAGAAATTATAAATAGGTATCCACTTTTTCGATATGATCCCTTATAAAATTGACATTAATATCAATATGATGATACCTAGAATGATACAATGATTTTTTTGAAATATTTATACTTGTATTATTATCTTATTAAATTGGAACATAATCAAAATTATTTCCAAATTGTATAATAGTGTGTTTTATCCAAAATAATAATGCATATACTCTATAAGTAGATATATATTATGACTCATCTGTTGATAGTTAAACTTTAATTTTGTTCATATGAGACCATAAAAAAGTGAATTAACTAAAAAGTGATTTGATCATAAAACCTTTTACCTATATAATCTACAACCTCCAAAATCCATATCTGAATATGATATTAAATCAAAAAACATGTTTTGGGATAAATCAAAGGTAATGAAAATGTTTTGTTTATATATCTCTAAATTATTTTTTTAAAAATTAAGTGAGACTCTTTTGGATTTTATTAAAATATTACACAAATAAAAAATGAAATCATTATATTTGGTCAACTAGATGTATAATAAAACATTGTAGTAATCATTACTCTATATAACATTTTTCCAACTGGTATTCAAGCTTCATAAAAATCATGTATTAATTTAATATATATAGGCATTGTATATGTTTTATTATTTTCAAGACCAATTATTTTCAATAAATCAACAATGTATTTACATTGACTGAAAATATTTTCAAAATGATATTGAAAATGCTGAATTCCAAGAATGAAATTTAATTCTCAAGTCATACACATTTCAAGCACTTTTTTCATATGTTTTGAAAATAAATTATTATTATTTTAAATAGTGGACCAAAAACTAACATCATCAATGTAAATTTAAACAAATATAATATAAGATGAAAATATTTATTTAATGTTAATAGGATTAGAGAATCCATCTAAAAAACATATTTAAAAAATAAAAGTACATAAACGGTCATACCAAACCCTTGGATAATATTTATACCATAATGATATTTAGTAAATTATAAAAGAATTTGGAAAATGGAATTTTTCATTACCTATGGGTTGTTAAACATAAACATCCTCAATGAAATAACAATTTAGAAATGTATATTTAACATCAATATAGTATTATTTATAATTCATATAATATGAATAAGCTAAAATGATCTTTATGGCTTCATTCCTTAAAACAATAGTAATGGTTTCCCCATAATCTATGGCTTACAACTAATTTTAACCCTTAAAAACACGCTTATATGTATTCCAAAAAATTAAACCTTGATCATATTTCTTATTCCTATAGACCCTTTTGTTCCTATGAATGGATGTTTATAGGGTCTATCAACTAATCCCTAAACATTATTTCTCTTAATCTAATTTTACTCCTCTTATATAGCCAGCACCCAAATCTCTATTGGTAATATAGTGACTATAAGAAGAATCCAATATGAGTTAATAATGTTCTTGTAATATTTTGGAAATATAAACAACCCTCTATAAATATATGATTACTTATATCAATTTCTTAAAACATGAAAATATTTAAAATAAAATATATAATAATCAAAATATTTATTATGGCTCTATGAACATAAATTTCCTATTCCACTCAATTAATGATCACATTAAAATCATTTGGATTTTCATTATCTCAATCGTTTTATTAGGGAGCAATAGTCCTTTTCGTAGGGACTATATAATCAAGGACAATTATTCAAAACATGGTATAATATCAGTATCACTCAACCGAATCCTAATAAGTCTTATAAAACATCATGCTTTATGTTTCATTTTCGGTCATCCTTCATAGAAAAATATATAGCAAATAGATAGTTTAAAAGGGAGGATCAATGTGGAAAGTTACAACTGATAGAAGAGAAGAAATCTTAATGGGAGATGATCTAAATAAAATTAAACTCATGGATAATATTATAAAGGACATAAAATATGATCGTGATAGCACAATTATATATTTTTATCTTTTTCTTCTTCTTCTTTGACATAAAATCGAGCAACATATATAAATTTTCTAGGGAGTTGATATATAGGGAAGTACAAACATATGTTATTGGGTATATTCTAATATATTTTTTAAATGAAAAATCATGAAAACGACTATTTTAATTACACCACATTATAACCATAAAATATGAGCTTGAGAATAAATTCCATAAGTCCTTTTCTCGAGAATACAATGACAATAGTACTAACCATCAAAATTGTCAATGTAATTATTTATTCTCTCTATAATTACATATTTTTTAACAATTTTTTCATAATGAAGTAGTGTAATAGTAAATTAATGCATTGATGCATTAATTTCCATTAAAATCATAACTATGGTAACCAATAGTATGTTATAGAACTATATAGCCGATTTAAGATTTCCACATAGATGAATTCCACATATTTGAATTCTCAAAGCCCAACATATCTTGTAAATAAATTCTTCACACATACGAACTAATTATATATCCATTTGTAACCACCTGGATGATTTCACCATGTATCCAATTCACATAGATGATTACTCTTTATAACTGATTCAGGAAGATATATGATCTACATATCGAATTACTCTCATAGGTTATTAATCGACGTATGTGATTTACACAACGCTAATTTTTGATGTAGCCATTTCACATAGGTTTTTCTTACATGTATCTGAATTCCACCAGATATTTTAATTTATATACATTAAAAAATAGAAAACATCAAGAACATGTAGATTTTACCATAATGGAAAAAATAATTAAAGTTCCTGAAAAGAGTAAAATGAAAATATTGTTAGTAACTTATGAATTGTAATTGAGACCATCAAAAACCTATAATACCTGAGATATGTGGCTAAAAAATTACCAATCGAAAAATACCCCCTTTTAATGATCAAAAAACACATTATATATTAAAAATATAATATTTAATTTAATTAAATGCCTTTGTAAATAGTTTATGATGTTGATATATTACTTTTAAAATGTTGTGTTTATCCTTTTTGTCTCTTACCATTATAAGACACATCTCCAACATTAAATGAAATATCACCCTTGGGTAAACCTTTTATGATAAGGATACATCTTCCCATATTTGGACTTTTAAAATTAATGGAATAATCATGAAAAATGTTAACACTTTGACCATGTAACTGTTTTATTATAGTTTTGAAAATTGATTTTGAAATTATGGGAAGAGTGGAATCCTTTTAGAGTAAATAACATATCCAAGAAAATTAATAATGAATTAAAACATTTAATAAAAATAATCACAAATACATACAAAATAAAGGAATTATTAGGGATTTCATTTATTTTAAAAAAGTGTACAAAAACATATTCACTCAAATAAAACATAAGTACATATATTATATACAAGTCTTAATAAATGGTCTCATGGATAGGGTTATATTCTATAGGATTTTTTTGTGGATGAATCATTGAAGTTTTAGTGGTCTAATAGGTTGTAGGAGGGTTCATCATTGGTGGTGACATTGGTTTTACAATCACATTGGTCCCCTGAGTTTCAGATCAAACTATTAATTTATCTATTGATCCATTTTTATGGGTTCTGAGAAATCCTTCAATATTTTATGAGAAATACCGAAATCATAAGTATCAATAATGATAAAATCCATTTTCTTTGTAGGTCCTAAAGGTCAAACATCTTTCTACGATTTTTCATCATATATAATGTAATCTACCTTGGATTTCCCTTTTATATATACTGGTGTTGGATAACAAAATATCAAATTATTTCTATAGTTAATCAAGTGGTAATTTGATGATCTTATCCAATATTTGTTCTCCCTCTAAGATAATTCAATAAATCTTAACAAATATAAATCTAAATGATTATATATAAATTATAAAAATACAAAAAATAATTATACTTCATTCATTGAATTTGGGGAACTATTGATACACCAATTTCCAAAATTCCTATAAATGATTAAAGAAATCTAGAGGAATAAAATTTATGATCACTGAAAATTGATTGAGATTGAGAACTAAATGAAGAAATTAGAATGATTAAATATAAATTCTTAAAAACATGATTAGTAGATCCTGTCAAATTGATCAGTCATCAATTCAAATATTATAGATTCTTTTCTATTTTTTCTAACTAATCAACCAATATTTGAGCTACCTTATATTCATCACTATAATGGATTTGATACATTGGAGAACTACCACAACATGTAAGAGGATAAAGTGTAACAAGAGTAGGTTTTAAAGTGGTATTTTCTGCTACTTTCAAAGATGGAATAATCTTGATAAACTTGTAAAAAATATCTCCATTCCTTGAAGGTTCTACTAGAAAATCTAATTTTTCATCATATTATGAAGAACTAGAATCCTTTTCTGTAGAATATGTATATATCCCTTAAATTAACTCATAAACCATGACTAGAAATGTTATCGAACAATGTTAATTCATATTTATTGGAACAATAAAAATATTAATCATCCCTTGATAATTATATGAACTTTTTATGTTATCTTTCATATATAATCCAACTGATTCTTCAAGGTATCCAACATTTTTATTTAGTAACATATCCGTCCCAACATCGTAATTCTTAATTGATTATGTTGTGTTCTAAAACTCACACAAAATATATTTTACTAAATATTGTTTTAGGACTTGTGTGAACATATACCCATACAAATATTGAATCTAGGAAGACAGAAAAATAAAGTAATATTACATTTTATTAAACACATCCTTGATATATAGAACTATAAAAGGTTCCTAGATTACTGTGGAAGATAGATGAATCCTCTTGATAAACTAAACTTTTTTTATCACAACACTTCATAAACTATATAATCCCTCCTTTAACTCTTAATTAAAAAAATGAATTTAATCTAATAAATATTAAGGAATTATTAATGTATACATAGAATGATTTTGAATCATACCCCTTTGATATGAAATGAGAACACCTAGCACATTCACTTGAAAATTTTTATATTAACCATATATAAGTATATCTACTTGAACATTCTATTATTTGAACTTTATATCATTCACTTGATATGTTACTCATTTTATAGGTGGATATAGTTTATTTTTTGATCAATTTTTTTTAGTTTCTATGATCCAATCTAGATTTTCAAAAAAATATTTGGAAATTACGATTTCCTTTAGTTGTTTGATCTTATACATAAATGATTGAAACTCTTTTTTCAACCAATATTAATATCCACTAAGATTAGTTATCATATACATAATTGAATAGGAAGAAGTCTCCATATCATAATATTTATAAATTTTACTAACTAAAGTTAAATACTCAGGCACCTGAGGAGAATCAACCTCTAGAGTATGATAAATAACTCTATATTCATCCAAAACTGTATCGCTTGTTCCATAAAATATACAAGGTGATATAATAATGATTAGATCAAATATATGAAGTTCGTCATTAGATTCTACACCTTTGTCAGCTAATTAAACACCATTAATAGTATCACCTATCCATTCCTCATGTGCTACAACTACTATATCAATATCTTTTGCTTCTTGATGAATAAACTCTCAATCTCCAACAACGTCAAATTCTAGTGTTTGTACAATCTATTGAATTTTACATCAGATCACTAGAATCTGAGGATCTATTCTTGAAATAGTTGGCTCAATTTCCACCCTAGCATTCATCATATCAATAGGTGATGCTTCCCAAGGTGGCAAGGTTTGTGATGGTTTCCGATGAGCAAAACCTTATTGTTCAACATGCCCTAAATATTTTGAAGTTGTTTCCTAGTAGTATCTAATTGACTTTAAGATTAGTGTAAAAAGAGTAATAATTTATTGTAATTTCATATCCCCTCCCTCATTGAGATCCAACATTTTCTTCTTTATATCTAGGGATTGAAACTAATTATAAGGTTAATAGTTTAGCTTCCCTTTCCCATTATAGAAGTGATTCTTAAAATTGAATGTATAACTTTTATGAATCATATTATCATTGTTAATTTAAAAATATCATAATTTCATATCTTGAAAAAAGTATTACATTTCATCAGATCTCTAGGAAATCCCAATGTGAATAAAATTATAGAAAAAATTACATTCAACTTCAAAATCCTTTACATGATTCTTCTTAAATGTATATGTTCTAAACAGAAACATGAAAACTAAATTTCTTCATACTAAAATCAAACCAATGATAGATTGGATAATGAAAAACTACCCTCTCATGGGTATAATGATATACTTTAGCCACTTCCATTTATAAAATAAGAATAATATTATATTATCATCACAAAAAACATACTTGGTTTCACCAACCATGATGTCAAAATTCCACTTGATCGTGAAGACTTCTTCCTCAAATAGTAACCCTAACTTAGTTTAATCAATAATTTACTTCCAGACTAGAAAATGAAATAATTTCATCTGAATTATATATATGGACTTCAACAAACCCATATCAATGGATTTCAAATTATTACCCTACACATAGTACATCCTGGCATTGAATAATTGGATGAACCAGATCTTCCATTATCTCTATGAATATAATTTCACATGATAGATAGATTAGATAGAAGTTAATGTGGAACAAAGTGAGATGGGGAAGAAAAATAGTTATGGTTCTACTTATAAGAATAGTTATGTAGTAGATAATATTGATGACTCCAGGGACAATTTGAATTTAAGGTTGTGGACTCGATTTATCAAAAGGGTAATATAGAAAAGTAGAAAATTCAGGTCAATTTTGACATAAAATAAAATAATTATAATAAAATAAAATAGAAATAAAGATGGAAATTAATTTTAAATAAAGAAATAACACATTAGGTAAAATTTAAATATAAAGGAAAAAATAAAATTCAGATAAATATGTTCAATTAAAATTATTTAAACTAAAATTACTACAGTTATATTTTAATAAAATGAATACATTCACACACAATGCGTTTAGTAAAAATATTTATTAAATGGTTATCAATATAAATAATCTCAAGAGTAATATCATCTTCTTGAGTGTGATCTCTTATGAAATGATTCCCTGGGTCTATATTCATTGTTCTATAATTATTTATCAAAATTTTATAAATTCTCATATCCACAGTGCCATAACTTTTTTTAAAAGATGATTGTAATTAAATTTAAAAAAACATAATGTGCTTTACCTGCAACACTTGTGAACATCAATAACCAGTATATTTTTATTTTTCTTTACCAATATATAAATCAATTGAATGTTGTTTATTAATAAATTTGGATACATGATATTTACATAAAAATGGAATAATCCATAACATCTCAACCTTTCTAGTATTCAACAATAAATTTAGCATCAGAATAAGAATTCAATTTAAAATCATATATTTTTAGAAAGTTTATGGATAGTTGAATTGTTTGATTAAAACTCCTTAAATGTATTTAGGAATAATTAAAATGATATTCCTTATAAATTGATTAAACTATAGAGCATATGTATAATTCTAACAAAATATATGTACTACAAGTAGTTAGATTCAATAGACGCCAAATTATTCAATTTTAAGTATTGTTGTGGACTAGATTCCCATCTTCATCCAAGTAAATATTTATAAAAAATCATATTAGTTTAAATTACATCAATTATTTATTTCCCAAACATTTTATTTAACTCAATTATTTATTTAATTTCATTTTTCACATTTATAAATACTTGTTTCTAAATATGAAAAAATATAATATAATTTAACTCACCCATCCTTCTCATTTAAAATTCTTTTTTCATGAGGTCTGAAAATTAATTACAGAATTATATAAACGTAGAACCAAAAATAATATTTTCAATATATATTTAAACAAGAAAATATCATAAAATAAAATTTTCTTAAAACTAGTAGGTTCTTCCACTCTAACTAAAAATTCATTTGAAAAAAGTTATGAACATAAACATTAATACCATTCTATATATTATTGTTTAAGGACATAATAGTCTTTAGATATATAAAAAACTCAATATAGAAAATGAGGATTTGAAAAACACAAATGTTCTATAGCATATATCCCTTGATGATAATTCTACCTAAACAAGTTGATTTTACACACATTTAATATAATATTAAATTCATGTGAGATTAATAGTCTAAGAGAATCCTAATGACTTTTAATACAACTATATGTGTAATGGTCACATAATAATATATGAATTCGTCTTTTTTGTACTATTTAGATACTAGAATGGCCTTATTCCAAAAGGTCACACTATGATAAAAAAATTTATTATTAGAACCCAATTTTGTTCTTGTAATAGAATATTCATAGGTTCATTCAACTAACTCTCAAACCCTATTCCTCTTGAACTAGTTTAATCATGCATATATTTCTAAAACCCAACACTCAACTACTAAATATTTGTCTATAGTTTTATTATTTCTTTGATATAAGAAATCATTTTATTCCAAAATATTTTATACACTTCTTCTAGTCCTAATCCCTTTATCTATAATACCTATAAAAGTTTTCAAGGGATGTTTCTTAAGGGTTCTATTAATTCTATGCATCAAATTTTTTGGTTCACTAGTATCCATCCTTTTATAATTTGAATCACCGAAAAAAATTTCAAAAATAATAATTATTGTTACTTTCAAAGGGAGGATCTGGTATCATGTTTTTAGAACAATATTGTATCTCTTTATCTTGAAGCATTGTTTCATAAAAAGTATCACTTTCATAAAATATTATATTATTTGATTCTTTTACAATAAATGAACATTGGGGATAACTCTTTATACCATGGAAGAAGTAGAATATCAAATAAATAATCCTACATCAGCCTTTAGATCAAATATGCCATGATTTTCCATGTAATTCATATTGAAAAAATTTCATCCAAGAAATTTAAATTATCCAAATTTTTTATTTTTAATATTACATAGTTTATAGTAATGTATCATCAAAATAAATAAAATAAAAAATATTTTTATGACATAACATTCAGTATTTATAACTTCAGTCCAAAATGAGGTGGATATTTACATTCACAAAACATTGTACATAAATATTCTTGCAAGGTCTGATTATACCTATAAAAAACACCATTAATTTTTAGGTATCCTATGGGAAGAAAAAGTATACATAATACCATGTTTTGAACAAATAGTAATTGAAATCATGGTTTTAAAATTATCAGTAATGGTCACTACCAAAAGAAATAATTTGGGAATAATTCCATTTTTCATCTATTTTAAACAAAAATAATAGTAGGAATAACTATAAATAGTCAAAAAGAAAAATCAACTAAATTTAGATGGACCAACACAATCCAAAATAATATGTTTTTGGAGTGGAGAAGTACAATCCTTTTGGATTGGATTGAAGGGTGAAATCTCTTTTATTACCATTTGGAATGCATAACCTATATATATTTTATTTAATTTATGTTGAAGTAAAACTAAAACTTAATTCAAGTTAGACACATTTATCTAAGAATATAAATTACATTGTCATAGTATTCCATGCCAAATTCAAGATTCATTTTTTCATTATTTAAATAGGTCAATTTTGGTCTACTTAATGAATTCATATATATGGTATAAACATTCTTTATTGACGATTCATTAAAATTAATAGTTTTAGAATTAAAAATTGAATAATTATCATTATAAATTTCAATAAAATAATCATCATATCAATATTTAGAAATATATATCTAATTTTTATTCCATCCATCCATATAATGATATTTGCGGATGAGGACTATGTTTCATTTACCATTTGATCAAACTCCTATAATATTAACTTTGGAATTATCACGAAAAGTGACATATACTCTCTCAATTTTTTATAAGTAGTGGAAATTAAGGAAATATCTACTCATATATAATGACAATAAAACTTTAAAGAATCATTTATCATTGATTCTCTTGGACATTTTTACTTATCTGAATGTTCCATAAATCATATATTATCCATTGGATTTGAAATTTAATCTTCTGAATTTGAAGATGTATCATCATAAGAATCCACAGGAGAACTCGATTTTACATTCATGTATCTGATTTTTTTTCTTATAGAATATAATCATCAAATACTTATTTCAAATAATTCATATTTTCTTGTAACTGTGGGAAGTCTAGCTTAATTTTTCTAGGCCTATTATACTTATAATATCTAACATCATTATAATTTATCTATTTGTTATTATACATATAGATGAGTTTCTTCAAACCTCTTCCCTTCTTGTATATTTTATAAAAGTATAAAAAGGAAAATTTCATTTTTTGATGTAGAAATAATTTAGAAATCTTCATCCAATGACTCATATAATTATATAAATTTATTTTTCTTATCATATTTTTTTGTTGGAACTTTCAATGGAAAATTATACTTTTTAACCAATATATGATCTATAGCTTTAAAATCCATCTCATAATCATATATAATAAAAGTTACAATATGTTTAGTTATTTTAAAAATTAAAACCTTTATGGATTTGATATTATAAGGTGAGGATTCACTCTAAATAGGTGGTATAATTCTGAGTATTTTTAAATATTTTTTGGTTCATGAATGGGTATTACAAAAGAAGTATAATTATTTACAACCTTAGTAAGACTTCCATTCAATTGGGTGATTATTTATCCTTTCATAATTTTCAAGTTATCAAAGTTAATCTAGAAAGTATTATATCAAAGTGATCTCAAATTTTCTATTCCTTAATAATCTAATGATATAGTAGTCCACATTTCATGAGCATTTTCATATTTTGAAACTCAATTGAAAAAATATAGGCATATTACACATATTATAAAATTAATAGCCTCAAATATTATATTATAACTACATTCATAATAATAATCATAAGTTTCATGTGGTGTCTTGGGAATTTCATAAGTTGTTATAGATATAAGATAAACCTATTGACCACAATTCTTTAAATAGATTGTCATTCATGCCACCAGTATCCATAATTATCACAATTAAATTAAAAATGTATTAGAATTGAGATAAATTCTCCACTTTATGTTATAAGATAAATTTTTATATGATATTAATGTATAAACCATTGAGTTCTGATAATTCACAATTCACTACCTTTGAAACAAATTATTGGTATGTTGCATACATCACTATGACTTAGGATGGGTGATTTGAGTTCATGGAACTTTTTCAACATATAAATTCACTATATTTAAAGATATGATTACATGTGATTTTTTTTAAATCACATTAACATTGAAAAATAAAATCTCAATGAAATTAGATCGGGCACCAGATATTTATTATTATTTGGGGATTAGAAATACCCTAGTACACTCTCTAAATTCTCAACTCTAAGTTCTTTTTTATTTTCAATATACATGTCCATTTATCATTTATTATAAATCCATATGATAAGAACTACATAATAGAGTTCAATTATACAATTCAGGGTAAAGTATTTGGATCATTCAACTGGGCTCCAATAATGATTTAAAAACAACAGCCATCAAGGTTCTTTTTGGAACCATCACATCCAAAAATAGATAAAAAAGTGTTTATATAATATGATCATTGTTATAATATACAAATAATATAGGATAAGATATCTCTATGATAGATTATAATAGTAAACTATATCTCAAGTGAAGTCTTATAGAGCATATATAAGAAGATCATGACATTACAGATTTAGAGTCAAATCATCTTCTTAATCTTTTTCATATAAAAAGTGCATCATGTAGAGATATTCAAGGGAGTAGATAGGTTGGACTGAAAGTGATTTTGTTATTTTTTATATTAAATTATTTTAAATAAAAAATAGATGAAAAAAAATATTTTAGTTTCATATATTAGTTCTACAAAAGCTAGGCTTGGGAATAAATTCCACAAGAGTTTTCTTGAAAATATATCAGCAGTAGTACATACCATTATATTATCCTTGAACATATTTCTAATATTTGTTCTTATATGTTTTTATAATAATTTTTACCATAATGAATAAATCCACTAGTTAATTCGTTATCAATAAAATTAATTCCCATTAAAGGAACACTAATTGTAATACATTGAAAGTTACTGAATGACACATCTAAATTAAATATTCAAAATCATGTAGTTGAATTGATCGATGTAGCTATTATTCACATAGACAAATGAATTACATAACCATCTGGAACCACATAGTTGATTTCACCACATATCCAAAGGAAATATTTGATTACTCCATATAACCAACAATAAATTCATTTAAACTACGTAGTCTATTTCTCAAATAGGTGATTCATCAACATAGGAAATTTAATCATAGATAATTATTTGATGTAGCTATTTTATGTAGGAGTTTCCTTTATATAGACAAATTCATCCCATATATGATTTTATATACTTTGGAAATTTTATGGAATACATCTAGAACAAGTTTATTTTTACATAATGAGATAAAATAATGATAAAACCTGATGAACAAACATCCAATGAAAGTTAATTTTTAATATTTGAATTACATTTGAGATCATCAAAACAAAAAGTACATGAGATATGTTAGAACACCATTACTAGTACAAAACTATCATCATTTATGGTCTCCTATAAATATTTAGGATCAAACTAGTATAGAAAAGAAATGAACTCAAATTGGTTTCCAACATTACACCTAGCTCCAAATCCTTCATCTAGATCTTCTATAACACTCTCTAAAATAAGATTCATCAAATTCATAGTTTTTATAGGTAAGACACATTTAGGTTCCCCAAATTTAGTTTCTTCACAACTGTATTGATCAGGATTATATAATAATTTACATTAAAACTTATCATTATAAGAATCATGTCCCATGTTATTTAAAGAGTCATTAGCTACATTTGTTCAAATTTTTTTGTGATCAATGGGATAACACATTGAATGAATTTAAATGTAGTTTATGCAGATAAAAAATGAATATATCAATAGGGAAATAAATTAATGATATCAAAGAACAATACATAAGAAGAATATTTTAATTAATAGTTGTATACTTTTATATAAATAGAAAACAACATAACATTCCATTTATGTGTCTAAATTATTTTCCAAAAAATTTTAAACATGCTACCGTTGATGAATAGTATAATGATTTAATAAAAAAGCTGAAAAAATTTTATTACAAATAATCTGAGTAATATCAAATTGATTTATATTTTTATTGATCATTGTGGGTATAATTAAAAATAAAAAACTATCCATATCACCACCAAACATTTATTTTCTTATAATAAATGAGAGGCCCAATTTAATTTTAGTCAAATAGATCCTGAATGTCTCCATATAATTGATGATTTTAAAATGCATAGTAACTCAAAATTTGAAATTTAAACAATCATGAAGAATAATAATTTCAATTAGAAATGGAAATGGATTACTCTATTTTTGAAGGTATTCTAAAATGGCCTTTGAATTTCTTTATCAAAAAAATATACTCTAGATAAATCACTCCACAAATCTCAAGATAATTCAATTCTTAAATTCTGTAAATGACTCAATAAAAATGTGGATAACTCTACATATGATTTAAAATAATGTTTTTTCCAACATACATTTTATAGCACACATATAGTTCTATAACAATGATTATAATACCAATTTATTATTATATACATTATTTACATACCAAACCTTTGGAACTCAAAAATGAAGTTCCTTCACAAATTTTTGGTTTTTGAACATAATGTCCATCTCAAACATGGGGTTCAAAACATAGGTTTGGATAGGAATTTTTGGAGTAATATATGTGGTGATTAAAAAATAATTCTAAAATTGGGTATAGGGGATCAAACTTTAACAGAAAATACATATCACCACAAATATTAAATATTATAGTTTTTATAAGGAATTAAAGTACATGATCAATGATATACAACAATAATGATGTTATTTCATGGGACCAATTAACATTTATGATGATAATAATAACCAATGTTACCCAAAATATGTCTTATTTATATTGGAAGAACATTCCTTATCAAATTTTATAATTGAGAATACAATGTGTAAACCTTATGAGATGAATTATAAATTCTTATAATCCATTATAAACTGATAGTCAAATATGATCTATGTCCCATTATATTGATGTATCTATACCATTATAAATATTCTTATTATTACTTCCCTATTGTTAATGGGTTCTAATTTTTTCCAATACTTACTATAATGTTTTTATATAATATGTAATCTAACTACATTACCATATATTGTATAATAAAATTGATATTAATTACATGGTACATAAAATACATGTATTTATAAATATGAACATATGATATGGTATTCTAAAAGTACATGTTCAAGTTGGTTCTAAGGTGCCTACTCTCACAACACTCTCACATTCACTGGAGATAACTACTAACCACTCTTAATATCTTAGCCCTCACATGAAAATCACACTTCTACAAAGATATGGCTTATTATGTGGGAATTCCATATAATATTTTATGCCTATATACTAACCACAAATTTACCTCTTAGAGTTAAATCCCATAAGATATGAAACTTATAATTAATTTGAAATGTCCTCTATTTTAAATTTGAGTCCTATGAAAATTCCACTTTTATATAATTGTCACAACATATTATAACAATTTCATTATTTCATGGTTCAATTCGACGTTTTTAGAAAAGGTACATACATAAACTATTTCATTAAGAATATAAGAAGAATCTATATACTGAGATTCTTTTCTATAATTGGTAAAAATGAGTTCCTTTAACATTATTTACCTTAATTTACAACCATTAAACTAAATTATATATCCTAGCTATGATATATTATCACCATTATATGTATAGGAACGTACATTGGTGTATCTCATGGTTATTAGTTCCTTGTATCCTATATAAATAAGAATCATGTAATTTGTAAAACATGAGTACTTTTAGATTGTTTTTACTATAGCCTAGTGAAAATATCATAGATTTTCTTAATATATATCCCCCATGACTAAATTTAGGAAATAGAAAACATAGATTATATTATGTAATACATGGTAAATACACCTTTGGAATCATAAGAAATTATACCCATGTTACTTTCCTCTTCCTATTTTGTGGAAAAAAAATTTAAAGAGATTTATGGCATGTGACATTATAAATAATCCCCTATTAGAATATTTTTTATTAAGTCATTTGGGAATATTTTCAATGTATATATTTCAATATTGTCCAAGAAAACATTGAGATATTTCATAATCAAATTGATTCCTAGAATATAAGTTTCATTACCTTATTACATCATGGTTAAGTATTCATTTAAAAAATTCATAAAAAATAAAAGGCTCGCACATAGATTCTAATTGATAATATGCCATTAATATATAATACTAGGAAAATCAAATAGAAATCACTTATGTGATCATCAATGTGAATATTAAATTATTATGATACATCATTTACTACATAAATGGATCTCTCCAGTTTGAATTAATTGATGGAATTATATGATATTTTGAACCATTTTTATTGATTTGTATAGACATATTTGACCACCTTCCAATTCAAGAATGTAGTTTTGAAAATCATTTTTGAAATTCCATAATCAAGAAAGAATACTATTTCTTGTAAAATTCATAGTGATTTTAGAATTTCAATTTCTTAAATGGTTTCATCATAGTAAAAAAATGTATGTTGTTTGAAAATAATAGCCAAAAACTATTCTTTATATATATTTACTTAACCACAAATGTCTATCTTTTTCTTAAATACCCATTTACATAAAATAGGATTTACATTAGTAGTTCCATCAACTAAATTCCAAAGTTGATTTTAGTATATATAATCCATTTCAAAATTCATAATTTCTATCTACTTATTTTATTATTTATAATTTACTAATTCCCTGTATTTTTGAGTTTCGTTATCCTTTAAGAATAATATTTAACATGATTCAGTGAAATGAAACTCATATTCCTCTATTTCTCTAACATGTTATGGATTAATGTTGTATTTCTTTCTAATTATTAACTCATTATCCAACTATTTATAATATATTTTATTCTAATACCATATATTTATAATATGGAGCTTCATCCTCATCAAAGTTAATATTCCTCCCACTATTTATGTTATTAATATTCTCCTTTACTAGATATATGGTATATATTTACAAATATACTTTTAATACTGATGTCATATATAGGTAATAACATTAATTTTTTTTTATATCTTATAAATATTAACTTTTTTACCTCATGATGTGAGTTTCTCAATTGGTATTATCTTGGAAAACATATTCGACACTAATGCACATATATGTAATATAGAAGGTTTCATTCCATAAAAAACACATATGGAATCTCAACCATCATTTTAGTTGGTAAATGTATTTATTTATAGGAAATTATACTAATTTATACCCTCAAAATGATAAATGAATTGTTTTTTGACTCATTATATATCTAACTACATCTTGTAAATTTTGATTCCCCCTTTCACACGGACTATTCAACAGAGGTGTATAAAGAGGATTGGGTAGGCAAAATATCCCACATTCCATAAAATAATTGATGAAATATTTGATAAGATATTCATCTCCATAGTACAAGGTAGGTTTCATAATATTCATTCAATGATGATTCTATACAATATTCTTATATTCTCTAAATATTTTAAAGGATTTTGACATATACCTCATTAACTAAGGCATAACCATATATCCCAATGTAATCCATAAATGTAATTAAAGAAGAATAAACTATCTTCTTTTCTAATAGAAATGGAAGACATATATCGATACAATTCAATTATAAAAACATTTCTCCTCTTTATTCTTTATCACTAAAAGGTTCATTAGTAATTTCTCTTTATAAGAAATAGTGACATATATATAAGTGTTTTAACGAAAAATATTATAAATACCTATCTTGATGTAGTTTGTCCAACAAATCTAATTTTAATGTCAAAACATTAAGTTCGAAAATGAGTTGGATATGAGTATTTTTCACTATATTTTTCTTTCATTGTAAATATTTGATTTCAAATTACAAGTATATATAAACCATTATTGAGATGTTCCATACCATAGACTGCCTGACTATAACAAAAAATATTTTACTTCTAAAAATTTAATAAAACCCATTACTGTATAAAATTTCTGATAAGATAACATTTATTGAAATTTATGGATGTTAATTACAGTAATATAATACAATAATGAATCTATTTTGTATATTGTGGGGAATATTCACCTAATATTGATGTTTCTTATATTTCACAATTGATTTATTGGATATCTAATTGACCCTTTTCAATACTTTTGAATCTACATGGTTGATGTAATTAAATAAAAATGTGGGATCCATTAGATACATCCAATAAAAATTATATAAATAGATATACATTCAACTAAAAATATACCCAAATGAGAAGCATCACCTTTTTTCATCTTCTGATCCATGAAATTATCTTTATAGTTTCCTTTATTACCACATTTAAATCATACAACCTGACTCAAATTATTCCTTATTTATATCATATGATTCTAGAAAATGTTTTCTCTATATTCCTTTAAATTTTAATTATTCATTGGATTCATAGAGAGTTTCTTAAACATCTTGGTTTCTATAATGACTGAATAGTTATTGTTGTTTATATCCTTGCGAAATTAACAAACCATTCCTATAATACCAAATAATGAATTCGACATTCTATTCATGTTTAAATTTATAATGAAATTCTAGAAACATGGTATTAAAGATAATAATATGATATTTTTGGAATTTTATTTGATCAACTTGAACCTCATAACTCAACACACTCTATTATCTCAATTATATGAGGTCGAACCTATTTTATTTCTACCCTCCTACACTTTTAGAGTGTGTTGTATATCTCATACATTTCCATACCTACCCTACCTTGAAATAAATCATAGATAAGTGATAAAAAATGTATTAATATGTATCCTCATGTATTCATTACATTTTATTTTACATCGATGACAACATGATTCACTAGACATTCAATGTGTCATAAATGTGTCCCCCATAAACCTCTCTCTACACCATTATTACTCCTTGATAGCGATCAATGGGTTTTAGAGACTCCAACATATACAACATCTTCTCCTTGGGTAATACTAGGCACAATCTTCTTTACTAATTCATGAAATTATAAATGGAAAAGAAATTTTTATTTAACATTATAAATCGCATTGACATTGAATTATTGTTATTTATTATCTAATTAATTAACAAAAAAAATTAATAGATTTAAAAAATATTTTGATAAATTATAATATAGAATATATTTGTTTATAAATTTTATTTATCTCTAAATATTTTTTTCAAATCCCAACAACCCTTAGTCATTCAATTAAAAAATTTCTCTTTCTATTATATAATAATTGAAAATGTTGTCTAAAATATCTATTCGAATTCCAAAATATGTATATGAATAAAAATAGATAGTTTTAAGGTAAATTTGTTTTAAAACAATTTTATTAACTCATACCTCCATGAAATTTTAATAAATTCCAAACTTTTTTGACTCATAACCTTTGACTTAAGCAACACTTTCCATAAAAAAAATTCCCCAAGGTAGAAATAAATACTTCTTCAACACATACATTACTTAATTCTACCCATAAATTTTATAAAAAATCACCAATTCATTAAGGCACTCCCAATTATGGCTGATAGACCCCTCACTCTTATGATTTTTTTTATAATTTGATTGATATAATTCATTAAGTAAACAAAATACTACAATGAGGGATATTAATCTCTTTTATATTCTTTACTAATGGAATAAAATTATATTTATCATGATTATTACTATGTGAAGACTTTTAAAAGATTAACTGAGTCTAAATAGTAATCAGTCATCATGAATGCATTAATTTAATCTATATATACTCCTTATCTATCATATATAACTATGCATCATCCACAAATTAAAAAAATATACCATGCTTGATAAAAATGATATAAATATACAATCTTGAGATATGTGATACCTGTTGATCCATCAAGTAGATGATTGATTAATAAATATCCTAAGGGAATAGCTTGAGTTTTATAATAACATGAATTGTTGTTCCATAATACTACCATGTATTTTCTCCTATTTGGATCCATGTTTATTTTTTCCTAGAATTTCATTATCCTCAAAAGCTTTGTCTTATTACATTTATACTAACTATATGGTGATGTTTCCTTATAATGAAAAACTATATATAATTATTAAAAATTTAGAAATGAAAAACCTTATAAATTTTTAAGAGGGAGGTGTGATTCTTAGTTCAATAAAAATGTATATTTAATAATTGATTACTAAAAAATAATCCCATATATAATTAATTGTTTAAATAAAATAAAATTAAAACATATAATTGATTTGTCTGATCTCATTTTCATTCAATATGCATGAATTTTCAAAATAAGAAAATAAAAAAAACTAAATTATATTTGAAGTTGTATTCAAATAAATCAAAAATATTAGAATAATATCGAAACACATAAAACACATCCCAAATAACCCAAAATAATTTTATCAAATTTTAGAATAGGTAATAAAAATTTATAGAATTTTCTATAATATTAATGACTTCCGGCTTAAAATGGTTTGGTGAAGTTGAAACTTGTCCAATACAGGTTAGGTGGGGCGGGACTCTACCCATCCTAGGTTGTGCATATTGAATTATTGTGGGGTAGGCGCCTAAATGGGACCTATAATTTTTTATTAAATTAAAATTTACACTCAAATTACTCATTTTATTGATGTTACCGCATACCACAGTAAGTAGGGCAACAGTCTAGTGGGACTCGAGTGCCACCGGAATCACATATTGACTTCCTCTACTCGAATCATTATCAATTTAATTAAATTTTGGGTTAAAAAAAATTCCTTACCACATGTCAAATAAGAAAATTTAAAATTCTTAGAATAAAAAAATAGATCATGAAAATATATATTTTTTATAGTAGTACTCAATTCTCAACATAGATCACATTAAAATAATATTTTGTGTTTGAAAAAAATGAAATGACAACTCCTTTGATTGGAATAACTAAACTTGTTCAACTCATAACCATTATTTCTGATATTTAATGATCTAGCTAAGGAGTCTTATATACCATCATAACATTATACGTAGGACTTGGTTCATCATTATCTAAATTCTTTGTTTTCGAATGGGTAATAAAAGTAACTAACAATCCATATTTGATCTCTAGAAGAACACCTAATTGAATAAATGAAGGGAATTGATTCAATTTTATTATTTATCACACTTTATAAATTTATATTTAAGAAGAAATATGATAGGAGAGATAATTTTTTGAAAGGTATTTCCTATAGTGTTCATCGGTCTTAAAGGGTATTTTATAGATAGATTAAAATTCTTAAAAATAGTTCTTAGGTCTAAAGAATATTTTTAACATCTTAACCCAAAAATATATATCACATATGACATAATTAGATTATAGTATGTGGAATGTAGACCTCATAGTTCAAATATAAAATTATTAAATTTTAGTTTTTTAATTATTATCCATAAACTCAAATAATTCTTCGCTTACATATTTAATAATCCTCAAAAATTTATTATATGTTTGGTTTTTTAATTTTTAATTTATTAATTTTGGTTAAATAAAATATGAATAACTTTTGTAATAAATTCAATTTTTATTATTCTAAAGCTAAATAATATATAGATGAATTTATATATTTTTAATGACATGTGATAAATCACACTCGAACATTCTGCATCCCATAAACATTGGAACCAAATTAGCCTAAAATTGAAATTATATGAATTTCTGAAACATTGTGATAAACATTATGTTCTAAAATAAATGTCCATATAATTATATTATATAGTCATAATCATAGTGTAATATTAGTATATAACAAATAATCATAACCCCTAAGGATATAAATATATAAAACAACCACCTACAGACACTTACTATGTAATATCATCTATTTTACCAAGGATATTTAATAAATCAAGATGCATACTTTATGTCATCATACATCTATGAGTTATTTATTATTTCTTTGAACATAAATGATATAATTTATTTCATCTACCAATTTCATGGTTTTAATTAAGTAATTACTATCCATGAAAAAATATCTATGAATATCGTATTTTTAACTGAAAAGTGAAAAATCATATCTTGATCATTCAACAAATATAGAAAAATTAATGAGATAACATTCTAAATATACCTCACAAAAAATAGAAATGTTGATGGTTTTCATTATGTATCAATGTTTTTTATCAATGATATACGTTGACAGTGATTTCATGTCAAGAAACAAATGAACATTCCTTTTAAAAATAACAACTGATGTAACCCAAAACATATAGTGTTCCTATTATAGAGTTTGTACTCAGTATACAATATACATGAGATCAAAAAGTGTGAATTTTATATGAATAATTCACCATTATTTTGATCCCCAAACACCTGATAGTTATAAATCAACCACAACCAATCATATTTATATTCATTGATCATTGGATATATGTTTAATATTTTTAGCATAGTATTTGTGGTTTCTTTTCTAGTAGGTAATTCTATAAAATTATGATTGAATATATTGTCTATGTGTTTTTCTATATATAGTATACACATAAGTAATATTAAAACACTGGTATGTTAATGAAATATATATATATATATATATATATCAATTTGTATACAGGTCATGGTAATCACAAACTATATATTGTGGTCAGGCCTATGGAACCCACTCTAAAAACGTATTTCTCATATTATGTGGTTTTTGGAACACCCTAATCAGTTAGAGTGTTTGTAGGTCTAATTTATTCTTTATCCATTCTTAGGATTTGTTTTATAATGGATTCAATTCATTTATATAGTGAATAATAATTTGACTTTTTGTATAGGAATTATTGAGAGATTTGTAGTCTTCTAAAAAATTGAGCACATTTTAATTATTTTTATGTTTCATTCAGGATATAATTTATTAGTGCAAATATAAATCCAATTATAATTAGATAAAACATTTTTATAAAGAAAATATTTAAGAAATTTATATTATTTATCAACCAAATATTCATTTTTTGAGATATAAAAGTCATAGAGGTGTTTCTCCTGTATAAGACTAGTGATTTTATATTTTTGGATATATAAAGAACATATGAAATGTGTTATTTTTTGTATAATAATAATATAAATTTATACCGTCTTATTTTAGAATATTACTTCTTTTTAAATGGATAAATCAAAAAGTTAATTGTTATAGTTAAACTATGCTTCACGACTACCATATGCATATGTGGTTAATGGAATATATTATTATGGGATTTCTTTTATTTTGGATGTTATTATGGGTGACCATTAAGGAAATGTCATGTTATATGAATATCATTCACACAAGTGACTAATGGGATCCAAAATATATCATATAAATTATAATTTGTAATGTGTTATAGATTGATACCCTTTCTTAAGTAACTCTGGGTCATGTGGGAGATGAGAAATGGTTTGGGTATTCAGGTAACCTCTATAAGAGTGTAATATATAGGGATAATATATTATTATTAATATAATGCCCCAGCCTTAAACCTTACTTAATCTTGAGTTATTACAAGATTACACATTGAGGATCTTTTCAGGTTTAGAGTTTTAGAGAATTAGATCATGAAACTTGCATTACATTCCACATTTAAACAAAGTGGTTACATAAAAGACAGTATTCATTCTTCCCATCAACGGAAACATATTTAAAATAAAACATGGATTCCTTCTTGACACATCCTTGACACTATCATCACATCATGTGCCCTTCCCTTGACCTGTGAAAAACATTTCAAAAACTTGGGATGACCATAAAAAGCTCAGTAAGGGATATATAGATATGGAAAGGAAACATGAGTACATGTATACATAAGAATGAAATCATACTTTACCCATAAAACATAGGCATATCAAATCATGAATAAATCATAGAAATCATAAGACATAAAGGTAACATGAGGCATTCATAACATTCTTACGTGGGGAGAAACCCTCTTGGTTACGTTTGGAATACCCATCACAGTATATTCCCTAAATCTCTTCGGAGAAACCTTAACGTTTCACTCCTTCGCGTTACCCAATGCATTGGAGAGCTATATCGGGCTCACCCGCCCTTAGTTTATCACAGAACCGCCCGTTCTTCATAACAATGCCCAAGAACCATAACATAATCGTATCACATAAACATGAATAAAGGAAACATAACATTTCCACATTTCAATCACAATATAACATTTTAGGATATTGAAATAATGAATCCATTCAAAAAGAAACCATTTCCAAAACCATTTAAAACATTTAATAAAGAGATTTTTGAATCAAAGTGTCCCATACCACCTTGAAGATTTTAACATTTTAAACCATTAATATCCATATAAATAAATCCTTAAAAACCATTTTGAAAACATGGATATTAATAAGAACAAATAATTAAAACATTTAAAACGATATTTTGGTTAAAGGGGTTTTACCAAAATTAGAGACACTTGAATACAATAATCAAGGAATAATATTTAGTCAGAACTTTATAATATCATGAGAATAAAAGGATTCATGATATAATACTCCAAAGGACAGTATATACACCATATAAGAGTGAATTGGTGCATAACAACAATGAACCCTCAATAGAAATGTCAAATGTGATGAAATCCCTTATAAAGAAGGTATCCTTTAATTAAGGACAAATCAATCTCAAAAATATGTGTGAAAAATATAAATACACCCAATATAAGTGGATATTAAGTGTAAAACAATAAAAGGTCATTCACACATATTCAATGGATGATATATTCAATGACTACATGTTGAACCCAAAGAAATCGAAATTGGGTTAAAAAGTTCCCTTGACAGCCTAACAGCATCACATCAAAATGAGTTGATGAGAGATAAAAAGAGTATCTCATCACTTGGACATAAAATTTAAATCAATAAGGATATATGAGAACATATCCCAACATAACAATATGTAAATTAAAAGACCCAACAAAAGAAGTCTTTTAAAAAAGAGGAGGGTGAAAGGTTCCCTTACCGACTTGGGTATCTTTCAAAACATACACCCCATGAAAGAAGGACAATAGATCATTGATGTAAATACTCATAAATGAAAGTATATTACACAAAGAGTAGAATAATTGGCAGTACATACACCACTCAATGGAATTTGTGGCAAATGTAGCATAAATCTCACGGGAATAAAAGTGAGATGAAAAATCCCTTACGAAAACTCGGCAGCCTAACAGCGCCACATAAAACTTCCGAATATGGATTGATGAGATCAAATAGGGTATCCCATCACATTAAAATAAAATTTACAGAAAGAGTAATATAAAAGAACATCCCCCAACATTACAAATAGGATCTTAAAAGAAGTGACATAAAGGAGAGTACTTAAAAAGAAAGAGAGAGGTTAGATCTCTTACGAAAGTTCGGCAGCCTAACGGTGCCACTCAAAACTTCCAAAATTGATTGATGAGAGAGAATAGGGTCTCTCATCACATGAACATAAAAATTACAGTAAGTGTAATAAAAAAGATCATCCCAATAACAATAAAGATGATCTTTAAAAGGAATGACATAAAAGTGTGTACTTGAACGCTACTTTCATTTCTATTTCGTATTGTATAGAATTGAATAATAATTATATAAAGGTATATTATAATTCCAGTATAATATCATATATAATATCATAGTTCCATCCTTTATACGTCCCACAAATGGTATTTAACGAATCAAATCACTTTGAGGGGGCGGTAGTCCGCACTTCCTTAAATGAAGATATCGCGTTTACCCATAATGGAAACCATAAAAGTATGACCAAAATGAAAAAAACAGAAGCTTAAGGAAAACATAAACATATTATATATCATATATAAAAATAGTGACATCATAATGGCCACCTTTGAAGGTGTTAAATGAGTATTGAACAATCATCGTTTCGGGAGGCAGAATTTCGCCATCCACAGAAACCGTATGTTCTTTAACCATTTGATGTAGTTGTGTGGGAGTGTAGCTCGAATAAATATTATAACAACATCCTATTATATTGAAGATACGGGTGTTGTTACAAAAGAAATAAATAAAAAGAGTTTATGGGGTTGGAGAAGCAAAATAAAACAAATGAACATGAGAGAATGAATTACCTTTAAAAGTGTAACTCCTTTTGATTTGAGCCTAAAGGCTTCCTTTGAAAGGCTTCTGACCAAAGGGAATAATCTAGGTTGAGGAGAGGGGTGTGGAGAGAGTAAATGGTCAGGGGTTGGCCGAGCGAAAGGCTTGAGGAGTGTGTGAAATGCGGTAGAGGTGGGGGCCTTTTATAAGAGGAGAGGAGGGGAACTTTTGGAAAGTAAAGAAATATTACTTTATTTGAAAATGTGTTTCGGTTTTAAAAGGTCCCACATTGATATAATTCGTGGATAAGTTTATAAAGGTTCGAAATACACCCATCCAATAAGTTTTGGACATGTGTAGTTCATAGATGTTACATTATCTTTCCATTTTATTTTAATCGTTAAATAATGATGTCATCACTGCATCATTATGATGTCATAAATAATTTAATTTATTTAATGTCAAAAAATTATAAAAAAATTACTATGATGTATGAAATCTTTGTATCTTTCCAATGACTATTTATAATCAAAATTTGGACTTGTATAACCCCACTTAAAAATTATTTTAGTAAAACAATTTATGTTAGTGTCATTTTCACTTTAACATTAAATAAAAATATATTAATGTCATTTTCCAACTAAAGAGGCTCCATGGGGTCCCCAAGTTGGCCCATGGCTTTTCTTGGTCGGCCATGACTCACCCAATAGGTGTAGGACAAGTGTCATGGTGTTTTCACATTCTTATAATATCATTTTTACCTTAAACTACACTAATTACCACTAATCACGATTAAAAACTTAATAAGTTACTATTCACCAAAAAATTATTTTAATCTCATTGAACCACATTTTACTTCTTAATGACAACCATGTATGTCAGATTTTTGAAAATCAAAACACAATTATGGCAAAATTTCATTTAAATGAAAAATCAGTTTTTATAAGTACCACTTAGTGGTTTCACTATTCATCAAAAATTGAAGTTTTTCAGAAAATTATCAATAATTCACCCTAAGCTATATTTGATATTCCGAATTCAAAAATGAAGTCTATTTTACAAAATTCAAAACATATTAGTCACATTAATTAATATAATAATTAATTCCCACTGTCAGAGCAAATAGCGTGTTTTTATAAAACAATAAGTATCAAAAGATTGACACTAGTTTAAGTCTGATTTCAAAGTGAAATTAATTCCAATGACCACTATTGGATTTAATGGTAAAAATATTTTCTAATTTATCTTTAAAACCAATTCAAAATATTATCTAATCATATAAATAAATTAGATTAAAAAGAGGTTTTGAATTAAAACACAACATTCTACACTATTCATTAAAAAATGAACTTTATCGGAAAAATACCAAAAAATTACAGAAAGTAAAATTTGATGTCCCGATTCTTAATAAGAGTTTTATTTGGTCCAAAAGAATGTATAAGAGTGATTAAAACTATATTTAATGACAGTTCTCCATTAAAAGGCGATAAGTGAACCTTTAGTGAAAACTAGGGCATATACACCTAAAATTTAATTCTTTCCGTATTTTAAGCCTTTAGCTTTTATTGTATAAATGTAAAAACATTAAAAAACATATATAATAATATTTTAGTTATTTATATCCATTCCCTCCATTATAACGGCTACATGTTAACTACCATTTAAAATAATATTATTTTATTATTAGAGTGCAACGTAAGATTCCCAAGAAACTCGTTGTTGCGTGTTGGGTACGCCATCGAGCATAGCATCCCCTTTAAAGTCATATTAATATTTTATTCACAAATATGGATAAATATGAAAATTTCATATTCATTATTTACCTGGGGTGTTACATTCTTCCCCCCTTTTGGGAATTGCATCCTCACAATTTTAAAATTGCGCTTGGAAACATCCTTGAAAGTCCCACATCGGAACAAGAGTCGGTAAAACAATCACTTTAAAATAAAGAAAGATAAGCACAGAGGTCACCCGAGTTAACCCATACTAGGAATCCATGTAGGAAAACATGGACATGGAGGTGAAAACATAGGGTCATGTTCTGATGGAGAGTGATAGAAAACATGTTTAGAAGAAAGTTAACAATGAGAAAATCACAAACTTGTGATGGGTTAAACGGTGTTGGGTTCCCCAGTAGGAAAAGTTAATAGACAACATTTTTGTTTTAAGTAACTTTTTATTGAGGAATTTATTCATAAGGAAACATAATCACTTATCATTTTGACTCTCAACTTTTACTAGATTCCTTAGTCAAACTCATATTTTTTTCCAAAAGACGAGTATTTAGGGAGACTTGTTTGCATTAAGAGTACTATAATCAACTTCTAGAGAATCACCTAATCCCCAAAAGAGAACTATATACATCCCATGTATTTAGGCTTTAACCAAAACCAAAACCAAAAAGGTTAGTACAAGATCAGATAATCCAAAAAAGGATAACCCCTTATAAAAAGAAAATCTATTCTTAATCTCCAAAATTTGTCCAACAAAACCCAAAGTTCAACGAGGACCATCCGATAAACAATTTGTCCATAAAATTATTCAATGTAAACCAATATAATATTGAAACCCAAATATTTTAAGGATTTAGTCACATAGTCTTCCAAGTTAAATCGTAACATTTATCTCCAAACAACATCATTTGATCCTAAAGTCTCACATTGAAAAGTAATTATCCTAATCACATATCCTCCAAAATAGGTTAATCATTTTCATAAATAACCCAAAATAAACTTACTCTTAATTCATAAAATCATATAACTAGAAAGAATCAGCCAAACTAACCAGGGACTTCACGTAGTCTAGTGGTAGGCGATAAATACCAGTCGCACTTTGGTTGTGGGTTCGATTCCCGCAGCTTTGTCCGACGCGAAGGGATGTCACACGGTCTGCGTGTTGTCCTTTTTCCAAAACTATATAATTCTTAAAACATACCCCAAAATGAGATAAAATCTTCAAGAATAATCATAAAATATTTTAACATCAAGTTTATCTCATTCCTTTCATTTTCCATCATATCATAGAGTAACCCATAATTACCTAAAAATTAAGTATCATATAAACCCTAATGGTTAAGTTAATAATTATTACCTGAATTTCCACATCGAGTTGGCCATCTCGTACATGATGCATTAGAGAACTCACCAAGGTTGAAGTGGTTGATCATGACTCCTTGATATTTGGTTTAGAACAACCACGAGTTTCCTCATTGAATCCTCCATTTTATCTAGTATCTTAATCAGAGAACCACCATAGTTTCCTTCAAACCTATTGTCTCTTTAGTGCCTGCTAGATCCATCCATTCACTAAAAATAGAAATGTCAGTGTGAGTATATCAACAAAACCATCATGTACTAATGAGGAAGGTAAATACTAAGATACACTTACTCATTTACTTTATCTAAAACTAGGACTCTTTCTGAAATCCTAACCATTATGGTAATGTCACTTATGCTTAAAGAATACCTAACCTCTAAAGTTATCTAAACCGACCTTTGATACCAACTATAAGGCCCCAGCCTTAATCCTTACATAATCTTGAGTTATTACAAGATTACACATTGAGGATCTTTTCAGGTTTAGAGTTTTAGAGAATTAGATCATGAAGCTTGCATTACATTCCACATTTAAACAATGTGGTTACATAAAAGACAGTATTCATTCTTCCCATCAACGGAAACATATTTAAAATAAAACATGGATTCTTTCTTGACACATCCTTGACACTATCATCACATCATTTACCCTTCCCTTGACCTGTGAAAAACATTTCAAAAACTTGGGATGAGCATAAAAAACTCAGTAAGAGATATATAGATATGGAAAGGAAACATGATTAGATGTATACATAAGAATGAAATCATACTTTACCCATAAAACATAGGCATATCAAATCATGAATAAATCATAGAAATCATAAGACATAAAGGTATCTTGAGGCATTCATAACTTTCTTACGTGGGGAGTAACCCTCTTGGTCACGTTTGGAATACCCATCACATTATATTCCCTAAATCTCTTCGGAGAAACCTTAACGTTTCACTCCTTCGCGTTACCCAATGCATTGGAGAGCTATATCGGGCTCACCCGCCTTTAGTTTATCACGGAACCACCCGTTCTTCATAACAATGCCCAAGAACCATAACATAATCGTATCACATAAATATGAATAAAGGAAACATAACATTTCCACATTTCAATCACAATATAACATTTTAGGATATTGAACTAATGAGTCCATTCAAAAAGAAACCATTTCCAAAACCATTTAAAACATTTAATAAAGAGATTTTTGAATCAAAGTGTCCCATAACACCTTGAAGCTTTTAACATTTTAAACCATTAATATCCATATAAATAAATCCTTAAAAACCATTTTGAAAACATGGATATTAATAAGAACAAATAATTAAAACATTTAAAACGATATTTTGGTTAAAGAGGTTTTACCAAAATTAGAGACACTTGAATACAATAATCGAGGAATAATATTTAGTCAGAACTTTATAATATCATGAGAATAAAAGGATTCATGATATAATACTCCAAAGGACAGTATATACACCATATAAGAGTGAATTGGTGCATAACAACAATGAACCCTCAATAGAAATGTCAAATGTGATGAAATCCCTTATAAAGAAGGTATCCTTAAATTAAGGACAAATCAATCTCAAAAATATGTGTGACAAATATAAATACACACAATATAAGTGGATATTAAGTGTAAAACAATAAAAGGTCATTCACACATATTCAATGGATGATATATTCAATGACTACATGTTTAACCCAAAGAAATCGAAATTGGGTTAAAAAGTTCCCTTGACAGCCTAACGGCATCACATCAAAATGATTTGATGAGAGATAAAAAGAGTATCTCATCACTTGGACATAAAATTTACATCAATAAGGATATATGAGAACATATCCCAACATAACAATATGTAAATGAAAATACCCAACAAAAGAAGACTTTTAAAAAAGAGGAGGGTGAAAGGTTCCCTTACCGACTTGGGTATCTTTCAAAACATACACCCCATGAAAGAAGGAAAATAGATCATTGATGTAAATACTCATAAATGAAATTATATTACACAAAGAGTAGAATAATGGGCAGTACATACACCACTCAATGTAATTTGTGGCAAATGTAGCATAAATCTCACGGGAATAAAAGTGAGATGAAAAATCCCTTACGAAAACTCGGCAGCCTAACATCGCCTCATAAAACTTCCGAATATGGATTGATGAGATAAAATAGGGTATCCCATCACATTACAATAAAATTTACAGAAAGAAGAATATAAAAGAACATCCCCCAACATTACAAATAGGAGCTTAAAAGAAGTAACATAAAGGAGAGTACTTAAAAAGAAAGAGAGAGGTTAGATCTCTTACGAAAGTTCGGCAGCCTAACGGCGCCACTCAAAACATCCAAAATGGATTGATGAGAGAGAATAGGGTCTCTCATCACATGAACATAAAAATTACAGTAAGTGTAATATAAAAGATCATCCCAATAACAATAAAGATGATCTTTAAAAGGAATGACATAAAAGTGTGTACTTGAAAAGAAAGAGAGGAGTAGGATCCCTTACCTCGGGTCCGACTTGACTCGATCGTTCTTTAATCTCCTGAATAATAAACTTGAGTTAATTTCTACTTCCTTAAAAATATTTTTCAAGTTCATTATTCCTTTTATATCACTTATTACCATGTCATAAACATTATTTAATCATTTAAGTTAATAATATTTGTTTTGCCGATATTTGGTTCTTAAGTCGAAAGTGGACTTCTTACAATTACATGTTGTTCGTGTGGTCAAATGTTTATTATATCCAGAATTGTATTCATGATTTAGATATAATATATGTCATATATATCCAGTACATGCATGCATTTATAACATTACATAATCATTTAGAGGTAAGAAATGAAATGCACCGTTCATCGAGACGGTAAGACGTACGTACGCATGAACGCTACATTCATTTCTATTTCGTATTTTATAGAATTGAATAATAATGATATAAAGGTATATTATAATTCCAGTATAATATCATATATAATATCATAGTTCCATCCTTTATACATCCCACATATGGTATTTAACGAATCAAATCACTTTGAGGGGGCGGTAGTCCGCACTTCCTTAAATGAAGATATCACGTTTACCCATAATGGAAACCATAAAGGTATGACCAAAATTAAAAAAACAGAAGATTAAGGAAAACATAAACATATTATATATCATATATAAAAATAGTGACATCATAATGGCCACCTTTGAAGGTGTTAAATGAGTATTGAATAATTATCGTTTCGGGAGGCAGAATTTTTCCATCCACAGAAACCGTATGTTCTTTAACCATTTGATGTAGTTGTGTGGGAGTGTAGCTCGAATAAATATTATAACAACATCCTAGTATATTTAAGATACTTTTGTTGTTACAAAAGAAATAAATAAAAAGAGTTTATGGGGTTGTAGAAGCAAAATAAAACAAATGAACATGAGAGAATGAATTACCTTTAAAAGTGTAACTCCTTTTGATTTGAGCCTAAAGGCTTCCTTTGAAAGGATTATGACCAAAGGGAATACTCTAGGACGAGGAGAGGGGTGTGGAGAGAGTAAATGGGCAGTGGTTGGCCGAGCCAAAGGCTTGAGGAGTGTGTGAAATGCGGTAGAGGTGGGGGCCTTTTATAAGAAGAGAGGAGGGGTACTTTTGGAAAGTAAAGAAATATTACTTTATCTGAAAGTGTGTTTCTGTTTTAAAAGGTCCCACATTGATATAATTCGAGGATAAGGTTATAAAGGTTCTAAATCCACCCATCCAATAAGTTTTGGACATGTGTAGTTCATAGATTTTACATTATGTTTCCATTTTATTTTAATCGTTAAATAATGATGTCATCACTGCATCATTATGATGTCATAAATAATTTAATTTATTTAATGTCTAAAAATTATAAAAAAATTTCTATGATGTATGAAATCTTTGCATCTTTCCAATGACTATTTTTAATCAAAATTTGGACTTGTATAACCCCACTTAAAATTATTTTAGTAAAACAATTTATGTTAGTGTCATTTTCACTTTAACATTAAATAAAAATATATTAATGTCATTTTCCAACTAAAGTGGCTCCATGGGGTCCCCATATTGGCCCATGGATTGTCTTGGTCTGCCATGACTCACCCAATATGTGTAGGACAAGTTTCATGGTGTTTTCACATTCTTATAATATCATTTTTACCTTAAACTACACTAATTACCACTAATCGCGATTAAAAACTTAATAAGTTACTATTCACCAAAAAATTATTTTAATCTCATTGAACCACATTTTACTTCTTAATGACAACCATGTATGTCAGATTTTTGAAAATCAAAACACAATTATGGCAAAATTTCATTTAAATGAAAAATTAGTTTTTATAAGTACCACTTAGTGGTTTCACTATTCATCAAAAATTGAAGTTTTTCAGAAAATTACGAATAATTCTCCCTAAGCTATATTTGATATTCCGAATTCAAAAATGAAGTCTATTTTACAAAATTAAAAACATATTAGTCACATTAATTAATATAATAATTAATTCCCGCTGTCAGAGCAAATAGCGTGTTTTTATAAAACAATAAGTATCAAAAGATTGACACTAGTTTAAGTCTGATTTCAAAGTGAAATTAATTCCAATGACCACTATTGGATTTAATGGTAAAAATATTTTCTAATTTCACTTTAAAACCAATTAAAAATATTATCTAATCATATAAATAAATTAGATTAAAAAGAGGTTTTGAATTAAAACACAACATTCTACACTATTCATTAAAAAATGAACTTTATCGGAAAAATACCAAAAAATTACACAAAGTAAAATTTGATGTCCCGATTATTAATAAGAGTTTTATTTGGTCCAAAAGAATGTATAAGAGTGATTAAAACTATATTTAATGACAGTTCTCCATTAAAAGGCGATAAGTGAACCTTTAGTGAAAACTAGGGCATATACACCTAAAATTTAATTCTTTCCGTATTTTAAGCCTTTAGCTTTTATTGTATAAATGTAAAAACATTAAAAAACATATATAATCATATTTTAGTTATTTATATCCATTCCCTCCATTATAATGGCTACATGTTAACTACTATTTAAAATAATATTATTTAATTATTAGAGTGCAACGTAAGATTCCCAAGAAACTCGTTGTTGCGTGTTGGGTACGCCATCGAGCATAGCGTCCCCTTTAAAGTAATATTAATATTTTATTCACAAATATGGATAAATATGAAAATTTCATATTCATTATTTACCTGGGGTGTTACATCCTTCCCCCCTTTTGGGAATTGCATCCTCGCAATTTTAAAATTGCGCTTGGAAACATCCTTGAAAGTCCCACATCGGAACAAGAGTCGGTAAAACAATCACTTTAAAATAAAGAAAGATAAGCACAGAGGTCACCCGAGTTAACCCATACTAGGACTCCATGTAGGAAAACATGGACATGGATGAGAAAACATAGGGTCATGTTTTGATGGAGAGTGATAGAAAACATGTTTAGGAGAAAGTTAACAATGAGAAAATCACAAACTTGTGATGGGTTAAACGGTGTTGGGTTCCCCAGTAGGAAAAGTTAATAGACAACATTTTTGTTTTAAGTAACTTTTTATTGAGGAATTTAGTCATAAGGAAACATAATCACTTATCATGTTGACTCTCAAATTTTACTTGATTCCTTAGTCAAACTCATATTTTTTTCTAAAAGACGAGTATTTAGGGAGACTTGTTCGCATTAAGAGTACTATAATCAACTTCTAGAGAATCACCTAATCCCCAAAAGAGAACTATATACATCCCATGTATTTAGGCTTTATCCAAAACCAAAACCAAAAAGGATAGTACAAGATCAGATAATCCAGAAAAGGATAACCCCTTATAAAAAGAAAATCTATTCCTAATCTCCAAAATTTGTCCAACAAAACCCAAAGTTCAACGAGGACCATCCGATAAACAATTTGTCCATAAAATTCTTCAAAGTAAACCAATATAAGATTGAAACCCAAGTATTTGAAGGATTTAGTCACATAGTCTTCCAAGTTAAATCGTAACATTTATCTCCAAACAACATCAGTTTCTCCTAAAGTCTCACATTGAAAAGTAATTATCCTAATCACATATCCTCCAAAATAGGTTAATCATTTTCATAAATAACCCAAAATCAACTTACTATTAATTCATAAAATCATATAACTAGAAAAAATCAGCCAAACTAACCAGGGACTTCACGTAGTCCAGTGGTAGGCGATAAATACCAGTCGCAATTTGGTTGTGGGTTCGATTCCCGCAGCTTTGTCCGACGCGAAGGGATGTCACACGGTCTGCGTGTTGTCCTTTTTCCAAAACTATATAATTCTTAAAACATACCCCAAAATGAGATAAAATCTTCAAGAATAATCATAACATATTTTAACCTCAAGTTTATCTCATTCCTTTCATTTTCCATCATATCATAGAGTAACCCATAATTACCTAAAAATTAAGTATCATATAAACCCTAATGGTTACCTTAATAATTATAACCTGAATTTCCACATCGAGTTGGCCATCTCGTACATGATGAATTAGAGAACTCACCAAGGTTGAAGTGGTTGATCATGACTCCTTGATATTTGGTTTAGAACAACCACGAGTTTCCTCATTGAATCCTCCATTTTATCTAGTATCTTAATCAGAGAACCACCATAGTTTCCTTCAAACCTGTTGTCTCTTTGGTGCCTGCTAGATCCATCCATTCACTAAAAATAGAAATGTCAGTGTGAGTATATCAAAAAAACCATCATGTACTAATGAGGAAGTTAAATACTAAGATACACTTACTCATTCACTTTATCTAAAACTAGGACTCTTTCTGAAATCCTAACCATTATGGTAATGTCACTTATGGTTAAAGAATACCCTAACCTCTAAAGTTATCTAAACCGACCTTTGATACCAACTATAAGGCCCCAGCCTTAAACCTTACTTAATCATGAGTTATTACAAGATTACACATTGAGGATCTTTTTAGGTTTAGAGTTTTAGAGAATTAGATCATGAAACTTGAATTACATTCCACATTTAAACAAAGTGGTTACATAAAAGACAGTATTCATTCTTCCCATCAATGGAAACATATTTAAAATAAAACATGGATTCTTTCTTGACACATCCTTGACACTATCATCACATCATGTACCCTTCCCTTAACCTGTGAAAAACATTTCAAAAACTTGGGATGAGCATAAAAAGCTCAGTAAGGGATATATAGATATGGAAAGGAAACATGAGTACATGTATACATAAGAATGAAATCCTACTTTACCCATAAAACATAGGCATATCAAATCATGAATAAATCATAGAAATCATAAGACATAAAGGTAACTTGAGGCATTCATAACATTCTTACGTGGGGAGTAACCCTCTTGGTTACATTTGGAATACCCATCACAGTATATTCCCTAAATCTCTTCGGAGAAACATTAACGTTTCACTCCTTCGCGTTACCCAATGCATTGGAGAGCTATATCGGGCTCACCCGCCCTTAGTTTATCACGGAACCACCCGTTCTTCATAACAATGCCCAAGAACCATAACATAATCGTATCACATAAACATGAATAAAGGAAACATAACATTTCCACATTTCAATCACAATATAACATTTTAGGATATTGAAATAATGAATCCATTCAAAAAGAAACCATTTCCAAAACCATTTAAAACATTTAATAAAGAGATTTTTGAATCAAAGTGTCCCATACCACCTTTAAGCTTTTAAAATTTTAAACCATTAATATCCATATAAATAAATCCTTAAAATCAATTTTGAAAACATGGATATTAATAAGAACATATAATTAAAACATTTAAAACGATATTTTGGTTAAAGGGGTTTTACCAAAATTAGAGACACTTGAATACAATAATCGAGGAATAATATTTAGTCAGAACTTTATAATATCATGAGAATAAAAGTATTCATGATATAATACTCCAAAGGACAGTATATACACCATATAAGAGTGAATTGGTGCATAACAACAATGAACCCTCAATAGAAATGTCAAATGTGATGAAATCCCTTATAAAGAAGGTATCCTTAAATTAAGGACAAATCAATCTCAAAAATCTGTGTGAAAAATATAAATACATCCAATATAAGTGGATATTAAGTGTAAAACAATAAAAGGTCATTCACACATATTCAATGGATGATATATTCAATGACTACATGTTGAACCCAAAGAAATCGAAATTGGGTTAAAAAGTTCCCTCGACAGCCTAACGGCATCACATCAAAATGAGTTGATGAGAGATAAAAAGAGTATCTCATCACTTGGACATACAATTTACATCAATAAGGATATATGAGAACATGTCCCAACATAAAAATATGTAAATTAAAAGACCCAACAAAAGAAGTCTTTTAAAAAAGACTAGGGTGAAAGGTTCCCTTACCGACTTGGGTATCTTTCAAAACATACACCCCATGAAAGAAGGACGATAGATCATTGATGTAAATACTCATAAATGAAAGTATATTACACAAAGAGTAGAATAATGTGCAGTACATACACCACTCAATGGAATTTGTGTCAAATGTAGCATAAATCTCACGGGAATAAAAGTGAGATGAAAAATCCCTTATGAAAACTCGGCAGCCTAACATCGCCACATAAAACTTCCGAATATGGATTGATGAGATAAAATAGGGTATCCCATCACATTACAATAAAATTTACAGAAAGAGGAATATAAAAGAACATCCCCCAACATTACAAAGAGGAGCTTAAAAGAAGTGACATAAAGGAGAGTACTTAAAAAGAAAGAGAGAGGTTAGATCTCTTACGAAAGTTCGGCAGCCTAACGGCGCCACTCAAAACTTCCAAAATGGATTAATGAGAGATAATAGGGTCTCTCATCACATGAAAATAAAAATTACAGTAAGTTTAATATAAAAGATCATCCCAATAACAAGAAAGATGAGCTTTAAAAGGAATGACATAAAAGTGTGTACTTGAAAAGAAAGAGAGGAGTAGGATCCCTTACCTCGGGTCCGACTTGACTCGATCGTTCTTTAATCTCCTGAATAATAAACATGAGTTAATTTCTACTTCCTTAAGAACATTTTCAAGTTAATTATTCCTTTTATATCACTTATTACCATGTCATAAAAATTATGTAATCATTTAAGTTAATAATATTTGTTTTGCCGATATTTGGTTCTTAAGTCGAAAGTGGACTTCTTACAATTACATGTTGTTCGTGTGGTCAAATGTTTATTATATCCAGAATTGTATTCATGATTTAGATATAATATATGTCATATATATCCAGTACATGCATGAATTTATAACATTACATAATCATTTAGAGGTAAGAAATGAAATGCACCGTTCATGGAGACGGTAAGCCGTACGTACGCATGAACGCTACTTTCATTTCTATTTCGCATTTTATAGAATTGAATAATAATGATATAAAGGTATATTATAATTCCAGTATAATATCATATATTATATAATGGATCCATCCATTATATGTCCCACATATGGTATTTAACGAATCAAATCACTTTGAGGGGGCGGTAGTCCGCACTTCCTTAAATGAAGATATCGCGTTTACCCATAATGGAAACCATAAAGGTATGACCAAAATGAAAAAAACAGAAGCTTAAGGAAAACATAAACATATTATATATAATATATAAAAATAGTGACATCATAATGTCCACCTTTGAAGGTGTTAAATGAGTATTGAACAATCATCGTTTCGGGAGGCAGAATTTCGCCATCCACAGAAACCGTATGTTCTTTAACCATTTGATGTAGTTGTGTGGGAGTGTAGCTCGAATAAATATTATAACAACATCCTAGTATATTTAAGATACTGGTTTTGTTACAAAAGAAATAAATAAAAAGAGTTTAGGGGGTTGGAGAAGCAAAATAAAACAAATGAACATGAGAGAATGAATTTCCTTTAAAAGTGTAACTCCCTTTGATTTGAGTCTAAAGGCTTCCTTTGAAAGGATTCTGACCAAAGGGAATACTCTAGGATGAGGAGAGGGGTGTGGATAGAGTAAATGGGCAGGGTTTGGCCGAGCCAAAGGCTTGAGGAGTGAGTGAAATGAGGTAGAGGTGGGGGCCTTTTATAAGAGGAGAGGAGGGGCACTTTTGGAAAGTAAAGAAATATTACTTTATTTGAAAATGTGTTTCGGTTTTAAAAGGTCCCACATTGATATAATTAATGGATAAGGTTATAAAGGTTCTAAATCCACCCATCCAATAAGTTTTGGACATGTGTAGTTCATATATTTTACATTATCTTTCTATTTTATTTTAATCGTTAAATAATGATGGCATCACTGCATCATTATGATGTCATAAATAATTTAATTTATTTAATGTCTAAAAATTATAAAACAATTACTATGATGTATGATATCTTTTTATCTTTCCAATTACTATTTATAATCAAAATTTGGACTTGTATAGCCCCACTTAAAAATTATTTTAGTAAAACAATTTATGTTAGTGTCATTTTCACTTTAACATTAAATAAAAATATATTAATGTCATTTTCCAACTAAAGTGGCTCCATGGGGTCCCCAAGTTGGCTCATGGCTTGTCATGGTCGGCCATGACTCACCCAATAGGTGTAGTACAAGTGTCATGGTGTTTTCACATTCTTATAATATCATTTTTACCTTAAACTACACTAATTACCACTAATCGCGATTAAAAACTTAATAAGTTACTATTCACCAAAAAATTATTTTAATCTCATTGAACCACATTTTACTTATTAATGAAAACCATGTATGTCGGATTTTTGAAAATCAAAACACAATTATGGAAAAATTTCATTTAAATGAAAAATCAGTTTTTATAAGTACCACTTAGTGGTTTCACTATTCATCAAAAATTGAAGTTTTTCAGAAAATTACCAAAAATTCACCCTAAGCTATATTTGATATTCCTAATTCAAAAATGAAGTCTATTTTACAAAATTCAAAACATATTAGTCACATTAATTAGTTTAATAGTTAATTCCCGCTGTCAGAGCAAATAGCGTGTTTTTATAAAACAATAAGTATCAAAAGATTGACACTAGTTTAAGTCTGATTTCAAAGTGAAATTAATTCCAATGACCACTATTGGATTTAATGGTAAAAATATTTTCTAATTTCACATTAAAACCAATTCAAAATATTATCTAATCATATAAATAAATTAGATTAAAAAGAGGTTTTGAATTAAAATACAACATTCTACACTATTCATTAAAAAATGAACTTTATCGGAAAAATACCAAAAAATTACACAAAGTAAAATTTTATGTCCCGATTCTTAATAAGAGTTTTATTTGGTCCAAAAGAATGTATAAGAGTGATCAAAACTATATTTAATGACAGTTCTCCATTAAAAGGCGATAGGTGAACCTTTAGTGAAAACTAGGGCATATACACCTAAAATTTAATTCTTTCCGTATTTTAAGCCTTTAGCTTTTATTGGATAAATGTAAAAACATTAAAAACATATATAATCATATTTTAGTTATTTATATCCATTCCCGCCATTATAACAGCTACATGTTAACTACCATTTAAAATAATATTATTTTATTATTAGAGTGCAACGTAAGATTCCCAAGAAACTCGTTGTTGCGTGTTGGGTACGCCATCGAGCATAGCATCCCCTTTAAAGTCATATTAATATTTTATTCACAAATAGGGATAAATATGAAAATTTCATATTCATTATTTACCTGGGGTGTTACAATTAATATATTATATTTTATATATTCATTTATCTTTGAATTATGATTTTTAATTCATGATTGTGGTAAGAATTGTTTGTCTTAAATATGATATGAATTATTAATGAATACGTTTACTTAAATGGTTTGGTTTTTTTGGTTTGGTTTACATATCATGTGTTGATAATGAATATATTTTTATTTTTTTAGATGGGTTTCAAATATTTCATTGAGGTTACCATAATAGGTAATATTAGTCATCCATGTATGTGTATCTCTATATTTTCACTCTAGTGAGAATGCATATTAGATGGTACTGCTAGAAGATACTTTGGGATAAGAAGACCATAGTGGTAGCTAGTTAGTCCTATGATTTGGAAGAACATGTTTGTTCAGTTGTAGTTTTTTATTTCAGTAACATTATTTGGGTTATGATATTCACCCTTTGATATATTTTTGGGTTTTCTTATCTCGTGTTATATTATCAGTATGTATAAAATTCATTCATCTTTATATTCATGGATTTTAATGTTTCATATTTAAATTATGTATAGTTTTTCATTTTTTTTGGTTTTAATATTATATATATATATATGTAAAAACTCATATTTTGTGTGAAAATATATCTACACTAGTTATTATACCCTGGATATTTGGATACCACTTTGGAGAGTAAACTTTTTAAAAATTAATGAAATGAAAAAAGAAGAGTGAAATTTTCAAAAATAAAATATATTGTTATCATTCATAACTAAAATTCCTCCTAATTTCTTAAACCAACTACTTACATGGAAATTAACTTCTCTCTGTCATTATGATTCTCATTATTTTAGAGTCTATATTCATTTAAAATTCAATTAGAGTTTAACTATTTTTATTTCTACTGAACATCTTAAATTATTAACAAAATATTAACCACAACATGTAATCATAAATTCTCTTCTAATCCCTTACAATATTTATCATTCCTCTCAATATACCTTCGTCTTGTATCATATCCCCCATTATTTTTTTATTTTAAACTATAAAGTTATTATTAATAAAATTAATTAAGAATGGGAAAAATTAATGTCATTATTAAGAGGTATGCTGGATTCCTTATTAATAAAACCCTTTGCATCCAAAATTATATTATTTCTCAAAGAATACAGTTTTTATGTAAAAATTTGAGAAAAAAACAAAGGTGTATTTCATTATTACATGAAAAACTCAATATAGTGATCCTATTATTGTTCACACTAGTGAATTCCTAAAATATTAATACATTTGTGCTTAGATTTACATCTTTATAAAACTTTTAGGTACTTTTCTTATTTTTAATCATATAATTGAATATGATTCCATTGATATTGTATATCTCTTTCTTTTTAATAATATCATTCCTGTTTAATTTATTTTTTGTTCTATAATTATGACTAAATCGACTATATAAAATTTAATTCCCCTATTTCCCTTATTATAGATTATAAATCATATCCCTATATTAAATATCATAATCTTTTTCAATTTTCACATCCATCAATATCATTTATATTAGTAAAAGTAAATATTTCAACCTTGGTTTACTTTTATAATAAATAGGTTTCTTCTTATTTATTTTATATCTAAATTTCATTTTTTATCTTCCTAATAGGACTGTTCAAAAATAATAACATTCCTTACTTATTTCATACTTATTTACCTTTATTCTTTTAGTTCTTATAGGTACATGAAATTATTTTAATAGTAATTTTTCGTATAAATAAAGGATTAATATACATTTATCATATAGTATTGTGGTTTATTATTTTATCCTTAATCGTTTTTCGTTTAATAATTCCTTTACATATATTTGTAGTTATAATATTTTAATCATTTACCCTAGAAGCCATAATTTTTTTACTTTTATAGAATGAGAATAATATTCTGGTTTTCCTCATTTTATTGATCACAATGAACTCCTTTTAGACATCCATGTTATCTCTCATGACTGGAAAATAGTAAAAATTATTCAAATAAATATTTAAATGTTTCCCTACATAGATTTTGTTATAAGTTCATCATTTTCACTAATTTTACATTTTTTTCCTTTACAGGCATTGTAATATAAAGTTTACATGTGTGGGTCTCCATAGTTGGAGTGTTATTCTCTTCAAACAAATTGAGGTCTATATTTAAAGATACACATCATATCCCCAAAAAATATTTTTCATACCTATTCATTAACGTACATTTAATAAAATTTCTTTTAGATTGTATATATAATACATTCAGACCCCCTTATAAATAATCATCATGAACACCTTTAGATTTTATCCTTTTATAGCTGTATTAAATTTATCCTCAATGACTACAATCATCATGTATTTGTTTCCAATAGTTTATTAACCAAATTATCTATTTTATAATTCCTATCATCAAACCAAAATTTTGGTATTTCGTAAATTTATTTCTTAATATAATGAACATAATTTTCAAGTAACTTCTATTTTTTCTAATTTTTATCTTGTTTATGATAACGATCATTCATTATTAATTTACCCTGGGGATGATTGTGTAACAATGATAAGTTGGGGTGGAATAAAAGATTATTTATTTTTTATAATATCTTTTTGAAATCAAGCATTCTTACTATTCTAGTAAAGAACTACTATCTCTTTTAATCACAACCTCTACTATATGAAACTAAAATAAACAATAACATAAAGCATATTGGATATTTACAAACAATTTACCCTAGTATGTGTGATTAAATTCTTATTATGTTTGGGAAGAGTTTGATGCATTGATATATCACTCATATTATTAATTTATAACAAATAGTAACATTTCTTCATTAACCTATGTAGTTGTTTCCCAATAACTATTTTCTATTGGAATTAAATTATACAATATTTATAAAGTATGCAATGGGGTTCTAACTAGAATGAAAATCTCATCTTTAACCTATGGATGCTTCATCACTAATGACCGATTTTCTCCTCAATCCTTTAAAATATTATACATGAAGTTTGAATTCTTCGTCATTATTAACTTTTATATAAATAATATGTTGTATTGAAAAAAAATTGATCTTTTTCTCTCAATAATTCTCGTCATTTTTCAAAAGGATAAATATTTTCATGGATCATATTTTCAATTTATTATTAATTTTTTTACAAGGGTAACATAATGTATTTTTTATATTTAATATCTATTATTTATCAACATCATGATATTATAATTTTGAATAAATTAATATAATAATATTAAAATATTTTAATCTATAAAATTCATAAATTTATTTGAAATTTACATTTAAATTTCTAAAACATCCAACAATGATATTTTAAAATTTCCTATAAAAATTAATTTAAACCCTCTTTATTACATTATATATTCCTTAAGTTATATTTCTAAAAAAACGACATCTCAATTTCACTTCATCATAAAAAAATAAAATAGTATAATCTTGTTTTATATTATCTTCTCTTGGAATAATACTCTTTAAATCCCAACACAATAATATTTGGACTAAATAATAGCTTCAATCTGGAATCCAGATATTAATTCACTAAAAAATCACAAAATCATTACAATTTATATCATTTATAATTTTAGAAAAGTTATATACAATAAATTCCCTCAAAGAATGGAAAAAATATTAGTTTGAAACATTATGTTCCTCTTATATAGTCAAAATTTAATCGTCAATATCAAAATCTTAATACCATATATCATCACTGTAATATTAGACGACTCAAATTTCATCTTAAACATACATTAAAAAATAGAATTATTTCTTATGTATTTATAAATAGTTCGGAGATAATGTCAAATATCATGTGGGAGATGTTACATATCACCTATTTATCTTCTATATGCTTTGTGTTTTCTTATATATCTCAATATATTCCTACATTTAACACATCTCAGTTTGAACTCCAAATTTTCGCATACATATTGTATGGTATATATTATATATACATTTAAATAACTTATTTAATCATATATATGATTTGATTAATCTTATTAATCGAAGTATTAACTCCTTATAACATTACTAATATTATATATTATAGATCATATGCATGCCTTTGATATTTCATTATATATTAAATATGAACTACATATTTCTTAAAATAAACCCAAAACCCCTATAAATAATGTCTAATATTATAAAAATAAATCTAAATAATTATAAATTACTTCTAATTCTTCCCATATATTACCGATAACAAATACGATAATATTTTAAACATTTTTTTTCAATCGCATGTGCATTAAATTTTTTTACATATACAAAAGCTCACATATTCACATCTAATTATAGTTGATTATATAGTGGAATTTTCTAACATGACACTACTGAATAAATTGATGATTATGTATGGAAACCATCACTTATTGATGATAAATTTATGTCATGTGAAATTAGTTTTCCCCAAATTAACCAACATAAAAATTATCCCCTTAAGAAATAAATCTATCATTGGACTCCTTAAAACACGTGCCATAGTATTAGTGTACTTTTTTTACTGTTTTGAAACAAAATAAAAATAATATATTGAATGGATAATATATTTTATGTAAGAGGTAATGGTTAAAAACTTATTTTTATCCTTTACTTATTAAATTGTTTCATTAAAAAAATATCTGTAATATAATACTTTATGGAAATATATTTTAGATTTATATATGCATTAGAAAAAAAATCCTTCATAAAATTTTAGTTGATATCAATATCTTTTGATCTAGTGTTTGTGCCCAGATTTCTTAGTTAATAAATTTCATAATGGTTCTCACATTAAATTCTAGTTGGCTTCTCAACTCTCACCTTCAATTCGTTAAATTTATATCTAATATAAATCATTTTTGTGTAAAAATTGTTCAAAACCACATAATCATCCTCATAAGTTCTAAATATCCCTATTTTGTTTTCTTTACAGTTCCAAATCTATCAATTTCCTCCTCAAAACAATGAAACAGATAATGATTTCTTTATTCCATCACAATTTCCAATCTGATCGACATCAGTGTATCTATAAAAACAAATATATTCAACTCTTGTATATAGTTATTAATTACTCAATGGTTCATTTAACTGTTAATAACTCTCTTGATAAACATTATTTGTGATTATTTCAGATCATGTTGGTACCATTCATATATTTTATTTATAAATAATAAAATTTCTCTAGGTACTATTCTATATTGGGATTTCAATCAGTTCTCTAAATTTATTTTGATTCGTAGTTTTCTTTAAATTATTATTTATCATATATACAATAATTTATAGGGTTTTTATTACGTATGTGGTGTATTCCATTAAGAATTTCTTCAACAGTACATTGATATATTTCTCATGGGATAAGAGAATAAATTTCTCTTCTTTCACAACATTTGATTCAAAAAAGAAACTCTTCTCTCAATGGATTTTCATATCAAAATGAACCCTCATTTTATTTGAAAATTTATTACAATCATTATCTATATCAACTATATAAATTATTTCAGCTACATAGAAAATAACAACGAGATAATGCATTCATGTCTCTTTTATATAAATATTATTATCCATTATTCCTCTAATGATGATCATATATTTCATGAAATTATAAAACATTGAATACACGACTATAAGGGTTGATTTCAATCCCTAAAAGTCTTTCATAATCCATTAAGGTACTGGTATATCCTTATCATGTATAAATAATTCATGTTTATTGATAAATATTTCCTATTTAGGATCTCTATTCAAGAAACTAGCCATTACATCTATTTCAAAAATCTTGTAATACTTGTGAGCTACATTAACTAGGAACATTATCATTACTTAAATAATTTCTACTAGTGAAAAGTTTTCTTCAAATTAATCTCCTTCAAAAAATTAATTTCATTTTCTCACTAATCTATACATGTTTCTCCAAAAATCATATTTTTTATTGATCTTGTTTTAAAAAACCCACTTTTTTAATAATATTATTCCTTATTTTCACGGAAAAAAGATACCAAGTGAAATTATTTTCAATTTTATAAATTTTCCTAATCATAGAATTTTTCTACTCATTAATCCAATCATTATCACCAACTAATTATGGTTCAATTGGAGATATACGAGTTTTTTTAATGCGCCTTAATCTTATTATAGTAAAAACTGATGACTTTGGATTTCTAATTATATTTTCATGTTCTAATATCATTTTAATATTTTTATACATAAATTTATCCTTCCATGGATTACCTTCATTATCTTAGATCTGGTTCGAATAAATATCAACATTATATAATTCATTTTTCTCTTCTTATTCATTTACTTTTCCAATTTTTTTTTTATTATTTAAAATTCTCAAAATATATATCATACAGGTCACTCAGATTAAAATTATATTTATTTATCTCCATATATTAGAATTATATATATTATATTTACTTTTCTTCTACCATTTTCTACCTCATAAATAAGATAGTTCCCCTGAACGCTGACTCCTTGGCATTTTTCTCAAACTTCCCCAAATATAAATTCATGATTTTCATTCAGGATGGACTACCAAACACATTAAATAAATTCAATATGAGATTATATTTATACAAAATTTTATAGGTAGTTATGTTAGATTCATGTCTCAATAAGAATATATTTTGAATGTGTACAATAATATGTACATCCTCTATCTAATATAATTTTTGAGAATCCAAATTTAGTAAGTATGGTTCATCCCATTTAAACTTAGATTATATTCTTTATTTCCATAAAAAATATTTTGAAGTGTTTAAGATGTCAAATATTTTTTTATCCCATGCACTGAAATATATGATTCAAATTAATTACTAGTGAACTACCTTTATATTATTTGTTATCATTCAATTGATATAAAATCAATGTTCTTTATCCTCTTATCTTTAAAAAAATTTAAAAACACCTAATTCTTTTAATTTGTGGTTCGTTAATAGTATATTAGTTATCCTACTGAAATCATAAATAAATGTAATGAAATAAAAATAAAGTTTAGTTGATTTATAAATAATTAGATCACAAAAACCTAAATTTGTTAACTCAAGTGGACTAATTGATTAGATTTCCACCATTTTGTTACTGTCATTCATAATACTTTATTTCCCAAATGTTTTTGAAAATTATTTTTATTTCTATGTCTATATTGGGAAAATATAAATCTATATTTAATATATATGTGTTTAAATAATAAAATTACTAGGATATCTAATAATTCTATGATAAATATTGTTATCATCAATTGAAATAAAATAATAAGATCCACTTGAACTTCCAATTTGGGATAAGTTACCACTAGTTCTTTATCACATAGTGATAACTGCACCATATTTAAGAACTTGTTGTTAAAAATTTACTTGTAAATATTAGTTTATTTCTATAATCACATTGTTGGATAACACAATACAATTTTTTATACTATCTTCAAATCACATATCCCTAGTATTAAATTCTTGAGCTTCATTTTCTATTGTACAAACACTTTAACATTTCAATGAGAATTTAATTTAAAAAGAAATAAAAACACCATCACAAACATATATTTTCTAAGACATTTTTTTATGAGGAAGGATTAATAACAACTATCATGAAAATATAAATTGATATTTTTTTCAATATTTTAGATCAACTATAATAAAGAGTTACTTAAAATCTTTATATTTTATCTAATTTTTTTAGGCACAATAGCTTGAGATGAGTGTCCAATAAGACTTTCCATTATTTAATCATGAAAATAGATTATCTTATCACATCTACATTGGATACCTTCATGATAATTGATTCTTTTCTCATAATTTGTTTCAAAAGTCATTCTTACTCTAGTTTATTTATTCTTATAATTATATCATCTCTTCATGGGTTGATTTCCACATGGATCATTGATTTGTATTCGTAAATAGAAATATATGATATACCAGTAAACAACTGATTTATTCTAATGAACTTTACATAACTAACTATAATCATTAAAAATATATCTTTCATGATAATATTAGTTTTATCTATGAATTTATTTTTGTTTACATGTATTTTGAGATTCATTTTTCATTTCCATAGGTGGTTATTACTTTTCACTTCACTATCAACACCCTTATATATAATAGTAGCTTTATCATGAATTCTCATTACCCCAACATTCCCAATTTTGGATTTATAACCTTCAATATTTTTAGAAAATGATTTCATTATTTATATATTTTTATGTATATATTTTATATGAATTTTTCGAATAATATTAAATTATGTTTGGGATGATTCATCATTTATTTTCACATCAATTTCATATTATTATTTTATCTTATTTATTATTTTTCACAACTAAGAAACCATTATTATTCCTCTTTTACAACTTATTCCATTATAAAAAATTTTCTTGAAGGTTTTTTAATTTTTTTTTCATGTTTAATAATTCAAACCTAATTAATATTATGTTCATTAATTTAATAAGCTTCATTATTAAGTAACTAATCCTCTCTTTCATTATTTATTTCATCAAGTTTCTTCAATAATTTGATTTCACCTTAAATTTTTAATTTTAAAAAATAAAATATTCTAGATTTACTCTCAAAATATGTTCAATAAAAGTCTCATCATATACATAGTTGTTGATTGAGGTATTATTATGTGTTTTTACATTATCTATTAATTTTATTATCCTTTCCATATTTTCATATTATAATTTACTACTTACAATGGAGTAGACATCCAATTCTTTTGTCAATATGCATTTTCTTTTTTTATTCTTATATGCCTATTATTTCTCCCATTAGTATTATTTATTTACATTGAGATCATACTCTCCCACCTTTAATGATAATTTTTTTAATAGTCATTATCCACATATTTGGAACCATTCTTCACTGAAAATTTATTTTCAATGTTTCAAATTCCACCTCACTTGAAACATTTTAATGATAGTTTGACATTGTATTTTCCAAATAAATTTATGATTTTTTTGAATAAATACATTAGTCTCACATATTATTCATCCTTATTAGATTATTTATGTTATTTTTCATCCTTAATTTTAAGTTTCTTAATTGATTTATGTTCCATATACATCTCATTCATGACCTTTTCTTGGAGACTGGAGCCTCTATCATTTCATAATTAATAAGAATATTCTATAACTCATCAAGATAAAAATAATTTATATATTCCAAAGTATAAATATTTGAATCACATATTCTAGGATATATTCTCATTAATTTCATGATAATGGTTGAGTTTTCCAATCTGTCTCTAACTCCCATGTTATTCTTAATAATCTCATTAAATCTAGTGATGAATACATCAATATTTTAATCAATATTAATTATAACATCTCCAATTTTTTATCTCTAAATTTTAAACTTAATTTCCTTTAATTTATTATTTCTTTTAAAAACATTATCATGTTTTAACAATTTTTCATTAGGATATTCAATTTCGTCACCTTGGTGTATACCTCATTAGGTAAGGAAATTTTAATGAAATTAAATTCCATGATATCAATATTAAACAATTTATTATCATCATATTTCATGGTAGAATATATATAAATTATAGTAATCCCAACATATTCAAGGATTAGAATAATTCATGTATATATTTTAGAATATATTAAAGTATTGATTTGTATATTTAAATGAATATTTCTTCCATTTGTGGGACAATTTATCATGTTTTGTACCATATGGTAGGACACAACGAATCGTTTAAAAATTAATGAAAAGAGGCATTTTTTGGAGAAAAATAACATGTTGTGCCGTGAGATTCACTCACGATGTGACACCAGATTTTTGAGATTAATCATAGAGCACTTATAAGACACCAAATTGATGAATCCAAGGAAAGATGATATCCAAGAGCAAAAAAGGAATTACATATCATGAATCATTAGTGCGTGACATGTATTAAATTATGTGACATGCCGAAAATGTTGAAGGCATGTTCTGAAAACCCAATTCGTGAAGCTATTACACATCATGATCAATAGTTACAAATCATGATATGAGTGATTAGTTAAAGTATTCGAATGAGATGCACACTTATACAAAAATCATGGTACCAACTTCAGGTAGAGATTGCAGAACAAGTAATCAAATTACATGTCATGACATGGTCTTATTAGAACGACCATAGTACTTATAAATAGAGCACTTTCATGAAGATTTAGAGATAAAATCGGAGTCAAAGACAAAGCCTAGAGTGAGAAACTTTTTCACCCTCCCCAGGTTCTTTTTTTTCCTTTATTATTTCTTTTATTTTTTATACTTACCTCAATTCCACTCATTCTATGATGTAGGGTTAATCCCTCCTCATGCTTGTGTGATGTAATCAAAGGGGGAAGGTGTCATTTGATTGATTTCGTTTTATTCATGTATTCCTATTTGTCACAATTCTACATTCAAAATCCAATCCATTTCTATTTATTTTATCATGATCATTAATAATGTAATAAAAAAGAGCCATTAATATTGTGAAACTGAAAACACAAAATGAGGCATGACCATTGTAAAATTTAGGTGAAATTCGGTTTAAAAATGGTATCAAGACAATCTTAATTTGGAAACACCTAAAATTACAAGACCAAGGGAAATTGGGAATTTCTATGTTAATGATGAGATATCATGACCATTGGATCTTCCTCATCTTGACTCTAACACTATTAATAAATTAATCAGAATATTTCATAATCCTTTTTTCAAATAAACAAATCAATATGCTTGCATATATTTCCTTTTCAAACAAAATCCAATACAACTTTTATCAACATATCAAAAAATAAGAAAAATTAAATATTCTCAAAATATTAATAAACTAATTCACCCTCCTTGTGGGTTTGATCTCAATGTTACTAATGCTAAATTTTAGTTAATATAGAATCATAGTTTGAGTTTTTTTTACAAATTGATTTTTTCATAGAACTATAGGGAATTAACGAATTTTGATGGGGCTATCAGTTAATAGAAATATCATCTTGGGTTAGGGAAATAACATAAGTTATAATACTATTCATTTATCAATGATATCTATTTATATAAAATATTAGTCTACTTTCAGTCTTGATATAATTTAGATTATCCATATGTCCTTCATCTATGATATGATATTTTGAAGGGAACATGGATTTCTATAATCCCATTTAATGTGCCCAAGTGGATGATATTGTAAAACTAAGGGGTGTGATAGGGGTGAATCAGTGTTACCTTATATTTGAAAATTTATATCTTAAAATTAACCTATTTGTATTATTAGAGACAAGATCCACTATATCTATTAATCACAACATCATTCATATGCACCTAAAATAAATAAGAACATGAAACACAAAGAATTTTTTCAAGCTTCAACCATAGTATGGGAGACTAAATCCATTCTATTTTCAAATTGAGTCTAATACACAAAAGTTTCACTAATATAATAAAGATATTTCAAATGGGAACATATCATCCTGAGACCAAGAAATCATCTAATAATGGTAGTTGTCTCTTAGTAATAAATTATATTGGATCCATTAAGTTTATAATAGTGTTCAAACTAGAGTGAAAATATATTCTTAAAAATATTGATTATTCATCAACAATGAAATATCATATCCTAAATCCTTAAATATATTTAACATGAATTTAATCTTCCACTTCTTTAATAACATTGATGTCCAAAATATAATGTAGTGGTAGTAAGTCACTATTCTTATTCTCTTAATAATTCCCTTCAGTTCACATCAGCCCATATATTTTAATGAATTATCTTATTCAATGTACACTTAGTATTATCATATAAATAGCATTTGATATTTCATATATGTAAAATTTATACAATACTGACATGTTAATCTTTGACTTTTGAAACAGGTCAAACAATAATCTAGGAATATCGAAGTCTAATATCTTCATAAATGAATCCAATCATTATATTTAAATATATATAAATATTTCAAAAAAATCTAAAATATTCTCCACATCATTTAAGCCATCCTTAATACTTGGTTTCATTTTTATTTAGAATTCCAAAAAACAAAAAATTTCTTCCATGTCTTCATGATCCCATATAACAATATAATTTTGGTGTATAGATTCTTCATGTCACGACCCGTCCCCTAGGACCTGTATTGTGACTACCCCAAACCTGCCTTCTATAGGCCAGGGGCCGACGACTGGCACTAAAAGTGTAAATCCCTAAACTGAGAGGCATTGTATTTAAAATAGTAAAAAAACACATCAGAGTACACAACTGGAAGAAAAACACTAAGTAAAAATGTATACGAAAGAGTACTGAAAAGTAAAGGGAGAGGTAATTCAAGTCCAACAGGAAAGTACAAGTACAACTGAAATACAAGTACAACTGAAGAAATATACGTAGCTACTGGGTCATCCCCTAGGTTCCTACCAGAAGGGTAGGTTCAAGTGGCCTCCTCAGCACTCCGCATCCATCCATCCGCTCCGTGTACCATCACGATGAGTGGTCTTCCTCTAGGTACCATCTAGTCCAGAAACTCATTACCATAGTCAGCACTGTCTATCATATGCGACCAACACAATGAATTGAGGGCATATCCCATGTAGGGGTGAGTATAACGATACTTATTAGGGACCTTGAGACACTCGAGGTCTCAAAAAATCCATCAAGCATAAACCAAAAATTATGAATTCAACAGATAAGCATTACATAGGTACATTCCCATACATATTCTTAAGTTATCTAGTAACCCATATCAAGCACGAGGAAAACACAAAAATTAATTGACTCATCTCAAGCCAAGATTTTATTCTAGGGGTAGTATCATGTATCATCTCTAGTCACACTATCGGAGCCTCGACCGATTGTGAACTCCTCCTCTATCGAGTACAGTGGGACTGCCCTATTAGACAGAGGCACTTCCCACTAACTTGGACTACTAAGGTACTCCTTTTATCGTGTACCATGGATCTTATACTCCCACACATAGGCTATCTCACCCATGGGCCTTCCACAATCACACAGAGGCACTCCCCACTTGGTTAGTCGAATTACTCCGACTCGAAAGGTCAGTAGTCGTCAGGTCTCATCCAGCTATTATGTCTCCATACTCTGATCGCTCGTCTCTCGGAGGATCCGCTCCACAAGCTATAGGTTGATAATCTAACTTCCACGAATTCCCATGTATATGTATCTCAAAGGTACGCCTCGTTATAGGGGTCTCAACTCAACAGACGGCGCGTCAATCGGACGCACAGTCTGTGAGTTATCGAAATTTCTGTTTCGGGGGCCCTGTTGGATTTTATGTTCAAACCAACTCGGCTATACCCAAATTATGTCTATACCACAAGTGGGGTAATCCAAAAGAACCATCTCACTCTATTATTTTCGTTGTCGTAGACGGTTCGTTGATCGGACACCCGTAGCCCATGTTATGGGCGAAAATGTGTATTCGGGTCAAACGGGTTCGGACTGGGGTCTGACCTAGTCTATGGGTCCGACCCTGTCCGTGGGTCTGACCCGGTCTGTGGGTCTGGCCCAGCTAAAGGGGGTGGCCTAGCCTGAGGGGGTGGCTCATCCTGGCGGCCCGTGCGTCTTGGATGGCGGCCCACGTGGCTCGGCTGACGGCTCGCGTGGCCCGCTTGGCTGGCGGCCCGTGTGGCCTGGCTGACCACGTGTGTCGGGGGGGGGCTCCTGCCTTCTGAACAGAACTGGTGAAAAATGCTAGTTTGGTATCTCGCAAGACATAGGTGGGTCCCTTCTTATCCGACTGGCTGAGAGGCCAGTCGGTTCCTCACCACCAGCGGCCGACCCGATGTCGGTAGCCCGTGCAACTCCACCGCGGCCCACCGTAGTCGCGGCTCAACTCCACCACGTGGCGTGACGGCTCCATGCTCTTCCACCACGGCCCAACCTTGATGTGGATCCACATTCATTCGCACAAAATGATGGTGTCGCGCCCTTCCCAAGACCCGGCGGCCTTCCGCAGCCGGTTTCTTTGCGGTCAACCCATTGTCGGTCGTCGTTGCTCTTCCGCGGCCCACTCTTCCGGTCGAGCCATTGCCCTGCCACCATCCTCAACAATTGAGGTAGAATGAATGGGGGGTCAGGCCGTGTTTGTGTGGTCTGATCCCTCTTCATTATGGTGATATCAATTGGCAATTCACATTCCATAAATTGAACAACGTAGAACGGGAAAAAAATCAACTCAAATCCCCTACCTCGGGGTTGTTTTCATTAACAATGTTAAGGAAAGGGAGGATTTCGATTCGTTGATGTCGGAAATCAAGAATCTGAGTATGGAGTCGTCGGTGTTTTTCAATGACGGTGCTCACTCCTTTGATCCAGTTGAAGAAGGAAGAAGGTGTTTGTCATTCCTTGGTGGAGAGGGGCATTCTTTCTTGGAAGATGAAGTCCTCTAAGTGTTCTTCCTCTCCCAAAATTCGAACAAAAGGATATTCCATCAAAATAAAAGATTGAGAATCCTATTAATTTTGTTGGCACAAAATTTGAATTGGACTCCTTAATAACCCGACTCCACCAAATTATTACATGAGAGTTGGCATAATTAAAACTAGAGGAGTCAAGAGGCTCTCCCTCATTAATGAGGGAGAGTTGAGAGGTTGCATACACGAGTGGTCCCCCCCACTTTTAATCCTCTCGTAGGAGGTTATGCTCGGGTGGGCCCTACCATGATAAGCTGTCATGGGAGGTTTGGGTGTGGCGGTCCCAGCACCAACTCCCATGGAGAGGTACCAACTACCAGCCAACCCACACAAGAGATCCTAGAATAAATTAAAGTGTTGAACAGTTTAATTTATTATATTTATAAAATACTGAAAACTAACATTTATTCTTGAGCATCTTTAATCAAGGTGAAATTCTTCTTAAGAGAATTCCAGCACTGCGAGTTCAATGGAGCCCTCATATTTCAATTCTGAGCACTGGTTCAGATGTTATAAAATCCAACTCATACATTTACTGATGGTACACGAACAAAACATCAGAAATTGATTCTGGTAAGACATGGCCTTAGAATATTGTGCCGTAAATTTTCATGGACTCGTAAATATCCCATGTATTTAAAAAAAATACATGGAATTTCAAGGTCTTTACATTCTCCACACCTCAGGGATATACGTCCCTGTAAGCTACAACTCAAACTAGAGGAAAAAATGGGGGTACTGAGCACGTATGCGAGCCACCTGCTCCCATGTGTTATTTTAGAGGTTCCCGTGCTACCAGAGAATGTGCACCAGAGGTATCAATTGACAACGTAGGACCCACTCTTGTCGATCCTCAATATCTACTAGAACCTTCGTGAACGTCTCCCAATCATTGATGTCCAGCTTTCCATGGTCGATGATGTGGAAAGGGTTGTGCACGTATCTCCTCAGCTGAGATACGTGAAAGATGTCATGTACCCGATGCAACTGAGGTGGAAGAGCAAGGCGGTATGCCACCTCATGTACTCTACTAAAGACATGGAATGTTCCAATTAATTATGGGGATAACTAGCCGCCTTGGCCAAATCTCCATAGACCTCGTTGAGGTGAGTCCCGTAGGAATACATGGTCGCCATCCTTGGACTCCAGTTGTCTCCCCGTCCTACCATCATATGACTTCTCTCTACTCTGTGCAATTTTCATCCGCTCTTAGATGATGTACACCTTCTTTGTGGTAGCTAGTACCATCTATGGTCCCACTAGTGCTGACTCCCCAATGTCTCTCCAGCACAAGGGTGATCTGCAAGGTTGTTCGTACAATGCCTCGAATGTTTTCATCCCAATGGTGGAGTGATAGTTGTTGTTGTATGAAAACTCCACCAAAGGAAAGTGATCCTCCCACCTCCGACCAAAGTCGAGGACACATGCACATAGCATGTGCTCGAGGGTCTGGATGGTTCTCTCTGTCTGACAATCTGTCTTAGGATGGAAGTTGGTGCTCAAGCGAAGCTGTGTCCCAAAAGCCTCTGGAAAACCATTCCATAGCCAAGAAGTAAGCCATGTGTCATAGTCGGAGACAATAGAAGAAGTTACTCCATGTAAACGCACAATATTCTGCACATAGAGGTGTCCCATGCTCTCTACTCATCCATACTCTCTGACTGGTAGAAATTGGGCCGACATGGTGAGTCATTCAATGATCACCCATATCAAATCGTGACTCCTAGATGTACGTGGAAGACCCGTCAAGAAGTTCATGGATATCCCATCCCACTTCCACTCTGAGACCTCTAAGGGCTGAACCAACCTTGTTGGTACCTGGTGCTCTGCCTTCATTTGCAGACACGTGAGGCACAGTGAGACAAACTATGTTACCACCTTCTACTTACCTGACCACCAGTTCTGTCGTCGGAGGTCCTGGTTCTTCTTCTAGACTCCTATATGTACTACAAGAGGGGAAGTGTGGAACACCTGCAAAACTTCCTCATGAAGTGCAACGGGTACCATGGTATGTCCTCTAAATAGGATGGCGTTCTACCCACCTTTTTAAAATCCATCAGTTGCCTGCCCTGTGGATATCTGAGCACGTTGTGTCTCATAGTCAACATCTCTATGTTGTGCCTCCCTGACTCGCTGAAGATGTAGAGGAGTGACTGTAAGAGACTAAAGGAAAGCTGCTCCATCTTTTTCCACATAAGATATCTGTAAAGCAGCCAGCTACTTTGTCGCCTATCCTAGCAGCAGTATACCAGATCTCCTACTAAGTGCATCCACAATAATGTTCCCCTTCCCAAAAGTATAGACTATATAGAAGTCATAGTCCTCGAGGAACTCATGCCAACACCGATGTCTCAGGTTTAGGTCTTTCTGGGAGAAGATATACCTGAGACTCTTGTGATCAGACTAGACTGTGAAACGCTTTCCCATCAGAAAATTCCTTCACATATTCATGTTTGAGCCCAATGCTGCTAACTACAGTTCATTGGTAGTGTAGTTCTGCTTGTGCCATCGTAGCTTCCGATAACCATATGTGATCACAGATCGCTCCTGTATCAGGACACATCGGAGCCCGGTCCCTGATGTGTCACAGGTAACTATGTACCCTACGCCCTCCTCTGGAAGTCTCATTATGGGGGCACTAGTAAGCCTTTGCCTCAACTCCTGAAATATGTGTTGGCATCTCTCTGACCACACGAAGGGTTTTCCATTCTTTGTCAAGGATGATAGTGGTACGACAACTCTGGAGAAGATTGAAACGAATCTCGGGTAGTATCCAGCCAATCCCAGGAAACTCTGCACCTTTGACACACTCTTGGGTGTCTCCCAAGCAAGTACCACATCAATCTTCACGGCATCTACTACAACTCCAACCTCTGAGATGACATGTCCTAAGAAGTGAACCTATCGAATCCAAAACGGGAACTTAGAGAGCTTACCATAACGTTGGTGCCCTTGGAGTGTGTCCAGTACTACCTACAAATGGTAGGCACGCTCCTCCTCAGTAGTGGAGTAGATCAGAATGTCGTTGATGAATACCACGACAAAGAGATCGAGGTAAGGCTGTAAGATCATGTTCATCAGAGTCATGAACACTGTTGGGGCGTTGTTTACACTCAAGTATATAACCATGAACTTGGAGTGGCCGTAATGACACCCAAAGGTTGTCTTCTTTACATCCTTCTCTCGAACTCTGAGCTGGTGATACCATGATCTGAGGTTTATCTTCTAGAACCATTATGCTCCCTTGTGCCGATCAAAGAGTTCATCAATCATCGAGAGTGGGTATTTGTTATTCATGGTCACCTGGTTTAGGTGATGGTAGTTGACCCAAAGCCTCATGTTCACATCCCCCTTTATGGAAAATAAAATCAGGGCTTCCCAAGGTGGAAAACTGCGCCAGATGAATCCCTTCCCCTGCAAGTCCTCCAGCTTTACAAGCAGCTCAACAAGCTCAGCGAGAGCCATCTGATATGATAGAGTAGATATCGGTGTCATCCTAGGGTATAGTTTAATGTAGAAGTCCACCTCTCTGGTAGAAGGTAGTCATATGACATCATTAAGGAAAACATCCGCGTACTGGTCCACCACTATAGGATAAGTCAGACTCTCCACATCAACTTCTCTGAGGGTAAGGCAAGCCAACTAGTGAGTGATCGGCTATACCCTCCTCCGAGTAAGTCTGTCCTATACTGCAAATGTTCCCTTCTCATCGGTGAATGTGAACCTTGTCCCATCCGTCCAGACACACACCAAATTTCTTCTAATACATTCAATCTAAGAATGCACTATAGACAACCAATCCATACCCAAGATGACATCGCATGGCCTTGACGCTGCTACGAGAAGATCCCTGCCGAAACTCTTGCATCTAAGAGTAAGCTCAAACTGCCGGCACCAGTGAGTGGCCTTTGAGTCTTCTCTCGTAAGAGTCTCTAGTCGTAAGGATCGAGCCAACAGCTTCATCGAAATCTCCGAGCACCGAACAAGGGAAGTGGATTTAAAAAATGTCTCGGAAATGTGTGTATATGAACTGCAACCAATGTGGAGTAGACACAGATCGTACCTAGAGTCATCTCTGGAGCACTATGGTCGTATGCCTTAGCGGCCTGATGCTGAGCTCTCACATGTCCACCTGCTCCCCATGGTTGGGGTGGAACTCCTGCTGGTGGTGGTGGTAGCACCTTGTAACATCATCCACCATCAGCTGCGCAACCAGATCCTCTGCCATGTCTGCCTACGCCCTGTGGGATGCCTCGATCAAACCTCTACCTCTGCCAGGGAGGTCCCTCAACTATCTTCTGCTCATCAGAATGACGGGTTGGACGGTCACAAGCCATGTGACCCTACCCGCCGTATTAGTAACACTTCCTTCTCTTAGATGGTAAGTCACTTCCCTGGGTGCCCCACACAAAATATCCTGAGTCCTACGGTCTCCCACCCATGGGTCTAGTCCTCTTGGACGTCTACGTTATCTGTTTACTTCTCGCTATAGAAGACTCTGCAGCATGTCGACTAGTAGTGGGTCTCGCTGCAGGTGACTGCTCACCAAGGAAACTCTCCTCTAGGAGGGCTCTCTGTAACACCCCCTCCAGTGTCGGGATGTTAGGGGAGATCATTGATGCCCTGATCTCTCGCCTTAGCCTCTGTTTGATGGTCCAGGCCCTGAAGAATGGGTCTTTCACCATATCTATAGAGTAGTTCGAGAGGTCGGTGAACCTCACTGTGTATTGCGCCATTTTCAGAATACCTTGCTGCAGATTAAGTAGCACATGTATCCACACCGCACGTAGTGTGGCTAGAATAATATTTTCCTGGAACTGGCTCTTGACGTTTACCTAGAGCATTGTCACCTCGTCATGCACCTAGAGAATCCGGATCCACCATCTGCTTGTTGCTACCTTAAGGAAACTCGCGGCAAGGATCACCATAAGTTCGGCAGGTGTCCCTACTTGTCGGAAGACTCACACCACAGCCTCTAGCCTATCCTAACTACCTGTGGGTCTATATCACCCCTGAAGATGTGTGTCCTCCAGTGCTGGAACTCGTGCAATGCGCTCAGGTAGCGTGTACTCTCTGCTGCTCGGGTTGTTGGCATCGATGGCCCAACAGGTAGTGGTACCACTGGTGCCTCTGCTAGTAAAGCGCCGTGCAATGACACCTCGTCACTCGGTGGGTTGTCAAAGAGTACGAATCTTGGGGATCTAACTAGTCCTCCATGGGGAGGAATTATAAAAGAAATAGATGTGACACGGTCAAAAGTTTATACCTAGTGAGCTGACCTTGTTGAGCTAACTTAAAGAAAAAATTTTGAAAACACACATTCAATCAGTGTTTTCGTGCACTGAGTCGGAAATCAGAATTCAGGGTCCTCGTGTATGGATACGCCATCCAACCGCACCAACACTGGACTCCTAGAACTGAAAACCACACTTAGTACCCTTAACATTATTGCTTCACAGAAAATAATTATCAGAGTCCTAAGTTCTATGGTTGAATCGAGCACTCTGATACCAATTTTTCACGACCCAATCCCCGGGGCCCATATCATGACTACCCCAAGCTTGCCTTCCATAGGCCAGGGGCCAAAAACTGGCACCATAGGCGCAAATCCCTAAACTGTGAAGGTATTTCCTTTAAAACTATAAACAAACATATCAGACTACAAAACTAGAAGAAAAAAACTATGTAAAACTGTAAACCAAATAGTACCGAAAAGTAAAGGGGGTGGTAATACAATCCCAACAGGAAAGTATAAGTACAAATAAAATGCAAGTACAACTGAAGAAAAGTAAGCAGCTACTGGGTCATCCTCTGGGTTCTTACCAGAAATGAAGGTACATATGGCATCCTCAGCACTCTGCGTCTGTCTGTCTGCTCCATGTACCGTCATGTCGAGTGGTCCTCTTCTATGTACCGTCCAGTCCTGCTACTCTATGCCTCATACAACATTGTTCTTCATATGAAACCAACCCAATGAGGTGCAGGCATAGCCCATGCATGGGTGAGTATTATAATACTCAATAGGGAGCCTGAGACCCTTATGGTCTCACAAAATCTAACAAGGATAAACCACAATGTATGAATTCAATGGAAAACCATTACTTAGGTATATGCCCATATGTATACCTTAGTTATCTAGTCACCCATCTCAATCATGAAGAAAACAGAAAAAGTCATTGACTCAGCTCAAACCATGATTTTATTCTATGGGTACTATCTTGTTACATCCCCAACCACACTGTCGGAACCTCGAATGATGGTGTACTCCTCCTCTATCGAGTACAGTGGTATGCCACATCACACAGAGGCACTTCCCACTAACTTGGACTGCTGAGGTACTCCTCATGCTGAGTATCGTGGATCTGTTGCATTCACACAGAGGCGCTCTCCACCGTTGGTCTGCTGCGCTCACACAGAGGCACTCCCCTAGTAGCCTGCTGATGAACTCCATGTGTCGAGTACTGTGGGTCTGCCATGCTCACACAGAGGCTCTCCCCACCATGGTTCTGCTTCGATCACACAGAGGTGCTCCCCACTGGGCTAGTCGAATCACTCTGAGTCGAAAGGTCAGAAGTCGTCAGGTCTCAGCCAGCTGTCTATGGGAGGATATGATGCACGAGCTACAGGTCGATCCTCCAACTTCCAAGAAGTCCCATGTAGAAGTATCTCTAAGGTAAACCTCGTCATAGGGGTCTCAACGCAATATAATACTTGTCAATTGGACGCCCCGTCTGTAGGTTATTGGCATTTCCGTTCCGGGGGCTCGGTTGGATTATAGGTTCAAACCAACCCGACCTTAACCCAGTTGAGTCCAAACCTCATGTTCGTTATTCCAAAACAACTGTCTTGGTCTAAGTATTCCATCGCCACAGACGGTTTGTCGATCAGAAACCTGTAGCAGAAGTTATAGGCGAAAAGGTGTATTCGGGTCAAACCTGTTCGGACTCCGGTCCCACCCGGTCCGTGGGTTCCACACGGTCCACAGGTCCCACCAGGTATGTGGGTCCAAACTTAATCTAGGGGCGGCCCGTCCTGGGGGCGGCTCGACCTGAGGGGGTGGCCTATCTTGAGGGAAACCCATCCCTAGGGGGCGGTCGGGCCCGAGGGCGGCCAGACCATAGGGGGCGGCCCGACCCAACGGCCAGTGTGGCCCGTCTGGTGGCCCGCGTCGCCCAACTGGCCACGTCTGTGTGTGTAAGAGGGGGGGGGGGGTTCCGCACCCCATTCCTTATGAACGGAACCAGCAATAAGCACTCGTTCGACAGCCTGCGGGACCCGAGAGGGTCCCGCCATGTCGGGATGGCCGGGCGGCCAGCCGGTTCCGCACCACCGGCGGCCGGCCCGATGTCGGCCGCCCTTGCTCCTTTTCCATGACACACGCTGGCCGTGACTCTCCTCCTCTGTATGGCGCGACAGCGCCGCGTCCTTCCACCACGGCCCAGCCTGGCCGTGGCCCCCCTTTCATCCTCGTGGCACGACGGTGATGCTCCCTTCTGGCGACCCGACGGCCTTGTGCCGCCGGTTACTTCGTGACCGGCCTGTCATTGGTTGTCGTTTCTCGTTCGCGGTCCACTCTTCCGATGGCGCCATTGCGCCGCCGCCGTCGTCAACAAGCATGGTAGAATGAAGGGGGAGGGGCGGGCCGTGTTCGTGTGGTCTGATCCCTCCTCGTTATGCTGATATCAATCTGAAATTCAAATTCCATAAATTAAACGAAGTATAACGTGAAAAAAATCAACTCAAATCCCCTACCATGGGTTCTTTATTCATATACGATGTCGTGGAAAGGGTAGATGTCGATTCTTTGACGTCGCAAATGAAGAAGCCGAGTATGGCATCATCAGCGTTCTTCAAGGACGGTGCTCCCTCTTTTTTTCCGGTTGAATAAGGAAGAAGGTGTTCATCGTTATTCGGTGGAGAGGGGTGTTCTTTGTTGAATGATGATGTTCTCCAGGTGTTCATTCTCTCCCAAAATTCCAACAAAAGTATATTCCACCAAAATAATAGACTGAGAATCCTATTAATTTTGTTGGCACAAAATTTGAATTGGACTAATTAATAACCTAGCTCCACTAGATTAATACACGAGCGTCGAAATAATTAACATTGGAGGAGTCAAGAGGCTCTCCCACATTAATGAGGGAGAGTTTAGAGGATTCATCCTCAGGTGGTCCCCACCACTTTTAACCCTTTTGCGAGAGGTTATGATCTGGTGGGCCTCTCCACCTTAACCTCTCATGGGAGGTTATAGTGTGGCGGTCCCACCACCAACTCCCATTGGGTACTTTCAACTACCAGTAATCACACACCAGATATCCTAGATTAAATTAATGTGTTGAACAGTTTAATTAATTATTTTTATAAAAATCCAAAAATGGTCTTTTATTCTTGACCATCTTCCATCGAGGTGAAAGACTTCTTAAGTGATTATCGGCACTGCGAGTTCAACGGTGCCCTCGGATATAAATTCCAAGAACCCATTGAAAAGTTATAAAATCCCACTTGTACGTTTACTGAACGTACCCAAAAAAACATCAAAAATTGATCCCGAGTACACCGTTCCTCGAAATCAAGTTCCATAAATTTTCGCGGACTCGTAAAAATCCCATGTATATAAAAACAAATCCACAAAATTTCCTAGCCTTTACTATTCACATTTTACACTCTCATTAAAATTCCGTCACTATAATATATAGTATAAATCATGTCTTTTGTCGATATAATATAATGACATTAATTCAATAAAAAACAACAAAACATCATCATCATTAATATTACACATTCCTTCAGAAATATTTTTAATCTAATTAGACCCCATATAATATCTTCCACATCAGTTGAAAACCATAGGTTACTCGTAAATATTTTGAATTTGTTCATGAAATTCATCAAATTCTTCATATATATAATTATATTAATATTAATTGTGACAAATTTTATCTTACATAACCTATAATGACTTAGAATATTTTCTTATGTATGTGTAAGTATGTCATATTTAATGTCACAAATCATCTATGGAATGTTTCCTATCCTTGTGTTAATCATTCCCATGTTATAAAATTTCATACATATCATACATATCATAATTCATTCTTTCTTCTAACACCCTTGGATATTATGAAATATTTTTTAAAAAATAAATTTATTTTCATTGATGTCTTGCATTACATGCAATACAATTTAATAATGAAATACAACATACTTTTAAAATATTTTTATTTATTATGATAATTACTATCTGCTCATTTGAATGGTAGGTATTTATAGGATTAACCAAATAAGTAATATATTTTTATTAGAAATGTATATAAAATTAATTTATTGGGGTTCAATTAATTAAAAATTAAAATTTGAACCATTTTAAAGTATAAGAATTATTTTTTTGAAAAACTATTTATCTACGCAAAATTATTATTTTCGTCTATAAATTTTGTTTATAAATTTTTGTCAATTGTTTTATTTATATTTATATTTTACATATTCACTCAAAATTTTTAAATTTTCTTATTTTTTTTTCTTGACATGAGATGAGAATAAATCTTATTTTACACTTAAAACTATTTTTAAATCGTTTTTGTGTCTTTTGTGTAATTATTTTAAAATCAAAATCATACATTTTTTGAATTTTTATTTCCAAAAATTAAAATAATTTATCAAATTATCATTCAAAAATTACCCTGTTTTTAATTTTCAATAATTTTCTAAAATGATAATTTTTTAAGTGATTAGTTAAAAAATTGTTTTTATTTAAGAAATAACATTCCATTCAAATCATTTGGATGATAAATTTTATATTAATATGGTTTTATAAGTAAAGTTAGATCAATTATATTTCTTTTAATCCAATTTTGATCATTATAATCGGTTTTATGTTGAATTTTTATAAAAAAAACTTTTAAAACATTTGATTATTTTTTTCTTTGGAAATATGCTTACTTATTGTGTCTTCTGGTTTAATTTAAAAATAAATTTTGGAACATTTGTTAATTGAATGTTGGAATATTGATTCAATATTATTAATCATATTAATATATATTATATAATTTGGTCAAATTTATTTTCCTTCAAAATTAATAATAAAAAAAGAAAAAATTAATTACTATAATTAAAGTTAAAACAGGTTTATCGGCGGATTAACTAAAAATAAAACTGGTAAAATGTCCTAGAGAAATTTGCAATTCATGTTTTGTAGATATATACCAATAATATAATGTATAATATTTTATAATTAACCATTTAAACTCTTTGGAATCTGAAAAATATTTGTACACATAATTCATTTAAAAAAAATCATGTGTCTCCTCTTCCACACTTATAAAAGGACACCACCTCTCCTCTCCCCTTGAATCATTAAAACCCATTTTCCCAGAAAATACCTTCCCAAATATCTTCATTAACTAAATCCCTAAATCCTCTAGGTTTTATTTTTTAATCTCTTTTAATGATCCTTTAGGTGTAAACTGAAGGAGGTTCTAAGAAGAAGGTATGGTCCATAATTTTGTTTTTCAATTTTATTTATTTCCTTATCACCTTAAAACATTATTATAATATAATTATTTAATAAAAATAGTATATAAAATATACCTATATATTATTATTTCAATGTAGTAACCTATACACATGTTATCTAACATCAAATGCGACATGAACCCATCGATTTTGTATATAGTATATTACCGCCTTGCAAATCGATGTTAATCTTTTTCCATCAACACGTCCCATTGATGGATATAATTATTTATTTAATTTTTATATAAGATATTTATGGTATTATTATAATTCATAATTATAATATCACCCCTACATTATTATATTTTATCCCATTGAAAAATGATAATGTCGCTCGTATGCACAATAGCCCATGTCCTCGCAAACCAATGTGATGTGTTTTTCATTTATTTGTTACATGGTTTGTTATAAGAATATATTAAATTAATTGATATTATATTTCTAAAATAATTAAAAATAATATTTATCATATCATATATACCTTCTTATATTCCATTACATGGTGGATATGATAACATCACATGTGTGTACCATAGACAGCCAACTCGGGAACCAATGTGATGTGTTTTCCATTTTAATATTACATGGATAATAATAGGGACATATTAAAAGAACATATATTATATTTTTAAAATAATTATACTTTATGAATTATCATATCTCATATACCTTCTTACTTTCTATTCTGTGGGGGATACAGTAATGTCATGTGTGCGTTCGGAGGACTACCGCCTCAGGAAGCAATGTGATAAATTTATCACTAAAACATTTAAAAAAAGTAATAATGAAAATTTTAATAAATATAATTGATATATAAATTAAATTATAATGATTTTAGAAATTTTAAATTTTATTTTCCTTTCTTTTGTTTCATCTGTTGAACAAATGGAAACATCGCTCATTCATACATATTGTCTACCTTCTCTAAGGATAATGAATAAAATTTTATATATCTAACTTTTACATATTAATATAAATACATATATACGGAATATATATGATATTTCTATCATGTTAATATTTTTTTTTACTATTTAACCATTATCATATTTAAAGGATAAAAAATACTAAATCAAAACATACATAAAAAACAATGTATTTATTAACCAAAAAGTGAATTTAACAAGGAATTGTTAAGAAAATGAGGCTCAGCCGAGTTGGTGAGGTATCCATAATTACATCCATGAGACCGAATTTCCAATCTAGGGGGAGGCATAATTATGGGGGTACAGTAGCAGTACTGCAGCATGCACTATAACAATATTGTAGTAGGCACTATGGTAGACACTGTAGCAGGTTTTGTTTGGTAGTGTAGCAGCTGTAACTATTTACCTTAAGACATTTGTTTGGTATTTGAGTCTTTAAGGCCTTCAAGACACCGAGGCCTTCATGTTAGTAATTCTTTTGGGCCAACTTTAAGGCCACGGGGCCACCTCGTGGCCTTCGGGCCACATGTTGTTTCCCTAGACAGATATACTCTTATTGAATTCCATAAGACCTTCGGGTCCTGAAATTTATCTTAAGCCTATGGTCCATGTAATCTCTAAACCTACAGGCCTTTTACGAGTTTACCCTCATCCATTGAAAGGGGGGTTATTAGAAATCAATAAAAATGAAGGCCTTCGGGCTATTCGGGCAATAATGAATTGTTAACAAGTAGGTAATAAAATGTCATAAGTAAAAAATATATGGTATGATATATATAAATATTGTTCTAAAATATATATGTATAATAACACTAAATTTATTATAAATTTGGTTCTAACATGTCTGAGAGAATTTTATACCCAAGGTTAGAAGGTTTTGTATCAATTTCATTTCATTGAGACTTGTAATGTAATGTAATTTTATGAACCTATATTATTTTTGGATAGGTACATAAAACCCATTTGACATGTAATATAATTTATTTATTTATTTTCAAGAAATATTATGTATCATTTAATGCTATTTTTTCAATGGGATTGTGAATCCATGTTAACAATGTGATAATTTTTTTATGACACAATCTAGTCTTCCATCGAAACTATTTATGTCTATGCCATATATAATGACATATTTTGATCCATATCTCAAGAAACACATAACTTTTCTTATAGAGTCGTTATTTCATTATAATTAAATTTTTCCCTCCATTTTCCCCTATTTATTTACTTAGGATTCCAAAATATTGGATTTAATGAAAACATGCCTTATTTCTATGTTTCATCGAAAAACATCTTCATTCTATATCAATTTGTTTCAAAAAAAATCATTATTATTTTAATGTTCCTATTTGATTATTAAATACTTTATTACACAATTAATAAATTTTACATGTTTTCTGATTTGAATCTTTATGTCATTTCCTAAATAAGGATCGTTTGGATTTAACTGAAAATATGAAAGGAATCTTTTTTTTGGTTTTACTGCTATCTTCTCCACTCAATGACTTCTATATTCAAATATATGTTTTCGAGGTTCTTTTGAAATTATATATTTTCATAAATATTTTCAATATTTTATATTTTAAATAAATGATTTCAATGTGAAAATATATTTTTAATGCTTCCTTTATAAGATTCAAGGTTATTTTGATGAAAAAGAATTTTAACATGTTTTATGTTTTTAAAATTGAAAATGTTATATTCTTAAGGAAATATAATATTTTATTTTATATTCAGAATCATTTTCAATCGAAGATTACATCCTTTTATATTACATATATTTTATTAGAGATATAATCTAATGACGATATCATTATTCATTCTCTTTATTGTTTTATGATAAAAATGTGTTTATGAATCACATTTATTTTCCACAAGTTATGTTATAATGTAAAGTTTATGAAACCCATTTACTTTCATTGGTTCAGATATGATGACTTCTTTAAGAATACCATTTATTTTCATTGGTTATAAAATGATTAATTTTTATGATTTTAATTTCTTTTCCTGTGTTTAGATATGATGAATGTTTTATGATCTGGTGCAACGGTTATGTATAATTTTCATTATGTGATGCATGGTACCTATAACTCCTTCAAATTAATTTAGTAAATATTGATATCTCATGAAACAAACATGGCTATAATGGGGAGTGATCCGAGTTCAATAATGGAATGTTTCTACTTTGATAGTCTTGAGAATGAACCCTGACTTCTACAATGGTTTGTGGATTGACCCATTTCCCCTATAATATACTTGGTAATGAGCCTAGACTTATATAGAAACAAATTCTGATTCATAGTTATATAAAGAAATTCTATGCTTTATACCAATTTTATTCTCTCATGGATTATATTGTTTTATTTTTTTATAGTACATTTTAATGAAATACCAATCCTAATTTTTGTGAATCAATATTATGATATATGATATGTAGGTTTTAGTTTTAAAATATTTTGATTATTTTCTAATACCCTTATGCGCATTTTATTATTAAATTTCTACCTTATTTACCCCTACTAAGCATCTGATTTCACCCATTCATATGTTTTGTTACCCCAGTTTATAAAGAAATATATTATGTATTATATGTTTAATAATGGTGCTAATTATGATGAAATAGTGGGAGATGATATAGTTCACATATGACCCAGTTTTTGATGTTTCCATGTTTCCAAAGGAACTATTTCATTATGATCAACAAGTTTGGGTTTGTGAAATTTATTGAAAATTAACCTTAAAATATTTCATATCTATGAATGAAAATCCTAGGTTGTTATAGTAGGTATCAATGGATTGTTTTAGATATATATTGGAAACTGTGTAGAGAAATGTTTACTGAGATCCAATGGGATATGTCAAAGGATAAGTCTATTGATAATTAAATGTATAGGAAAATATTCACGAATAATGGTGAAGGATGAAGATAGTGATTTTCTAAAAATATATCTCTACCTGGATACTATATGTGGACACAGTTCTAACGTAGATGTACCTAGGGGTAATAACATCAAATTGGAATGTCAGGAATAACTAAAGAATTAGCTAGTGCACGATAATGGGCCATACTACGCACCTTGTGAAACACCCCAAGGTTTTAAAAAAAAAATTAAATGCATGAAACATTGTGTTGAGTAGTTATTTATAACTAGCCTTTAAACATATTTTTCATCTGTGTTTTAAATTAAAAAAGGTCATCTACAATTGTGTTTAGTATGTTATTTGATGTCCGATGGAACCGACTTGTTTTTTTTGGTAAATAGTAACATTCCCTTATTAATTGTAATATTACACTAATGAATAGTATTTTTTTTATTATTATTTTTCTTAAGGAATTAATAAAATGACAACTGGGCTAATTTTTGAATGTGTTATAAAAGCAGTTATAGACATAAAAATGTTAATTTTTGAATGAAGTTTGATTTTATTTAAAAATTAAATTAATGATATTTAGAAAATTATTTTCATAAAAGTGAGTATAATTTTGAATTCTTCAAGTCAAAAATTTTTAGGTTTATTTTTTGGGATTTTTATGAAATTCATGAATTATTGATGAATAGTGGAATATGGTAAAATACCGTATATTCAAATGATCGGTTGAATACAATATTTGTGACATCGTAAGAGTTGAAGGGCCACCGAGATCAACTTATCAAGCCATTATTACTATTTGGGGTCACATGAATTGATATTATTCATAATCATGAGAAAAAAATTATAATAATGATTTAAATAATGTAAAATACCACCCATCCTCCACTATAAATACCGCCTCATTCCACTCTTCCTCTCACACCACTCAAGAATATATTATTGTATAATTTCTTCCAAATTCCCTCCCTATTCTCTTTACCCACGTCCAAGACCTTATTTTCTCACCCGAAGGCCAAAATCACTGTCTTCCTGAATGATTTGAAGGAGAAGAGATCAAGTGGTAAACATCCCATGTTGTTTTCATTCATTTATTTAATTTTTTGTAATTCTTTTTATTTTTATTTGTAATATGTTGTGATATGTCATTACATATCCCTATTAATACACATATTTTGTAATAATTATGATATACCCATTTTCTCTCAACAAAATATTTTATGAAATTTTATGCGATGTCGTTCAACTGCAAAAATCTCTTAAGGGATTTCTCAACTTTTCTTTTATTCCAAGATTCCCTTATTTTCTTTTTCATTCCTCAACTCCTCTTAAACAAGAGACATGAAATCTATAGAAATATTGTATATCATAAATGTTCTCATGTTCATGTAAAATTCACCATCATTATTCTTCTCCTATCCCACTTATTCAAGGAATAAAAACATTTTTTGTGATGCGTTGAATTACCAAAATCGTGGACGATGTGTTTTCAATTTTATTTAATTATTTATATAATGGTCCTGAAACCATTTATATGGTTGAACTAGATTATAATTTTTGAATTATATCTTTCATAAGGTTCTGTAATCATATTTTACACATGTGATTATTTTATAATTCAAAACGGGTTCATTACGATAAAAGAATCGCCAAAATGACCTAAAAAATATAAATATTGTTTATCTTATAAATCATCCTCATTTTGTAATTCAAAGTGATATATGGTATAATTTATGGTTCATGAAATATGTAAATTATAGTCCATTTCTATTCTCGAGTGTAAATTCAAATCGACAAGAATATCCATCGTGAACTGATAATGTAAACCATGTTAATAAAGCACCCAATAAAATGTAAATAACAAAATATTACCAATAAATGTGTCGAATTATATTGTAAAATGATCATATTAGGAGTTATAAACATTAATATGTTTCATTAAGATAGTAATAAAACTCTTTTAACAATTATACAGTAGGCTTAATGACTTTTGAACTAAGAAGAACAAATGTTAAGGGATTTATTAACACAATTTCCAATCATTTGGATAGCCTTATTAATTATTCATTATGTGTTATTATTATTATTGGTGTGATCAATTTTTTATATCATGTTGAACTATGTTTTTTTATAGAACACATATCCATTCAACTATATTATTTATCACTCCAATAATACTTTACATGATATTCTTTTGAAAGTATTTTTAAAACACTCTTTAATAAATTTAAAAAGGATTTTTATTATATTCATATGGAATGAGTTGTTTATTCTGATTTTAAAGATTCTTTATTACCATGATATATTCCTTGGACATTATTTATGTTGGTTTGGGCCCATTATAGCTCATGATATATTGGATTTTTCCCATTTTAGCTCAACATAGGTTGTGTTGAGCCTACTATACCTCAATATTTGACAGATTAGGCCCAATATAGCTCTCCAATGCATTGGGTAATCCGGAGAAGGAAGTTGACCAAATGGGTTTTTCATGTGTAAGGGTGAATGTAAGTGTGATATGGTAAATATATCCCAAGTCAACTACATGATGTTTCTATGCATAAGAGTTTTTATGATTTTGTGTCTAATTGGTTTTTATGTATTCACCTGACTAACACATTCTTTCCATATATCCCTTACTATGTTTTATACCCATCCATTGTTTTTAAAAAAAATTCACAAGATATAAGAATTGGTAAAAGAATGAAGTTTGTTGTGATGTTTTATATGGAGTGTTTTTAATGAAATCATGTTTTAAGTTTTAGTGTTTTATATTTTGATAAAAATGGATATCGTTTTATTAGTATTCTATTGTTTGACTGTGGTATGTCATGTATGTAAGAGATCCAAATTCACTAAAAAAATAAACCCGAAATGATCTTCAATGTTTAATAATGTATTTTCATGTGTAAAATTCAAGATTAAGTAACGTTTTTTAGATGGGTCCTTATAGTTTGTATCAAAGGATGGTTTAGATAACTTTAGGGGTATGGATTATCTTTAACAAAACCATAACCGATTTTTACTCTTTAGTAATTAGAAATGTTATAGAATTTAGGTATTAACATGTTTCTTCATCTATGTTATATTTTTACTGAATGGTTTTTCAGAGAAAGAACAGGGAAGTTGATGTAAGAAGGCACAAAGTGGATGATGTCCGTCTAAATCCGCAGCCCGGAATGGGGGGAATCAGAACTAAGATATTTGTGATAGTAATGAATCAGTTGACTCAAGAAATAAATGGGTGTAGTATTCATGAATGTGTAAAATATGATCTACCATAAAGAAACATGTGTTTTTTGATCATTTTATTAGGAATCATTCTCCAGTGTTCTGTGGAACCGCATATCCAGTGATAGCTAAAGGATGAAGAAATACTCTATAAAAGATATTTGATGTCATGGGATGTTTAGAAAGTAAAAAGGTAATACTATAAATTTATAATTTGGAAGGTGAAGACAATAAATTCTGGTCTCTCGTTTAGAATATGGGAAAAAGAGACAATCTTGATAGTCTGTAATAAGAATATTTTAAGAGTATTTTTTTAGGAAAAACATTTTCCCATATCTGTTAGAATTAGAATGATGAAAAAATTATTGGAAATGAAAAATAAATATGTTTATTTGGAGGAAACATTTGATGCCAATTTCCCAAGACTACAAAGGTACATACCATTTTTTTCTCAGTATTTTGAATGTAATATTAATAGGTTTTACATTGGTTTTAAACAATTTTGGCGAAGAGATTTGGATTCATGAGAGTATGAAAGCTATGAGAAGCTTGTACGTTCTGCTGAAAAAGATGAGATAAAGTTTTATGACACATATGTTCCCCATGATGATGGGAAGATGAAGCGATCAGGTTGGCATAAATAGGGAAGAACTCATGAAATAATTTTGTATGTAAGAAAATGAATTTCCCTTGTTGCGAAAAGTGTGGTAAAAGGCATATTGGTGTATGTCTTATAAATTCTAAGAGATGCTACTGATTTGGAATTTTTGGACACATGTCTCATTAATTAATGGAAAATGATCCAAAAATTAATGATAAGTCAATGGTGAGATTATTTAACTATATGTAATTCGTTCATTTTGGTAATGTTTGTCTGAAACTATTTACTCAAGCAAGGAATCAGCTAGATTGGAAGCTGAAGGGTTTAGTAAAATCTTTTTCAAGCACTTCAACATATGTTGATCCATCAAATGAGGTGGTATCAATTCATTTCTTATTTTTATAGATTTCTAAAATGTGTTGTTTGATTCAAGTTCTTCATATTCCATCATTTTTTAGATATTTTTGAATAAACTGTGTATTCAACCTCATGAAATTAAACTATATCTCATAATAAATACACCTAGAGGAAATATTTTGTTAAAAATAAATTATATGGAAGTTAATATTATTATCTGTGGATGGAATTTACCTACAAACCATGTTGTTTTTCATCTAGTAGAGTTTGATGTTATTCTAGGAATATGCCAGTTTTCTTTTTATCATGCTTAGATATATTGCAAAGAGAAAGAATTTTTTTTCATAAATAATTTCAGTTTGGGTAGAATATTTAACCCAAACCATTAATGACATATAATGAATCCAATAAAGTAACAAAGGATGTAAATTAATGTTATCATTCTCATATTTTTTAACACATGGGAACTATCTAGATTATTGATATACCAGTGGTAAATGAATACCTGGATATTGTTTTTGATGATTTACCTGTTGTTATTCCTAATCATGAGGTTGAGTTTACTATCAAGTTATTTCTTGATGCTAAGAAAATATCTAAACATCCTTATCAAATGTCCGAAATGGATCTTCTAGAATTAAAAAAGTAGTTACAATAATTTTTAGATAAAGGCTTCATCTGACCAAACACATCACCATAGGGTCCTCTGGTCTTGTTTATTAAGAAAAAAGATGGCTTAATTATAATTTTCATCATTTATAGAGCCCTGAATTACATTAATGTTAAAAACAAGTTTCCTTAGCCTCATATCGATGATTTGTTTGATCATTTCCAGGGAGAAATTTTTTTTGAAGGTTGTCCTGAGGTCGGGGTAACAACAATTCAAAGTAAAAAATGACGAAATCATAAAGACTATGTTATATACTAGATATGGTCATTTTGAATGTGTAGTTATTCCTTTTGGGTTAACTAATGCACCAACTATATTAATGTCTCTTATGAATATAATATTTCATGAGATCTTGGACTAGTTTGTGATTGTGTTTATTGATGACATCCCGTAATATTATATAAGTAAATAGGAGCATAAAAACATCTAAGGGTTTTTTTTCAAACCTTCAAAGAAAAGAAATTCTTTAGAAAATTCCAAATGTGTGATTTTTGGTTGCAATGGATTTATTTTATTGGAAATATTTTAAATAAGGATAGAATAATAGTTGATCCTTCTAAAACAAATGTGGTTGATGAATTCCCACAACCTAAAAATATTATAGATATTCATATTTTTAATGGATTAATAGGTTATTACTGACGGTCTATTAAAAACAATAAACATTTATCTAGCCCACTAACTAAGTCAACTCAAAAAGGGGTTAAATTTTTTTGGACAGAAGAATGTGATTGTTGATTTCACAAACTTAATAAGAGATTGGGGAATGATCTAGTTTTGGCCTTGCCTTCCCAAAATGGTGAGTTTGTCATCTATATTGATACTTCATTGAAAGGACTTGGTTGTGTTCTGATATAGAATTATTAGGGAATTTCATATGCTTCAAGACAATTAAAACCTCTGGATTTAAATTATCTCATGCAGGATTTGGAATTGATAGGTGTGGTTTTTTCTTTTAAAAGTTAGAGGCACCATTTATACGCAGCCAAATTTCAAATATATACTGACCATAAAAGTCTAATGTATATATTCACTAAAAAGGAATTCAACATGTGTTAGAGAATATGTATTGAAATTATAATGGATTATGATTAGACAATCAATTACCATCCAGGAAAAGCAAGAAAATTGGTGGATTCCTTGAGTTGAAAACATCATGCATCATGAACCATGTTACGTTTGGAACATTATCCTTTGATTAATGATTTAATGAATTCTAGATTAAAGGTTGCCAATATGGGGAATACATCTTTTTTGTTTTATGTTTTAGTGCTGTCATTGTTATTAGATATAATTAAGGAAGCCTAGATGGAAGACCGTGGGATACATAAAAAATTATAATTTGTTAAAATGGGTAACTTTCCAGAATTTAACATTGATAATGATTGTGTTTTGTTAATTTGAAAAATTTTGTGCGTGCCTTGTGATTCATTGTTAAAGAATCATTTTTTTGTGAAGCTTATATTTCTCCATTTTCATTTCATTCTAGAAGTACTAAGATGTAAAGAGACCTTTAGATGTATTACTGGTGGGATGAAATGAAAAAGGCATATTGCAGAATTTACTCAGAAATGTTTGACATGTCAATAGGTTATATAAGATATTTAGTTACTGAAGGGGATAGTTCATCCTTTTCTAGTAATTGAGTGGAAATAGTAAAATATATCCATGGAATTCATGGTGGTGATACCTAATACCTCTCGAGGTAACAATGTGATTAGGGTTATTTTTGATTGGATGAAAAAATCTACACATTCCATTTCTATTTGAGATACAATGTCATTGGATCAGCTTTCTTGACTATACCTCAAAGATAATGTTTGGATACATAGAGTTACTTATTACATTGTATTTTATCATGATCCCAAGTTCACTACTAACTTTTGAAAAGAGATTCAGAAGTCATTGGGAAAAGAATTAAATTTCTGTGCAACATTTCATCTTCAATCAGATGGGTAGTTAGAACAAATGATTCAGACTTTGGAGGATATTCTTTGTGCTTGTTCAATGGACAACCTTGGAAGTTCGGATCATCATATTTAATTGGGTGAGTTTTCATATAATAATAGTATTCATTCTGATATACATATGATACCTTTTGAGGCATTGTATGTGAAGTGGTGTTGAACTCCATCTTTTTTTATGATGTTGAGGAATGGTAGTTTATGGAACCAGAATTGGTAGAGGAAGTGGATGTGAATGTGAAGATGATCCATGAACCCCTGAGAATATCTCAGAGAAGGTAGAAAAGTTATATAGATAATAGAAGGAAATACTTCTATTTTGAGGCATGTGACCATGTTTTCCTTAAAATATCTCCATGGAAATGTGTGATGTGTTTTGGTAAGAAAATAAAAGCTAAGTTTTTGATTCCTCCTTCCTTTTGAAACCCTGGATAAAGATGGACCAGTTGCATACTGAGTAACTTTTCCTCTGAATTTATCTCAAGTACATAATGTTTTTCATGTTTCGATGTTGAGAATGTATTTTCTATATTCATCACATGTCTTCGGCCTATAAGCAGTTCATCTTGAAGAGAACCACTCTTATAAAGAGAAACCAGTTCAAATTGATGATCGAAGGGAACATGTATTGTGGAATAAGTTAATCCACTAGGTAAAGGGTTTGTGGATAAACCACATGGTTTAATATGTAACATAGGAATCTGAAAATGTATTGTGGCAAAGGAACCCTCACTTTTATAATGAGTAAATAAAATTGTGAGGATGAAATTTCTAGAAGGTCGGGATAACGTAACACCCCAAAGATTTAAAAATAAATGAAATATATGAAACTTTTTTTAAATATATATTTATAACTAGAAATTAAAAATAGTTTTTATGCTTATATGTTTTGAATTTTGAAAAATAGTCATATATAATTGGGTTCAGTATGTTATTTGGAGTCTAATGGAACCTAATTGTTTTCTTAGTGAATATTAACATATCCTTATGAACAGTAATATGACCCTAATGAATAATAATTTTTATTATTATTTTATTTTATTTTTGATTTAAGATAATGACATCTTGAAAAATTTTTCAATGTGATATAAAATCATTTATAGAATTAAAATTGTTAATTTTTGAACAAAGTACGATTTTAATTAAAAATTAAATTAATGATATTTATAAAATTATTTTCAAATAATTGAGTTCATTTTTGAATTATATACATTCTAAAATAGAATGGTTAAATTTTTGGGATATTTCTGAAATTCATGAATTTCATGGGGATTAATGATATACGCTAAAATACCATATATTCAAATTATCAGTTATATACAATATTTGTGACATCATAAGTGATGTAATACCACTTGGTAAGAATTAACATGCCATTATTACTATTTCAGGCCACATTAATTGATATTATTCATAGTCTTGAGAAAAAATATTATAATAATGATTTAAATAATGTGAAATACCTCCTCTCATCCATAATAAATACCCCCAAATCCCCTCTTCCTCTCACACCTCTCAGGCCTTGAGAATTATCTAATTTTTTCCATATTTTTTCCCCAATATCATTCCCTAGGTCCAAGACCTTCTAGTCTCACCCAACGAACAAAATAAAAGGTCTTAAGAAGGATCTCAAGGAGAATAGTTCGGGAGGTAAACATCATCTTTTATTTTCCTTCATTTGTTTTCTTCTTTTTCATTCATATTATGTTATTATTTTTAATTTCCCTTGGATTATGTTGGGATATTTCATTATATATCACCCTTTTACCCATATTATGTAATAATTATGAGATACCCCTTTTCTCTTATCAAATATGTTTATGCAATTTTAAGCAACATCATTAGGCTACCAACTTTTCTTAAGGGATTTCTCAACTTTTATTTTATTTTGATATTATATTATTTTCTTTTTCATGCCTGATATACTCTTATACAAGAGTCATTATAGCTCAATAAATATGTTATATTCTAGATTTTATCATTTTCATTGAAAATTCATCATCATTTGTCTTCTCCTCTCCCACTTATTCAAGGAATAAAAACATTGTTCGTGATGTGTTGAATTACCGACATCATGGATGATGTGTTTTCTATTTTCATTAATTAAATCAACACTAGTCCTGAAATAATTTTTATCCTTCAACCAGTTTATAATTTATGTATAATATCTTAAATAAGGTTTTGGAATAATTTTTTACACATTTTATTATTTTATAAATCAAAACGAGTTCATTACGATCGAAGAATCATCAAAATGACCTAGAAATATCAAAAATGTTTTATCTAATGAATCATAGTCATTTCAGAAATAAAAATGATAAATTCCATAATATATTTTTATTGCAATATGTAAATACTATTCCACTAAAATTCTGGATTTTCACTTCAAATGGACAAGAATGTCCATAATGAACAAATCATAGAAACCATGTAAAAAAAGCACCCAACAAAATGTAAATAACAAAATATTACTATTAAATGTGGCGAATGATGTTGTAAAATGATCATATAAGGTGTTATAAACATTAATATGCTTCATCAAGATATTAATAACACTCCTTTAACCGTTATATAGGGGTTTTAAACACTTTTGGGGTATGAATAACCCAAGGTAAAGGATTTTATAACCTAGTTTCCATTCTTTGGGTTAACCTTTTTATTTATTCTTTATGTGTTATTAAGATTATTTGTGTGATGATTTTTTGTTTATATTATGCTGCACTATGTTTTTTTATAGTACAAATATTCATTCAATTCTATTAGTTCTCTCTCTGATTATATTTTGTGGGTCTTTGTTTTTAAAATCCTTTTAAAAATCTCTTTAATAAATTTCAAAAGGATTGTTTTCAATATGTATATGGCATGAGTTGATTCTTTTAATTTTCAAGATACTTTATTCCAATGATATATTCCATAGACCTTATTTATTTTATTTTTATCCCATTATAGCTTAATATATGTTGGTTTTAGCCTATTATAGATCTAGATATGTTGGGTTGATCACCTTATAGCTTAAGATATGAAGGGTGAGCCCCATTATAGCTCTCCAAAGCATTGGGTAATCTGGAGAAGAAATTTGACCAAAAGGTTATTCCATGTGTGAGGGTGAATGTAAGAGTGATATGGTAAATATGTTTCAAGTCAAGTATAAGATGATTCTTTTCATATGAGTTTTTATGATTATGGTTTTTATTAGTTTTTATGTTATCACTTAACTAACACTTTCTTTCCTTATATCCTTTACTGAGTTTTATACTCATCCCAAGTTTTTTTTAAAAAATTCATAGGATATAAGGATGTATAAGAGATATAAGAGATTTTTGAAGTTTTATATGGAGTGTTGTTAATGAAATAATGTTTTATGTTTTAATGTTTTATATTTTGAAAAAATGGATACTTTTTTATTAGTATCCTCTTGTATGAATGTGGTATGTCATGTATGTAAGATATCCTAATGCATTAAAACTCTAAACCTAAAAAGATCCTCAATGTGTAATAAAGTATGGTCATCTGTAAAATTCAATATTAAGTTACGTTTTATGGGAGGGTCCTTATACCTTCTTAAACAATCCATGAGATATGTACTTGATATTCACAAACTCATTATAAACCATAATAAAGTACTTGAAGAGATGATAATCATGGATGATATTGATTAAACCTATGGTATCATATTTCAGAAATCGTTTATCATAATTTATCCATCCTATAAATTATTTTTTAGTATTTTATTGTTTTTCACTATGAATATTGTTTCTTACAATATATTATTTAGTTTTAGTCAACGGAAGTAACCCGAAAAAATTGGGTTAAATCGAATTTTTAAGAAAATGTATTAATGTAGAACCAAATGGTAAGACGAATTGAGTGAAGGATATTTTGATTATTCCTAATCAGTTATCATGATATATGATTAATGAATTCCACCATAACCAACATTAAAACTCACCAAAGAAGAAAATGATAGAGTTCACTGAGAGTAGGACTGGGGGAGACCAAGAAGGAAAAAAGATTCAGTTTCTCAAATGGTTAGAATATGGTAAGAATAACTCTATGTACTATGTCAAATGAACAATAAGATTTTTTACATGTGGAAAAGAATGGCCTATAATAAGTGATTCTGAAGGAAAAATTAATGTCCAGTTATTACAATGGATTTGAATAATGATTTCCCACATTTAATAAATTGTTTAATGTTATAGATATTGAAATAATGGGAATTATAAAAATAAATTTCCTAGGGATAAAATCAGAATAATATAATCAGGAAGGTTTTATATGTATTCTCTTTATAATTAATGATGAAGTGACTAAAAATTAAATATGAAATGAAGGACGTATTAAAGAATAAGATGGTGAATCCTGGTAAATGGGTGGAGAATGAAATAAAATTTTTGATGTGTTTGTGTATTAGTATTCATAAATTATGAAATATGTAAGAGATTTTCTTTATATTTTTTCCATTTATGATTTTTAAGAATAATATTAATTCTACTGTTCACCTAAAATACTTATTTAATGTCAATGTGATATTTTAAGGAATAAAAATTATTAAATAAAATATAACCATTTAGATGTTCATGATGATGATAAAATCGTGTTGGGATAAAGTGAAATTTGATATGGATAAATTAAATCTTATTGTATTGATGACCTTAGAACTGATTAATGGTTTGTTGAAAAAGTGAGATAAATTATCATTGATGGATTCTACAACATTTTTTTATTTGTGAAATATATTGATTAATTTATAGTTTTATTTATGTAATGAGTAAGAATATATGTTTTCATTGAGGCTTTATTATAATTCTACTCATTAATATGATTATAGAGAGTAAATGTTCAATGTATTCACATATTTGGTATTTGACCATTAAGAGCTACATAATGATATTTTTTGTATTACTATCTAGTTGATTTTGAGACATTTAGGAACTTAAATTATAAATATCGAATGGTTCATAAGGTTAACCATTTATGGAATTGTATATGTTGACTTTTTGATTATGTGTTAAAGATCTATGTACTAATTCACATTATAAATATGTATAAATATTTTAAATCATGTGATGACCAATTTATTATGATGATAACTAGAGATATAATGAGTTACTATAATTTAATTATGAATCTTGGGATCCATTAGTGCTTTAAGACTAAAAAAATCCTCTTTCTTTCCTAGAATAATAGATGAAGTAGAAATTTGTCTAAAAAACCACAAAATAAAATTTTTCTTATGATACAAAGGAAATAAAATACCTAGGTCAATAGAATATTATAAATTATTTATTTTATTTGGAAAGTAGCATATCAATTTGTTCTTAAACCATTTTAATGATGTTTTCCACATATCTATTCTGAGTAAGTACATACCAAACCCTTCACAGGTACTAAACTCAGATGTCATACCCCTGGGGAAAGATATTTCTTATATGAAATAAAATAATTAGTTTATGGATCATATAGATAATGTGCTAAAAAACAATACCATTCACCTGATGAATGTTTAGTGGATGGACCACCCACTTTAGGATGCTATGTGGGAACCAGGCAATGTAAAGAGGAAGAAGTATCCTCATTTCCTTCTGAGTAATGAATTTAGAGGGTAAAATTTGTTTTATAGTGGGTATAATATAACACTCATTAATTTTATGAAATATTTTTTTTCAAATAAATTTAATTTTCTTGATATCTTGTATTCCACAAAAAAACTGCATTTTAAAAGAAATGGCGCAGACGATTAAAATATTATTATTTAATTCTATAGTTATCACATAGCCATTAGAATTTTGATATAAATATGTTTAACTAAATTTTGAAAATATATGGTTTATATATTTATATGAAATTAATTATTTGGTTACCAATTTATTAAAAATTAAAATAATAACCGTTTTAAAATAAAAGATATATTTTTCAAAAATATTATTTTCTACAAACAAAGGTGTTTCATATCAATAAATTAATATATATATATATATATATATTTGATTTATTTTAAATAAATTTATATTTTATATACTCAATAAAATTTTTATTATTAAAATTATGTTTTTTCTAGGCATGAGATATGATTAAATACTATCAAGTACTTAAAACTATTTTTTTCTTCTAAAAAAATGTTTTTCTCACATTTTGCACACAAATTTCAAAATTAATTTTAATAAATTCTGATTTTTTTTTAAAATATGAAATTTATTTTTTAAATAACCATGTACAATTCAACTTGTATTTTATTTTTAATCATTTCAAGAAAATATAAATTTCTCAGTAAATGGTGAAAAATACATGTTTTTCTTAAAAAACTACAATTTTATTCAAATTATATACAAGATAAATTTTATTTTAATATGGGTTTATAAGTAAAATTAGTTTATTTATATATCTAATAATCAAATTTAGGTAATTATATTCACTTTAATATCCTAATTTTATAATAAAACATTTTGAAATATTGAATATTTTCTCTTTGGAGAACTAATTTCTTGTCGCATCTGCATTTATAATTTTCTAAAATTACTATCACATATATAGATTTAATTTGGAAAAATTTATCGTATATTTTTAAATATCATAATTAACAATATAAAATATATTAAGCATAATTTTTGTTCAAAATTAATAGAAACAGTAGTAATAATTAATTTATATGTTTAAGGTTAAAGTGGGTTTACTAGTGGTTAAACCAATAAGATAAGTGTTAAAATGACATATAAGATTATACAATACATATTTAATGTCCCTCTGTAGACCTTATAACTTATAATTATCAATAATTGAAAAATTTTAGACATTTAAATTTAAAAAATATGGGTATACTTCGGTCTTTTAAAGGAATCCATTTGTTTCCTCCCCCACTTATAGAAGGATATCCACTCTTCTCTCCTATTCAGACTTCCGAACCCCATTAAATTATAAAATAAATGCCCAAATATATTCCTTATTTACCTAATGAAATCTTATTGGCCTTATTTTGATTATTAATACATTTTATGAGGGCTTTTGGCATAAACCTAAAGATTTTTCTAAAGAATATGTATAGTCCATAAACATTCACTTTCATTTTATTTATTGGTATAACTCTTTAAAATATTAATAATCTACGATCATATAAAACCACCATTCTCTCAAATATAATGATATTTTATTTTATTAATCTAATATCCTGTATCGATACCCTCTTCAATCAGATGGGAAATGAAATTTTCGATCATGTGTACCGCGGACTACCTCCCCGTGAACTGATGTTTTTCGTTTTCCATCACCACCACTCATTACTGTATATAATTATGGATTAAATTATTATATAAAATATTAATTATATTATTGTTATTTTAATTATAATATCACATTTATCTTTTTACCTTTGAACCCTTTGGAAAATATTAATATCGCTTGTGTGTATGGTAGACTACCGGCTCAAAAACATATGTGATGTCTTTTCAATTCTATTTTAAATGGATGTAAATAGGGATATATTAAATAAATTTATATTATATTTTTGAACATAATTATAATTTTGTTATTATCATATCACATATAACATCTTACATTCCATTTTTTAGGGTATATCACATCGTCGCTCGTGTGTACAACAAACTACCACCTCACGAACCAATGTGATGTATTTTTCATTTCTGTTTTACTTGGATGATAATAGAGATATAGTAAATGAATATATAATATATTTTTAACATAATTTTACAAATAAAATATTGATATCAAATATAACTTATTACTTTCCATTTTTTGGGGACATGATAACAACATTAGTGTGTGTGAAGGATTACCGCCTCGTGAAGTGATGTGATTCATTTTTCAATAATGATTTCTATGCATGGTAATAATAATTGTGTTATTAAATTTATTTGAAATATATGAAATAATATTTTCCCAATAATGTTTAATTTTTATTTACGTTCCATTTGTTCCATTATTTAAAAAAATAGATGAAACGTTTTGTATATACATACATCCTACCGTCTCCCTGAAAGATGTATTTCATTTTATATATCCTAATTTGATGGATTAATCTATATATATTTATATACATAATATATATAATATTTATATCATGGTTATTGTTTTGGAGATAATTTTACCATGATCATTTTAAAATTATCACAAATACCAAATCAAAAAAATTCCTGAAAAAATAACGCACATAATACCATAAACATGATTTCAACAAGGAATTATTAATAAATGTGTAATAAAAGGTCATAGAGAAAATAATATAGTTATGATATATATATAATTATGGTTTTGGAATATATATTTATAATAAAACTATATTGGTTATAAAATATGTTTAATCATGTACGAAGTAAGTTGAGATTTATCGCCAGTGATTTTTTTCTCACTTATTCTATTTTGCGACATATATTAAGTAATACAACTATCTTATTTTTTGAGGCCGATATATATACCAATTTAAATGTAATTACATGTATTTATTTATTATCATGATTTGTTAATTTTAGCATAATTTATTTATTTTAGGATTCTTATGATTAAATGTTATCAATGTAGTAGTGATTTTATGATACAATCTCATTATTTATTGAGATTGTTTATGTTATTTATTTAGATGATAAAATATTATGAAAATATCATATGAAACTATTTTATTTTCATATCCAATATTCATTTGATGATAATAAAAATTTTCTCTTCATTTTACACAATTTATGTACTATGATTATAATATTTATTTTATGAAAACTAACTTTATTTCTCTCTTTGATTGAAAACCCATTATCTTTCACATCCATGTTTTCTAGAAAAATTATCCAAGAATATTTTAATGTTAATATAAGATTATTATAGTCATTATTAACAACATTTTATATTTTAGGAAATTATTTTGATGAAATATTCATGTCATTTTTAAATATGGACCAATTGAATTTTACCGAAAATGTTAAAGGAATACCTATATTCACATAAACGGCATGAAAATTATTTCCTACTATCATGAACACTCAATGATCTCAAATTTCTCCTATATTCATTAAATCTTTTCAATTCAAATAAAATAATTTTTCAAAATTTCGAAATTTTTTATATTTTAAATAACTTTTTTCACATTAAAAATATATTTTACTCATGAAATGTCGTAAATGATTGATAAAGATACATTTATATGTTTCTAAGGTAATTTTTAAAGGAAATTTATTTTAAACATGATTTTTTTCAAATGGGAAAAGAAATTTTCCTCTATAAATATTCCATGTGATTTTATTTTCCAAATCATATTCCATCAAATATGACATTTTTTATGTTAATTATGAATTATTAGAGATGTGATCCAATTATACCATATTAATTATTTATATGTAATATTTATGTTTATGATGAAAATATACTTTTAAAACACATTTATTTTCCCTTGGTTATTCTATGATGAAATGCATATGAAAGAAATCTATTCGCAAGAGTTTGTATATGATGAATGTTTTATGAATACCATTTCATTTCATGGGTTATGATATGATTAATGTTTAATGAATCCCATTTCCATCCATAGGTTCTAATATGATATATGTTTTATGGTCTTGTGGCACACATATATATGATTTTCATTATGTGTTTGGTGGGACATAGATCTCCCTCTAATTAATTATGCAATTATTAATATCTCATGAGATATATACAAATTGAATAAGGATTGAACCTATTTCAGTAAGGGAATTTTTCTACTACGGTAGTTTGAGGAGTGAACCAAGACTACTAAAATGGTTTGGCAAGTGAACCCATTCCACTGGGATAGACATAATAGTGAGCCATGACTACTATGGAAATGAATTTCTATGTATATGTGTACTCCACAATTCTATTATGTATGCCAATTTTATTCTCTCATGGCTCATGGTCCTTAATTTCATTAAGATTCATGTTTTATGAACATCAAATATTTATGTCATGACTCAATATTACGATATTTGACATGCATTGTATAGTTTTCAAATGTTATGATAACGTTCTCATTCTTATATGCTCTTGTTTTTCTTGTATGTCTCCTCTATTTACCCTTACCGAGCATATGATCTAACCCTTTCTTATGTTTCCTATAAAAATGTTATGAAGATATATATTATGTATGATATGAACAATTTAGGTGATAATTATGCATCATTTAGTGGGGGATTGTATAGTTCATATATAAATATGTTTTTATGTTCCCATTTTTCTAGAGGAATTATACCCTTAAGATACTTAGAAATGTGTTGTGTAATATAATGAATATTCATATAAAAATAGATAAAAACTATATATCAAAATATGGGCTTGTTACATTTCATTTGCCTTATCTTAATGAGAACTAAATATATACACATTTGTATGATCTAGGAGATATTTTGTATACTTTATAACACCCAAGGTAATATTACACATATCATGTTGATATTATGTATCAAAAAATATTTATTACCAATTTTTTTCTAAGAGATAATATTTATACCTTTTCTATTTCATTTGATATTATATAGAATCTATAAATTTCATTAAATCAACTTAGTTTATCAAATAATCATCAACATTATTCCCCTAAAAACTCCAAAACGACTTCATAAAATTCCAATTCATCTCATACAATGTTTATAACAAAGACAATAACCCATTAATAATTCCATGGGATACACTTTTTATCAAATTATTTACTGTTGTTTATTTTATCAATATCATGGATTAATTTATATTGATGTATTTTTAGTTAATAATTTCATTTTATAATTATAATTTTATTATTATTTCATAATGATATAAATTTTTTGTTTATGTATGTTGAATATTTTATATTATTTATAAATCATGTAATCCTTTTCCAGAAATTGGACAATTCATTCACTTCTCCTATAATGAAATTTTTTAGTAGTAAAATTTTTTAACATCTTCATCAACTTTTTATAGTAATTAATGTTAGTATATGTCTTTAATTTTAGATATAGAAGTGCCTCTAAAATATTTTTTAGTTTCAAATAATTCAATAATACCAAATCAAATCACCTTTAATGAAATAATATATAACTTTGTTGTATTATTCTTGATATTATCCCATCTATATTTGAAAATAAGTAATTATTTTTCCTTTAAAACCATGATCTAATAATTATTAGATACTGCATAAAGATATGTTTTTGAAAAAAAATAATACTATCATTTTGATATGTGATACTTATCCATTAAAAATTTCTACCTTCGTCCACATCTCTATAGATATCTCATCATGAATGATTATCTTGTTTACCATGTCCATCAATTAATATGTCATGTAATTTTTTGAAATAGGATCATTTAGAACTATTTGGTTACAACATATGTTATCAATCACCCAGATACAGAGGAGGGAAGGGTAGACATAAATTTAAACAACTTATTTAAAATTATTTCAGATTTTTTATCTAGTTTCTAAAATATATGATTTTTTTTAAATTTTTTGAGTATTCTGTACATGAATTTTTGAGACCTGGATATTTCTTCAACAAACTTTAATTTAAATATTTTTAAGTCATAGGTCCCCTAAAAGGGTAAAATATACAAATTACCCTAGGGGTGACCATAGAAAAAAATTATCATGGTTCGTTAATCATGGAATGTGGTGTTTACCCATGGGCATAATTTTTATAAATCATAGAGGTAGTTGTATTTTATTGAATATTTAATTTTTATTGAGTAAATAAATATTAATCCTGTAAGAATGAATTTTCATATCTTTTAAATGGATTTTATGATGGAAAGTACAATATAATGGTTGTTTCCAGAAGGGGTTGTTTTCTATGGTGAGGTAAAATTTGTTCTCTTGGACGATAGGCATTGGACCAAACATTTCTAGGCTTTTAAATAGACAACTAAATATTAGACACCTACAACCTAAATGAATCTAAAAATATTTTATTATAAAATTTATCATGGATTGTCCATCATCATTGGAGAATGAATCCTATAGAGAACAAAAATAAATTTTTCAAAATTTAATGTTCTCCTTATGATGGTATCAACAACGAACTTTGAAGAAGACATATTAATCAAATCCTTAGTGTTTACACCATCAAGGAAATATTTTATTCTGGACTCCAACCTCATATTTTATTTCTTCTAATTTCTTCCTCAGTAATAAATTATTCATGGAATTACCATCCATGAATATGAATAATGTTTACAATGATAACTAACTTGTTATTCAGAATAAATTATATCATTATAAAATACATTTATCACATATTTCAGATAATTATATGATTTATCATAACAATGATATATTAATATATTAAATTGAAATGATTTTATTAATTAGATTATATTACATTATTATTTTTGAATATAATCATTTTTAGTATAACAAAATATTATCATGTGTTCTTGAATATTTTGATTGACTATATAATGACTAAATGATTAATTTTTTTTTATAAATTAAGAAACTATCTTGTTGAATTTAATTCTATTTGAAAAAACACATTTCTAAATAATTTTTACCATGAAATGGAAGTAGAAAGATTATCTGGTACCCTTCTCAGAAATCTTTTTATTGCACTTCTTTATTTTTCAAGATTTTATTTAATAACTTTTAAAGGATCACAATGGGTAGTATCCAAGACATATAGGGGGTGAATTAGTGTTGGAATAATTTAAATAAAATTTAATCTTTTATACCTTATAACCTCTAAACTTATTTAGTGAATGCATCTCCTTATTTTCATTATCTGATCTTTAGTTAAAATTCATGATGATATAGAGAGGAAAAGATTACAATAATAACCCTGGGGTTTATTAATGGGGTCCACCTCCATTATGATGAAATCATCGTTAGTATATGATGATTATTGTCCAAAAATAACGTAATTTTATTATTATTATCAAAATAACCACAAGAATGGTTACAGAATTTGACATGTTATACTAGAACTAAAAATTTACAAAGAATGTAATGGGTCAAAAATCTCTTTACTAATATAAAGTATCTGGCCTACTCCTTAAAAAGTGTGATTAGGAACTCAAATCTTCTCTTCTCTTAACACAAATTGTCTGAATTATTTTCTTAGTGTATATAAATTATTAATGGTACCTCAATATTATTTAGACTACCACAACATATAATGGTTATTATTTGGGTCTCTCAACTCAGCAGCCTGAATATGATAGGTAGTTTTCAATGATAATATCACCCTTCTATTCGTCTTATTTTTCAGTACCTATGAAATTTCTTGTCTACGCATCACCAAATCTCTTACTATTTGATACCAAGATCTTTAATAATAAGTTATTTAAACATATCTTAGTCCGCTTTCTTTTTCCTCATCTTATAAAATCTGCAACACAATAAAACATTGATTTCTCTTTCTTTCTTATATATCAAAATGATATATTCCCTTCAAAGTAGTATCTGGTTCTCTATCCCTCAATATTTTTATTTTGTTTTCTAAAATCTAATTTTAACAAAATATCATGGGAACATTATTTTTACATATAAATATAGAAAATACATCAATATCATTAAAAGTATTATCATTTAAATTCATATCCATTTTTTGAGTCATGTTATTTATTTATTCTTCCTTAAGACTCTGATTTTTAATTCCCACATGATATTTATATATTTTAATCTCAAAAATCTCCACAAATGTCAAATATAAAGCATTATTTTTTAAAAAAATTAAATCATTATGATATGGTAAATATCCGTGTATGCATAGAAACATCTCAATCTCAAATTTCTACTATATGTAATCCTTTTTCATAATCTCATAAAGGATTTGGATCTACTCGATTGATCATGATGGTTTATTACTTATAGAACTGTGAAAATAATCATTTAAGAGATTTATTCAATAAACATGGTTCTATTATTCTAAAATTTTTGGTATTTTTCATTAGTACTATATGAATTTTCACATTACAATGGCCTTAGTTAAACTTATGAAGTCCCCGTACCATCCTTAAAATGGCTTGTATCAGCTATACATATACAACCATACAATGAATATTTCTCATCCATTCTAACACATGTTAACCTTTCATATACATGAATCACTTTTCTCAATTATATGAAACACAGTATGAAATATATGCTTATATCTCTATCTTCCTTATGAATACGATGTATTAACTATATGGAATCTATAACTCTTCTTTCCATGTCCATATTTCATTGTATATGACAATGTGGGTTTTTAATTATTTATTCTACTTTATTTAATCATTTCTTTATCATGAATAACACAAAATTTTAACTCTTCCCTCACTTGGATAGTCATTCAAAACATTATCTAGATCCTTATCTAAAGAAGAAGTTATTCTGCAAGTTCTTCACTAGAAAGGTTTCATCCAACTTCTTCAATAGTTTTTAGGATAGTAGTCACATATAAAGAACTTATCATGGAAATTAATAATAACTCAGAAATCACCACATGTTACTTCAACTTCATCCAATTAAATTTTCATATAATTTTGTACTAATGGTAATCATAATGATATACTTACTCAACAAAACATCTTAACATCAAATTTATTCAAAACTATTTAAACCAAATCATTATATCAATCACTGAGAATAATTATCTAAAATAATAATTGCTATGTTTATGGATCATCAAACATATCTAAATGAAGTACTAAATACACCTCAATAAATATGTACCAATATATTCTACACATAAACCCTTACCATCTCCCTCCCAGTAACACGATCATTATTTTCTATAAGAATAATTGTAGAAACTCACATCACTATTCATATTTTATATCATATGACTGAACCTAATTAAATATAATAGTATAACTTCATTCTTATTTTAATTTTTTCACTAGATAAGAAGTGTTGTAAGCTTTCATAATTTCTGAAATTCTCCGTTAATCCTCATGTAATCTTCAACATTCATTTCACATAAAAATATGTTTTTTTGGAACTCCATGAATCCTCTAAATGTGACTGGGAAGTTCCAAAATAATTAAAAGAAATTATTCATCAATGAAATAATAACACATAAAATTCCTTAATGCATTTTACCATTATTGAAATAAGATAAATCAAAAACACAATATGGGTAAAATAATCTCTCTATTTTTATTTTTTTCAAAACCTCCAAGAAATAGATAAGACAATATGTGATCTCATCGAAATCTTCTTATATTCAATTTTATCATTATACTCATTCATTTTATCCTCTCCCCCTTATTAGGAATAAATAAAAATTTCATGGATGACGGTGGTATCACTTTATATTTAAGCAATGTGACTAAAATTATTCCACTCTATGTCTACAGGAACTATGTTTTGTGTAAAAAATATGTGGGGTTCATATATAAATAAAAGTTATCAATTGAGAAAAAAATATGACATGAAATCATAAAAATCATTAATGTATCACAATAAATGGATATTAACTAATGTTAAATTTGAAAACAATAAATTAAAATTTATCAATATATATTTCTTCATTTGAATATAACAAAGGTTGTTATACTCACTCCAACACATATGTTACAAATGATAGGATCTAGAAACTAGGAATTAGGTCTACTATAAATTTTATCTATTATTATCAGTGATTAAAAAAATTATACACATTAATATATTGATTTGATTCCTTCAAACAAGTGATTAGAGAATATTAGGATATATATTTAATAGAACTGATTTTAAAAACCATTCAAAAAATTTATAATCCCATGAGATATAAATTTATTTTACATTCTCAAACCAATATTTCCATATCTTCAAATCAATAATATAATTCACATAATCATCATAAAGATATATCTATTCATTATTTAAATGTTAAAATATTCATTATTGATAGTTAACTATTTTTGAACATATCTTTATTTTATAATCTATGGAATAGTCATTTTAGAATTTTACCCTTAATTATTCTTTCATGTTTTCAATGATCACAATTATAATTTTGTTATTATTTTAAAAAAATATTCACGTTTAATTATTTTCATGGTTATTAGTCTAATACAAATGATAAGGAAAACAGGGAACAACATTCAATTTAATATAACCTGAATGGTTGAGAATGTATTCCTAACCTATTCACACCACTCTTTAGGCTTGTATAACATTTTTTCAAAGAGAATTCTTCTTTGAGATTCATAGATCTCATTAAATCCTAAATTTATTTTGGTAGGTTACTTATCTTTTCTCTAGAAATCTAGGAACATACATCAATTAAGGCTACCTTCATGTTATTTAGATTTATTTTTGATATTTTATGATTGTTTAACTATTCTATGAGTAGTTACCAACCATTTTGAACCCCCATAAAACACATTTGGTATTCCACGGTCATTGGATGTTGAAAATATATCGTGAATTTTGAAATCGTTATTTATAATTAGTTCATTTCCATTTAACATAACACCACAATATTTAAGAAAGGGAACCTCATGTTCAATATATTATATGAAATAAAACACTAATCTTATACAAGAATTTACCACACTAAGTCTTTATGATAATTTTTTTTAATAAATTTAATATCATTGATAGCTTGTGCAACACGCAACATCGGGTTGGTAAAAAACCACGATGTAATATTAATATTATTATTGAAACAAGACCATTATAAACTAACCATTATGTTATTTGGTATGGATTTAACTAACTAAATTATAAAAATATATGGTTTACATATTTAGAAAATAAATTTAATTATTATGTATTGATTAGGAATAAAATAAGAACCATTTGAAGGAGAAAAAAATGGTTTCTAAAAAACTACATTTTCAAACAACACGTGTTAGATATGCTTTACAAACATAATTTAAAACTAATTTTTAACACTTTTAATAAATATATATTAAAAAATAACCTTATTTTATAAATAATGGTTTATAAATTTACTTTTGAGGAAATTTTAGGGTTTTTCAAAAAATATTGATTTTTTAAGTGAATAGTGAAACAAAATGATTTTTATGGAAAAATTTATTTTTGATTAAATTATTTACAATGTAAAATTATATTTAAAACTAGTTTTAAAGTTAAATTATAACAAAATTTTTAACATTTTATGTTTTTTATTGGGAAAAATTGTTTTTTCAGCACATCTACAAGTTTTATTTTAAATTAAAATTTGAAACTTTTGTGAATTTAATTATAAAAAAGGATGTCATTTTTTGATTAATTGTTTTTATTATCTAATATGGTGGAATTAAAATTTTAACAATATGAATTTTAAAATAATTAAAAATTAATTATCGTGGTTAATGTAATAATGGGTCTACCAGGTTTATAACTTAGATGATAATGTTTAAAATGACCTAAAAACTTGTAAAATTACCGTTGGATAGAAATATTTTGATCTTATAGCCTCTAAGGTTATAGAAAAATGAATTTGGATGTTATTAATGGGAATAATGTGGGTATCACTATATCCCTTGAAAAATTTCTTCTCTGTCCACTCCCCACTAATAAAAGGCCACCCCCCACTCCTCTCTTTTTTCGCACATCAAAAACCATTTGGCTTTTCCATTCCCTACCAAAATATCATCCTGACATCTTTTACAATTTCTAGTGTTATTTTTTGTTTGGAATCATTACTAATATGTTTTTAGGTGTAAACATAAAGAATCTACACAAAGAAGATGAGGTTATGAAAAATATAAAGGAATTCGAACAAAAGGAAAGGGTTTCTAATCTCACTATCACTTCTATGGTGCATATGTTATATTCTCCCAATTATTCAATTGTTTTGTTTATATGTTGACCCTTTTTATATTTTATATCATGATTCAATTTCTCTTCTTGGTACATATTTTTTTTCATTTTTTTATTCCTTTCATGGGTATTATGATTTAAAAGTTACCAAAGTGTTAAGAAAATTATGTTTCAATATAATTTTAATCGGGATTGTTTATATATGATTTTATATTGACTGAATTTATTTGGTAAGATATTAAGAAAATGAATTAATTCAATTCTCCTCTGGTTATTCATGAATTATTCAAGTAATATTTCCATATTCCTCTCATTGTTATATACAAATAATTCAGAGAATGTTTTTAATAAAATCCAACTTCATTTCTCTCTTTGGTCAAAAATAATTTTTCTTTTGAAACCATGTTTAAAAAATACAACTATGTATTTAACATTTTTAATATTATTTATTAGTGAATTTTTTTCCAATGTTTGTGTTTTATGAAAATTAAATCAATCATCAAGTCGTTTTCCAAACAAGGCTCATTTGGCTTTTATAGAAAATATTAATGGAAACATTGTTTTAATGTATAGGCCAGGAATAAAATATCCCGCAATCATGAACACTCAATGTTTTAAAATATCCATTATAATTTTCAAATATTATTTTAAATAATATTATTTTAAAAAAAGGGTTAACGTTATGGTTGGAATGGATATTTTCATAATGAAAAGTTTATTTCCCTCGAGAATGTTTTAAAGGATAATTTCATTGAATTTCTCTTCATCATTGACATCAACCCTTTATTATATTTATAATCCACAAGGTATATCTTTTATTGATACCATTCATATTATTTTTCTAAATGATTTATGGAATTTTTGAATAGGGATGTAAAATTTTATTACCAATCACTATATTACTCTAGAAGATTTATGATTATGCTTATTGATTGGAGTAAGTATTATCATTTCATGTGTATGTTTTGTAATATTAATGTTTATGTTGGTAATTTTTTATTAAATCTATATGTGGAATTTATAGGACTTATTAAGTGATATGTGGGGCTGGAATTATATACCCCCTCGATGCATCGACAAGTCTCATGAGACAAATCAGTTATCCAAAATAAATGGATTTTTACCTATAGATTTAAACTATCATATAAATGGTATTTATACATATATTATATTTTCAGAATTATTTTTCCCATAGTATAATATTATTTAATGACGAACATGTGATTATGTGACTAGTTGGTAAAATCCCTATATAATTTTTATTCTTATATCCTTATTTATATGGATTTATTTGATCATTGATTATTACTTCAATATTATGCTCGTTTTTTGTTTAAATTGAAAGTGTTTTAAATTAAATACCTTAACAAATTTATTATGATTATTTATTTATGATATTTTTTTCTATCTACATACCCTTATAATGAATCTATGCTCGCCCCTTTCTTATGTTTATTATTTCAAGGATACCAGGAAGTGTTTTAAGATTCATATATAGAGATATTCTAAGGAGGAATTTTTTGTTCTCAAAGAAAAACTTCATGTATTTTATTTTTTTAGTTGTAATGTTAATTTTATAGATATATCTAGTTTACCAAGACTGCTAAAATATGTGTCCCTTCAAGATGTGGTTCATTGTAACTTATGAAACATTAATTATGTAAACTCCAACTCAAGGCTACTAGATTCAGGGTCATTATTGATGGAATCCAAGAATGTTTTTTTAGAAACCATGGAAACTAGATTTATGAAAACATAGATTTAGTAAATTATTTCTATGATAGACAATAGGGATATGTATTTAAGAACGTCCTAATGTTTTGGTAAGGTATAAATTGTGTGGTTTTATTTAGAAATACATCAATTTATAGATAATACAACTGTACGTTGTTCTGGAATAGATATACTAAGGGCTAATAACTCTAAAAATGGAACTTTGGGAATGACTTGAGCCTTACCTAGTACACATAAATAGGCCTTAATACATGCCAAGTTTTACACTCCAGTGGGATATTCTAAGGATAATTCAATTTTATTCAAAACCTATTATAGAGGATTTGAATATATTTTTATTATTTCAAAACATTCCCATAGAATAAATGATTATGATTATGACATTATTCGGATATAGTTTTTTTTAATTTATGTAAATTCAATCACTATTTTTTGGATTATACTTTCAATTTATTAATATTATTATTTAATATAGTGTTTAGAATTGTTTAAAATTTGAGAATTCCATAAGGAATGAAAACCATATCAATTATTGTACCCAATGTAGGGAATTCCCTCCTATGAAATATAATGAAGATGGAGTTATATCTATAACTAAAAAAGAAATTAGAATCATATTAGAGAATTTAAATTAGGTTATGAGTAGAAACCTTAATTATATAGAGAAGTTTACTGATCCACCATATATTGTAACAATAATATAAAAATTTATGAATCAGAATCCACCATCACTTTAAAGGAATAAAAATCCACTTGTTACTGAGAAATAGATAATTTTCATGGAGAAGATATTTTTCCGGTGGGGAGGTAATGAAAGGGATAAATTTTTTATATAATTATATCATTATAGAAGATATGTAAAAAATGGTTGGCATTGATTCCAAAAATTATATATGAATAATAAATAATATACATGTAAGGGCTTTATTTAATGGTGTTACTCTTGGAAATGTATTTTCCTTTTGATCAATGAGTTGATATGGAGAGAAAATTATTGAATCTAGGAAAAAAGGATGATAAAAATGTTACTATGTATGAATCCAACTATACAGGGTTATTAAAGCATACTATAAACTATCTATGTAATACAATGAGTAAGACTATCCATTTATTTGATGGATTAATCTTGTTTTTCAATGGGAACTAGTCTCCCAAACATTTTAATCATGAGAAGATATAATATCATATTGTGTAAAGATAGATAAATAATTATACAAGTATTGTGGGTTTTAGGGGAAGAAAGATAATTAGAGGGTGGAAGATAAAAATATGGACAAATAGAATAAGATAAAGACTGACTTTTCCCCATGTGGTAATTATGGAAATAAACACTCTAGTGATTTCTTAAAGGGAAAGGGAGATTGCTGTATGTGTGGATAGGTGGGAATTAGTTCCCATGATTGAAAGTGAATGAAAGAATATTCTAATGTGTAATGCCATAACTGTATGGAGATAGGGCAATATGTAAATGAATTCTACAAGTGTCAAGGTAATATAATTAAAAATAGGATAAGTGATCAAGGTAAAGCTTCTGTTATTACTACAGATGAAAAGTAATGATTAATATTCTTGTATTTAGATTCAATAAATATGTTATAGGATTATGTTATTAATGATATTATGGACATATGAATTAATAAATTTGAATACGATTTTACTATAATACTTTTTCATTTAGGATTTTTGATTATATGTTGAATAGTAATGTCAACCATGAAAAGTGATTTAGAAGAAAGTTGACCTTCTAATAGAAAACATTATTGGGGGACTTCATTACATAATATGCTCATGATATTGAGATAATACAGATAAAACTCTGTTTATGGGGTAGTATTGGGGAATTTGAAATTTTTTATTGATTTAATATATTATGTTATCTTTGGTATATTTTAATGCATTTTTGGAATTATGGAATAAATTTGATAGTATGTGATTTTGTTAATGTTATAAGGAAGAATTATTTTAAATATTTTTTGATTTATTTATTAATGTTTTATAGTGATCATGGTATTCACATATTTGCAATGTGACATTTTGAGCCACATTATGTTGTCAATGGAATATAATGTTTTGTTTATTATTATCCTCCCTTAAATATTTCTTGAAATCAAATTTAGTAAGACATATTTTTGAAATGTCTTAAGGATACCTATATATGTAATGGATGAATTTAAAAATTTTATGACTTTGGATAACTCATTCTATCTAGTTTGGGTTATGAAAATATTGGAGGATATACATGTAATTCATGTATGGATCATATGACATATTAAAAGATAAATTTAGCTCTTTATGTATAAAAATCAAACTCGAATACTCCATGATTGAAGACAAATATTAGTTTGTTGTGGAAATTTATTAATGGATGAAAATCTAATTTTCATGTAAGTATATTTAATTATGTTATTAGTTGATATATTAAATGAATTCCCCAACTCTAGGAATTAGATCTCAAAAAAATATAAGAATACATTCTTTTCTGATAAACCGATGGTCATTTATACATTTAAATATTTTTGTTTTATAGTTATTAACGTTATTTATGTCACCCATTTTATTGTGATCAATGACCTCTATCACTTTCCATAATTATATACGCTTTTCATCCATGTCCTTATCTTTGCTTCCCACTAATGGTCTCTTATTTGGATACATAGTTATGTCTTATTCTCGATGAACATTATATTTATGTTTCTCTTTATTCAAGATGATGATTTATTAACCCTTTCTTGAAATGGGTTATTCAACTATGGTATTTATAAATTTCTACCACTTTATTACTGGGATCATGTTTAAATAACAGGGATGCAATTCATTAATGGTGGTGGGAATGTAACACCTCGTGATTTTAAAATTGGAACATCATGTTTGATAGTGTATATAAAAAACACTGAGCTTAGACTCCAATGTGACATTTAACGACTTTAAAATATATTTATTTTTAATAAATTAAATTTCTTCAATAGATTTCATAACATGCAACATCGTGTTTTATTAAACCATGATATACTTTTAATATTATTATTTAAACAAAAATGTTATAACAAAGCCGTGAAGTTGGTTGATATATATAAAACTATATAAATTATGAAAATTATTTTCCATAAATATGTCTAACATTAATTTAATGGTTTATTATTTATTAAAAATAAAATATGAACATTTTTTTAAATAGTACAAAATTTTTTCTGAAAAACTCAATTTTTCAAAAAGGTAGTTTAGTCATGCTTTTCACGCATTATTTTAAATTAAATTTAACCAAATTTGGAAAATTTAATTTTAAAAATGAAATTTATTTTTTAAATCCAAATTTGAAAATTTAATTACTGTGAAATTGTTGGGATTTTTTTAAAAATATTAAATTTTTAGTGAATAATGAACAATACATATTTCTATTGAAAATTTTTTTTTGTTTAAACAATTTAAAAAGTTAAATTATATTTTATATTAGTTTTAAATTTTAATTATTTCAATTATATTAAAATTAAACTAATTTATTTCATTATATCAATTTCTTTTTGAATTATGATATAAAAAGTTTTGGATGTTTTGGAGGTTTTTATTTGGTAAAATTTGTTTTTCAACAAGTTAGTGGGTTTAATTTCAAATTGTATTTTTCTACTATTACGAATTAAAATTTTAATAATATATTTGATAATTGGAGTAAAAATAATTTCTATTATTTAATAAGGATAACTAATTTTTTATTATTAAAAGTAATGGTAAAAAAATTTATTACAATGGTTAATGAAAAAATATTTTTACCAAGTGTAAACTAAGATGATATGGGTAAAATTCCCTATAAGCTTGTCTAATTCCTATTTTCCAGTCATCTTTAGACCTTATAACCTCTTAGGTCCGATAATGCCCCTTTTTTGAGGCTTATGGTCTGAGAAACACATGGTTATCACTTTACCATTCCAAAGAATCTATTTGGGTCCTTTTCACCAATTATAAAAGGAAACCCATATCATAACATCTTTACCCTAACAAAACCATTTTGTTATGAAAATCCCTTCCCAAATATCTTCCATAATTCACTCCCCACCTCCTAGATGAATTAGTTTGATATTTAATCTATCAAAATGCATCTTTAGGTATAGTCCAAAAGAGGCTCTTCAATGAAGTGGAGTGTTAGAAACATATAATGGAAATCGAACCTGACATTAGGGTTTCTGATCTTACTTTTAATTTCATGAGACATATCACATATTATAAACTTATTATATTTTTTTTGATTATATGCTTCCCAGTATTAAATGTTAAATTTTGAACCTATTTATATTTATGTTATTTAATGTTTCATGTTTTGTTATTCCTTTGACGGTGCTTGTGATGTAGAAGATACCAAAGTTGTAAAAAACTTATATTTCAATATCATTGAAATAGGGATTTTGATTACCGTAATTTCCATTAAAGTAAATTATTTTATAATATTATTACTAGACCCTTTAATTTTATTATCATTTTCTATTCATGAACTTATCAAGTAATAATACAATATTCCATTTGGTTACTTAAAATTATTGAGATAACATTTAAAAAAATATGATATCATTTCTCTCTTTGGATAACAAGATTTTTTATTCCTAAATCATGTATATGTCAATGTTTTCAAAAAAAAATTAACAGTATATTTTTTAAAAAAAATCATTTTTATTGATGGTTGGAATTTTAAAAAAATATTAGAAATGAATATTTATGACATTTCCCAAACAATGATAATTTGGATTTTCCCAAAAATTTCAACGGAATTATTTTTTGCATATACTATAAATAGATATACTCTCCATCCAGACAACTCATTTTTTTCATGATTAATATATGTGTTTTAATGTATATTTTCAATGTATATTGTTTTCAAAAGTTTTTTGTAAAAGTTATTTATAATAATTTATTTTCAATCTACAAAGGTTATTTTCTACAAAAATGTTATGATAGATCTTTTAATAGAATTTATATAAATCAATGAAAATAACCCACTAATTATATAATAATAATATTTTGCATTGATACCATTATTATTATTTATTTGGATGTTTAACTATTAGTTTCTAAGGACATGTATAATTTTACTACCATTTACCACATTACTCTCAATTGTTGATGATTATGTTTATTGATTTTTGTATTATTAAAATTAAATATAATAATACTCAAATATGAATATTTATGTTCACTATGTTTCATACCTTTCATATGAATATTGAATTTTATTTATTAATTTATGGGTCTAGCATATAATTACCTATCCCCGTGATGAATTAGTAGGTATCTTGAGAAAACATAGTTGTCAAAATTAAATGTGTTCTTACCCATAGAATTAAACACTATTTTAAAATTTCTTGATAGTATGTTTATATGTACACCATTTTAAATTCCATAATTATGATATTTTTATTCATTTCCAAGTGATTATTCAATTTTTTGTGATATCCATTAATAAGTTTCAATATTATGTGACTATTTATATGGATTTATTTGATCATCATTTTTTCCTTCCATATTATTCGAAAATTGAATGTTTTTTTGTTATTAACCTATCCATATTGTTTATTTTTATTAATTCATGATAGCTTTCTAAGTACACATACCCATTAAAATAATATGAGTTCACCAATTTCTTATGTTTTATCTTCCTTGTATACTAGGATGTGTTTTTTGATTGATATCTAGGGATATGCAAAGGGGAAATATGAAATTCTCAAATAATACGCTTTGTGTAATTTATGTTTTCAATTGTATTGTGAATTTCATGTATATATCTAGTACACAAATACAAATAAACTATCTAGTCATTTGTGATGTGATTCTAGGTATCTTATGAAAATTTAACAAAGTAACCACCGACTCTGTGCTACTAGAGCTAATAATTTTCATTAAATGAATATTTTGATTACATTAATTTTTTTTATTTATTATAATTGGTTCATCCAAGTTATTTTTATTATTTTGGTTATTGATCGAAATTACGAGTTCTTTCATATGTATTAATAACAATTTTTCCACCAATTATCATTCTTTGTTATAGGATAGACTGATATTTCATTATATCGAGGCTTTCTTTCTATAATAAATGTACCCATGGACTATTTGAATATGTCCATGGTATGTCCCCTTATTCCACAATAGAATCATGTCATTAAATTTTATGTATCAATTTTTTTTGCCATTATGGGATTTAGTTGATTATACTTATTATTTTTTTATAGCATAAGGATGATTGGCCTATCTTCTTTATTGATTTTAGGATAATATTATTTTCATCATTTATTTTTTGAATTTTTTCATGGTTGGTTCACCTTAGTTTTTCCTCTTTTATCTTATTTATTTATAAATTTTATACAATTTCATTTTAATATTATAACTTCATATCTCTTCCATATTACCACATTGATTAAAACTTCCACATAAGATCATCCAGACATCAAATCTATTGAATAAATTGATGAATTTTATTTATCTAAGAAATTTCTATCATTCTATCATTGAACCCCCTAGATATTGGGTCCTCATTTATTATATTAATTGAAAAATTATTGAAATAATCCCTAACCATTTTTGAAAACCAATTTTAACAACAACAAAAATTATAAATCTTGCTCATTATATTTTCACGGTAGTCAAACCAAATTTATACAACTACCATTTTTATTCATTTTTTAAATTGATTAAGATCCCTTTGCAGAACAACACCTCATATAAATTCTTACAACCAACTTGGATGTTGTGGTGGGATATTAAAATTTTTAAATCATTCATATTTTTATATAGTTTGAATTTGTTCTTACATTATGAAAGAAAATTTATATAATGTAATAAAAATTCCCAAATATATATAATGATTTTTTCTATAAAGATTCAATATTTGGATCATTATATGACCTACATTTATAATTTCCAGTATATTGATTATAAAAATAATCCTTATATGTTTTTGTGGTAGAATATCTCCTCTAAACTTATTGTGAATATTAAACTTATGTTAATATATGATTAGTCAGTTTAACTTCTATCTCTAGAAATTTTACATAGCGAATTATTTCCTCATTATAAAAAATTATAAACTTTTTTATCTATATTAGTATTTTATCAACATTATTATCATTCACCTGAAGAATTTATTTTATGTTAGTAGAACTATTCTAAGTATTTTTATCCTTCATTACTAGTTTTTAACCCTTAAAAATTATTACATCTTTAGTGCATGGAGTTTTTGTCATTGTTTTTCCTATATTATTAATTATAATAAACCATATTTATCTATTTATTTTTAAATTTTTGGAATATTTTCAATACATCTATATTCATTTTACCTATTAGTCCAACTGATTTAGATATTCTGACACATGTTTTTATCGTTTCTTCTAAATCCTTCTCTCTCCTTTCATACTCATATTCAGTATGGGTGACCTCTTCTTGAATTCTTTAAATATTCCCAAAATAAATTATGCTATTAATTTGAGATAATCATATGGAATTTATTTGAAATTCAAAATTAATTGATCACGTAAACCCACATAATTATGATATTCCCCAATCATACATGGGTCATCAATTAAAAAATTTTAGTAATAAAATAATACTTGTTGGCTTAGACCAGAACCACTTTATTTTTGTGATCACATATAATATTTATAATTTTTTTAATGAATTTCAATTTTTATGATAGTAAAAATTATGTCATGAAAAACTTGTTAAAATGGAAGAGTATGGAATTGACAGTGACTATATACCATTTGAAGAAAACCTACTGATAGTGAACGTCTACTAAGTCTGTGGTACTATATACATGAAAAAATACATATCATGATCCTATTATATATAGGTATCATTCTAACCATGGATTGATGTTCATGTAACTTCATTTATATTAAACATACCACGTGATAAAATTAATTATATTGCATGAAGTAAACTATAAACATCATAAAGAAACATAGTCCTCATCCAAAAGCATGTAAAAGTTCTCCAAGTGTTGTACTGACAATGCGTATGATGTTAGTGACCAAATGAAGAGATAAAACCATCAAAAGAATAATCCATGGGACATTATGTAGAAGTGTACATACTTTAATAACAATAATACCTACCATGTGAATTCATGAACCTTCCATGTAAAAAAATGTAGGGTCATCATAAATGAATTAAGTGGCCATGCCTAGTTATCATTCCAACAAAACATTGCTAGCTATCCTGAGCCAATGTAACTATTCCTAAGTAGAGACCAACCTACCATGTCTGGCCTTTAAGATGAATTATTATGAAATCTCAAAAAATTAATTTTAGAGAATTATTTTTTATACATCGTAATTATGGTTTCAATGAATTTTATTCAATGTTTAATTTGAGATGGATTTATCTTTAAGAAGAATAACTTCCCACCAACAAGATACTATCACATATAGAAAATAATATTGGAATGAATTTTCTTCCCAATGACACATAGAAGACTAGTTCAAAACACTATATGAAACTCATTTTTCATTAAAAATTATTGAAAACTCAGTTCAACACTTTTCAGAGAAAAATTCAAGGACTCTTTAACAATATAAGTATATCAAACTAAGTTGAATTTAATTTTCACTCTCTCTAATCATTTATCATTGTTTTTTTCTTAAATTTTTAGTTATGTTTTTATTACTGTTTTAATCATTAAACACAGATTCCATTACTATATTATAAAGAAAGAGAAATTATATTTCATTTCTATTCATTTATACTTCAACATAAATATTTTGAAAAAACTAATTATACTAGACTACCCACATGTATTTTTTTTATTAATTTCTCCCACATAGAATTGTGGATGTTTCTAATTATATGCTAGACTAATGAGGAGTAGTTTTACTGTGTAAAATATGATCCACGTTGTTTATTAGTTTATTATTTACTAAAATTCATGTTACTATGTTATTACCAAATGGATTGGATTAGGCCTTCTTTAACGACTAAACCCCTTGTTCAATTTCATAACATGTTTTTATCTAACTTATTGTTATATATTTTTCAAACATATTTTTTTAGTTTGTAAAAATTATAATTAAACATTACATTGTTAGTTGACTATATGGTTTACATCATATATAGTATTTGATATGTAGATGCATAGGCAATTTGCTTTCAAAAATTCATTGGGGTATTTGTGGATGGATCTCTATCAGAAGGAAACAAAAAATCAGAAGTTCTCTTGGAGTTATGAAGGGCTCATTGTCTTTTTACTATCTTGGGGTCCCTCTTTTTTTGGGGACATGTGAAGAGGTGTCATCTTGAATCAATATTCTTAAGAATTATTTCTCAGATGGAAACCAGGAAAGGTAAATCTATGTCCTAGGCTGGAAGAAACTGTCTTGTTAATTCAGTGATTACCTTTAAGTTCGTTTGTGTATTTTCCATTTACAGGTGGCCTAAGATTCTTCTTAAGGAACTTCAAAAGCTTATAAAAAATTTCATATGGACTACCTCTATCTATGAATGGAAGCTGGTTGTTGTGGCATAGAAGTATTATATTAAACTATTTAATTTGGGAGGTCTTGGCATTAACGATCTGGGTCTATTCAATGAGGCCATGATCAGCATGTTAACATGGTGTCTCATCACGTCTCATGACATTTCAATTTACTTTCTTTCAACCCGGTTCACACCAAGACATTGGGATGGATATTCTCAGTATATTTATTCCTCATTATGGCCTACATTGAAGTCATCATTTAAAGAGATGATGACCTACTTGAAGTGGTCTATTTTTTGGGACTCAACCTTGAATGAATGGAGAACAACAAGGCTAACCAAACCAATTTAGGAGGATACTGACATTCCATCTGATATGTTGCATCAATCGATTGCCTCTTTGCAGGTTACTAGTGTAGGCTTGTATGATTTTATCCCTTACTAGATTCAGTCTAAAATTAAAATATATAACTACATTGATAGTGATATTCCCATATGTAAACCATGCTCCAATTTCATTCTTACTACTTGGGCAATGTATCTTTTTTTAGGGCTGGACAGACTGATGATCATCGTTGGATTGTTGCTTATCAAACCATCTTCATTCCTCCTCCTGATTTCTAGCTTATTTGGAGGATATGGAAGAGAAGGCTACATGTTCAGTGTCTTCTCCAATGGACTAGGATACAACTTGCCTCTACCTATTCTCTTTGTAATGATAATTTTAAATCAATTGATCATCCTTTCATGCACTGTACTCTTATATTTACTCTATAGAGGTATCTCTAAGATATGATAGGTTGCTACTTGGACATGAGATCGACTGAAGGAATATTTTCCTCCACTTTGGATGCCCGGTGCAGTGATCATGTCCAAAATCTCTTTCTGGTAGCTATTTCAGCAACAATTGGTTTCATGTGGAGGGCTCCGAATGATCAGGTTTTGGAGAATGTCAAGATCACTCTTTAATCATGTGTTAGAGCTATTCATAGGGTATTTTGTACTGCCTCTAAGATATATTTTGGATGCATGAGAAATGAGTTTAATGATCGTGTTATTCTATGGAACATTGGTATTTATAGAAGGACAAGAAAATCGTTGGTGATTAATTCTATATGGTGGATTCCTCCTACTCCCTCTTTGGTGAATGTTAATGTTTATGGGGAGGCTGTAGGTGCACCTGGGCCTTCAGGTTGTGTTGGTGTTTTCCGTACCTATCAAGGATTTGATAAGGGTTTCTTTTATCATTATATTCGGTGGGCCTCTACCATTGAGGTTGTGTTATATGCTATGGTTAAAGCTATCACTTATTCATTTCATTATGGTTGTTGATTTCTCTAGTTGGAATCGGACTCAGTGGTGGCTATTTATATCCTCAAGATAAGGTTGAGTAATTTCCAATGGGTGATGTTTTATTCTTGGATTAAATGCCTACAACTCCTTTATGGTGTTATTTGGGATGTTACTCATGTTCATAGGGAGGATAAACAGTTTTCTAATGCATTGTCTAAGAAGGCTACTACGGTGTTGAGCTCAGAATGGTATTTTATGGATCTTGATTGTTGTGTGCAACTTTTTGAGGCAGACGCTCATGGAAATTTTTTACTACACTTTGTAAACATCCCATTTGATGTTCTAAATTTGTCTTTTATTTTTCATTAAAATTTGGTAGGAGTGGGTCTTTGACATGCTCCTGGGCCTTTTGGTTATATATTATTTGATTCAATTAAAATTTTTTAAGATGATGATCGATATTTAAAACTTATTTTAACTGAGTTCTGATCGAATTTCAAAGATGCATTTTGAATGATCATGTTATATAATTCCATTTTTTTATGTATTATTTTTTTTATAATTTAGGGGGATTTAGTTTTTTAATATTTTTTAATATAATTATTATATTGGTAACTCAATTTAACACCCTCTTTAGTTGTCCACTTAGTCCAATATTTGGTTTCTGAGTGCATTCCAAATTACTTTTGACTATGATCATGTTTTTTCAAATATCTAAAAATTGATATGAATTATAATTTTATTTCTTTAAGGATAATAATATACATTAAGTAATGAATACTAACTGACCTATATATTTTAATGTTGATAATTACTATCAATGTATAAACAATATTATAATACATATAGAGTGTCGGGTCATGGAAATTTGGAATATTATCCTGGAAAAATATAAAAACCACAAAAATGAAAGAGTTGAATGGATAAAGGACTCCAATTCCATGTATTTATTAAATTAAAAATCTATTAGTTCATTCTACTAATAATTATATGAAAAATAATAATATAAAATCACTTTGTTCTGTATCTTTTAAAATATGGGACATACTAGCTACTTCTCATTGGTGAACTTCCAATGTTAATGATATGTTCTTAAATAAACATTAAATTAAATATTATATATTGAAACTGAAACTATTTGGAACAATTTATAACATGTATCTTAGGTTAAAAGAGATTTTTAATAATATTTAATCACTTGGGAATAAAATTTTTGAGAATGGTCAAGTGATGTGAATTCTTAGATGTATGCCCAGTTGATAGTGATAACCCTCTGTTTATATCAAATAATCACATGACATTAATAAATTATTAGTAAACGATCTTAGAACAATTCATATGATGTAAGATGAGTAACTCAAAGAGTACAATAATAAAATTAGATGATCCAATTAGAATGTTAGTTGTTTCTAATACTTCTAACTGAAATATAAAAGTGAAAATCAAATATGAAATTTTGAATGATGAAGAATAACCTATTGACAATGATGAACAATTCATATGAATTATGAGGAGTAACTAAAATAGTATAATAAAAAAAATTAGTTGATCCAATGAGAATGTTTGTAGCTTTTAATACTTCTAACTAAAAGAGAAAAGAGAAAATCAAATATGAAATTTTGAATGACGAAGATTAACCAGTTCACAGAGACGAGGAAATAGATACCCTATCCATGTAATTCATGAAAACCTACTGATATAAAAAAATTGTCAGAAATAAATATTTTATAGGTAGGTATGAAGAGATAATAAATTGGTGGAAAGTTTGTAGAAATTATGATTCCATTAATAAAATAACATGTTATGAGTGTATAAGAAAAGGAAACAAAAAAGCATATTTCACAAATATAAAATATAAAAAAACATGGGGATAGAGGAAACTGTTATAATAAACATATGAAATCCACCCAGATCACATATATGGTTAGTTTAAATGACTTTTAATCAATAATATAAGATAAAAATTTCTACGCTAACATGTGCTTCATGAGAAACACATCTGAGGTACTAAATAATATGTTAGTGTCTCCTATTAATATTTTTTGTAGATACCCAAAGCATTACGTACATGAAAATTACATTTAATTTTTGGAATATATAATACATAATAAAAACCAACACTGAAGGACCATAATAGTTTAGTGTCTTGGGAAACTTGGAACATAATCTTCTAATCATGGTGAAAGATCTTCAACATCTCCCATAAAGATCTTCCCATTTTTTTCTTACCTATAACCTTTCTTTATATCTTGGGGAAGAGAAAACATATAAAGGGTAATCTCAAATTCTCAGTAAGGGTAAGCATGGAGAAAATAAAACCAACCATATACATTTGAACTTAAAAACATGAACATAATTTTTAAACTTCAGAATAATGAGTAATGAAATAAAACATGGCAGTATGTAAGGAATTGATCATAATGGAACATAAATCATGATAAAATTGCATGGGAATAAAACATGTAATTGTGGAATCCATTCATCACTTGTTATTATTTCCATAGTACCCAAGGCATTGCTGCCAAGACCATATTAGTGGACAATGTCCCTTTCTGAATCGAGTTCACTCCTCATTCCAATCCTATATCACTGAACTGAATTAACTTACCATTCCAGCCATGTCAATCTCATGAGATATAAATCTTTACCGAATGCATTAGAGAGAGATATAGGTCCCACCCATCTCATAATGAAATCAATCTTACTTGTGCCACAAAATAAACATACATCATTCATAATTACCCAATAAATAAAATGGGTTTCATAAACATCATCCCATCATCACATAATCCATATAAAAGAAATGGATGTCATTTCATAATAAGAAAAGTGAAACCATATAGATCATTGAGACTTTATACATGAAACATACACATATGAAATAATGTCATCTTAGATGGAAAATGGTATTGATAAGACACTTGAAATGAATTTTTGAGGAAAATATCCTTTCTTCTTCAAAATCAATTTCCTTTCACAAAATGGCATGAAATTTTCAAAGAAAAAGATTTTGTTTAAAATAGTCATGAAATATTTTAGAGGAATATTTATGAAAATAAAGCTTTATAAAACCATAAAAATCCTTTCATTCTGTATAAGTTAAAAAACATTCTCATCGTACTTTTGTCGGAAAAGTCAAAAAGTACCTCGTAACGTAAACAAAAGACAGATTCCTTACATACCATGTAGTAAAAGTCAAAATGGGTAAAAAGGACATTAAAAAAACATAAAAACACTTTTAGAAAACATGGAAATTGATGATTACAATAACCCTAGTAAATACTTACATATAAGCAATCTTGGATAAAAATCAGATTTGCAAAATTATCCCTTACCTTAGATCCGATATGCTTCATATGTATCTGAAACTCCTATATAATGATTTAAATAATGTCATTGAATTACTAAAGAATCATATTCATTGTTATGATATCATATATGGTTCATTTATGACTTTATATTACCCGTTCTTTTGTAAATTCCATGTTAAAGCATCATTTTGGGTAAATTTTGTTTCATTTATCATACATGTTTCGACTTGTTGTTCTTGATATTATTACTTATAGACAGATTTATATAATTCCAAAATGTAAAACATGATTTATATATAATATATATTCATAATATACATATATATATATGATAGATCGATAAATGGAATGAAATACATCATTAATCGAGACGGTAGGCCATACGTACGCATGAATGCTGTTTTCGTTTCCCTATTTAATTGAATGGAAGGATGTATATGACATAAATATATATATACATAAACCCAGTATCATTATTATGTAATATATTTCATTATTATTCATTATATATACTTTATAATCATTCATGAATGGTTAACATGGAGAATGAATCTCATCGCGTCGTGGAGATGGTAGTCCATACATACGCAAGAGCGATGATATCATTCCCATGATCGTGTAATTGTATTGAATCATATGTATAATACTTCTTAATTAATATCAATTTACAATAATAATATATAGTTATTTATTTACACCATTATACCCATCCAAGTAATGTGGTGGTCGAAAACAGATTCCACCACGGCGTGGAGACAATATTCTGTACGTACGCATGCGTGGTGATTTATTTTTCCATAGGATGGATAGAAGGTGAAATAGGGTTGAATCATATTTATAATAACATATCAGTATATAATTAATACTAATTCTATTAATTTATTATTATACAACTAATGAATAAGAAGTAGAAGAAAAAAGAAACCTGAGAGAATATGAAGAAGAGATTGCCTCTTCTTTGACGCACCTCCTTTCAGCTTCCTCTTATGGAAGTAGAGTTGGTCTTTTGAGAATACCAAACCCTCCAGAATTTTTCAAGGGAAGTGGATAAGAAAAATGGGCAGGGGTTTATCGATCTTCATGGCTCAATTGGGTGTAAAGAGAAGAGGGAAGGGGTGCCCTTTTTATAAGGGACGAGAGGGGCACCTTTGGAAAAACATTAAATATTATTTTATAATAAAGTCATATTCGGTTTATAATAGCTCAAAATTGATTTATTTAGAAGCTAAAGTGGGGATGTGTTTAAATCCTCTCATCCAATAGAATTTATACAAGTTTAGGTTTCTATTTTACCCTTGTCATTCAGATTTATCTTTAAGTTGAATAATTTTACTTTTACCATGTCTTCATGTTTTCTTACACAATAAGGTTTATAAAATTACTATAACAAGTAAAACGAACCCCAAGTGGTTCACTATTAACATTTATATCCTTATATATGTCATTTTCCAAACCTTAAATTTTTAGGAATAAAATAACAGTTAATAATATAATATTTGTTTTAAAAACTATTTAATGTCAATTTTGACACTATTTGGTAATTGATTTTTGTGAAAATCATAACAGCATGATTAGTTCAAAAGTTTTTAATTAAATCAATACTAACATGACATATTAACCTATAGAATTATTGGAATTCATAAAAATTCTGAGATTACATTTACTTGGATATTTATAATATCAATTAATTTAATATTTCATTATTTAGGTAATTACTACATTGCCATTGTGTCATAAATAACATAAATTATGTAAAGAATAAAAATTATAAATACAATACCATTAGGTAGGAAATATTTTTATCTTTCTAATGAATATTTATAGTCGAATGTATCTTATGTATAACACTATATTGAAAATCAATTAGTTATTAAACATTGATTTTAACTATTTTAACCCTTCTTTAAATAAATTAATAATAAATGTCCTAATCTAATCCAAGTGGACCTAAATGGTCATATTTTATTCCTAGGGTTGTTTTCGATCGAATTACACCTCTCAAATAGAATTAGAAAATGTTTTAGGGTAATAATATCGTTTTTACCCTTAATTACCATATTTACTTTTAACCGTGGTAAATATAAGTAAAAAGTTACTATTCACCAAAAATTATTTTCATCTCATTGACCCACATTTTAGTCCTTGATATTAACCATTTCTCTCGGATTTTCGAAATTCCACTCACAAAAGCAATAAAATTATGTTCTATGTGAATTTCCAAATTCTCCTAGGAGGTGGGTAAAAGACGGTGAAAAGTTCAAAAAAAAATTTATATATCTAAAATTATTATAAAATGACTCCAATTAGTTTCATTGAACTTATATAGGTATTATGTATCAATTTTGACCTAAAATAAATTTGAATAAAATAAATAATTATTGAAATAAAAAATCGGTTTTTAAATAGTAACCTAGTGTTTTCACTATTCATAAAATATTGAAATTTTTCCGAAAAATACCAAAAATTCACCTGAGGCTAATTTTGATATTCTGAATCCAAAAATGAAGTCCATTTCGAATGATAAAATTTATAAAATTTTAAAAAATGGGTCTTACTATTCATAACCGCTTGTTTATATAACATATCGTTTTTTAGTGAATGTCGGTATTGCGTACAACACACACTGTCGTGGAAGGTCGCGATTGCGTGTAATGCAAGCCAAGTCCTGGATGCATGTAGTGAAATATCCTTTTGGTGTAGCATACAACACAAGACATCAATAAAATTTTAAAAAAATATTTTTCATAAAATCTCGGGGTGTTACATTCTACCCACCTTAAAATGAATATCTCCCTTGAATGTCATCGGGGTTATAAATGGTTTACTACTCGAAAGTTTTTTTAATAGAAACCCACATTTAAAAAAGGAATACCAAAACCAATCTTTAAAAACTAAAGTATGAAACATAACAGTTTCCCAAATTAACTAATCACTTGGTTTCCACATAGGAGAACATAGGTGAAATTATGGATATGGAAGTGGAATATAACCATCCTGTTCTGATGGAGAGTGGTAGAGAACATGGCTATGAAAAAAAGCCAACAATCACAAAGCCATAGATTTGTGATGATCTAAGGTTACATCTGATTCATTGGATATAAGGGCACTAGGACAACATTTTTGGTTTTCAAGATCATTTCCCTAAAGTTGAAGAAATTGGAATTGGAAGAAATACTTTCGTGATATTGGTACACTCTCACCGTTGGTCGTTCCTTGGACAATTTACACTTCATCTCTTAATGCAATTAAGTTCAATTTGTCATCCGTGAAGTGTTAGTAGATCATGTGATATAATGATGGGTAATTACATCTATCTCAAACAAAAGGTTGGAAAAAGTTATCAAAAATACATAAGTCCATCTATAGTGAGATTCATCATATATGGTTCTTAAAATAGACTTATACTTAAAATATCATACTGATTAATATAATAAAATGGGTTTCTACTAAACATGGACTTCATGTAGGCCAGTGGTAGGTGATAAATGCATGTCGCACTTTAGTTGTGTGTTCGATTTCCACAGCCTTGTCCGACGCAACGGGTTGTCGCCCGTCTTACAGGTTGTCCTTTTTTCTAAAACTACATTATAATAACATTCCTGCAATAATATCGAAAAAAAGTTATAGCCTTAAACAATACTGTCTTATGTCTTACATAACCCTTTCCAATCTATAGACTTATCCAAAATACATCTGTCCAATCTCATAGAATACAGAAAATGATTACTGGAAAGGTTACATAACAAGAACGTGAATAACATCATTTATCATATGATATATCTTGTTGGTCACATTCCAAACATGTGAATTCCTTAATCATGTGTTCTCTTGAAACATAAATTAGCATAGAACCTTAGTGAAAACATGAATGTTGTCAAAAGGTAACTCTTTCCACATACCAAAATCAAAAAATTTATATATACTCAAATAATGATATAACTTTTTCCTTATATCAGTCATGTTCTCAATTCATTTTCTCTTTATCCCTTTATTATGTGCATATCATTTTCTATCCAAAAATATTTCAATCACTTTCCATTCTTACCGGCACCACAAAATTATTGAAAATCACAATAGGCTAATACATATATATTCAAATATTCCACGATACTATATACAACATTATTTTGGAATCCCATTACATAAACACTTAATCATTCCACCACATCGTTGTCATATTCAACATCGCCAGTAGTGATTGCATGTGACTTCAATTTTTTCTTTATCTTAAGTGGTTGCTCATGTCGATCATCATTAACCCTTGGATTAGGGAATTTATTAGCATATTTCCCCATTTCCTTGCACTTGAAGCATTGAAGTGTTGGTGGAGAGTTCTCTGTAGCCTTTTCTCTATTCACATCATTAGTAACCTTTTTCCCATTATAACAACAATCAACTGCTTGATGACCTTCTTTTCCTCACTTAATACATTTTCTAGTACCTTTTATGCAATCTCCACCATGCTTCTTTTCACACTTTGAGCATAAAGAAACATTCATATTCTTTTCACCATTGTTCTGAGATTTCTCCTTGAACTCCATATTTCGTTTCATTTCAAAACCATGAGATGGATATGTAACACCAAATTCCAGTTCTACCTTGATATCACAACTCACAATTTCTCCATATCTAATGAAGTCTATTATATCTAATGCCTTTTGAAGACTTTGTTTTAAGCCCCTAAAGAATCGATAAACTTTACTTTCAGGTTGGATGATAAATCCAGATGCCTACCATGCAAACCTTGTAAAATCCGCCTCGTATATACCAACAGATTCCTCATTCTTTTGCTTAATCTCAAGGAAATCCTTTTCCATCTTTTTTCAAAGAAAACGAGGGAAGTAATTATTGAAAAATAAGCTCTTGAACTCATCACATTCTATGGATTCAATTTCATCTCGGGGTATTGTATTCTTAATTAGAGTCCACCACCGGTCTGCTACACCTTCTAAATGGTAAACATCCAAAATGACCTTTTCATGCTCTGAACAACGAAGTATGGAAAATATCATTTCAATGGTACTAATCCATCATTCAGCAACAAGTGGATCAGAAGACCCACTAAAAGTCAGTGGACATTGCCTCATGAAGGATTCAACAGAATGTCACTCTTTCCTTTGCTCGTTTGGAAGTCCTGCACGAATCATAGCTTGAGAAAGTTGTGTGAGCATGGCTACAATATTTTGAATTCCAGCTCCCTTAACGTTTGGTTGCTCAGGGGGACAATCATTGCATTGCTCGTCGCATTCCGCATTAACAAAGTTCCTTCGGGTTCTAGGCATTGTCTATAACCCAAATAGAATAGCGTGATAGACAAAAATCATGCTAGGGAAAATAACATAATCAAGGGGGAATACCATAAATATCTAACATCATAGGTTTAATTCTAACATCGCTACCATAATTCTAGGAATATAACCTATACTTATACTTAACCAGAGGGACATCCTTAATCATACCTTAGAAATATCTCTAGGGATCTCACTAATGTTTTCGCATCCTAGTTTCCAAAGTTTAACTAAACCTTTCCTCTGATACCAACTGTAGATACCCAAAGCATGATGTAACTGGACATTACATTACTTTTTAGGAATACTTAATACATAAAAAAAACCAAAACTTATGGACTGTAATAGTTTAGTGTCTTTGGAAACATGGAACATAATTTTCTAATCATGGTGATAGATCTTCAACATCTCCCATAAAGATCTTCCCCTTTTTTTCTTACCTAAAACCTTCCTTTATATCATGGGGAAAAAGGACATATAAATGGTGAGCTCAAATGCTCAGAAAGGGAAATCATGGATAAAATAAAACCAACCATATACATTTGAAGTTAAATACATGCACATAATGTTTAAACTTCAGAATCATGAGCAATGAAATAAAAGATGGCAGTATGTAAGGAATAGATTATAATGGCACATAAATCAAGATAAAATTGCATGGGAATAAAACATGTAACTGTGGCAATTATTCAACACCATTTATGATTTCCATAGTAGCCAAGGCATTGCAACCAATACCATCGTAGTGGACAAACTCTATTTCTGAATCGAGTTCACTCCTTGTTCCATTCTTGTATCACTGAACTAGATTTTCTAAACGTTCCATCCATGTCTATCTCATGAGATATAAATCATTACCCAATGAATTGGAGGGAGATATAGGTCTCACCAATCTCATAACGAAATAGTTCATACTTGTGCCACAATATAAACATACATCATTCATAATAACCCAACGAATAAATTGTGTTTCATAAACATCATCCCATCATCACATATTCCATATAAAAGAAATGGATATCATTTCATAATAAGAAAAGTGAATACATTTAAATAATAGAGACATTATACTTGAAGCATACACATATTAAATAATGTCATCTTAGATGGAAAATGTTTTTGATAAAACACATGAAATGAATTCTTGAGGAAAATATCCTTTCTTCTTCAAAATCAATTTCTTTCCAAAAAATGCCATGAAATTTTAAAAGAAAAGGATTTTGATTAAAATAGTCATGAAATCATTTGGAGGAAGTTCCATGAAAATAAGGCTTTACAAAACCGTAAAAATCCTTTCAGTCCGTATAAGTTAAAAAACATTCTCCTCGTACTTTTGTCAGAAATGTCAAAAAGTACCTCATAACGTAAACAAAAGAAAGATTCCTTACATACCATGTAGTAAAATTCAAAATGGGTAAAAAATAAATTAAACATACATAAAATTTTTTTAGAAAAAATGGACATGGATGATACCAGTAACTTCAGTATATACTTACGTATAAGAAATCTCAGATAAAAATGAGATTTGCAAAATTATCCCTTACCTTATGTCTGATATGCTTCATATGTATCCGAACATCCAATATCATTATTTAAATAATGTTATTGCCTTATTACATAATCGTATTCATTGTTATGATAACATATATGGTTCACTTATGACTTTAAATTACCCATTCATTTGTAAATTCCATGTTAAAGTAGCATTTTGGGTAAAATCATTTCATTTATCATATGTGTTTCGACTTGTTGTTCATGATATTATTACTTATATACATATATATATAATTCCATAATTTAAAACATGTTTTATATATAATATATATTCAGCATATATATATATATATGATAGATCGATAAATTGAATGAAATACACTATTCATGGAGACGGTAGGTTGTACGTACGCATGAATGCTATTTTAGTTTCCTTATTGAATTGAATGGAATTAAGTAGATGACATACATATATATATATACATAAATCCATTATCATTATTATTTCATATATTTCATTATTATTAATTATATATACTTTATAATCATTCATGAATGGTTAACATGGAGAATGAATCTCATCGCGTCGTGGAGACGGTAGTCCGTACGTATGCACGAGCGATGATATCATTCCATTGAAAGTGGAATTGTATTAAAGAATATGTATAATATTTCATAATCAATATTAATTTACAGTAATAATTCATAGTTATTTATTTACACCATTATACCCATCCAAGTAAGGTGGTGGGTGAAAACAGATTACACCACGGCGTAGAGACGGTATTCCGTACGTACGCACGCGCGGTGATTTCGTTTTCCGTAGGATGGATAGAAGGTGAAATATGGTTGTTTCATATTTATAATAACATATCAGTATATAATTAATACTGATGTTATTACTTTATAATGAGACAACTAAAGAAGAATAAGTAGAAGAAGAAATAAACTTGAGAGAATCGGAAGAAGAGATTACCTCTTCTTCGACGCATATCCATTAAGATTCATCTTATGGAAGTAGAGTTGGTATTTTGAGAAGACCAAAACATCCAGAATGTTTATAGGGAAGTCTAGAAGAGAAATTTTCAGGGTTTGGCCGAGATTAAAGGCTCACAAGGGTGTAAAGAGAAGAGGGAAGGGGTTACCTTTTTATAAGGGATGAGAGTGGCACCTTTGGAAAAACTTAAAATAATATTTTATAATAAAGTCATATTCGGTTTATAAGAGCTCAAAATTGATTTATTTAGAATATAAAGTGGGTATGGGTCTAAATCCTCTCATTAAATATAATTTAGACATGTTTAGGTTTCTATTTTAACCTTATCATTTAGATTTAGCTTTAAGTTGAATAATTTTACTTTTACCGTGTCTTCTTGTTTTATTAAACTATAAGATTAATAAACTTACTATAACAAGTAAAAAGAACACCAAGTGGTTCATTTTTAATATATATATCCTTATCTAAGTCATTTGGACTAACCTTATATTTTTTGGAATAAACTATCATTTATTAATATAATATTTGTTTTAAAAACTATTTTATGTCAATTTTGACACTATTTGGTAAATGATTTTTGTGAAAATCATAACAGCATGATTACTTATGAAAACGTTAATTTAATCAATAATAAAATGTCCTATTAACCTATAAAATTAGTTTAATTCATAAAAAGTCTCAAATTACATTTATTTGGGTTTTTATAATATTAATTAATTTAATATTTCATTATTTAGGTAATTACTGCATCACCATTGTGACATAACTAACTTAGATTATTTAATGTCTAAAAATTATAAATAAAATACCATTAGGTAAGAAATATATTTAGCTTTCTAATGAATATTTATAGTCGAATTTATCTTATGTATATCCTTATATTAAAAATAAATTAGTTATTAAACTTTGATTTTAACTATTTTAACCCTTCTTTAAATAAATTAATAATGAATGTCCTAATCTAATCCATGTGGACCTAAATGGTCATATTTTATTTCTAGGGTTGTATTGGGTCTAATAACACTTATCCAATAGAATTAAAACATGTTTCAGGGTAATAATAATATCATTTTTACCCTTAATTACCCTATTTACTTTTAGCCATGGTAAATAAAGGTAAAAAAGTAACTATTCACCAAAAATTATTTTCATCTCATTTAACAACATTTTAGTCTTTGATATTAACCGTGTCTCTCGGATTTTCAAAATTCCACTCACAGAAGCGGTAAAATTAAATTTTATTTGATTTTTTAAATTCTCCCAGGAGGTGGGTAAAAGACGGTGAAAAGTTCAATAAAAAATTTTATATGTCTAAAATTTTTATAAAATGACTCCAATAAATTACATTGAACTTATATAGGTATTATATATCAATTTTGACCTAAAATAAATTTTTTAAAAAATATTAATTAATTAAATAAAAAGTCAGTTTTTAAATAGTAACCTAGTGTTTTCACTATTCATAAAAAATTGAATGTTTTCAGAAAAATACCGAAAATTCACCCTAGACTAACTTTTATATTCTAAATCCAAAAATGAAGTCCATTTCAATAGATAAAATATATAAAATATTAAAAAAATGGGTATTACTATTCATAACGGCTAGTTTATATAACATATCGTTGTTTAGTGAAACTCTATATTGAGTACAACACACGCTATCGTGGAAGGATGTGATTGCGTGTAATGAAAACCAAGTCAGGGATGCGTGTAGTGAAAACTCTTTTTGGTGGAGCGTACAACACAAGACATCAATAAAATTAAAAAGAATATTTTTCATAAAATCTCGGGGTGTTACATTCTACCCCCCTTAAAATGAATTTTTCCCTCAAAATTCGTCGGGGTTATGAATAGTTTACTACTCAAAAGTTTATTTAATATAAACCCACATCGTAAAAAGGAATACCAAAACAAATCATTAAAAACTAAAGTATGAAACGTAATGGTTACCCAAATTAACTAATCATTGGGTTTCCACACAGGGCAACATAGGTGAAATAATGGATATGGAAGAGAAATCTAACCATCATGTTCTGATGGAGAGTGGTAGAGAACATGGCTATGAAAAATCCAACAATCACAATGCCATAGATTTGTGATGATCTAATGTACCATCTGATTAATCAGATATAAGGGAACTAGGAAAACATTTTTGGTTTTCAAGATCATTTCCCTAAAGTTGAAGAAATTGGAATTAGAAGAAATACTTTCGTGATTTTGGTACAGTCTCACCGTTGGTCATTCCTTGGACAATTTCCACTTCATCTATTAAAGAAATGATGTTGAATTTGTCATTCGCGATGTGTTAGGAGATCATGTGATAGAATGATGGGTCATCCCATCTATCTCAAACAAAAGGTTAGAGAATGTTTTCAAAAATACATAAGTCCATCTATAGTGATATTAATCATATATGGTTCCTAAAATGGACTTATACTTCATATATCATACTGCTTAATATAATAAAACCAGTTTCTACTAAACAAGGACTTCATGTAGGCTAGTGGTAGGAGATAAAGGCCGGTCGCACTTTAGTTGTGGGTTCGATTTCCACATCCTTGTCCGACACGACGGGTTGTCTCCCATTTTACAGGTTGTCTCTTTTTCTAAAACTACATTATAATAACATTCCTGAAATAATATCGAATAAAAGTTCTATCCTTAAACAATACTATCTGATGTCTGACATAAACCTTTCCAATCGTTAGACTTATCCAAAATACATATGTCCAATCTCATAGTATACAGAAAATGATTACTGGAAAGGTCAGATAACAAGAACGTGAATAACATCATTTATTATACGATATATCATATTGGTCACATTCCAAACATGTGAATTCCTTAATCATGTGTTCTCTTGAAACAGAAATTACCATAGAACCTTAGGGAAAACCTGAATGCTGTCAAAAGGTAACTCTTTCCACATACCGAAATCCCAAAATTTCTATATACTCAAACCATGATATATCTTTTTCCTTATATCAGTCATGAGCTCATTTAATTTTATCTTTATCCCTTCATTATGCGCATATCATCTGCTTTCCAAAAATATTTCAGTCACTTTCCATGGTTACCGGTACCATAAAATTATTGAAAATCACAATAGACCAATACATAAATATTCCAATATTCCACGATACTAAATACACCATTATTTTGGAATCCCATTACATAAACACTTAATCATTCCACCACATCGTTTTCATATTCAACATCGCTAGTAGTGATTTCCTTCGAATTCCATTTTTTCTTTTCCTTAAGTGGTGTCTTATGTCGATCATACTTAACCCTTGGATTAGGGCATTTATAAGCATAATGCCCCATTTCCTTGCACATGAAGCATTGAAGTGTTGGTGGAGAGTTCTATGTAGTTGTTTCTCTATTCACATCATTAGAAACATTTTTCCCATTACTTCGACCATCAACTACTCGATGAACTTCTTTTCCACACATAAAACATTTTCTTGTTCCTTTTATGAAATCTCTACCATTCTTCTTTCCACACATTGAGAATAAAGAAACATTCATCTTCTTTTCACCATTGTTATGAGATTTCTCCTTGAACTCCATCTTTTTTTTCTTGTCAAAACCATGAGATGGATATGTAACACCAACTTCCAATTCTACCTTGATAGCACAAAACACAATTTATTCATAGCTACTGAAGTCTCTTATAGCTAATCCCCTTCAAAGGCTTTGTTTTAAGCCACTGAATAATCGATCAACTTTACATTCAGGTTGGATGATAAATCCAGATGCATTCCTTTCAGGACTTGTAAAATTCGACTCGTATATACCAATATATTTATAATCCTTTTTCTTAAGCTCAAGGAAATCCTTTTCCATCATTGTTCAAAGAATACGAGGGAAATACTTATTGAAAAATAAGTTCTTGAACTCATCCCTTTCCTTCGATTCAATTTCATCTCAGGGTATTGTATTCTTAATTAGAGTCCACCACTTGTCTACTTCACCTTCTTATCAGTAAATATCCAAAATGACTTTTTCATTCTTTTAACAGCAAAGTATGGAAAATATCGTTTCAATGGTACCGACCCATGGTTCAGCAACAAGTGGATCAGAAGACCCACTGAATTATTGTGGACGTTTCCTCATGAAGGATTCAATAGAATGTTGCTTTTTCCTTTTCTCATTTGGAGGTCCTACATGATTCATATCTTGAAAAAGTTGTGTGAGCATGGTTACAAGATTTTTCATTCCATCTCCCATAAAATTTGGTTTCTCAGGGGTACAATCGTTGCATTGCCCATCTCATTCCTCATTAACACTGCTCCTTCGGGTTCCGACCATCGTCTACAACCCAAAAAGAATAGCGTGAGAGGAAAAAATTATGCTATGGAAAATAACCTAATCAGGGGGGACTAACTTCAATATCTAACATCTTGTTTTTAATTCTAATATCGTTACCACAATTCTAGGACTATAACCTATACTTATACTTAACCTGAGGGACATCCCTAGACATACCATAGAAATATCTCTATGGATCTCAATAAAGTTTTTGTATCCTAGTTTTCAAAGGTTAACTAACCCTTTCCTCTGATACCAACTGTAGAGACCCAAAGCATGACATACATGGAAATACAATACTTTTTTGTAAAACTTAATACATAAAAAAACAACACTCAAGGACCATAATATTTTAGTGTCTTTGGAAACATGGAAAATAATCTTCTAATCATGGTGAAAGATATTCAACATCTCCCATAAAGATCTTCCCCTTTTTTTCTCATCTAAAACCTTTCCTTATATCATGGGGAAAATAAAATATATAAAGGGTGAGCTCAAATGCTCAGTAAGGATAATCACGGGGAAAATAAAACCAACCATAAACATTTGAACATAAGAATATGAACATAGTTTTTAAACTTTAGAATCATGAGCAATGAAATAAAATATGGTAGTACATAAGGCATAGATCATAATGGAACATAAATCATGATCAAATTGCATGGGAATAAAAAATGAAATTGTGGCAACCATTAAACACTTGTTGTGATTTCCATAGTAGCCAAGGCATTGCTGCCAAGACCATCATAGTGGACAAAGTCCCTTTCTGAATCGAGTTCACTCATCGTTCCAGTCCTGTATCACTGAACTGGATTAACTTACCATTCCAGCCATGAATATCTCATGAGATATAAATCTTTACCCAATGCATTGGATGGAGATATAGGTCTCACCAATCTCATAATGAAATCATTCTTAATTGTGCCACAAAATAAACATATATAATTCATAATAACCCAACGAATAAAATGGGTTTCATAAACATCATCCCATCATCACATAATCCATATAAAAGAAATGGATATTATTTCATAATAAGAAAATTTAATCCATGTAAATCATATAGACTTTATACTTGAAACATACACATATTATATAATGTCATCTTAGATGGAAAATGGTTTTGATAAAAACACTTGAAATGAATTCTTGAGTAAAATATCCTTTCTTCTTCAAAATCAATTTCTTTTCACAAAACATCATAAAATTTAAAAATAAAAAGGTTTTTTTTTAAAATATTCATGAAATATTTTTGAGGAAGCTTCATGAAAATAAGGCTTTATAAAACCATAAAAATCCGTTCATTCTGTATAAGTTAAAAAACATTCTCCTCATACTTTTGTCTGAAAGGTCCAAAAGTACCTCGTAACGTAAACAGAAGAAAGATTCCTTCAATACCATCTAGTAAAAGGAAAAATGGGTAAAAAAGAAATTAAACATACATAAAAAAACTTTGAAAAAACATGGACATCGATGATAACAATAACCCTAGTAAAAACATACATATAAGCAATCCCTGATAAAAATGAGATTTGCAAAATTATCCCTTACCTTCAGTCTAATATGCTTCGTATGTATTCGAACCTCCTGTATAATGATTTAAATAATGTCATTTAATTATTAAATAATCATATTCATTTTTATGATATCATATATGGTTCACTTATGACATTATATTACCCTTTCTTTTGTAAATTCCATGTTAAAGCAGCATTTTGGGTAAAATCGTTTCATTTATCATATGTGTTTCGACCTGTTGTTATTGATATTATTACATATATATTGATTTATATAATTACATAATATAAAACATGATTTATATATAATATATATTTAGCATATACACATATATATATATATAATAGATCGATAAATTGAATGAAATAAACCGTTCATAGAGACGGTAGGCCGTACGTACGCAGGAACGCTATTTTCGTTTCCTTATTGAATTGAATGGAATTAAGTAGATGACATACATATATATATAAGTAAATATAGTATCATTATTATTTCATATATTTCATTATTATTCCATAGATATACTTTATAATCATTCATGAATGGTTAACATGGAGAATGAATCTCATCGCGTCGTGGAGACGGTAGTCCGTACGTACGCACGAGCGATGATATCATTCCCATGATCGTGGAATTGTATTGAAGAATATGTATAATATTTCATAATCAATATAAATTTACAATAATCATATATAGTTGTTTATTTACACCATTATACCCATCCAAGTAAGGTGGTGGTCGAAAACAGATTACACCACGGTGTGGAGATGGTATTCTGTACGTACGCACGCACGGTGATTTCATTTTCCGTAGGATGGATAGAAGGTGAAATAGAGTTGTTTCATATTTATAATAACATATTAGTATATAAATAATACTGATGTAATTACTTTATAATGAGAAAAATAAAGAAGAATAAGTAGAAGAAGAATGAAACTTTAGAGAATTAGAAGAAGAGATTGCCTCTTCTTTGACACACCTCATTTAAGCTTCCTCTTATGGAAGTAGAGTTGGTCTTTTGAGAAGAAAAAAACCTCCATAATTTTTCTAGGGAAGTGGATAAGAGAAAGGGTCTGGGGTTGTCCGAGCTTCAAGGCTCAAAAGGCTATAAAGATAAGAGGGAAGGGGAGCCCTTTTTATAAGGGACGAGATGGGCACCTTTGGAAAAACATAAAATATTATTTTATAATAAAGTCATATTCGGTTTATAATAGTTCCAAATGGATTTATTTCGAAGATAAAGTGGGGATGGGTCGAAATACTCTCATACAATATAAATTAGACAAGTTTAGGTTTCTATTTTAACCTTATCATTTAGATTTAACATTAAGTTGAATAATTTTACTTTTACTGTGTCTTCTTGTTTTCTTACAGTATAAGGTTAATAAACTCACTATAACCAGTAAAAAGAACCCCAAGTGGTTCATTATTAATATATATATCCTTATATAAGTAATTTTACTGAACCTAATATTTTTAGGAATAAAATAAAAATTAATAATATACTATTTGTTTTAAAAACTATTTTATGTCAGTTTTGACACAATTTGGTAATTGATTTGTTTGAAAATCATAATAGAATGATTAGTTCGAAAAAAGTTAATTAAATCAATACTAACATGTAATATTAATCTATAAAATTAGTTTAATTCATAAAAAATCTATAATTACATTTATTTGGGTATTTATATTATCAATTAATTTAATAATTCATTATTTAAGTAATTACTGCATCACCATTATGTCATATATAACATAAATTATTGAATGTCTAAAAATTATAAATAAAATACCATTAGGTAGGAAATATTTTTATCCCTCCAATGAATATTTATAGTTGAATTTATCTTATGTATATTCCTATATTAAAATTGAATTAATTATTAAACATCGATTTTAACTATTTTAACCCTTCTTTAAATAAATTAATAATAAATGTCCTAATCTAATCCAAGTGAACCTAAATTGTCATATTTTATTACTAGGGTTATTTTTGGTCGAATTACCCTGATCAAATAGAATTAAAACATGTGTTAGGGTAATAATAATATCATTTTTACCCTTAATTACCCTATTTACTTTTAACTGTGGTAAATAAAAGTAAAAAGTTATTACTCACCAAAAATTATTTTAATCTCATTGAACCACATTTTTTTCCTTGATATTAACCATGTCTCTTGGATTTTTGAAATTCCATTCACAGAAGCGGTAAAATTAGGTTTTATGTGAATTTCCAAATTCTCCTAGGAGGTGGGTAAAAGACGGTGAAAATTTCAATAAATTTTTTTATATATCTAAAATTATTATAAAATGACTCCAATGAATTATATTGAACTTATATAGGTATTATGTATCAATTTTTACCTAAAATAAATTTGAATAAAATAAATAATATTTAAATAAAAAGTCGGTTTTTAAATTGTAACCCAGTGTTTTCACTATTCATAAAAAATTGAAAGTTTTTAGAAAAACACAAAAAATTATCCCTAGGCTAATTTCGATATTCTGAATCCAAAAATGAAGTCCATTTCGAAAGATAAAATTTATAAAATATTAAAAAATGGGTATTTCTATTCATAACAGCTATTTTAAATAACATATCGTTGTTTAGTGAAACTCGGCATTGCGTACAACACACGCTATCGTGGAGGGTCGTGATTTCGTGTAATGCAAGCCAAGTCAGGGATGTGTGTATTGCAATTTCGTTTTGGTGTAGCGTATAACACTAGACATTAATAAAATAAAAAATAATATTTTTCATAAAATCTCAGGGTGTTACATTTTTAATCATTAAAAGAATGAAAATAGTGATGAAAACATGATCAATGAGTTTTTATTTGAGTTTTATAACCTTATAGAAGATTAATTAAATTTTCATAAGTATAAATAAAATATCCTAAAGAAAAATCACACTTTCTCTAGTCACTTTATTTTTGAAATTGCTATTGTGAAAGGGAAAAATGCTCAGTTATTAAAGAAAAATAGAACTTAAAATGCATAATGAGAAAATAAAGAAGGATATAAAGAGATTATAAAATTTTAGAGAAACACATTAGATGAATATTGGAACACAAATTACACCCATTTGTAACATGGGGATTTGTTACTGTCCTGGAGAGAGAATTAGTTATAGTAACTAATTTGTTTCTAGTTAATGTTGTTATATTTATATAAATAGTTCTTCTTCATCTAGAAAAAATGATGTTTTATTTTCTAAAATTATAAAATATATTTATAGTAAACCAGATAAACAACTTTGGATTCAAAAATCTATCATCACTAACATTTATGGACCCATGAAATTATGGGTAACAAAATCATTTTTTGATTAACTTTTCTATAGGATAACTGTTTGAAAAGTACCAGTTAGAACCTATTTTATTTGTATAGTGAAGTTTATAGACACATGACTATGGAAAAAAGGATTTAATAAAATTTTCCAGGTTGATTGTAGATTTTTAGATTTAGTGATAATGAAAAAGGAAAGATTACTAAACTCGGTGAAATTGTTAATTCTATTACTATTATGATTTCTAAATCCCTATTTTTAAATTGATTAAAAAATAATCATCATTGATTCTCAAAATAATATGATTTTTTTTTCATGTTATGTTTGAGAATAAATCTTTAATGATTTATGATGGAAACAATGTTTTAGTATTTAGTACATTTTATTTTGATAAAGTTTGTGTTGTTGATATAAATTCTTCTTTTTTCCCAAAATATCTCTTATTTATGTGAATTTCATAAATAATATTAGATAAGGGATAAGAGATAATGCTGATACAAACTTCAGTCACATATAAAGATAGCTAGTAATAAATTATTCAAGTGTATTCATATAATAGAATTCCCAGCAAACAAAGGTGGGACCCCATGTCAAAAGAGAATCATTATATGGTCAATTTCAAACCAAAGAAATAAATTTAAGCGTCTAAACACCTAGAGTTTGTTCACATGTACTTGTTTGGATTCTATAGAGTTACTATATTAAATGGGATGAACTGTCATTATGTTCTAGTATATGACTTTTCTAGATACACATGGGTATTTATTTTATCTCCCAGAAGTTATTCATGTTCTTATATTTCAAAATATGACAAATATGTGTAAAACCATATTTTACTTACTAATAATACCCTAAGATGTTATCTTGATCGTATGTTAAAAACCATAACATAGAATCTCGATAATCATAACATGGATATAGTCACAAACTTTCTACTCTTAATACTGCACAAAATATTATGGTACTATAAAGAAGTAACAGAACTCTTCAAGAAATTTTTTATACCATGTTTGAATAGTATGATTTATCAGTTTACTTTTGGCAAGAGGATATGAATACAACATTCTACATTATAAATAGAGTTCTTATTACTCCATTTTTAATGAAAATCCCTAATGAATTATGGAATCAGATAAAACCAAATGTTAATTACACTATTATTATTTTTTCTATAAAGTCATTATACTAAAACAAATGAAAATTTATTTAAATATGCATCTAAAACTGATGAAAAAATATTAATTGGTTATTAAAAGTACTATTAATTGGATGGAGTATTCAATTTTATTTGAAGAATTTGAAAATATTAAATTTGATGAAAAATATACACATGATCCTTGGACCCCTTTAGTGAATTCAGATAATGAATTTTCTAATCATAATTTCAATTACTAACTAGTGATTGTTATATGAAACTTGTAGAAAAATCAACCATTAGAGAACTCATTAATCCCAAAACTGTAAAAAAATGAAGCATCAAATAATTTTTCCCGACAAATATTAAGACTAATAGTTACCGTTAATATTGATTCTATAGTTAGAGATATATAGAGAGGAACATAGACTAGAGATTCTATTTAAAATTAGGTTGAACATCATGTCTTCCTGTCAAATTTAAAACCTAATAACATCATAGAGGAAACAAATGCTTAATTATGGGTTAGAGAACTAAAATATTAATTAAACCAAATTGAAATGAACAATTTTTGAGAACAATTGGAAATGCCTATCAACATCCTAATAATTCTCATAATGTCGGTATTTAAGAATGATAAAGATTATTAATGAATAATAATTAGAATCAATGCAAGATTGAATGCACAAGGATATAGTCAACAAGAAGGTATTGACTATGAAGAGACCTTGGTTCATATTTTTATACTTGAACCTATCCAAATTTATGTTTCCTATATGGAAAATTTGAAAATAAAACTATATCTAATTGATATTAATATCTTAATACCAAATATGGATACCCTGTCATTTTATACATAATATTACATGATATTAATCATAATAAAAACCAAGTATCAAATAGTTTAGTGTCTTTGAAATAATTTGTACATGAATATAATGCATGAAACTAAAATAAAAAATATATTTTATTTAATCTATGAAATGATTTCTAAACTCTCTATGAGACCCTATAGCTTCATATGATAACATGGGGAATACATAAACAAAATGGATGATCAGTAAATATCAGTATGGGAATAAATATGGTAATAAAGAGTATAACATTAATTAGAAGGCATAACAAGATAACATAAAAGGCATAGATCATGAACCAACATGTGGAAGCATACCATATAGAACATGGAATCATATTATCATAGAAATATTGGAATGTGGTTACAACATATAACATGACATAAACATGATTCAATGTTAACTTATTAGACTATATCACATGGTATACAAAGTATCCTAATGTATCTGATTTACTCCCTAATATCATATATGATGTCCCATGAGACTAAATATTACCCAATGAATTATAATCTTCTATCGATTCACTTATCATAAAATTGTCATGTATATGCGTTCCTAATAAATAATGAAACTCATTGTCTTCCCATGGAAGGAAATGGGTATCATAATCATGTCACAAGGCATTACGAAGGGAATATAACTATGGTATCCATGAACGAAGGGATTTAAACTGTATTTGGACATTAATAATGGGAAAATAATAATATATCCAGAAACAATTTTCCAATTAATGTTAAAACAAGTTTAAATAGTGGTTTAGTAACCTTTCAAATGTGTCTCTTAAACAGGGTTTTGAGAGAAGAGGTAAAAAAGTTTTCAAAAGGGTTAAGAGAATAAAAATTAACATAAAACTGGAAGTGAACTAAAATGTATTTTATAACTATAAAATATATTTTTTATTAATTTGGTATTTTTTAGAACATTTCATTGAGTGTTACTTTAAAAGGGAAAAAGAAAAAATTTATGTTCCCTTTAATATACTTTTCAAATGGAATTAAGAACAAAATCTTTAGTAAATTTATATAACTAGAAAATAAACATTAAAAAACGTGGTATATTTTTGTGGGGAAAATATGTAGAATATATAGGAAATATATAACAACCATTAAGTGATAAATTGGAATATATTGAAAGAGAACATGCCATAAAGGAAATACGTTTTTTTCAAAAATATCCCTTACCTTATGTCCTAATATGTTCTTCATATTCAAATAAGATCTTGAATAATATAATTAGATAAATCAAATACATAATTTAGATACTCTTCTATATGAATTCAATTTATTATAAATTTATTAAATTTATTTATAAGCATGTCAATTATTTATAATGATTTATGTTTTCTATTCAGAGAGCATTCATTTCATGGTTTCCCAAACGGTTCACCAAGGTATAATTAAAGAAGTTCATCAAAATTGGGATCAATTTAACAAAATTGAAATTATATTGTATTAATGAAATTTTATAAGTTAAATAGGTCCCATTTATCACTTTTTATGTTATTAAGGTGACATATTTATTAAAATGTTAATCATAATTGATTAGTTTATTTTGGCGATTTTTCCCACCATCATTAACTAGCTTTGTTTAATTTAATATTATGCATATTTATTAGTTCCAGAGCAAAAAAAATTTATTATATACCTATTAAAATCATATTTATCGATAGTAATGGTTTTATTAAAATATTTTAAGGTAGTAATTGAAAACAATATCTCATTATCCATGAAGGTATTTTACCAACATATCATGTGTGATGGCATCATTTATATAATAAAATTGGAAGAGAATAGATTTGATGATGGATATTCCATTAACAGAATAAAATTAAATTTTATATATGATATTGTATTTATCATTCATCTTTGAATATTCGATGTGAGGAGAGGATAATAGAAGAGAAGAAATTAAAAAGAGGAGAATTGGTGATTTTACCTCTTGATTGTTTTCTTATTGAGAACCTCTGAATGGAATTTTGGTTGGGAGATTTTTTGAGGCCAGAAGCTCTTGGATGCGGGGAAGAGAATAGGGAATGGAATTGGGGAAAATGTTATCAAGCTAGAAATATTATAAGTAATTTGGAGAATGGGTGGTTATGAGTGGTATTAATAGGGGTGGTTTTTATTATTATATTCAATAGTATATAATATTTCCTGAAGAATATAAATTGTTTTGATTACTATGACAAAATTAAATAAATATTTTAGGATATTTCGAGGAAATGGGTGCTTACATAATTATTATTTCATTAGTGACTCAAAAAATCGTGTATTTAACTTACAATGTTAAATACTATAAATTATTGTGTTTCCCTCTTCATAAAAATTTATACTATTTTTAAAAAAATCAAAAAAACACCATAACCTTTTTTTACATATTGATTTCATAAATGCAATCCATTTTAAAAAAATAAATATCTACATTTGAAAAGGTTAATAAAATCGTTATTTATTCAAAAAATAAGGTTTCAAATATTATATTAAATTTTATAAACCATTGAAAAATAATTAATTTATCATAAAAATATATTATAATTTAAATAAAAAATAATAATAATTTATTAATATATTTATGAAATAAATTTTCTTCTAAATCATTATATTAATTATAAATTTGTAAATAAACATTTATGTTCCAAAAAAATAGCAACAATTAATTTATCATTTTTATAACATTTATTTTATTATACTAGGGTATTAATATATGATATTTTCATTAATAAGATTCTGAAATTTTATTTATCCTTTAATAGGTGATGTTACTATTCTATTATATATATTACATTTCTTAATAGTCATATTACAATTCCAAAGTTCATTATACTATTTCAATGGTATAAGTTCCACAATTTCTATAAATACCACTTCTTTCATTAATTATAAATTCACTTATATTTTCTCTTAATGTTATATATATACATTCATATACAATTAAATATTTTATTTTTGATCTTATTTTTTATTTATATAGATTTTTCATAAGTTCGGTCATTTTAGTGGATCGACCAGATCCAAAAAAATTTCATTCTTAAAATATTATTTTCAATTTATTTTTCTGATGTAATATTTTTTATTTTTATTGGTTTATTTGATGAATAATGTATCATTATTCATTTATAAGAGTTATTTTTTATTGGGTTATCTATGTGATGTATGTTTATTATGACATAAGAAGACAAATACCATTGGTAAAATTCTGGTTTGTTACATTATTCTCCCCTTATGAAATTTCTCCCTCAAAATTTCATTTTATATACTAAGGTGAAAATAGGTGATTGTATTTATCCTTAATTTCTTCCTTATACTCTCATGTTTCATCTTCATACATATGGTTTCTATATATCACCTTGACCAGGTGAGTGTCCTTTTTATATAGAACCTTTTCACTATGGACCATAATCATTACCAGATACTCCTCATAAGAGAGATTATTTTCTTGTTGTATCACGAACAGGTTTAGTACATGCATGTTATCTGGTATGAAACTTCTCAATATAGATATGTGGAATACATCATGTATTTGAGACTTCTTTGATAGAAATGTTAGTCGACAGGCTACAACTCTCACACAATCAAGCTTCTAGAATGTTCTGATGTACCTTGTACTTTTCATTCCTTTATTTACAAATCTCATGAACCTTTTACATGGATATATGTAGAGGAATACCTATCCAACAAACTCAAAATCGATCTATCACCAATGATTAGTTTCATAATTCTTATGTTGACTTTATGCTACCCGAATATACTGTTGGATGGTCTTCACCTTATCATCTATTTCCTTAGCCATTTTAGGTCCTCGTAGATTATGTTCACCAACTCCATCTCAGTAAGAAGGTGTTCTACATATTTTCCAACGAAGGGATTCATGTGGAACCATTTGGATTCTTGAGTGGAAATTACTTTTATAAGGGAATTCAACCACAGGTAGATGTATATCCTATACTCTTTTAAAGTCCATCGAGCACACTCTCGACATGTATTCCAATTTATAAATAGTCCACTTGGATTGTACATCATTTTTGGGTGATAATCTATACTGATCTTCAACTCAATATTTAAAGCATGTTGGATACTTTTTTAGAACATGGATGTAAATCTCGAATCACAATCAAATATAATCAATAATGGTACTCCATGTAGTCTCACCACTTCTCTACTCAATATATTTTCAAATTGGATGAGTGATATGTCTTATAGAATCACAATAAATGGATTAGTATTTTTAATACTCTCAATAATGACCCATATATAATAATTTCCTCTAGATTTCTGTAGAAATTTTGTGTGAATTTCCACGGTTATATTTTCCCTTTTCCATTACAGTTTGGGTAATGGTTCCATCATCCCTTTAAAATTTTCCTTTGAGCCTTTACTTGTTTACATACAAGACACATTTATGTATATTCAATTATCTCTTACTTCATACTATCTCGCTAATAGAGCTATTGGAGATATCGATACATCTGTATGCTGTTGATATTAATAAAGGTTGTGTTATATGCATCATTGAGAAGCTCTTTATTTATCTCATGATTGAACAATAAACATAATCATGACCAAAATCGAATGACTCCTTCATCGTCAATTTTTTACTCTAGGGATTTTGAAATGATTATAGTTTCCACCTTTTTAATAATTTTGACATAATTTAATTGAACATCCATTATCTTCTATAAAACAGATGGTTGAGCAAACATTTGTGAATGAAATGATGATTTATCTTAATTTTTTATTCTAATATCCATCCTTTTCATGTCTAAGAATATTATTTTCATCTTTATTCTCATCATTAACAAAGGTATAGGATCCATTCTGCATAGATCGTCTTCCACTTTATTTTCATTACTAGGATGGTAGTGAATTTAGCATCCATAATCCATGATGAGTTATAAAAATATTCACTAGATCATATTAAGCTCATTATATGTGAATATATATATTTTAGTCTCTTATTATCTATATATATCACAAAATTCTCCCCATAGAGATAATGATGCAAAATTTTTAATGTGAAGATCACAGCTGCCAACTACAGATCACGCATGGGACAGTTTTGATCATGAAATTTTGATGTCCTTGAGGCGTAGTCTATAAATTTATCATTTTTCATTAGTATACATCATAATAACCCATTTTAAGCTTCGTTTAATGAAATAAAGAATTCCCCACATCTGGGTAGTGTATGTACATGTGGCACGAAAAGCCTATTTTTCAACTATTTGAACTAGTCTTTGCATTCACTAGTCCAGAAAAACATTACTCCCTTCTGAGTAATCTTATTTATTGGTTTGGAAAAGCATAATAATTTCCACATGAATCATATGTAATTCATTTATAGACTATGAAAACAATGAATCTTCACTACAGTTGTTGGCCTATCCCACTCTTCAATTACCTATGTCTTAGAGGGGTCTGTATACATTTCTTTTCCTGGTAAAAACATACCCTAATAATGATCCTTCCTCCCTAAATATCTCACTTTTTTTGTAATTTTCATATATTTTATCACTCTAAAAATTATTTTTTACAGTATTAAAATTCTCCTTGTGTTCCTCCTTGCTTTTAGATTATATCATAACATCATCTATAAAGACTACCACATATTTTTCGATGTATTCTCAATAGAATCTATTTATTATTTCCATAGATATTTAGTATAATTAGCGAGTCCTTGGGGAATTACTTTGTAATCATAGTGTTATTAACTCACTCGAAATGAAGCATTTTGAATTTCTTCCATCCTTGCCTTTAATTTGTGGTATCCCAACCGAATGGCCACCTTAATGAAACACTTGGACCCATAAGGATGATCAAAAAGATCATTTATCCAGGGTAGTGGATACTTGTCCTTTATCGTGGTTTTCTTCAGTTCCAGGTAATCACTGTAGAGGCACATTGATCCATCTTATTCATGATGAAGTGGACTATCACACCATATGGTGAATCAATTAGAGGTATAAAAACTTTGTATACACTTTCTTATAACATATTTTTCAGTTATTACAACTCAATGGTAGTTATATTTTAAGGAGTCTATGATATAGGTAGATATACGTGTATAAGTTCAGTTCTGAATTGAGTATCTCGGTTATGAGGAAAACCAGTAAACTATTTAGGGAATATATTAGTATAGTCCCTCACAATAGGCATGTATTCAATTGTGATTCTTTCATTCATCTCGATCATTTTATCTTGACATGATTTCTCATAAAAAAATAATATCCATAATTGAGACATTGATTTTGAAAAGGATTCATCCTCCACCATACACATCTATAGTATTTAGAGATTCCTTGAGATGTTAAGAGTGATCTCCCATTCCCATCAATTAATGATATATTTCTATAAAGATAGCCAATCCATGCAAAATATAGGATCCAAATCCATCAAGGGAAGTAAGAGGAGATATTCATGGAGGCTCAGTCCAAAAAAAATTAACCGAGGAGAAGTTATATAATTTAGATGTAATAATTTCAACATTATTTATTCTCATAGATAACTCAAACATCATTTTTTTTTGTGGTAATTGAATATTTCTACAAAATATTCAACGTATAAAATAATGTGAAAAACAAAAAACAATGGGTATTTTCACTACTGTGTAATTAATAAAAAACATACATAAAACCATAACATTTTAAGGTACCACCTCAGTAATAGTGATTGCATATTCCATTCCATACTACCTTGAAGGATATTGTTATGGATTGTCTATAAAAACCCTTAGCTTTGGGAATTTCTAATTGTAATTAACATTTTCCTTAAGTTTATTACACTACATAATAGGGTGATTTTTTATCTAATATTTCCTTTATTATAAAACATTAGTGGGATTCTTCAAATACAATGAGAAAAAATTAACCAGATGCCCCTCTCTTCCACATTGGAAGCATCTCCTAGTTTTTTAGATAGTAGAATCTCCTAGTTTTTTTATATAGTTCCCCAGATACATCTTCCCACACTTTGGAAATATGGGATTTTTTGTTTTGTTTTAATCATGGGATTTATCTATTGATCATCCAATATAAAACTCTAATTTCCACATTTTATCTAAGAGCCCATGAGACCACATAGGGTCACCAACTATTATCTAAACAATTAGGGAAATAGGAATAATATCATTATAAATTTTAATTCCTCAAATTAACAAGGCCTTTTTTATTCAAGACATTAATAACCTAAAGAAGACACCCAACTTCCTTTTAGTGTTCAAGAAAATGATACAGGAATATCGTACAAGCCTTGAATTGTTTTCCTCATATGCCCTGATATATATATCTTCCTTTTTATTTAGTTTGAGGAACTCCCCCTCAATCATGAGATTGAGAATTCAGGGAAAATATTCATTGACAAATATTTTCTAAATTTCCTCCCACTACATTTATTCAATTCCCCCACCCCCCTTAAAATTTAGTTTAAGGATTAGTTTCCACCACTGATCGGCTTCTCTATCAAAATGATAGACCACTATTATGGATTTCTCCACTTATGATCATTGTAAAATATAGAATATAATCATAGTGTATTTAATCCATTGTTCCATTATGAGGGTATTACATGATAACATAAATATAAGAGTACTTTTTCACATAACATATTCTACATTTACATTAAATTTCTCAAGAAAAGTAAGGTGTTACACATGATTCAATTTATTATTCATGTCTTGAACTAGATGACGTAGTACAATCTTGAGGAACTAGGCTCCCATTCTCATAATATAAGGAATCTTATTAGGGAAATCATTACATTTCCAATCACAATGATTATTATATTTGGGTTACATATTTCTCACTGTTATCTATGAAAACGTAATAAAATAAAATTAGGGGGATTAAATAATTATCTGATAATAATTTAAAAATAAAACTTTGAACATTTAAGGATAAACATGTAAAGGAAAATTATAACATAACATGTCATTACCAAAGCATAAATCTAGGTTTTCATGGTTATATATTTACCCCTAGGGTTTTTAATATAGTTTTATAGTCTGAATCCGCAAAAATAACTAGCTCATGCACTTATACCAAATATAGTTATCCTTTCCATTCATACATAATATTAAATGATATTATGAATATTACAAAGCATGGATCTAATGGTCTAGTGTATTTTTAAGATAAGGAACATGAATATAAAAACTGAAAATAAAGAAAAAAATCCCATTTATATAATCTTCATAATGAGTTCTTAACACACTTTGAGATTCTATAACTTCATAGGATATCTTGGGGAATAAATAAACAAAAAATGATTATCTAAAAAGACAAGTAATGGAATAAACAAGGCAATAAAGTGTAACATATGAGTTAGAAGCCATAGCATGATAACAGAAAATTAATAGATCATGAATAAATATATTGAACAATAACATATAGAACATGGAATAATATTATCATGGAAATATTGGAAGGTTTATGAAACATAAAACATGACAAAAACATTGGTCAAATCCACCTTCTAAGACTATATAACATGGTGAAAAAATTTCCCATTATGAATTAGGTTTACTCATTAATAATATACAAGATGTATCATGAGACCTAACATTAACTAATTAATTATATATCTATCTAGTATAACCCTTCATAACATGTTCAAAAATATGTGTTCCGCATAAAGAGTCTACCATAATGAATAAACATAAGTGTTACCCATAGAAAAAATGTGTATCGTAATCATGTCATAAAAAACAACCATAGGCCTTATGACAATGGTATCCATTATATTGAGGATATAAATAATACTTATACAATCATAAAGGAAAAATAATTTTATATCGTGATAATTTTTTCCAAAATAAATTTACAAAAATTTAAATATTGTTGTTAAGTAACTAGAGAAATATGCCTCTTTAGTGGTGTTTTAAGAGAAGAGTTAAATATTTTTTAATAGTGGTAATATAATAATAGAATACATAAAACAAGTAGTGAACTAAAATGGTTTTCCAAATAATATGGAATATTTTTCTAAATCATATGGGTTTTAAAACACATCATTGAGATTTACATTAAAAGAACCATTGAAAATAGAGATGTTCTCTTTAATCGAATTTTATAAAAGTATTAAGAATAGAACACTCATTACATGTATATCACCATAAAATAAATATTTTATAAAAATGGTAAATGTGTATAATATTTATATATGGAATATATAAGAATTATATAAGTATAATGAGCCCATATGTTGGGGTATATAGAGAGAGAATATAAGTTAAAGGGAATATTGAGTTTCCTAAAGATCCCTTACCTTATGTCCCAATACTTTCTCCACATGAACTTAACGTCCAGGAAAATTAATTTAATTAATTAATTAATTATGATCCTATTATATGTTTATTATATTTATGATAATTTTATTATGTTTATTTATCTCCATTTCAAGTAATTATAATGTTCTATTTCATTGTTCTCTGAACATTCATTTCATGGTTCATGGATGGTTCACTGGTGTAAAATTATTGATGTTCTTATAAAATGTGAATAATTATATTGAAGTGAATTTATATGGTTTTAATGAAATTAAATAAGTTTTAATTGTCTTATATATCATTTTTATCTTTTATTATGATGATTTATTAGATAAAAAGTTAACGATAATTGTTTAGTTTATTTTTTTAATTTTCCAGACCATTGCGATCTAGTTTTGTTTTATATAATATAATGTCTATATATTAGTTAAAAAAAGGAAAAGTAAAAATATAATTATTATATATTATTTAAAACTAATAATGTTTTTATCACCAGTCGTGAAGGATGTAATGTAAAATGAAAAATAATCGTACACAAAGGTGGTGAACCAACATATCACAGATGGTCATTTGATTTTTAGAATAAATGGATAAGGGAAGAAATTTCATGATAGATATTACATTAAAATAATAAAATTATAGTATATATATTATACTAGAGTTATCATTCAATTTTTATAGGGGAGGTGAGATGAGGATAATGAAAGAAAAGAAATTAAAAGATAAGGATTTAACATTTTACCTCTTGAATGTTGTTTCCATGAGAACCTCCTTAAGGCACATTGGTTTGGCCTTTTGTTGATACCAAAGCTCTTTGAAATGTTAGAGAGTATTGGGAGGGTAAATTTCTATGATATTGATAAGATAAAAGGATTATATGGTTTCAAGAGAGGAGGTGGTGAGTGGTGGTATTTTTAAGGGATGAGAGGGGTGTCTTTTATTTTTATATTTTTTAGTTTATTATTTGGACTTCACACTATAAATAGTATTTATCCTATGAATAAATAGAAAAATAGTTTAGAAGTTTTCAAACAAATGGGTGTTTACATAATTCTTACATCATTCATGAATAAAAAATTCATTGATTTATCTTATAGTGTTAAATACACTAAATTACTGAATTTCAATATTCACAAAAAAAATTAACTATTAACAACAAATCCAAAATATTCACACAATCCAATTTTCAAAATTTATATTTCATTACTGGAATCCATTTTAATAAAATAAATTTTTAAATTCGATAAATTTAATAAAATAATCATTTATCCAAAAAAACTGATTTTAATATTATAACCAATTTTGTGACCCTTTGAATAATTAATTAACATATCACAAAATTAAATAATAATTTTAATACATAATAATATTAATTTATGAATCTATTATATGAAATTAAATTTTCCTTTAAATCATTATATTAATTATTAAATTATAAATACTCATTTGCGTTTTACAAAAAATAAAAACACTAAATTTATCATTATAAAAATTTATTCACTTATTCTATTTTATAAATATGACATATATCTCATTTATAATATACCTAAATTTTATTTATACATTCATTGATATGGTTACTATTCTAATAGTCAGATTACTATTCCTTACAAACTGATTACTGTTCCTATAGTCATGTGACTATTCTAATTGTATATGTTACCTAATTTCTATAAATACCAATTATTTAATTCATTATTCATCCACATATATTTTATCTTAAGGTTGTAAATATAAATATATCTTAAAAATGAATATTTCAATTTTTTACATTATGTTTTATTTCAAGATCTTGTTCATAAGTGTCCCAAATCAAGTGGATCAACCAAATCAAAATTTTCCCATTCTTATTATGTTATTTTCTATTTAATGTCCAACTATAATATTTTTAATTCTTATTAGTTTATTTTAAGACTAATTTATCATTGTTAATTTATGATAACAATGTTTTTATTGGGTTCCATATGTGATGTGTGTGTTTTATAACATAAGAAGGGAAATTATACTGATAATTCTCAAGGTTGTTACACAAAATGAATATATAATTGATGAATTTTTATAAAACAACCCATAGATTTTAAAACATTCATTTTCCAAATAAGGTATTAAAATAAAAAAAATTATTTTGTTTAAAATAAGATCCTAGGGCTTGGTATGATTATCACATCTGATTTTTATCCAATGTTTTCACTAAAGGAATAGACTACCTTACATTATTTATTAAAATAATTTTAAAATATTATCGATTACTACAAAAATATATTTATGATATGATTTTTGGATCATCAATAAATTTCTTGAGTATAGTGATTTTAAATATGATGAAAAATAAATTTAAAATTTGTTTAATCGGTGAATTAATATTCTTCCACAGTTTACATGTTTTTTTAGAATAGGAAATAATTTTCAATAAATTTATATACACTAAGGATATATTAAAACATTTTATTATGGGTATAAAAAAATTAGTGATACTCACATGAGTACAAAAAATAAATTATATCTTGATGAAACCAAGAAACCAATTAGTCGAACCACTTATAGAGGTGTAATTTTATGTTTATTATAATTGACTACTAGATGAACTAATTTTACATTTATTGCATGATTGTGGGAATATTTTCAATAAAATCTTAGATAATCGCAATTACTTTTTATCAGAAGAATATTTAAATACATAAAGAATAAAAAAACATATGATTACATTATTCTAGAGGACATGCATTTGATTAAATTAGTTATTTTGATATAGATTATGGTGTTTATTTAATGGAATAAATAACTTCTAGAACTTGTCACATTTTGGGTATGTATCTACATTCAAGGAGTATGAAAAGGGAAACATTGTTGTATTATCTACTATGAATGATTATTACGTAGCTACATATAGTTGTTTTCATAGTTTTTTGGATAGAACACACATTACTAGGCATTAGATATCACTTTTCATATGTTTGTATAAAATCTGACAGTACAACTGAAATATCCCAATGAATACTATATCATATTCATGGGGAAAATATATTGATATAATACATTACTTTTTGAGAGCTAATTTTCAAAAAGGGGACGTAACTCTCGATTTCATTGGTACTGAACATCAACTTATTAATATATTTAAAAAACATTTAATATTTTTATAATTAATTATATTATACATGAATTAATAATGATGGAGTATTTATGAATATTTCAATTTGGTTCTAAAAATTGAATTTTACTAAATTATTGTTATAGGTTCATAAACAAGTGTTTATTTTACACTTTATTGAAGTAACAATGATATTTACATCACACGATTTGTTAAGTAACCATGAGTTATTGTTCACATGGTTTGTATACCTACTGTGATTAACTAATTTTATGCCCACTATACCAATTGGGGAATATATCTCACATGGATACTATATATTCTATAAACCTTATACTTATATTGTCACTATAATTATTGTGAGTGTATTGTTAGTATACCTACCCTACCCCCTAGAAGATATCATGATCACATGGTGTATATACCTACCATGCCTATTTGTAAATATTATTTTTAATAAAGTTGTTAATGATGGATTTTATTAAATTTTTTATTACTTTAACCATAAAACATTTAATTTAAAATTAGAATCATTATTTTAATTGATGTAAATTTTTTTCACTCAAACCCCATCTTCTTTTTGAAGTCATACCTATTATCTAAACCTTCTTTTTTGAGGCCTCATTCCAACTAAAAATTTATGATAAAATAAATCTAGCCCATTTATGTTGAGTATGAAGTGGTCTACCGATTTTTTAGCACCTTTTCACACAACTCATGTGAAAAGATCAAAGATGGATAAAGGTATCATGAGTGTTGTAGCTAATACATAGAATTTTTATTTAGTCAATAAACTGGTATTTACTAAGAGATAAGTTGATACCTAGTGTATATAGTTTAAAAGATATCAACACATGAATTTAACTTATAGTCAAGGGTCATATTACTGGTTTAAGGATAACAGTAATCTATTTTACCCAATCTTGTTAAGGTATTTTATGTATTTTTAATGTGTATCAATATAGTGAAAATAAAAAACATACAGATAATGATATATTGAAATGTTTTGAAATTTTCTTCAATAATTTAAGAGAAGATCATAAAAGTACCTTATCAAAGTGAATTTGAATATTATCAGAGTTTTTATCAAATAAACCGTGCACATTTTGAGTTTCATAGTTGACTTGAAATCTTACTAAGAATGTGACAAAATGAATACCAAATACTATAAGGACAAGTTTTCAGTGATGTCTTTTATCTAAGTTCATGTTACATCTGATCTATCCATTAAAATGATACTTTAATATACGGGTGCACTATGATATTTTTTATCTTGATAAAAATGGGATTCAGATCCACTTAGAATGGTATGTGATGAGGTACATGAATGAGTTGGGTAAGTTATCTTCTAAATTGAACCCTCGTCCATATACAAATTTCAAATTAGGATTTTTTATGTATAAAGATTTAATGTATGATGGGGAAGAAAAGATAAGTTCCTCTAATGGTCTATGCCTAAATCAGATGATTTTTAGGCACATGAAATATAATTTGAACCCTTATTAGAAATAATGGTGTTCTAACCTAGAGAAGGTTTATGATATATTTAACCCTGTAAAATATCTTGTACAGTTATGGGATCTATTATATATAGTTCTTGATCTAGATGAAATTATAGAGTACTCATATTATGATGAATGGATATTATAGTTGAAGAAATGGAAGAATGGGAAGTCCCAGAAGAATATGAGATGACGAGGAGGCTAGGGAATACCATGGGGGTGATAGGGGACCCTATATTATTTTATTTTTTTTGGAATATATGACCCTCCTATATCCATAAAATCTCATGAAGAATAGATTCAATCTAAGGACCTTGAGGTTTTAGTCAATTGTTATGAGTATAAACATAAATGGGATGACTCCAGTGACTGATGAAGATACAATCAGCTTATATAGATCTACTAGGATAAGAATCAATCATAGATATTATATACTCCATTCACCTACTAACAGGGAGATGTCCCCACCATTTATTATATTTGGAAAAGGATATTTAGACACTGAGGATGATGATAATGGGGACATTCCACCTCAGGATGGTGGAAATGCCCGCTCTTTTGTTAAACTATTTCAAGAAGGGTATTTAATTATTGAGATTTACACTGAAGAAATAAATGATGTTTTTTCGGTAATACCTTTAGTGGGTTAAGTCCTAGAAGGAATATTTGGGACGACTACATAAAAAAATGATCCTATGAATGAAAATGAAATAGAATATGATTAATTCATTCATACTACTCCTCCTAAATGTTAAAGATATTTTGGTGATAGAGATGAAGTTTAGTCTTCGAGATCTGTATCTATAATGATTGAAGATAATTGAAGTCATCTATCGAATAATAAATCTCCAAATTTACCTCTTTTCACACCTCTATATCATATTTCTCTAAAGATAACTTGAATGAGTTCAAAACACGTTTATAGGTGGGTTAAAAGTATTATTTCATTTTTATTGGAAATTACTCTGAGTTAATCCAGGAATAATATGTCTCCATGACAATAATGATGGACATTTCAAATATTTATCATATATTTCAACTCAATATGGTCTTATTGATAAATGATATAGATGATTTTAAAGCACGTATGGGTTCTTTTTATGGTGTACTTTTTTATATGATCTTGTAACTAGAAAAAATATATTTGATTTATTTATTTCAAGCATCTAGATCTACTGATCAACCTCCTTCTTCTCTATTTTAACCATTATTTGAAGAATGTATGATCATAGAATTGATCATATAAGAGATACATTTTTCATGCTAAATTTCAACAAAAAATGAGTCAATTTTTGAAGGATTTCAAAAACAAGCTTCTATGAATTTTTTGGTATTGAGAAAATATGATGAAATTGTTTGGATAGACAGGTAAACTCTCAAAAAGTCCTTTGAATAATACCTTAAAATAATCTTCACCAAATAAAACCTAAAGAATTTGTTTAGATATTTTTCTTCTAATTTGAGTATTCCACCTTTAATATATTCCTTAAAATCCCAAATGGAAGATCTAAAAATTATATCCACTATTCTGGATGATTTTAAAGTTAGTAAATAGAACTATTTTCATGGAATGGGGTTTATATCTATAGATGTCCTAGATTTTACCCAAATGATGTAACCATAATTATACACTTCCAAAACAAAATTCATATGGCTCCTACATAACAATTTATCTTAACCCCTACTACCTCAACCTAAACAATTAACCCATTGGATTGTCTACTAGACAAGTAGTCTAGTATCTTAGACCAATTTCTAGATATGTGGTCATTAGTGTACCCAATTCCACCTCTTGATCCGAGACATCATCATCTGTCTCGATCTCTAATTTTAGATTAAAGGATCTAATTCTTCCTATAGATATCTTAGATATTGTATATTCAAATTATTGTTATAATTACTGATAGGAACATGGATTGTGTTTCCTTTGAAATATATTTTGATTTTAATGGAATATATTTTTTCTCCATTATACTTTTATTGTTATTAATTCATTATATATTTATCATTTGTTCCATTTTAATTTTTGATTATCCAAAAAGGGGGAGTAAATATAAAAGATCTATTGAATTCATTGATGAAATTAATGAATTTGACAACAGTTTGAGATAATATAAAATAAATTTTTTAGTGTATTGAAAATATATTTTTTGTGTATGAAATTAATTTAATTTTAAATATAATTATTTTTATAATAAAAAGGTATATTTTTACCTTATACCATAACTTCTTTATTTTAGTGATCATAAATCATGATTAATATGTTTTTAATGAATTTAATTTTTTTTCTTATTCATCTATTTTTTGGGACTAACATGTAAAAATGGATAAGTATGGAAGTACCCATGAAAACATGACATATGATGACAACCTAATAACCATGAAGGTCATGTTTCCTTATGGTACTAATTGCATGACAAAAATACCCACCAAGAACATATTATGTTCATGTCTTATACAAACCATGAAGTTAATTTAGAGAGACCACATGTGTAATGAACCTTACAATTTCAAAATCAATGTGACCACTCCAAGGAAACTATTAAACATATGCAGATATATAGTTACCCTGTGAAGGTATGTAAAATTTATCCAACTATTTTATTGAGGGAATGTGTTATTTTAATGACCAGATATAGAGATATACCTACCGCAAGAACAAATAATGTGGTCTTATGAAGAGGATTCCCTATCTTAAGATATTATACCTACAATATGAGTTCATCAACCAACCACATGAAAACAATGTAGTGAAAACTTGAAGAAATTTTGTCACCATACCTAGTTTTCACACATTTTTTCCATGAAAATAAATTTTTCATGGTTACCTTAAGACAAAGTAATTGTGGCTATGTGAAGACCAGCCTAATGTGAATCAAATGAGTAGTGTAATATTTTAAAATCTTCAAATTCTGTTTAATAATTGTTTTAATTGTAGATTTAGTGAAATTAAGGCTTTAATGAATGTTCTTTAATGGATACTTTGAGATAGAGTGCTCATTGAGAAGAATATATTCTCATGGACAAGATAGCATCACATATAGAGAATAATAATGGAATACAAACATATGCCCATGATAGAAATATGACATATTAAAAACACTATATGACACTATATTTCATACACCATATATCAGAACACATTATATCCATTTTTATAGGTAATTTCCGGGACTCATTGATAATATAAGCTGATCAAACCGAGCAAAATCAAATATGCACTCTCTTTATTCATTAATATTTCTATTTAAGATTAAATTTTGATCTTTAATTTTGAAACTATGTATCTATAAAAACATACTCTAAGACTATATTAGTGATTAAAAAGCACCCACTTTCAATTTTACTTCTCTACTCCAATGTAAAACTATGGAAGAGGTTGTGTATCCTAGACTAGGCGTATATAGTTATTATTATTTATTTCTACCATATATAAATGTATAAAAGGAATAGAATAGCTTAGAATATTAGAGTATAGATGTAGTTTTAAAAACCCTATCCAGGTTGTGGATCAGTTTATTCTTTAACAAATTTCATGGAGTCATATGATTTCTATGTGGAAGAGATTATGTCATAACATAAGATTGAATCACTTATTTAATTATGTTGTGTGTTTCTATCTATTTTATTCTACACTATTTTCAAGATATGTCAATATTTTTTCTATACTATATAAAAAATTACCTTTATATTTGACATTAACTGTTGTTTTATATATAGTGTTTTATTCTAGTGAAAAAAATTAATATTTGATAGTGTATTACATATTTTCGTAACTGAATTTTGATCAAAATTCTAAGAGTCCTTTTGAAAGATCGAATATTATAATTCAATAGTTTCAGTTAACTGTGCTTATTTTTTAAATTGGGGTATTATGTTTTTAAATTGTTTTAAAAGAAAATTTTTATTGGAAATTAAATTCACCCCCTCCTGTATAGTTTTTTCAACTGGGACCAACAATACATCCCCCTTATCACCTAAATGATTTTATTTTGTGAAAATAGAAATATTTTCCATCACCTTGGTAGTTTTTATAGCTGCGAGATATTCAAACATCATATCAAACTTTTTTTGATGGTATCATATAATGGAAAAACTTATCTAACATTCACTATTAATTATGATACATTCTTCTTCATTTCTATTTCTTTTATATGTTTTTAAATATAATTTTAGAAGATATTAAATACTAATAAGTAGTTGGTGAAACATTTCTAAAATAATACAATATTTTTAATTGATAAAGAGAAACTCAAATTAATAAAAATCAACTTCTCGAATTTAATTGGGGTGTAACATCACTCTAATATAAATTGAAAGGATCAAAATGGGATTTTTCCAATACTGTTGGGGGTGAATATGTGTTCCTATAATTTTATTGAAACTTAATCTTCTATCCCTTGTCACTTCTTCACATATTCAATGAATGGATCTCTATATTTTCAATATCTCACCTTTCATTAGTATTCATTAAAATATAAATATAAACTAAACACAATAAGAACACTAGATTATATTAATAATGTTTTCCTTTGTTTTTATGACTACATTCTATGTGCATGGTGGTTACTATCCAACATTCAAAAAATATCCTTCTAATTATCAAAACAATTGTAGGTAAATGTATTCCCTTGGACCCACTATCTTGGAAGTCACAATGTATATAGAAATAATAGGCATGAAATGCTCTTTACAGAGATAAAATTCTCAAACTTCTCTTTATGAAATGTGATCAGTAACTTATCAATATTATTCTCTTATCATAAATAATTTGATCTTCATCCATAGTTTTTATTAATATTTAATGAAACCTCAAAAATGTTCAGAGTACTATGACATAAAATTTTTGTATGATAGATATCTTAAACTCTTCATCCAAAATATGTTAGGATGTTTGAATGTTTATGATCTCCCATATCATCATATTATTCTTTAATGCATTGGAATAGTCTTATTTATGGAGTTTCTGATTTCTAACTCTTTGATAATAAAATATGCTAACAGAACATCTTTTAACTCATCTTCACCTCCTTTATTTATTTCCTCGACCAATATAATAACCAACCCAATCAATGTCTGATTACACATCCTATTTTTGATACAAACATTATATTATCCCATTAAAGTCATCTCAGTTTCTCTATCTTTATATTTTTTCTTCTATTTCATACACTTTTATATTCACATAATATCATGTTAATATTATTTCCATATTTAAATATGGAAAATCCTTCAACCAAAACAGGATTAAAAAAAATTAATTTCTCATTCAATATTTTAGTTAAGGATTTCTTTCATTGTTCCTTGAAATTTAGATTTTTATTTCCAACATTATATTCACATGGCATGATCTCAAGGTCCCCACAAATCCCATATATGCACATTTAAGGTATATATGAAATTAGGATCTATGATGTTGAATATATCATTACATCTATGAAAGCATCTCAACCTCTTTCTTTTATATTAGTTATTCTTTTTTCATAATCATAATAAGGATAAATATATGCATGAATGATCATGATTATTAATCCCTTGAAGAAAAATGAAAATAATTTTCTAATTTATTTATTCAGAAAATTAATTTTGGAATTAAAAAATCGATCATAGGATTTATATGTACCTTTTGAATTTTAACTATATGTTGTTTTATGTTAACCTTATGAGTTAGTCATACAAAAATTAATGTTTTTGTACCAATATTACAAATCTGGTGTCTCATCCTTATGAGAAACATTTCTCAACCTTATGTTGACCCGCGTTAACCTTACAATAAAATGTGACACTTGCCTCATCCTTATTGAGCCATGTTTGAACCTTAATCCAGTGTATATATCATCCTTAATTAGTAATTTTTATATCCTTATCAAATACACACCTCTTCCTTGCCTTTTCCATATTTCTCCATACATAATTGGAGGCTATATTGAAGATTTATTTTAAATTCTTACACAATTTACTCATCAAGAATTAAATAAAATTCAAACTCTTCCCACATTTGTATTTCATTCACAATATTAGCTAGTTCCTTTTTCTATGTATTATAAATTATTCTTATTCTTGACTATTTAAATTTATTCACATATTATCTTAACTATTTAGTACATTAATATCATTAGAAACATTTGTATTTTATATTAAGAACAACTCTAAAATCATCACATATTAGATGAACTTCATCCAAAATTTTTTATCACAATCTATAATGAGAATTAAAAGGATATATATAATTAATTTCATTTCTTGACATAAAATGTAGTATAAATTTCTTAAACCAAATATATAAATATATATATATATCACAAAGTAGGAAAATCTTAAAACCATAATTTTCAATTAAATGGATCTTCAGACATATACAATAAAAGTACTCATTATAAGTCACCAAGTATGTCCTAATAGATTCCATATATATTAACTTAGTATCTTAATCCTAACAAATCCATCATTATTTACCATATGAATAATGGAAGAAACTAACATCTCCAACCAACTTTTTCATAATATGATTGAACCTACTAGAATATAATGGAGGAATTTCATTCTACTTTTCATTTCTTATACACAAAATCATTGGTGGAAGCAATCATGGCTTGGATGCTTCATGGTAAACAATAAATCCTAAATTATTAAAAATTAATTACATATCATAATAAATTTCATTATAGTACCATGATTATTCTCAACATTATTGGAAATATCAAACTTCATTCAATGAAATACAACATCATCATATTTGAATCATGTAACTTCCCTTAATTTCATGGATCTTTATTGAAGAAATACAATAAAAACACAATGTGGGTCTAAAAACATTCTTCATGATTTTAGTTGTGTTGATTTATTTTATAATTAACTATAATACCTAGGATAATAATCCATGGAATTAAATGAGTGAATTCTTTCAATTTCATTAACATTCCCCAATTCACTCAAATGAGTTCAACCATGGATAATCACCCAACATTAAATGGTGTACCAAAATGATATAATTAGCAAGAGGGTTAAAATGCACATTTGAATATGGGGAAGAGGTACAATGGGGTTTTTATGATTGGGGATCATTTGTTGTTTTGGTAACGAATTAGATGTAAACTGAGGGAGGTGATGCTGGGTGTTCAAAAGATATTTGGAAATATAAAGAACCAAAAATTTATAATTTAATAATTCAATTCTTATATAAATTTCACATACTCTAAACCACATAAAATCACTATTATAACACAATAAAAACATTATAATAGAAGAATTATTAAAAAAGAAGTATTTATAGAAGTTAAGGAACTTATACTGATTAAATAGTAACTTGAACATTGGGTTAGTATTTTGACCCTTATAAATAGTAAAGTGGACAATTGAATTGTAACCTCACCCATGAAAGTACAAATTAAATTTATCCATCTTATAAGTGAATATATGATATTTTTATATCATAGAATAGGTAAATAAATATTTTTATAAATTTTAAATAATTCATTAATATTTAATTTATGTTTATGAATAATTTAATAAAATAAATGAAAATTTATTTTCCTAAATTTTTTTACTAAATTAATATTTTGTTGTCTTATGAATATACCATAATTTTATGAGATCTTAATTATGATTTCAAAGTTTTATCAAAGGATTTTTAATTTTAAAAAGTGTATTTACCTAGTAAATGATTATTTTAATTAAAAATTAAATTTCTCATATTTAGAAAAATATTTTCATAAATTGGAGTTAATTTTTTAATTCCACTTGTGTAAAAATGGGTAGAATTAATTTTTTTTGATTTTTCTGAAATAATTGAATTTTTTGATGAGTAAAATAAGGTATTCTGTGTTATATATACATTATAAGTTAAATACACTATTACATGAGTTATGGATTATGTAAGAACCATTGGTTAAAAATCACATGATCTAATTACTATAGTTAGTCTCATCAATCAACACTATTTTTTATCATGAAAAATTAATAATATATTGAATTAAATAATGTGAAAACACCACTTTATTCCACTATAAATACCACCTCTTCTCCTCATAACTGAAAAACCTTTACCCTTGTCAAATTTTTTATTAAATCTCTTCTCATCCCCCTCTCCCATATCTAGTATATTTTGGTCATAAAAAATACCAAAACCAATCCCCCTAATGAGTTTCTCAAGAAGAAGGAATGAAGAGGTAAAACCCTCATCTCTTTTCTTTCAATTTCTTTTCAAGATCATTTATTTTCATATATTCTCCTCGCTTACCCTTATCCAAGTGGAATTAAAACTAAATTATATTACAAATAATGTAATTTTATCATGATGATTCAATAATTCTTCATCAAATATATTCTCCTCAGTCTTTTATTTTATGAATGAAAACATCATCTGTGAGGCTTCAATTTACCACCTTTATAGGCGACATGCTTCTATATTTCAATTCCACCTTCAAGGGTGGTCATGAAACCATTTTTATGTTATAATGAGATTTTATTATATGTATTAAATCATATTTAATGTTATTTAACCAGTATATATATGAGATATTTAATAAAAAAACAAAACTAGTTTCTGGTGATAAAAAAATTCTAAATTAATCTAAACGGTTATCATTAATGATTTGTCTACTAAATCACACTCACATATAGAAAAAAAATTGTATTTTAATATTATGTAATTTAAATAATGACATTTATGTTTATTTATTGATAACTATACACATTCTAAATGATTTTCGATACAAATATACATGTACACTATTCCTGAAAATCAGGGAAACTAACACTCCATAATAATGAAATTTAATCTCATAACCCATAAAAAGGGACATAAATGAAATTAATAAAATTATGATAAATAAAATACATGTAAAACAGTTATTAATTAATTAATTAATGGATTAAATTTTATTATTTTGGACATTAATATCAAGTGTAGATTTATTTCATGCATAAGGGAAGTGATTATACTCGAAACCCCTTTTTTACTTCGATTTACTCTTTGTCCCTCTTTACATGTGTGTAATGATTCTTTATTTTTTTTAAAAAAATTAGAAATTTTCTATAGATTTTCTAAAATCAAATATATAGATCATATTATCAATTTTTAACAGAAAAAAATGTTTCAAAAAGGCGTCCCTTCTCAAATATTCCTAATAAGCATGATCAATTGATGAAATTTCCTATATTCTTACACATTCTCATGTGCTACCCATAATCTATTTTAAGCCACAATTTATTTAAAAATCACTATTTTTTCATGAAAAACTCTCATTTATCATTTTTGTTTTATAGAAACAATTATTATTTTACCATTTTAAATATTCTATAATATTTTCATTAAACTTTAATAACAATGTTTTATTTATAATGTCCATTTAATACTATTTTTACATGTATCCTCTTTAGTTTGAACTAACTTATGATGATATATGTATATCTCACCTTATTAATGTACATGTTTATTATTTATCTATTCCTTCATTAACACATTTATGATATGATCATTTTTATGCCTTATGAAATTATTATAATACCCATTTTAGTCATTGGGAAAACCTTATATTTATTATTCATTTGGAACACAGATTCATGAACATGTTATTATGGGTGAACCCATATATAACTAGAATGCATTGGGTAATGTTTAGTCTCATGAGACGTTATTTTTGGTATAGGGAGTGAACTTGTTTCCTGTATGGGACTCTGTCCACCATGTTATATAGTCTTGGTAGTTATCCTTGACTCTTGTTTATGTCATGTTACATGTTATTGAAACATTGTTATAATTAATGGATTATATTTTACCATGAAATACATGTTATTTTTTACTTTTTTTATTTGTGTTCCATTCCATTATGTTATCATGTTATGCCTTCTATCCCATGTGCTATTTTTAATTCATATGAGTATTCCCTTAATGGGATTTATAGCTCGTCCCTTTTGTTCATGTTTTCCCCAGGATATCTTATACAGTTATATGGACTCAAAGAGATGGGATCTCCTTATTAATATTAAATAATATATTTTATTATTTCATGATGTTTAATTAAGTACCTAATGTCTAAGAAACTAGGATTTATGATCCTTGGTTTGTAATTTGATGTTTAATTTTTATTAAATTCATGTAAATATTTCAGTACTGGATAGGGTCGCTATAGGATTGGTGTGATAGAGGACTTATTGATTTCAATGTTAGGAAAAAACAGAAGGTGTGACCAGGTGAAATAAAAACGGTTGCATATATGGTGGAATGTTATGGTTATTGTGTGTTTTAGAGTTGGAATTCCCAACTACATGGTGTGTAATCATTCAGGTAAATAGTTTTATATATTACATGGAGTTTTGATAGGGTTAATAATTTTTATAAATTTAGCATACCATGTTAATATGTATTATATTCCATGTATTCCAATATTGAGTTCCTCAACAAATACTAAGTACATGTCAGGTAAACCCATCATACTTTCATGTTGTGTGTTTCATCACACATGACATGTGTTTTAGATGTGGAAGCTTCATGTTTCCAATTAGAAAATTGAATGTAAAGGGGTAGTTCAAAATGTTATGTACCTAACATATAATTTTATGTATTTTTAGCTGGTGGAATCAGAGTGTGCATAATATATACAATGACTCCATTACATTGTTCCACTCACTATCTATTCCAATTAAATTACATTTATCCAGTTATATGAATCAAAATATACTATAGTTATATGGAAATGTGAAGAAATGAGTCTCACGCATTATCTAATATTCTGTGAACATAGTTTAGGTCAACTCCACTTATTCTAAACAATTTATAAACACACATTCATAATTCTTAGAGACTACACACCATATCCAATTGAGGATCATGTCATGTACAAAATAGTTGATGGGGTTTCACATTTCTTTTTTCTCTATTGTCACTAGTGGACATATGTGTAAACTATTCTATAAAATTTCACATATAGAGAAGGAAATTAATGGTTTTTTAATATTTGGGGTAATTTATTAGGCATCAAGGATAGAAAATGTTCCCCATCCCTATAAAGATGACATTAGAATGTGGGTGAGTCTTTCAATACTGGAATAAAGTTTGTAACCCCTGAATATGTTCATAGAATATAGCATGGACACTCCTTTTGTATCATGGAGTTGGAATACCCTTTATGGTTTTAATGCACAATAATTCCAACCTTAAATAAATAATAATATATTTATCCATGTGGTAAGTACACTCGCGATCCATATAATGTTTAGGTCCCCCAAACTATAGGCAGAGTCAATATTACCCCTTGTGATAGGGTGTGGGTACCCTAACTATATATGTTGTGGAATTCACAATATGATAGGTTATGATAGGTACCCCCTTGAATGACATGTGTTCCTTAATGAGGTGTTAGTACCTTTTTATCATTATAGGGAGGTTCTAAGGAAGATAATTTGTATGGGTAGTTATGGAAATGTATGATTCTATTTATGAGTTTTGTTTCATGATAGGTTGACTCATTTTCATTTGGAACATGACTTATATCTAGGATATCGACTTCAAAAATTGTAATGCCTTGGTTTAGAATTCTCGATAGTTATGAGATATAATACTTCATGGAGATGATCTATGAATTTTTGAAATCTCCATTTTATTATGGTTATCTTAAAATTTGAGAATATCTATTTCCATTATATTATCTTTCATATTCCCTTTGACATTGGTTTAAGCTGATATATTGTTCTATCTTTATTTTGTGTTTATGAGGTATCCCACTAGGTATCTTTATAGTCACACCTATATGGGATTTGTGCTTGCATCTACTATTCATATATATATATATTACATATTGTCATTGTTGATGGTAGACATATATCAAGTTGATATAGTAGATTTTATACATAGTAACATACATTGGTGCTTGGTGGGGATGATTTCTGATGGAGTTCGTTAAAAGAGATAACATATCAAGGAGTTATCTTCTATTTCCCGGGGTTAATTTCTCATTATGATTTGTCTACAACATTTATAATTTATTTGTTTTTGAATTAATTTATTTAATGTTACTAGAACAATATTATTTAATCCATGAATTGTTTTACAATTCAGTTGAATATTTATATATATATATTTATATATATTATTGGTATTTTTCTATTTTTTATTGAATATGTATTTTGTTTTTAATTATTTATATGAAAAGAACCAAAATAATTTTTACACATTTTTAGTGTTAGTTTCCATCCCATTATACATTTAAATTTTTGTTATGGAATAATACTTGACTTACTAGTAGTATAGGTTGGGTTTCAAGGGGATGGGTCATGTTATAATGATATCAAATTTATTAAAGTCCTTGGAATTGAGTTTTAAGTTAGTGTTATTATGAGGATTATTTTTGGGAATTTGGTATTGTGATGCTAAGGGGGTTTTGAGTTCAATTATCAATATAGGGAGACTACTGTAGGCATAGAAGAAAATGATTCACTATTTTCAATATTATAATAACCTATTTGTAAATATGAAACTCTTATAAATCTTTCTTATATTATATTTGAGTTGGTACATGAATCATAAAATGGACAATCTTGATCTTTTTCATGTCCTTCTATTGTTATACCACCTAGATATTATCTAGTACCCATGACTTCTTCCCCTTAAATAGGTAATGCTACTCATACGAAGCTTGATCATATTCATAGGAAACATAATGACATATATTTTTCAATACGTGATCCTATCAACACTGATTATTTTGGTGATGAGGTATTGATTTAGAGACCAATTTTTTATTTAGAGTAGATGGTAGTTCATTCCAATCCATACATGGTTTTCTATATGTTAAATATGTTTTTCTTGATCTATTGATAAATACCTTCTAAGATAAAATTGTGACCTAATATTTGGGAGATAGAGGATTATTTGGAGACTAAAACTCGGGTAACTACCTATTTTAGAAACCCTCCATCTAGAAGATTAATACATCTGATTTACCCCTCATGGTAAAATGAAATATTGGTTGATGTTAACCTGAACTCACGAAGGTACAATACTGTCATGGATACTGTTAGAGATTCTTTTTTAATTTTATATTTAGTAACATTAGATGGATATAGGAACTTTCTAGGAAATTATGACTATGAATAATAATTTTTTGTGGATGAAAATATGGTACATGTTGGTTATGATCTCGGATGGGTTCTCTATAAGCTCGGTAGCATGATCAGTATGTATGTAGTGATAATTAGAGTTTGAGTCATTATTTACATACACTATATATTTATAGAGAGTGTTAGATGTTTGGAAATTTATATTATGGGTGAACCCTAACTCGAGAAAGGATGATGATATAGTGTAGTTTTCTAGTCTAATATCATATATGGATATCTATATTGAAACAATATTAGATATTGTATGTCTTTATGATATGGAAAATATCATATTTTATGAGTGATATTATAATATGAGTTTCTAGAGTTTATCTTTCAAAATATTGGTGATGATATTATAGGGTTTCTCACATCTTAGGATTGGATTATATATCAGTTTTATTCAGAAGTTGTAATTATATACTTCGCAGTTAATCAGATATATGTTTTAGTAAAGGGGGCTGATGAAATATAAGATATACATTTTGGATAAAGGTTTTAGTTGATCTCAATGTAACTATTTTATCCTATGTTGAGGGAAAAAGGGAAACCTGAATGTTGAACTTATGTTTTCTTGGTATTATTATAAGTTTCATATAGAATACATTCCATGGGAAATATTGAGGAACAACTATTAATTCCCTTAAATTCTAATGATGATGTCAGGTGTTATGAATTAAAATGTTATTTTTTTAAGACATGAGGCTCTTTATGGAGGTCTTGGTTGATTCAATTCAAGTTGATTTAATTTGGAGGGAATGAATCCCCATCATTGGGGTTTGTATTTTTTTTATTTTTATAACACCAACAATGTGTTTGGATCCTGAGGTATGATCTCACGATACTATATATTAATTCCATTAGAATTATATATGAGTGTAGTTTATCTTATGATTATATTATGTTAATGATGACATTTGATTTTAGATTTTTTTCATGATGTCATCACAGAATGTTCCTTTTGAAATAATTATTGTTCTCGGTTAATTTAAGGAACAACCATGTCACTAGCCTTGGAATAGATAGTTTTCATGGAAGGGGAAGATGTGCTTCCTTTTCCAGAAATTATGATCCTCAAAAAACATGGAGTTTGGGAGGTATGATATGGAATCATTGAATATAGAATAATGTACAATTAGGTATCTAAAGTTAGTGCACATGAACAATTATCCTAAAGGTGGGGAGTATTTCATTATTTTATTCATGATTCGATTGTAGAGTTTTTTAAATTACTCATCATGAGTTTCATGTTGAGCAGTTTGACTATGCCCACTTATTACGGTGTGGAAACTCGGCGTTGTTAGAAAATATTGCCTTATTAGTTAATATTGTTGTTATTATAGTGATATAGTAAGTGATGTTTCTCAAACTTTTATCATTTTAGTCACTCATGTTTTCATTGGTTCAACCTAGGGACTCAAAGTGATAATTTAATTTCATTTATGTGGGTTAATAAAATTAATATTTTGTTTTTTTAGTTGGTTAGTTATAAGCTTAGTGTTGGATGTTTTGGGGCTTTATTGGTTGGTGTTATTTTTTTCTATTCTCATCAATCTCTTTCAAAAAGAGTCTCCAAAACCAAAAAATGTACATTAGTGGTGAATAAGATTCAATTTTTAATTTTAGGTGTGGTTGTGTGGTTTTGAATATGGTATAAAAATGTGTAATAATGGATCTAAAATATATCTTTATGCTTGGTGTGGGTGTAGTTGGCATGTGTTCATTGTCGAGAGATAGTGAGAAGTTAGAGAATACCTCATGGTGATTCTCCCCATAAATCTATATACACTGAATGTAAAACATATGTTATACCATCCATGGGTAGGTTTTGGTGTAAAATAATGGTTTCCATTCGAAAGATTCTTGGTTTATCTTTATAGGTGAGGAGTGTAACAATCATGTTGACGGTCCCCTTGATAAGTAAATTTTTTATGATTTACATATATGGATTATAGTTTTCATTTTGTAATATGTGGTTGGGTAACTTGTAGTAGTTAATGTTAGAAATATAAAATCCCAGTGTAAGTAATATGAAGTGATATTATGCATTTATTGATACCTTTTAGGATGGTTTGTAATGAATGAACCCAATGAGGTTGTGAAATTTCAAGGAAGATAATTGAGGTAGAAGTGGTAGAGGATGATATGTTCTTTTTTATGGGAATTCCTTTTGTTTTCTTTTAGTTTGGACCTCCTGAGGTGATTCAACAGTACGTTTTTTTATTTGTTTTGAAATATGATATTATTTTAAGGGCTTTCAGTTTAGAAACTGAAGTTGATTTTTAGACCAATATTTATAATGTAGGAGAGGATTCCGAAACCCAAATTCTTTCCTACTAAATACATACTTTGTTTTTTATTTTTAATCATTATGTCACATAATAGAATAAATTGATAAATTTACCATATCTATTGAGTTTAGAAAAAATTTATTATAGTTTTGTTGAACATAAAATGTGGTCTTTACCCTTGGTCTATATAATGGTGAGGTTTTTTACTAGCTTAATATTAATTGATATTTAGAAAAAATATTTATCCTATGAGAATAAACATATATATTGCCAAATTGGAAGCTCATATGTAAATTATGGAAAAGTGGTGGTGTTATGTATTGGGTGTTTTTATTATGTGATCTGTCAATTTTTTTATTGGGTGAAAACCCCTAGAATGAGTATTTTCTTATTTTAAAATAGAAAATCCTATATTATATAACATTATAAAAATGTGTGTATAAATAAGAGAAAATAATATATATCATTCACCCACCATCATTATCAAAGAAGGAATCCTAGATATAAGTCGTATCATTCTTCGATATTCTATGTATTCTTTCGGGTAGAATCAATGGTGAACTAAGATTGAGACAAAATCTATTAAATCTTTGTTTTTTACACTATAAAGGAAAGTCATTATTCTTGACTATTTCCCTCTTATTCAAATTCATTGAATTTCTCCCTCTTGATTGTATTATCTAAATAATTCTTATTTATGAGTATGATTAATGTATTTTGTATTAAAAAACATAATATTTAAAAGAATAATATTATATTTTAATATATTTTAATTTTTTCTTATCTTTTAGATTATTTTATGGATGACCCATACATTAATATATTATAATTATAAACATTAATCATTCTAATAATTGAATAATATTAAATTATTATTGTATAATAGAATTATTTTCATTATGTAAGAATAGTATCATTTGTTCATTTGGTGAATAATTTATTTAGGATTTATAATGGATTAATAAATAAATTAATGTAGATTGTTTTTATAAGGATTATTATATTTTATAATAATTTCTAACTAGAATTATTCATATAATGATAGTATAGAAACCTTATTATAAATCTGTATTTGTTAATTAATAATTTGGTTTGATTTTCCACACAATTTTCATTGTAATTTTGGTTCCATTGATGTGTTTTAAATTAACAATAAATTATTGTATAATAATAAATGGAAGAAACTATGTGAATTCCATTTAATTTTTTATTTTATCATACTTACTAATTATGAGTTCGACCATGGATCATCACCCTAGTTTTCATAATAGAAAACATTAACGAAATCTGAAAATGAGGTGAAATGTAGACGCATATTGGGGTATCAATATTGTCAGGATATTCATGGTGGGTATTGAGAATTATTTTGATCAAGGAGTCGATTATATATAATAGTGGAAGTAATATATTACCAATGATTCATTATAATGGTGTGATGGAGGTCTTAGTGGGATTATGATTGAGCAATTCCATAGGCATGGCAAGAGATAATAAAAAATACAACATTTCTAGTAACAAAAGTGGTTCCTTGATCTTTTCATATCTATAATTAATAACCACATGAGAATTATTCCACATCATCACAAACCATGTATTTCAAGTTGTTTGATTCTAATTTTACTCATTTTTATAAATATCATATGTGAAGTAACCTAGGGCACATCAGAAGCATGAAAAGCACATAATCTAAAATTGTGCATTTGTATTCAACATAAAAACACTAAATTAAAATAATTACATTCCATGATTTCATATAGAGTTTCATGTAATTAAATTCAACAATAAAAAACGAAATCAAATAAAAGAGTAAATATTACCTTGTACATTTGAAGTTGTTAGTTTGATTTGCATTTCATCAATGTGTCATGGAACAAAGGTTCCAAGATAGGATTCCTCTTATTATTCCACACATAGACAATAATTCATGGATCATCTATACATGATTCCAAGGACCTATCGTGGGAAATCAATGTGCATTACAACATCCATTAGATATCTTGAAGAACACATAATTAATCGACAATGTGGGATCAATCTAACCTTGTTCTTCCATCAGAATCTCTCTCTAATAAATTTTTAAGAGAATACATGATATCTTCTCTCCCTAAATTAATAAAAATGGTTAAAATGAGCTTATATACCAAGGTTATACTTTCCTAAACATTACTTTAATCCCCACAGAGTAATAACTTATATTTTTTTTACCTTTTCACACATTTATATCTTAATAAACATTTCATAATTTACAAAAATATTTTATCACTCAATTGTTACACTATAAAATGTTATGTGACAAAATTAAAAAACACTAAATCAGAACATAAGTTACCACTAATAACATAACTAACCATAAACATCTTTTGTTTCATTTAAGAAATCATATTTTCTCATATTCAATTTTATGATAAAAAACATGTTAATAACTTGATAAACAAATTAAATCATCAATATTATAAATATTGATAATATAATTGAATTGGATTGACTTATGACTGACCATAATAATATGTTCATTGTCCTTTCACATAGGGAACAATTCATCCTAATCTCATATTCATTAGAATAGGTGTATCATTTAGATACACTTAGTTTGTGGCCCTCAGGGTCCTTATATAGATATAAGTGAGTCCAACCCTTAGACCAAAATCAGATTATAGAAATCTTTTATCTCCCTAAAGGGATAAGGAATATCATATCTATGACTACCTCATATGAATATGTTTATTGTAATTTAATCTTTTTCTTTTGTTTCATCGTATAAATCAGGATGGACACGTGTTTCTTCATCCTTTTCTTTTCTATATATATTTCGTGACCTTATTAGAAAGACTTACATTATTATACCATGGTCATGGAATTTTGAAGTTACTACCCTTTTGATCAACCTGGTACCATGATATATCACTTCCTTGACTCAAAAGTGACAAATTTTATCAAGATCATTCACCCAAATATATACCACCAATGAAACAGCCAACATAATAAATCTCAAAGTGACTTGAATTCTTTAGTTTTTCATTATCATCAATGTAAACAATCAAATGATACACATTGATAGTGATCTCAATTAAAGAGACCAATTCACACGTCTATATATAAGAATAAACAATGACACTAGAAACATGTGTGCTTCCTATTGTACAATCATTTCTTATGATCTCATCTACTCAAGATCACCATGTGAAAAAAACTTCACAATAAGTCTCAATTGTTACTAGCTCTATGCACGTCATAGTCAAACATCATCTTTTTCCTATATTTAAAATGTATCTAGACCATAGTAAATATTTTTAAGATTACTGTCATAGTGTCTCTAGGTTCTCATTACATATGGGAACTTCTATTACCTTTTGATAAATCACTTAATCTAGAGAAATTACCAAGTAAAAAAATGAATGAAAAACAATATCTACATTATTATGGTAAGAATATAAAAATTTATATATAAAAATGCATATATGTAATGGTAATAAAAATTATTGTTCATGTTGGGTCAAGGGAAACCAATATAACAAGACTCCCACATGAACTAGGGACAAATTTATAACCATCCCTATTAGAACTCAAATGATAATCCCATGTTTCTCTTGAGTTATGTCTTTAGTACCCAACCTTCCATGTTGTTTTTATGATGCTATTATGTTGTCTGTGAATTTACCTCATTGAGTAATGCTTTCCAAGTTATGATATTCTTGAGGAAATCTAAATTTACAATCTCTAAACATGACATATTGGCTAGTATATGTAATATAATTTTCATAAATACCAAAATTTACTTATGAGGTGTAATTCCAAGAAATAGAAAAAAAACATTGCATATTTTACACTACCTCATTTTCTTCCAGATAAGTACCAACAAAATTGGTGTTTGTAGATATAGTTACCACTAGATTAAATGATATTTTCTGTCTCGTTACCTAATACTAACTACAATATTAAATCATATTGATTTTATAGTACGACTAGATTGTGCCCTCTTATAAATAGTATATCTTCCTCTCCACATACAAGGTACAAAAATTTTGTACTTTCTCAAGTAAATCAGATTGTTCTGACAACTTTTCTTGCAGTTACCCAATATAAAAATTATATTTTGTTACCATAATGTTTATGTTTTAAATACTACATCTTCTATATATCCTATATTAATAGATATATCTATAGGTTTCACTTATGTAAATCTATTCACCGCAATATTCTCCTCGTATGCCTATATGTTTCTTATGGTAGTGATTTGTGTCATGTGGAACTGGTAAAAATTTTCTCCCGAGTTTTTACCACATGTATTTAATCAATACCATCTCAATTTAAGTATTATAGACTATTTCTAAGAAACCATTAGATATATATTAGAATATCTCATTCCCAATAACTTTGGTTAGTGATTTTAGTCAATCTTTTGAGAGTTATAATCATCCTGGTCTTAACTAATTTAAAGACCAATAGTCATTTTCCATTTGTTAACAAAAATATTTTACTTGGAAAATAATGGTGCTCCCACTAACCTCTAGTATACACCTGGAAAATATTAATTCAACATTAATATTCTATGATCTAGTCACATAATTTATCTTGAATTGGATTTTTGTAACTTTCTACCATATTTGAATTATATTTTCTCACCATCCCATTATGGTTTTGACATATAGACATCTTCCCTGAATGGTGGTATTGATATATAATGATCAATTTAATGATTATATAAATTTTCTATGATACACAAAATTATAATGGATTTATAATTTTAGCTTGGTATTACCAGTAGAACCAGACATCTACCTTGCTTATACAATCCATGCATAGTCTCACCTGAATACCTAGAGAAATTTTCAAAATAATATGACTCCTATACTTTGATACATGGAAACTATTATTTAATTTGAATTGATATTCTAAAATCTATCTAATTGCATATAATTATTACATGTAGAAATTATTATTCTCAAAGAAAAATGTATCACTGACTATGATGAGCATAAAACCCTCACCATGGTTTCACTATTCCTACGTAGAATGTTTATCTAGATAAATCCTTTTCCAAAAGGTCTTATGGGACTTATTCTAATGTGAACTACTTATGTATCACTAACATTTAATAAACCCAATTCAATCATGAACACACTATCTCAAATATAGATGTTCACTTATTTATAAAAATATTGTCTATAACCTGACTATATAATTTCTATCAAATGGATTTTCAAAATATACATAAAAAACTTTTGGATGATTACTACAGATCCACATTTTGTTTTTTTGGATGCTAGTTTGTTTATACCATAAAATAATATTTTAATATAAACAAATGTTCTTATGAAAATTTATTTCTATCACACTAAAACTCATAATATATTCGTTTTTCATTATATTTGGTATATGGTTATGGGATGGTGTGTCAATTTTCAAAGCATGTCATGAAAAATAGAAGTATCTGCAAAGAATTAGTGTTAACAATGATGATCCTTTTACCTATATCCTAACTCTCTCGTGTATAAGGAAATTTGTGTTTTGGAATTACTCCAAGATACATGTAAACATTTAATAATCATTATAAATCAGATTTTTTGTTATCATTGATTTAATGTGGATAAGGTAATGAGTGTTTATATTTTCTCTACATGATATTATATTTATTGATGAATGTTTTGTAATGATATTCTTCAACACACAAGCTTGAAGAATCGCATATGTTATTAACATGAATATACCATAATTTACATCCAAATTCATTAAATACTTAAATAAATATTATATGGTATATATACCATTATCTTACCCTGGGTAAAGTTCAACCTCTTTAGTTGAATTAATTTCAAAATCTTTATTGCTTAACATTATTTATAAAGGATTATTTTTCAAAAAATAATTATATAAGTGTGTCTATATGACCATATGTATTTAACTTTAAATTTTCTAAAACCAATCTAGGTATATCCTTGATGAATTTTCAGTTTTTTTGAAAAATATTATCTTTTTACAACTCGGAATGAAAGTATTACATTTTATATTCATCGTGTATTTCCAATGATTCTGGAATTATAAAACAATTTTTTGAGTATTAAACAACACAAAATACATTTATTCTAAAAAAGGAATAATGTATTCATCTGTTAAAAGTACAAGTGAGATAATGTTTTCTGTTATAAATGTTCAACTAGAATAATTTATTGGAAATTAAATGTTGCGTAATTCTCACCACTGACTTAAGAACCAACCATTCTCAACCACATGGAGAACATGTCATACTTCTAGAAACATTTCATTTCATAATTTTCTACTATATTTTAATAAACTTATGTGGAAATTATATTTTATTTAATTCCATCTATTTATGTTAAAAACATCTCAAATAATGAAGAGTTTACCTTGAGAAGAATTATTTCATTATTCTTCAATTTAGTACATGGCATTTTTCTTCTATAGAATTATATCATGATATGAAAATAAAACAACCAAATGTTTAATACCATTTTTCCTTGAATTATTTTGAAAATGTTCATTCGGTGTGAATATTTCCATTTTAATTTTCACCTTGTCTTTCATCTTTTTTTCCAAAAGAACTAAATATTAAACATTCATTATGTCTATATTTTCTGGAAGAACATCACCCAAAATGTAATGAATTGTTTTACTCCATTCATTAATAATTTGGTAATATTAAAATAAACTATAGTATGTGTGTGAAAATTTTATAAGAATGGTATGTTTTGAATGATAATTATCTATCATTCAATTTGCATGTATCCAGTGAAATCATCATCTATTCGTATCTTTCTTCATGTTCTACTAAGAAGCTTCTTGTAGATGAGACAACATGTAAAATTATCCACGTCCTGATGGTCTATCCACAACTCATGTTGAATGATATCATAATCAAATAACATCATATTATTCTTAAATTAGTATAAATTAATAATTTTTAGACCCTCACTACCTGAGTTCGATTAATAGGTATTGAGGACCCTTACACCCTGAAATTTTACTGTTATAGTACTTTATAGAAGCACATATAATAATCATATAAAACGGTTTCCAATTTGGAAAATTTATTTTTCCCATGTGATCTCACTATTTTTTTGTATTAGATTCATTTTTCTATAAAATAAACATATCATGTTAGTAAATTGTCTTAACTATAATAATACATTTTCAAATTTTAAATTTTAAATGTCTCTCACTATATTATCAAATCCCAGTAGCCATAAACCATTAGATTAGAAATACATAATCTCTATATTTTTATAATAGAATGTATACATGAAAACTATCCTCATTGTCTACAATATATGTCAATTGTACTGCTTAGAGAGTCCAATTTGAGCCTCGGACTCACCAACTCTATAACTCAAATCACATTGATCTCTTGAGTGGAGTCCCATCACTACGAAATAAATAATTATTATTGATCAATTATTTTCATCTAGTGTTTCAAAAATGTAGATATTAGTACTCCTCTACATAAAATATTAGTTACATTTACCCACCACACATTTAATAACTAATAGGTAGTAATATGAACCCCAAACTAGAGCTAATGAGCACCCCAAACACAAGGTTTTGTACAAATTTTATTAATGCAAAGAATTTAATAAAAATAAAATTTCTTTGAGGGATTTTTAAGTTAATCTCTAAAAATTAAATTATTTTTTATTTTAAATTATTGTTTTATGTGATTCATCTTACAACATAACCATTCATTTAATTAGAAAACATCCACCACACATTTTGTAATCTTTTCATGCCTGTTTTTTATTATATTATGTGATAGCGTGTAAAAAATACACATCATGTAATAATAAACCATGAATGAGACAAAATAAATTAATAACTTTTAGATTCGGAGAAGATAAATATTGGTTAATCCATTTAACGAATAATGGATTAGTCATGACCCGAAGTGAATTACATAGGTCAATACCTGACATGAATTGCATCTCCCACATATCTTGTGAATTTCAATTGTTTGTTCTATGCCAAATCCCAACTCGAACATCTTTACTAGGAGATCCTATAATCTATAAAACATATACTCACATGTAGGTGATGGGAACTCAGGGTGAAAAATTATATTTTATCACATAAATGTGATCACACAGGCCCTTATGCAAATTAATGTTAGAGGGACAACACACAGATTGTTAACACAAAATAATCATTACATTTTAAAAAACATAAAAGAAATATTTTAAATTTAATAAAAAATAAACCAAACTATCATTGTTTGGTCTCAGTATTAGATCCATCAACATGAAATTATATTGAATATGAAAAATTAAATTTTCTAAAATTCAACATGAGAGTATTTTAGATACATTAATTTGAATCAAAATATTTTAAATAACTATTGATATGTCCAAAATCACCTAAAATAATTTTATTAAATATATAAAAATTAAATTTATTTCCTAAAATTATTTTCATAGTTTTTTGGGTATATTTGGAGCTAAAAATCATTGTAAATTAATTTAGGGATTACATCAAGTTAAATGTGTTATGCTTATCGGTCTAGGACCGAATTTGTCTATCCTGATATGGGGAATCCATTTAACAGACATATAAAATTTTCATGTGTGTATATATAAATATATCTAAATTAATGTATAAATTATAATGGGATTACAAATGGAGAATAGTCCATATTTATTAATATATATTAAATAAGAGTCTAGGGGAATCATTGAACTAGCTTCAAATGGAATATTTTTCCTTTTGATTAAACAAACTTCCAAGATAATATTTAAACATGATTCTTAGGGAATATTTTTCCTCTTAATTAAACAAGATTCCAATGGAATCTATGACTATGATTCCTAGGTAATATTTGAATAAGAATCTGTGGGAATATTATTTATATCATTTAAATAATATTTCTTGGGATAATTTGAACAAGATTCCTAGGGAAGATTTTCCTTTTAAATTAAACAATATTTCAAGGAAATCATAATATATTAAATTAAACAAGATTTTAAGGAAATATTATATTGAAAACGAATTACACAAACTGGATTTTGGTATATCCAGTTATCATGAATCATAGTAGCATTATTCTATGGCTAAAAAACTGTTACATTTGTATCTATTAAAGTGAAAAAAATAAAACAATGTTTTTTTTAAAAAAAATTCCAAAACCCTTTGATCATCGATTGGACATATCTTGGGGATATAAACTCAGAATGACATGATGTCAGTTGATTTGGGGATACAGAAAACCCCTATTCCCAAATCATACCAGATTAAATTGAAATGTTAATTTTTAATACTTCTGTGATTACATGTTCCCTCTGATTCCAATTAAAAGAACCTCAGGCATAACAAACGTGTAAAAAACATAAAATTTAAAAAATTTGGGTTTCATTCATTGTAAAATCATTGAACTAAAAAACCTGCTTTTTCATATTTCATAAAAGATCATATATAATTTAATTTAATCCAAAAAATATCAAATCAGATGAATGTGTAAAGGGAACATTGTTTGTTTTAAGTCATCAGTTTGATTCGGTCATCATCGACGTGTTGAGGCTTAAAGGAACCAATATTGGAGTCCTTTTTATATACAACACAAGAACCAAAATTCACTAATAATTTATATATTTTTATCAGATAATGTTGTATGAAATAGAAGGTCATTATGACATCCCTTTGATCCCTTGAATAATATGGACTCGATCAATAAATAATGAATGATCAAACCTTGTTCTTCCATCAAAATATCTCTCGATGAAATTATAAGTATATGAGGGGAGATATTCTCTTACTATATTATTCCAAATGGTTAACATCTCTACTCGGGATTCTAAAATTTTCTTTTATAAATAATTTATACTTAAAAAATGTTAACATGGTCCCTATAAGTTAATAATCTTCATTTTAATCTTTTATGCCCATGTTTGACTTATTAAACATGTCACAAATGCCACTATTAATTTATCACGGATTTTTATCACTATGAAATTTTATATAATAAAATATGAACAATTAACTAATCTAGTATGATACCTGAATAATTCAACGAACCTCAAATACCCTATGTTTGTTCAAAAAAATTATATTTTCTCATATTCACTTTTATAATAAAAAATGTGTGAATAGCTTGAGAAATAAATTCATTCACTATTAGTATCAACTTCAATAATATAATTGAATAAGTTTTTCCTACAATCTTTCATAATCATACAATCAACAGCCTCGCATGTTGGGTCAACTTCTTCCTAAACCCTTATTCTTTAGAATATGTATAACTAGTGGATAAACATAGTGTTTGACCATAGGTGTCGGTATCATGATTGACTTGAGTCTGTACCATGGATAAATAGTATATAAATGCTACCCTTTATAACCCCAAAGGATATAGGAACTTTCATAGCTATGAAAACCTCCTATAAAAACATTATGTGTCATATAATCTCGTTGTCTCATGATATATCATGAAGAATCATTCACAGTTGTCCCATCCTCATTTTTTGCTCTAAATATTTCTTGACCTTACTATACAAACTTACCTTCTTGTACCATTGAAATATATTTATAAATTTTCTATCATCCTAGTCAACCATGGACCATGAGATATCTCTTACTCAACTTAGAAGTAAAAAATTATATATTGATCAATAAACCAATTCAATACCACTAATGATTCTCCCAACACAAGCTACCTTTCCACAAATTCAATGTCATGGTTTTCTCATTACATAAATGTACATGATAAAATGATACACATTGATAATGATATCAAGTCATAAGAGCAATGCATTTTTTTAGATAATAACGAAAATTGAAACCAAAAAATTGGTGTTCCTATTGGAGGATGAGTCCTCATGATCTTATATACTCGAGATACATAAGTGATAACATCACATGATGAAGACTCAATGCTTATGTGGCCCCAAAATATGATATTTTGACATCAACTTTATTCTATTAGTATGATGTATCTAGACAATAGAGAATATGTTTTTGATTAGTGTCATAGTATCTTAAGTTTCTGATTATATCTAGGAACTTATATAACCTTTTGATATGACACTTAATCTGTTAAAATTACCATGTAAATAGTGGATGAAAAAATATCAACATAATTTTGGTAATAATAAACACATGTATATATCAGACCATATATATGTAAAGGGAAATTAATGTTGAGTTTAAGTTAGTTATAGGGATCCTACTATTATAACAATATGACATGTGACATCAGGTTTCCCACCACGTATTTCGAGACCAACTATCTCGATGTATACATATTACACTCCAAGCCATCACATTAGAGACATATTCTATGTGTTCTATCACAAATTCAATATATCTTGAAAGTAATAGATCAAATTTTATAATGATTACACACCAAGAATCCATGTTATTCCACATGTTTTGTATCTCATAAATAATAACATTAACTTCTAGTAGGAAGCCTCAATACATAACCAATATACATCATTACCGTGCCACATGATTCTAGACACTTTTCATTCAATGTAAATTCCATGAATCATAGCATACAACATGGTGGTTTCTAATGATACACTCCCAAGTGAAGAATATAGTCACTTACGCCATGTTCCCAACATTAAATGTTGTGTAAGCCATCTCCATGAATTATGCATAACTATTTAATAAACCTAGAGAATTATCAAATACTATAGTCTATGTACCTTATATGTTCATTTCGTGTATAAGTATATTTTTGGAAGTTCTCATATCATCATGCCGGAGTATCAGAACCAGACCCATGAATGATCTATTTTGAGAGATTTTCATTATAGTGCATAATAGTGAATTTTTTATTGATAATTTGGGTTGTTTTTAAGGAATCTAAGAAAATTAACTTTTATTAGCTTAGTAGAGATGATGTTATTATATGGTAGAATAATTTCACACTAATATGAGTTTGAAAACCTGTGTATATATTCTTAGGATAAGGAATGTTCCCCCATATTTATTATGTTGCAGGAAGTCCCCCATAGGTTTTGGGTCTTAGGAATTATTTTCCCATAGTGTGAGTACTCTATTCGGTCATCATGTTTTTCCTCTCATGATTCTGATAAGGTTTCAGTCACTTATAATACAGATAATGTTGGTATTTCCCCATGTGATGGGGAACATTTACTCTACCTATAATGCTATATTTTTTTACTACAAGACAGTTTATGGGTATTTATTCTATTAGGGTTTGATACCATAGTAAATTATATACAGTACTCTGTGAGGTTGGTTTCCCCTGTTATGATTACAGTGATCTTTCTTGGTTGTTATAAATTATGGGATTTTTTAGAGATGTATGATTCGGGTTTTCAGCCTTCTTACATAATAGGTATAATCGGGTTCCATCGATTTAGGATTCATAACTGGGCCATTAAATAAAAAAAATTACATAATTAGAAACTCTAGAACTTTCCATTTGTATGATATGAAATCCTTCACTGATTTGAGTTTTTTATATTGGAATTTATCCATTTTATATGGATATGTTTACATTAAATCATATTTTTTCATTGGTATTTTCCTTACCATTTCATCATTGTTTTGTTTGAGTTGAGTTTTTGTTCTATATTTTTTTGGTATCCTTCTAGGTATGTTCATACTCACTACTAAATGTAATTTGTGCCTACATGAGTTGGGTTTTTAAGATGTTGAATTGGTTGGGATTTTTTCTAGTGGATGTTGAGAAGAGAGAGATTATTATAAATAGATGCATAATATGTAATATCATGGGGTTGATTTATATTGACGTTAATTACATATGTATATATAGTGAGGAAGAATATTACCTTACACAGGGTCAATTTGATGTTTTGATTTTTATATTGGGGTTATTTTTCAATTTTTGGGTTTGTGTTTATGGAATTGTACTTGATTACTATTTTCCTACACAAGCATCATTTAACAATTGAGTTGATTATATATATATATATATTATTAAATTTATGGATATTGTTGTGCATTAAATATGCATTTATGTTACATGTTATTATAGTCAATGTGACCCCCTGTATGTTTATGCCTTATCAGTGTAAGTCTTTTTCCCTGGCCTATTAGAGGTAGGCATGGGGTGGAATTCTCTTCTTACTACTAAATTTCGTTGGGTCATGTCATGTATGAATATAAATTATGTAAAGTACATGAGGACCCAACTACTTTACTTTGTTTAATGACACTCATACATGTAAATTTACCAATGTATAAGAAACAACAATAAATAAGTATTCCAATGGATAGAAATTATTAGTATATCATAACTCAAAGTGAAGGTTCATTTAATTATATTTTATTTTTGGGTTGTTCATTACCTCTTAAGGGTTCCTCAATTTTTCTTTGCCAAATAAGGTTCACTCCTTCTTCATTTTTTTACACACTACTTTTAGTTGGGTCTTTGATAGAGATAATGTAATAAAAATTTAAACTACAATTAAATTGTATATTATTCCCCTATAAATCACCAAAATTTCACATAAATATTTACTTATGAATTTTTAATGTATCATAATTTTACATTCAATATTTTTAAAATTTATTAATTTATTATAATTATTTTAAGTTATTGAATCAAATTAAAATAATTGAAACCATTATTTTCAATACATAAATTTTTTAGATTGATATATAATTTTTATATGTTTTTTATACTTGGTGCCATATATGAACATTATAGTAGATAAATATTAAACAAAATGATCTCTACATGAAATTGAGAATATATACTTATTTGTTCACATACATGTCAGGTGGACTAGGACTACTATGTGATGGTATAATTTATAATATATTATAAATTTGAGTGAACCTTGTACGCGTCTATAATAAAAGAATATATTTTGTAGTTATAGATTATTCTATAATAATGTGTAATTCTTAAAATGAATAAAATTATGTTGCATGTATGGGTGACATCTAATGCAGGTTTCTAATGTCACAATGAAATGTGAGTTTAGGTTATAAAAGGATGTTGATCTGCTAAGTTGTGTAGAAATATCAATATGTCTTAAGACATGATACATCCTACATGATATAGATAATAAGTAGTATTAATTTTAGGGGAACTATTATATTGTCATCTATAAGTCATTGATACCGGAAAGTGACCATTTTAAACCACAAGGTATTTCAACATATCATTATTAATGAAAAGGTATTTCCTGGGCTATAAATGAATTATATTATATTATATCCTAATTTCAAAATCCAAACACACTATGTTTTTAAATAATATGGTTTCATTCAATTATATACAACTTGATGAAGTATGATTTTGAATTTATTAGAATAATGTGGTCATGAGGGTTTGGTATGAGTTTTTTGGACACTTGTATGGAGTGAATCAATAATCATCACACCATATGTGAAATGATTAAGTTATCTGGTGGAGTTGTATTATAGAGAGGCCCAATGGTACTAAAAATATGATTTAATATAGTATATCTAATAATATATATCCTTATATAGAAAAATAAAATTGTGTGGTGTGTCAGAATAAGTATTTACTTTTGTTTCTGTATATGAAAACATGTCTTAGTGCCTAAGTGGTTTGGGTGGTGCTTATGACCTACATGGTGGAGTTAAAAAGGAATTAAATAACATTTTTTCTACAAAAAAACATATATAACATGATAGAGGAGATAAGAAAATATGTCTAAATTAGTGAGAATTTTTTAGATTACTTAAAAGAAACAAGAGGTCATCGTATGTAGAAACATGAGATACTAAATATGTTATTGTGATTTCTTCAATCATAAGATTCAAAAATAAAAATATTTTTGATATCATTACTTATAATATGTAATATTACAAATGTGTAGCATGGCCCCATTTAGATAGTACAGTCATATTAAACACATCCTCATTTATGAAAAGAGGTATTATCAAATAGAAAATGGTTGTGTGGAGATGAAATCTTTTGAAATAGTTTTATCATTAGAAATTACATGTTTTATCATATTAAACAATATAATATGTGGATTTGATATTGGATATCATGGTGTCAAAATATTATTCATTTTATTGGAAATTAGTATATCAACACTTATGAGAGGTGACAATTTGATTATATGATTCAATTGATGGCATAAAAAAGAAATTCCATTACCTTGGATAAAAGTGAGTATGTTTCCATCAATTACTGAGATTCCCTAGACATTTACTCCTAGGTCTGGGGATATTTTTTTTTAGAAAATATATTTTCTTCCAAGTTATGATAATTGAAAAAACACACATATAATATATCTAATTTAGACATCGCATCTCAAAAATTCATAGATAATCCAAAAGCCTAAATGTTTAGTGTTATTGGAGATTGGATATGTAATTTTTCTATTACATAATATATCTCTAACATTTCACAAAACAGATTCTCTATAAAAGATATCATTCTATAAATTTTATAGATTATACTCTTATTAATTTATAGGGAAATGTAAATATAATAAAGGGGTGATATCATATGCTTATTAAGGATAAACATAGTATTCCTCAATCAAATATCACAAGTGAGCATACGATTAGTATATGTGTATGAGATCATAATCATGATACATGATTATAACATATGATAATAATTACACATAAAACATAGAACACAAATATTGATTCAATGGATAAGGTTTTTCTCATAATATATGAGAACAATGGATGTGGAAACATCAATCATTAATATGATAATATAAAATAATCATGTAACATAATATAATAATATGACATGAATATGAGTTTGAACATTTTCCATGTTTAACTACTTTGATATTAATGAAATTATTTTCTAGGATAACCACATTCCCATGATATAGTGAGCTTGGGATAATAATCTATCTTCCTTCTAAGGCACAGACTACTAACCTGTGTACCCCCATAGGCTTGGGATAACAACACATGTACCCCCTTGGGAATGGGATAATAAACCTTGAGCCCTCTTGGGCCTAGGATAACAACCCATGAACATTATTTAGCTTTGGCTAATATCTTGTGTACCATCTTGGTATTGGGATAAAAACCCATGTTCCCTCTAGGGATTCTACTAATAATCCATATACCAATATAGTCTTAGGATAGAAACTGATGTACCCACTTGGGTTTGCGATAATAAATTGTGTTGCAAATTAATCTTGGGTTAAACACCCATGTACCCTTGGTTTTATATAAGAACTCATGTATCCTTTTAATGTCATTAGAAAGAAAAATTTCATAATGAATTAGAGGTATATATAAGAAAAACCCATCAAATAATGATAAACCATTCATGTTTTTTCTAAAACTAGTCATACATCATCTTAGAAATAAATACCCCGGAAATAAAATAGGATTTATAAAATTTTCATACAGTTTCACCTAAAACCTGTCGAGTTAGATCGGTTGATAAAAAATTTTCCAAAAAAAGTACAAAAATAGAAATATGGTGACCATGAAAAATTCTAGATAATAGATAAATAATTTAGATATAGATATGGAAATATAATCATAGTAATAAAAAGATATTTAATAAATCATTTTCAATGATATTATAAAAAAATTGTTGTTCCAAGTCACTTTAAAAAAATATTGTACATTGAAAACCTTTGTATAAATTAATTTAAAATACTTCACAATAGTGAATACATGAAATAGAATACATATTATTTCTATTTCTTTGTAATAGAAAACCTATTTTATATGGTCTTGATGTGCCCAAGTCAGTGTCAGGCCACTGATAAGTGGAGGGGTGAATCAATTAACCCTTTCATTTTGTGAATTCTTCTCAGAATTCAACCTTTAAAACTTGTTTAATTTTTTTTATCAATGAAAACATATCTCCAAACCTCCCCTCACATTTAGTAAATATAATTATAGTTATCAATAGATGATATTTACATGGTTTTTCCCCAATGTGATTTCATACTCTTCGTAGTTTAGTTTATTCCTCACAACATGGATCCTCCACTAACTCCAATATCCATTAGTTACAAACCTCAAATAAAGGAATCTATAAATTTTTGTACCTCCCAATTATAAACATCTTCATTTATTGGTTACCCCCCCCCCCCAATCAGATGCCTCCTCCATCTAGATATAACCCCATCCACAAGCTCTTCTTCAGTGTCGAACTAGTGTTGAAAGATGTTTTTATTTAGATGTTATTCCTTCACAAGCATGTTGGATCACCTTTACTTGTTAGTAAATTGTTAAAGATCTTCAATATCTCTCTATATATTCATTTGTCTCAAAATTTCATTAAGATTTGGTAATACCTAGATCTAATCATATTTATACATCCTAAAAAAATTATCAAAAATATTTCTTTTCTAGAGACTATCAATCTAGTAATCCCCCATCTGGTATGTAGTTCAGATATTCCTCTTTCTAGTACACATGTGTCTACTAGAACACTTAATATTTTTTTATTCTCTTCTTATCTTTGGTTATCATTAATCTTATAGTAATTCTTCATTAAAATTTTATGATCAAATAATATTCTTATTGTATCTCTATCTGGTTCTCCTTCTGTCTGAAATAAGTCTATCAAGATGGCCTCTATTCATAACTCTTCTATCAGACTCTCTTTTTCATTAAAATATTAATTTCTTTCTGAAAAACTAACATTGAAAAAAAATAATTCCACTCAAAATTTATCAAAAATATGATCAAAATGAGATCTCTTAATTTTATAGGATAAGATTTTTATTAAAAAAATGGATAAATAAAGGCTCCAAATATGAATTCCCCGCTCATATCTCCCTTTGAATGACTACCTTCAAAACCTTCATTTAAACCAATGTGAACATTCTTCAATAAAGATTCATCAAATCTATGTTTTAGAAATATCTAGAAATATTCCATAAATATCAACTATATTTGTTAACATTGAAATTATAGGTCAGTATTTTCACAATGTATAGCCTAAAAAATAAAATTTAAATATCCTAAAACATATGTTCAATGTATAATCATTCATGTTTCTTTGATTGATACATATGAAAGATTGTCTTTATAAACCTATCTGTCTAAACCAAAATTTCCCCATCTGATACAAACAATATTTTTTATTCTGACGAATTTGAAAATATTAATTATTTAAGAGAACATATCACAATATAGTTCTTATTTTATAAATTATCCATTTATGTTTAATCTATCTGAATCATCCTTGTACTTTCCTTCTTCTAATCATCCAATGTTCAATTGTAACAGAATAACTTTTGGGATCTAACTGTTTACAACCATGAATCCATTCCATCATAACTAGCACTTTGTGTAGTTGATCCTTAATAACTTCATAACATCAACTTTATAAAGCTGAAAATTGGTCCAATTATGTTTTTATATTCTTCTTCTGAAAAATTGAATCATGTAAGATACATCCACAAGACCCATTTTGATAACCTCTATTTGGTAGCCACATTTTTCGCAACATTATCCCTTTAAAAATCATCTTGAGTCATGGATAAATTGAGTAATAATTATATAATAAACATTATGGATCAATAAATAAATATTAGATATAATAAAATTTCTCTAAAACATGAAAAAAAATCTTTTTAAAGAACCGGAATTACTGAGGAATTTTTTTTGTTAAAAGCAGGGGAATTTTACAAGTCCGCAAAAACTGATGGCGCATGATTCTGAGGCCCGGTGATCCTGAAATCAATTTATGATGTTTTGTTCGGGTATGTTCTGTAAACATATGAGTGGGGTTTTTATAACATTTTAACTGGTGCTTGGAATTGAAATCTGAGGGCACTGTTGAACTCGCAGCACCGATTTTCGCATAAGAATACTTTCACCTCAATGACAGTTGGTTGAGAATGAATGCTAATTTTTGGGATTTAATGAATGAAATTAAAGGAAAATAAAGTTGTAACATTATTTTTATTTTTTGTTGGATGAAGCCTCCATGAAGGAGATGATGGTGGGGACCGCAACACCGTAACCTCCCATGAGAGGTTATGGTGGTGGGGCCCACCCAAACCTATCCTCCTCTTCATATTTAATATGGTGGGGACCACCTGAGGTTAAAACCTCTTGAACTAACCATTAAGTGTGGAGAAACCTCTTGAGATCCCCACTTAATGGTTCCACCCCTCTTTTTAATTTATTATACGAACACCTCTAGAATTAATGGTGCAAATCAAATTAGTATATTAAAAAATAATTTAATTTATATTGGCCCTTCTTTTGTTGGGATGGGGGTTGGAAGAGCACTTGGGGAAACTTATTCTCTCCAATGAAGAACGACCATAAAAGAATGAAGAACACTTCATCTTCCAACGATGGACATCTTCTTCTATGATCTTCAACTAGAACATGGGTGGAAGCACCGTCCTTGAATAATGCCAATGACGTTGTCCATGAATTATTCATCTTCTTTCCCAACATCAACAAATCGACATCATATTTTCTGACAACAACTGTCACGGCCCGTCCTCGGGGCCCGTGCCGTGACTACCCCAAGCCCGCCTTCCATAGGCCAGGGGCTGGCGACTAGCACCAAAGGCGTAAATCCAGATAACCGGGAAGGCATTGCCTTTATAAAAGTAAACAAAACACCACAGAGTACAAGCGGAAGAAAAACACTAGGTAAAACTGAAACAAGCTGTACTGAAAGTAATGGGGCTGGAAATAAAATCCCAACTGTAAAGTACAAGTAAAAAAGACAAAATATCCAAAAGGTGACAAGAAGCTCTTGGATCATTCAGCAAGGATCCTACCTGAAGGGTAGGTACAGATAGCATCCACAACGCTCTCTCCCTTCAACCTCCTCCGAGTGTCGTCTCGTCATGAAGTCCACCACCAGATACTGTCTCGTCGTGAGGTCCACCTCTGGGTACCGTCCAGTCCACGAACACTCGTCCTCTATCTACGCTTCCCATCGTTTTCAACCAACACAACGAGGTGCGGGCATAGCCCGTGTAGGGGTGAGTATATCGATACTCAGTAGGGACCCAGAGACCCTCAAGGTCTCACTAAATCCAACAAAGATAACAACAAAGAAGATCTCAACAGATAACCTTTACCTAGGTATATTCTCATACAAATACCCAAGTTATCAAGTAACCCATCTCAATCATGAGGAAACACAAATATTATGAATCAATGGATAAACACTACCCAGGTATATGCCCATACATATACCTTATTTATCAAGTAACCCAACTCAATCATGAGGTAAACACAAAAGTCATAGACTCAGCTCAAACCAGGAGTTTCGTTATCGAAACCGTAACTACGGAAGAGCTCCATCTCTGGAGTGTACAATGGTCCTGTCACGACTCCGAGGTACTGCTCACTAACCTAAGACTGCTGAGGTACTCCTCCTTTCAAGTACCATGGGTCAGCCACCCAAACACAGTAGTGCTTCCCGCCGAGGTATGTCACCCAGACACAGTAGTGCACTATAGAGACCCGAAGCTTAACATACATAGACATTACATTACTTTTGCGGAATAATTAGTATATAATAAAAACACACATGCAAGGACCGTAATAGTTTAGTGTCTTTGGAAACTCGGAATATAATCATCTAATCGTGGTGAAAGATCTTCAACATCTCTCATAAAGATCTTCCTTTTTTTACCTAAAACCTTTCTTTATATCCTGGGAAAAAGAAAACATAAAAGGGTGAGATCAAATGCTCAGTAAGGGTAAAAAAAAGAAATATCAATCACATCATATTCATAAGAACATAACATTTTGGAAATCTTAACCTGCAAAGGAGAGAATAATTTCATAACATGGGATAAATCATAGTAGTGAAATGTAATCCCAAAAATCATAACATATAACATGAAACTTTGTGGCATACACACATAATCATAGAGAATCATTTCTTATTAGTCCAGATTCATTTCCAAGACTATCTTAGTGGACAATGTCCCTTTCTGAACCGAGTTCATTCCTTGTTTCAGTCCTGTTTCATTGAACTGGTATAACCTACCGTTCCAGCCATGTCTATCTCATGAGATATAAAATCTTTACCCAATGCATTGGAGGGAGATATAGGTCCCACCAATCTCATAATGAAACCATTCTTATGTGTTCCACAAAATCGTAAATCATACATCATTGCATAACCCATGTAATAAGAATGGGAATCTTAAACATCATGACATCATAAAACAATTCATATAAGATAAAGGAATTCATAAAAATAATTCCATCACAACATAATCAAATAAATGTAATAATAGGGATAGAAACAGAACCTTATATTATCTTAGATGGAAAATAATTTTGATAAAACCTTTGAACTCCATTCTTGAGGAAAATATCATTTCTACTTCAAAAACACATTCCTTTCTTTAACATGTCATAAAATTTTAAACTAAAAGAATTTGATTAAAAATAACTTGAAAAATTTTAAAGGAAGCTTCTTGGAATTAATGTTTTAAAAATCCATTCATGCTGTATAAGTTAAAAAAACATTTTTCTCGTTCTTTTTTCAGAAAAGACAAAAAGTACCTCGTATGAAAAACGACAAAAGATTCCTTTCATATCCTTTACTAAAAACTCAACAAAGTGTAAAATTGGATTTAAAAAATTTTAGTTTGATGGAAATAATATTACATATTTATGAAACATGGATGTGGATGATAAAATACACCCCAGTAAATTTCAAAGTATAAACAATCTCGGATAAACATGAGATTGTGATATTTCCCTTACCTTATGTCCGATATGCTTTGTATGTATCCGAACCTCCTGTATAATGATTTAAATAATGTCATTAACTTTTTACAGAATCATATTCATTGTTATGATATCATATACGGTTCACTTATGACATTATATTACCCATTCTTTTGTAAATTCCATGTTAAAGAAGCGTTTTGGGTAAAATCGTTTCATTTATCGTAGGTGTTTGGACTTGTTGTTCTTGACATTATTATTACTTATATCATGATTTAATTACTTCCAGAATATAAAATATGATTTATATATCATATATATTCAGTATATATAAATATAAAATAGATAGATAAATGAAATGAAACACACCGTTCATGGAGACGGGAGTCCGTAGGTACGCATGAACGCTGTTTTCCTTTCCTTATTGTCTTGAATGGAAGTAAGTAGATGACATAAATATATATATATAAATAAATCCAATAGATTTAACATGTCATATATTTCATTATTATTCATTATATATACTTTATAATCATTCATGAATGGTTAATGTGGAGAATGAATCTCATCACGTTGTGGAGACGGTAGTCCGTACGTACGCACGAGCGATGATATCGTTCTCATGATCGTGAACTTGTGTTGAAGTGTATGTATACTATTTCAGTATCAATATCAATTTATAATAATCATATATAGTTACTCATTACAGCATTATACCCATCCAATTAAGGTGGCGGCGGAAAATAGATTACACCACGACATGGAGACAATATTTCGTACGTACGCACGCGCGGTGATTTCCTTTTTCCATAGGATGGATAGAAGGTTAATTAGAGTTGATTCATATTTATAATAACATATCAGTATATAAAAAAAACTGATGTTATTACTTTATCATGAAACAACTAAAGTAGAAGAAGTTGAAGAAGAAAGAAATTGAAAAAGATCGGTAATGGATATTACATCTTTTTGACGCGCCTTTTATTAACCTCCACTTAAAGAACTAAGGATGGTCTTTGAAGAAGACCAGGACCTCTAGGATGATACTAGGGAAGTGTAGAAGAGATTTTTTCAGGGTTTTTCCGAGCATGAATGCTCAAATTGGTGTGAGGAGGAGAGGGAGGAGGTGCCCTTTTATAAGGGAGGAGAGGGGCACCTTAGGAAAATCTCAAAATATTATTTTATATTATGGTAAAATTCGGTTCATAATGGTTCCAAAGGGTCTTATTTCGAAGTTAAAGTGGGTATGGGTCGAAATAATCTCATCCAATAGGATTTATACAGGTTTAGGTTATTATTTTAACCCTATCAATTAGTTTTAACTCTAAGTTAAATAATTTATCTTTTACCATGTCTTTTTGTTTTCTTACACTATATGGTTAATAAACTTACGATAACAAGCCAAAAGAACCCCAAGTTGTTTAGTATAAACATATATATACTTATATAAGTCATTTGGCCGAACCATAGATTTTTAGGAATTAAATAACAATTAATAATATAATATTTGTTTTGAAAACTAATTTATATCAATTTTGACACTATTTGATACATGATTTTTATGAAATTCATAACAGAATGATAAGTTCAAACCAAGTTACATAAATCAACAATAACATGTCATATTATCCTAGTAAATTAGTGTAATTCAAAAAAAGTCTCAAATTACATTTATTTGGGCATTTCTAACATCAATTATGTCAGTATTTCATTAATTACTGCATCATCTTTGTGTCATAATAAATGATAATTATTTAATACCTAAAAATTCTAAATAAATTCTTATGATGTAGATAATTGTATTATATTTCTGGAGACTATTCATTTTAGAAGTTTCATGATGTTTATCACTAGATTAAAATTATTATACTTATAAGATTTAAGAAAGTGACATGTTGTCACATTTGTTGGTTTTAATAATAATTAAATTATTTTCATTGACAAAATTTAATTAAATGAATCTAATCCAACCCTTAGGTGATATGGGTCGACTTTTAGTCATACAATAGAATTTTGACATTTTTTAGGGTAATTTTAAAATATTATATTTACCCTTAATTTCCCGATTTACCTTTAACTATGGTAAATAAAATTTACCGTAGTTACTATTCATAATTCCCAAAAATAAAAAAAATCTTATTAACATAATTTGTACCCACTGATTCCAAATATGGAATCCATTTTTTCAAATTCAATACACAAAAGATTCAGAAATTAAATTAAAATTAATCCCGTTGTCGAAAGAAAACGGGTTTTTCTTAAAAACGTTGCAAAAGATTGAATTGATTTAACCTATGAATTCAGGGTACAATCAATTATAATGACATACATTATATTAGATGGTAAAAATATATTCTATTTATAATTTAAAACCATTAAATATTATAATTTTATGACATAAGATATTACGATGAAAAAAGTTGTTTTTAATTAAAATATAGTGTGTTTTTACTATTCATTAAAATATTATAGTTATCGGAAAAATATCAAAACTTTATCTAAAGTAAATTTTTATATCCTGATTCAAAAGAAGAATTTTATTTTGTCAAATTGAACTTATAAACATGTCAAAAACTATATTTAATGTTGGTGCACCATCAAAATGCAGTAAAACTGCATTTTTTGAAACATGCTTATTTTACCTGAAAAAATTATTTTGTTCTTATAACATGTTCTATAAAATGTGTAAGATGAGTAATAATGTTATAAAATTCAAAATTTAGTTAATAATATTAATAACGGATAGTTCATAATAATATTATAATAATATATCGTTGTTTAGTAAAATCCGGTATTGCGTACAACACACACTATCGAGGAAGGTCGCGATTGCATGTAATGCAAGCCAAGTCAGGGTTGCGTGCTGTGAAAGAATCCTTCTTTGTTTCATATATCATAATCCAACCATATTTCATTTATACATTCAATATATATATATATACTCAATGTTGGGTAGAATAACTATTATCAAAATTGTGTGTAACACGATCCATGAATAGTGTTGCGTATACTGCAAGCTAATACGGTGTTGTGTATAGAGCAAGGTAATCTTGGTGTACCATACAACACAAGACATTAATGAAATTAAAAGAATATTTTTCATAAAATCTAGGGGTGTTACATTCTACCCCCCTAAAAATGAATTTCGCCCTCAAAATTCGTCGGGGTTATAAATGGTTTACTATTTGAAAGTTTCTTTAATAGAAACCCACATCGTAAAAAGGAATTCCAAAACCATTCTTTAAAAACAAAAGTATGAAACGTAACGGTTACCCAAATAAACTAATCATTGGGTTTCCACATAGGTGAAAATATGGATATGGAAGAGAAATCTAACCATCATGTTCTGATGGAGAGTGGTAGAGAACATGGCTATGGAAAAGCCAGAAATCACAAAGCCATAAATTTGTGACGATCTAAGGTACCATTTGATTCATCATATATAAGAGAACTAGGACAACATTTTTGGTTTTCAAGATCGTTTCCCTAAAGTTGATGAAATTGGAATTAGAATAAATACTTTTTTGATTTCGGTATAGTCTCACCATTGGTCGTTCTTTGGACAATTTCCACTTCATCTCTTAAATAAATGAAGTTGAATTATTCATTCGTGATGTGATAGCAGATCATGTGATAGAATGATGGGTCATTCCATCTGTCTCAAACAAAAGGTTAGAAAAGTTATCAAAAAATACATAGGTCCATCTATAGTGAGATTAATCATATATAGTTCCTAAAATGGACTTATACTTCATATATCATACCGCTAAATAAAATAAAACTAGTTTCTACTAACCAGGGACTTTTTGTAGGCCAATGGTTTGCGATAAAGGCCAGTCGCACTTCGGTTGTGGGTTTGATTCCCACAGCCTTGTCCGACGCGATGTGATGTCGCCCGTCCTACAGGTTGTCCTTTTTCTAAAACTACATTACTATAAAATCCCATCAGTAATATCGAAAAAAGTTCTATCCTTAAACAATAATTAGCATATGTCCACCATAATCCATTCCAATATTTAGGCTTATCTAAAATACATCGGTCCAAGATCATAGTATAAAGAAAATGATTACTTGAAATTTCATCAACCAAGCATGTGAATACCATCATTTATCCCCCATATATATATATATTGTTGGTCACATTCCAATCATGTGAATACCTTAATCATGTATTCTCTTGAAAAAATGAATACTCATTGAACCATAGTGAAAACATGAATGTAGTTAAAAGTTAACACTTTCCATATACCAAAATCCTCAAAATTCTATATACTCAAACCATGATATCACTTAGTCCTTATATCAATCATGAGCTCATTAATACTATCAAACATATTAGATTCTCTTTATCCCTTCATTATGTGCATATTTCAATCACTTTTCATGGTTACCGATGCCATAAAATTATTGAAAACCACAATAGACCAAAACATAAATATTCCAATATTCCACGATACTATATACAACATTATTTTGGAATCCCATTAAATAAACACTTAATCATTCCACCACATTTTTGTCATATTCAACATCGCCAATGGTGATCGCATGTGACTTCCCTTTGTCATTTTACTTAAGTGGTTTCTCATGTCGATCATCACTAACCCTTGGATTAGGGCATTTATTATCATAATGCCCCATTTCTTTGCACTTCAAGCATTGATGTGTAGTAGGTTCATTCTGTGTATCCCTTCCTTTTTTGCATCATTAGACATCTTATTCCCATCATTACGGCATTCAAATGCTCGATGAACTTCCTTTACACATTTGAAACATTTACTTGTCCCTTTAAGACAATCTCCACTACGATTCTTTCCACACATTGAGCATAAGGAAACATTCATCTTCTTTTCACCATTATTCTGAGATTTCTCCTTGAACTCCATCTTTTGTTTCATGTCAAAACCATGAGATGGATATGTAACACAAACTTCCATTTCTACCTTGATAGCACAACGCAAAATTTCTTCATAGCTACTGAAGTATCTTATAGATAATGCCCTTCAAAGACTTGGTTTTAAGACACTGAAAAATCGATCAACTTTACTTTCAGGTTGGATGATAATGTCAGATTCATACCTTGCAAGTCTTGTAAAATTCACTTCGTATATACCAACAGATTCATCATCCTTCTGCTTCAGCTCAATAAACTCCTTTTCCATCTTTGTTTGAAGAATACGAGGGAAGTACTTACTGAAAAACAAGTTCTTGAACTCGTCCCACTCCATGGACTCAATTTCATCTCTTGGCCTCGTATTCTTGATAAGATTCCACCATTGATCAGCTTCACTTTCCAAACGATATACTGCTAAGATGACTTTATCATGTTCAGAACATTGAAGAACTGAAAATATCTTTTCAGTGGTACTGATCCATTGTTCAGCAACAAGTGGATCGGAAGACCCACTGAAAGAAGGTGGATGTTGCCTCAGGAAGGACTAAATAGAATATTGTCCCCTTCTCTGCTCATTTGGAAGTCCAGAATGATTCATAATTTGTGTAAGTATAGCAATAAGAATTTGCACTCCATCTCCCATAACACTTGTTTGTTCAGGAAGACAATCATTACATTGTCCCTTACAGTGATCAACACGGTTCCTTTGGGTTCCATCCATCGTCTAAAACCCAAAAAGAATAGTGTGAGAGGAAAAAATAATGCGAGGGAAAACAACATAGTAAAGGGGGAGTACCCTTAATATCTAACATCTTCGGTTAAATTCTATGATCGTTACCGTAGTTCTAGGACTATATCATATACATATACTTATCCTTAGGGACATCCCTAGGCATACCTTAGAAATATCTCTAGGGATCTAACTAATGTTCTCACATCCTAGTTTCCAAAGGTTGACTAAACCTTTCCTCTGATACCAACTGTAGAGACCCGAAGCATAACGTACATAGGCATTACATTAATTTTGCAGAATACTTAGTATATAATAAAAACACACACACAAGGACCATAATATTTTAGTGTCTTTGAAACTCAGAATATAATCTTCTAATCATGGTGAAAGATCTTCAACATCTCCCATAAAGATCTTCCTTTTTTTACCTAAAACCTTTCTTTATATCCTGGGGAAAAGAAAAAATAAAAGGGTGAGCTCAAATGATCAGTAAGGGTAAACAAAAGAAATATCAATCACATCATATTAACAAGAACATAACATTTTGGAAATCTTAACCTCCAAAAGAGAGCATAATTTCATAACATGGTATAAATCATAGTAGTGAAATGTAATCTCAAAAATCATAACATATAACATGAAACTTTGTGTCATACACACATAATCATAGAGAATCATTTCTTATTAGTCAAGATTCATTTCCAATACTATCTTAGTGGACAAATTCCCTTTCTGAACCGAGTTCATTCCTCGTTTCAGTCCTGTTTCACTGAACCGGTATAACCTACCATTCTAGCCATGTCTATCTCATGAGATATAAAATCTTTACCCAATGCATTTGAGGGAGATATAGGTCCCACCCATCTCATAATGAAACCATTCTTATGTGTTCCACAAAATCGTAAATCATACATCATTGCATAACCCATGTAACAAGAATGGGAATCTTAAACAACATGACATCATAAAACAATTCATAGAAGATAAAGGAATTCATAAAAATAATTCCATCACAACATAATCAAATCAATGTAATAATAGGGATAGAAACAGAACTCTATATTATCTTAGATGGAAAATAATTTTGATAAAACCTTTGAACTCCATTCTTGAGGAAAATATCCTTTCTACTTCAAAAACACATTCCTTTCTTTAACATGTCATAAAATTTTAAACTAAAAGATGTTGATTAAAAATAACTTGAAAACTTTTAATGTAATCTTCTTGGAAATAATGTTTCAAAAATCCATTCATGCCGTATAACTTAAAAAAACATTCTTCTCGTACTTTTGTCGGAAAAGTCAAAAAGTACCTCGTACGAAAAACGACAAAAGATTCCTTTCATATCCTTTACTAAAAACTCACTGAAGGGTAAAATTGGAATTAAAAAATTGTAGGTGGATGGAAATAATATTAAATATTGAAGAAACATGGATGTGGATGATAAAATACACCCCAGTAAATTTCAAAGTATAAACAATCTCGGATAAAAATGATCTTGTGATATTTCCCTTACTTTATGTCTGATATGATTTGTATGTATCCGAACCTCCTGTATAATGATTTAAATAATGTTATTAACTTATTACAGAATCATATTAATTGTTATGATATCATATATGGTTCACTTATGACTTTATATTACCCATTCTTTTGTAAATTCCTTGTTAAAGAAGCGTTTTGGGTAAAATCATTTCATTTATCGTAGGTGTTTGGACTTGTTGTTCTTGACATTATTATTACTTATATCATGATTTACATACTTCCAGAATATAAAATATGATTTATATATCATATATATTCAGTATATATATATATATATAATAGATAGATAAATGAAATGAAACACACCGTTCATGGAGACGGTAGTCTGTATATACGCATGAATGTTGTTTTCCTTTCCTTATTGTCTTGAATGGAAGTAAGTAGATGAAATAAATATATATATATATAAATAAATCCAGAAGATTTAACATGTCATATATTTCATTATTATTCATTATATAAACTTTATAATCATTCATTAATGGTTAATGTGGAGAATGAATCTCACCGCGTCGTCGAGACGGTAGTCCGTACGTACGCACGAGCGATGATATCGTTCTCATGATCATGAACTTGTGTTGAAGTTTATGTATACTATTTAAGTATCAATATAAATTTATAATAATCATATATAGTTACTTATTACACCATTATACCCATCCAATTAAGGTGGCGGCGGAAAATAGATTACACCACGGCGTGGAGACGGTATTCCGTATGTACCCACGCGCGGTGATTTCCTTTTTCTGTAAGATGGATAGAAGGTTAATTAGAGTTGTTTCATATTTATAATAACATATCAGTATATAAGAAATACTGATGTTATTACTTTATCATTAAACAACTAAAGAGGAAGAAGTTGAAGAAGAAAGAAATTGAAAAATATCGGTAATGGATATTACCTCTTTTTGACGCGCCTTTTCTAAACCTCCACTTAAAGAACTAAGGATGGTCTTTTAAGAAGACCAGTACCTCTAGGATGATACTATGGAAGTGGAGAAGAGATCTTGGCAGGGTTTTTCCGAGCTTGAATGCTCAAATTGGTGTGAGGAGGAGAGGGAGGAGGTGCCCTTTTATAAGGGAGGAGAGGGGCACCTTAGGAAAATCTCAAAATATTATTTTATATTATGGTCAAATTCGGTTAATAATGGTTACAAAGGGTCTTATTTCGAAGATAAAGTGGGGATGGGTCTAAATCCTCTCATCCAATTGGATTTAGACAAGTTTAGGTTATTATTTTAACCTTATCAATTAGTTTTAACTCTAAGTTAAATAATTTAACTTTTACTGTGTCTTTTTGTTTTCTTACACTATATGGTTAATAAACTTACCATAACAAGCCAAACGAACCCCAAGTTGTTTAGTATTAATATATCTATCCTTATCTAACTCATTCGGATGACCCTTAGATTTTTAAGAATTAAATAACAATTAATAATATAATATTTGTTTTAAAAACTAATTTATGTCAATTTTGACACTATTTGATACATTATTTTTATGAAATTCATAAGAGAATGATAAGTTCAAAACAAGTTACTTAAATCAACAATAACATGTCATATTAACCTAGTAAATTAGTTTAAGTCATAAAAAGTTCCAAATTACATTTATTTGGGCATTTATAACATCAATTATGTCAATATTTCATTAATTATTGCATCATCTTTGTGTCATAATAAATGATAATTATTTAATCCCTAAAAATTCTAAATAAATTCCTATGATGTAGATAATTGTATTATCTTTCTGGAGACTATTCATTTTAGAAGTTTCAGGAAGTTTATCACTAGATTAAAATTATTATACTTATAATATTTAAGAAAGTGACATGTTGTCACATTCTTTGGTTTTAATAATAATTAAATTATTTTCATTGAAAAATTTTAATTAAATGAATCTAATACAACCCATAGGTGATATGGGTCTACTTTTAGTCATCCAATAGGATTTTGACATTTTTTATGATAATTTTAAAATATTATATTTACCCTTAATTACCTGATTTACCTTTAACTATGGTAAATAAAATTTACCGTAGTTACTATTCATAATTCCCAAAAATAAAAAGTAGCTTATTAACATAATTTGGAACCACTGATTCCAAATATGGAATCCATTTTTCCAAATTCAATACACAAAAGATGCAGAAATTAAATTAAAATTAATCCCGTTGTCGAAAGAAAACGGGTTTTTCTTTAAAACATTTCAAAAGATTGAATTGATTTAACCTAGGAATTCAAGGTAAAATCAATGCTAATGACATAAATTATATTAAATGGTAAAAATATATTCTATTTATACTTTAAAACCATTCAATATTATAATTTAACCACATAATATATTACGATGAAAAAAGTTGTTTTTAATTAAAATATAGCGTGTTTTTACTATTCATTAAAATATCAAAGTTATCGGAAAAATATCAAAACATTATATAATGTAAATTTTTATATCCTGATTCAAAAGAAGAATTTTATTTTGTCAATTTGAACTTATAAATATGTCAAAAACTAGATTTAAACTGGGTGCGCTATCAAAATGCGGTAAAACTGCATTTTTTGAAACATACTAATTTTACCCGAAAAATTTATTTTGTTCTAATACCATGTTCTAGAAAATGTGTAAGATGAATAATAATGTTATAAAATTCAAAATTTAGTTAATACTATTCATAACGGATAGTTCATAATAATATTATAATAATATATCGTTATTTAGTAAAACTCGGTATTGCGTACAACACACGTTATCGAGGAAGGTCGCGATTGCGTGTAATGCAAGCCAAGTCAGGGTTGCGTGCTGTGCAAGAATACTTTGTTGTTTCGTATATCATAATCCAACCATATTTCATTTATACATTGAATATATATATATATATATATACTCAATGTTGCGTAGAATAACTAGTATCAAAATTGTGTGTAACATGATCCAAGAATAGTGTTGCGTATACTGCAAGCTAATACGGTGTTGCGTATAGCGCAAGGTAATCTTGGTTTAGCATACAACACAAGACATTAATGAAATTAAAAGAATATTTTTCATAAAATCTCGGGGTGTTAAATGCACACCCCCTAGTAGCCTGCTGAGCTACTCTCTAGACGAGTACGGCGGGTCTGCACTGTCACACAGGTAGTGCTCCGTCCTCCATGGGTCTGCACCTCACAATGTAGTGCTCAATCCACTAGGCTAGTCGACTCACTCCAAGTCGAGTCGGTCAAGCAGTCGTCAGGTCTCAGTCGGCTACACGGTCTTCATACTCCGCACGCTCGTCTCCAGGAGGGTCCGCTCCACGAGCTACAGGTTGATACTCCAAGTATCTCAAAGTCCCACGAAGAAGTATCTCAAGGGACCGCCTCATCATAGGGGTCTCAACGCAACAGACGTCGCGTCAATCGGACGCCCGGTCTGTGAGTTACTAGCCTTTTCGTCCCAGGGGCCCGGTTGGTTTCGTGTGCGAACCAACCCGACCGTATCTCAACTGTTCCCCGAACTCTCATAGGGTATGCCCATAGGGACCGTTTATCAACGTGATCACCAATTCCGCTGACGGTTCGTCAAACGGACGTCCGGTCTGAATGTTATCACCTTTTCCGTTCTAGGGGCCCGGTTGGATTTCGGGTACAATCCAACCCGGCCATACCCCAACTGCGTCTAAATATCAGGCGAATTATGCCAAAAGTTCCGTCTCATCAAGAGGAATCCAACAAAGTCGATGGTACATCAATCGGACGTCCGGAGCTCAAGATATAAGTGTTTCTGCTACGGGGGCCTAGTTGGTTTCGGGTTCGAACCAACCCGGCCATATTTCAAGTGACACCAGTTAACCAAACCGATCACACCATTTCAATCCATACGAAAAAACACACGAGATGGACTACCCATTGGACCAAAATAGATAGCCGGTGAAAAAGTTGCATTTCACCGCAACACGCGCGAACCGGGCCTCGTGGGGCCCACGCCTTGACCTAGACTTAAATATCCAAAATTGGTTTTGAAACATCTGTCTTAATTCCAGGGTCGCAACCTCGCAGACGGTTCGACATTCTGACATTGTAGGAGAGAGATATGTCTCATACAATATCCCGTAATAATAATAATATTATTATTATTCTGTGCTTCATGGGCCCGAACCACGAACCAGAATTTAGTATTAAATATTACACTTGAATCAACCGTCTTAAAGACAGGGTCACGTCGCCGCTGACGGCAAGCCAATCGGACGTCGCACGCATGAGTTATAGGAGGTCGAAGATTTAATAATAATATTAAATCTATTATTTTCCGAGCGCTTCGGGTAATAGATCCAAAAACCCGAAAAAGACATCCAATACTGGACTCATAAATTCCGTCTCTAAGTCAGGGTCACACTACCGCTGACGGTTCGTGAAACCGTGGTCTCACGAGGAAGATACCGTCAAAATACAGTTTTCCCAACAAAAATAATAATAACATTATTATATTATTTTTATTTTTATTTTGATTTAATTCCTTAAATCCCATACCCTCAAATCCACGCACCACCCAAAATTTTCCCCTCCATTTACTTCGTGCCTTCACGCCCCATCAATTCCTATTGATTTCTTATGTCTTCTTTTAATTTATTTCTCTTTATCTCCTTCTCTCTCCAATTTTCATTCTCCATTCACAAACTCTCAAGATTTCTTCTCCTCTAAACCCGGGGGATGCTTCCTCTACTAGAAATATGTCGCCTTCGGACATCCATCATCCCAGCATGGCACGTCGGCAGCACTTTCCGCGGACCACTGAACGCGCTTCGGTGGTCCGATTCCCCTACCGTCTGCGCCTGCGTCTCTCCCGGGACCTGCTCTTTACTGCGATGACTTCAAATTGCCGTTGCGGCCCGTTTCTTCATCGCCCGTCATCCCGCACACAAAAGAACAACCAGGAGAGGGTCCGGGCTTTTTCTTAAGCCCGTGCACTCCACATTAGAAGCTCAATACATAACTCATCAACGAAAAGGGTTTAAATTATTCAAGATAAATTATACAAACACCTTTCAATTAAAATACCCATGCACAAGGGTATAATTCACATATACACTTTATACAAAAACCCCCTACCTCGCAAAGACGTCGCACGTCGTCGAGCTGCGGAAAGAGGCAAGCTTTGCGATGATCGGATGTCTTGGAAGATCGACGCTGATTCCGTTGACGTTGGAGGAAGAGTCGTCGTCATTGAGGATTCCCCATAGTGGTGTCTCCTCCTTTTATGGAGAACTGGGAAGCGTTCTTCGTCGTGAAGGAATGATCATTCTTCGTCAGTGAGTTGGTACTCTTCAAAAAAAATTCTAGAGCTCTCCAATCCTCCACACAACAATTTCCAACCCCATATTTCATTAAGTGCCCTTCTTTTAAAAGATTCAAAGCATTTCAAAAGAAGTCAATGAGGTGTGACAAATATAATTAATAAGGTTATTAATTATCTTAGTTGGCTTAAGCTTGGGAGGTGGAGAGGCTCCACTTCAATAAAGGATAAAGTGGAGTTGCCAAGCATTCAACAAGGGGTGAGTTATGGGGAGGTGAGGAGTTAGGGTCTCATGTGCGCCCCACCACACTAAACTCTCCCATGGGAGGTTAGGTGGGTGTGGGCCCCACCTCTAACTTCCCCTTTGTTGAAAATAACCACTTACCTTGAATAAAATTTGTACACATCAAATTTTATTTGATTTAATCTCATTCCCAAATATTTAACCTCAACCTGCTCAAAACGCAACTACGGTAAAGGTTCCCTTAAGCAATTACCGATGCTGCGAGTTCATCGGTGCCCTCGGATTTCAATTCCGAGCACCGGATCAAAAGATATAAAAAAACCAGCATGTACATTTACTGAACGTACCCGAAAAAAAGTTCGGAAAAATTATTATTAGTCACCCTCAACCTGCTCCGGTCGAGGTTAGGCTCTGCCTAAGTAAAACACGCCCTAACGAACCCATCGATACTCTCGAATTTTCAATCTGAGTTACCGTTTAGAAGTTATGAATTTTACAATAAAATAATTGTCACTTAATTATTTTATTTGTGGCCAAAAAATAATTTTTTCTGGTGGCTCGCGCCGACCAAAGTTAGTATCTTCTTAAATAACGCAAAACCTCATGAGTCCAGCGGTGGTCTCGGATTTTTAATCCGAGCTACCGTTTGTGAGTTATAAGCATTCGAAATATAAAATAATTTATTTAATTATTTTATTTACGGTTATTCCATTTTTGGAATTTCTCACAGGAGGCCTGCACCGACTAAACTTAAGTCACACCTAAGGTAATCCCGCCATCGTGAGCGCAACAGTGCACTCAGATTTCTGATCCGAGCAACCGTTCAAGAGTTATTCCACTTTTTCAGGAAAACAGTTTACGCGCGTTAATTTTAATTTTAACAAAACTTCGACGGATCATTCCGGGCACTCTGGGCCTCAGAATCAGGTGCCGTCTGAAACCGCGCACTCAAAAAATTCCAATGAAATTATGAAAAAAATTTCCTTGAAATTTCTAGGTCTTTACATTACTCCCACCTCAGGCCTTTACGTCCCCGTAAAGATTCAACACATACTAGGGGAAACAAAAAGTGGTACTGAGCACGCATCTGAGCCTTCCCCTCCCATGTGCTCTCCTGGAGGTTCCTATGCTGCCCGGGGATTCCTCTTCGCCGACCAAGAAAAACCAATCCCATCGTTTTCCTAATACCGTCAATTTGAGTATGAGTAGTAATTGACCAATCCATACTCAAACTAACGTCGTAAGGCCTCGACGCTTCCACCAAGAGGTCCCAACCGAGACACTCGCCTCAAGGGTCAGATCACACTGTCGGCGTATGTGTGACTATCGAGTCTCCTCCCAAAGTTATCTCCAGATGTGAGGGTCAAGTCTACGGTTTTAACCGGAAACTCTAGGTCTGGGACAAGATTCGTGGAAGGAAGGAATGATTCGTATCAACGTCTGTTACTATGGAAGCTAGTAGTGGACACAGACTGTCCCTCGAACTATTCATATAGCCATTGGGTCACACTCCTTGACCGCGTGCAGCTACTCTCTTCCCCTTCCCTCCACGTCTTCTACTCTATAGATTTATCTCTCCTTAACATTTCCTCTTTTTGAAACATTCGCATGCCCAAGTCTCAAAGACTGGAACCAGTTCGCATCTTCCCACTACAAACATCCAATGGCTAAAACTGATCAGCCAAAGAACATTCAACCACAAAGGTTCTTTCTAGCACCCTAACATAAATAGGAATGCATAGAGAAAAGAGTTCTTACTCGGATATCCTTTAAACACACCTCGCTATGAGGTCCGAGCTCTAAAGCTTTGATCATATCGTATTCATAAAGTACTTATAATGATCGGTACGCCTCGATGAATTCTCAGCTATCGACTCGTCGTCCTGCCGAAGCTGTATAAGCTCAAGAAAACTTTCAGCCACCTCCTAAAGCTAGTCCTCAGCCGCCTATGAGTTAGGTTCACCTCATAACTTGAGGGTGTCTGATGTTAGAACATGTGTATGGCAGTAATCCTACATGTGTCACCTGCTGGTACCGCCAGTTGTAACTGCTGATCAACAGGTAGTGATGTATAGCTGACACACTACCCGAAGGCACTATCTCAGGCATCGGTCCACGTACCGAAGCCTCATCACTATGCGAACCATCCTCATGGCCATTCACTGGAAAACACTAGTATCCAAGTCTACCATCCACTCCACTGGTGTCTCAGTTAGGCGAAAAACTCTAGCAATCGCCTCCAGCTAGTGCTCTGCTGTCTGGGAATCTTCCTTGCCTTATAACCTCGGAGGCCTCTACTGCTGGAACTCGTGCAACACGCTCTGCCAACGTGCACAATTCTCTAGTATAGATGTTGGAATCTACTTCCCAACAGGTGGTGGTGCTGCGGGTACACCACCCGAGGGTGCCAACATAGTAAAAAGGGCCCTGCACTAGAGCCTCGTCGCTCGGTGAGCCGTCATCGAGTACTCTCTCAGAACTCGAACTGACTGTCTGCGTGGAGACATCCTGAACAGACGTGACACGGTCAATGATTTATACATGGTGAGCTGACCTGGTTTGAGCTGACTTTAAAACTTTTGGAAACACACACGAAATCAGTGTTTTCATGTACAATGTCGGATATCAGTAGTCAGGGTCCTGGTGTACGGATACGTCGACCGCCACACCAACACTGGACTCCCTGAACTGATGACCAGACTCAGTACCCTTAACACTATTGCTTCACAGAAAAGAAAATGTTAGAGTTATAAGTCCTGTGGTAGAACTGACTCCTCTGATACCAATTTTTCATGACCTGTCCTCGGGGCCCGTGCCATGACTACCCCAAGCCAGCCTTCCATAGGCCAGGGGCTGGCGACTAGCACCAAAGGTGTAAATTCAGATAACTGGGAAGGAATTGTCTTTATAAAAGTAAACAAAACACCACAAAGTACAAGTGGAAGAAAAACACTAGGTAAAACTAAAACAAGCTGTGCTGAAAGTAAAGGGGCCGGAAATACAAGCCCAACTGTAAAGTACAAGGAAAAAGAAAAAATAGCCGAAATGTGACAAGCAGCTCCTGGATCATTCACCAAGGATCCTACCTGAATGGTAGGTACAGATATCCTCCACAACTCTCTCGCCTGTCAACCTCCTCCGAGTGTCATCTCGTCGTGAAGTCCACCACCAGATACTATCTCGTCGTGAGGTCCACCTCCGGGTACCGTCCAGTCCTCAAACACTCGGCCTCTGTCTGTGCTTCCCGTCGTCTGAAACCAACACAACGAGGTTCGGGCATATCCCATGCATGGGTGAGTATATCGATACTCATTTGGTACCTAGAGACCCTCAATGTCTCACTAAATCCAACAAAGATAACAACAAAGACGATCTCAACAGATAACCTCTACCTAGGTATATACCCATACATATACCCAAGTTATCAAGTAACCCATCTCAATCATGAGGAAACAAAAAGATTATGAATCAATGGATAACCACTACCCATGTATATGCCCATACATATACCTTAGTTATCAAGTAACCGAACTCAATCATGAGGTAAACACAAAAGTCATAGACTCAGCTCAAACTAGGATTTTCATTATCGAAACCGTAACTACTGAAGAGCTCCATATCTGGAGTGTACAGTGGTCCTGTCACGACTCCGAGGTACTACTCACTAACCTAAGACTTCTGAGGTACTCCTCCTGTCGAGTATCGTGGGTCAGCCACCCAAACACAATAGTGCTTCCTGCCGAGGTATGTCACCCAAACACAGTAGTGCACACCCCCTAGTAGCCTGCTGAGGTACTCTCCGGACGAGTACCGTGGGTCTGCACTGTCACACAGGTAGTGCTCCATCCGCCATGGGTCTACACCTCACAAAGTAGTGCTCTGTCCACTGGGCTAGTCGACTCACTCCAAGCCGAGTCGGTCAAGCAGTCGTCAGGTCTCAGTCGGCTACACGGTCTCCGTACTCCGCACGCTCGTTTCCGGGAGGGTCCGCTCCATGAGCTACAGGTCGATACTCCAAGTATCTCAAAGTCCCACGAATAAGTATCTCAAGTGACCACCTCATAATAGGGGTCTCAACGCAACAGATGGGGCGTCAATCGGACACCTGGTCTGTGAGTTACTAGCCTTTTCGTCCTAGGGGATCGATTGGTTTCGTGTGCGAACCAACCCGACCGTATCTCAACTGTACCCCGAACTCTCATAGGGTATGCCCATAGGGACCGTTTTTCAACGTGATCACCAACGCCGCTGACGGTTCGTCAAACAGACGTCCGGTCTGAAAGTTATCACCTTTTCCGTTCCAGGGGCCCGGTTGGATTTCAGGTACAATCCAACCCAGCCATACTCCAACTGCGTCCAAATATCAGGCGAAATATTCCAAAAGTTCTGTCTCATCAAGAGGAAACCAACAAAGTCGACGGCACGTCAATCGGACGTTCGGACCTCAAGATATAAGTGTTTTTTCTCCGAGGACCCGGTTGGTTTCGAGTTCGAACCAACCCGGCCATACTTCAAGTGACACTGGTTAACCAAACCGATCACACAATTGCGATCCATACCGAAAAACACACGAGATGGACTACCCATTGGTCCAAAACAGATAGCCGGTAAAAAAGTTACATTTCACCGCAACACGTGCGAACCGGGCCTCATGGGGCCCGCGCCTTGACCTCGACTTAAATATCCAAAATTGATTTTGAAACATCCGTCTTAATTCTAGGGTCGCGACCTCACAAACGGTTCGACATTCTGACATCGTATGAGAGAGATATGCCCGATACAATATCCCGTAATAATAATAATAATATTATTATTTGGTGTTTCATGGGCCCGAGCCACGAACCAGAATTTAGTATTCAATATTAGACTTGAATCGACCGTCTTAAAGACAGGGTCACGTCGCCGCTGACGGAAGCCAATCGGACGTCGCACGCATGAGTTATAGCAGGTCGAAGATTTAATAATAATATTAAATCTATTATTTTCTGAGCGCTTCGGGTAACCGATCCAAAAACCCGAAAAGACATCCAATATTGGACTCATAAATTCAGTCTCTGAGTCAGGGTCACACTACCGCTGGCAGTTTGTGAAACTGGGGTCGCATGAGGAAGATACCGTCAAAATACAGTTTTCCCAACAAAAATAATAATAACATTATTATATTATTTTTAATTTTATTTTGATTTAATTCCTTAAATCCCACACCCTCAAATCCACGCACCACCCAAAAGTTGCCCCTCCATTTACTCCATGCCTTCACGCCCCATCAATTCCTATTGATTTCTTATGTCTTCTTTTAATTTATTTCTCTTTATCTCATTCTCTCTCCAATTTTCATTCTCCATTCCCAAACTCTCACGCTTTCTTCTCCTCCAAACCCATGGGATGCTTCCTCCGCTAGAAATATGTCGCCTTCGGACATCCGTCATCCTAGCATGGCATGTCGGAAGCACTTTCCGCGGACCACCGAACGCGCTTCGGTGGTCCGATTCGCCTACCGTCTGCGCCTGCGTCTCTCCCGGGACCTGCTCTTTACTGGGACGACTTCAAATTGCCGTTGCGGCCCGTTTCTTCGTCTCCCGTCATCCCGCGCACAAAAGAACAACCAGCGGAGGGTCCGGGCTTGTTCGTAAGCCCGTGACCTCCACATTAGAAGATCAATACATAACTCATCAACGAAAAGGGTTTAAATTATTCAAGATAAATTATACAAACACATTGCAATTAAAATACGCATGCACAAGGGTATAATTAACATATACACTTTATACAAAAACCCCCTACCTCGCAAAGACGTCACACGTCGTCGAGCTGCGGAAAGAGGCAAGCGTTGCGATGATCGGACGTTGTGGAAGATCGGTGCCGATTCTGTTGACGTTGGAGGAAGAGTCGTCGTCGTTGAGGATTCCCCACAGCGGTGTCTCCTCCTTTGATGGAGAACTGGGAAGCGTTCTTCATCTTGAAGGAATGACCGTTCTTCGTCAGTGAGTTGGTACTCTTCAAAAAAAATTCTAGAGTTGTCCAATGCTCCACACAACAATTGCCAACCCCATATTTCATTAAGTTCCCTTCTTTTAAAAGATTCCAAGCATTTCAAAAGAAGTCAATGAGGTGTGACAAATATAATTAATAAGGTTATTAATTATCGTAGTTGGCTTAAGCATGGGAGGTGGAGAGGCTCCACATCAATAAAAGATAAAGTGGAGTTGCCAAGCATTTAAAAAGGGGTGAGTTATGGGGAGGTGAGGAGTTAGGGTCTCGTGTGGACCCCACCACACTAAACACTCCCATGGGAGGTTAGGTGGTTGTGGGCCCCACCTCTAACCTCCCCTTTGTTGAAAATAACAACTTACCTTGAATAAAATTTGTACACATCAAATTTTATTTGATTTAATCTCATTCCCAAATATTTAACATCAACCTGCTCAAAATGCAACTACGTTAAAGGTTTCCTTAAGCAATTACTGACTCTACGAGTTCATTGGTGCCCTTGGATTTTAATTCTGAGCACCGGTTCAGAATATAGAAAAAAACCCGCACGTACGTTTACTGAACGTACCTGAAAAAAAGTTCCGAAAATTATTATCAGTCACCCTTGACCCGCGCCGGTCGAGGTTAGGCTCTGCCTAAGTAAAACACGCCCTAACGAACCCATCGTTACTCTCAGATTTTCAATCCGAGTTACCGTTTAAAGTTATTAATTTTACAATAAAATAATTGTCACTTAATTATTTTATTTGCGGCCAAAAACTAACTTTTTCTGGTGGCCCGCGCCGACCAAAGTTATTATCTTCTTAAATAATGCAAAACCTCATGATTCCAACGGTGGTCTCAGATTTTTAATCCGAGCTACCGTTTGTGAGTTATAAGCATTCGAAAAATAAAATAATTTATTTAATTAGTTTATTTACCGTTGTGCCATTTTTGGAATTTCTCACAGGAGGCCCACACCGACTAAACTTATGTCGCACCTAGGGTAATCCCACCATCGTGAGCAGAATGGTGCACTCGGATTTCTCATCCGAGCAACCGTTCAAGAGTTATTCCACTTTTTCAGGAAAACTGTTTACGAGTGTTAATTTTAAGTTTAACAAAACTTCGATGGATCATTCCGGGCACTCCGGGCCTCAGAATCAGGTGCCGTCTGAAACCGCGCACTCGCAAAATTCCAGAGAAATTAAGAAAAAAATTTCCTTGAAATTTCTTGGTCTTTACACCAACGTCGAAAATAAACGATCAAAGGTAGGGGTTCAAGCTTGGTTAATTGTTGCATGTTCATCATTTTCTATCGAGGATTAGAAATTGAAGCTTTTTGATATCACCCGAATGTGGAGGGAACAATCCAAACAAACATGTCCTGACCCCTCCACTTTCATTGTGAAAATTAAAGCTAAACATGGGATGAGTCTGAGATTTGTGTTACTTATCAATAACGGTTGCAGATCGAAGGTGACATCCCGAGGAGTGCGCGAATTCTTCCAGAATGAGAATCGGCCCGAGCCTCCAGTTCGTCGAAGGAGGCAAGGCGCAATAGTGCCACATGGGAGGAGGCTCGCCACTTGGCCAGCTAGGAGGATCCGGACACAAAAGGTCCCGCATGACACGGACCGGCGCGACATGTCATCAGTTCGGAGTCCACCTGAATGGAAAAGATTTTCAGGATTCCAGGGGGTGCTGCATCCCCCCTGGACACATCAAGGGTGGACCCCATGGGTCACTGGGCCGGACCCAGCGCGGGCCGAACCCAACGTTGGATGGACCAACGTGGTCTGGGCCACCATCGTGGGTCAGGCCGCCCCTATGGACCAGGTCAGAACCACCGATTGGGTCGGACCCCCGTTCGAACCCAGACCCGTTTGGCATGTTTCTACACTTTTGCTCGTAACATGATCTACGAGTGTCTGATTGACAAACCTTCTGCAGCTACAAAAATAATAGGAGGAATAATATTCTATTGGTGTACCCCACTCAAGGTTTAGACATGGTTGAGTATAGCCGGGTTGAATCGAACATAAATCCAACAAAACCCTCGGAATGAAAATGCCAATAACACTCAAACCGAGCGTCTGATTGATGTAATGTCAGTCACATTGAGTTTCTTATGTTAATACAGATCTTTTGGATACATAAAAATAAGACTTTGTGGAATTTTATGTATCGACACATGGCTTGAGGAGCGTACCCTCCAAGAATCAAGCATACTTTGTGTGGAACCCTGTGGCTGGTTGTACACTGACGGCTATTCCTGGATCCTGTGTGGGTTGGACAGCACTGATGACTGTTCCTAGATCCTGTGTGGTTTTGACATCACTGAAGATTGTTCCTGGATCCGGTGTGGTTTCGACAGTTTTGACGACTGTTCTTATATAATGTGTGGGTTTGACAGCTCTGTTTACTGTTCCCGGATCCTGTATGGGTATGACTGTTCTGATTTCTATTCATTGATCCTATGTGGGTTCGATAGAATAGATGATTCACTAGCTATATCTAATCATCTCTATCTCTCTACATAATCTGTATATCTGTGTGATATGAGTTAGTAACTTTGTGTTTCCCAAATGATTTAGAGGGATTACTTGATAACATAGGTATATGTATGGTCATATAGCTATGTGGGGTTATCCGTTGATTTCATACTTTGTGGTTTATCCTTGGTGGATATTGAGAGACCATGGTGGTATCGGGGTACCTACTAAGTATTTTTATACTCACCCCTGCATGGTATATGCCTGCATCTCATTGTATTGGAGGAAGATGACAGAAAACATTGACATAGGCTGAGTGTACGATGACTGGATGGTACCCAGAGGTGGACCTCACAATAATTCAGTACCAGGAGAATACCGATAGGTGTGGAGTGGTTTGGAGGCTCTCTTTACCTACCCTTTAGGTAAGATTCGTGGTGGACAATCCAGGAGATTCTCTTCACATTTCAGCTATTTTTTTTCTTTTATGTTGTACTTTTACTTTACTGTTAGGATAGTATTTTCGGCCCCTGTAGTTTTCAGCAGACACTTGTTTTATAATTTTTACTTAGTGTTTTTTCCTCATATCATACTCTGTTGTCTATGTTTTCACGTTTTAACGGAAATTCCTTTAAATTTTTAGGGATTTACGCCTTTGGTGCTAGTCACCAACCCCTAGCCTATGGATGGTGGGATTTGGGTAGTCATGGCATGGGCCTGAGGTGACGGGTCATGAAAATTGGTATCAGAGGAGTCGTTTCTACCGCTGAACTTAAGACTCTAATCATTTCATTGAAACAATAGTGTTAAGGGTACTGATTGTGGATTTCAGTTCAAGTAGTCCAGTGTTGGTGCGGCGGCTGACGTATCCATACACCAGGACCCAAACGTCCGATTTCTGACTTAGTGCACGAAAACATGAATTGCATGTGTGTTTCAATTGTTTTCTTAGTGATCTCATTGGGTCATCTCACCAGGTATAAATTTTTAACCATGGAACACCTTTTTCATTTCATGATGGCCCCATGTAGAAAGCCATCTCGGGTTCCTAGCTTTCTAGGAAATGGCATCCCACATAGTGATGAGGCATCGGTGCAAGGTCCTATCATAGTGGAGGCACCAACAGTACCACTACCCGTTGGGCCACTGATGCCACCAGCCCCAACATCAGAGAGTGTACGCCACCTGAGCGTGTTTCATGAGTTCCAGTACCAGAGGTCGTTTAGGTATAGGGGTGAGACGGACCCCAGGCAGCTGAGGATTGGTTGGAGGCTATGGTGAGAGTCATTAGACTGGTAGGGACACCAGCACACCTTATGTTGATCTTATCCATGAGTCTCCTTCATGTAGCAGCAGGAAGATGGTGGAACCTGATGATCTAGGTTCATGATGAGGCAATACTACTCTTGGAAGACATTGGGAGCCTATTTCAGGCAGAGTTTGTCACATCCACACTACAAGCAGAGAAAATACAAGAGATACATCATCTACAACATGGTATAATGACAGTGGAACAGTATACAGAGAGGTTCATCGACCTCTCGCGTTATTCCATAGCTATGGTGCAAGACACATTATTCTAGGCCCGTACCTTCGATCAGGGGCTGAGGTGAGAGATCAGGGTTTCGATGATCTACCTCAGCATCCCAACGCAAGCGGGGGTGTTGGAGTGAGCCCTCTTAGGGGATATTTTCCTTGATTAGTAGTCACCAGCAGTGAGACCCTCCCCCGGGCATCACATAGCGGAGTCTTCTACAGTTGGAAGCAGAAAGATGTCACATATGTCCAAGGGGACAAGAACATCAGGTGGACAACCTCGGGACACGAGTTCGGTTTTATGAGGCTCAAGAGATATAGACAATCATTCAAGGAACATGCAGTGTTTCACATGTAGCAAGCATGGGTCACATGGCTAGTGATTGTCCGACCCACCGTTTGGATGATCAATAGATATTTGAGGGACCTTCCCGGAAGAGGCAAAGGTTCGATCAAGGCAATCAGCAGGGCACAAGTGGACATGGCAGAGAAGCTGGTCGTACAACTAGTAGTAGAAGAAGTTACGATGTGTTACCACCACCACCACTATGAGGTCCACCCCAACCATAGGGAGTAGGTGGACATGGGAGAGCTCAGCTCCAGGCAGCTGAGGCTTACTATCACGGCCCTCTGGAAATTATTCAAGGTACGATTTTTGTCTACTACACCATACCTACAATTCGTATAGACACAGGTGACAGTCACACTTTCATTTCCACTGCCCTTGTTCGGTGCTCGGAGATTTTGACGGAGCCGTTGGCTCGATCCTTATGACTAGAGACTCCTACAGGAGCAAACTCGATAATCACGCGCTGGTGTCGGTAGTGTGAGATTACTCTAGTAGGTGATAGCTTCAGATGGGATCTCCTTATAGCAGCGTCGAGGCCTTACGAAGTCATCTTGGGTATGGATTGGTTATCTACATTACATGCTCAGATCGACTATTTTAGGCGCAAACTGTGGAGTGTCCACACAGATGGGACCAGGTTCATCTTCACCAGTGAAAAGGGAGCCTTTACAACACAAGACGGACTTACTCGTAGGATTTTGTAGCCAATCACTCATCAGTTGGCATGCCTTATCCTCAAAGGAGTTGATGTGATGATTCTGAGCTATCCTATAGTGGTGGACCAGTACGTGGTTGTTTTCCGTAAAGATGTTCCCAGTCAACCTCCACAAAGAGAGGTAAACATTTACATTGACTTGTACCCCAGGACGACACGAATATCTACACCATCATATCAGATGGCTCCCGCTGAGCATTGTGAGCTTCAGGTACTGTAGGAGGACTTGTAGGAGAATGGATTCATCTGGCCCAGTGTTTCTCCTTGGGCAGCCCTGATTCTGTTCGCAAAGAAGGCTGATGGAAGGTTGATGTTTTGTCTCGACTACCGTTACCTGATCCTGGTGATCGTGAAGAACAAGTACCCACTCTTATGGATTGATGACCTCTGTGATCAGTTGAATAGATCACAGTGGATCTCGAAGATAGACCTTAGATCATGCTATCACCAGCTCAGAGTTCAAGATGAGGATGTGAAGAAGAAAGCCTTCAGATGTCAGTACGGCCACTACAAGTTCTTGGTGATGCCATTCGACGTAACCAACACTCCAACAGTATTCATGGGACTCGTGAACATGATTTTCCAGCCATAACTCAATCTATTTGTCGTATTCTTCATCGATGACATTCTGATCTACTCTAATACTGAGGAGGAGCATGCCTACCATTTACAGGTAGTACTGGACACACACTGAGAGCACCAGATTTATGGTAAGCTCTCTAACTACCAGTTTTGGATCCAAGAGGTTTAATTTCTAGGACATGTCATCTCAAAGGATAGATTTGTAGTAGATCCAGCGAAAATTGAGGTTTTACTTGTTTGAGAGAAACCCAAGAGTGTGACAGAGGTACGAAGATTCTTGGGTTTGGCTAGATATTACCAGATGTTCATAACAGACTTGTCCAAAGTTGCAGCACCACTATCATCCTTGACAAAGAAGGGTCCTCCCATCGTGTGGTCGGAGAGATTCTCGTAGAGCTTTTAGGAGCTGAGGTAGAGGCAGACTAGTGCCCCCATATTGAGGTTTCCAGAGGAAGGTATAGGGTACGTAGTTTACTATGACGCATCAAGGACCGGACTCAGGTGTGTCCTTATACAGGAGCGAGCAGTGATCACATATGGTTCTCGGACGTTGAGACAACATGAACAGAACTACGCTACCCATGACCTATAGTTAGCAGTAGTGGTTTTCACCTTGGAGATGTGGTGGGACTATCTGATGGGAAAATGTTTTACCGTGTACTCTGATCACAATATTCTTTGGTATATCGTCTCTCAGAAATACTTGAACATGAGACATCGGTGATGGTTTTAGTTCCTCTAGGACAATGACATTGAGATAGTCTATAATCCTGGGAAGGAGAACATTGTTGTAGATGCACTCAACAGAAGATATGGTATACAGTTGCTAGGTTAGGTGACAGAGTAGTTGGCTTCCTTATAGATATCCATTGTGGATAGAGATGAAACACCCTTCCTTTAGTCACTTATAGTCACACTCCCACTTCTTCAGTGATTCAGGGAGGCACAGTGTGGAGACGTCAACTGCGAGACACGATGTTCTCAGATATCCACAGGGCAGACATTTGATATATTTTCTGAAGGCGGGGAGCATGTCATACTCTTCCGAGGACATACCTTTGTACCAGTGGCCCTTCAGGAGGAAGTTTTGGTGGAGTTCCACAATTCCTCTTTAACGGTACAACCTATAGTGGAGAAGATGTACCATGAACTTTGAAGATAGCACTAGTGTCCAGGTATGAAGAAGGAAGTAGTGGAGATTGTGACTCTATGGCTCACTTGTCAGCAAGTGAAGGCGGAGCACCAGGTACCAGCAGGCTTGGTTCAGCCCTTAGAGGTCCCAGAGTGGATGTCGGATGGGATATCCAAAGACATCGTGACAGGACTTCCACGTTCATCCAGGGGTCACGACTTTATTTGCGTGAACGTTGACTGACTCACCAAGTCGGCCCAGTTCCTACCGATTAGAGAGCATGGTTCATTAGAGAGCATGGGATGCCTATATGTGAATGATATTGTGTGGTTACATGGAGTACCTTATTCTATTATCTCCAATCGTGACACAAAGTGTACTTCCCATCAATTGAAGGGGTTGCATGAGGTTTTTGAAACACATCTTCAACTGAGCACCGCCTTCCATCATCAGACGGATGGTCAGACTAAGTGGACCATTCAGACTCTCGAGGACATGATGCGTGCTTGTTTCCTAGACATCAGTCGCAGCTGGGAAGATCCCTTATGTTTGGTGGAGTTTACATAAAACAATACCTATCACTCCACCATTGGGATGGAAAATTTTGAGGCATTATACGGGAAACCTTTTAGATCACCCTTGTGTTGGACTTACCCCGGGGAGTCAGCCCTAATGGGACTAGAGCTTGTATGGGCTACCACAGAGAAGGTGCAGATCATCCAGGAGCGGATGAATACTACACAGAGAAAACAAAAGTCATATGCTGAAAGGATATGGAGACCTCTAGAGTTCGAGGATGGTGATCACGTATTTCTATGGGTCTCACCTCGATGAGGACTATGGAGATTTGGCCGAGGTGGAACGTTATCTCCATTATTTTTCGGGCCTTTTCAGGACCTCAATAGAGTTGGTGAGGTGGATTACCACTTAGATCTTCCACATCAGTTGCACCAGGTGCATGACATCTTCCATGTTTCCCAGCTGGGGAGATATGTGCATGACCCTTCTCAAATCATCGACCACGGGGAGATGGACGTCAATGATGGGGTTAATTTTTCGGAGGTTCTAGAGGAGATTGAGGATCAATAATAATAGGTCCTTTGTGGATGGTCGATACCTCTGGTGCACGTTCGTTGGCAGCACGAGAACCTCTAGGGAGTACATGGAAGCAGTAGGCTCAGATGCGGGCTCAGTACCCCTTTAGTTACCAAAGTTTGATTTGTATATTATGAGGATGTGAATCCCTGAGGTTGGTAGAATATAAAGGACATGAAATTCTATGGAATTTTTTTCTTAAATACATGGGAATTTTATGAGCCCATAAAAAATTGATGGCACGTGATTCTGAGGCCGATTGTTCCCAGAATCAATTTATGATTTTTTGTTCGGGTACATTCATAAAATGTACGAGCTGGTTTTTTATTACTTTTGAACTGGTTCTTGGAATTGAAATCCAAGGGCACCGTTGAACTTGCAGTGCCAGTATTCGCTTAAGAAAAATTTCACCTCAACGACAGTTCGTCGAGAATGAATGTTAACATTTAGGTTTTAATGAATAAAATTAAATAAAATTAAATTTGTAGCTATATTTTTATTTTTGGTTAGTTCAATCCTCCATGTAGGAGTTGGAGGTGAGGACCACCACAACTTAACCTTCCATGAGAGGTTATGGTGGTGGGGTCCACCTGAACCTAAACTTATCTTCATATTTAATATGGTGGGGACCACCCGAGTTTAAGACCTCTTGAACTCCCCATTAAATGGGGAGAAACCTCTTGAGAACAACACTTAATGGTGCCACCCCTCTTTTTAATTTATTATGTCAACACCTCTAGAATTAATGGTGCAATTAAAATTAAATTATTAAAACAATTTTTAATTTATATTGGACATTCCTTTGTTGGGAGGGGGTTTGAAGAGCACTTGGAGAAACATATTCTCCCCAATGAAGAATGACCATCGAAGAATGAAGAACACTTTATCTGCCAATGAAGAACATATTCTTCTTTGATCTTCAACCAAAACAAGGGAGGAAGCACCATCAATGTGGAACGTTGTTGACGTCATCCTATAATTCTTCATCTTCTTTCCTGAAATTAATGAATCTACGTCCACATTATAGCGCCAACTCCGATAGTCAACGATCAAAGGTAGGGGTTCATGCCTGATGAATTGTTTCATGTTTTTCATCTTCCTTTGAGGATTAGAATTCGAAATCGCTTTATAACACCCTATCGCAGAGGACACAAGACAATCAAAAAAATTCCAACCCCTCCTCCTTTTTTGTAGAAATTGACGCTAAATGTAGAATGAGTCTGGTATGCGGGTTACTCGTCAACAATGGTTGCAGATCGAAGGCGACATCCCAAGGAGTGTGTGACTTCTTCCAGAACGAGAATCAGACCACCAGAACTCATCTGGTGACCCACGTAAAGTTCTTCGGTGGATGAAATGCTGAACTTCCCCACGTGACGGCAGCGGCGCAATCGTGCCTCTAGAGGAGAAACCCGTGGCCATCGGGCCGTGATGGTGCAGTGGCGGCCGACGCAAGCCCGACCACGAAGAAAACCCGGTGGCTCGAGCCACCGGTTCATCGAAGAAGGCGCGACACAAATGTTCCATGCGGTGGAACAAAGTAGGAGTCATGGCCCCTTGTTGTGGCGATACAGCAGCAATCGGTGTTAGGCCAGACACGAGCAAGACCGGCAGCCTGAGCCAGCAGGTCGCCGGAGGGGGCATGGCACAACAATGCCACGCAGGAGGTGGATGGCTTCCCAGCGAGCTGGGAGGAGTGGGACCTAGAGGGTCCCACGTGATGAGGATCGGCGCCACGTGATGCCGGTTGGGAGTCTACAAGAATGGATAAGCCGTTCGAGATTCTAGGGGGTGCAACCCCCCTCTTGGAAATGGTTAGGGCGGACGCCACAGGTCGCCAGGCCGTATCGAGCGCAAGCTGGGATGCCAGCGTGGGCCGGGCTACCCTCTCAGGCCGGGCCGCCCCCTTGGATTGGTTCAGAACCCAGTCTGGACTAGGGTCGGGCTGGGATGGTCCGACTGGGCTGGACCAAACCCGGACCCATTTGTCATGTTTCCACACATTTGAACATAACTTGAGATACAGTCATACGATGGATGAACCATATGTAGATATGGAAACCATGAAGGAAGATGGTTTGTTTGGTATACCCCAATAGATGTTTGGACACAGTTCGGGTGCGGTCCAATTGGAACGAACGTAAATCCAATCGGGCCCTTCGAACGGAAATGCCAATAACCCTCAGACCGAGTGTCTGATTGATGCACCATCTATTGCATTGAGAGTCTTATGGAAAGACATATCTTTTGGAAACATAAACATGGTACATAGTGTTAGTTGATGTATAAACACTTGGCTTGACGAGCGGACCCTCCTAGAATCAATCATGCTTTGTGCGAAACCCTATGGATGGTGGTGCACTGACAACTATTCCTAGATCCTGTGTGGGTTCAATAGGACTAATGATTGTTCTTGGATCCTAGGTGGGCTCAACAGCACTAATGACTATTCCTATAAACTTTTTGGGTTCGACAGCTTTGACGACTGTTCATGGATCATGTGTGGGTTCGATAGCTCCATTTTTCTGTTCCTGGATTCTGTATGGGTTCAACAGTTCTGATTTCTCTTCCTGGATCCTGTGTGGTTTTGACAGAATAGATGATATAGCGGCTATATCTGATCATCTCTATCTCTCTACATAAGTTGTATACATGTGTTATCTGAGTCATTAACTTTGTGTTTTCCACCAGATTGAGATGGATTACAAGATAACTTAGTTATATGTATGGTCATATTCCTAAGTGTGGTTATCCATTGATTTTATGCTATATGGTTAATCCTTGGTGGATTTTGAGAGACCTTGGTGGTCTGAGGGTCCCTAATGAGTATTGTTATACTCATCCCTACACTAGCTATGCTCGAACCTCCTTGTGTTGGATTCAGACGACAGACAACACTGACCGAGGCTGAGTTTATGAGGACTGAACAGTATCCAGAGGTGGACCTCACGAAGAGACGTCACTCAAAGGAGACCGACAGGCGCGTAGTGCTGAGGAGGCTATCTATACCTACCCTTAAAGTAGGATCCATGGTGGACGATCCAGGAGCTGTACTACACCTTTTAGCTATTTTTTTCCTTTTTAGTTGTACTTGTACTTTACAATTGGGCTTGTATTTCCGAAAACATTACTTTTCAGCACTCACTTGTCATACAATTTTTACGTAGTGTTTTGTTTCCAGTTCATACTATGTTTTTTGTGTTTTCATGTTTTAAATGAAATTCCTTCCTAGTTTAGTGATGTACACCATTGGTGCTAGTTGCCAGCCCCTGGCCTATGGAAGGCGAGTTTGGGATAGTCACAGCATGGTCCCTAGTGGACGGGTTGTGACACTCTTCCCAACAACTTCTCCAAGTAACCACCCCTACAAAAACATATTGATATATTAACAATAAATCCAACAAAAATAACTTTATACAATAATATCCCACATTGTGTTTGTTTTCAATATCCATACACATCTTTAATGTCAATATTTGTACTCAATTCTTTATCCCCTGTATGTGTGTCTCTTTTCTTTCCACTCCTTATTTAAAATCAAATTCAAAGGGAAACAAATGGGTTATCTCAAATCCTCTTCATTCATTAAGAAATTATGCAAACATATCTCATGGGTAGAATAGTAACCCATTAATCCCTGCAAAGAATCTTTAATTAGATAAATATATTTCTACATAAGTGAATATGACTTAGAAAAGAAGAGTGTACCATACAGGTGATGAATGTTTACCATAAAAATTATTTAATATAATTATTTCCACAATATTATTTAATTATCTATATATCATGGGATATATGACTAATTTAATTAAGATAATATCTCCACCCATATCAACAAACACATCAAAACAGTTCAATTTAATAAACAAAACACTACCTACATCTCAATTTTCTCATCGATCATCACTCCTCATTCAACATCATTTTGATACAATAAATGAATGTTCTTGAATTATGATATTCATGACATAGATTAATATTTATCTCCCTAAATGGTTTCACTACATCCTTCAATATAGTGATTGTAATATTTTGTGTTGGATATCTCTTCTTACTATAAAACAACTACAACTTTTAGCCAACTCATCTACTTATTCTCCTATATTTACCGATAATTTATTTCAAATAGACAAGAATAATCAGAATAAGAAAGGGAATCAATGTTCCTTATAATTAACATTAAAATCATGATTCATCTCCCAATATATTATTTTTTTCAACTTGTTAAAATTACCATTTCATATTATTTCATCAATGTGTTCATTATTTATATATTTTATAATGCATATATTCCAATTTGTTGAGTCACCATATAGAGTAGTCATCTTATATTCTATTTTTGAAATATCTTTATTCTCTTAAGCTTGGTACATAATTTTCATTCTTTCCTCTTGGTATTGTAAGATAATGATATAGTCTTTAGTAACATTCCAATATTGATCATAACTTTTACATTTCTTTTGAATATTCATTCCATTATACATAGATAGCTTATCATGAACATTATTATCATATTCTAAATCAAATATCATCCCTTTTTCATCAAACAAACAATTTGATTCCACCATTTCCCTATCCTTGGATATTTGATCTATCCAAAAAACTAAGATGTCTTTCTTTAATTATTGTACCTTCTTGAGTTCCTCACATGCCTCACATAAAACTTATCATTCTTATCCTTCTGGTCATTTTATATTTCTCATCTTATATCATATAAGTTTTGGATTTATCTAATTATAATTGTTACCCATCGATTTATACCTCTTTATTTATTGAGACATATTATATCATCGTGACTATGATTTATTTCTAAATACTCCACTATACCAACAGTAACCTTGAAACCAAGTTCTTTCATAGTGAAATTAGTTTTTCTTTGATGTTTTTTTCATTGTCTCTTTAAAAAATGATGGTGTCTCTATACAGGGGGATATTTTTAAAAGTATCCAACTCTTTATTTGATGAATATTATATCACACTAATTTTCTTATCATAGATTATTTATTATTATCTATAAACCTTCTTTATTAGTAACATAATATGTATATTGATATTTTTTGGGGATATAATCAACATGCCTAGGTTTACCCCTCTTTTCACCAGCATGAGAAGATTTATCTTTAACCTAAACTACTTTAGTAATGTATCCCTTAATTTTATTTATGACACTTTGTTTTGTAGGAAAAAAGAATGAGTTTTGGATAAAACATTCACTTTATTATCTAATCATTCCTTGAGATCATTTATTATCTTCTCAAATTCATCCAATATTAATCCATTATTCTTAGTATCCTCAAAAGGTGTTGATTCATTCTTTCCAATACATGATAGTAAATCATGTTTATCTTTATGATCTTTTAGATTTTTTTTCATAGGAACCTTCAATTTATATACTCTAGTATAATTAAAGTGATTAAACTATTTTTTTTTCAAATATCATTATTCTAAAAAAATATTTACATCCTTTATTTCATTATATTTTTCATCTCCTTCATGAGTTTTTTATTTTTATCATGAGTTGCTTCCATTTTTTTATATAATCCATTCCATTTTTTTCTATTCTTTCCACCATAATCGCTAATTTATGAAGAACTTTTACATTGAATATAAGCTAATATGTTTACTTAAGCATCAGATTCACTAATATTTGATCCTTATTCCTTATATTTTTTACTCAAACATTGTACTTATCAAGACAAAACATTTCCCTTTATTTATTAAACTTTTGTTTATGGGGACTCCTTTCTTCATAATCTAAAATGGAAAAAAATGTTTCTATTTGGATAATTAAATATAAAATAACTATTTTTATTTCTATTAGTTCACTAAAAAAGTTGCTTAAATTTTCATTTCCAATTAACATTTTTATCTATTATTAAGAAGAGAAATATTTTTTTTGAAATGATATTCATCCACCTAACATTTGAATCACATAATTGTTATCCTATTTCTTCATCTCTAAAATTACATTCTAACATAGCCTAAAAATCTATCTCAAACCTATTATTTTTTTAAATGGTATTTCTTTACTCGATTTATATGAAACAAGAACATAATAAAGATCATCAAATTATATATACTCAGAATCATCTTGAGATGAAACCTTGGGATAAAACTTCTCTTGAATGTTTCTCATCAGTTTCTTAATAATAATAAAATATTCCAGATTCTCAACAACCCTCTAATATTTGAGATAATCTCATTTTACGTTATAATGTAGGCATCAATATTTTCATCATGAGATATCGTGATACCCTTAAACCTTATCCTCAATATTTTTGATTATCCTCCATGACTTTCAAGTTTCCTTCAAAACTACTTTTTAAATTATACCACATATATTTAAGTGTTATAATCCCCCTAAATTTTTTATAAAAATTCTAAGAGAGAGGTATACGAATGGAATTTTGTGCATTTCCATCAACTTCTAGATTTATCTTATTGGTAGTTGTAACGGAATACATGCTAGATAGAGTAAAACCCAATGTAACAATATATCTGACATCTAGGACATGTGATAGAACATAGGGTAATATCTTATTATTTTACATGTGATAGTACTTTCCATTGAATATAGGAATAAACATATTTCTAACTAAATTTATATTATTTTTACTGGGTAGATATCTAGTTTTTAGAGGTAACATTGTCTCTGATACCAAATAGAGTGCCCAGATCAGTGTAAGATCACTAATATGGGTGGAGTGTGAATATTTTATCTATTTATTTTTATGAATTATTCTAAAATTTTAACCTCTAAAACTTGTTAATGTTCTCAATCCACTCAATGATATCACATTACCTCACCATATAGAAAGTAAATATAAAGATAGTGATGGGTACAATATGTTTACAATGGGATTTAAATGTGATAAACTACTCATTTCCATGTTGGTAATGCCCTCTAATATGTATTCTCTGCAACTATAAAAAAAATAATTGGTTACCCCCTATCCTAATTACAAAAATCCATAGCAGGATATACGCCTAGTTAAAAAATTTAAATGTTATTGGTTATACCCCCTAGTAGTCACAATCCTCTAACAATTGGTTATAACACATCCACAAGATCCTTATTCTGTTTTGATACAATATAGAAAGATATTATTTATAAAATGTTATTCCTTTAAATTTATATTGCATTGCCATTTAATTTTTAAAACATATTCAAGATCATCAACAGATCTCTCAATATTCAGTTGGTCTCAAAATATCTCCCAGATCTTAAAGGACCTAGAACTACACAAATATAAAAATATCAAAACACTTTCAAGAAATATTTATCCTTTATATACTATTCATTTGGTAATACAATATTTTTAATGTTTTGTATGATATTCATACTTATTGTGTGAGTCTAACGTGGATACATCTCAGACACTATTTTGTTTTTCCAACTCAGTCCCAGTCTATTTCTCCTTGTCCATATTGTAATTATCATCAAACATATAATATCACAGAAGTATATTTGCTATTATCCATCTAATACTAAATCTTTATGAATCTTCTTAGTATAAAATAAATCAATAAAAAACTTTTTATTCTTGGAGGTCTATATCTAGAACTCTTCCATATGATTCTCCTCTTCATTAACTATGTATATTCATGGTCCGAAATTCGTGTTGAACATATAATAATTCCTCTCAAAATCGATCACCAATTATCTCTAAATGAACTGTCCAATTTCATAATCCTATCTTCCTATAAAAGTTATGTCATAAACATGGTATCCAAATTTGAAATCCTCGCCCAACACTCCCATTAATTAAAAACCATTAAAACCTATGTTTATTTCATATTCATCATTCTACATAAATATATCCTCATATATTATCATCACGAAAAACATAAAATATTCTTTAAATACCATCTTTATTTCTATTATTTGAAATTATACCTCAAAATAAATACAATGTATGCCTTTTTCAAAGTTTGTGTGAAGATCATAAAACCACCATACGATATAAAATCTTTAATATTTTTATATCTGATACTTATTCAATATTCTTTATCCAAATATATCAACATGAAACCATATTTATTAATTAAATACATAAAAAATTCATTCATCTAATGAACTAGAACATCACCATTTGATTGGAAAACATATATTTTATGTCTCTTATTTCTAAACTTATTCCTTCATGTTTAATATGTACAGAACATTATCTTTCTTTCCTCAATCAGATCATCCTATGTTTGGTCATAACATCATATAATTCATGGATAAAACTTTTTATAGAAGCTACTCCATGGATTCATAACTCAATATTTTTTCATCTAAAAATTCTTCACATCAAAACAATAACGTTTTATGCCAATATCATCATATGATGATGTTTTTATATTCACTTTATAGAAAAATCAATCTAGTATACTATATTGAGAAGGATCATTTTAATAACCTCAGTCTGGTAACTATATTTTTTCAACATTATTCTTTTGAAATAATGCATCTTGAACCATGAATATACTGAGTAATAATGATTTAATAAACACTTTTTATTAGTAAATCATCATGGGTCATATTAATTTATCATAAAACTAAGAAACAACTCAACTCTCCAACTTCTCCAAGTAAAATCTCAAAAATAAACATATTTATATATTAACACCAAGTGAAAACAAATAAACATGGGGAAAATAGTTATTATGATTAAATTTTTTTATAGATCTATTTTGTTTTTCTAGTTCACATTGAGCTAAAAAGGAGAATGTGGTTTCTCCCATATCCCATTAAATGGGGGTGCATGCATGTACCCTTCAAACCTAACTGAAACATGATTTCTCATATATGGTTTCCCATCATCCAAATTAAAATAGGATTATTTAAAAAATAAAAAAACATATAATCTAGTAAATATAGGTTATGTAAAAAATGTTGAGTGGAAGATAAAATATATGTGTGTGAAAATAAATGTCTTATTATTGTTTTAAAATAACTCTTACGAAACCCATATCATTTAAAATCATAATAAAATTTAATTTTAAAAATATTTAATAAGACATATGAATATAATTGATGATAATATATATTTATATTTTTATATAATAAATGTAAACATTTATGAAAAAAACATAGTAATGACTTTGAGGTAAAATAGCTATTGTAGTCGATGAGAATTATTCATTACAGTGTCATGTTTTAATGAAGTTTGAGATCTATTAAAGAATATGAATTTTATTTCAAAATTTAAATTCTACATAAATTATGGAGGACAATACATATAATATCATCATTGGATACAATCATTCAATCATGTAAAAACATTGTCAATGTGAAGTTATTATATCTCAACTAAAAGTGTTGAGTAAAGAAAATATATTTCTGATTTCATTACACTTGAAAAAAAACCATTGAATACGAGAAAATTAACTAGATCATTTAATACCATAAAAAATATTAAATTATGATATATAATTTCAAATATCTAGTATACACCTCATTAAAATAGGTTTACAGTACAAAACATGTCTCCAAGAAGGAAAATTGGGATGAAAACCCTTACCTTTACACTATTCTCCATTAAAATTGCTTTTACCTTTTATATAATTGACATAACCATCTTAACAAAAATATTTATCTTCCCTATTAAATTTTATTATGTTATATACTCTTTCAATATAGTATTTTATTATACATTTTTTAGATAGTTATTTTTATTTTCATCATTGATGGTCTGTGATTTTGATTTTTTGAGATTCTTTGTAATGTCAATGTCAGATCCCACAGTTTTATAACAAGATAATCATTAGTAAGTTATTTAAGTTACTAGAATATATATTCAAAAAATATTTACAATTTTTAAAATTTCATTCCAACAGTTTTTTATTTACATGTTTAGAAGATGAAATTAATTTCATGATTGTTTCAGAAATTTTAACTAAAAGGGGGTATATTAATAATGGATTAGATTTTAATATAATGATAATTTTATCTTTATATAATATTGATAATTTTACAAATACAATTTTTTTTCATTAAATTATATCTTATAATAATCCATGTAAGGGTGTGATGAAATCCAAAATATGTTATTTGTGGAGGCAATTGTCCACAAATGAAATGAATGATATTTCAATTTTCCAATAGACGAGAGGGAGATATATGATGGTTGATATATAAATTTAATAAAATTATAGAGTATTTATTAAACATATTTAGAATATTTTTATGGTTATAGTATGTTTAGATGAGTATGGATGAGAAATATTGAGAAGAAATGGTTTGGTAGTGGATAACACTCACATTGAGGACGTGAATATTCTTTTGAAACAATTCTTATAACTAGTGGAATTGGGACATATAATTATAGCACAAGGATAAAATATGTGGAAGATTCTTCTAGAATAGGTAAAAATGGGTATCATTTAATGAAAACTTTTCTGGATAAATATGGATTAATGTTGGTATATGTGAGATCTTGTTATAGGAAAAAAAGAATGACACTTGGAAACAAAAGTTATGTGAAGGGTAAGGATAGAGTAACACGGGGGTTAGGTGACATAGGAGACAAATGGGTGTTAGAATTGTGGGTAGGAATTTTATACTATAAAGGTAATTTTATAAGGTATATCTCTTTTGAAAATTTAACAAAATCTGAGCCACTTTAACATTATCCCCTTTACTATCATTATCATTGACCAAATACATACAGTGGAAATTATTATTTTTTTCTCAAAATATAATATTAGACTACTAACTAGTTTTTCCCATGATGATTCATATTTTATGGTCCATTTATCCTAATTTAACTTCTAATGATAAAATTAACTTTGTTATTTAAACACATTATATTGAAAAACTATTTTGTAGAAAAAATGTCTTCTTATACATTAAGTGTTTATTTTCTTATTTCCTGAAAATTAAAAAATATTTACGTATTGATATATATTTTTGTGAACCTATATATAATATGTGAATAATCATTTAAAATTTATCAATTTAATTTCTAAATACAATAATAAATAATACTTTGAAAATATTTGACTCTTTGAAAAATAATCATTTTCCAAGATAACTAATATTTACCTTGGTAACATAATTTTATATTTAAAATGAAATTTAAATATATTAAATTTTATTAAAATGATGATAAAAAATTATGATTGTAATTTTATAATATATAATTTGTAGAGTTGAAAAAATAATAATTTTAAAAGATTAACATTTCACAAATAAAAAATGCTTTAGGAAAAATATATCTTTTAATCATAAATTGAATTTTTTATCACATGCCTAGTAATAACTATTGGGTAGATAATAATTTATGTTATTGTATTTGTTATGAATAAATTTCATTGAAATCGTTTTTTAATAAATATTAATTAAAAAAATACAAAACACTTCAAACCGTAGTTCTTTGAAAAATATAATTTTTATATTGAGTAATCTTCTCCAAATAAAATTAAAATGAATTATTTATTTTCTAAAAAATTAATTTTATCATTAAATTAATATTAAAACATTTCCCTGAATCTTATAAATTTATCATATCATTCTTTAATAATAGTAATTATTATCTCATAAAATATATTTTATTAGAAAAGCTTCCTTAAATATTATACATTATTTATTTATTTACTATTTATGAATTATATGATTTTACATTTTTTAATAACATCACAAAACATTAGTATAACTATTGGATAAATGTATATCCAACAACCATGTTTTAAATAATAATATTTTAAACAACATTATTTTCAAAGACTACAAAATATAACGGTCTAATTTAATTCTTATATATAACCTTGCGTAGCATTATATAAACATCATAGTCAAGCTTCTCATTCATATAATATTCATTTTTGATTTCAAAACATTATTTATAATTTTATGATCTTATTTCTCACTATAGTATTTGCACTAGTAATGTTTATTATCAAAGGAAAAGGTAATCCAATGGATCTAAATGTTTTAAATACATTTTTTCTACTTATTATACCTCTTTAATATATGTGAATTTAATATATACATTCATCTATATTAGGTGGTTTTATGTAATTTTATTCATAATTTCATGCACTTTTTTTATAGTCTATTATTAAGAAAAAACTTTTGTGAGGTCAATTCATATCTTATTAGACTCATTTCAAAATCAATTGTAATTTTCATTAGAACAATATAAAATATTGTAAAAATGATAGACATATAGAATAAGGAAGAAATTTTTTTAAAAACACGTGATGTTACATTATCCATGCTTAAATAAATTCCATCTTCTTAATTATTATTTTATAGTAAGAAAATATAAAATATATTTTCATACATACCATTTAAGATGAAGAATATTAGGTAATCAAATTCTGATATTCCTTTTAGAGGCTCAATAGTGCATCCATTCATTTCTATGAGATGGTCAAATGCATCATAATGTTTCTATATTATTATAGTCTTTATTTCAATGTGTAATGGTAAAAAATAGGGTGAAAATATTTTAAAAAATGATAGATAATTTTGTGTAAATGTAGAGTTTTATCACAATGTTTCGAAATATCATTCCAGACTCAATTCCAATTAAAATATTTATGTGATATTTTATTATAATTCTTGAAATCATGTTTTTTCTACAAATATAAAACCAGTCTTATAATTTATTAAATAATATAGTTATATGTCTATCAAATGTCACACAACAATATGTATATTGAAAGGGTAGTAAGACCTTTTTTTGAGATGTTGTGGGAAATTGATAAATTCCATTATGATAATTTATATTTCAAGTAACATGGTAATGTTGTCTAATTAAAATATTAATAAAAACATTGAAATATACATTCTAATATAATCTTATATGAGAAAAATTGGATATGTAATTAAGTAACATTCAAGTGATATGAATTATACTATATTTTTAAATATCACTTCAACTAGATTTTATAATAATGATAAAAATTATATCATTAATAAAGGATAAGATATCCATGCATGATTTCATCTATTAGTTCTTGATAAAATATTTTTAATTTGTTGATATAACAAAATTAAAAGAGGAAATAAAATATATTTTACCAAGTTATAAAATGATTAATTACCTATTATATCAATCTATTAAATAAATTAAAAATTCTAGGGATTAGTATACATAATTAAATAAGAATATAAAAAAGAAAAAATATAATTAGAAGTGATAAAATATATACCCAAACTTATGAATTTTCAGGGTTTAAATCTAGATTATACATGGTAAAATTCATATTAAGTTCTCTATTCTAACTAGTTTTATATAACAAAAAAAATGTCAATATAATTCAATTATAATGGTTTAAAATAGTATATGAATCACTAAATAATATCCCTCAGGTGTTCCAAAATAGTTCTATAATTATGATTAACAATTGTGTACTGAGTGAATTTTGAGTTAATAATCATCCACCGTTATTTGGGTTATTAACCCTAGGCGATTCTACGCATGAGAATGTATCCATTTATTTTTATCCAGACATTGATTTCATTTATAGAAAACTATAATCTCTCTATCTTACTAATATTATAATATTTTTTCCTATTTTTAGACTAATCCCTTTTTCACTGCTATTCTTTAGTCATAACACACAAAAATAACTAAACCTTTTCTGAAAACTAACTGAGACAACCAATACCCCCAATCATAGGTCCATGGATAAAAACACATATATATACATTTTTTATAAATGAAGTGAGACTACTAGAACATGAAACACACATATTTTACATCATTTTAACATTACATCTCCCAAATTCGAATATAATCGCAAAACCCAAAGGTTTGGTGTATTTGGATATTAGGTATATGATCTCTTTATTACATAATAAGTATTCAATATTTCAAAAATAGTATCCACGCATTAAATCATACTAAATATTTCATACATAGTAATCCTATTCATTTCTAGGAGAATTGGAACATAAGAAACGGTTGATCTTAGATGATAAAAAAGGGTAAAAACATGATCTATCAATCGAATATCATAAGTGAGCATAATATGTGAATATTTTTATTATAGGATGACAAAATAACACCATAAAGACATAATATAATCATACCAAATAAAATATAGAACATAAATAATGATTCTTAACATAAGTATTTTATCGTAATACATTAGTATAAGGGATCTGGAAAATTCAGTAAGTATTAGGAAAACATTCTATATGTATGTTTTATAAAATAAGAATATCATAAAAAATGGGAATTGAATATGTGTTAATATTAACTAATATGAAAACCGTCATATAATTTGATATGATAACAACCTTATAAAAATATATAGTATTCTTGGGATAATAATATATGTACCCTCTTAGGCATGGGATAAAATAAGTATACCTTATTGGTATTGGGATAACAACATGTACACCCACTCTGTATTGGGATAATAAATATTTTAACATATTGGTGTTGGGATATGAACCCTTATACCCTCTTGGTATTAGGATGAATCTTTTTTAATCTATTAGGGTTGTCCTAACTACTAGTGTACCCTCATGGGCGGGGTTTACCACTTGTGTACCATTGGTTGTGGGATAACCCCCTATATACCCTTAGACATGGACGAACCACATGTGTACCTATTTCATCTCAAGAGATATAAAAAATTACCAATATATTGATGGTCAATATAGAACTACCCCCAATAAAATAATCATAATATAATAACTAATATTTTTAGAGAGGTACAAGCTATTTTATTTTTCGTCAAATCATTGATCAGTTTCTCTTGTTTGGATTGCAACCAAGTGACCAGGACCTTAAGACAATTGTTTTTCTTCTGAGAATAAAGTAGAAGGTGATGGATTATGTCTTGAGTAAAAATATGTGAAATTTATTATAAATACCTGACATGTATTTATAGTTCACGATGTGATATAGGCTATCAAGAATCCCTCGTGCATGTCATGAACTGGTTTTCCCTTGGAGTAGAAAAACACAATCATTACATTACATGTCATGTAAATGCCCTAGATATATTTTTGGGGGGAATTGTTCCATTTTTTTAAACCCTAATTTTATCATCCCACGCACAATATGATATAGGTGAGTTCTTCCTTCCACATCCAACTTTGGTTCTTTGATCTCTCCTCTATCTGGTGTCGGATCAAGCCATTATTTGTCACATTGGATACCTTTCTATAAGAGAATTGATCTATTACCATCTTTTCATAGTTTATACCTATTTATTTTCATTATTTTTGGGTGAGATAATATGTCATATTTTCATGTATTTTGTTCATTTTTAAAATTTATTCCATTCTTATTCAATATAATGACTGATACTGGATGAGTGGGAATCCACAGACCATATTTAGGTGGTCTAGTAATTTGTCATAAAATTTTAGGTTTTCTTATAGCATATTTCATTACGTTTCATGAAATCCTTTTCCAAGAATTTCATTTTAAGGGGTACTACTTTATAGATTTATTATTCCATGGTACGATACTCCCCTAGAGCACTGATAAATTTTTAGAGATTTTCTTCTTATTTGGTTTCCACCCCTTTGGGTGTGTCAAATTAAATTCCCCATTTATTTAAATATTAATTGAACTACCCACCTCTAAAATGGTTTTGATTTAACTTCACATGGAGTAACATTATCTTTATAAATTAAATGGTTTTATTTTTTTAAATGAAAGTGAGTGGCAAGTCTACGTCATCTGTTATATACTAATAAATGATTTTGATAATATTTTATACCCATGGATGGATTTGATTAAATAAGTTTAAATTATTTAAAGATTAGTAACTTTTGGGGAGTTACAATCATAAATTTGAAAAGAGTTTTTAATTTTTAGATCTTTACCCTAAAGCGAATATTCAACTTACCTTGATATTTCATCATTTTCCATGAGAGGATTTTGGACATCTTTAATTTTCTCTAGTTAAAGCTAATGTAATATAATTTTACTAGATACTAAAATAACTTTCATTATTTTAAATCCATTTATAGTTATTTATATTTAAATATTTTTTTAGTGGCCTTTCTGTTTATGTAAAAATGTATTTTAGTTATATCCTTACCTATAGTTGGAAAAAATTATAATTGGAAACTCACATCATGATTGAACCATAATTATTTCCAACCTAGGAAATAATGAATTCATGATACGGGAATGAAAAAGGACCAAAAAATAATATTTTAACACATCAATAATTCACATGAATACTTTTTAATTTAGGTCTTGTCGGTAGATCAGTAACACAATCCATAGTGAGAATAATAGTATTCATGATTTCCTTCTCCATTGTATGTTTTTCAGGACTTTTATAGATGTCAAAAAAATACCTATATCTCATTAAAGGTAAAAAATAACTAAATGATTTAAATTAATTTTTTTGTAATAAGTCTCTTTTATATACATCGATAAATTCTATGGATTTAAGGATTAAATGGGAAAAAGAAACCTCAACAAACACCCTTGAAAACATTTGATGAAGGAGAGAGATAGGGTGATAATCAACTAAAATTAATTCACTAATAACATTATGAAATATTTGTAGGACTAAAATATTTTAAAATATTATAGAATGAATATCCAATTTCAAAAAGGCAGTTGTTGGGTTCAAGTGATTTTTATCATGAAACAACAGAGTCTACTGAGAGGACATAGACCTAAAACTAAATAAATAAACATCATCTATGAAACAATTAAAAATTTAATCAGTTTTACCCTGACTTACTAGTGCTTTGATTTTTAACACAATTTTCATTAATATGCTGATTGAATTCATCAATAAAGGGGTATAGATTCCCAAATCCCAAAATGATATAAAATAATAACATCATTATCTAAGTAAATTTTTCATAGTTAAAATAATTAAAAACATTAAAATGTTATAGGAATATTAGAGGAAACTTAAATTGTTAACATGTTAAGGGGAAAAGAAATCAAAGTGAACGACATAAAATATGGTCATTGAAAAACAATTTCCCCATCTTTTAATGGAAAAGGAGGTGCATTAATTGATTCTATCATTGGATAAACCATTTCCATTGAATGAGTTGACTAAGGGAGTGACCAAAATCCCATAGAATCTGTCTAATATCCAATATCATATGATCCACCATATCCCACAAAGAGAGTTCTATGGGGAAACTAAATTTTTTTGGTTATCTCTAACATGTATGATATATATCTCGATGCCTTTGACCCCATAGATTTAAATAATATGAAAATAATCTCTTGGAACTATTAGTCAATAGAATGTATAAGAGAAAACATGGTATTTTTCTTCACTGTTAGTGGGGTATGTTACACCTCACCCTCCTGAAACTCAAAAAGAGGTCATTATGATGTAACATTATTATAATTCATAATTCATAGCAAATAACATGTTTATCCTAATTCATGATATCACAGTTTTGGAAATTTTTAACTGGAGAGATGTTTGGTTACTATATACACACCCATCATATGATATATGGGATCCAAATATCTTTTCATGGGTCTCACACAACTTACCCACTTTTGAGATCAATATAAATGCATATAATACTATATAACCATTTTCATATCTAAATAAAAATAAACAATAACTATGGGCCATAAAAGTAATGTGTTACCAATAATTTATATAGAAAAATCATATATATATATATATATATATCCTTTTTTGATACTCTAAGTAACCAAAACCTACATCATAACCAAATAATAAATCACATAACAGAATAAAAAAATTTATGAATCCACCATGATAAATATAATTTTTGAATAATTACCCACCTTCCACTACAGACAATAGAAAAATTAATAAACCATAAACTACACATCAAATTTATGAAAACAAAAAAACCCATAACACCCAAAAACAAAGAAAAAAATCCCATCTCTAGTAACATGGTATTTATTTATATTTAGGTTAGATTCCCCTCAGAATAAGGTCTATACAATTATATTAACTTTTCTTAAATCCTATCAATCAAATCTAAAAAAGTAATAAATTTCCAAACTAGTCGATGATATCCTTTTGAAATTTTCCCCATATGGTTTGACTAAATAGATCTACTTTTTAGAAAACTACCAGACCTTAGGCATGAGTCACCATAATCTCAAATATTTATACTATTATCATTGTAAAAGTAGTAATGTGGGGATACTTTACCATCAAGTACACATTACTGTAAACAACAATGGGATAAACAATAAACCATCAATCACAATGAACTACATAGCATAGAAATTACAACATTACGAAAACCATGGATCAATAACCAAAACATGCATAAAAATATTGATCTACTCTGTAATGTCGTATAAGAATACATCAAGAGAATATTCACCCATAATATGATCATGTACATGATATCCAATAAAAAAAGAGAATAGATAATAATAAAAATATGGATCTGATTCTATGCTCATCCCCTTCTCCCACTCCTAAAATATATCCAGATAAACCATGTAAACATGATCCATTGACTTACATATAATCCAAATAATCAAATATATACATAAACTATGATTCAAATATATAGTTATGTAATAACTCGGTAGGCCACGAACAATGGTTTCTGTTAACAAATAATTAATATATAACTCCAAGTTTGAAATGGAATTAAAATAACTCATACATAACAAAAAATCATGATGACATGGAATGCTCAATAAAAATCCAATAATCTAATATACCAGCTTTAGTTGATTCTAAAATGGGATGATGAACCTATATTTTTATCACAACCTAAGAGGGAATCGTTTATATCCCCTCATCCCGTTTATCACTATGAATGTGTAATCACCATCCCAACACCCCATGGTGAATAATACATAACCACCACATACCCCCCGGGTAAATGATGCACCATTGTTAGATATATATGATGAAGGATATATATCCATCATAACACCCATGGTGAATGATATGTCAAAACATCATAACCCCTAGTGAACAAAATATCACCATAACATAAACCTTGATGAATGATACATCAAAAACAAATAAACCATGATTAATTATATTTCATCATCAAATAACCACAATATGAATTTTCTATCATCTATCCTACAATAATGATTAAGTGGTATCTTATGGGGAATTATTTATCACCGCATAAAAATCCAAGGTGAGTGATTTTGGACCAAAAAAATACTGATGGTTAAATATGTATTTCAATGTAAAAATATATATCACTAAACCATATTTATATAATGGTGGATGAGAGAAAACTGAAGCATCATTCTAGGGTTAATGATTCACTCCCTAACCAAAAAATATATTGGACGAAATACCACAATAACTAAAATCATGGTGGATGACCTATCATAATTATATAATAGGTCAAAGTGAGTTATGAAACCTTAATTGTGAATTTTTAAGTGAATGGGGTTTTACATTTCCTCGCAAGTTAAGCTCCAAAGATAATTAACCCAACCAAAGTTTTGTAGCAAGGCTAATTAATTTGCATCCTAACCTATACTCATGTATTTACTCATTCAAAAATGTTCAAGGAAACCTACATGGTATCTAATGCCAAAAATCAATCATATACATGCTTTATGGGATCCAAGTCACATTTTAATAATAATTTTCACAAGAATTATGGAAATCAGTGACCATGTTGTTTTTATAAACACCTTAGAGGACCCCTCACGACCCTAACCAACATTACTAGAACATTAGAAGAAAAATGAAAAAAATTAAAATAAATTCCAAATGATTATACACATTTTTTTATTATAATGTCTCTTGATGAAAGAGACTCATATACATGATGGAAAATTTTTTCACCACTACCTTATCTTATTATACCTTAACTCATTAAAAATTATTAGACAGTTCATCTATAATAATAAGAATTCCTGAAATATTAAAAAATCTATATAAATAAAATTTTATTTAGACATATATTGAAATAATGATAATAAAAAAACATTGATATAAAAAGATCATTTTTTACCCACATAGATTTCCTTAGACGTATTGCATGCTGATCCAATCTCAAAGGGTGGATAATAAAGCATTAAATGAAGAATAATAGAGTTAGGATGGAGGGGGTCATGAGAATGTTTGTAATTGAGTGGTGGAAACATAAGTTATAATATTTTATCATTAAATAAAATAAAATAAAATAAAATTATAAATATCAATATAGTTGGTGCATTGTGGTGTGATCACATGGGCCATTGAGTAATTACAGAACAGAGTGTCACGTTTCATCTTGACCCTTCATGTCAAGACACAATTCCCAATTCTATGGATGCACCAGAAGCCACCATCTTAGTTTGTCCTTACAGAATGAACCAATCCATCATGATGAAACTCCACCTTCTTGGGTAAAACCATGGAATCATGGCCATCCTAGTGAAATGTAATTAATGGATTCACAGTGCAACCCCATCCATTCTTTCATGATCTATTCATTTCCCTAAAATTATAATTTGGCAAAACACTTTCTTCATTAAAATATATAATGTTGTATCATCTCCCCCTACTTAGAACTGGAATTTATTCCACACCAGCACCAACTCCTCAAAAATGAACGTCCAACCACATCCAACATCTCAAATAGCTATAAAATAATAAAAATTTTATGATATGAAATCCAAATTGGATAAATTTTTACCCATTAATTTGAATAGTATTACATGTGTGATTGTATTCATGTGAGTTATAGTGAATTATTTATTTTCACTACATAGAGGAAACTTATCAATATTAGGATTCATTTTTAGTTGTGAGATCAAAGGTAACACTAGATCACTCAATTACGATTGATTGTTTCTAACCAATCCACATAGAACATAGGACTATTATTTCACTTTGGGATCATAGTGTATTGATTATATATCTTTGATATTTTTAATTATCCATTGAATGGAAATAAGGTCTTGATTTTATTTCATAATGTGTGATTTCTATTAGATATATGGAATTATCCTTAGATTATTTTTATTATATAATGATGGAATTATTATTTTTAACATCTAGTTTATAATTAAATATTTTATGAATTTAATATTAAATATATTTTAGAGGATTTTTAGATACAGATATGTCTACATGGGATATTATCATGGTTAAACACAGAATTTACGAAATTAAAGGGAGATTTGATAATATGAGTTATATTGGTCCACTATAGAAACATTAATAAAGGAAAATGAAGTTATAATGGAGGGTTTATCAAGAGAATGGAATAATTATTAGAAATAGATTATTGATTTGGGTAATTTTATATATAAGATTAGTAATAGTGGGTGAGTGAAGTGATTTTAAATTATGAAATTAGACTTATCAATTTCGATAGACCTCTCATCTTTTCATTTGATCTTAATATTGCTCTATAAAAAATTTATATAACATAGGATATTTTGATGAATTATGAATGGATATTAAAGGATCGATAAAAATTTTAATGTTTTTGGAATGAATTAATTTATATAATTTAAATAATTCAATTGGAGTTTTTTATGTCATGTAAGGTATAAAAATTATTATTTTTTATGACTTAATGTTTGGGCTATTAAAATAGAAGATTATGAATTTTTTCAAGGGGCTATACAAAAAGGATTGGAATCCATGCACCTAATGATATTATACTCCTCTAAATATTAAAATTTAAAACCCTGGACTAATATTTTTATAGTTTATGTGTCACGTTTCATGTTAACCAAGAAACTTACTCTGAGTTCTGTACTCGAATATAGTTAGTTACATGGGGTTGTCCCAAAAGAGAACATATCATGCCAATTATTAAAATGTTCTATTTCAAATGTGCATGTTCCATAATAAACCTCTTGTAACTTCCTGACACCAGTTACCTAGATTCGGTACATTATTACATAACATTGGTACAATACAAGGAATCAGGTCCCAAAAGACCGATCAGTTTAGTATCCTTCCAAGTACTAGATACATTCATAAGTTTTACATTACATCATGAAATAAAAACATCAAAAAAAATTGTCTCATATTTAACACATTTATATCCTTATTCTATCCTAGTAGGTCAACAATAAAATACTTCTTCACATACTGTAAAAATTAAAACATTGAAAGGGGTTAGCTCAGATGCTCAGTAAGGATAACAATATATAGGAAACTTTCATAAATAAGCATAAACATTTAATGAAATGTATAACATTAAAAATAGTATTTTAAACATAAACATCAGCATAATATGGCAATGATAAAATCAAATAATTCTATTTACTTATTCACATGGATATTTTACTAGTCGAATAATCACATTCAATATCAATAGCCACTTTCATAATGATGGAATGCATAATGTCAAACTTCATAACCACATAGTCAAAGCCTTTTTCCAAGACAACAAATAATATTTTGTCAAGGCCTTATTCCAAGACACTAGTTTGTCCCATGAGACCTACTGATGCATCAAGGAGCTATAGCGGGCTCCACCCATCACTTACTAAGACTAATTCATTCCTTGTATGAAAAAACACAACATAAACATTTGTATTAAAAATAGAATATGAAATGTCAGTAATAAATCCATAAACCATGAATAGTATAAGAATACAACATCCACATAAACCATTATCTCAAAACCTTCAATACAATATGGAGGATTTGTATCATAATAAATCAACTTCCAACAAGATTAAAATACATCAAAAGGATGTGGACATAGATGAAATCAAAACTCTTTTTAGAGAAATATATATTTCTATTTTGAAATCATTTAAAAGTCATATAATTATAAATCAAAAGAAATATGTTTAAAATATTATTTTAAGATTGTAAGGGAAGCTTCAACGATGTTATAATAGCAAAAATAGCCTCACTCGGCATATAAGTTAAAAAAACATTCTTACGTTAATTTTATCAAAAAGGTCATAAAGTACCTTGTTTGGAAAAAGATGTAATGATTCCTTTCAAAACATATAAGGTAACATAAGGATGTAAATGACTATATCCAATTTTCTATTAAATAGTAACAATGTTTTGAAATACATTTTTATGAAAACACGGATGTAAATGATAAGGAGGTCCCAGTAGATACTTACGTAAAAACAACCTCGAATACAAAAGAGATTGTGGAATTAACCCTTAACTTGTTCTTTTCTTTTGTAGATGGTATGTTAACTTCCAGTATAATAGTAAATACATTGTTATTAAATTATAAAGGAACTATATACACAAATATGATATCATATATAAAATTATATTATTTCTTTGTTAATAATATTTTAGTAGTATCATCGTTTCGAGTGTTAAATAATTCATTTTCCTTTATATGCTTGGTTACGTACGCCATGTTAGTTATGGATAGGATGTATTTGATTCATTTACATAATGATATTTTGTTCATAAAAATTATTTTTAATCATAAAATGAAAAATATTCTTGAATGATTACGATGGGGAATGAATCTCATCCCTTTCGTGGAGACGGAAATCCGTACGTACGCACGAGCGACAATATCATTATATTGATGGAAATACTGTGTGTAATTGGATATTATATCATATATAAATAATAATTAACATGTTATAATTATTATTTACATCATTTTTACTCATTATTATACACATACAAATAATGAGGGGTTTGAATAACAAACTACACCCCGACAAGGAAACTGTAATCTGTACGTATGCACGTATAATGACATTTTCATTTATAGGATGGATAGAATAATGAATATTGTTGTATAATTTTAATAATAACATCACTGTATATATAATATATTGGATTTATTATTTTATAATGGAAAAAATGATGAAATAAGAAGTTGAAGAAGAAAAGTACTTCAAAGATGTGATGAAATATTTACCTCTTCTTCGGGTTCTTCCTATTTAATTGATCAAAAGGACTCTCTAGGTTGGCTTTATGACCAATTTAATTCCTCTAGGATGATAGTAGTAATGTTGGGAGGATATATGGGTAGGTGTTGGCCGAGCCAAAAGGCTTTGGATGGGTGAAATTAAGAGAAGGAGAAGTTACCTTTTATAAGAGAGTTGACGATCACTTTAAGAAAAGCTTGAAATATTTTTTTTAATAAAATAATTTTCGGTTTATAATGGCTAGAAAATGAATTATTTAAATGATATTTTGGGTATGGGTCAAAACGCTTTCAACCAATTGGTTTTATATCGGTTTAGGTCATCATATTAACCTTATATGTTAGATTTAACTCTTAGTTAAATAGTTTCACACTTACCATTTCTCTTTCTAATTTTATATGATATGGTTAATAAAATTACAATAAAAAGACAAGAGAACAACATGTGGTTAATTATTAATATATATAACCTTATCTAATTCCTTTGGTTGAACCTCAAATTATTAGAAATATTATATCAATTAATAATATAATATTTTTTTTAAAAACTTAATTTTGTCAATTTTAAAGCTAGTTATTATTTTTTTGAAAGCCATAAACAATTATCAATTAAAATATAATTTATTTAAACAAACCATAAAAGTCATATTACCCTATAAATTTCGTTTAATTCCTTGGAAATATCAATTTAAATTTATTTGGATATTTATAATATCAATTATTTTAATATTTCATTAATAATCTAATTACTGCATAGTCATTATGTGATAAATAAATAAAATTTTATAATGTATAAAAATTATAAATAATATTCCAGAATGTTGGAAAAAATTTTATATTTATAATGAATATTTATAGTTGAATTTATATGGTGTGTAACTCTATATTAAAATGGTTTAGTTATTAAACATTGAATTTAACTCTATTAACACTTCATTAAATAAAATAATAATAAATGTCCTATTCTAATCCATGTGGACCAAAGAGGATAATATTTTATTCAAATGGTTTTTTTGGTTGAATTAAACTTATCTAATAAAGTTAGGACATGTGTTATTTTAATTATGATATCATTTTTACCCTTAATTACCATATTTACTTTTAAAAGTGTTAAAAGAAAGTCAAATGTTACAACTCGCAAAAATTTATTTCCATTATATTGAACCACCTTTAACATTCTAATGTTAACCTTATCTCTCAAAATTTTTAAATTCAACTCACAAAAGTGGTAAAATTATGTTTCATACAAATTTGAAAATGCTCCTATGCGGTGGGTAAAAGACGGTAAAAAGTATGTTCAAATTTTATATATCTAAACTTATTACAAAATGACTCCATTGAATAAAGTTATACATATATAGGTATTATGTATCTATTTTAACCTAAAATAAATTAAAATATAATAACTAATTACTTAAATAGAAATTTTTAACCAATAACGCATTGTTTTTACAATATTCATCAATAATTGAATGTTTTTAGAACAATACAGCAAATTCAACCTAAGCTAATTTCGATATTCTGAATCCTTAAATAAAGAATATTTTGAAGGATAAAATTAATAAAATTTCAAAAAAGTGGGTGATACTATTCAAAATGGATGGTTTGATTGGTTGTGGTGTGTTTCAACTTGAAGTTGCGTACAACTCTAGCTATTGTGTTAATCATAGGGAAACATACTATTGAAGATTGGGGTTTTACATTCTCCCCTACTTATAATAATTTTGTCCTCAAAATTTCAAGAATTTTACTACATAAAAAGATTTGGGTGGTTTTTCATTATAAGTTCCTCAGGTTCCCACATTTCCTCTTACATATTATGATTTCTCCATAGAACATTTACTAGAAAAGTCATCCGATTTCTCAACACTTGATCTCTTGTATCAAGAATCTTGACAGGCTCTTCATTATAAGACAGATCAGGTTCCAGTTCAATTTCTTCAAAGGAGAGTACATGCATTGGGTTAGACATGTATTTTCTCAACAAGGATACATGGAACACATCATGAACTTTGGAAAGACTTGGCGGCATTTCTAAACAGTAAGCAACAACCCCAATTCGTTCTCGAATTTCAAAAGGTCTGATGTACCTGGGACTTAATTTTCCTTTCTTACCGAATCGTATAACTCCCTTCAATGGAGATACCTTCAAAAAAATAGGATCTCCTACCTAAAATTACAAATCCTTCATTCATTTATTGGATTAGCTCTTCTACCTACTTTGAGTTGCTTTGATGCAGGTTTGATAACCTTTACGTTTTACATCAATTCCTCCACTAGTTCTAGGTCTACGAGTTTTCTTTCACCAACATCATCCCAAAAAATTGGTGTGTGACATATCTTCCCATATAATGCTTTATATGGTTCCATCTGAATATTTGAATGGAATCTATTGTTATATTAAAATTGGACTAGAGGTAAATATTGATCCCACATACCTCGAAATTCATGTGAGAAAGATCTCGACATGACTTCTAATGTCCTAATAGTATGTTATTATTGTCCATTAGTATGAGGGTGATAGGAAATTATAAAATGAAGTTCAATATCCAGGGATTTGTAAATGTTTTTCAGGAATCTTAATGTAAAACAGGGATCACGATCAGAAACAATCTATACGGGTACTCCATGAATTTTTACAACTTCTTTAATATACATTCTTACTTAACGTTCAAGTGGTAAATCTTCTCTTATTGCATAAAAATGAGCTAACATGGTAAAATGATCCATAATGATCCATATTGAATCATTCCTCTAGGAGTCTTTTGTAATCCCATGAAAAATTCCATCATAATATCATCCCATTTCCACTCAGGTATGGGATGAGGTTGCATGACTCCTCTAGGATGTTGTCTTCCAGCTTTCACTTGTTGGCAAACCAGACATCTCAACACAAAATCAGAAATCTCTCTCTTAATGTTGTTCCACAAAAAATATTCTTTCAAATCTCTATTAATCTTAGTGATACAAGGGTGTACAGGGAAATTGGAGCTATGAGTATCATCTAACAATTCATTTTTCAGATCAGGAATATCTGGAACACAATGTCTCTTCCCAACTTTTAAAATTTCGTCTTCATATATAATGTCGATCAATCTCCCATCATTCAAAGATTTAATTTTCTTTTCAAACTCTTCATCATCAGTTGGATAAAATTTTATCCTTTCTAGTAAATATGATTTGGAAACCATTTAAAAAAATTATTGATGTTTCATCTTCCATGATTATTCACATGTCCAATTTTACTAGATCCATGAAAATAGGATCCCTTTAAACTCTCAAATTGTTCAAATCTCCATGATCCTTTCTGTTCAAAGCATTTTCCACCTTATTTTCCTTCCTCGGTTGGTAGTGTATTGTGCTATCACAATCTAAGAGCTGTTTAGGCCATCTCTTTTTCCTCAAGTTGAGTTCTTTTAGTGAGAAAATATACTTCAAACTCATGTGATTAGTATAAATTTCATATTTTTCACCATAGAGATAGTTTATACATATGATAAAATCAAAAATTATAGCTACTACCTTAATATCATGGGTAGAAATGTTTTTCTCAAGAGTTTTTAGCTGTCGTGATGCATATACAATAACTCTATCATTCTGTATAAGGACCAAACCATGTCCTTTCGTTGAAGCATCACTATAAATAAAAAACTAATCATTCCCTGATGGTAGAGTCATGATTTTAGAATTAATTAATCTTCTCTTTAGTTCTTCAAAACATTCTTCACACTATTTTATCCGGAAAAAATTGACCCATTTACGTGCGAGCTTTGTTAATGGGTTAGCCAATCGGGTAAATTCTGGAAAAAATGCCGATAATAACCTTCTAAAAAATTAAACTATGTACCTCAGTTATACTCATTGGTTCTGGACATTCCTAGATTGACTTTTTCATAGAAGGATCAATAGAGATTCCCCCCATAGAGACAATATGGACAAGAAATGAAATATCATAAAGACAGAATTCACATTTTCTAAACTTCTCATATAATTCATTTTTTATAAGAGTGTTTAGGATAATGCACATGTAATTTTCATGATCTTCGTAGTTTTTGAGCATAAAATGTTATCTTCCATAAATAGAACTACCAAGTCATCAGGATATTCCTTGAAAACTATATTCATTAGATCCATGAAAACAGAGGGTGCATTAGTAAGCCCAAAAGGCATTATTGTAAACTCGTAATGCCCGTACCAGGTTGGAAATGCTATTTTTGGAATGTCATCCTTCTTCACACATAAATAATGACATCTAGATCAAAGTTAATTCTTTGAAAAATATTTCGGTCCATTAAGTTGGTCAAATAAATCATCAATGCAAGGTAGGGGATTCATGTTCTTTATTGTTATTTCATTGATCTCCCTGCAATCATTAAACAACCTCATAGATCCATCTTTCTTTTTAAAAAAATGACAGGGGCTCCCCATGGAGAAACACTAGGGAGAATAAATACCTTATTACTCAATTCCTCGATTCGTTTTATTAGTTCAATTAATTTATGAATGGTCATTCTATAAGGAGTCTTCGATATGGGCCCTTAAATATGAATTATGTCAATGAAAACTAAATTTCTCATGCTGGAGGAAGTCTAGGTAAACCTTATGGAAACAGAACAACTAATTATTGTAGAATAGGTATGTCCTCTATTCAAATATTCTCTACCTCAGCCATAGTAATTTCATTTTATTCTTCCCAATAATCAAATTTAGTTAAGCTACAGGGGTGGATCTTTATAAGAATCAGGTGGTGACATTTCTTTTATAAAGACAAGGTACTCTTTATCATCATCAAAAATTCTAACCTGCTTTTTCTTAAAACAAATTTTCACATCATGGTCTGAAATACAATCTATTCTGGGGATTATATCAAATTCAATCATGGGTATGATGATGTGATCATCAGATACAGAACATTTATATTCCCTAATGGGAACTGATTCACAAAACATTATTGCGATGATATTTCCCTTAGGTGTTTAGACTGATAACTCCCTTGTTATGTCAAATTGAAAATATTTAACATTCATAGAAAACTGGGAAGATATGAAAAAATGCGATGATACAGAGTCAAATAAATCATTGGATGAACTTGAGGATACCATTAAATTACCTACCACCACGACTTTTGGAGTTTCAACCTCGGTTGTGGTGATTTCATAAGCATGCCCTTTCTCCCCTGGCCTTTTCTGAGGTAAGTTCCCTTGGGTAATATGAAATTAATTTACATAATACCCCTTTCCACTAAAATTTTATAATTCAACAACCTATTTCTTCCCCTTACAATCACGAGCTTAGTGGCCATTTCACCACACTTATAACAGAACACCATTAACTTCAGGGAAGTACCAGGGTGTTTCTTCCTACATTTACCACATGATTGATTTTAAAATTTTTTCTTCTTCCACATATTTCCATTTCTAGAGTACTCAACAGACCTCTTCTTATCCTGATTTTCTTTAAAGTCGTAAGACATAGAGGATTATTTTTCTATCTTGATATGACATAAGGTAATATCTTTGTATGAGAAGAAGGATTTTGAGACTAATGCTCACTAGAGAAATAGTTTTAACCCATTAATGAATTGATCAATATTACACCATGGGTTATGTATATAATTTGTAGCATAAATTTCTATCCTTGTAAAGTTAGCCTCATATTTTTTGACATTCTCATACTTATTTTGTATCAGACTCCAAAATCTCCTTTCCATATCCACTCGATGGTAATGAGGAAATTATTTTTCTAAGAAAATAGTTTTAACACCCGAAAATTCCATATTTTATACTTCATCATATTTATTTGTGTTTTGAATCAATGACCACCATTGATCTGCATCTCTCGTGAGGCAATAAACTACAATGAATAATTTTTTTCTTTCTCTACTCCCCAAAGCATCAAATATTTTCTCTAATGAATTTATCCATTTCTCTGGTACTAATGTTTTTGTACTCCCATTGAATGTTGGTGGTTTTTTCTTCATGAATCAGTCTAAAAATGATCCTCCAAGTTGTGGATTAGGGTGATCTATACGGATAAGGTTATTATTCATAACCTGAGTAAGTTGTCCTAGTATGGTGACAAGCTAATCAGCACCAGTTGCCTCACCAGCTTCACTATAATTATCATGAGTAGGAGGGAAATCCCCAAATTGATTATGTGCATTGATATAGATCCCATTCCGTATACTAGGAACCATTTCTAAATAATGGCATACACTATATTATTTTATTAATCACAATATGTAATCCAAAACTTGTAAAACAGTTAAGATAAATTGAACTATTTATAGATATAATCCATAATAATATAAAGGTTTTCTTTGAGGAATTATATACTCATAAACAATTCATAATGGTTTTTAAATAAAATGAGAATAATCCAAAGCATGTCCCCCAGGAGTGTCGTAACGAAGAGTGCAGCAATGCCCGTTTTTGTGCACCCGTTCTCGTTCGATTCTAGCTCAAAGTGGTGTTTTCAGGTTTTACCCCTAGTTACATCTGTACCAGAGCCACCTCTACTAGATCATATCTATATGGGGATATATTTCATGGAAAACCCAAAAAATCTCTACAATAACAAAATTCTTGGACGTTCTTATATTCTAATCCTCAAAGACTATCATTTGGTAATGCTCTCTAATAAGAGATTTTCTAAATCAAGCTTCCATGGTTTATACTAAACTTTCTATGATATCAACTATAATGCCCTGACCCCAGTTACCCAGATTTGGTGAATTACTACTTTACATTGGCATGATACAACGAATCATGTCTTGAAATACCGATCTGTTTAGTAGCCTTGGAAGTACGAGATACATTCATATGTTTTACATTACATCATGAAATAAAAACAGCAACAACATTTAGTCCTTCTTGAATAGACATATATACTTATCCTATAAATGCAGGATAACCATAAAATACTTCTTCACATCTTGGGAAAAATAAAATATACAAAGGGGTGTTCTCAGATGCTTAGTAAGTATAACAATATAGAGGAATCATTGGTAAATAAGCATAAACATATAAGGCAATGTATAAGACTAAAAAAAAGTCTTTCAAACATAAAATTATATATAATATGACAAAGATAAAATAAAATAATTCCATTTACTTATTCAAGTGGATATTCTACTAGTCGAATAATCACAAGCAAGATCAATAGCCACTTTCATAATGATGGAATGCATAATGCCAGATTTCATAACCACATAGTCAAGGCCTTGTGCCAAGGCTACAAATAAGATTTTTTCATGGCCTATTTCCAAGACACGAGTTTGTCTTAGGAGACCTATTGATGCATTAAAGAGATATATTAGGCTCCACCCATCACTTATTTAGTCCAATGCATTCCTCATATGAAAAGGTTTAAACTTAACATAAACATTCATATTAAAACTAGCATACGAAATGTCAATACTTTATCAACAAACCATGAATTGTATAAGAATAACACATCCATAGTGAAACATATAACAAAACCATTAATATAATATGGAGGATTTGTATCATAAGAAATCAACTTCAAACAAGATTAAAATCCATCACAAGGATGTTGACATAGTTGAAATAAAATATTTTTTAGAGAATGATCTCTTTCTATTTTGAAATCATTTAAAAGTCATATAATTATAAAAGAAAAAATTTATTTTTAATATATTCTTATAATCATGTAAGGGAATCTTTGATGATGTTATAACAGTAGAAAATAGCCACACTTCCATATATGTTAAAAAGCATTCTTACTTTTATTTTTTCAAAATGGTCATAAAGTACCTAGTTTGGAAAACGGTGAAAAGATTTCGTTCAAAACATATAAGGTTAAATAAGGGTATAAATGAATTAAACCCATTTTATGGTATATAGTAAAAATGTATTGGAATTTTATTTAATAAAACATGGATGTGGATGATAAAGTGGTCCTAGTAGATACTAACGTAAAAACAACCTCGGATAATAATGAGATTATGGAATTAACCCTTGCCTTGTACTTTTCCACAGTAGATGGTATGCTAACCTCCTGTATAAAAGTTAAAACATTTTTATTAAATTATAGAAGAACTATATTCATGAATATGATATCATATATGATCTTATAATATTTCCTTGTTAATAATATTTTAGTAGTATCATCGTTTCAGGTGTTAACTGATTCATTTTCCTTAATATGATTGGTTATGTAAGCAATGTATGTTATGGATAGGATGTATTTGATTCATAAATAGAATTATATTATGTTAATAAAAATAATTTTTAATCATAAAATGAAAATTATTCATGAATTATTTGGATGGGGAATGAATCTTATCGCGTTTGTGGAGACAGTAATCTGTATGAATGCACGAGCGACAATATCATTATATGGATGGAGAAATAATATGCAATTGGATGGTATATCATATATATAGAATAATTAACCTTTTGTATTTATTATTTTTATCATTTTTACTCATTATTATACCCATCCAAATAATGAATTGTTTGAATAAAAAACTACACCACAATAAGGAGACCGTAATCCGTACGTACGCACGAATGGTGACCTTGTCATTTATAGGATAGATAGAATAATGAGTATGGTTTTAACATATTAATAATAACATCATAGTATATATATTATTCTTTATTTATTAGTTTAGAATGTAAACCACAAAGAAAGGGGAAGTGGAAGATGAAAAGAACTTCAAAGAGGTGATGAAATATTTACCACTTCTTCGGCTTCTTCCTTTCAATTTGATCATAAGGGATCCGTAAAATAGCTTTATGAACAAAGGAAGGTCCCTAGGATGAAGGGAGGAAAGTTGTGAGGATATATTAATAGGGTTTTTCCGAGAAAAAATTCTTTGGAGGTGTGAAATTAAATGAAGATGAAGTGCCCTTTTATAAGAGACGTGAGGCTCACTTTAGAAAATGTTTGAAATATTTTTTTAATAAAATAATTTTCGGTTTCTAATGGCACCAAAACGAATTAATTTAAGGGTAAGGTGTGTATGGGTCGAAAATATCTCAACCAATAGGTTTTATAGATGTTTACGTCATCATATTAATCTTATCATTTAGATTTAACTCTTAGTTAAATTTTTTGATATTTACCTTGTCTATTTGTATTTTTATATTATATGGTTAATAAACATACTATAACAAGACAATAGAACCCCATGTGGTTAATTATTAATATATATATCCTTATCTATGTCTCTTTTCCGAACCATTGATTTTTATAAATATTATATTAATTAAAAATATAATAATATTTTTAAAAACTCAATTATGCCAATTTTGACGCTATTTAGTATTTGATTTTTTTGGAAGCCATAAAAACTTTATCACTTCAAATAAAATTTATTTAACTAACCACAACATGTAATACTAACATATATAATTAGTGTAATTTATCAGAAGTCTCAATTTACATTTATTTGGTTATTTATAATATCAATTATTTTAATATTTAATTAATAAAATAATTACTACATCCTCAATGTGTCATAAATAAATTAAATTATATATTGTCATAAAATTATAAATAAACTACCATTATATAGGAAATTTATCATTAATTCTAATGATTATTTATATTCAAATTTATATTTTCTGTAACCCTTTATTAAAAATTGTTTATTTATTAAACATTGAATTTATCTCTTTTAACTCTTCTTTAAATAAAATCATAATAAATTTTTTAATCTAATATTAGTGGCCCATAGATGATAATATATTATTCCTAAGGTTTTTTTTGTCGAATTATACTTATCCAATAGAATTAGAACATGTTTTAGGGTAATTATGATATAATTTTTACCCTTAATTTCCATATTTACTTTTAACCATGGAAAATAAAAGTCAAAAGACACTATTCACCAAAAATTATTTTCATCTTGTTGAACCACATTTTACATAATGATATTTATTGTGTCTCTCATATTTTTGAATTTTATCTCGCATAATTGGTAAAATTATGTTTTTAACAAATTTTCAAATGCTCTTAGGTGGTGAGTAGAAGACAGTAAAATGTTTGATTAAGTTTTATATATCAAAATATGTTATAAAGTGACTCCAATGAATTAATTTGAAAATATATAGGTATTATGTATCTATTTTGACATAAAATAAATTAAAAAAAATAACTAATTATTTAATAAAATGTCAGTTTTAACAAATAATGCAGTGTTTTTTTTCACTATTCGTCAAAAATTATTGGTTTATAGAATAATAACAAAAATTCACCCTAAGATTATTTTGATATTCCAAATCAAAAAATGAAGTCCATTTTGAATGATAAAATTTATTAAAATTCAAAAATATGGTATTACTATTTATAACGGCTAGTTTGATTGGTTGTGGTGTGTTTGAACAAGAAGTTGTGTAAAACACAATCTATTGAATTATTTAAAGGGAAACATATCATTGAATAATTGGTTGTTACACCTATTATAAAGGATTATTACATTTTTTGGTTCATTGAAAGCAATTTTGTGAGGAATCAGGATAATAGAGCTTTTGGTTTTATCTGGTTAAGGTCACAAGATTGAAAACTTATTGAGATTTAATGGAAATGTATATATGTTTGATGAACTGATCTATTCTAATTATTAGGATAGTATTTGTATAATTTTTTATAGATTTTTAGTTATTCATTATTTCTACAAGATTTATGATAAATTTTTATATTTTTGTTTTGAATCGGTATTTTTTTAATGGATTGAATCGTAATAAATTATTATTACAATATCGATCACGGGTTTTATTGAATCATAGTAAATTATAAATATATCATAGTATTTTATGATATCTATTATAGAGGATAATATATATTAGAAGGGAGAAGAATGGAGGGAGGAAGAAGGGAGTCTGATGGAAACCTAAAAAGAAATTGGGGAAACCTCATTTATAAATATTTTTAATCTATTTAATAAAATTTAATTAAAACAATACATGGGTCCCATTATGACTTGAAAATATAGATCATGGAATAATAAACACACCCAGGGTCACATTATCATGTGTCCCCTTAAGTTACAATTCAATTCATCATCACAACACCGTAAAAATCAGCCATCAGACACCTCCAACTCCTACAACATCTGGATAACATAAAAACATACATTATTTTAGAAAAAAATTAAAAAAATACATACCTCAAAATATATGAGTTGGTAAAACCTCCCCACCATATTTCACCTCATCCCTGAGATATATCATTGGGTGTCACTAGTGAAATATATTGACAATTGTTCTTTTATATCAACATCTCCCTTCTTAGTCTACGTCTAAATATACACATGCTTCAACTCCAAACCTTTTAAAGGTAATATCTTTCTTCATATGATATTTTTCTCAAATTAAATATATGAATATATCATTCCTAAAATAATGGACTAGATTTTTGGTTGAGGTTATTGATATTCATCATGTGAGAATGGTTGGGATGGTTTCTCTAACATTGATATATATAGCATGAATCCTGCATAACAATATACATCATAGTAATTTCTAACTGATATTACATTGTAATTATCCTCATAATATCTCTGAGTGGACTCATGAACATGACCACCAACTTACCCTTACATTGGATATGTTTACGCCACAAAAGAGGTAATACATTCAAGAATATCAAGTTGTCCACCTCAAACTCATGAGGAAATCAGCATTGGTTAGAATATGATTTTTTCTTGTGCTATGTGTTATCTGAACACTTCTGCATCAAATGAATATATTTTGATATCTCTATAATGATATTAGACCCAATGATATAATACTCTCTTCTCTCTTGTTAATAGAAAGGTGATTGGAAGAAACATTCATGAAAGGCCTCAAAATGTTCCTTATGAATCAAAACTAATAATTTTTGTAAATGAAAAATTCTATAAGTGTGAAATGAATCTCCCATAAATTGTGTAAATATAGGATTATTGATCACAACTATTCCTCAAGTACCTAAATAGTATTCATAGACTAACAATAGTATAGTGGTGAAGCACCATACACAAATGCACCTGAGAACCTAAAACATTCTATAAGACTTTTTCTAAATGATAGTTCAATTAGTCAACCTAATATAAAATAATAATCTTATACACAACATAATGTCACACTATCTACCAAATAATATAACATTCTGAGAACATTAATGAGTCGGGTTTCCTTGATTGTGGGAAATATGTGACCATCAATAATTAATATAAGATATCCCATATCACATTAATTTTTTGGGGTGGAATCAACAACCCTATTAAAAAATACAATATCACAACATCTCACTTCCACTCGAGAGTAGGTAGAGGTCGAAGAAGACATGTGGGTTGCTGGTGCATAGAATTTACCCAATGATATGATAACCAAATTGATATTAATCATGCCCTACCATTTTTCATCCAAGGACACCAATAACAACTATATATGTCTTGGTGCATCATGGTAATCCCTATGTGAAAAAAAAACCAATTTTAGGCCTATGGTTTTTGCATAATCTCTTCACTTAAGACATTAGAAACCACAAATCAACCCCATATAGAAAGGATCTCGTCATTATCATGGTACCAATCTAGTGAAGGCTTCCCACCATATATATTATCTCTTATAAACTTGAAATCTGTGTTTTTAGATGACACTGCTTCACTCTATAATGTAGATATGAGGTAATAGTCAAGGCAGTGTGAATATATTTATACTAAAACTTCACCAAATAAAGACAAAACTTTTTAGAGAGGCTCATTAACTATGGCATGTTATAAGTCACCTTCACCACCGAGCCCAATTTTTCCTACTCAGTGTATCATCTATGGTATTCCCTTTACAAAGGGTGTCATCCAAATTGAAAGTGAAAATTTAAATATACTTCACACACATTCACTATTGATGGTCGAGTCACACTATAAGAATATGTTCTTTTGTCTCATATATTTTATATACACAATTATCCTCTCTCTTAGATGATAATAAGGACAACATTTTATCATGTTCACCAGCTCCACCAACACTATACCATGATTTTACTTCTTAGACTCATGTGTCCTCGACAATATAGATCTATAATAAAATAATTTCCTTCCAAGTATTAACATATATCCAAGGTCTATATGTGATTCATCATAAATCAATATATAATCTTTATATATATCAAGAAACATCACAATGGGAATAGAATATAACGTGTCCTTCAGTACTTAAAATATCTCATAGAAAGATAAATCCACTAGATCTACACTTCCTTAGAAGTCATGTCTATCATCAGCACTACCATCCTAGAGAAGTTTTGAATGTATCTAATACAATATCATCCTAGTCTCAGATTAATTATACCTTTTGGGATATTGGAGAGAATTAGGCTGGTGGAATACCGACCGACACTTCAACAAAACTAAATCATTATGCATGATGTTACCCATGTATCAAAACTTCTCCAGTATCACCCTGGAACTTCTCATGTGGTCGATGTGGATGATATAGAGATTGATATAGATGCTTGTTTTCATTAGAAGCTGATATGTGTGTTGGATCCTGATGAGAATGTTTTGAGGGGTGAGATCATGCCGATAGTTTGTATTTTTTTAGAAATAATGTAAAGTTCTGTAGATGATTTGGGAAAGGGAAGTAGATATACGGGCTTAGTGGCCGAATCTTTTTGAATTGAAATCTAAGAGAGTTTTGGGATTTAAGTTTGAGACTGAGAAATTATAAGGTAGGGAAATTGTAAAATCTCATCTTTTTATATGTATTAAACTTTTAAAAAAATTTATGTAGATGGGTTGTTTTGAATTTAATTCAGGGATTAAATTAATTTACAACCTCGAAACATTACCCCTGCCCACTATAAGTAGGTTTCACTAGGCATCGACCTCTCATAAAAGTAGATTACACCCCCTATAAATATATTTCACCAATTTTCAACATGTCACGAAATAAGACTATACCATGTGTAATTACATTTACCATATGTAATATTACACCACGTTTAATTTGATTACACCATGTGTAATATTTTATTAATGTTTTTTCAAATGGTTTGATGGGATTTCAATAGAAAATAGGGGAAATTAGTTTGAAACATTACACGATGTGAAAAGAGGAATAATTTCATGTAATTATCATGCTCAATTTTTATAAACAGATCCCCAACACCGTGTTACCTGCAAAACCTGATTTCTTTGGCTATAGAAGATCCACACACCACCTTTTTATACCCAAGAAACCCCACACACCTCTTAAATAGACAGAAACTCCCATACACTCAACAATATTTGACTTAAGACCCTTCTTGCACCTCCCTCCTTGCATTGGGTCTTCTTCCATTGATTTCAAAGTGTTTTATTCAATCTATATGTGGTCTCGCATCATATTTTAGATATTCGGACCTAGATTTTTGTGGAAGCCTCTTTGTTATTAATATTATTCTAGATATATTGCTAATGGATTATCTAGTTCATGTTGAATGGAATCCAAAAGATGGTTACTATCACATATGTATAGTCTTTGGAACTGCTTACTCCTCTTTTAAGGAGTCAGATCTAAATCTGGTTCTTTGACGCATTCTTTATTGTTCTCACACAATCTGGGGATATTCGTTGGAGATCATTCTTTTTCACCAGTCTTGAGGTGGGTGCTCTAAAATACGAATCCCGTGGTCTTGAATAAAATTATGTTAATGTAATTATATAATTTTTATTAGATGTTTATAAGTTGTGTTCTTGATGAAATTAATTAATTTGATGAATAAATTAATTAAAAGAAATGTGTAATTAGGTTGTTTCGATTTAAGATCATGTATAATTAATTGTTAAATTAGTTATGGATTTGTTTATATTATTGAACATGATTAATTAATTTTATAATTAATTGTTAGAAATGGTTTGGATTAGGAAATTGTGATTTGGAGAATTTATTTTATAATTAATTATTTATATGTTGAAATTATGAATGAGATAATTAATTGGGGAATTGATTAAGTGTATTTATATGAAAAAATAATTATTTTTTTTGTAATAGAATTTATGAATCATTAATTGGTGAATTAATTATTTGGTTTTGAGTTGTGAAATGATTAATTAATTGTTTAATTAATTAATACAATTTATAAGGTTAATAAATTGATGATTTAATTAACATAAGGGCTGTGATAAATTTTTCTATTAATTAATTAATGGGATAGACATAGGTAATTAATTTTTGAATATATTAAAAAATTATGAATGATTAATTAATTTTATAAATTAATTAATGAAATTGATGTCATTAATTAATCATTAGGTTAATTAAGGGAAATGGGTTATGATTAATTAATTGGTGAATTAGTTAATGTAATGAATATATTAATTAATTGTTAAATTAATTAATATATTTGAACCAGCCAATTAATTAAGGAAATTATTGAATGTTTTGTTTTTGTTAATTAATTTTTTAGTTTATTGATGTATATGGAAATGATTAATTAACTGTGAATTAATTAATTGAAGGATTTGTGAAATTGATATTGGTTATGATTATGTTGGTATGGAGTAGCACATGGGATAACTCAAGTGTGAGAAAGGGATTAACTAGGATGAATGTGAGAGTTTATATTATTGTTTTTTGATGTACCATGTGATCCTTGGATGAAAAAGATTTTTCGAGATTTTTTTTGTTTTCCAAAGCACTATGTAATCCTTCAAGGATGAAGATTGTGTGGGATTTTTTTTTGTTTTTTGAAGGATCATGTGATCCTTTTTGATAAAATACCATGATAGATTTCCTATTTTTTCTACGAAGTATTTATTCTTTTCTTCGTATTACAAGCTTTAGACCCTAGAGGTTAGAACCCATAGTGAACATTACTCATGACTATATGATTTACTTGTTTTATGAATTTGATAAATACTATATGAATTTTAGTAATGAATGGTTAGATCGAAATTCAGATTTGTGATATCCCTTAAGGGTGGTTCAGACTCTATTAAGGGCTGAAGCAATTATTGTGGATTGGGTTTCCATCGAAACTCGAGATAAATGAGGTTAAATAAAGAGTATAAAAATAAATGTAAATTATTTACTTTATTTCTTTTATTTATTCCTTATATAACTCCATACACTATTATTGACTGGATTTTTTTTAAACATCATTGGTGGTGGCCTACTGAGTTGTACTCAAACACAACTCTGGCTGCCTGATTTGTACCATAATAGAGTAGATAGTTTTGGGAAAAGATAAGGGAAAAGTTCATGTGTTAGACAGCTGATTAGGATAAAGCATGGATGACGGAACCAGACATGGTTTGGCACCAACTTATAACTTATCTGAGTATTTGTTTAATTTTTAGGGTTTTTATATTGACACATAGCACATAATTAGTCATACAATGTTTCTTTATATAGTGGATTTTGTTTGTTCCTAAATTTTTTATCTTGAGATATTGGTATTGATCATGATTATATATGGTTCTGTTATTTCTTATTTACTTTTGATGGTGTTTTAATCTTGTAAAAGAGGGTATAGTCTTTCCAGGAATGGCTTATCAGACCCTCACTACTATTCGAGAGCCTCTAGCATACTTGGAGGTGTGCTTAGTTCATATGGAGATCTAGATAGGGGCACCAATGTGTGTCACCACTATTGGAAACCATGTTTTTTCCAACACTCCTATACCAACGGTTCATAAAAAATGTTTTTATAAGAGGCCTTTACCAATGGTTTCATAAAAACTTTATTAAATGAAGACATAGGTGATGATTTCCCAAGGGTTTTATGAAAACCGTTGGGAAATAATTCCCTTTACCAATGGTTTTACACAAACCATTGGCAATGGTTTGGAAATGATTCCCTTTACCAATGTTTTAGAAAAACCATTGGTGAAGCTAATGTTTTCCCAACAGTTTTTAAAAACCATTGGGAAATGATACCCAGATTTACACCAAATTGGGCAGTACTTCCTACATTCAGCAGTTCTCCACCGATTTCAGAATCCCTTCTCCCCCAATTTTCATTAGCCCCATGCGCGCCCTACTCCATCAAATCACCTGCGCCCCAACCAAGATTGAAGTACAAATCTTCATCTATTCTTGCTCATTTTCCACTTATCTTGCATATTTATCCATATATGAATGTGGAAACCCTAAATTAGATGTTAAAAACTTATTGTTTTAATTGGAGATTTGGTTTGTTTTATTAGGGATTAGGTGTATGAGGCATTCCACTTCCTATTATGGGTGGTTTTAATCAAAGGTTATGATGTTGGAACCATTAATAATTTTGTTGTATCTATTTAATCTCATTTTCCCTAACTTAACATTAAATTCTATATCAAATTTGGTTTATGTTTTTTAAATTTCTAGTTGAGTTATTTGTGGTTGATGATTGTCCCATGTTAGTTGTTTTCAATTGTTTAGTGTGGAAATTGGGAATTTAATGTCACTTTTCAAAATGGCGGTGCCATGAAAATACTCCAAATATTGGTTAAAAATGATTATTGTGATTTTACTATTTAAAATGGTTTTTGAATGATATTTCAAAAATGATTTAATCTTGAGGAAATTGTTTTATCAAAATGAGTATTTTTTTAATAAGGCTTGTGTAATGTAATTTGATATAGTACACTTGTAATGTGACTAGGTTTGGTATTTAGTAACACATGAGATAACCGGTGTGTGATAATGTGTTTTGAAAGAGATTCCATGGTTGGTTCAAGATTATATTTACATTTTGAGCCTATTAATTAGTTGTTTTAAAGATATTGTGAGATAATTACCTTATGTTTATTGGTGAAAACTAGGAGCTGTAGAGGTGGTTCATGATTAAGACATATAATTACTACTAAACATGTGGTTAAAACCATGCATAGTAGTGAATTCTTGAAATTATTGATTTTTTAGTCCTTTTTTATTTGGATTTGCTTTTGATGCTGATGTTTCCTATTGAAACCTATGATGGGAATTTATTTTAGTCTCTGAATCAGCTAAGACTCCCCCACCATGCACAGTATATGCAACCTCTACCCTTATTTTATCATTCTGGTTACACAGCCTATGAAACCTCTACCCTCATTTAATCAGTGAACTCAAGTCATTAATTCAATCCTTCATTCTCACTAGCACGTATGAAATTGAATGTTGTATACCCATCCTCACATGATTTTTTACCTTAGATAGTGTCCATCATATGGAATATGAGCTTCTAAGTTCATCAGTTAACCAGGATCATATATTCTATTTCCCCCAAGATGATTGTACCAATATAACATTAGAGACAATTAAATATGGTTCTCATTGTACATTGTATATTAGGTGACCTTCTTGGCCAATACTCACTTTTATGAGGGTGGGGTGCTTTTCACTATCCATGCTGGCTTGTGTAGACATCAATTATAATGTTAGATAAGTCAAATATTTAATTAAGTAATGTTGTTATCATTGACATACTTTATTAATAATCTCAAATTTAAAAATAAATGGTTTTGTCTATAATTTATGAAATTATATATTTTCACAAGCCATGAACAACCTATTAGTGTAGAAGCCTATATTTTATTCACCCATGGGGTGCGCTTGACTTGGGGAATTAATTTGGTGATGAATGGTATAGCCATAGAGGTGCAAATAATGTGTTATTGAACATAAGTGAATGATTTGGGATGACTATAACACATAATGCGACCTGAGGCATTTCCCTCTTGTAGACCTAATGAAAATGAATATAAATAAATTTTAATTTATTTTTTGAGTACTTGTTCTTTACATTTTTTAATAGTTCACTACATCGACTAGAAACTTCTTCCTTTATCATTAAATTAAATTTATTTTCTTTTAAAGTTCAATCCTATTGAATTTTTTTTTGAAAAAATCACTTACATAATTTTTTTTTAATGAATTGATAGAAGTTAGATGTATGAAACCGATCAGATCTCAAGCGATTTTCAAAACAATTTGGAGAGATTTTTAGATTTTTCTTTTCACAGTGATTCAGATAGTGGTCACATACACTTCCCATGTTCCAATTTTGTTGGTAGACCATGGTTGAGCCATGAAGAAGTCAGCTACCACATAACCAAATATGGTTTTCAAGCAAACTACTTTGTGAGATATCATAATGGGGAGAAAATTAAATCTCAAAATTGGTGATGATCGATATGGAAGGACTAGAATGGGGAATTTGTTAGATGATCGGATTCCATTTATCCGTCCTCATGAAAAAGAAATTATTTCGACGCAAGAAGACTTTGATATGAGGACATATGATGCATCTAGTGAAAATGATGATATTGATATGGTGAAAAAATTGAATGATGCTTCTATGATTCCACTATATCGACAATGTGATAAAATGAAAAGGCTGGAATTTTTAATCCGATTATTTCATGGGAAAACTATGTGTGGGATTTCTAATAAAACAATCAATTACATTCTTACCCTCTTGAAGGATTTACTTTAAGATGATGCATATATTCCCTCAAACCACTATATATAATTGAATTTAGTTGAGGAACTTGGATTTTCAAGAAACAAAATTCATGCTTTCCCGAAGGATTGCAGTTTATTCTGGGAGGAAACCGCTGAACGAAATTATTATATAAAATGTGGCACATCCCACTGAAAGATAAAATCTAATGGAATAGCATCCCTCACTCCATAGATAGTTATGTGGAACTTTCCATTGATCCCCAGAAACCAGAATATATTTATTTCTGATGACATATCAATAAAAATGAGATGGCATGGTACCAAGAGAAAGAAGACTGATGATGAGTTGGTTCATCCTATAGATGGATTTGTATGGTAGAGATTTGATGCTCGACATCCTGATTTTTTAGCTGACGTGCGTAATGTGAGGCTGGAAATTTTATGCGAAGGTTTTAATCCATTTGGGAAGATGCTTACTTCGCACATCACATGGCCAATTTAAACACACATTTATAATCTTCTCCCATGGTTGTGTATGAAAAAACCATTCACTTTCATGAGTATACTCATATCTGGCCCTTCTGATCTCAGCATTGATATTGATGTATATATGAAACCATTAATAAAAGAGTTTAAACTTCATTGGGATGTGGGTGTGCACACAAATGATGTATGTTCGAAAGACATATTTCAGATGTGTGATGATTTTATGTGGATGATCAATGATTTTTCATCTTATGCAATGGTGTCTGGATGGAGCACGAAGGGGAAACTGTCATATTCTGTTTGTATGAAGAATACAAGATCCAGAAGACTGAAACATCACTGTAGTTTCAGTTTTATGGGACATCGGCGATTCTTTCAAATGGAACATCCATATATAAATAATCGTCCAAGATTTGATAATATTATAAAGACCGATGATCCACCTCAGTGTATGTCTGGAACTAATGTGCTTAATGAATTGATATTTTTCAGTTCTTCATTCGGGAGGGGTCAAATGAAATCTTGAAAGAGAAAGAATGTTTCCACTGAAACTTGTTACAATTGGAGGAAGAGGAGTATTTTTTTTATTTGAATTATTGGTCAACCAATTTGTTACATAATTTCTTAGACATAATGCATATTGAAAAAAATATATGCGAAATTTTGTTTTCAATTCTTCTTAATGTCAAGGGGAAGACAGAAGATGGTTTATGATCTTGGCGTGACTTGGTGGATTGGAGAATCAGACCAGAATTGCATCCTGTGCATATCAGTGAAAATAAATGGCAACTTCCATGTGCTTATTTTGTGATGACACCTATGAAAATACAATTTCTAGAAGTATTAGGGGCTATTAAGGTTCATGATAGCTACTCAACCAACATATCTAAATGGGTCAACAAAAGAGAGTTGAAGTTAAAATCATTGAAGACTCATGATTATCACGTTCTTCTGCATGAGTTGCTTCCAATAACAATCCATCATCTTTTGTCGAACAATGTAAGGGTGAATTTTATTTGGTTTTGCCATTTGTTTATAGATCATTGCGATAAGAAGTTGTCCATGTCTTTCTTGAAAAAAATGTTGACAGATGCCCCATTACTTTTGTGTGAGTTTGAGAAAATATTTCCTCCATCATTTTCCACATGCACGCTGCATCTGACTGTCTATATTCCCACTAAAATACTTCTCAAAGGACTTGTTTCTTTTCATTGGATGTATCCAACTGAAAGAAATATGTACACATTAATGTCTTATGCCTGAAATAGGAATCATCCGGAAGGTTCTATCATGAACGGTAACATGGATCAAGAATGTATGGATTTCTGCTCAATGTATTTGTGCAATCTTACTACAATAATGAATAGAACATTGAGAAATGAAGAAGAATAGTATGAGAAAAATGAACCCAGTTTTCCATCACTTCCTCAAACAGGAGGAATTCCATGATCATATACATTGAAGACATTAAGCCATGAAGAGCGGGAGATGGCACATTGCACAGTTTTGTTCAACTGTGATTTTTTCGATGACTATATCAGGTAACTAAATTGAATATGTACATCTTACATATATATATCTTTTAAACTGTTAAAATTTATTATCTTCATGGAACATAAAACATTAATAAATATAAAGCATCATTCTTTATCTTTTAGAAGGCGGGAGGCTTTGCATAGCAAAGAGTTTTCTGCTTTGTTAAAATTGAATGTAAAAATATTACTGTTTAATAATTAAATCAAAATTTAATTAAGTTTAATAATCATTTATATTTCCGGTATTGAGTTTGTCTGCTGAATTTTTCTCTGAGGAAATAAGAGCTTTGGATTTTGGTCCTAATACCGTGGTTCGGGACTATAAATCAATTGTTATCAATGGGTACAAATATGTTGTCACTGAATGAGAAAAGAACATGTGAACGCAACATGATGGTGTTATGGTTACTGCCACAACAGATTGTTATGCCAGTGCATCAGATAGTAGAACACTATTTGAAAATGTGGGTTATTATGGAGTCATTAAGAAAATAATAATATTGGATTATTACTCTCATGGATGTGTCACAATGATGAAATGTTGTTGGTTTGATTTGATGACATGACAGGGCACATTTATTGATGATTTTCGATTTCGAGTAATTAAAATGACTCTCACTTTTGTTACCGAAGAACCACATGTGTTGGAATCAAAGGCTAAACAAGTTTTTTATGTCAATGACCAACTTTGACCGGAATTTGGTGTCATAGTTGAAGTAATTCCAAGACATATTTTTGATGATGGTGATGATTGAATTTTCACTTTCCCTACTACCATTGGAAACAATATATTTATTTCTTTTGGTGACTCCAATAGTTCAATTGTCAGAGTCGATTGTGAACCTGATGTTGTGGTTGAAAATATATAGAATCAATCATCCATGTTCTCAATTATTTCTGTTTACCTCATGTTGGGTTATTAAGGTTGGTAATCTTCAAATTGATTTAGTATTGATCACAAATATGTTTTAGCTGACTTGACCATTATGTGAATTTTCAATGTTTATTGGTTGCAGTTTTATTTGAATTGCATTTTCTAATTGGGAATTTAACTGCATTCAAACCTAGTCAAACAATATTTCTAACTTGGTGAACACTACAACTTGTATGATTTATTAAATCCATTCAAGATCTTCTAAAACAATTTATAGCTAAATAACCAATGAATCCCCCTATTTCATCATATATTTAGTTTTTTAGGTTACACATTTGTTTCCTTTTTCTAATTCATTACATATTTGTTTTCAAAAGAAATAAATGCAGCCAATTGAAGAGAGACGAAGGAAACAAATGATGGAGAACAATCGTCGAATGGCGGAGATGGGCGTTCCACCATTAGTGCCTGAAGTGAGTACTTTATTTCAAATATATAAATTTAAAGAATATATAATGTCATGTGATTACTTTTTTTGTAAACATTTTTGAAGGATCAACCTATACGTCAACAGTTAATCGATGAGGAGCCTAGTACTGGTCCAAGTACTCAGGCCGGTGGTTCGAGGGGGGTTCGTACCATAGGTAAAAGACCAGCTCCGCGTACCCAAAGAGACCATGCCCCTACCACATACTTATCATCCATCCCACATTATGATCCCAGTGTGTCATTAGGGACACATGGGATATTTAGGCCTCCCATGTTTTCTCCACCATTTGAATCTTCTGACCCATCCTTTTCGTATCCCATGATGATTCCCACTCCCCACCCAGAATCTTGTCATAAAGCTGTCCCATATTATTTTCCTTCTACTTCTGTCTCTCTGAGATTCTATATTCTCTCATCTTCGACTCCAATTCCACCACAGGGTGTTCCATCAGTTTTTGTAGATCCAGCGGCGCTCAGCGATCAGACTGACGCATGTATATTTATAGAGCCCTAAAATATTATTATACCAATATTTATTTTCATTATAACATTTTTTGATAAAATATTTTTTTTCTTTCATGATAGATACATCTACTGACCGGAGGTAGGGGTGGGGGCGTACACGCATGCGTGCGGTGTGGAACCACCGCACATAGGTAATAGTGGAATATAATAAATACAACCAAATGCTTTAGAAAACGGGGCAGCAATGTCGTAGTTTTTTTGTGACCCTTTCCAAATACTCTGACATCATTCCTATCAACATGCTATCATGGAGACAATTTCCACCAGAGGTCAAGGATAGACGTTGGATAGAGATATGGTTAAAAAAATCTATTGTATTTAATGCGCTGAAATTTTTTTGTATTTATATGAATTAATATTTTGGTGTCACCTTCGATTTAGTTTTCCCGATGGTGAGGGTGCACGACCGTCACGTCTAAAAGATTTAGGTGAGCTTTGGAGATCCAACAATCATGAGGTGTATATTGGCTGGCATGCTAGAGTTGGAACTGAGTTAGAGGCGGTACCAATCTTGGATGATTTTCCTATAGAGCAGTATCAACATGTGATTACTCATTGGAAGACTACTCAGTTTAAGGTATTAATTAAATTTAAGGTATTTAAATAATAACAGTAATGTTTTCCATTAATATTATCCTTTTAATAATCAAATTTAATTTAGGAATCATCTCGAAAAAATAAAAAAACATTGATGCAAAAAAATACCTCCACACACTGGGACGTACTACAATGCCAGATCATGAGAAAAAGCTGGTATGACAATTGTTTATATGTTTTCTTCACAACATACATTTTCTTATGTTTCCTCAAATTTTTAATTTTTTTCTAAATTTTTCATATTAATTTAGTTTTAAATGTCATTTTATAGGCACAAAATGTATATTGAAGGATGTGTGCCTCGAGCAAAACTGTTTTGCTCGAGTAGACGAAAAAAGAATGGAAGTTCCATCAAGAACTGGCTCAGTAGCAGATTGTAACTTTTAATCTGTTGATTTTATTTTTTTAATATCTATTTTGTAACATAATAATATATTTATTTTTGTAACACGTTGCTTTAGAGTCACTCGATGCCCAAGAGCCAGACAATTTTGGGCTAACTGGTCACATACATCAGGTGTTGGGAGAGGAGCATTCTGGAAGACTATGCTTCCGACCTAGGATAGCCCAGACAAAGTATTGTCCCCCCTCAGGTATGAGTTTTAGTGCCACCCAGCTACAAAAAGTTAGGGAACAGACAGAATAGGCTGAAAAAGGGCCATATAGATGGTAGAACAGTCTTTTAGGGCAAACAGTGTATTTAGGAAATTTATTGATATTCTACGTCCAACACTTCCACCAGAGGCCATACCAGATTTTGATGAATATATGTCGTTGATATATTCTATATATGGTGTACTAGGTGGTAATTATAGTGGTGGTTAAGACGATGTCCAGCTTGATTATGATGATGATAGTGAGGAGTTTGATGCGGAAGAGGAGGGAGAGGAGGAGGGCGAGGCAGAGGATGAGGGCGAGGGGGACGGTGAGGGCGAGGAGGAGGGCATTGTGGAAGGCGGGGACAATGATGAGGACAATGATGACCAAGAGGATGAGGGTGATTATGATGGTGATGATAGTGATGGTGATGTGGGAAAAGTTGATCCGTTACATTTTTTACTAACATTACTGAGATTTTATGTTTAATTTATTCTAGTTGTTGTTTTTATATAGACCTGTAGTATAGTATTGGAGTTGATTTATTTTTATATATTGTCAGTTTTCATGGATTTTGATGTCTTTTAGTGGTTGCGGTGTATCTTGAGCATGTTTTTAGAGTTTTGTGTGTTTGGGAACTCCCCGGACAGCTCCCAAGATAGCCCCCCCGAGCAGCACCCCCACCCTTCCCCTTGGAACCCATACATCCCCCTAGACACCCCTGGACATCCCCCTAAATAGCCCCCATCCTCCTCCATGGTCCCCGGATAGGCCCCCAGACACCCCCCGAACACCCCTCGGACACCCCCAGACATCCCCCAGACAACCCCTGGATATCCCCCCGAACAGCCCCCCCGGACAGCCCTGCGGGCATCCCCATGAATAGCCCCCTAGAAAGTCCCCCCCCCCTCCTCCTTGGACCCCAAACACCCTCCCGGACAGCCCCCCAGACAGCCCCCCCCCCCCCCCCCCTCTTCTCGGGACACCAGAAAGCCCCCAGAACAGCCCCCCAGATAGCCCCCACCCTCCTCCTTGGACCCCAGACACCCCCCGGACAGCCCCCTGAACACCCCCCCACCCTCATCCTTGGTCCTCGGAAATCCCCCCGGACAGTCCCCCACCCTCCTCCCCAGACCCACTGACAGACCCCCACCCTTCTTATAGATTTTACATGCCTTTTTTATTTCTCTGATCATGAAATGTTATTTAGGATTATTCCATTTTTTTATGTCTTGAATTATATGAATGTCTTGGTAAGCTTATTAGCTCATTCTCATCAAATGCATGTGATGATATGCTTTAAATTGAATACAATGCATTGTTGTACATTCTCCATGTTATGTGAATTATGCCTTGTTTGATTTGGTTTACTTGTCAATTGATAGGATAATACATGAGTTACATGTTAAGGACTCATGGACAGACTCGTCATGCTCATGGAATTTATACTTGAAATTCTAGGATGAATGCTTTGGTTTCTTGGTGAGGGCTACCAGGATGGTTTTTATTACTCATGAGTGATATTGGTTCCTTAATGATAAACCGAGGACATGTCTGTTTTTCAAGATGGTAATACCATGCCTCAGGTGATATTCAGTCCCCAATGTGAGCTACATGGCAAGAAAGGATGCATAAATTTGAGTCATGGTGTGGCCGAAACCACTCAAAGAGACGTGTACGAGTCCACCCCGTCTAAATATGAAGCACGGTGTGGCTGAGATTTTAAGTGAAAAGAACAACTGGAATATAGAAAACTAACCAAATGCATTCATATTCTGTTGGTACTTTATCACAACGATCCATGGGTCATATCTGACGTGTACAAGTCAACCGCAGCTCAATCCGAGTCGCGGTGTGGTCGGGGTTACTCTAAGTGTCTCTCTTTTGTTTAAAATGGACAAAATTTCATGTAAATATTGAAATCCAACCAAACGGATTATAATTGTCTTGATACTTTAGAATAATGATCCATGAGGCATATGTGACGTGTATGAGTCATCTCTGCCTCAATCCGAGGCACAGTGTGTCCGACGCCACTCAATGTGTCTCCCTTTTGTTTCAAAAGGACATCATTTTATGTGAAAACATCAACTAGCATATGGAAAACTGACCAAAAGCATTCGTATTGTGTTGATAATTTAGAAAAATGATCCATGGGTCATCTGAGACGTGTACATGTCAACCCCGTCTAAATCTTAGGCGTGGTGTGGCCGGTACCCCTCTAACTGTGTCTCTTTTGTTTAAAATGGACATGATTATAAGTGAAAAGAACAACTCAAATATGGAAAACTGATCAAATGCATTTGGATTATATTGATACTTTATCACAATGATCCATGGGTCTTATGTGACGTGTACGAGCCAACCCGGGCTCAATCCGAGTTGCAGTGTGTCCGGGATCACTCTATGATTCTCTCTTTTGATTAAAATGGACTACATTTTAAGTACATACGGAAAACTGGAAAAACACATTCGGTTTCTATTGAAACATTAGGATAACGTTCCATGGGTTATATTTGACTTGTACGAGTCAACCTCGCCTCAATCTGATGTGCGGTGTGGCCGACACCACTCAAAGTGTCTCTCTTTTGTATAAAATGGAATTCATTTTAATTGGAAACAACAACTAGCATATGGAAAACCAACCAAACAGATTCTTATTGTGTTGATACTTTAGCAGAAAGATCCATGGGTCATATTTGACATGCACAACTCAACCCCACCTCAATCCAAGGCATGGTGTGGCTTGCATCGGTCATAGTGTCTCTCAATGTTTTAAAATGGACATATTTTAAAGTTAAAACAACAACTGACATACGAAAAAATGACCAAACACATTCGGAATGTGTTGATGCTTTAGGAAAATGATCCATGGATCATATGTGATGTGTACGAGTCATCACCGCCTCAATCCAAGGCATGGTGTGGCCGGGATTACTCTAAGTGTATCTCTTTTGTTTAAAATGAACAACATTTTAAGTACATACGGAATACCGACCAAACGAATTCTAATTGTGTTGATACTTTAGATAAACGATCCATGGATCATATGTGATGTGTAAAAATAAACCCCACCTCAATCTGAGTCGCGGTGTGGCCGGTACCACTCAAAGCATCTCTATTTTATTTCAAAAGGACATCATTTTAACTGAAAACTGCAATGGCATATGGAAAACCGACCAAACACATTTGGATTATGTTGATACTTTCAGAAAATGATCCATGGGTCATTTGAGATGTGTATGAGTCAACCTCGTCTAAATCAGAGGTGAGGTGTTGCCTGTACCACTATAACTATGTCTCTTTTGTTTAAAATGGGAAGGATTAAACGTGAAAAGAAAAACTGGCATACGAAAAACTGACCAAACGGATTCAGAATCTATTGAAATTTTAGGAAAACGATCCATGGGTCATATGTGACGTGTAAAAGTCAACTGCACCTCAATCCGAGTCGTGGTGTGGCCAGAACCACCCAAAGTTTCTCTCTTATGTTTAAAATTGACATCATTTTAAGTACATATGGAAAAATAACCAAACAGATTCTGATTTTGTTAATACTTTTGTAGAATTATCCATGGGTCATTTTTGACCTTTACGAGTCAACCCCTCCTCAATCCGAGGCATAGTGTGGTCGGAACCACTCAAATTATTTCTCTTCTATTTAAAAAGCACATCATTTTATGTGTAAACAACAACTGACATACAGAAAACCGACCAAACGAATTCTGAATATTTTGATACTTTAGGACAACGATCCATGGGTCATTTTTGATGTGTACAAGTTAACCTCGCCTCAATCTGAGGGACGGTGTGGCCGGTATCATTCCAGGTGTATGTATTTTGTTTAAAATGGACATCATTTCTAGTAAAAACATCTCGTATACGAAAATCAATCAAATTATGAATTGAATTCTGGATTCAATATATAATTATCATCTAAATTTTAAATTGAATTCTTAATGAATTATGTATGTTTATAATTATGTTATGAATTCTGATTTATTTCTGGATGTGTATAGTTCCAGGATGCATTATATGTTAAATGTTTATGAATTTGTTTTGTATATGTATGTGTTAGTTGGTTATTGCTGGTATAGTAATTGTATATGCATGTGTTAGTTGATTATTGCAGGTACAATAATTGCAAATGAGAGGGAATTGGAAAGGAGAGGGAATGGACACCCTTCTTTGTGCCTACTATGCAAATGACAAGAAATTTGCACAGCATAGGCTATGCCAACAGTTTCAAACTGTTGCCATTGGATTATCAGTTTTTTTACCAACGGTTCTCTATGAACCATTGATAAAAAACCTTTCCCAACGGTTTGGAAATGATTGGGAAAGATGTCATAGGGTTGGTTTTCCCAAAGGTTCAAGCCAAACTATTGGGAAAAACTATCCCAACGGTTGTTCCACACCGTTGGGATAGGTTTATTTTTCTACCCTATACCAACTATTCCGTGTAAACCATTGGGATAAGATTTCCCAATGGCTTACTTACCAACAGTTTGCAGAACCGTTGGTATTTCTTGTATAAGATATACCAACGGTTCTGTGGGCTTTCCCAGTGGTTCAGAACCGTTGGCAAATTGTCCATTTCTAGTAGTGCACCCAAACTGGGACATTACAAATTCTCAAAACTCCCATAATAAGTTTCCTTTTCTTCCCCACGACCATCATTTTTCATCACATATTATTTTATTAAAACATCCACAACATACATAAGCTTATATTTCACTATGCACATTTTCATTAATCAAAATGTGAACTTTGTATTGTTTTATGAAGAAATTCGTGACTTGTTTCATTAAGAATCATATTTTATGATTAATATTTTATATCATAATATATGGTTGGTTGATTATTTATTGTATAATAAAACTAATATATCACATTATAACTGAATATTCAATTAAAATAATTGTGTATTCCTTACATACTATCCTGGTGACCTTTACGTATCCTCTTAGTAACTATTAAATATTATCTTGGTGACCTTTATATATATTCTTAGGAACCATTATATATTATTCCAGTGAAATTTGAGTATCATCTCAGTGATCATTGTATATAATCCAAGTGAAATTAATATATAATCCTAGAGAACATTATGTATTGAAGTGTAATTAACCTCTTTTATATTTTTATAAAACAAATTTTCCTTAACACTGGTTATAATTATGTATAAGATATTTTGGATCCTTACATATAGGAATTTTCAATTTTTAGAAAATCTAATAATTTAAAACATTAAAGTAATAATTCATCACAACCATGTACAACTATATTTGGATTATCTAAACATTTTTAAAACATCACTAAATATACTCACATATCTAATTTAAAACATATCCAACATTATGACCTCTTGTTGAAACACTATTTCCCATTTCATTATTTAGTTAATATTATGTATGTTTTTAAATCCTATATATGTTCCTCCATGTTCCAGATTTTAATATATATATCCATTCTCCCCATGTATACGTTAGCCTCCTTTAACAATAAAATTCAATGGTTTTATCCTTTTTTAGATTTGATCGCATTAGGGAATTCACGAATCATCCACTATGAAAAAACTAATAAAAGTTCTATTTAAAATTATCTAAGACAATGTGGGTCAAATATCATTATAGAAAATAATAAAAAAAATTTAACATCAATAATTTTGTCTATTTTTTTGGTCCAACCTTCATTCTATTTTGAATTCTCCGTAGATTATGTTTGCACCTATCCACATACACCCACTAAAATACGGGCACCAAAATAAGACAAAACATATATAAAAAGCATTAGGAACAATGGGAAGAGTTACGTATTCAAAACCCCACAAGATAAGGGAGTTATTTGAACACCAAAGTTCAATTGATGATTCCCAAATGCTGTTGTGATCAATGGTTTTGTGAATATTTCTACAACTTATTGATTAGAACCCGTATTTTCTTGTTTGATAATTCATTTCTCTACCTTCTCCATAATGAATTGGTATCATATCTCAATATTATTTTTTCATGATACTATATAAGTTTTTCCCACATCAATCACAATTTGGTTGTAGATTTAGACTTCCTTGGGAAACACCACACAATCTCTATGATTATATAGTCATTGTTTCATCCATAATAGTTTTCCATACAATTTTATAATTGAAATTAACTCCACAACAATAGTTCTAAGAGAAATGAAATATTTCCTCTTGTTGGTCCATCGAATAATTATTCCTCCAGTAAAAAAAGACTCCCTCTCTAATTGATATTCTATCCACAATTTCTCTTACTCAATCAAAAACTCAGTGGGCATATAAATTTATACTATCCCTAGTATAATTTTCGAAATCATCATTATATGTTCATTAATGTACCTTAGGTTCTATATCACAATCAAGATGTAATCCTCCATAAAATAGATTTTAATGTGAGTTTCCAAGTATTCAACCCAAAAAATATTAAGTCTCATTCATGTGAGATACCATAATCATCAAATAATATTTTAGAAAACTATTATATCAACCAATCATCCTTAATCATGTTTTACAAGCTTAGTTACAACTATAATGGGTGTCAAAACCTATTTGATATAATATATATTAAACTTCTTTAGTAACTTCTTCATATAAGTTTCCTGTGAAAAAAATTTATATCCCCATTTTGACTAACATTCAGCATGAGGAAATATGTGATTTCGAAGACCATTAAATCTTAAAACTCATAAATCCTAAAACATGTAGATTCATCAACTAATTTTATCCTTCTTCTTTTGAATATGATTCCATAAACATATAAAACTAAAAATATGTTCTCTTCTATAGTTAATTTTACATAAATATTTTGGTCAACAACACCTATTCAAAATTCCAGATTCTTCAAAGAATACCGTTCTTGAGGTTATTTTTCAATAATTATATAGTATGAGTTAATATTAAAACCTTCAATTCTATATCACCTAATATAAATACAAATGATTATTCTATGTAAACTTATTATTTACAAATTCTAATAAAAATATTTTATTTAAATACTACTTGTATTTTTATATTTTCATTGAATAGTCATAGCTATAAAGTGTTTAATCGAATAACGTTTGTCCACTGTGAAAAATATTCATAAATATAATTTTTTTCTACTTATTTTTATCCCTTTCACACAAAACATGATATGTTTTAGATAACCTCTCTATACACATCATATTTATTTTTGAACCTTGATTTTTTTATGAAATAGTGATTTGTTAGGTTATTCACAATCTACCAAGTTTGAATTTTCTCTATTTGATCTAACTCCTCAAGCATGGAAAAAACTCTTGATTCATCAAGTACTACTTCATTAAATGAGTTTATCTCTACTTGAGATAATAAATAAATTTCTCTATAATTATCATTATTTTGGTTTGTCTTGGAGTATATCTATCAGTGATAATATTTGAATCATTGATATCATCTCATCCCTTACTCTGTTGAGTTAATAGTTTACCACCTTCAAGAGATTCTGCATTCCGTGATTTAGTCTAAGACCCTTATTTTCTTACATGACTATATAATCCACTTCAATTTGTATTTATTACATAAAATTCAACATAATACTCACTTAAGAATGGATTTTTAAACCATTCATAGCTTTATATTCAAAAATGTGAACATCATTAATTTCCATGATCTCATTCAGCCTATTGTTGAGAGACTTATAGGCATTTATATGAAAATGGTAGCCGAAAAATATCCATTCATTCATTGAATATTCATAATAACCTTTATCACCATCGTTGTATTGAATGTAAAACGTTCTACTGAACACTTTAATGTGTTTTGATGTGGGGTTTCTTACACACTACACCTCAAATGGATTCTTCTTCTCTTCGCGGATCAATAAAGAAATTTTTTTAATGTATAGTATAAAATACATGAAATCGTTCCACTATTTTTGAGAGATTACCCTTTTGATACGGAATTATATTTTCATGTCATTTAACATTCGATTTCTCTTCCGTTCAACATTTTTTTACTATTGTGTTTTGACTAAAGAAACGTCATGCTTAATTCCATATTCTATATGTAATTTAATAATTTATAGGTTGTGTACATCGTCCCATTATCGGGTCATAGAATCTTGATAATTATATCATTTTCATTCCTTTATCTTCTTGTAAACTACATAATACTCTCAATTACTTCTATAATTATGTACCTAAATATGATACAAGTTATTTTATTATAATGATCAATAAACAAGATAAGTTATTTCTCAAAATATGTTTTGGGAACTTTCATTATACAACAAACAGTAGTATGAGTTAGATCTAGATGATTTGAGGCCCTATTATTATTTTATATATATGGATTTTTCACTACATCCTATATTACAAAAGAATCAAATGTCTTCTCCTAATATCATCTATGATTTTGAATATTGGTCACAAATTTTAACTCTGAAAATATTTCCTAGAATTAATCCTGAATATGATCGAACCATTGATTCTAAATGTTATTTTCATATTGTACTATAAGGAGAAAAGTGTTCATGAAATTTACTTTTTATATACTTTCATTCGTTCCCCATCCATTAATCAATGAGTTTCTAGTTTTTCGATTGAAAAAAACATCATTTTCATTAAATGTAGACCTGATTCAAGATTCATAAAATTGACTATGTCGTAGTAGGTTATATTGATGAAAATTCAAATAAATTAATTCTATATTACTTAGATAATATCTATACAACCTCATCCTTCAACTTACATTTATTTTAGAGTTGTTTCATTGCTTATTAAAACCAAAATATTAACACAACTCTTAATATTCCACATGATATTTATGTTTTTAGTCATGTGGGTTGAAATCCACTATCTATAATATAAGTTTTGCAATTTTTAGTTATTTTCAGAGTAATTTCTATCTCATTCTTATTCATTTACTTCCAATATTTTTTTTTCTTTTAGTAACATGGTGTTATCTCCTTGTTTACTTTAGTATAGTTTTTGAGGACATACACGTCTAATTTGAAAGGATTTAATCTTTTTTTCAAGGTGATCGCATTTGGTTATTTATCTAGTATTTTCTATTATACTATATTTGAGTAATTTTGACTTCATTAGTACATGAAATTTATATATTCAAAACCAAAGTATGAAAAAATATAAAAAAATTAATAAAAACAATTTTTTATTAGTTGTGTAATACATGTTATCATATTTAATTGCAAACTCCTAGGAGATTCAGCTCTTAATTAGCTCTCTACCGCATTGCAACAAGTCATTTTGTGACCAAGATAGCCATTAAATTTTCATTTCATCATCGAAATTATAGGGACCCAACCTTTTCTTACATTACTATTACATTATATTAAGATAAACCACATAATAGTACTAAAAATAGTGGATCCAAAGGTTTAGTGTCTTGGAAAAACTAGGACCATACATAGAAATTTAATAATCAAGCATAAACATGTATTTAATATCTTTTTCTCTAGCTTCTTATTGGCACTTGTCCTCTCCTTAGTACTTGTTGCCTCCTAAGGATATACATCACAAGGGGTGAGCTAAAAGCCCAGTATGAGGATAGATATAATCAATATAGCTTGGGGTGAGCATAATCATAACATGGAAAAAATATAATGAACATGAGAGGAAGCACAAATATAAGACTTGAAATGTGGAAATGCATAAAAATGAAACATCATGTCATAGTAATTAACAACCAAAAATACTTGTGAACCAAGCTAGAATCTTGTTCAGACATCATTTCACATTTACTCATGGGATTAATCACTTTAACCAATTCATTGGGGCACTTTATAATTCCGGGCGCACCCGTCACTTTGAAACATTTGTATTGCGCTATATAATTCCGGGAGAACCTATCACATCATAACATTATCATTAACATGCATTCCACATAGAATAGATATCAATAATGAACATAAATAACCCATGGAAAGGAATGGGTTTCATCTCATAAAAAAATTCATAAACTTTGGGTTCTCAAAAAAAATAGGGAATAACAAACATGTTTCAAGAACCGTTCACATTGAGGGAGAAGTAAAAGGCGTGTTCTTAAAAGATGAGTTATTTTGAAAAACATTTTTTTGACATAAAAACTAGTGAAAAATATGTATATACTATAAAAGGAAAGACAATGATGAACAAACAATCTTTATAGAGTAACCATATCAAAAAATAATGCAGTGAAAGAGGGGTAACCCGAAGGATAAAAGTTGGGTTTGAGAATTTCCCCGTACCTTGTATCTAAATGCTTCCTTCTCATTAATGTCCTATTAAATTTTCCTATTCAGATCCTCCTTATGGAAGCTAGGATTGATCTTTGGATGAGACCAGCAGATCTTGAGTGTGGGAGAGGGGCTAAAAAGGATGTTTTTTCAGAGTTTAGAGAAGGCTTGGAGCTTTAGAGGTGTGAGTAAATGAGGGTGTCAAGGGTGGTTTTTATAGTTGAGGGGAGAGGGGTTTCCTTAATATAAAATTCATTAGTTTATTAATTTACCCTAAGATAGGGAATAGTGAGTATTCCATTAACAAGAATAGTAATTTTACCATGTGATCTCGAACCAAGTGGGCTTACATCAGCATAACAACACACATGACTCTTTAATTAGCTTATTAACTTATTTTTGTAAATTACAGTATTTCACTATTCATCAAAAATTCAAGTATTTCAAAAAATTCCCAAAAATTACCCCAACCATTTTTCGATGTGTAGAATCCAAAAATAAAGTTCATTTTTTCAAAAATAATTTTATGAATTTGATAAATTTAATATTTAATTAAAATCATAACTTATTATTAAAAAACTAGTTTTAAAACATTCATTTAGTTATTCTATAATATAAGTACATCATACTTTCACTTGAATACTATTTTATACTATCATAGGTAATGTTACTATTCATTAGGGTATATCACTATTAATAAGGGTATGTTACTACTCATATTAGTAGGTTACTATTCACCAAAAATTATTTTTGTTTTATTAGACTCAAAAAACATCTTGAACACAACCGGGCAAGTCAGATTCCCAAAATTCCCAATACAAAAGTGACAGACATATATTTTGAGGTCACTTAGCTCTTATTAGTTCATTATGTTGTGTTTTCAAGTGATTTTATCACATATTTATATGTAGGAAATTTCTATTGAAAAACTTTGGGTCGTTACATTCTTCCCCCCTTATGAAATTTTGCACTTGAAATTTCAATTTACACAAACAGGTGAGGGTAATTCTCTTTCAATTCCTCTTCTGATTTCTATGTCGCTTCCTCAAAATTATGGTTTCTCCACAATACTATGACAAGATGGGTTGTCTTGATGCATAGAACCTTATCTCTTTGACCTAGAATCATTGCTGGCTTCTCCTCATATGAAATAAAATATTCCAGCTATACCTCCTCTGAGTTTAGTACATGTGAGGGGTCCGGTATGTACTTCCTCAAGAGTGATATGTGAAACACATCATGAACATGAGAAAAATTAGGTTAAAGTTCATGTTCATAGGCCATGTCTCCTTTGCGGTCATGAATCTCAAAGGGGCCAATGTACTTTGGGATTAGCTTCCCTTTCTTCACAAATCACATGACTATCTTCCATGGAGATATTTGTAGGAAGACACTATCACTAATGATAATCTCCACGTCCCTTAGATGGTTGTCAATATAGCTCTTTTTCCAACTCGGAGTAGATTTGATGTGTTTCTGGAAGACTTGAACCTTATCTATCATCACTTGAATATGATCGGGTCCAAGTATCTTTCTTTCTCTAACTTCATCCCAACAGGTTGGAGTTCTACAACGCTTTCCACACAGAGCTTCATATGGAGCCATTTGAATACTCGATTGGAAGCTATTTTTGTATGAGAACTCATCCAATGGGAGATGCTGATCCCATCCACCTTTGAATTCTAGAGATCATGATTATTGAATATCTTCAAGCGCTTGAATGGTACTTTCAGATTGGCCATCAGTTTTGGGGTGATAGGCCATGCTGAAATTTAATTCAGTGTTCAAGGAATGTTGAAGTCTGCTCCAGAATTTAGATTTGAACCTTGGATCACGGTCAGAGACAATTGAGAGTGGAACAGCGTGCAGTATCACCACTTCTTTCACATATATCTTTGCATGTTGTTCAAGCGAGAGATCTTCCCGAATAGCGATAAAATGGGCAGTCTCAGTGAGTTGGTCAACTATAACCCATATCGCATTATTTCAATTTGACGTATTTGGGAGACCCATGATAAATTCCATAGTAACATTTTACCATATCAACATGGGTATACGCAATGGCTGCATCATACATTAGGACTTTTTTCACTCAGCTTTAACTTACTGACATACCAGGCACCTTGATATATATTCTGATATCTCCTTCATCATGTTATCCCACCAGAAGTGTTCTTAGAGATCACGGTACATCTTGGTACTCCAAGGATGGATAGATAAAGATGAGTAATGTGCATTGTCCAATAGATTTTTCTTTATCCAGGGTGATGAAGGCACACAAAGCCGATTTCCAAACCGAATCACACCATCATCGTCGATATGGAACTCTTGAAGCTTCCCTTCCATTACTGCATTCACCCTCTTTTATAACTCCAAATCATCCCTTTGTTCTTATTTAATCTTCTCCTAGATGGATGGTTGTGGAATCATTGGGGAAAGGTAGGATGTATCCCCTACCCTTATAATTTCCAAATCCATTATTTGCATATCCAAGAAGATATGGTCTTTCTCAATCTGCAGCTTGGATGGAGTAACTGGTTATTTTTTCCTTAGAGCAACAACTACCTTTTTCGCCTTTCTAGGATGAAGGTTAATAGAGAAATCATAATCCATGATTAGCTCTAACCATAAACTTTAACACATGTTGAGATCCTTTTGTGTCAATATATACTTTAGGCTATTTTGTTCGGTGTATATTTCACAATTCTCACCATAACGGTTGTGCTGCCAGATTATCATGGAAAAAATCATGGCTGCCAACTCTAGATCATGTGTCGGGTTGTTTTTCTCATGGATATTCAACTGTCATGAGGCATAGGCTATCAAATTATCTTTTTTCATGAGTACACAACCCAAGCCTTTATTTGAAGCATCACTGTATATCACAAAACGTTCTCCACTTTTTGATACTGTGAGTAAAAATGCATTGATTAGCCTTCTCATTAGCTCCTTGAAGTTTCCCTCACATTATTCTGCCCATAAATACTTTACCCATTTCCTAGTTAACATTGTTAGTGGGCTTGAAAATCATGATAATTTTCTCACAAAACATCGGTAGTACCTTGCTAATCCAATAAAACTACAGATTTCTGTGACACTAGAGGTCCTGGGCCCTTCCTCAATCACATTTGTCTTTGAAGGATCCACGGAAATTCCTTCAATTGTGATCACATGACCCAATAATGTGACTTGATTCATCCAAAAGTCACACTTGTGGAACTTGGCGTACAACTTCTCCATTCTTAATGACAATAAAAATGTCTTAGGTATTCTTCATGTTTATCTTTTCTCTTGAAGTAGATGGGAATTTCATCAATGAACAACACCACAAATTTTTCATGGTAATGTATAAAGAATCTATTCATCAAATACATGAAGATTTCAAGGGAATTAGTATGTTCGATGGGAATCACCAAAAACTCATAATGCCCATACCTTGTTCGGAAGGTAGTCATTTGAATATCTTTCTTCTTCACCTTTACCTGATGATATCTAGAACGAAGATCCACCTTAAACAAGTATTGAGCTCCTCTTAACTGATCGAACAAGTCATCCATCCTTGGAAGAGTATACTTGTTCTTTATGGTGATCTTGTTGAGTTCCCGATAATCAATACACAGCCGCATTGTTCCATCATTCTTCATCACAAAGTGCACTGGTGCACCCCAAGTTGATGCACTAGAGCGTATGAACCCTTTATCCAGATGCACTTCCAACTGCTTCTTTAACTCCTCTATTTTTATATGATCTATCATATAGAAACACATCGAGATAGGAGTATCTCTGGGTATGAGTTCAATTGAGAACTCTACCTCCCAATCCTCGGGAATTCCGGGTAACTCGTCAGGAAATACATCACCGTATTCCCTCACGATGGGCATTTACTCACGGTTGGCACTTTCCTTTGACTCAACCATTTGGGTGAGGTATGCTTATTCATAGGGAATCAAAACCCACACCATTGAAGTATTTTTCAATGGAGATTCATGATCTTCCTTGCATTTATAGAGGAGCATGGGATTGTTCAGAATATGAAAAGATATTTCCTTTTCCCGACAGTTGATATGTGCTCTATATAACGAGAGACAATCCATTCCCATTATAGCATCGAATTCCACCAAGGAAAGTATTATGAGATTCTCAAAAATAATCTTCTCACAGACACCAACAAGAGAAGATTCAAACACTTGGGTTACAATGACTAAAACACTTGGTGTTTTTACTGATATCTCTACTTCTAGGTTTCAGGGATTTGATTCTATAGTTCAAAAAAACTTTCAAGATATAATGGAATGTATAGAAATAGAATCAAATAACACTTTTTCCATTAATGAGTGAATAGAAAGTGTACCTTGTACGACTTCATTATCTTTCTCCACTTCTGCAATATTGATGGCATAAGCCTTCTTTTGTTCCTTTGGCTTCAGTGGTTGCTGATGCTGATTACCCTCGAGAACTTGAGGTTTAGTGCACTGGTTTACATAGTGTCATAACTCCCTACAGTTGTATCATTGAACCATGAGTGGTTCTCTCCCATGGTGCAACTTCCCACATTTTTGGCATGTGGGTCATTGAGTTTTCTTCCCACCTTTATCATTATATCCACTGGCTTGAAACTCCATATTTCATTTCTTATCACCATAGCTGTGGGACCATTCTCCAATCTTCATCTCCACTTTGAGAGCACACCGAACAACTTCTTCATAACTCCCAAATTATCGAATTGCAAGAGCCTTTCAAAGGTGTCGTTTTAATCCAATAAAGAATCTATCAATTTTTCTATCATTATTGATAACAAAACCCGAAGCGTACCTTGAAAGCCTTGAGAAATTTTCCTAATAGGTTGTGACAGATACTCCTTCTTTTTGCATGATCTCTATGAATTATCTCTACATCTTCGTACAAAGAGTTTGTAGGAAATACATATTAAGAAACATTATCTTAATGTCTTCCCATTCCATCTCTTCAATTTCCTTCCTTGGCTTAGTGTTCTTAATCAAATCCCACCATTGATCGGTTTCTCCATTTAGAAGTTAAAAGGATAGGTTTAATTTCTCCATCTCAAAACATTGGAGAATAGAAATGATCTTCTCTATGGAGTTGACACACTGTTCTACAACTAGTGGATCATAAGATCCACAAAACATCGGTGGTTGTTGCCGCATAAAACATTCGATAGCCAGTTTCTCCCTCTTTGGTGAAGGAGGATGTTCCCCATTATTGTGGTTATAGTTAATAACCTGAGATAATTGGCTAAGAATCTCCATGAAGTTTTGAACTCCACCTAACAAATAATTTGGGATGTCGTTCGGGCAATCGTTGCATTGGCCCACACACGAGCTGTTGGCCAAATTTCTCCTGGTTTCCTCAATTTTATAAAATAGAATAGGTATGAATAAAACATAAGTAATCAAGTTATAAATAACTTATTCATTTAAAAATTTCACACCAAATATATAACATATGGGTTCCCTATGTAAATATTCTTGTGTGCATATTTGTACTTAGTCTCAAGCTAAAGGTTTTCTCTAGGGTTCACTAATCATAATTCCCAAATTATCTAAACCTTTCCTCTGATAACAACTATAGCAACCCGACCATTTATTTCATTAATATTACATTATTTTAAGGTAAACAACATAATACTATTACAAATAGAGGATCCAAAAGATTAGTGTCTTGGGAAAACAAGGACTATATATAGCAATTACAACATCAAGCATAAACATTTAATTAATTTCTTCTTCTCTAGCTTATTATTGGCACATGTCCTCTCCTTAGTACTTGTATCCACCTAAGGATATACATCAAAAGGGTGATATAAAAGCCTAGTAAAAGGATAGATATGATAAATATATCTTGTGGTGAGCATAATAATAACATGGAAAAATATCATGAACATGAGAGGAAGCATAAATATAAGACATGAAATGCGGAAATGCCTAAAAATGAAACATCATGTCTTAGTGGTTAACTACCACACATAATTGTGAACCAAGATATCATCTTTTTCAAACATAATTCCACATTTTATCATGGGATTTATCACATTACCCAATGCATTGAAGAGCTGTAAAAATCTGGGTACACCCGTCACTTTGAATCATTCATATTGCGCTATATAATTTCGGGCGCAACCATCACATCATAACACTATCATTAACACGCATTCCAAATAGAACATATATCAATAATGAACATAAATAACCCATGGAATGGAATGAGTTTCATCTCATAAAAACACATTCATATACTTTGGGTTCCCAAAATAAAGATGGAATAACACACATATTTCAAGAACCATTCACTTTGATGGAGAAGTAAAATGTGTGTTCTTAAAAGAAGTTTCTTTTGAAGAATATTTTGTATGACATAAAAAATAGTGACAAACTTGTATATACTATAAATGGAAGGAAAATGATGAAAAATGATATTTAAGGAGTAACCATAAAAAAAATAATGGAGTAAAAGAGGGAGAACCCGATGGATGAATGTTGGGTTCGAAAATTTCCCCTTACCTTGTATCTGAATGCTTCCTTCTCTTTAATGTCCTATTAAATATTCCTCTTGAGATCCTCTATAACGAAGATAAACATGGTCTTTTGATGAGACAAGAAGCTATTGAACATGGGAGAGTGGATAGGGAGGATGTTTTATCAGGGTTTAGAAAAGTCTTAGAGCTTGAGAGGTATGAGGAAATGAGGGGTGCGAAGGGTGGTTTTTATAGTGGAGGGGAGAGGGGTTTCCTTAATATAAAATTCATTAGTTTATTAATTTCTCCTAAGACAATGAATTGTGAGTATTCCATGACCTAGAATAGTATTTTTATCATGTGATCCCAAACCTAGTGGGTTTACATCAGCAATACATCACACATGACTCCATAATTAGCTTATTTACCTTATTTTTTATAGATTACGGTATTTCTCTATTCATAAAAATTCAAGTATTTCAGAAAAATCCCAAAAATTTACCCCAACCATTTGTTGACATGTAGAATCCAAAAATGAAGTTTCTTTTTTCAAAAATAAATTTCTAAATATGATTAATTTAATATTTAATTAAAATCATAACTTATTATTAAAAAACCAATTTTAAAACATTCATTTAGTTATTCTCAAATATAGGTACATCATACTTTCACTTGTATACTATTTTTATACTATTAATGATAAATTAAATATTCATTAGGGTATATCACTATTAATAAGGGTATGTTACTATTCATAAGGGTAAGTTACTATTCATAGAAAAATATTTTTTCCTTATTAGACTCCAAAAAACATCTTGAATACAACCGTGTAAGTCAGATTCTCAAAATTCCCAATACAGAAGTGACAAAATTATTTTTGGAGGTCACTTAGCACTTATTAGTTCATTATGTTCTATTTTCATGTGATTTTATAACATATTTATAATTATAGAATTTCCATTGAAAAACATTGGGTCATTATAGAAATGATTTTATTTTTCTATACCTCCACATATTTACTACATATTAGTAGATTCATGATTGGTGATGATTCCTTTGAGATTGAGAGATGTCAAAAAAATTATTCACTTTATACTTTATAGAAACAAACCTCTACTCAAATTTCATAACATCATAAAATATACCACTCTAAAAAACAAGAATGGGTTTATAGTTATTTATTATTTTTGTTCAACAATCGTTGTACTTATTCATTCTATTTCTATAAAATTATTATCAATGAAATTTTTTAATTAAAACTTCTTCTTAAAATTATTAAATTCGATTTCATCTTCTTCATCCCCCTCCAAAACACAAATTATTATTCATGATATCTAAAACATTTTTTCCTCTCTTATATTTGGGTATTCATATCATCAATCATTTTTTCTAACTCGAAAACATTTTCCATGAAATCAACAACTTTTAGGGGTATTTCTTGAGTAGCCTCATGTTCATCCAGAAAATTTTCAAATTCATTAATTTTGAATTTGTTTTGACTAATGTAATTTGATTATTTTCATTATAAATACACTTGTACATCATCATTATTTATGTAACATACATATTTTCAAGATCACTTTCAAGAATAACTTCCAAGTCAGTGACTCATTCCTTTTGATATTCTTCCTCAGATTCATTTTTCACAAATATTTCCCTATAACATATCATGTATTTGAAATAAATTCAACCATCTCATATTCAAATAACCATATATAAACTTATTCTTATTTAATTAATAAGTTCTTCAATTGAATCCCCTTTCTAGTAAGATTTCTTGATTTAAATATTCTTATTGATGTAAAATCTCAATAATATTTTGATACAACATCCTTGTAAGATCCATTTTATTCATTAGTAGAATATCATGCAATGATATGCCTAAACTATTCATAATTATTTCATAAGAAACCACCTTATTTTAATAATCATCAAGAGATAATTTAAATATATCTTGTTCTTCAAGATCCAACATATCAGAATTAAACAAATGCAACAGTATTCTAATAATTTTATTTATAATTCAAACATATTTTATTTCATCACAAAATTTGAGGTTGGTTCCCATGAATTCAATGGGATGTTTTAATAAACCATCAATATTCTTATTCAGACACATCATAAAATCATCAAATATATTATTCCTCAATTGTAATTATTCATCAGTTAACTTCTAGGATCCTTCATAGATAATAGTCAATTAATCTCAATTGGTTTTTATTGATGTTTAGATCATCACCTTAATATATTTTTGATTTATTAGAGATCTATAAAATATTTTTATACAATTTCCTAAAAATTATGTTTTTTTATTTTGGATTTAGTAATTTATATTTTTCTAACAACACTAACTTATATTCCATGAATTTTAGTATAAAAAACATCATGTCTTCGAGGTCGTAACTCAGATGTCATCTAATTAATTCAAATATATAAATTACATCAATTGAACAAAAAGAACCCATTTTTTATTAATCAAAATTCCTTGGAAAAAATTTTATATTAAAAAAATTTTGGTAGGAAACTTTTGGATTGGATACTTCTTTTTGCAACCACATGCCTAATACACCTAAATAGTAGGGGAGAATTAGGAAGTTCAATTCTTCTCAAAATATATGATTTGGTACAACCTCCACACCATATTTCACCTCATCCAAGAGATATATCATTCGGTTTCACCAATGAAATGTATCAAAACTTATGATGGTATGTCCACATCTCCCTTCTACGTCTACTTATAAATATACACATGCTTCCACTCGACACCTACTGAGGGTACTATCATTCTAAATAAGATATTGTTTTCTCAAATTAAATATATGAACATATAATTCCACAAATGATGCATTAAATTGTTGGTTGAGGTAAATGATATTGATCATGTGAGGATGGTTGGGAAGGATTCTCTAAAGTTTAGATATATTAAATGAATCATGCATAATAATATGCATCATAGTAATGTCTAACAAATATTACATAGTACCTATTCTTATGATATCCATGAGTGTCCTCCTGAACATGACCACCAACATAACCTTTTTTTTGATATGTTTATTCCTCAAAATAAGTAATACACTCATGAATACCTAGTTGTCCACCTCAAACTCATAAGGGTATCATCATTGGTTGGAATATTCTTTTTCAAGTTCTAAGTGGTATATGAACACTTCCAAATAAATTGAATATATTTTTATATCTCCAGAATGAGATTTGACGCAATGATAGAAGTCTCTCTTCTCTCTTGTTAATGGAAAGGTGATTGGAACCAACATCCATGAAAGGCCTCAATATCTTCCATCTGAATCAAAATTTATAAATTTTTTAAATGAAAAATTTATATGTTTGAAATGAATCATCCATCAATTGTGTAAAAAAAGAAATCTTGATCCCAACATATCCTCTAATACCCAAAAAGTATTCATAGACTAACTATTGTATGAGGGTTAACCACCATACTCATATTCACCCGAGGACTTAAAACATTCTATAAGACTTTTTCTAAATAATAGTTAAAATAGGAAACATAATATAATACACCGATCTTATACACACAATAATGTGACACTATCTACTAAAACACATTTCATTTCTAGATCATTAATGAGTTTGTGTCCTTGATTAGTAGGAAATATTTGAACTTCAATAGCCAATATAAGATATCACATAACACATCAATTCCTTGGGGTGGACTCAAAAAAACAATTAAAAAATACATTATCCCTACATACCACTTCCATTTGGGGGTTGGTGGAGGTTGAAGAATACATGTGGGATGCTGGTGATTAGCTTTTACCCACTAATAGGTGAACCACTTTGATATTAATCATTCCCTATACTTTTTCATACAATGACACCAATTCTAAATAGGTATGTCATAGTGAATATTTCTAATCCCCATGTGAAAAACCAATTTGAGGAATGTGATTTATGCATAATCTCCTCACGTAAGACAACAGTAACCACAAATCAACCCATGCCGAAAGGATCTCATCATTAACATGGGACCAATATAGTAACGGATTCCTACCATATATATTATCTCTTATAAACTAGATATCGGAGTTTTTTAGATAACACTCATTCACTCTATCAAGAATATACAAGGTAATAGTTAAGGCTGTGAGGATATAACTCTGCTTAAACTTCAAGAAATAATGATAAATCTTTTTGAATAGGATCATTAATAGTGACATGTTATAAGTCACTATCACCACCTCAACCCTATTTTTCCTACTCAGTGTATCATCTATTATGTTCCCCTTCCAACGTGTGTCTTCCAAATTGATGTTGACATTTTTAATATTCTTGACACACCTTCTTTATTGAAGGTTCAACTCACCCAATAAGAATATTTACTTTTGTCTCCAATATTTGATATATACCATTAGCATATCTCTTAGAAGATAATAATGAAAAAATTTCAGCATGTGAACTAGCACCACGAACTCTATACCTTGTTTAGTGTTATTACACTAATGTTTCCTCAACAACTTGGATCTATAAGAAACTAATTTCCCATCAAGTATCAACACAGATCCAAGGTCTACACCTAATGCATCATAATTCCATTTATAATCGTAATATACCTCATGAAACATCACAATGGGAATAGATTATCACATGTCCTTTAGTTCTTATAAATATCTCTTATAAGGATCAAACCACTTGATCTACATATCAATATCATTCAAGTCTATCATCGGCACTACCATCCTAGAGAATTTTTTCTTGGATCTACTACAGTATCATGCTTGCCCCATATTTGTTAGACCTTTTAAGTTAGTAGAGATAATTGGGATGGTGGCATACTGATTGGCACTTCCAATGCAATAAAGCATTATGCATGACGTTTTCCATGTATCAATACATCTCCAGTATCACCCCGAACCTTATCATGTGATCAATGTAGATGATATCGATCTTTAGATTCTTGAAACCTTATAGGATAATATGATATGTGTGTTTGACCATGGTAAGAATGTGTTGCAGGGTAAGATTGTGCTGATAGTTTGTATTTTGGTAGAAACAATGCCAATATCAAGAGGAGACTTGGGAAAGAGAAGTTGATATATGGGATTAGTGGCCCAATCATTTTGACATGAAATATTAGAGAGGCTTTGGAGTCATGCTTGAGGAAGAGCTGTTATAAGGTGGGGAAATTGTAAAATCTCATCTTTTTCTATGTATGAATCTTTTAAATTTTTTTGTCAAGATGGGTTGTTTTGAATTTAATTCCTGGATTAAATTAATTTAAATCCATGAAAATTTACCCCCCCCACTATAATTATATTCCACTACTTGTCGATATGTCAAATAAGTATATTACACCCACTATAATTGTCTTTCACCACGTGTCGACATGTCATGAAATAAGAATATTCCATGTGTAATTAGAATTATCCAAATGTAAAATTACACCATGTGTAATTAGATTACACCATATGTAATTATATTACACCATTTTTAATCATTTATTATTGTTTTTAATTGTTTGATGGGATTTCCTAGAAAAAAAACCGAAATAAGTTAAAAACATTACATGTTGTGAAAAGAGGATTAATGTCATGTAATTATCATGCACATTTTTTATAAATAGATCTAAAACACTGTGCAACCTTCTAAACTCGATTTTCGTGGCTATAAAAGCTCCATAAAACACCTTTTTCAACCTAAGACATCCCATACACCTCTTCCTTGGATTGAAACTCCCACACACCCGGCAATATTCAAACTAAGACACTTCTCACACCTCCCTTCTGGCTTTGGTTCTTCTTCCATCAGTTTTCGGGAGTCCTCTTCCATCTAATAGTTGCCTTGCTTCAGATTTGAGATATTCAGACATATATCTTTAAGGTAAGCCTCTCAATTATTAATTAGATTCTAGATATATTACTAACAGATTATCTGGTTCATGTTGAATTGAATCCAAAATATGGTTGTTATCGCATATATATGGTCTTTTTCCTTACTTACTCATATTTTAAGGAGTCAGATATAAATATGTTTCTTTGACAAGTTCATGATTTTTCACACTCAATTTGGGGATATTCATTGGCAATCATTCTTTGTCACCAGTCTTGAGGTAGGTGGTCTAAAATAAAAAACCTTTTTTCTGGAATAAAATTATGTGTATGTAATTATATAATTTCTATTAGATGATTATAAATTGTGTTCTTGATTAAATTAATTAATTTTGCGAATAAATAAATTAAAGGAAATGTGGAATTTGGATGTTGGGAATTTATATCTTGAATAATTAATTATTAAATTAATTATGGAGTTATTTATATTGTTGAACATGACTAATTAATTGTATAATTAATTGATGGTAATGGATTGGATTATGAAATTATGATTTGCATAATTTATTTTTGAATTAATTAGTGGTACGTAGAAATAGTGAATGAGATAATAAATTGTGGAATTAATCAAGGGTAGTTATATGAAAAAATAATTATTGAATTAGTAATAGAATTTAGGAATAATTAATTGGTGAATTAATGATTTGATGTCAAGTTTTGAAATTATTAAATAATTTTTTATTTATTTAATATAATTTATATGGTTAATTAGTTATTGAATTAATTTAAATACCGGTTGTGATTAATTAATTTGTGAATTAATTAATGGGATAGATATAGTCAATTAATTTTTGAATTCAAATAATAATTATCCATGATTAATTAATTGTGGAAATTAATTATTGAAATTGATGTGATTAATTAATAATTGGGTTAAATATTGGAAATGGGTTTTAATTAATTAATAGGTGAATTAATTAATGGAATGAATTTTGTTAATTAGTTGTTAAATTAATTAATAGAGTTAAATTGGAAAATTTATTAATGAATTAATTGAATGGTTTTTTCTAGATAATTAATTTTTGAGTTAATTAATGGATTTTGAAATGACTAATTTATTGTGAGTTAATTAATGGAATGATTGGTGAAATAGCTATTGGTTGTGATTAATTTTTCCTAGAGTAGGACATGTTATAACTTATGTGTGAGGAAGAGATTAACCATGAAGAATGGGAGAGCTTCTATTATTGTTTTCTGAAGGACAATGTGAGCCTTTGAGGAAACATATTGTGCGATCTTCTAATAATTTTCTGAAGGACTACAGGATCCTTCAAGGAAGATGACTGTGTGAGATTTTGTTAGTTTTTTAAGGACCATGGGATCTCATGAGGGAAAATACTGTGATATCATACTTATTTTTCTTATGAAATATTTATGCTTTGTTTCATATTACTCATTTTAGTCCCTTGCGGTTAGAACCCATAGTGGACATTACTCATGCTGATATAATTTACATGTTTTATATATTTGATAAATACTATATGAATTATGATAATGAATGGTAAGCTAGACATTCAGATTTATGATATCCCATGAGGATGGTTCAGAAACCTTAAAGGGATGAAGAAGGTATTATGGATTGGGTGTCTATGGAAACCTTGGAGAAATTGTGGTTAAATAAAGAGTAACTGAAAAAATGTAATTTTCCTACTTTATTGCTTATTTATTACATATACAACTGCATATACTATTATTTACTGGATTTGTTTTCGACATCGTTGGGGGTGGACTAATGATTTTTACTCAAACCCTACTCTGAAAGCCCGATTGGTAGTAGAATAGAGTACATGGATGTGGGACAAGATATTGGAAAATACCCTGTGTTATATGACTGATAGGGATATAAAATTGATGAGGGAACTAGATATGGTTTGGGACCAACATGTGACTTATCCGGGTATTTATTCTTTTTTTGGGGTTTCATATTGACACTTGGCATGTACTTTGGAATATCATGATTCTATCTATATTGTACTTTTTTATCCTCCAATGTTTATTTTGAGATATTGGAATTGGTCTTGATTATATATGCCTTTTCTATTTATTTTTTACTTATACTAGTGTTTTACCCTAGTAAATGAGGGTATAATCTCACCAAGACTGGCTTACCGGAACTTCACTTCTATTTGGTAGCTTCTAGAATACTGGGAGGCACGCTTGAGATCATGTGGCAATCTTTATCGGGGCACCAATGCATGGCACCCGTGATGGGATGTTAAAAATTCTGAAAAACTCCCCAAATTAGATGTTGTTTCTTCCCCATGACCTTCTTCTATCATCACATCTTATTTTATTCAAATATCCACAACATAAATAAGCTTATATTTCTTCATAAAAATTCCAATTAATAAAAATGTGATCTTTATATTGTGTCATAAAAACATTCATGACTTGTTTCATTATCAGTAATGTTTTACGATTAATAATTTATATCATAATATAATGTTGGTTGATGATTTAATCTAGAATAAAACTAATTTATTACATTATAACTGAAAATTAATACAAAAAAATTAGTATACCATACAAACTATCATAGGGACCTTTATGTATCCTATTGGAAGCCTTTAAATATTATCTTGGTGTCCTTTATATATATTCATAGAAACCATTACATATTATTCCTATGGAATTTAAGTATCATCTCAGTGATTTTTCTATATAATCCTAGGGAAATTAATATACAACCCTAGTTAACATTATGTATTGAAGTGTAATTCACCACTTTTATGTTTTTCTAAAAAATCTTGTTCTTCACACTGCTTATAATTATGTATCTGATATTTTGGATCCTTACATAGATGAATTTTCATTTTTTTTAAATTTAATAATTTAAAACCTTCATGTCATAATTTATCTCAACCTTTTACAACTATATTTGGATCATCTAATAATTTTTAAAACATCTCTAAATATACTCAAACTTCTAATTGAACACATATCCAACATTATGACCTATGGTTGAAAGCTTCTTCCTCATTTAATTTTCTTGTAAAAACCATATATGTTTTGAAATATTATATATTTTAATCCATGTTCCATCATTTAATATTTCAATCCATTCTCACCATGTATACATTCTCATAATTTAATAATAAAATTCATAGGTTTTATCCTTTTCATGATCTGATCACATTCTAGAATTCATGAAACACCCACTATGGAAAAACTAAGATAAAGTTCTACAAAAAATTTGGTAAGGAAATATGGGTCCAATATCATTAGATAAAATAATATAAAAAATATAATTTCTATAATTTTGTCTATATTTTTTGGTCAAACCTTTGTTATATTTTATATTCCCCCTAGATTATGTTTCCTTCTATCCTCTTACACCCAAAATAATATAAGAACCTAAAAATTACACAAAATTTAAATAAATTATTTTGGACAGTGGGTAGAGGTACATCTTCAAAACTCCTCAAGATAAGGGAGGTGGTTGAACTCCACGGTTCAATTGAGGCTTCTCAAATACTGGGGTGATCAATTCTTTTGTGAATATGTCTACCAATTATTGATTAGAACCCACATGTTATGGTTTTATAATTCCTTGATATATGTCTCCTTAATGAATTGGTATCATATCTCAATATTATTTTTTCATGATACTATATTAGATTTTTTGTTCATATCAATCACACTTTGGTTGTAAAAATAGAATTCCATGAAAAACCCCACATCATCTCTAATATTTGATAGTCATTGTTTTATCCAAACTATTTTTCCAAACACTTTTATTATTGGATTGTACTCCACAACAACAGCTCTAAGAGAAATGATATCTTGCATCTTTTTTCTCCTTCCAATAAATTTTCTTCTACTAAAAAACACTCCCTCACTAATTGATTTTCTATCCAAAATGTCTCTAACTCAATCAAAAAGACATTGTTCATATAAATTTCGATTATTCCTAATATAAATTTGGAATGTATAATCAGTTGTTTGTTGAATTTAACTTAGGATCCATATCAAAACCAAGAGTATATAATCCTTATAATATATTTGAATGTGAGTATCCAAGTATGAAACCAAGAAAATATTAAGTCTTATTAGTGTGAGATACAATAATCTTCAATTTTTTTTTATAAAAGTATTATATCAACCAATCTTAATTAAATATTTCATGCTCGGTTCCAGCTATCATTAGTGTTGAAACCAAATTTATTTCATACATATTAAATTTCTTTATTAACACAATAATATATTTCTATTGTGAAACAAATTTATATCCCCATTTTAAAAAACACTCATCATAAGAAAATATGTGAGTTCTATGATCATTAAATTTTAAAAATCATAGATAATTGACCATGTTGATTCATCCACTAATTTTATACCTTTATTTATGAATATTAGTTCATAGACATATAAAAGAACAAATAAGTTCTCTCCCATAGTGAATTTTACATAAATATTGTGATCAACGACACATATTTTGAATTTTAGATTCTTTAATAAAGTTTCCAACTGATAATACCATGTTTGAGGGGATTTTAAAAACTATATATTGCATTATTCAATATTAAATCCAACAATTCTATATCATATAATATAAATATAAAATTTTATTTAATACAAAATTTTTATTTAAACATTATAATAATGATTTTTTTCTTGTAATACTCCTGGTATTTTTTAATTTTTCATTTAATAGTCATATCTTGGAAGTGTTTAATCCAATCATGTATGCCCTCTGTGTCAAATATTCTTAGATATCAATTCATTTTAATTATTCATATCCCTTTAACAACAACCTCACTTTGTTTTATATCACCTTTATATACATAATATATTTATTATTGAACATAGTATTTTTTTTGTAAGTAATTATGATTTGTCTACTTCTTCACAATCTAAAAAGTCTCAATTTTATCTATTTGATCTAACTCCACATTCATGGTCGCAACTAAAAATTCATATTTTACTAATTCTTTAAATGAGTTTATCTCCACTTGAGAAAATAATTAAATTTCCATATAATTATCATCATTTTGGTTTGTGTTGGATTATATTTAGCAATAATAATATTTGAATCATTGATCTCATCTCATCCCTTTTTTTGTTGAGTTAGTAGTTAACCACCTTTAATAGCTTATTCGTCCTCTTATTCAGTCTAAGACTCTTGTTTTCTTGCAGGACTATATTTTCCACCACAATCGTTATTTATTACTTCAACGTCAACAAAATACTCACTCAATTATGTATTTTTAAACAATTTATATCATTGTATTCAAAAATACGAACATCAATATTTTCCATGATCCCATTCTTCCTATTATTGAGACACTTATAGGACTTTCTATCAAATCTATTGCCTAAAAATATCCATTAGTTCATTGAATATTCATATTAACCTTTACTATCATCCTTTTTTTTGAATGTAAAACTTTTTAATGAACACTTTAATGTGATTCGATGTGGAATTTCTTACACTCTACATATCATGAGGATTCTTATTCTATTTAGTGATCAATAAAGGCCAATTTTTAATGTACACTATAAATTACATGAATTCCTTCCAATATTGATGAGAGATAACACTTTTGATGAGAAATTAATTTTTCTTGTTATTTACCATTCGATTTCCCTTTTCTTCAACATTTTTTTTAATTTTTGTTCTGACTGAGGATACTTCATGCTTAATTTCATGATTCTATAAGTAAATTAATAATTCATAGGATGTGTAAATCATTCCATTATTAGATCATAGAATCTTGATCATTCATTCATATTTCATTTTTTATCTTCTTTGAAACTAATTAATTCACCCAATTACTTATATATTTTTGTACATCAATATGAAAAAAGTAATTTTATAATAATAATCAATAAAAAAGATAAAATATTTCTCTTAATATGTTTTGGGAATGGTCAATGGACCACGTACATATGTTTGAGTTAGATCAAGAATTTTGAGGCCCTTTTATTATTTGATATATAGGGATATTTCACTACTTCCCATAATACACAATAATGGCATGTCTCCTCCTAATTTCATCTTAGATTAAAAATATTCATTACATATTTAAAATTTGAAAATATTTCCAAGAATTATTGATGAAAATGACCGAACCATCGATTATAAAAGTTATTTTCATCTTGAAATGAAAGGATACTAGTGTTCATGAAATGCACTTCTTATAGATTTCTATTGGTTCCACATACATTCAGTATTGAGTTTCTAGTTTTTCCATTGACAAAACAATCATTTTTCTTTAATGTAGACTCAATTCAAGAGTCATAAAATTGACTAGGTCTCAGTAGTCTATATTGAAGAAAATTCCTTTAAATGAATTCTATATTACTTATATAATCTCTATACAACCTCATCCATCCAGTTTCATTTATGTTTAGAGTTATTTCATTGATTTTTTAAACCAAACCATTAACACAACTCTCAATATTCATCATGATATTTATATTTTTAGTCATGTGGTGTGAACATCCACTATCAGGAATATAAGTGTTGCTATTTTTATTTTTATTTTTGAATAATTTCTTTCCAACTCTTCTTCTTTTCTCTCAATTTTTATTTTAGATACACAGTGTTATCTCCTCATTTTCTTCAGTATGGGGTTTGAGATGATTTTCCTATAACTAGAATGGATTTAATCGATTTTTCAAGGTGATCACATTTGATTAATTAACTAATATTCTCCATTAAATTCTATTTGAGTAATTTTGAATTCATCATTATGTGAAATTTATTTATTTAAAACCAATGTAAGTGAAGTTATTATAATATCCATAAAAATATTTTTTATTAGTATTGTAAGATATGTTCTCATATTCAATTGCTAACTCATAGGAGATTCAACTATCAAGTAACTCTCTACCACCTTGAACCAAGTCATTTTATGACCAAGATAGCCATAAAATTTTCATTTGATCATGGAAATGATTTTATCATTTGTTTATCTCCACAAATTTACTAAATATTAATAGCTTCATGATTGGTGATGATTCCTTGGTGATTTGGAGATGTCAAAAAAATTCAATTTTTCCTTTATAGAAACAACTCCCTTCTCAGATTTTAGAATGTCATAAAAGAGGCCACCTTTACTAACAGGCATGGGCCTATGTTTATTTATAATTTTTTTCAACAATCATTTAACTTATTCATTTTATTTCTATAAAATCATTATCAATGAAATTTTTGAATAAAGACTTCTTCTTATAATTATTAGATTATAATTAATCTTTTATATCTCTCTCAAATCCACAACTTATTATTCAAGATATTTTACACTTTTTTTCCTCTTTTCTATTTTGGTATTAATATCATCAAACCTTTTCTGTTACTAAAAAATATCTTATTTGAGATCAATAACTTTTAGGGGTATTTCATGAGTATCCTCATGTTCTTCCACCAATGTTTCAAAATTATTAATTTTATATGTGATATCCTAAATGTAATTTTATTATTTTAATTATAAATACACTCATAGATCATCATTTTTTATTTAACATCCAAATTTTCAAGTGCTCGTTCTAGAATAACATCTAGGATAGTGACTAATTCCATTGGATATTCTTCCTCAGATTCATTTTTCTCAACTATTTACCCCTAACATATTGTGTATTTGAAATATATTCAACCATTTCATATTCAAATAACCTTTTAGAACATTATTCTTATTTAATTAATAATTATTTATATTGAAACCTTTTTCTAGTTAGATTTCTTGACTTAAAGATTATTATTAGGGGTAAATTCTCTATAAGATTTTGATACAACATCATTATAATCTCCCTTTTCATCCTTAGTTGGATATAATTCTATGATATGCCTAAAAATTTCATAATAATTTCATAAGAAAACACCTTATTTTAGAGATCATCGAGAGATAATTTAAATAGATCTTGTTATTTAAGTTCCCACACATCAGAATTATACAAAGGTGGAAATATTATAATAATTTTATTTATAATTTTGACATATTTTATTTCATCACAAAATCTATGGATGTTTCCCAAAACTTCAATTAGATCATTTATAAAACCATCAATATTATTATTCAGAAATATCTTCAAATCATCAAATATATTATTCATCAATTGTAATTTAACATCTATTAAAATGTAGTATCATTCATAGATATTATTCAATTTATCCCAAATTGATTTTATTGATGTATATATCATCACTTTAATATATATTATATTTTTCATAGAACTAGATAAGGTCTTTTAGACCTTTTACAAAATATTCGAATTTTTATATAGGCATTAGTCATTTATATTTTTCTAACAACACTAACTTGTATTCCATGAATTAAAATATAAAAAACATCATGTATTATAGATTTTAATTCTAATGTAATAGAATTATTTCAAAAATATAAATTACAACCATTGAAAAATGTAACCAATTTTTTATTAAACATGTTTCCTTGGTAGAAAATTTAAAATAAAAAAATTAGGTTGGAATCTTTTGGATCAGATACATCTTATTGCAACCGCATGCCTAATACACCTGAATAGTCGGGGTGAATTAGGGTGTTCTATTCTTCTCATATTCCATGAGATATTTTTCTCATGTTAGAATGAACTATTCAATCCTGGTCATTGTATTTTTTTAAAAAAATCATAGAAGGATGAACCATCAATCCTATGGAAACAACTATTATTATCTCTTTGTATAATTCATATGAAGCAAAATATAAGAAATTTGATAAGAAAATCAATTAAAATTATTCATTAATATATGAAAGAACAATAATATTAAGGGTTTATTCATTGTTATTATATTATTTCATTAATTAAATATAATTACTATATCGTGTCACAATAGTTTCCTTTATCTATATAATTCTATATCTTATTGATTATTTGTATTTAAGTAGCGTCATTGAAACCATATTTTTATTCATCCCATTATATAAATTTATAAAACTATATGAAGGTTATTTATGTAATAATTTCATCCTTGATTTTGTCAACATTAACTTCTCAATTGAATCAAATGGTTTTATCCTCGATGATTTATGAATCCATTCATTTTTAATTACTCTAATACTTTATCAATATATTCTTCCATATGATCTTCCCAAATAATTGTGATTTCCTTCAATTAAACTTCCATAACTTCCATAACATTCTCATTCAATGTGCATATACATTTAATGATGATGGAGGAATTGTATTATGGTGTGTCAATATTCACAACTACTCAAATTATCTAACAATTTTTATGATTTATAATGTATATCATAATATGAGGATGGTCGATGACTTCTTATGGTGATTCATAATGTATTCTCCCTCTAAATTAATAGTTGATAAAGAAAATCTAACTACCTAACCACAAATTTTAAACAAGAATTTCACCAGATACCAAATTATTACCAGAAACATGTTTAATATGTGAGTATAATGTTATCCCCCAAAACCTATATAAGTTATCAAAAATTTCATTATATTTATATTACATTTATAAATTTCTCTATCAGAAGAGATATGCCATATATTTCCACCGTGAAACATTACATAATCCCATCCAATCAAGGAGAAAGTGGAACCCCTACCATGAATGTTTTGTCTATTACTTCCCCGGTGTGAATCATTATACGCTATCTTACAACATCCCAAGGATCCACTCCGAGAACCAGTAAAAGAAGCATATTTCATAGATGTCCCACTTGTTATATGGTTCATCCTCATGGTAAGGTCTTGGTTCACAGTCTTATAAAATAAAGATAATAAAAAAATTCACATGTGACCAAATAGGTTGTCTTTGGTTATCCCCAAAATATATTACCCAAGCAGCCTCATCAACCACTATCATTGAAGTGAACATTTTAAAATAAGTTAAATGGAATTGATAATACATCACTGAAATGGAACCCGATTCATGGTTCATAAACACTCTATCTATATTTGACTCTAAAGACTCATGAAATAAATAATTAAAGAAATTATCCATAATGTCCTTTGTAGTTATTCCCACAGGATAATAATCCTAGACTATTATATCCCACCACCACTTTAATGGCCTACAAAGAATATAGGCCTAAATATTCACACAATGATATAGGGGTATGTTGATCTACATAATGATAGTATTCATAGAGTCTATCAGTATCTAATCCATTTTTTTCTTATAGTGACACATAATAGGGTCATTTAGATCCCTTACAAGTATCTCATGGATGAAAAATACACCAGACCACTAAATGTTCACAACATAATTCACCCAAAAACAATCCACTAGATAATGTTCACCAAACTATAATACTACCACAAAAAAACCTCATCATAAAAATAATAAAACCACCCCTAAATATAAAGTGCATCTAATTCAATAATTATCATGTAAAATATGGTAATTTTTATACAATACCATCACAATAGGATAAGGGTGAATTGTAATATCTAATCCCTTGGCTTTCATCATCTCAAAAGTTTTCAATTTCCCCATCATTGCCTAAAATTTACAAAAAATGAAAAAGAAACATTTTACTTTTCCGGTTTCCCTTTTTATCATCATTTTAGGGACAATAGTGGGAAATAATAGATTTAAAGCTTGTAAGAAATATTAAATTATATCATTTGAGTAGTTTTCTTTGATAATTGAGCTCTCTCCATATCAAGGGATTCTAATTTTAGGAGAATCAACTAGTTAATCTATTGAAGCACTATTAGATTTTTGGTCATATTCATTATATTGATCCATAGTGTCGGGTTCCTTCAAGAAAATTACATAATGATTAGCCTCATGACCATGTAATTTAATAGTATCAAACCAAAATACTATGTAAAAAAATCAAGTATTTTCCTGGGTTGTTAATTATTATACTAAATGATATCTTTTTCTTCCATAGGCATTTCATCATTTTCCATGAGATGTTTCAAAACATCAAAATATTCTCTATTCATAAACAAATTTATAATATTTTTATAGAAATTAAATCCCATTCTAAATTTTCAATCAATTTATATTTTTTACTATTGATATTTTCCACCAGTTCACTAAACATTATGTTCTAGTTAGAATGTTTTTTATTTATAGTCATACCTTTACATGAAACAAAACAGCAATAAAAAATTTGGGACTCTATAATTAGAAGCACCCACCTTTATAGAAACATAAATAACCTGTGATGTTAATAATTTGAGATTAGTAATGAAAGGAATATAAAAAATCGCTTAAATATATAAATTATACATGGATATATTTTTTGAAGCGGGGATAACAATTTTAACAGTAATAAAAACCACAGTGGGACTACCAGTCTATATTATTTAATTATACATTGTTTCATGCCTTTTGTAAGAGTCCACACAATGTCCCTATATCTTTAAAAGCAATGATATTCAAACTAATACTCAAACATGACTTTTTGGAAGAATTTGATTCCATATACTATGATAAACTAATGGGATTTAGGGATTGAGAGGGAATAATGATGATCAACATATAAACTAGAAACTATTAGATTCATTACAAAGATCTTATGATGAATCTTTTGTGGAAATTTTCTAATATATTTACCAAATATTTATATGATTATAAGTTTTTGAAAATATAAATAAATACCTAAAAGATTCAACTAGTGGGTGTTTGAGGGTGAGTCAATCTTCTCTTGAGCCATCAGCTTATAGTACATCACTCAAATTATTTTAATTTTTAATATTATTTATTCTAGGAACTATAAAAATCCTATTCATTTGTGCAATAAATGAAAATTTGATGAGGTTCAAGTAGACCCACTTGTGGAAAAAAAAATTTCTCCCCAAACTGTTTTGACATGTTGGTCAAATTCAATAATTGACAGGTGTGAGTCATGAATATCACAATATCAGAAAATCAATCCCCTAAAACAAGAAAATAAAAATTTATTATTGATAGTTCAAATGATGAAAAAACTATTACTACATGTGGGGTTGAAGGGGGAATTGAAATATTTTGTAGATGTGTGTGTAAATAAATAATAGTAAATGTCCTAAAATGAGGTTCTAGAGAAAAAAGCATCCCGTGCTTTGAAATCATAGTGGGGAATCTATTGATGAAATTGTTATATACATCATTTCCAAGGAAATTTCTTTCTTGATGGAGTGAATTTGATCCTATAGATGTTATCGAATAATTGATATCTTATGGTCCACCCACTCTCGCTAAGAGAGGTAGATACCACAATTAAAAGTCCTTAGTCTATTATGGCATTAATTATATAGAGCTCATTTCACCTTTTCAAATAAATTTAAATAATTTTATAATAATTTATCAATGATTATGGTTTATAAATGGTATATGAGAAACTAGAGGCTTCATCTCCACTTTTGGTGGAGTATACTAACTGTCACCCTAGTAGTTCTCAAATAGAATTCATCATGATGGAATGTCACTAAAATTCTTAATCCATTGATAATAAAATGTACAATATTGAACCTCATATAGTTTACAAAACCATTTTATTTTTTCTATAACACATCTACTTTCCTCAATTTTGATGGTTAAATGGTTCTAGGGTGGCTTCCGGCCATTTTCAAGAAGAAAAAATTAGCCCGAAATTGAAAAACAGTAGGTTATAGACATTCATGGCATTTTTGAATGTGTCATTCCCTGAAAAGGATGGACCTAGGGGGGTGTCCCCATTATAAAAATATCACAGCATAACCTGAGGCATCACACCATGAAATAACCAAGAGGGGTTTTTTTAGGTTTTTAATTAGGCTTTTTTGTGTGGAGAGTTATAAAATAAAATATGGGTTTCCCCTATAGTAGTGGTGTGAATGTAGTCCTTCACACTTTGTATATATCCTATTAAATTTGGATTTCTCCCTCATTAATCAGTGTAACCATGTTTTATGAGTTATTATCGTGAGAAATTTTGTGTATATCATTCCTCCTTCTTGCTTTACCGATTTATTCTAATTTTGTAAGGATAATTTATTTTTTTATCTTATATACCCTATTTCAAGGGTATTTTTCAAATTTTCTAATTTATACAATTTTATCTCAAATCAAGGGACAATATTATGATAGCGTATATCTATGAGTATAAGGTATGTGGTTTGATTTATTTTCCCTTAATTTCTCATAGTTTTATTTCATTTTAGCATGTGTGGTCATAACGGATCATAGGATGCTTAACCTAAATAATATGTTATGTTATTTGTTTCCTTATCAGTGACTTAGAATTTAATAGGACTTGTTTATAATATTGGATTAGGGTAAACTATTATTTAATCTATTAATGTTGTATAATTTTATTTGACCATAGAATCTGGTCAATAAATTATGGTGTTTTATATATTCCCTTGGTAATGTAATGATTATTTTAGAATGTGGGTTTCCAAATATTACCCTTAGGAATGGGTATTTTTTTTAATTGGAAATAATTTATGGAATTGTTAATTTAATAATTTTTAAATCTTTACTTAAGGGTTAAAATCTGTTAGGTGTCAAATATAAGTGGTTAACTTAACTGGAATGGTTAAATTATTTTATGTTTGAATCCAAAAATAATGAACTGTTTGATATTATTAGAATTTATTTTGAGAATTATAATTCCTTGGATAGATTCCATGTATTTATTATTTTTTTTATTTTTGTGTAATTACATGGATGAACATTTTATTTCACTAAATTAAATATTTGAATATTGATATTTAATACTTACATTGATTAAATAAAGCCTAATGCTAAATAACCAGTAGATTCTACTTAGATTCATTGTTGAAAATGTCATGGGGTAGATACCCCTTGTATTTGTGTAAATTCTATATTTATTTAATTCCACAGATTAATTTCATCGAATCTTGAGGGTGTACCTTATTGTACTCTATGATATAAAATCCATTAATTCTTCTCGATTAATATTATTAATGAATGCCTCATCTGTGATCCAATGATTCCAATAAAGATTTGATTTTCAATGTTAAGGGAGGTTTTTTGAGTTTAGACCTTTCTAGTGTATTTTCATTGTAATTTATTGGATGAAATTCCAATATGAGCCATGTGGATTCCTCTTAGGACACTTGATTATGGTTTCTTTAGTGATGCTCCTTAAAACTAGATTGAGAAATGATTCTTTCAAAAAGATCTTAAATACTAGTGATGCCAAAACATGTAGTCTCAATAAGGATATCCTATTGAGACTCCATGATAGACTAGGTTCCATTAATTTCTATAGACTATTTAGTTTTACCACATCATTTTTTCACACCTTTATTCTATATGATCAAAGATTGGATTTTCATTAGAAACTATTAGCGCTGAACTCTTAAATTATACTCAGACCCTATTTGGGAAGACATAGCACTTGGGTGCCCGAGTATATTCTCCTTGGTCATAGGTTAGTATTTTTGGGTGACGCACACTATGATGGTTGATTTTAAGGCTAGGATAAATGTGGGAACTCACCTTTTATTAAATATAAAGTCATCAAAGGGTTATGCTGTCTTTTGGTAATGTTCTTTTTCTTAATTTAGGGATAGTTTTACCTATTTTATTATTATATACTTAACTTTTAGTTATTTATATAGAATCATTATGATATTTCATAGGATTCATTTTTTTTTGTTTTAGAACATACATTATATATATCTATATATGATTATTTCCTAAGGTGTTATACATAATTTATCTATTTACTATTATTTTTATGCACTCTTGTAATGAGGGAATATTCACAGATGGTATCCTTATATTCCCTCACCTCTAGTCAATGGCCTCTGGCACATGAGTAGGTGCATATGAGGCAATGTGGTAAACCAGTCTAGGGAACAATTTTAGTGGCTTCTAGGTTGGGGCATTATAATTTGGTATCAGAGTGTCATTTATATTGCCTTACTATTTTGAAATGCTAGAATGTAGACTATGATGTTGTCAAAGATTAGTATTGATCTCATTCCAGGGTGTTTCAAGACTACATATGTGGGAAATAAAGAGTCTCCAGAAATGTGAATTTTTTTCGTTCTTTTCAATTTTTCAATTTAATGATTTACACCTCGAGTGGTACACCTGGGTGTGAGGTTATTGATTCATTGGATTTTTACTCTTTGATAAAAATTATAGAGTGGGGTGTTCATTAATGAATCATTCAAGGAATATAGGATTTATATGTTATAGATATGTTTCATTTGAATTAATGTTTCTTAAGATACAAATATGTTGGTGTTTTATATTCTGCTGTATCTTATAACCAATAAAAATTTATATCAACCTATAGATTTGAATAATTAAGAGGGTGTAGTCATTATAAATGTATACATATATTTATATAGTTCTTCTCTCATATATGTGTATAGTGAAAATCTACATGGATAACTCTTAGAGTATCCCCATGTAAATATAGGGAAGATATAAATGGGAAACTAATGTGATGGTTTGGGTTAAATAATGTTCCAGTAATCAACTTATATGGTTATTACTTTATAAATTTTGAATAGAATCCCATATAACAAAACATTATTTTGGATATTTAAATAAATGTTTAATGGTTATTATGTGGAATCTTGATTATAAATGAAAAAAAATTAAATTGAAATCCCTAGTAATGATGGTATGTAAATTATAAAAGATGAATATGAATTGGTGTCAGTAATGTGGGTCGTTAATAAAAACATAAAGGGTATTTTAATCAATAAATTTTGATTTACCATTTATAAAATGCAACCTTTTGGATTGAATTTTATGTTTAAGGTATCTTGAAAATGTTAAAGTACTATGTGTATATGATGTATGAGAATTAGATTAATTAAATGACGGTTGTGGTTTTAAAACATTTCTAGTAGGAAACTTTTCAGATTATATTACTCATAAAATTTGAATAGAAACTTATTTAACCCGGACTTGGAAATAAAAATATAAACCTATGATGATGAGTTTCCCTGAGTGAATGAGAAAAAAAGAATCTTCTAGGAGTTTCGTTTGTGTCTTTAATTAGTAGATGAGTCTTATAGAGTGCCCATGGTGTATCTATATGTAATAAACGTTTTGTAACACCCCGCCCCTACCTCATTGGCATGAGGAGGTAGTGAGGGAAACATGGCCTTAAGTGAATTTCCCAAGATGGAAAAGGATGGAAATAAATCCTGAGAGCATAAATAACACGTTGGGGAATGATTTTCCCTTAAGACCAAACCAACCTAACCAACAAATAATGATGCATGCACATTCAAACCAAAACATTTATTCCCAAAAGAAAACCAAGTTGTTCCACAATAAAACCCAAAACTAATACATCCAACCATATCAGAGTACATGCGGAAACTAAACAACAAACACTACGATCCATGACACCCGCATAGCTCCACACCAAGCTCCAAGCTCTATGCTCCACCGAGACATCTCAATGCACTACTAAAGGAGAGAGATTCCTGACATTTTCCCACATCACGATATACAACATCTGCAAAAACACCAACATCCCAAAGCAATGGGTGAGTACTAAAACTAAGTAGGTTTTCCCCAAATGACTTCCCTACACACGACACTATGATAAAACCATTAGCACATTTATGTAAAACAGTTTATATAAAATAAATCACAAGTGATACCATTTCTATAGGCCAACCACGCCCTTACTAAGTCATTTCACCCAAACCCTACCTCCAAGGGAAATCCAACCAAACATTCCACAAGTCATTACAACATTTACACATTAGCACAACAATTCCATCTTGTAATGAAATTAACAAAAAACAACCATAACAACCAAACGGTGGAGCTTCCATCCAACCCGTTCACCCATTCCCACCAAGAAACACTTCTCGTCCAATTATCCATGATGATGGACCTTCCATCCACTATCCATCCCCTTTTTATAGTTTTACTTCTTGCCACTTCCACACAACATTCAAACAAGCCAATTCCATGAATATAACCCACCAATGTAAAAACCACATGCAATCAACCAATTCCATTGCATCTCAATCCACTTCAATAAATCACCCATTTACTGAAAACCATTTTCCATGAAAAACAACATTTCAAAAAAAAAACATTTTTATTGAGTACCCATTCCATCAATAATTTTCACAAATCAACCATAGAATCCCAATTCTAAATATCCATTTTAAAATCCACAAGAATAACATTTCACCATAAAACACCTGTTTTCCCAAAATCCCCAAAACATCACCCAAGGGATTTCTAAGAAATGTCACACATCAAAACACAATTACTATCAATCAAAAAAACTTAATTGTAACCAAAACCATTAGCTCTAACCATGTGGAGTCAATAGAGAAGCCACCTACCATTAGGGTTGCCAAAAAATCGACCCACAACCAACCACACCTCAAACCTGGTGATCGCACCACCGAAACCTCTCTAGATCCCTTTCCCTAACATTCCCAAGCCTTAAAAACATCATCCATGGAAATCAAAACCCTATATCTACACAAAACAAGAGTAGATATATAAAACCATGAAGGATTGGGATGTAGATCTAGAGGAAAACACAAGGAAACCAAGAGGAGAGACTTACCCGGGAGAAACCACCTTCAATCCGCCAAGAAACAACTTAAAAATGCTTCTATCCCGAGTGGGAGAGCCCCCCCCCCCCCAACCCTGGAGAACTGAAAATACCGAGTGAGGCTCGAGTGGGAGGAAGATTGGAGTTGAATGAGGCATGCCCGAGTGAGCCTGGGTTTTAAATCCCTATTTTTATATGGCCGCACAGTTAACCCCCACGGTTTGGAAAACTGTGCTCCAACCGTGCACACGCTACTACCTCGAGTGAAAGGGTCCCTACTGTTTCCTCGCACTGTTTAGAAAACTATGTGCATACAGTGTGAGGCCTACTCTCTCCCTTGCACGGTTTCCTGGAGAATCCTCATGGTTTCCACTAACGGTGCTCAAACTGTGCACCCCATTAAAAGCCTCCAAACTCATCCAAAACCCATCCTAACTGTCCAAAACTCTTTCCAAATCATCCCATGTACTTTAAAAACATAAATATGCATAAAAAGGCCACATACCTCAAAACGGGGATACGAAATTCTCCCCACCATTAAACATTCCATCCTCGGAAAGTTGTGAACCCGCCCTTTTCCAAAAGAACTCGGGCCACTGCACGACCATATCTTTCTCCCGTTCCCAAGTCTCCTCTTCAATCTGACCATGTTTCCACAAAACACTAACTAAACCGATTATTTTACCATGAAATACTTTATCTTGCACGTCCAAAACTGACACTGGAATGTGCACCAACAAAGCATCTGGTTGTAGCTCAACATGATCTCATCGAATCACGTGGTCACGATCCGGCTGATACTTTTTCAACTACGACACATGAAACACATTGTGAACCACACTGAACCTAATTGGAAAAACCAAATGATAAGACACCTCACCCACCTCATCAAGAATCTCAAAAGGTCCAATATACCTTGGAGATAACTTTCCCTGCTTTCCAAATCGACGATGTCCCAACCTAGGAGAGATCTTAAAGAAAACATGATCACACACCTCAAACGACAACGACTGTCGACGATGATACACATACGATTTCTGACCACTCTGGGCCATATCCATTCTATTCTTGATCAACTTGATCTTCTCCGTAGTCTCCTAGACAAGGCTTTGTCCAACCATAGAGGACTCACCCATTTCCACCCAACATAGTGGAGAACGATATGGCCACCCATACAATGCTTCAAACGAATCCATCTGTATAGATGCCTCATAACTGCTATTGTATGAGAACTCAACCAACGATATTTTCTCCTTCCACGAGCCACCAAAAACTCTGACAGAAGCCCACAACATATCCTCCCGAGTTTGTATCATCCCCTCAGATTGACCATTTGTCTGAGGGTGATACGTTGTGCTCATAGTCAACTGTCTCCCAAGGGATTGCTGTAAGAATTTCTAAAATCTAGATGTAAACCTTGGATCTCTATCGAATATAATAAAAACTAGAACACCATGCCTCTTTACCACCTCCCAGATATAGATTTTGGACAGATCATCCACTATATGAGATTCACGAATCAGGATGAAATGGGCCGACTTCGTTAGCTGGTCCACTATCACCCAAATGGCATCATGCTTTCTGGTCATTCATGGGAGTCCTATGAAAAAATACATCCCTATATGATCCCACTTCCAAACTAGGATTTGTAAATACTGCAACATTCCTACTGGCCTCTGATGCTCTGCCTTGACCTGCTGACAAGTCAAGCATCTCGAAGGAAACTCATCCACTCTTCTTTTCATACCAACCCACCAATACTACACTTTCAACACTTTATACATTTTCTGAATTCCAGGATGAACAGCCCACCTGGAATGATGATACGCCCTAAGAAGATCCTCATGACAAGCAACTGGTACAACCATCCGATTTTGAAATCACAAAATTGAATCTCCATTCACTTTACAACCCTCAAATGGTCTCCCAACCATTGAGTCTTGACCCCATGGTCACACACTCAGAATCAGATATTTTTGCCTCTTTAACCTGGACAACCAAGTTAGGAATCAACAAAACCAGAAAGAAGACCGCTCTATCGCCATGGTCCTCACATTATAACCACATATCAGCTATATGACATCAACTACCACTAGTATGATGAATGTTTTACCACCTGATCATATGATTTTCAACTTAATTCATCCTCCACCGAATTTCCCTTACCTGGTGTTTACATTAAGTCAAAATCGAACATCTGGAGATATTACATCCATCTCTTTTTCCTCAAGCTCAAATCCCTTTGTGAGAAAATGTGATTCAAGATCTTATGATCTGTATATACCATGAATTTCTCACCGAAGAGATAATGACGCCACAATTTCAAAGCATAGTCCACTGCTGCCAACACCAAATCATGGATTGGGTAATTTTGTCATGCACCCTCAACTACCGTGAGACATAAACAACAAGATGATATACTTGAATGAGAACACACCCCAAACCTGATGCCGATGCATCACAATACACCACGTACCCTTTTCTGGGTTCTGGAAAAACCAATATTGGTGATGATGTAAGACGAACCATTAGCTCTTCGAAACACTACTAACACTACTCATTCCACTAGAGTGAAACATTATTCCTTGTAAAAGCTGTCATCGATGAAGCCAAAGGTAAACAATCACTAACAAAATGCTGATAATACCCTGATAAACCAAGAAAAATCTATATCTCTGACACATTCTTTGGTGGTTTCCATGAGATAACAGTCTCTATCTTTTCTGGATCCACTAAAACACCTCTTTCAGAAATCAAATGGCCATGAAAACGAACTTCCTATATCCAAAATTCACACTTTGATAATTTGGAATACAACTGATGATCCCTCAAGATCCTAAGCATTGTCCCAAAGTGCTGCTCATGCTCCACCCTTGCCTTTGAATAAATAAGAATATCATCTACAAAGACCACCACAAATGAATCCAGATATCTCTTAAATATCTGATTCATCAATTCCATAAACACCACTAGCGCATTCGTTAGACCAAAGGGCATAACAACATATTCATAATTGCCATGTCTACTTCTAAAATCTATTTTAGGAATATCTTCCTTCCTCGCCCGCAATTGATGGTATCCCGATCTTAGGTCGATCTTGGAGAACCAATGGGATCCCCTCAAATGGTCAAACAAATCATCAATTCGAGGGAGTGGATATCTATTCTTTATCGTAACTTGGTTAATTCTAAGATAATCAATACTGAGTCTCAAATTTACATCCATCATTTTCACAAACAACACTGGCGCTACCCACTGAGTTGTGCTAGGACGGATAAACCATTTTTTTATAACTCATTCAACTGGACTTTCAATTCCCACAATTCAGCTGGTGCCAAACGATACTATGGAAGGGACATATGACTAGTCCCCGGAAGGAGATCAATTGTAAACTCCACCTATCTTACGGGAGGCAACCGAAGGAATTATTCAGAAAAAATATCCATGAACTGATCCACCACTGCTGGAAGAACATTCTGCTCAACACCATCTACTGATTCCAATGAAAACACTACCAACTGATACGATAACGTACCCACAGCTGGTGCCAACAATCCTATTTCACCCTGGCTTTCATGCTTCTCTCCTCTAAAGATATTTTTAACACCATCATGTCTCATAAAAGACATTTTTCGCACATTACAATTATTTTGAGCCATAAACGACACCATCAAATCCAATCCCATTATTACATAATACCCATCAATCTCACACATTGTGAAATTCCACACAAGCTCAACTTCTCCCACAATGATACAACATGATCTACACAAGAAGGCTCGACACTCTCTTCGACCTAGAGGAGTTTGATGTTTCAAAACTGAGGGCATCATTTCTACCCTTAAACCCAACAAATCAACCACACATGCAGCAATAAAAGAGTGGGAAGCACCCATATCAAAAAACACTTGCATCAAAGTAGAATTTAAAAATAATAGTACCTCGCACCATGGATGGTCACGACTGATCATCCACCACATCCTGCTCAGCTCCAAACACATGTTTGATTTCCATACTCTCCTCTTTATTTCCCTGCTGAGGCATCATGGTATTCTGAGAGTCACCATGACCTACTAACTTAGCTGATGAGGGGTGTGCTGCTGTCCACGTCCCGTTGAAGCATACGACGTCTGCGATCCCTGAGATGTATCACGCGCACCTGACCTCGGAGCATTCTGACAATAACGCTGCAGATGCCCCATTTGATTTCAATTATTACATGCTCGAGGTTGTTCTATACAATCTCAGTTGATGTGGCTCATCATACCACACTGAAAACATCCCGGCTTGCTCTGGGGCTTCAGAGGAAGATTCACCAACCATGTCATCTGATTATATGCCATATTCCCACCATGGGAATGAGTGTCCCTCCTTCTCTTGAACCCAGCATTAGAGTTCCCACTATTCCCTATGTGTACCACCATGCCTCCTCCACCCAGAACACCAAAAAAATCCCACCCATCCACTGAGGATCTATTCACCATCTCGGGGTAATCATCTATACATATCACCGCTATCATTGAACTGATTTCTTTCCTTAACCACGCTTCAAATATCCTTCCCTTCAATGATGTGCTACCTACCACCTTGGGTGAAAACCTCACTAATTTCATAAACATAGCTGCATACTCTGTCACCGACATATGCTCCTGCTTCAAACTGATGAAATCAGTCGTACGCTGAATTCTGAAGGTATGTGGGTAGAATATTTTATTAAACAATTTTTCAAAGCCTTCCCACCCCATACCCTGGTATGTCTCCTCTTGGACTACCAACTCCCACCGCTAAAGGGAATGATCTTCCAACATATACGTGGAAAACATCACTTTTAACTCTACCGGTGTTCCCAAGAACTCGACGATCTCGTTCATTCTATTCAACCATGCTTCTGCCCTCTCCGGCTTTGAATCACCCAAGAAGATGGGTGGATTGTGCTTTTGAAACTGAACCGCATGATCCACATTCCTTGGTTCATCCACATTGTTACTACATTCCACAGCGTGGAAAGCTTTCACTATACTTTTCACCAACTGCTGGTTCACCTGAGGCTCAGGTGCTACCACATTCTAAGGAGCCTCCTCTGGTTGGTCTCTACGACACTTACCTGGTGCCATTTATATAATTAGAAAACAAACAACCATGAATCTCACTTCCATCCACATCATGAAATCCCATTTCAAATCACATTACCCAACACTATCAAAACAAGACTTTCCACCTTTTCCACATGTTCCATGTTTCACCATTTTGAAAACCAAACCATTTTCAAAATACAAATTTATTCACAATACAATTTCACACGTTTGCAAGACCATTTCTCAATTCAGCCCATAAATCATTATGCCAAATGAAATATTCATCCTAGTGGGAAGTCATTTCTACCATGCATGTCATTCTCATCTCATTGGCTACAACCATGGCAATGAGATTTTCAATGCCTATAAGTGTCTCCAAAACACTTATGTACCCAAATCCTTGTTAAACTGATGTTCAACATAAAAGGGCTAGCTACATCATTTTATACTATAAATTCCATGTTCCGACAAGCCTACGCCTTGCTACCATCCCAACTCAAATAATGCACCACAATGAATGTCACCACCATATCCGAGAATCAACTTCAATTGACCGAACTAGCTGATACCACTTGTAAAACCCCGCCCCTACCTCGTTGGATTGAGGAGCTGGTGAGGGCTACTTGGCCTTAAACGACGTTCCCAAGATTCCGAAGTCTAGAAATAATTTCCGAGGGCTTCAAGAACATGTTGGGGAATGATTTTTCCTTAAGATAAATCCAACCAAACCAATAACTAATGATGCAAGCAGTTTCAAACCCAAACATGTATTCCCAAAAGAAAACTAAGTTGTTCCACAATACAACCCAAAACCAATACAACCAACCATATCAGAGTACAAGCGGAAACTAAAAAACCAACACTATGATCCATGACACCACCATAGCTTCACACTGAGCTCCAAGCTCCAAGATCCACCGAGACATCACAATTCACCACTAAAGGAGGGAGATGCCTCACCTTTTCCCATTCCACGATATACAACATCTGCAAAGACACCATCGTGCCAATGTAGGGGGTGAGTACAAAAACGCAGTAGGTTTTCCCCAAATTACTTCTCTACACACGCCACTAGGATTAAAACTTTAGAACATTTATATAAAACATTTTATATCAAATAAATCACAAGTTCTACAATTTCCATAGGCCAACCCCACCCTTACCAAGTCATTTCACCCAAACCAAACCACCAAGGGATAGCCAACCAAACATGCCACAATCCATTCCAACATTTACACATTAGCACAACAATTAAATATTGTAATGAAATACACAACAAAACAACCATAACAACTAAATGGTGGAGCTTCCATCTAACCCGTTCACCCATTCACACCAAGTGGCACTTCCCACCCACTTATCCTTGATGGTGGCCCTTCCATCCACTATCCATCACCTTTTTGTAGTGGTAATTCTCCCCACTTCCACACAACATTAAAAAAACCAATGCCAATCATATAACCCACCAATGTCATAACCACATGCAATCAACCAATTCCATTTCATATCAATCCATTTCAATAAATCACCCATTTATTGGAAACCATTTTCCATGCCAAACAACAATTCAATAAAACAACCATTTTTATTGAAAACCCTTTCCATCAATCATTTTCACAAATCAACCATAGCATCCCATTTTAAAATTTCCATTTTAAAATCCACAATAATAACATTTTACCATAAAACCCCCATTTTCCCAAAAATCCCCAAAATATCACAAAACGGATTTCTAACCAATTTTGCACATCAAAACACAATTAAATTCTAGAACAAAAAATTAATTGTAACCAAATCCATTATCTCTAACCAATTGGAGTTAAGAGAGAATCCACCTACCTTTAGGGATCCCGAGAAATCGACCCACAAGCAAACGCACCACAAACCCGGTGATCGCACCACCGAAACCTCTCTAGATCCCTTTTCCAAGGATTCACAAGCCTTAAAAACATCATCCATGTCAAAAAAAACACTATATCTACACACAAAAAGTGTAGATCATGAAAACGAAGAAATATAGGGATGTAGATCTAGAGGAAAACACAAGGAAACCAAGAGGAGAGACTTACCCCGGAGAAACCACCTTCATTCCGCCAAGAAACCTCATCAAAATGCTTCCAAACCGAGTGGGAGAGCCCATCCAACCATTGAGAACCAAAAATCCCAAGTGAGGATAGAGTGGGAGGAATATTGTAGTGTAATGAGGCAATCCTTGGTGAGCCCGAATTTTAAAACCCAATTTTTAAATGGTTGAACGGTTAACCCACACGGTTTGGAAAACTGTGCACTAACCGTGCGCACGCTACTGCCTTGAGAGAAAGGGTCCATACGATTTCCTCACATGGTTGGGAAAACCTTGAGCAGTCCATGTGAGGCCTACTATCTCCCTTGCACGGTTTCCTAGAGAATCCTCACAGTTTCCACTAACCTTGCTCAAACCGTGCTCCCCTTTAAAAGCCTCCAAACTCATCCAAAACCAATCCAAACTCTCACAACCTCTTCCCAACTCATCTCATGCACTTGAAAAACATAAAAATGCCTAAAAAATGCCACATTCCTCAAACCAAGGGTGCTACACATTGACCCTGTATGGGATGGTTTGGATAGAGAGTCAGCATGGGTTGTGACACATTTATAGTGTGTATGTTTTCCTGTGTATATGTGAGATCATTCAGTATGTTGGTTTGTTTTTCAATTTTATGTTTTGTTCGATCTTGTGACTTGTGTGATGTTTTGTATTAGATTTTTGGATTGGTTTTTTCTAAATACTATGTATAAGGAATGACATAGTCATCCTTATTTGTGACATTTTTTTACAAGTTAGTGATTAACGATTCATGAGGGTGACATATGATGGGTGTAAACCCATTATTTTGTTTGGTAAGATGTATAAAGCATGGGGAAATTCTTTGGCTAACTGTATCGATGCATTAATGGTGTTATTGAGTATCTTATAACGGCTTGGTTATGACATGGATCACCTATAAGGTAATAAAATTCAGGACATATGTTTTAGTTTTATGATTGGTTTCTAAGGTAAAGATCAATTATATGTCTGGCCCTATTTTAAATATTATCTTATATGGTTGGATGAATGACTAGAAGGGCATGTAACTGACAAATATTTTAAAACAGAAACATCATATTTGATAGCATATATGATATGATACACAATGACTATAATAGAATGTAATAAAATTATGCTTTATTATATATATCATTTTAACTAAATTCAATCACATTTATATCTTGTAATTAACACCACACTAGGTTTAAATTAAATGTGATACACTATTAAAAAATTATTATTTAATCATCAAAATTATAACCTAAACACAAAGTTGGTGGGTATAAATAAGAATAACAAAATTAGAAAAAATTTATGATTTAAAAATGTATAAAATATATTCATTGGTAACATATTTTTTATAAAAATACTAATAATCATTTGAAAGGAATTTTTTTTTTCAAAAAAAACTATATTTTAATAAAAGTTGGTCTTCTCCTGCTTTGCCTATATACATTAAAATAAATTCTTACCAATTCTAGAAATATTATTTTAAAATATATAACTCCCATTTTAAATAAAAAATAAAAAATTATTTTAGAGTTATTTTTTGAGAATTTTCTTGAAAGAGTAATTTTTCGATTAATAATGAAAAATGCTGATTTTTATTAATAATTGTAGTTTCATTTCAAAAATTAATATTTAATAATTGATTTAAAATTGTTTTAAAAGTAAAATTATTACATTCATATTAAAATATAACTAATAAAAGTTATTTTATTATATTTAATTTTTGATTTATGATATAAATTATTTTTAAAGTTTTAAAGGTTTTTTTAAATAAATTTTTTTATGCGCATGTATGATTAAGTTTTAATTGAATTCTACCAATTTGTTAGATTGAAATTTAAAAAATCGATTCCATATTTATAATATTAATAATTTATATTATATAATATGTTCAACTAAATTATTTATAATTATTAATAGTAAAATTAGTGAATATTAATTATTATGTTTATTGTAAAAATTGGTTTTTCGGGGGTTAAATTAAAATGATAAGGATTAAAATAACCATTAAATCTATAACATTGTCATTTTATTGATATATATAAACATTATAACCTATAAGGTTCAATAATGAACCATTTTGGATCCTTTTAATGTCATAAATGTGTGTACACATTATTATTCTCAAAAATTATAAGCGTGTCATCTCCCTCACTTTTAAAAGGACACTCCCTCTTTTGTAATTTACACACTTATGAAACCCAATTTATCATATGGGAACTACCAAAATGTATTACATAATAATCTCCCAATATTATATAGGTATTCTTATCATAAATCTATCTGAGTAATGATTTTTGTGCAAACCTAAAGAAGTTCCCAAAATAAGAGGAAACGTTCTTAAATGAGCATTTTGAATTTATTTTTTCATCCACCTCATTAAAATATTAATTAGTAATGATAATATAATAATAATGATATATAAATTACAGTGATATTATATTATTATAACAAAATTACCTACATCCATCTCATCTTCTATCAAGTATGTAATGATACTGTCAATCGTGTGTACGACATACCAATACCTTGTAAACTGATATCGTTCATTTTATATCACCACCTACGACTAAAGGATATAATACTTTATTTAACATATTAATAGAATATTTATGATGAAATTATAATTTATCAGTTTTAAAATAACATATACATTTTTACTTTCAATTTTTGGGGGGGGGTATATGATTATGTCGCGTGTGTGTACTACGGACTACAACCTTTCGATGCGATGTGGTTTTTTTCCACTTATGATTTCCATAGAAGGTATAAATATTTAAATTAATGAATATATGTAATATTTATGACCTAAAAGTACTTATTCAAATATTATTTCACATATTACTCCTTACCTTCTAATCCTTTGGAAAATAATCACATCCCTCCTACGTACGTGTGGACTACCACCAAAATATAGCGAAGTAAAATATTTTTCATTATATTTTTAAATAGAAGTCAATAAAGATATATTTTATTAATTTAAATTATATATATAAGATAATAATTATTTTTTAAATTTGGAATAATATTTATATTTTTTTATCCTTCAAGTAATTTGAAACAACATTGACGCATATGTACAGTCTACCATCTACATGAATGGGGTAACAAATTTTCTATCCCTATGTTTTGTTGATTACTAGGAATAAATATATAATGATTATATATTATATATATATCATGTTTAAACATTTTTAGATGATGTAACCATGAAAATTTAAAAGTAAAAAAATTACCGAACTAAGACATGCCTTCAAAATCAAGAAATCATCTCACAAAAAATGATTTTTAAAAAGAATTTTTACTAAAAGGGAAATAAAAACTATAAGTAAAACCTATATGGTATGATATATATTATTGTGGTTCTTTATAATATTTTTAATTAACATTTTTTTATTATATATGAGTCTCAGACACATATAAGGGAATCCGAACATGAGGTAAGTGTTTCTCGACACACTGTTGCTTCCTTGAGATATATGTTATATTCACTAATTATTACTTTGGTGTGTTGTATACAATGAACTGTTATATATGTTGTTTTAGGAATATATTTCTATTAATATTTTTTCATTTTTCATTTTTCTATTCAATTAACAGGTCTTGTGATTTATAAATTACTAAAGTGTTATGAGATCTATATTTCAATCGCATTTAATTGGGATTGTTGATACATGAATTTCCATTGAGGGAAATTATTTCATAATTATCGAACAAAAATATTTAATTTTATTATAATCTAGTTATTCATAATTTTATCTAGTAATAGTACCACAGTTATATATTTGTAACTTTAATTGAAAGATAATATATTTTTAATAAAATCTGACAGCATTTCTCTCTTCTATTAAAATTCATTTTTATTTCAAAATAGTATTGTTCTAAAAATTCCTTAATTTTTTTAACATTGTCAAAATGATTTATTAAAAAACATTTTTAAACATTTTATACTTTTTTGAAAAAAAAAATTGAAAGGAATATCCATGTTTTTTCTGAACAAGTCTTTTTTGGATTTTATCGAAAATATTAATGGAATGTTTGTTTTATCATGTTCAACAAGAATAGAATTTCCCACCATCCTGACCAATAAATGTATTAAATTTTCATTTTTATGATTCACTATATTACTCTACATGGTTTATGATTATGTTTTTTGATTGGGGTATATATAATATATTTATATTTTTTTGGTTCAATATGAATATTTATGTTGATTATTTTTCACACCTTTCATATGAGTAATGCATTGGACTAATTATATGACGTGTTGGAAATGGTTATAGATATCCCCTTGAAGAATCGATAGGTCACATGAGACATATCAGTTGGATAAATTAAATGGGATTTCACTCATTGTTTTAAACAGTCTTGACAAAGGTATTGGTAATATGTTTTTGATGTCTCACATTATGAATTCCCACATTATGAGATTAGTTATTATTGTCCATGTTATTAATTTATTAGTTATAGGATCAATTGATATGTTTCAAGATCATGTAATTTTTTATATGGATTTATTTGATAATAATTTATTCCTTCCATTTTATGCTCATTTTATTTTTAATATGGAATTGTTTTAGTTATTTACCTTTCTGTATTTTATTATTCTTATTTATTCATGATAGACCCTATTGTAAATATTCCCTTATTTAGAATCTGAGGTGACACATTTTTTATGCTTCATTTTCACCCAAATACTAGGATGTTTGATATGATTGGCATATAGGGATATTCTAAAAGGGATAATGGAATTCTCAAATAAAATTATTTATTAAATTTTTTGGTCTCAATTGTATATGAAATTAAATTATATATCGAGTTTAGAAAGCTGAATAAACTATTTTCTCCTTTGGGATGTGATTCCTTGTATCTTGTTCTGATGAGAAAATGTAACCACTAACTCTGGACAACTGGGTTGGGATATTTTTAGTTGGTATACGAGATATTTCAATAGAAACCTTGGGAACTAGATTTAGTAAAACCTTGATTGAGGAATATAAACCAATTACTGGTATTAAATATAATACTAAGTTTAATATAATATCATAAAATTTATTTGAGCTATATATTATGTGATTTCAATAAAAATACATTCCATTCATGATATTACAATTGGATGTGGTTTTAGAATACATGCACCAAGGGGTAATAACTCCAAAAATGGTGTGTCAAGCATGACTCGAGCATTACGCGGTACATGTCTACATGCCTTATTATGCACCAGGTTTTACACTCTGCGGGGATATTCATAGAATAATTAAAATATTCATTAAAAACCATTATAATTTATTTAAAAATATTTTTATTATTATAAAATATTCCCAAAAAAACCATCTTAATACTTATGAGATTATCCATACGTAAATGTTTCAATTTATTTTAAGTGTTTAACTATTTTTCAGATTATATATTATACTTAATAATTATGTGATCTAATATAGTTTATGAAATTATTTTGAAATAAATCATATTTGAAGGAATTAATATAGTATCAATTCATATACTCCATACTGGGTTTTCCTTACTCTATATAATAATAAAGAGGAATCTAGAGATATAGTTAGAATGAATCAAATTATAACCATATTGGGGAAACTAAATCCGGTTTTGAGTAATGACCTTGACCATATAGAGAAGAAAATGTATTCCATGTATGGTTTAAAACCTTTAAAACACATTATGGATCAATGAACTTAATCATTTAGAGGGACAATAAGTCCATTTGTAACATACACATTGATAAGTTCCATGGAGACAATATTTCTCCCTTTAGAATGTAATGATAGAGAGAATGTTGTCATGGAAGTTTTTCATCTCTCCACAAATATATATTAATGATTTTTATTTAATCCAAACACCATGGAGGATGAAGAAATAGAAAATAAGTAATATAAGTATTTTTATGGTACACTTAATGGAAAAGTTTTTTCCTTGTGAGCAGTGACTTGATATGGAGATACAATTAATGAATCTAAGGAAAAAGTAACATGCAATTTTTTCCTTAAATGAATCTTACTTGACAAAGTTAGTAAGTATTATTAAATACTATGTACGTAATCTAGAGAAAAATATCTACCATTTATTTGATGGTCTTTATGATAATTCTTCTAAATGTACTACTCTCCCAAACATTCACATCATACAAGAACATATTTTCTTATGTCTAAAAGACAAATAATGAATTTTACAATTAATATGGTTTTATATGGAACCAAGAGAAGAATATGATTAAAGAAAAAATGATAGGTAAATGGATGAAAATGTAATAAGTATATTCCTTCAACATATAATTTTTGAAATAACCAATTTTGTGTTTTCTTGAAGGCATTGGGAGTTTGCAAAAAATGTGGAGATAAAGGACACAATTCTCATGATATCAAGGGAAATAAAGAAGATTTAAATGTTTAATGCTTCAAATAAGAAGATATATAGAACTATGGAAATGAATGATTCAAGTTTCAATGGAATATAACCTAGAAGAATCCAAGGGATCGAGGTCAGAATTATTCTTTTAGTAATGAAGAAAAAATAAAGTACTTGTATATTTGGATTCATGTATTTAATTAATACAAAATTTAATCAATGATATAATCATTATAATACTTATAATTTGTAAAATTATTATACTATAGTTGGTTTTTTAGGATTTTAATACACATTTTTAATGTTACTATGAAAATTGACTCGGAGGTAAGTTAATCTTTTTGGAAACACATTATTCAGGGTAGATAACCGTCAATATGTGGTCAATCTTGAGATAATAACTATTAAAATATGTTTATGTGATAGTATTAGTGACCATCAAATTTAAAAAGATCATGTATTCTCATTCATGGATACTAAATAGTTTTAAATAAATAGTCATTACATTACACAAACCAATTCCTAAGGACTTTAATATTTTAGTTCTTCTGGAAACATGGAACACGATATTCTTAATTATTGAACAATATTCAATTTCTCCTATAAGGATCTTACACATTTAGTACCATTTACTAAAACTTTTTCCAGAAACCTGGGTAATGGAAACATAAAAAAGGGCGATCATAGATGCTCAGTAAAGGTAAATAGGGAAGATAAATATGTATAACATAAACACAAGGGTTTTAGAACATGAGAATAACATATGAAAACCGTACACAACATATCCAAGATCAAAAACATGATTCATGGCATAAATATTGGATGTTAATAATTCATGAATCACAAGGAAACGAAATTACATGATCCATGATAGATTAACATTGGCATGAATCATATAATTGTCGCATAAACATACGCATATAAAATTTTATTTTGAGGATTCTACAAAGAAATTAATGGAATGTAAGGATTTGTATAATTAAACAGGTACCTACATCAGGTTTAGGATGACTCCCATGTACCCTATTTTTTTGTAATTTTATAACACCCTATTCCCCCACTTGTTTCAGGATTTTTATTACCTCCAATGCTCCCTCTTGTTTTGGTATTGAGATATCTTCTCATGTACCATCTATTTTTGAGATTTGGATGACATCTCGTGTAAACTCTAGTTTTGAGTGTGGGTTAACATACAATGTACCCTGTGATCTCTTAAAACATTAATCCTTACACAATGAATTTGATTGAGATATAGTTCCTACCTAAAACTTAATGAATATGAACTATATGTGTTCCACAAGATTAAAATACATTCATTATACCATAACCCATAAAATTAAAATTGGTTTAAAAAATATTTCGTTATATCTTTACCTTTTTAAAAGAGAAAGGTTTCGTAATAATTTCATCATTTAATAATTTAATAACCCATGAGGATAAGTATAATTAAAAATAACATTATCGTGGTATAACCAATGGAAGATAAATTTGCCTTTTAGAATTTATGTCATCATGAAGATAAATCAATCATATAAATAATAAAAATTGAATGCATGTATCTTATCTCTAGTAAAGCTTAAGAGACCTTTAAGGTTGTCATCATATATTGAGACAAATTTTAGATGAATAAGTACATGGAATAGTACCTAGGGAAAATAACCTTTCTCTAAAAATAACTTTTTAAAACTAATATTTATAAAATACTTTGGAAATATTTTCATAGAAAATAAACTTGAAATATCATAAAGGATTCTTCAAAAATGATTTAAAACATTTCTTGAAAAAATTATCCTTTAATATTTGATTTTAAAAAAAAAAAAATATTTTGAAAATAATGTTCATTGAAAATAAAATTTAAAACATATAATTTAATTGTAAAAAATTAATGTTAATTAAATATGTAATTTCTATTCACGTAATACTTGTAAATATAAATTTTCCTTTCACAATTTCGGTAAAAGAAAAATACGGCTTTTATGAAAATGATATGAATATTACATTAATAATATTCTGTAAAAATACCAAAATGGTTAAAAATTTATCTAATAAATCATTTTAATAATGTTAAAAAAATTGAATTTCTTTTAGATAACATGGTTTTGGAAGAAAATGGATTTTCAATAGAGGAGAAGAATAAAGTTGATTTTTCTAGAAAACATTATTTTGATCCCTATGTAATGAAAGAGTATAAACAGAATTGAAATTTGGTATTCTTCAAAAATAAACACACTATAATAAAAAAATCTGATTATATAGACTAAATCCTAATATTTTATCATTGTAAGCATAATCATGAGAAATCTCGATAAACGATTAGATTGTAACATAAAAACATTACCATTTAGTATCTTTAAATTGTAATCCCCATGAACGAATAACATTAAATTAGACATATAATATGAAAAGAAGAAATAAGTTCATTATGTTACATGTTGAAGCGTCTATATATACACCTCAAAAATAATATACATGCAAAACATAACATACACTTCAAAGAAAGTAAATTTGGACAAAAAATACCTTAATGCTTTGATAAGTTTTTTGAATTGTAATACCAAAAAAAGAAAAACGAAAAATAATTATTAAATATATTTAAAATATTAATATTATTGATATAACATGTCAATGTGTAATTATATAAACCACACAAGTAAAATGAGTGGTGAACATGGCACATTTTTCCTAGAAATAAAAGAGATACTAGAGATCCCCTATAAGTATCGACTTCCTTTCTATATGTTTGAATAACCTATATAATAAATATATGTCTATTATAAATCAATTACATAATAATAATTATTTATATCATACCATATATTATTTACCTAGGTCCTTTAATTAGCAGTTTATTATCAATTCCATGTTAAAGTCGTGTTTTGGGAAAAAATACATTATTTTTTGTATATTTTTTATTTATTATTTTCAGTACTATTAAATTGACCATGGTTATATCATATTGATAATAATAATTTTTATCATATTTATCATATTTATACTTCTAATATACATTTAATACCAATCATTAATTCTAGTTTTGAGAAATAAATTGTGTTACGATCATTAAGACATCAAGTCGTACGTAAACATGAGTAACAATTCCATTTTTTAAATGATAATTATGTAAGTGAGGTAACTAATATATTATATCTAAAAAATTATTATTATATTTAATACTATATAATTTATTTAAATATAGATATATATATCATCAATGTAGTTTAGAGATGAAAAAGTGTTACATTGCTTTATGAAGGTGGTAGTCCACACATACAGAAATTACTTTATCATATTTGAGTGATTGAAAAGATATGAAAGAACATGGTATATTATATTTTCATAATTATTAATATATAATAATTATCATAATTATTTCATTTATATCATATATGTTTTTTAAATTTATCTTTAATATCTTATATGTAAAGCGTTAGTGAAAACGAATCAAATCACTTTGGGTGACGGTAGTCCCCTGTAACCACGAATGGGGTCTGTGTATCCCCTGTTAAATTGAATGTAAAAACATATATATGATATAATGACTAAAAAGTTATATTTATTTAATAAATATCATTTATATAGATTATATAAAACATAAAATCCAACTTTGAGTGGTTGTAATGTAAAAATAAATAACATCGGTTCGCAAGGTGTTAGTCCATCGTACACATGAATGATGACTTCTTAACCATTTTAATGGTAGTGGTTATGGTTTTATGTAATGAAAATAACATAAAAAAATATAATTATGTGGAAAATATTTTTTTATTATATAATCCTAGTTTTACAATAATTTAATGATGTGAAGAATGAAATAATATTAAAATGGTCATTAAAAAATGTTACCTCTTTAACTAGTATCCTCCTACGGTATGCACCAAAATACATCATAGTTTGGATCTATCCACAAAATAAGGATTCTAAGATGAGTGTGGGAAATTTGTTAAGTTATTTGGTTAGGTATTGGCAGGACCAAAATTGTAACACCCCGATCTTCTACGAAACGCTTCTCATTCAATAATGCAATAGCTTGCATTGTACGCAACTTCGAGTTCTAAAACACCGCGACTAATCAAAGTAGCCGTTATGAATAGTAATAACCACTTTTTAAAATTATAGAAATTTTATATTTCAAAATGGACTTCATTTTTGGATTCGGAATATCGAAATTAGCCTATGTTGAATTTTTGGTATTTTTCTGAGAACTTCTAATTTTTTATGGATAGTGAAAAATACTTAAAACAACATTTTAATCAAAATAATTTATTGTGATAAATTATACTATTTAGTGGTTTTAAGATATAATTAGAATATATTTTTACTATTTTATCCAATGGTGGTCATTAGAATTAATTTAACATTGAAATTGGACATAAACAATTGCCAATCTTTTGATATAAATTGTTTCTTAAAAACACGCTATTTGTCGTAACAGTGAGAATTAATTATAAAAAAAATTAATGCAACATATATGTTTCGAATTTTGTAAAATAGACATCATTTTTGAATTTGGAATATCAATTATAGATTAGGGTGAAATTTTGGCCTTGTTCTGAAAAACATCAATTTTTGATGAATAGTGAAACCACTAAGTGGTAGTTAAATAACTGATTTTTCGTTTAAATGAAATATTACCACTTCTGTGATTTGATTTTGAAAAATCCGACATACATGGTTGTCATTAAGAAGTAAAATGTGGTTCAATGAGATTAAAATAATTTTTTGGTGAATAGTAACTTTTAAGTTCTTAATCGCGATTAGAGGTAATTAGTGTAGTTTAAGGTACAAATAATGTTTTAATAATATGAGATGAGCATGACACTTGTCCTACTCCTATTGGATGAGTCATGGCCGATCAAGACAACCCATGAGTCAACTTGGGGACCCCATGGAGCCACTTTAGTTGGAAAATGACATTAATATATATTTATTTAATGTTAAAATTAAATTGACACAAACATGAGTTATTTTACTAAAACCGTTTTTAAGTGGGGTTACACAAGTCCAAATTTTGACTATAAATATTTATTAGAAAGATAAAAAGATTTACTACATCATAGTATTTTTTTTATATATATAAATTAAATAAATTAAATTATTTATGACATCATTATGATGCAGCGATGACCTCATTATTTAACAATTTAAATAAAATGAGAAGATAATGCAGAATCCAACGCATACACTTGTGCAAAGCCTATTGGATGAGGAGGTTTCGAAACCTTATCACCTTAGCCTCGAATTATATAAGTTTGGGACCTTTAGAATCCGAAAATCATTGTGAAATAATATAACATTTCAATATTTCCAAAAGTGCCCCTCCTCTCCACTTATAAAAGGCCCCCACCTCTCCCACCACATTTACACATTTAAGCCATTTGGCTCGGTCAACCTCTGCCCAAATACTCTCCCAACTTCCCCCTCTTACTCCTAGAAGCCTCACTTTGGGAAGAACTCTTCTCAAGGAAGCCTTTGGCTCAAATCAAAAAGAGTTACCCGATTTTGAGGTAATGTCTTCTCTAATGTTGTTTTGTTTTATTTTTCTTCTCCAACCCCCTAAAATCTATTTATTCATTTCTTTTGTAACAACACCAGTATCCTCAATATACTAGGATGTTGTTATAAGAATGATTCGATCTACACTTACACACACCTACATCTAATGGTTAAAGAACATACGGTTTCTGTGGATGGCGAATTTCTGCCTCACGAAACGATGATTGTTCAACACTCATATAACACCTTCAAAGGTGGCCATTAAGATGTCAATATTTTTATATATGATATATAATATGTTTATGTTTTAATTATGCTTCTGTATTTCTCATTTATGGCATAATTTATGATTTCCATTATGGGTAAAACGCGATAATTTCATTTTAGGAAGTGCGGACTACCGCCCCCTCAAAGTGATTTGAATCGTTAATGCCATATGTGGGATGTATAAAGGATGGAGTAAATGGTATTATACACTATATTATACTGGAATTATATTATACATTTATATCATTATGATTTTGTTCCATTAAATATGAAATTGAAATGAAAGTAGCATTCATGCGTACGTACTGCTTACCGTCTCCATGAACGGTGAATTTCATTTCTTACCTCTAAATGTTACGTAATATTATAAATGAATGTATATACTGGATATATAAGATATATATGACATCTAAATCATGAATATAATTCTAGAGATAATGGATATTCTACCACATAAACAACTTGTAATTATAAGAAGTTTATTTTTGACTCAAGTACCAAAGATCGACAAAACGACCGTTATTAACTTAAATAATTAAATAATGTTCATAACATGGTAATAAGGGATATAAAAGGAATAATGAACATGAAAAAGGTTCTTAAATAAATATAAATTAACTCTAGATTATTATTCATGAGGTTAAAGAACGGTCGATTCGGGACAAGACGCAAGGTAAGGGAACTTCTTAACCCAATTTCCATTCTTTGGGTTAATCTCCTACTTTCAAATTATGTCCTGATATTATTATGTCCTATATTGTATTTATACTTTCATTATGTGTACATATAGTGAATACACATAATAGGACTATTTTGTTTTAAAAATGATCTTTTTAAGGACTTCGTCTCAATCTCCTTTCATTGAGTCATATTTGGTTTTATACACAACTTTCTTTTATACGGTGTATAAACCCCTTTGACTTTTACGTTTATTCAAAAGGAATCTTTTTTATACGAAGAGTTTTACTAAACGACAAAAGGGAATGTTTTTCTTTCCGTACTTATGTGGTGACAATGACTTCTCCGCCGCTGTGACCATTATTTGAGTTTCGGCTTCCTCTACAAGCCATCATTTTTTAATGAAAAATAAATACAAAGTTTTAACTTTCTTTTATTTTGGTATTGAAAATGGTTTTGAAAGCGTTTTTATCAATGTGTTGTATTGATATCTTGTGATTGAAATGTGGAAATGTTATATTTCCTTTATGCATGTTTTATGTGATACGATTATGTTATGGTTTATGATATGTTTAAACATATTCATATGAGGAATGTATTGGACTTAATAAGTGACGGGTGGAGCCCGCTATAGCTCCTCGATGCATCGGTAGGTCTCATGAGACAACTAGACGTGGAATTGGCCGAGGCCCTTTCCCAATTTGATTTATGGTTTTGGCCGATGCCTTAATCATTTTATACGTCTTGGCCGAGGCCTTGACAAAATGTTTCAGAATGTTCAGCATTATACATTCCCTCATTATGAAAGTGGTTATTGATATTTCATGTGATTATTCAACCTGTAGAATATACATGTGAAGTATTGAATGGCATTATCTCATTTTACTTTTTCCATATTATGTTGATGTTCAAGTTTAAAAGGATTTTGTTTTAGTTATACATTGCCTTAAATTTTTATGTTTATTTATGAAAGCTTCCGCAATATTTTTATCCTTATTGAGCATCTGAGCTCACCCCTTTCAATGTTTTAATATTTTCCAGGATGTGAAGAAGTATTTTATGAATGACCTACAGGGATAGTCCGAAGAGGATAGAAGTGTGGACTATGGAGACTATGTTATTATAGTTTTTCACTTTGTGATGTAATGTAACATTTATGAATGTATCTAGTGTTTCCAAGGCTACTAAACTAATCGGTATTTCAAGACTTGATCTATTGTGATCATGCCAAAGTTACGAACTAATGCACCAACTCTGGGTAGCGGGGGTCGGTGTGTTACAGTTGGTATCAGAGGCAGTTTAGTACTAACCTTGGAAGCTAGATTTAGATAAACTCTGATTAGAGCACATAGCCCAAAGATAGACTTTGAGGATTAGTATAGAAGAACTTCCTAGAATTTTGTTATTGTAGAGATTTTGTGAGTTTTCCGAGCAATACATCCCTGTCTAGATACGAGCAAGTAGAGGCGGCTCTGGTACAGATGTACCTAGGGGTAAAACCCGAAAACACCGCTTTGAGCTAGACTCGAACGTGAACTGGTGAACGACAATGGGCCTTGCTGCACTCTTGGTTACGACACTCCCGGGGGATATGCTTAGGATAATTCTCATTTTCTTTACAAACCACTATGAAGGGATATGAGTATATACTTCCTCAAATGAAAAATTTCTTTTTATGATTATCGATTATATCCATAAATAGTTCAATTTATGTAATGTATTTTACAAATATGGAATTATGTATTTTATTTCATAATCTAATCTAGTTTATGCAATTGTTTTGAAATGGCGCCTAGTGGAAGAAATGGAAACCGTATCAATGCACGCACTCCATGTAGGGATTTCCCTCCTGCTCAAGATAATTATAGTGGGGCTGGTGAGCAACTGGTGCCGATCAGCTAATCACCATACTGGGACAACTTACTCAGGTTATGAATAATAACCTTACTCGTATGGAGCACCCTGATCCGCAACGTGGAGGATCAATGCTAGACCGTTTCATGAGGCAACAACCACCAACCTTCAATGGGGGTACAAATCCGTTAGTAGCTGAGCAATGGATAAACTCCTTAGAGAAAATATTCCATGCCTTGGGGAGTAGCGAAAGGGAGAAGGTTGTCATGGCAGTTTACCGCCTCACTGGAGATGCTGATCAGTGGCGGTCGCTGATTCAAAACACAAAGGAAGATGATGACGTATAGAATATGGAATGGAGGGAGTTCAAAGATCTGTTTTTAGAAAACTATTTTCCTCGTGACCATTGAGCAGATATGGAAAGTCAATTTCTGAGTTTGAGGCAGAAGGAGGATGAGAATGTCGCAAAGTATGAGGCTAACTTTACAAGGTTAGCGAGGCATGCTGCCGATTATATACGTAACCCAAGGAGTAAGATTGATCGTTTCTTTGATGGGTTAAAACCATTTCTCCGTCGAGCTTTAGTATCGCAATCCTTCTCATCATACGAAGATATTGTCTCGTGTGCTATCAAGACAGAAAAGGAATTCTCTAAGTCTTATGACAACAAAGTAAAGCAAGAGAAGAAGAGAATGGTGGAACAAGAGACAGATAAAGGGAAAAAGGGAAACAAGGATTTTCCATTATGTGATAATTGTGGGAAGAATCACCCTGGTACTTGCCTAAAAGGAATGGGAGTTTGTTATAAATGTGGAGAAAAGGGTCACCAGGCTCGTGATTTCAAGGGAAAGAAAGAGGCTGTCAAAGTTGAATGCTATAATTGTAGGGAAATAGGGAATTATGCAAATGAATGTCCTAAGCGTCAGGGAAACTTACCTCAGAAAAGGCCAAGGGATCAAGGCCAATCTTATGCTGTGACTACAGTTGAAGAGGAATAATTAATGTATTGGTGCTTTTGGACTCAGAGATTATATTCTGGTTATAAGAATAATGTGATATATATATATGGATTGTACTGCAGTACTTGTTGATTTTAGTAAGGTTTTAATATGATTAAGGTAATCATATTTTTATTATGTGACAATAAGAGAAACTTTTCTTTGTTTGGGGAATCTGATGTTACAATTGATTTTGGAATTTAGAGACCTTTTAGAGAAAGTCTGGATGGAGGTATTTTGGATAACTATTAAGGTTGGAATGGATTAAGTTGAACCATGGATAGTATTGTTTAAGGTTAAAGAATTTCTGAAGATTATTTTTGGAATATTATAATACTATAGTTTTAGGAAAAGGACAAACTGCAGGGTGGGGAATAACTCGTCACGTCGGACAAAGCTGCAGGAATCGAACCCATAACCATAGTGCGACAAGCCTTTATTTCCTACCATTAGCCTACAGGAAGTCCCTGGTTATTACAAAATAGTTTTACTAATCTAAATGGTATGTGTTAACATTTTGAACCTTATACAATTAGGATAAATAGAATATTTTTGAGTTCCATTACCATTTGGAGTAAAAGATGGGTTTGTGGTAAAAATTTACTAACGAATGAAAGTATACATAACAAGTATGTATATTCCCTTACGTTCTTAGTAAATCTCCTAAATAAATTCCTCAACATTATAAAAGGTAACTTAAAACAAAAAATGTTGTCGGTTAACTTTTCCAACTGGGGATTCAATGATTGTTTAACCAGTCACATGTTTGTGATTTTCTTGTGGTTAAACTTTCCCCTAATCCTGTTTTCTATAACTCTCCATCATACCTTGATGGTTTGATTCTCCTCCATATCCATATTTTCATAGAATCCTATAATGGGCTATCTCGGGTGACCTTTGTACTTATCTTTCTTTCTTTTAATGTTATATATTTATTAACCTTATTTCCGATGTGGGTTTTCCACAAAGGTATTTTCTATTTTCAACCTTTTGTTTTCAAAGAAAAATTTCAAATTGCGAGGATGCAATTTATTGAAGTAGGGGAGAATGTAACACCCCGATCTTCCACGATACGCTTCTCATTCAATAATGCAATAGCTTGCATTGTACGCAACTTCGAGTTCTAAAACACCGCGACTAATCAAAGTATCCGTTATGAATAGTAATAACCACTTTTTAAAATTATAGAAATTTTATATTTCAAAATGGACTTCATTTTTGGATTCGGAATATCGAAATTAGCATATGTTGAATTTTTGGTATTTTTCTGAGAACTTCTAATTTTTTATGAATAGGGAAAAATACTTAAAACAACATTTTAATCAAAATAATTTATTGTGATAAATTATACTATTTAGTGGTTTAAAGATATAATTAGAATATATTTTTACCATTTTATCCAATGGTGGTCATTAGAATTAATTTAACATTGAAATTGGACATAAACAATTGCCAATCTTTTGATATAAATTGTTTCTTAAAAACACGCTATTTGTCGTAACAACGGGAATTAATTATAAAATTAATTAATGCAACTTATATGTTTGGAATTTTGTAAAATAGAAATCATTTTTGAATTTGGAATATCAATTATAGATTAGGGTGAAATTTTAGCCTTGTTTTGAAAAACTTCAATTTTTGATGAATAGTGAAACCACTAAGTGGTAGTTAAATAACTGATTTTTCGTTTAAATGAAATATTACCAGTTCTGTGATTTGATTTTCAAAAATCCGACATACATGGTTGTCATTAAGAAGTAAAATGTGGTTCAATGAGATTAAAGTAATTTTTTGGTGAATAGTAACTTTTAAGTTCTTAATCGCGATTAGAGGTAATTAGTGTAGTTTAAGGTACAAATAATGTATTAATAATATGAGATGAGCATGAAACTTGTCCTACTCCTATTGGATGAGTAATGACCGACCAAGACAACCCATGGGTCAAATTGGGGAACCCATGGAGCCACTTTAGTTGGAAAATGACATTAATATATATTTATTTAATGTTAAAATTAAATTGACACAAACATGAGTTATTTTACTAAAACAGTTTTTAAGTGGGGTTACACAAGTCCAATTTTTGACTATAAATATTCATTAGAAATCTAAAAAGATTTCCTACATCATAGTATTTTTTTTATATAGACATTAAATAAATTAAATTATTTATGACATCATTACGATGCAGCGATGACCTCATTATTTAATGATTTAAATAAAATGAGAAGATAATGAACAATCCAAGGCTTACACTTGTCCAAAGCCTATTGTATGAGGAGCTTTCGAAACCTTATCACCTTAGCCTCGAATTATATAAGTGTGGGACCTTTAGAATCTGAAAATCATTGTGAAATAATATAAAATTTCAATCTTTCCAAAAGTGCCCCTCCTCTCCACTTATAAAAGGCCCCCACCTGTCCCACATCATTTACACATTCAAGCCATTTGGCTCGGCCAAACTCTGCCCAAATACTCTCCCAACATCCCCCTCTTACTCCTAGAATCCTCACTTTGGGCAGAACTCTTCTCAAGGAAGCCTTTGGCTCAAATCAAAAAGAGTTACCCGATTTTGAGGTAATGTCTTCTCTAATGTTGTTTTGTTTTATTTTTCTTCTCCAACCCCCTAAACTCTTTTTATTCATTTCTTTTGTAACAACACCAGTATCCTCAATATACTAGTATGTTGTTATAAGAAGGATTCGATCTACACTTACACACACCTACATCTAATGGTTAAAGAACATACGGTTTTTGTGGATGGCGAATTTCTGCCTCACGAAACGATGATTGTTCAACACTCATATAACACCTTCAAAGGTGGCCATTAAGATGTCACTATTTTTATATATGATATATAATATGTTTATGTTTTACTTATGCTTCTGTATTTCTCATTTATGTCATACTTTATGATTTCCATTATGGGTAAAACGCGATAATTTCATTTTAGGAAGTGCGGACTACAGCCCCCTCAAAGTGATTTGAATCGTTAATGCCATATGTGGGATGTATAAAGGATGGAGTAAATGGTATTATACACTATATTATACTGGAATTATATTATACATTTATATAATTATTATTTTGTTCCATTAAATATGAAATTGAAATTAAAGTAGCGTTCATGCGTACGTACGGCCTACCGTCTCCATGAACGGTGCATTTCATTTCTTACCTCTAAATGTTACGTAATATTATAAATGAATGTATATACTGGATATATAAGATATATATGACATCTAAATCATGAATATAATTCTAGAGATAATGGATATTCTACCACATAAACAACTTGTAATTATAAGAAGTTTATTTTTGACTCAAGTACCAAAGATCGACAAAACGACCGTTATTAACTTAAATAATTAAATAATGTTCATAACATGGTAATAAGGGATATAAAAGGAATAATGAACATGAAAAAGGTTCTTATGTAAATATAAATTAACTCTAGTTTATTATTCAGGAGGTTAAAGAACGGTCGAGTCAGGACAAGACGCAAGTTAAGGGAACTTCTTAACCCAATTTCCATTCTTTGGGTTAATCTCCTACTTTCAAATTATGTCCTGATATTATTGTTTCCTATCTTGTATTTATACTTTAATTATGTGTACATATAATGAATACACATAATAGATATATTTTATTTTAAAAATGATCTTTTTAAGGACTTCGCCTCAATCTCCTTTCATTGAGTCATATTTGGTTTTATACACAACTTTCTTTTATACGGTGTATAAACCCCTTTGACTTTTACTTTATTCAAAAGGAATATTTTTTATATGAAGAGTTTTGCTAAACGACAAAAGGGAATGTTTTTCTTTCTGTACTTATGTGGCGACAATGACTTCTCCGCCGCCGTGAACATTATTTGAGTTTCGGCTTCCTCTACAAGGCATCATTTTTTAATGAAAAATAAATACAATGTTTTAACTTTCTTTTATTTTGGTATTGAAAATGGTTTTGAAAGCATTTTTATCAATGTGTTGTATTGATATCTTGTGATTGAAATGTGGAAATGTTATATTTCCTTTATGCATGTTTTATATGATATGATTATGTTATGGTTTATGATATGTTTAAACCTATTCATATGAGGAATGTATTGGACTTAATAAGTGACGGGTGGAGCCCGCTAAAGCTCCTCGATGCAACGGTAGGTCTCATGAGACAAATAGGCGTGGAATTGGCCGAGGCCCTTTCCCAATTTGATTTATGGTTTTGGCCGAGGCCTTAATCATTTTAGACGTCTTGGCCGAGGCCTTGACAAAATGTTTCAGAATGTCCGGCATTATGCATTCCCTCATTATGAAAGTGGTTATTGATATTTCATGTGATTATTCAACCAGTAGAATATCCATGTGAAGTAGTGAATGGCATTATCTCATTTTACTTTTTCCATATTATGTTGATGTTCAAGTTTAAAAGGATTTTGTTTTAGTTATACATTGCCTTAAATTTTTATGTTTATTTATGAAAGCTTCCGCAATATTGTTATCCTTACTGAGCATCTGAGCTCACCCCTTTCAATGTTTTAATATTTTCCAGGATGTGAATAAGTATTTTATGAATGACCTACAGGGATAGTCCGAAGAGGATAGAAGTGTGGACTATGGAGACTATGTTATTATAGTTTTTCACTTTGTGATGTAATGTAACATTTATGAATTTATCTAGTGTTTCAAGGCTACTAAACTAATCAGTCTTTCGAGACTTGATCTTTTGTGATCATGCCAAAGTTACGAAGTAATGCACCGACTCTGGGTAGCTGGGGTCGGGGCGTTACAAAAATGGTTTTAATGTGTGATTAAGAGAAGATAGGAGTTTCCTTTTATAAGTGAGGTGAGTGGAACACATATAATTATTTTAAATGAAAAAGGTGTACCGACATTTTTAACATGATATAATTGTAAAAAAATAGATTATTATATATATTTATACATTATATTATTTAAATATGTCTATAAAATATATTTTATATAATTTTTTTAGTCATTTTAGCCCTTATCATTCAACCTTAACCCCAATAAAGCCCTTCTTTACCTTAACATCAATAATTATGTTTTAATGTTTTCAATATTAATTATGGGGAAAAATGAATTCCGCCTTTTAATATAATATATATTCTTCTAAATAAAAATAATGAATCAATTTCTTCAAATTAAATTCACATAATATGAAATATTATAATTTTAAATTAATCTCACAAATGCAAAGACAAAGCGCGTTTTCAATGAGAAAAGGTTCAAAAGATTACAATCTTTATATATATAGTTAAAATATAAAATTTATTAAAATGAGATAAATTAGATTTATAGATATATAATTGAACTAATTTTACTTTAAATCTAATTTAAAATGTTATGTATCTTTATCAATAATTAAAACAAAAAGGAAACTTTTCAATTAAAATTTTGTATTTTTCGTTATTAATTAAAAAAACTATACTTTTTCGAAAATTTTAAATAATTAACCCAAATATAATTACTACATGATGATATTAAAAATTTATATTTTTTAAAATAATTTTTCTTAAATTTTTAAAAAATAGTTTTAAAATAACTCAATAAACGGTTAAAAACTACTTTTTATAGAAAAATATTATTTTTAAGCCTAAAATTGGATTTATTCATATCTTTTATCTATAAACTAGACAATATGAATGTAAAAAATACGACTGAATATATAATATTAAATTATTATTTAAATAATTAACTAAAAGTGTTTTGATTTAAAAAAAATGACTTAAAACATGTTTGTTCTGAAAAAATATATTTTTTTCAAAAAAAATTATATCCTTTGTTTTAGAGTAGATTTTTATTTAAATTTTTAATTAATTTATCATCAAATAATTAAATTTATACACAATTATATATCAAATATTTTCATAATTTAATTAGTCTTATTCATACCCGCCATTCTATTGGACAAATGGGTATTATAATATTAAATAAAAACATTTTAATAATGATTTAGATTTCATTTAACTATTGTGTTGTGTGTAATGAAATCTAAGCTTGGTGACTCATGTAACATTAGAAAAACTTAGAGTTTCATGTAACACTAGCTAAATTTAATTTTGTTTTTAATAAAAAATATCTAAAATATTTAATTTATTTGAAAAAAAATTATTTCATAAAATTTAAGTGTGTTACATTCTACCCCCACCCCCCCCCCCCCCCGAAAATGAAGTTCACCCTAAAATTTGTATTTGTCATCAAATATTAAATATATAAAAATTCATTCATTGAAATCCACATCGTTTAATTGAATAATAAAATATCCCTTAATACATGATAATTTGAATGATGAAGGTTACCTAAAGTAACACTTAAATTGGTTTCCCCTTATGAAAACATAGCTGGACAGTGGATATTTTTACATTTATGGAGAGTGTTAGTAATTATATAAAGTGATAGAGATAATCGATCAAAAGGAAGTGGGATATCTATATATGGTTGAATACCACAAACCCAAAGACAAAAGTGTCATGAAAATGTTCATTGATATCATCAAAAATGGAAACAACATGAAAACATTTTATTTGAAACTTTTTTTATAATTTTGAATAATTTTCCCGATAGGATATACTTACATAATATTATAACATTTAATAACTACAATCTCACCATTTGGTTATACCCTGTTCAATTTCAACTTTATCTTTTACTCTATGAAATGAAGGTGATTTTTTTATTCCTGAAGCACTAACCGATTATAAGATCCATAGATATAATGATAAGTAATTCCTTCTATATCTAGTTGTCATAACAACAATAAGGTTAGAATAGGTTATAAAATATGCATAAATATTCATATGGTGAGGTATAACATTAATCCTTAAATACTTTTATTAAGTTCAACTTAATGATTTTTAGAAATGGTAAGCCTTATGACCCTTCAAAAATATTAATATCCAAAACATTAGAAAGAAGGTCAATAAATTTATAGAATGAAAATATAATTAATCTCCCCATCAACATGAAGTATATCTTAAATGTCACATAAAAAACACATGAATACTTTCAGTAGGTATTATTTTGAAACATTATAATAACCTTAAATACCATAAAATCATATTGAAAACATACTTGATTCTTCATTAATTGCATAATAAATATACTATTAGATGTATTCTTTGAATATAAAAATTTTGTAAACTCCATCAATTATATTATAACCCACCTTATTAAAAATATAGTAATCAATTCCAAGGTAATTAGTACTATCAAATGTACTGAATCAATATCAATCATCTCTTTATCACAACATCATTATATCAATATTAAGAACATATTACGACTTATAATTTCCTTAATAATTTGTTTTAAATAGAATATAACATTCCGATTAAATCAATTTTCTAGGTCATCATCATCATTCAATATATTCTTTCAACCCAATAATGAAAAAATATACTTAACAATCATTATATATTTCATAATTCTTGAATTCCAATACATAAATACTCAGTCATCCCACTTTTCTAAACCATTAACTATGATTAATTATCTAATTTTTAAGTACCTTCTTCCTTTCATATGTCATTAATAGTCTCTTTATAGTCAATAACTAATCCATTACTCATAAAACCTTTCTGAGTCTCTTCATGATATTTCCCCTTAGGATATTGATTTTCATAATGCACATAAATTTCAAATTTTTGACACTAAATCATATATCATATCATAGGGAGGATAATATTCCCATCCATTATGTAAGCATAAATTTTCCTTTTCCCTTGGAAATTATTTTTTCTGTTTCTTTATTTTCCAAACGCAATACATTTTCTTATTACACAAATATGTTAACTGGGTTGATTCTTCCCAGAGTCTCTAAATATATAAAACTGAATCTTTGTTTCCCCATGGTATACATTGCATGAACACTCATTAAACATTATCATTCTCTTCCTTAGTGATAATATAATTTGGTTAAGGTGTACATTATTAATAATTTTCCATGATCTCTGATTAGGAATAATAAAAATATCCTTCACTCCATTCATCATCCCATTTGGCTTCTCTTTTATAAATTTTCCAAACAATTCAATGTTAACATGGTTTCTTCTAGTTCCCACCATTGACCAAAACCGAATATTATAGTTTGAACAGCACATATAATAGTAGAATCCCATATAATTATAAAAAGTCAAGTAGATGATTTATGAATCTTAAAAAAGTATGTTTATTCTGGGACACCATAGGTTTATACTCATTCATTAATAGTAATCATCTATTTAAATATTTCATGATGCTTCATAAAGAGTCAGTGAATTTCCAAAGTATATCCCATGGGAGTGTCAAACCTTGTTTGTATCAAGGCTCATTTTCATACATCGGGTGGTGATTGAGTCTAACACTTTGCACCCTTTTCATAGTTATTTATACTAGGTAACTTTTTGAAAATTAGACATCCACTTCTAGTATCCAGAGATATTTGTAATGTCATAGAAATCACTTTCTCTATCCCTAACCAAAACTCTATGAAATATTCAAACACATTGAATCATCCATATACATATCCTTAGATACATCCATATAAATATATGTACAAATATCCCTAATTATATCACTAAAGATTTCACATTTTTGTTTCCAAAGTTTAAATAATCATTTTCTCTAATACTAACTATAGTGACTTAGGGTTCCCATAAATGCATTTTATATCTTCTTATTAGTATATTCATTACGTTACAAAAAAACACATAAATATGGTAATAGTTTAGTGTCTTTTTAAAAATTGAACACAATATTCTAAATTCATTACAGAACATTGATTTCTCCCATAAATATCTTCCACCATTAGTACTACAATATAAAACCTATCCTCATAACCTCGGGAATGAAATCATAAGAAACGATGTGATCAGATTCTATCTCAAGGTAAAATAGGGATATACATAAGCATAACCTGAACATAAATGTATGAGAACATGATAATAACATATGAAAACCATACCGTTAATATCAAAGATCATAATCTTGAGTCATGTTTTAACGATTGGTAGTTTATAATTCATTAATCATAAGAAAAAAAAGAACATGATCTAAGAGAGAATAAAATTGTCATAAGACAATGAATTGTGTAATACACCAAATCATTGAAAATATTAATGTAAGTATATGTACTAAGAGATTAATAACATGTTACCCTTAAGATAATAACACTACTTTGGGCTTGTGATGGCCTCACATACAACCTATTTCTTCGGTCTTGGGATAACCCCTCATGTACCCTCTTGTTTCAGTGTTGTGATAACCTACTATGTAACTTATTATTTAAGGCATGAGATAACCTCTACTCTACCATCTTGTTTTGGTCTTGGGATAACCTCCTGTGTACCCTTCTATTTTAATCTTTTTATAACCTCTCTTTTACCCTTTTAGATCATATAATATTAACCATTACCCAAGTCAATGGTTATAGATATATATCCCACCCATTACATAATGAAAATCATATATATTTGTGCTACAAGATCATAAAACATTCATCATACCATAAACTGTTAAATAGAAATGGGTTTCCTAAACATTTAATTATATCTTAACATTTGTAAATGAGATAAATTTCATAATTATTTCAACTTTTCTCTATATTATGTCCCATGAAAATAATCAGGATTTATAAGAGTTATATCCTAGTATAACCCATGTAAAAGAAATGAGATTCATAAAAATTACATTATTATAAACATAAACCACAGAGATAATGAATAACAGTGGTTTGTTTAGATCATATCCCCAATAAATCATAAGTAACATCAAAGGAAGTAATCTTAGATATAACATGATTATAATATAAAAAATATCCCAGAACACTTATTGATTAAAATAACCATTCTTTTAAAGTCAAATTTTAAACCTAAAGTTTATAAAATATTTGGTACCTATTTTGATTTGAAAATAAACATTAAAACATATGAAGGAATATTTAATAATTATTTAAAACATTTAATGATGGATATATATTTTTCACATTAAAAACACTTTTCAAAACATAAAATATTTTTAAAATCGTTTTATTTGAAAATAAACCAAAAAAATATAAATGAATATTCAATGAAAATAATGTTTACAGTTGTAGGACATTCTATTCATGTTGTAGTCATAAAAATGATGACTTCTTTTTCATTTTTAGTAAAATCCAAATGGGTAAAATTTTTATTATGAAATAAATAATACTTTAATTAAATTAAAAAAACCAAAACCCTATATAAATTTACATAATAAATCATTTTAAGACTGTTATATTTTTTTGGAAACATATTCAAAAAACATGTTTTCAGATGATAAATGGTTTTCGACAGAAGATATAATAAAGATAAATTTCCTCAAAAACATTTTTTTTTGAAATCATGAGTACATAAAGGTTGTAAATTAATAAAAAAACATGTATTCAAAATAAACAACCATTGGATAATTAAATAAATTAATTTGTTGAGATTTATATCCTAACATTCCATCATTGGAATTATAATCATGAACAAACCCAATAAACAGTGAGATTATAACATAAAAACTTTACCACTTTGGTAACTTCGAATCATAATCCTTATCAAAGAAAAACATTAAATGAAATATATATTATCATTATAATTAATAATTTCATGATATTACAATTCAATGGTATTGTATATACTCTTCATAATGATGATAGGTGTATAAAATAACATATGTCTCAATGAAGAAACATTTAGAGAAAATTCCCTTACCACTTTGGTATCTTTTTGAACCATAATCCCCAATAAAGAATATCATAAAAAAAATTAAATATCATGAAAATATTTATATTAATTATATAAAATGAAAACGTGGATGTATATACACCACATAAATAGAACTATCAGTGAATATGGACATGTCTCCCGAAAATTTAAGAGAGACTATAAATCTTATACTTTAAGTCTGGACTTTCTTCGTACACAATAAAACCTCCAATATAAAAATATAAGTTTACTATAAATATATTAATGAACTACATATATATATATATCATACCATATATTATTTTCTTATGTCATTTTTACCCCTTTTTTAATAATTCCTTGATAAAGACTTGTTTTTGTTAATAACAAATATTTTCATATATGTTTTGAATTTCTATTTTTTGTCTTCTTAATTTGATAATTGTTTTTTCATATTCAGAATAATAATAATGAACAAATTATCTTATTTATACATCAATTAAACTATTAATACCAATCTTAAAATATGGTTTTGAAAGATTAATTATGTAATGATCATGGAGAAGGTAGGTCGTACAAAAGCATTAGTAACATTTCCATTATTCAATGCTCATTATATAAAGGAGGTAAGTAATATATTATATTTACATAGTTATAATAACATTGTAAATAAATTATTATTTTTTTAATATAATTATACATATCATCCATGTGGTGTGATGATAAAAAAGAGTCACATCACTTTGTAAAGGCGGTAGCCCACAGATACACGAACGACGTTATCATCATTCACTGAGTGAAAATATAAGAAGGAAAATGATATATTTTATTTTATGAATATAAAATGTGCCATAAATATCATTTTTATTTCAATTATATCCTATATATTTTGTAACATTATCCTTATTATATTCCATTTAATCTGTTATTGGAAATTATTTACATCTCTTTTTGAGGTAGTAGTCGGACATATAAACGAACGACGATAACGTATCATTAAAGGAATGGAATGTAAAAAAGTTGTATATGATATAATGGCCCAATTGGAATAATTATGTTATAAATATAATATATTTATATATAAATATATATAATTTATACTCATCATCATACCCTACCTTGATAGGTGGTAATGGAAAAATGAATGACATAGGTTCGTGAGAAGTTATTTCTCCTTGTACCTGAATGATAATTTCATAACTCATTTGATAGAAGTGAAGATATTTGTAGGTAATGGCCTCAAATTAAACTCATCTCATTATATGGATCATGGTTGAATAATAATTGATTGAGTGAGGGGAGAAATAAAATTAAAATGCACGTTGATGAACATTACCTATTCATTGGGTAAACTCCTTAAGCTTTCACCCAAAGACTTCCTAGGTCAGATTTATAAAAAAATAATACTTCAAGGATGATATTATAGAAGTTGATAAGTGATTTTTTCTTGTATTATAAAAACAAAAATTGTTCTATGTTGAGGGGAAGAGATAAAGTGTGGTATCTTTTTATAAGTGAGGTGATTGGAAAACTTGTAATGTTTCGAAAATAAAAAGTTGTACCCACATTTTTTTTCACATACTAAATGAGGAAAATATAACATATTAGTGAGAATTAAACATTATATCATAGAAATATGTCCATAAAATATAATTTAGACATGTTTTTAGGATATTTAAACCCTTATCTTTTTAAATTAACCCACGGTAAATATATTTTTACGTTAATCACAGTAATTAATTTTTACCCTTTTCACTATTAATTTTGATTAAAAATTATGTTGAGAATAATATTTAAAATAAATTATAGTGATTATATATATTTAATGATTTTTTATAAATTCAATTCAAAAAATTTAAAAAATTTAATTATTAAGTAATCTCACAAATGTGACGAGAAAGTGGGTTTTCAAAGAGAAAATGTTCAAACAAATTCAATGTTTTTATATCCAAATTCAAAATCGAATTAATTAAAATGAGAAAATGGGACTAATAGATATATATTTTAACTAATTTTACTTAAAAAAAATTTAAATTATATTTTAGCTGTATAAATAATATAAATGAGAAGGAAAATTTTCATTTAAAATTCAATACTTTTCATTATTATTCAATAAATAAACATTTAATAAAAATATCAAAACATAACCATATGAAAAATTTGAAATAAAGATTTAAAAAAATTATTATTTTTTAAAATAAATTTTATAAATTTTTCAAAATTATATTTAAAATAAGTTCACAAAAGTAGAATTGGTTTTAAGAAAAATAATGTTTTTAAGAATTAAATTGGATTTAATATTAGATATTTTAAATAAAACACATTAGATGAATGTTAAATGATTTAGTGAATAGGTAAAATATAAATTTAATTAAAATAATTCACCAAAATATTTTTAATTAATTTATTGATGTAAAACACGTTTTTTGTATAAATATGTTATTTTGATAAAAAATTACGTTCTTTTTAAATTGATTTTTATTTTATTTTTTAATAAATTGGTCACCAAAGAATTAATTTTATATACATTTAAAAAAAATATATTTTTATAATTTAATTAATCATATTTGTACCCACAATTCTAATGGATAACTGATAACTATCATACTAAATAACAATATTTTAAAAATATGTTGTGCTTTTTTAAACACATTGTTATGTGTAACACAAGATAAGATCATTGTTTCTTATGACACAAGCCAGACTCATTATTTCATGTAATGAAATATAAACTCGGTATTTCATGAAAAAAATATTGAAAAAATTAAATTAATTTGAAAAAAAATTCATAAAATCTCTAGTTGTTACAAAAATAATTAGTGATTTGATTTTTTATGTTATATATACTAGAGTTTACTTTATTCTTAGAATTAAGGAATAAATTAGATAACTTGATATTTTTTAATGAATAATGCGAATTTTTTTGAAGGAATTCTTTTTTTAAAATGTTTGAGGTTCATCATGATTTTTACATATTTATAATGTGACATTAAGATCCACTTCATCTTGTATAGGGAATATAATGATATGTTCATTAGTAGCCTCTCTTCTATTTTTTTGGACTTTGAATTTGGTCAGGCATTTGTTGGAAAGCTATTAAGGTTAACTTTTTATAGAATTGAGGAATCTTAAATTTTGTTATAGATCGTTAACTCATACTAATCATTTTGGTTTTCAAAAATATTATATGATGGAATTTTCATTCTTTTATGGATCTTATGACATGTTAAAAGTTAATTTTACTACTTCAAGAATGAAAACAAAACATGAATACTTGTTTTTTGGATCAAAATATGATATTTTTGTCAATGATTTTTAGTGGATAAAAGTATACTTGTCAATTAAGTATATTTCCTTGTTATATTAGTTTATAAAAATAAAGGAATTCTTCAACTAAAGGAAAATGATCTTGAAAAAAAAATGTTACCCTATTACCTTCATTTATGATGAACTGATAAACTTTTCAACCATTAAAAAATTATGGGTTTTTTTCATTAACCTTGTCTAGATCACCCACATTCTTATGATCAATGGTCTTTATCACTCTCTATAATTATTAATGATTTTATTCCATGTCTATAAATTCACATCCCATTAATGTTATCCTATTTGGAAACCTAGTATTATGTCATTTCAGATAACCTTCATATTTTACATTGTATATAATTAAGAGGATATTTTATTAAACATTTTCTGATTTTAGTTTTCTAGAAAAGGAATTTTCAAATATTAAACTCATGATTTTCGGGATCAATTTTAAATTGTGAGGACACAATTTGTTGAAGGTTGGGAGAATGTAACACCCTGAGATTTTAAAAGAAGAACATCATCTTCGATAGTGTATATGGCATGCATCACCAAGATTTTAAGATTATATAACCAGTGGGACTTTATGATATTTTTATTTTTAAATAACTCTCATACATTCAATAGGTTTTGATGCATGAAACAATGAGTTTTAATGAAAATTGATACTCTAATAAAATATTATTATCTAAACAATAAAGTTAAAACTTATCCTTTAACTTGGTGGGTCTAAATATGTAAAAATAAAATATAAAAATTATATGGTTTACACATTTATATAATAAAATAAATGGTTATCTATTTAATAAAAATAAAACAAGAATCATTTAAAATAAAAAGACACATTTTTTGAAAAACAATACTTTTCTAAAAGGTGGTCTCACCACGAAGAAGGGGTAACATTATTAAATGAGTGCTTTTTGTTTATTTCTTTCTCCACCACCCAAACATGTTATTCAATTATGATTATATAATAAAACCATTATATTCCATATATTGGTATGTTAATATTATAATATCATGACCTGTATCCATCTCATATTTAATCAAGTGGGAAAAGAAACTCTTGATCATGTATATCATGAACTATCTCCTCATAAGCCAATGTAGTTTGTTTTCCAATACCACCTCTCTAGGATAGATATAATGATGGATTTGACAAATTTATATGATATTTATTAAATAATTAACATTTTTTATTTATAATTCCACATATACCTTTAACATTTACATTCTAGTGGGGGATACGATAATATCACTCGTGTGTACAGCTGACTACCGTCTCACAAAGCGATGTGATTCATTTTCCTCTTATGATTTTCATCGGAGGTCATAAAGTTAAAATTAATTAATATAAATTAAATATATAAACTAAAAATTCCATTAAATATATAATATCAAATATAACGTTTTATCTTCCAATATAATGGAAAACAATTATGTCGCCCATTGTAGTTGGTGTTTGGATTAGTGGTAAGCACCCCGTAATCCTACATGAAAAATGGGGGTTCAAAACCCATTGGGTGTAGGTACTATAGAATTACTATAACAGAACTGTAGAAGCAGCAGGCACTGTAGCAGTGGCGGGTACTGTAGATCGGCGGGTACTGTAGCGGCGGCAGTGCACTGTAGCAGCGGCGGTACTGTGCGGATACTATAGTAGTCGGGTTACTTTTCACAGAATGGAAATTGGGCCAAAAAATTGGGCCTATGGGCTCTATAATGGGATACAATCCCACTGGGCCTTTGGGCAATGTAATGGGTCTCCCTCTACCTATTAAAAAGAGGTCTTTGATTTGCATTAATAATAAAATGAGTCTTCTACACAAAAGTTTTTAAAAGAAAATTATGTCCCTCGTTTGTACGTGTGGAATACTACCTCTACATAAAGATGGGAATTGTTTTTCATTTTATTTTTAAATAATAGGTAACAATGATATATTTGATTAATATAAATTATATATAACATAATAATGATTTTATAAAGTTGAATTGGTATTTTTTTCTTTTCTTTTCATCCATCATGAAAATGGAAACAATGTTCATACTTACGTACAACCTACCATCTCCATGAATAGTGTAATCAATTTTCTAACTCTAAATTATATATATATATATATAATTAATATATATGATATTTATATAATAAAATTATTGAGATGATGGAATCATAATCATTGTAAAAGGATTGATATTAAAGAACTAAAAAATACATGAAAAGATGAAATTATCATTGAAATCATTGATTTTATCAATTAATTGTTTATAAACATGTGAAAAAAGACTATAGTTAGATCCTATATGGTGTGATATATATTATTTTTTTTCCTTAATAGATTTATAATAAGAATATATTTATTATATAGTTGTTTCTAACCCATACAAAGGATGTTGAATATGAGATAGAAGTTTCTTATCTCACTTTTACTTCGGTGAGACATATGTTATAACCACCCCTTATTCCTTTAATGTGGTACATAAACCTCCCCCTTTGATATTTCATATCATGAATATATTTCTATTTCTTTTTTTAATAATTTATTTTATGTTACTCATTTTATGGGTCTTATGATTCAAAAGATACCAAAGTGGTATGATATTTATGTTTCAATCACATTGTAATCAAGATTGTTTATAAAGAATTTTCATTGAAAAAAATTTATTTGATTATTTCAAATAAAACTCTTTTATTTTATTATTCTTGTGTTCATTTATGAATTATTTATATATCATTACCATATTTCTCTTTCTAGTACTTAAAATTATTGATAATATTTTTTAAATAAAATCCATCTTCATTTCTCTCTTCAATCAAAAATAGTTTTTTCTTCCAAAACCATGTTTTCTATTATAAATTTAATTTTTTGTAAATTATATTAATGATTTATTAAATAAATTTCACCCATGTTTAAATTTATACAAAAATTTAGAATGTAATCTTCATGATTTTTTCCATACAATACATGATTTGGTTTACATAAAAATATAAAAATAATATTTGGTTAACATGTATGGAATGCTAATAATTTCATGTCGTCATGGCCACTCAATGTTTAAAATATTTAATTATATTTTTAAAAGTTATTTTTATATGAAAATAATTTAAAAAAAATGCTGAACTTTTAGTTTAAAAAGGTTGTTTTCAAAGTGAAATGGTGATTTTCATCATGAATGATTTAAAGGATATTTTCATTGAATTTATATTCATCAATGAAAATAAACATTATTATACATATTATACACTAGATATATATTATAATAACTAAATCCTTATTATTTATCTATATGGTTTATGATCAGTTTGACTGAGGATGTACTATTTTATTATCGTTCACTATATTTCTCTAGATGGTCTCTAATTATGTTTATTTACTGGGTTTAATACAAATATTTCTTATGTTAGTTTCTAAATTGGAATTTTTGTGTTGAATATTTTTCTACCATTAATATGATGAATTAATTCGGCTGATTAAGTGATGTATGGGGCCTAATTATAGAGATATCCTTTATGAATCGGTAGATCTCATGAGACAAATCATTTGGCCAACTTTTATGTGATTTCACTCATTGTTCTAAACTGTCTTATTAAATGTTTTTATAGTATGTTTTACATGTACAAAATTATGAATTCTCTCATCATTATATCAATTATAGATTCTCATTTGGTTTTTATATTTTTTATCATATACATGGACTAGTTTTATTCTCAATTTTTTATTTGTATAAATTTATTTGATCATCATTGATACTTGTCATGTTATTCAAAATTAACTGTTTAAATGGAATATGTTTTAGTTTCTAACCTTTTCATATTTATTCATGATATCATAACTGTATTCATACCCTTACTAAACATTAGATCTCACCCCTTTCATATGTTTTATTTTCGTGAGGATACAAGGAGGTGTTTGATAATTGATAGGAAGGTATATTCTAAGGGGACTAATGGTGGTTTAAAATAAAATTCATTATTTATATTTTATGTTATAATATGTATGTGAAATTTATGTACGTGTCTTTTTTACCAATATTACTAAAATAGATGTTCTTTTGGGATGTAATACCTTTTATCTAGCTCCAATGTAATAAAGTAACCACTTGCTTTAAAATACAAGGGTTGGGGTCCTTATAGTTCACGAGTACACGCTTATAGTTTTCTGTTGAGGTTGAGATTACAAGTGATCTCATAATTTTCGTGGCTTAATTGTGATGTAATAGGATAGTTGGAAATAAATCACTGAGTGAGATTCTTTTGTGTAATTGAATTTATGTGTAATAAGGATGGTGTGATGGGTTATTAAGTGTGATATCCTATGATTTATCGTATATTACATAAGAATATTGATTCATATCATGTAGTTGAGAGACGGTAGGATGTATGCTTGTTGGATATGCCTTGTTGTAAACATTATTTGTTGACCATTGTTTTGAAATTTATAATGGGATAATCCGTTAACATGTACTTAGTGAGTGGGATTTGTTTTAACTAACATTGTAGGTGGGTTAGGTAAAACTAATATTATCATTTCAATGGTATATTTTGGTTCTATCATGATGTAAAGGTCTTTGGATGGAATTTATGGATTCTTTATGGGTGGTAACAAGGAATATCTTGGATATAGAGTTTTAGATAGATAATTTTTTTAAATATTTATGTAATTTTATGATAATGGATTATAATTCTTGGTCTAAACGTTTTGTGATTATAGTAGGAGTATAAAATATTATGGGATGTATGTGTCCATTCCCTAAAGACCTGTTGACGTTAGGCTTTTCTGAAGTTTCAAAATTTTATATGGGGTCTAGGACTCTAATTGTTTCTTGACCTAATGGATTTATTTTGTGGGTTTATAATGGGATTGGTTGATGATCTATATGAATTATTAGTGAAAATATGTTAGACACCCAATTTGGTTGAGTAATGTAAAAGGGGTGTAGTCCAATGATGCTATAATATATGAAATTCAATGTAATAACCATTCTATCATATAGATATCCTTATTTTACTCTCAAAACTTGATGCATTATTGTATGAATAGTTCAAGAGATGGAGTCTGTATACGTGGTAAAATGGTTATGGGGTCATGAGTTTTTATCAATGTTGAGATGATCAACTTATATGAAGTATGATTTATGATCATTTGTGTAATGTGAGTTGTGATGTGATAACTATTCGGTCTTATGGGACACTGAGTGACTCTGTTTAATGGCCACAAGATCAAGAGAGTTCCTCCACTAGGGTGTATTGGGAACAATAGTGGTGTGAGTTTATAGAGGTTCTAGGTAGGACCCATGGGTGACTAAAAAAATCTACATGGTGATGAGAAAGGTCACAGAACTAGACTTACATCATTTAGTATCAGCTTTATGCTTCTAGTAGTGGATATTTCTTATAAAGTGTTTGTGTATGGAACAATTGTGTTAATATTGTTTTGAATAAGGATCAGGTTGATATGTTTTGTAATTCATTAATTTTTTATCTCATTTTCCAATTTAGGTCTAATGAGGGGAACAATGTAGGTTTTTGATCATATATAGATAATAAAGAAGTCCTAATATAGTGATCCAACATTGGTAAATTGAGTGAGTGTTGATAATTTTGTGAACTTGATAGTGGATATCTGATGCGGCATGTTTATTTTCACAACCTGAAGGTGGTTATAGTATAGTGACATTTCTTTGGTACAAAAAACCACAATGGATACAGAAAGGGAACCCATTGAGGTATAAGTGTCAGCTGATGAAATTTTAATGGTATTAATACGATGAATTCTTAGAAAAACATTAGGAACAAAAAAATCGCTGATTAGTGCATCCGGGTATAATAGACAATAATATGCGCTTCCGGATCCAGTGCTAAAATCATAAACATTACATTAATGACTGTAATACTGATACATGGGACCAAATGTTTCACAAAAAAGCATACAACCTCAAAAGGAAATATTAGGTCACATAAATTCCTAAAGACCATTTGGTATAGATTTTTAGATAATTAGGACAAAATCTTAACAACTTGGGTTTATAAATAACTCGATTATAATGATCATCATTATCTCCCACTATACCTAACTTTCATAATAGGTCATCAACATCGTCAATGTGAAATCCTTATAGACATGGTTCATTTTACATTTTTCCTCATAACTTGGGGAAAATAAAATATAATAAGGGTGATATCATATACTCGGAAAGGGTAAAAAATTTAGAAATCCATCATATAAAAAGGGAATAAGAACATAAACATGACTCTTGAAAATTATACCATACATTTGAAAGATCTAAATATTGGTTCATGGAATAGATCACAGAGGTTCATAAGATATGAATCATAATATAATTGAGTCATCATAATTCATGGAAATGGTTTGAAAACATAAACATATAAAATATTGAGCATTTAAAAATAGCAATAGGTTCACTCATTAAGTTATGGTGATGAAATCAGGCCCTTTCATAATCTTATGGACTAAAACCAAGTCCGTACCTAATATTATGCTCATGAAATACTGCTCCATGTATAAAATTTTGATGAAGTAATCAGGTTTATGCATAAATTTTTTCACATATAATCTGGTTCATGCATATCATTTGTGAACATTAAATAATGTTCACTACTATCATTGTGAACTTATAATCATCTTCATGAGTAAAATATTTTAACATGCAATCAGGATCAATCATAACATTTTGAACTTGTAATTAGGATTACACCTAACATTTTTAATCCTGAGTTATCCATATTTAATCAATAAATTGGAGGGAGATATAGGTCCCACATTTCACACAATGAATATCATACATATTTGTTTCACAAGAACATAAATCATTCATCACAACATAACCCGAGTAAATTAATGAGTATTATAAACATTTTATCATAACATAACTCTTGTAAAAGAAACATGATTCATAAACGTCATTCCATCATAAACATAAAGAAACCATGAAAATATTTAAGAAATCATCCAATATGATATCCCCGATAAATAATAAGTATCATGAAATAATGTTATCTTATATAGAAATTAATTTTGAAAGATCAAATGAAATAATTCATGTGGAAAGTATCATTTATGTTTCAAAAAATATTTTTTTTAATTGATGCTCATTTATAAAACATATCCTTTTATTTTAAAATAAACATGTAATATTATAAATTTATCATCAATTCATCAATGATTCATGATTTTGGTAATATCCTCTCATTCTATATAAGTCAAAGAAACATTATTTCTGTATTTTTTAAGAGAAGTCATAAAGAAACCCTAACACCCCGATATTTTTTGAGAAATATTATTTTTTAATTTCTTTGACATCTTGTGTTGTACGCTTCACCAAGATTATATTGTGCTATACAGAACACAGTATTAGCTTGTATTATACACAAACACTATTCTTTTCTTGTGTTGCATGCAAGAGTGACCTACCTCGATTGCATGTGTTATACGCAATACTGAGTTTCATTAAACAATGATATATTTTTATAATATAATGAACTATCTTTTATGAATAGATTTAACTGAATTTTGAATTTTATAACATTATAATTCATCATACACATTTTCTAGAATGATATATGAAAACAAAATCAATTTTTCGATAAAAGAATAATTTTTAAAAAAATGCAGGTTTACCACCTTTTGATGGTGCACCCATTTTAAATGTAATTTTTTTAAAATTTTATATGTTAAAATTTACAAAATAAACTACTTATTTTGAATCAGGATATAATAATTTACATTGGATAAATTTTTGATACTTTTCTGATAACATTCATATTTTGATGAATAGTAAAAATACGCTAAATTTTAATTAAAAACATCTTTTTTCTTCATGATAATTTATATGGTTAACTTGTAATATTGAACGGTTTTAATGTATAAATATAATATATATTTATCATTTAATATAATTAATGTCATTATTATTAATTTTGCATTGAATTCATAGGTAAAAAAATTTCAATCTTTGACGATGTTTTAACTTTAAAAAACCCATTTTCTTAACAACGGAATTAATTTTAAATTAATTACTACAACTTCTGTGTTTTGAATTTTGACAAATGGATTCCATATTTGGATTTAGTGGGTTAAAATTATGTTAATATGTTACTTTAATTTTTTTGACTTTATGAATAGTAACTACGGTAATTTTTATTTACTACATTTAAAGGTAAATCGTGTTATTAAGGGTAAGAATAAGATTATAAAATTACCCTAACACCTGCCAAAATTCTATTGGATGAATAAATGTCTACCCATAACACTTAAGGGTCATAATATATTCATTTCATGAACTTTTGACCAGGAAAATGATATAATTATTATTAAAACCAAAGAAAGTGGCAACATGTCACTCCCTTATATTTTATAAGTGTAATAATTTTAATTTAGTGATAAACCTCATAAAACATTGAATAAATATAGTCTCCAGAAAGATTATAAAAGTATCTACATCATGAAAATTTATTTAGAATTTTTTGGGATTATATAATTATCATTCATGATGACACATTTGTGTTGTAGAAATTATTTTATTGATTGAAATATCAGATAAATGGTTTTAAAAATAGTAAAATAAATATTATTTAACTAAATAATGTTCACCACAATTTTTTAGATGAATATAACATTTTATGAATCTATTTAATATTTTCTTTCCAATATATCCTCTTTGTGGATTTTATTTAAACTCAAATAAATGAATAGTGTCAAAATTGACACTATTGTTATTTTATAAAAATAACATATTATAAAATTGTTTAAAAATCACAAACATATTTAAAACATATAAATAGAAATTTATATGGTGTAAAATTTCATAATGTATCCAATTATGTACAATTCAAAACACATAAATAATTATTTATAACAATTTAAAATTTTGAATATTATTACCACAAATAAAAATAATTAGATTAAATAATGATAAATAAAGTTGATATGGTTTAAAATAAATTACCAACATGTCTAAATATTATTTTTTTGATGATATAACAACCCTATATCATCTAATATTTGAATTTTAGTCATTTTTGGAGGTTATTAATGGGGGGTTTGAGTTTATTATAAATTAATATTTTAGAGGTTTCCAAAAGTGCCCCTCTCATCTCTTATAAAAAGCCACCTCCTCTCTATCCTCCTCACACCATTTTGAGACTTCATGATCAGCCAACCCCTGCCAATTTATCTTCTCCACTTCCCTATAAACATACCAGAGGACCTGTTATTCTTCAAAGACCAACCCTGGTTCCCTAAGAGGAGGTTTAGAAGAGGCGCGTCGAAGAAGAGGTAATATCCTTTACCGATTCTTTCAAATTTATTTCTTCTTCTACTTCATATTATTTATTTGTTTCATTATAAACTAATAAAATAAGTATCAATATTATACTGGTATGTTAATACAAATAAGAAAGAAACCATATTTCCCCTTCTATCCTTCCTAAGGAAAATGAAATCACTACGTGTGCATACGTACGGAATATCGTATCCACACTGTGGTGTAATATGTTTTCCCCCACCACCTTACTTGGATGGTTATAATGGTAGAAATAATAATATATATATATATATATTATTATAACATCATACATATTCTGATAAATTATATCATCCACTCTAATTCCATTCAATAGTTATAGGAATGATATCATTGCTCGTGCGTACGTACGGATTACCGTCTCCATGATGCGATGCGATTCATTTTCAATGATTAACCATTCAGGTATAATTATAAAGTATATATAATAAATAATCTTGAAATTTATGACATAATAAAGATTTTGATAATTTAGGTTATGTTCTTAGGTTCAAATGTTTAGGGATAGTTTTATGTTCTCAATGTTTACCCTTACTGAGCATTTGAGCTCACCCTTTTTGTGTTTTTTTCCCAGGATATAATGAAAGTTTTTAGGCAAAAAAACAAAGGGGAAGATATTTATGGGAGATGTTGAAGATCATTCACCATGATTAGAATATTATGTTCTGAGTTTCCAAAGACATTAATCTAATAAGGTCTCTGGGTGTCTGTTTTTGTCATGTATGAAGTATTCTGCAAATATAATGTAATGTCTATGTACGTCAAGCTTTGGGTCACTATAGTTTGTATCAAAGAGAAGGTTAAGTTAAACTTTGGAAACTAGGATGATAAAACTTTAGTGAAATACCTAGAGATATTTCTATGTTATGTCTAGGGATGTCTATAAGTTTATGTATAAGTATAGGTTATGGTCCGAGAATTATGGTAATGACCATATAATTAGATCTTTAGATGTTATATATTGAAGGTATTCCCCCTTTATTATGTTGTTTTACGAGAAGGATATTTTCCTCTCACACTATTCTTTTTGGGTTTTAGACGATGGCTGAAACCCGAAGGAACCATGTTGATCAATGTAATGGACAATGAAATAATTTTCCTCTTAAACAAACTAATGTTATGTGATATGGAGTGAAAAATCTTATTCCTATACATACACAAGATATGAATCATTCTAGATTTCCAAATGATCAGAGAAGCGAACAATATTCTTTTGAGTCCTTCATGAGGCATCTTCCACCTTCTTTCAATGGGTATTCTGATCTACATATTTCTAAAAAATGGATCAGTACCATTGAAAAGATATCTTCCAAACTTCATTGTTCAGAACATGAAAATTTATTTTAGCTGTTTACCATTTAGAAGGTGAAGCAGACCAGTGGTGGACTCTAATAAAGAATACATGGCCCCAAGAGGAAATTGAATCCATGGAATGGAAGGATTTCACGAACTTTTTTTCAAGAAGTACTTCCCTTGTATTCATCAAAAAAAGACATAAAATGAGTTTCTTGATCTTAAGAAAATGTATGATGAATCTGTTGGTATATACGAGGATAATTTTTCAACGCTTGCAAGGTATGCATCGGGCTTTATAATCCAACCTAAAAGTAATGTTTATTGATTCTTCAGTGGCTAAAAACCTAGCCTTCGAAGGCCATTAACTATAAGAGACATCAGTAGCTATGAAGAAATTGTGCATTGTGCAATCAGGATAGAACAACAAGTTGGTGTTAAATATCCATCTTTGGGTTTTGTAAATAAACGAAAGATGGAGTTCAAAGAAAAATATATAAACAATGGTGAGAATAAGAAGAATGTTTTTTTATGATCAACGTATGGAAAGAAGCATGGTGGAGATTTTCTTAAAGGGTCTACATATTGTTTTAAGTGTGGAAAAGAAGTTCATCGAGAAGCTGAGTGTAGAAGTAATTTAAAAAAGGTTGTTAATGATGAGAATAGAGAAAAGATTATAGAGAATGCACCTCCAACACTTCAATTATACAAGTGAAGTGAAATGGGGCATTATTCTAAACAATTCTCTAATCCAAGGGCTAATGATGATCTACATCAACATTCTCTTAAGGCAAGGGACAAAGGGAAGTCACATGTGATCACCATTGGCGATGTTGAGTATGACAACAATGTGGTGGAATGACTGAGTGTTTATGTAATGGGATTCCAAAATAGTGTTGTGGAATCTCATTTTTAGTATCGTGGAATATCAGAATATCTAAATATTGGTTTATTGTGGTTTTCAATAATTGTATGGTACCAGTAAACATGAAAAGTGATTGATAAATTTTTTTGAAGAGAAGATGATATGCGCATAATGAAGGGATAAAGAGATAATGAAATATTTGATAGTATTAATGAAAAACTGAAATCTTTGTTTGAGTATATATAAATTTTGGGGTTTTGGTTTTTGGGAAAAATTGAATTTTGATAGCATTCATGTTTTTAAGAAGCTTCTATGGTAATTCATGTTTCAAGAGAATACAAGATTAAGGAATTAAAATGTTTGGAATGTGACCAACAAGATATATCTTATGATATATGGGGGTAAATGATGGTATTCACATGCTTGGTAGATGACCTTTCTAGTAGTCATTTTCTTCATACTATGAGATTGGACCAAAATATTTTGGATTAGCCTAAAGGTTGGAATGCATTAAGTTGTATATCAGATAGTATTGTATAATCCTATAAATTTTTTATATTATTTCTATAATTTTGTAATAGTATATTTTTAGAAATAGGAAAACTTGTAGGATGGGTGAAAACCCATCACGCCGGATAAGGATGCTGGGATAGAACCCACAACCAAAGTGTGACATGCTTTTATCACCTACCACATGCCTATAGGAAGTCGTTGGTTCATAGAAATCTGTTTTATTTTATTAAGTGGTATGATAGTTGATGTCTAACTCCATTTTTCGAATCATATATGATTAACCTTACCATAGATGGACTTATGTATATTTGATAACTTTTGATAACTTTTTGTTTGAGACAGATGGAATGACCCATCATTCTATCACATGATCTGCTAACACTTCATGAATGACAAATTCAACTTTATTTCATTAATATATGAAGTGGAAATTGTTTAAGGAATGACCAATGGTGAGATTGTACCAAAATGATGTAAGTATTTCTTTTTATTCAAAATTTTCATCTTTAGGAAAATGATATTGAAAACCAAAAACTTCGTCCTAGTACCCTCATATATGATGAATCAGATGGTACCTTAGATCATCACAAATTTATGGCTTTATGATTGTTGGCCTTTTCATAGCCATGTTCTCTACCACTCTTCATCAGAACATTATGGTTAGATTTCTCTTCCATATCTATGTTATCACCTATGTTCTCATATGTCGAAACCCAGTGATAAGTTACATTGGGTGTCCATTATGTTTTTAACGATCCTTTTTAAAATAATCTTTTAGTATTCCTTTTTATGATATGGGTTTCTATTAAGGAAACTTCAATTAGTAAACGATTTATAACCCCGACGAATTTCAAGGGAAAAATCATTTTAAGGGGGTAGAATGTAATACCCCGAGATTTTATGAGAAATAATATTTTTTAATTTTTTTTGACATCTTGTGTTCTACGCTTCACCAAGATTATATTGCAATATACGCAACACTGTATTAGCTTGTAGTATACACATACACTATTCTTCTCTTGTGTTGCACACAAGAGCGACATTCCTCGATAGCGTGTATTGTACGCAATACCGAGTTTCACTAAACAATGATATATTATTATAATATTATTAACTAGCCGTTATGAATATTATTAATCAAATTTTGAATTATATAACATTATAATTCATCATACAAATTTTCTAAAATTAGATATGAAAACAAAATCAATTTTTCGATAAAAGAAGTATTTAAAAAAGGGGTTTTTACAACCTTTTGATGGCACACAGATTTGAAATATAATTTTTGACAAGTTTATAATTTCAAATTTAAAAAATAATCTTATTCTTTTGAATAAGGATACAAAAATTTACGTTGGCTAAATTTTTGATACTTTTCTGATAACATTCATATTTTGATGAACAATAAAAATACGCTAAATTTTAATTAAAAGAAATTTTTTCATCAAGATAATTTATATGGTTAAATTATTATATTGACTGGTTTTAAAGTATAAATAGAATATATTCTTACCATCTAATATAATTCATGTAATTATTATTTATTTTACATTGAATTCATAGGTAAAAACATTTAAATCTTTGACAATGCTTGAACTTTTAAAAACCTGTTTTCTTAACAATGGGACTAATTTTAAATTAATTACTACAACTTTTGTGTTTTGAATTTTGAAAAATGGATTCCATATTTGGATTTAGTGGGTTAAAATTATTTTAATTGTTTTCTTTTTATTCTTTTTGACATTATGAATAGTAACTATACTAATTTTTATTTACTACAGTTAAAGGTAAACCAGGTAATTAAGGGTAAAAATAATATTATAAAATTACCCTAACACGTTCCAAAATTCTATTGGATTAAAAAAAGTATACCCATATCACATAAGGGGTGTAATATATCCATTTCATTGACTTTTTACCATGAAAATGATATAATTATTATTAAAACCAAAGAATGTGACCACATGTCACTCTCTTATATCTTATAAGTGTAATAATTTTACATTAGTGATAAAACTCATAAAACATAAAATATAAATTGTATCCATAAATAAAATAACATTTTCTACATTATTAGAATTTATTTAGAATTTTTAGGGATTAAATAATTATCATTAATGATGACACAATAGTGATGTAGAAATTATTTTATTGATTAAAATATCAAATAAATGGTTTTAAAAATATTAAAATAAATATTATATGAACTAATTAATGTTCTCCAAAAATTTTATAGATTAATATGACATGTTAAAAATATATTAAATATTTTGTTTTGAATATATCCTCTGTGTGGATTTTATTTAAATCCAAATAAATTAATAGTGTCAAAATTCACACTATTGTTATTTTATAAAAATAACATATTATAAAATTGAATAAAAATAAAAAAAAATATTTAAAAATAATAATTTGAAATTTATATGGTCTAAAATATCATTAAGTATCCAATTATGGAAGATTCACAACAGATATGTAATTATTTATAACAATTTAAAATTTAGAATATTATTACCTCAAATAAAATTAAAAAGAATAAATAAGGATAAATCAAGTTGATATGGTTTAAAATAAATTACCAACATGTATAAATTTTATTGTTTTATGAGTTTAAAAAGATATATAATCTAATATTTGGATTTGAGTCATTTTTGGATGTTTTTAATTGGGGTATGAGTTTATTATAAATTAATATTATAGATGTATCCAAAAGTTCCCTTCTCCTCTCTTATAAATGTCACCTCCTCCCTCTCCTCCTCACACCATTTTGATCCTTCAATCTCGGAAAAAATCTTACTATTTCTATTATATACTTATCTACAAACATAATAGGGTCTTGGTCTTCTTCAAAGACCAACTTTAGTTCCTTATATGGAGGTTTAGAAGAGGCGTGTTGAAGAAGAGGTAATATCCTTTACCGATTCTTTAAAATTTATTTCTTCTTATAATTACTATTATTTATTTGTTTCATTATAAAGTAATAACATAAGTATCACTCATATACTCATATGTTATTATAAATATGAAAAAAAAACCCATATTTCACCTTCTATCCACCCTACGGAAAACGAAATCATCGCACGTGCGTACGTACGGAATACCATCTCCACACCGTGTTGTAATCTGTTTTCCACCACCACCATAATTGGATGATTATAATGGTAGAAATAATCACTATATATTATTATTATAAAATCATACTGATTCTGATAAATTATATCCTCCACTCTAATTCCATTCAATAATTATGGGAATGATATCATCGCTCGTGCGTACGTACCGATTACCATCTCCACGGTGTGATGAGATTCATTCTAGATGATTAACCATTCAAGTGTGATTATAAACAATATATAATAAATAATCATGGAAGATATTACATAATAATGATACTCTATTTATGTACATATATGTTTCATTTACTTTATTCCATTAAATTCAATAAGGAAACGAAAAAATTGTTCATGCATACGTACTGCCTACCGTCTCCATGAACGGTGTATTTCATTGCATTTATCAATTTATGATATATATCTATATGCTGAATATATATTATATATAAATAATTTTTTATAGTCTATAATTACTGAAATCATGATATAAGTAAAAATATTAAGAACAATAAGTCGAAACACATACGATCAGTGAAACGGTTTTACCCAAAATGATGCTTTAACATGAAATTGACAAAAGAACGGGTAATATAAAGTCCTAAGTGAATCATATATGATATCATAAATATTATTATGGTTCTTTTACAAGTTGATAGTAATTTTAAACACACTATATATGAGTTTTTGACACGTATGGAAGAAATTGGAGCTAAGGTAAGGGATAACTTTGCAATATCATTTTTATCCAAGATTGCATATATGTAAGTATTTAATGGGGTTATATTTTTCATACATGTCCATAAAATGTTTTACCTAAAGTGTATAATATTCTTCCATCCATGTTTGATGTCATTCTTTCCCTCTTTTAATTTTACATTGTGTTATGGAAGGAATCTTTCGTATGTTAACCATACGTGGTTGTTTTTTACTTTTCGGTTAAAAGTATGAGGATATTTTTTAAAAAATTATATGGCATGAACGGATGTTTACAGTTTCAGAACGCCTTATTTTCATAAATCTTACTCTACAATATTTCATGTTTATTTTCAACAAAATTGTCTTCTTTTAAAATTGCAAGTCATTTTGTGAAAAGAAAATGATTTAGAAGAAGAAAGAATATTTTCTTCAAGAATTAATTTCAAGTGTTTTATCAAAACCATTTTCAATATAAAATGAAATTATTTAATATGTTTATATTTCATCTATAATGTCTCTATTATATACATGGTTTCATTTTTCTTTTGATGAAATGATATCCATTTATTTTTTATGGATTATGTTATGATGGGATGGTGTTTATGAAACCCATATTATTCTTTGGGTTATGTTGAATGATTTATGTTTATTTTTTGGAACATGATAGAATGATATCATTATGAGATGGGTGGGACCTATATCTACCTCAATTACATTGGGTAAAGATTTATATCTAATGTGATAGACATGGCTGGAATGACAAGTGAATCTGGTTAAATAATACAGGGCTGGAATAATATGTAAACCCAGTTCTGTAATGGACTTTGTCTACTATGATGGTCTTGGGAGCAATTCCTTGGCTAATATAAAAATCATAACTTGTTCTTAATGGTTGCCACAATTACATTATTTATTTCCATGCTATGTTATCAATGTTCAATGTTACTTTATGATCTATGCCTTATCTATTCCCATGATTTATGTCATTACTCATGATTTTGATGTTTTATGTTCAGGTTCATAAGTTCAAATGTTTATGGATTGTTTTATGTTCTCCATGTTTACCCTTAATGAGAATTAGATCTCAACCTTTTTATGTTTTCTTTTCCCCGGGATATAAAGAGTGGTTTTAGGTAAAAAAACCCAAAGGGGATGATCTTTATGGGAGATGTTGAAGATCTTTCCCCATGATTAGAAGATTATGTTACGAGTTTAAAAAGACACTAAACTAATAATGTCTTTGGGCGTCTATTTTTTCATGTATTAAGTATTCTACAAAAGTAATGTAATTTCTATATACGTCAAGCTTTGGGTCTCTACAAAACCTCTCTTAAAAAATGACCAAAATAATCTTTTAAAATCATTTTCAAAAAATTAAATCATGGTTAGAAATGATTTTAAATAATCATAAGATAAAATTTAAAATAATTTGAGAAAAAATTATAGAAAAACATGGCCATGGAAGAATAATTGAGTTTTAATGGAAACTTTAAAAATATAATTTTTTAAAAGGAAGTACCTTATAAATTGACGTGACCATTAATAAATTGAATAAAATATATGTATTCAAATTAAATACATATAAAAAAGTGGAAATATGATATAAAATATAAAAAAAATTCACAAATAATCTTGTTATATCATGATCAAGGAAGTAAAAGCATAAACCAAGGAATTAAAAATGGGTTAAGAATTCCCTTACCATTTTGTAGTCAATCGAATCATATGACCATAAAAGTAAAAATAAATAAATGAAACATGAAATTCCATGATTATAATGCTATTCATTATATGATATATCATTTTTTATTATATATACACAACACATAATAAACAGTGGTGAACAAGACAAATATCTTAGAGAAGTAAAATGTGAGATGAGAAACCCTTACCATTCACTTCATTTTGTTAGATAATTATTTATCCTCCTATATGATTTTTTTTAATGAATTTTATTAACATATTCCATAACCATATTTACATTTTTTGTATCATATATAGTCTTTTTATAATATATTATTACATGTTTGTTAATAATCTCTTAATATTTTCATTATTCCAGTTAATAATTACTTTGTTTTTCAATCATGTCATGACATGTTATTTTTTACCCTTATTTATATCATTATTTAATAATATAAAAAATATAAACAATGATATAAATATCAATTTTATTTATTTTTTAGTTATTTATATCAATCCATTATATTTAGTGATGGGAAATTGAATACACCATTTCAGGAGATGGTTGGCTATATATATGCATGAACACTAATTCCATTTTATTCTAAAATTGATAAGGAAATGAAATATATTCATACTATAATTACTAAAAAAATTATGTAATATATGACATATATGTTTATTAAAACCATCCATACTACATTCCATGTAATGTTTGAATGAATCACATTTCTTTGAGGAGGTAGTCCACACATCTACAAACGATGTAATCTTATTCCCAAAAAATGGAAAGTGTGAAGGTATGTGTTATATAATAATTCCAAAATCATAAATAAATTATAAATTTCATACATATAATATAAAAACTATAAGTACATCTTCATTCCTATCCTTTAAATTTAGTAATGGGATAAAGAATGACATCCACACACGAGGTTGTAGTCTGCCATATATACGAATAATGATTGCATATCCCATTTGATGGATGTGTGTGAGGTTTTAGGTAATAAAAATGGAATATAAACTTATTTGTATATTTAATATATTTATTTTATAATATAATCAATATATAAGAATAATTTAAGTGGTAGAGAAAGAAATGAGACAAATGTTCTTATTGTAGAACGTTACATCTTCTTCGATGGACTTCCATTAGATATCATTTTAATGATCTAGGAGTGGCCTTTTGGTGATACCAACATCACATGGATGTGGGGAGAGTGAGTATTAGAGTTTTTTCCTATTATTCTTTGATATTAAAGGTTTGTGAGTAGAAATGGGGTGGTGAGGGGAGGTATTTATACTTGAGGAGAGCAGGGTTTAAGTGATAAAATAATATTTATTTTATAATTAATTCCAACCACATTGAGGGGGAATTAACATATATTATTTAATCTAATCATTTATGTTTTATGCCTTTACCTTTTTACTTTAACATTAATTATTATTTAACCTATACCATGGTAAATTTTTTATTACCATGGTAAATTTTGTATGTATAAAAAAATGAACTTAAAAACTAAATTTTACATTATTATTCCAGATATAGAATCCATTTTTTCTAATTAAAATATTATAATTATAAAAATTAGATTTAAAATTAATCATGTAGACGCTATGGGGAAATGAGTTTTTAAAGTAAAATTGTTCAAAAGATTGAAATGTTTTTATACCCAATTTCAATGTGAAATTGATTCCAATAACATAAATTTTATTTATTAATGTATAATTAAACTAATTATACCTAAAAAAAATTAAAATATATGTTAAAATTGTGATTAATTTATTTGAAAAGGTAATTGTTAATTAAAATGCAGTATTTTTAACCTATCATCAAAAAATTAAATGTTTCATAAAAATACAAAAAGGTAACCATATGATAATTTTTTTATCTTTATTTAAAAATGATGTCTATTTTTTCAAATAAAATTTATAAAAGTTTCCAAATTTACTTTTAAAAAAGATGCGCCATCAAAAGGCACAGATATTACCTTTTAAAAAATATAGCTTTTATTCTTAAAATTTGATTTATTATTATCATAAGACTATTAAACATATAGGTTGAATTAATTTTTTTTTGAATATATAAATTATAAATTTCATTAATATGGTTCACTAACAGTGATGAATTTAATTTATTAACATAAAAATACATTGTGTTCATAAACATAGTTTTTTATAAAAAACACATTCTTTATTTTCAATTGTTTTTTATTTTAATTTATAATTAATTCGTAAACAATGGATTAATTTTATATAAATTTGAAAACAATATTTTCATAATTTAGTTATTCTCATTCATTACATCCATTCCAATGGTAAGGTGATAAATATCACAACTAAAAAAATACTATTTTCCAGTTTGTTTAATCTCATTTTTTTAAAGTAATTTATCGAATTGATAGAATTTATTTATATATTGAAATAGAATAAAATCTTGGGGTGTTACATTCCACCCCACATAAAATAACTTTTTTCAAATAAATTCTTCACTTATATACAAATATTGGAGGATACCTCCCTCAAATTGTTGGTTTCACCAAATCACATTAATTAGGTGAGCGGTCTTGTTTGGTAGAACATTATCTCTATGATATAGAATCTCTTCAAGTTTTTCTTTAGAAGAAATATATTTATCCATTAGTATGGCCATAAATTTATTACATGTTAAGGGTCATTTGTGTACTTTATTAGGATAAATACATGTAATGCATTATAATCTTGAGAGAGATTCATTGGAAGAACCATTTGGTAAGATACCATCCCTATATGATCTAGAATTTAAAAATAATAATTTCCTTGAAATTTTAAATTTTAAATTTAAAATATAAGGTTGATATTGTAAAATAATTTTATTCAAAACCCACATCATAAATTTTTTCAATAAAACTTATTCCCAAAAAGATGGAAAGTAAAAGGTGAAAAACACCACATAACAAGGATTCTGATTAGAATAAAGTGAAAATATAGAACTGGAAGTGAATTATAACTATCATGTTTTGATGTATAATTATAGAGAAAATGATAATTATAAAGTTAACCATAACAAAACCATTAATCTCTGATGGGTTAAAAGTTCATTGACTTCTCAATACAATAAGTAAAGGGATAAAATTTTTCATTCAAGAACCTTTTTATAGAGTTATGGAAATTAAATTACTTACCCATCTAAAAACATTAGTAAATATTCTTAATTTAAATGTTTAGTCTCATCCTTTAATACGTTTCCACTAAAAACACATATTTTTCTCGAAATGATGAGTATGAATTCTTTTATACCTAAATCACTAGAATTATCTTATATGGATCACTAAATCCAAAATAGATAACAATTTATTCCTACTATATTTAGTCATTGACCAAAACCAAAATGTTTAGTTCAATATTTAATCATTGAAGAAGAATAAACCATTACATGATGGAAAATAATTTAATCTCCAAAATTCAGTTACAATAACCGGAGTTAAACAATGATCATTCTATATATAACTATCCTTAAAATTCCTCTAAACTATTATAGACTATGATTGTAAACCAAAAATAATTTGTTTTTAATCACATAGTCTCTAAAGATAAATTTAAAATTTTATCTCCAAATAACATCAATCAATTTAAATTTATCGTAACAAAAATATAATTTCTTAAATCACATAATCTCCAAGATATAAAATCCATTTCCATAAATAGCCTGACTCACCATACGATAAAATCATATATTATTAAAAAATTTAAATCAACCGTTATTCTTCAAATAAAATGTCATATTATTCTATTAACCTTAATTAAATGGGGATCCAGAATTTTTAAACATTTTTAAAAATAACATTACTCACTTAATAACCACATCATTTATAATTTCATGGTTATCTATAAAATAGGTTATTAAAAATGAACTTAACCATTATCCATTAGATATTTTATGTTAAATAATATAATTTTATACTAAACAGGAAATCATGTAGTCCAGTGGTAGAAAATTCACCCTTGTCACCGATCGGTTGTGGGTTCAATTATCATTGCCTTTCTAGTCATGATAGTTTGTCACACATCCTACGAGTTGTGATTTTCCTTAAAAATTGTATTATAATCATTATAAAATTCTATAAATTTAATGAAAATCCTAAAACATAACCTTAATATGTTTTAATAATAATGTTTATATCATACCCTTCATTTTTCATCCCAAAATTCAATAACGCACAATTACATTCAAAATTAATGTCTCTAAAAATATCGTTAGTCACCTAAAAATTTCATAACTTAAAGACTTATAGGGGTTTATAATAAACTAAACTTATTCTCAACTTGATAATTATAAACTTATGATAATATTCATAAATATTAATAACAACACAAAATAAAACATCCTAATATCGAATGTTTTATAATCCATTCTCTAATACCAACTATAACAGCCAAGAATCCTCGATTCTAGGTTTGGTGCTAAACATATAAATAAAACATTTCTAACTTTGACAGTGATACATGTGAACTAATTTTTTCCAACAAAACATACAATGTTGAAAGGAAATAGTGGATCACTTACATACCCATGGACTTTTTAGGTTGTAGTTTTATATAATTATGAAAAAATCATAAAAACATGGGTTTATAAAGGACTGTCTTATAAATATCAACATTATCCCCCACTATACACAAATTTCATAGTAGTTCATCAACATCATCCATGTGAAATCCTTCTAGAAAAATTACATTTAACAACATTACTCATATCCTAGGGAAAAGAAAAGATAAGAAGGTTGAGCTCAGATTATCAGTAAGGGTAACAAAGGGAGATATTAATCATATCATAAGAGAATAAGAAAATTAACATGAAACAGGAAATCTATACCCTACGTATAAAATATTAGAATTTTGAGTCATTGAATAAATCATATAACATCATAAGACATGAATCATATGATTTTAAAATTTCACTAAGACACAAAAATATGATGTATACATAAAATTATAAAATTTCTAAAATGTATAAATAGAGGAAGTTCAATCATTAAGTTAATGAAATGAAATGAGAACATTGTCTAAACTTGTAGACATGAAACGAGGTCAATGCATAATCTTATGTACATGAAATACAGCTCCAAGCATAACATTTTGAACATGTAATCATGTTCATGCATTATATTTTGAACCTATAATCAGGTTCACTCATAAAAATTGTGAACATGCAATAATGATCATTCATAAAATTGTGAATACGTAGTCAGGTTCACGTATAACATTTGTGAACATGCAATTAGTTTCAGGTAGAACATTGTGAACACGTATTTAGGATCACGCATGACAATTTTACTAATGAGTTATACTTGTTTACCAAATGAATTGGAGGTATATATAGGTTGCATCCATCAGAAAATAATATTCATACATATCTATTTCACAAGAACATAAATCATTCATCACATCGGTACCCATGTAAAGAAATGAGTTTTATAAATATTTTATCATAACATAACTCATGGAAAAGAAATGGGCTTCATAAAATTCATGATATCATAAAAAAAACTGTCCATAAAAAGAATTAGGATAGTATCCTTGAATAAAATATTTAATAAATAATAAGTATCATCAAATAATGTTATCTTATATGGAAAGTAATTTTGAAAGATCTCGTGAAATAAATCATGAGGCAAATATCCTTTTGGTATCAAAAAAAATTAAACTAACACACAATTACAAAAGAAAACATTTTATTTTATAATTACCTTATAATATTATAAATTAAAATTTAAAGTATTAAATTTTCATAATGATGATAAAATCTTCTCATTCCGTATAAGTTCAAATAAACATTCTTTCTGTAATTTGGTTAAGAAAGTCATAAATAACCTCGATTAAAAATGAAAAAAACATTTATTCCAAATCAATATATAAAAATAAAAAAATTATTGTAAATGAATAAATACAATAATAATATAATATTAAATAAAATTTTTGATGTTATTTTAGAAATACATGGGCATGGAAGAAAAAAAGAGTTTTAAGGGAAACTTTAACAAGATAATTTTTTAAAAATAAACTCCCTTATTAATTGATGTGAGAATTAATAAAATGATTAAAATTTGATAATTATATTTAAATAAAATTTAAAAATATTAAATAATACATAAGATAATCAAAATAATTTTCAAAAATAATTTTGGTACAACATAATCAAGGAAGAATAATTCTATCCCAAAGAATAGAGATCGGGTTGTGAATTAACATACCATTTTGTTGTCAGTCTTGTCATATTCCCCACAAAAGTAAAAAACCAAAAATGAAACATTTAATAACATTATTGTAGTAGTATTAATGATAATATATATCAAATTGAATCATATATAAAACACTCACAATAAATAGTATGGAATAATTCAAATATCTCATAGAAGTACAACATTTAGATGAGAAACCCTTACCTTACCCTTCCTTTTGGTAAAATATTATTCAACCTCGTGTATAATTGTATTAATAATGTTATTAACTTATTAAAAATCCATATTAATATTTATTATATCATATATGATCCTTTTAAAACATATTATTACATAGTTTTTAATAATCTCTAATCATTTTCATTATTTCAGGTAATAACTACTTTGTTTTTCGAGTATGAGATGACATGTTATTTATGGTTACTCATACATAGATCATGATTTAATAAAATACATATTTTAAACCATGATATATGTATCATATATATTAATTATATTTTAATTTATAGTAATCCATAATATTTAGTGATTGGAAATGGAATAAACCATTTATTGAGATGGTATGTCGTACATACACATGAACGTTATTTCAATTTTCTTGACATATTGCATGAAATTAAATGAAATGATATATATTTTTATTATAATTATAGTATAATTTTTATTTCATATATTAAATATATTTTTATTGAACTTATCATTAATATATTCCATGTAATGTGCTAAAAAATCACATCACATTGAGGAGGCGATAGTCTACACGTCTACGGATGGTGTTATCATATTCCCACAAAATGGATAACACGTAGGTATGTGTTATATAAAAGTTAAATTAAATTATAAATATCATATATATCATATATAACATATTTTAGGGTCCTAAAAATTTCATAAAGGGACGTAAATAATATCATATGTACTTTGTAGAAGGAAGAAATCATTCCTACAGGTCCAGCAAGACAAATGGATAAAAAATGCATAGAAATTTTGTGAAGAAACCTGAAGAATTAAAATTTTGAAATAGTTTTTATATTACCATGTACCATCACCCAGAACGGTTTTGGGGGTATATAAACTATAAACCATCGGTGTGCGGAAGGACCCTTGAGGTGCTGGCCTGTAGGGTGAGGGACAACAAACCAAGGACATCACAAACTGTGTCGTTGGAAAAATCAAGCGCAAATATTCCATCAGTATATTTTCCTGTGAAATAAGTATTCTATAAATCAAGCAAGCTGGAAGAGTTCCACAAACCACCTCTCATCAACCAAGACCTTTGGGAACCTCGGTTGATCAAGTCTTCCACATGTTGATATATATCTTCAAGGGATTTCAAAAATGGGGTCACATGCCCCTAAATATGATTTCACCAGTGCTCTATAAAATTAATAGAAGAAGGATGGGGAGAGGGGGAGGATATATGTAGAATAGATCACTAAAGAGACCCTAGAGGCTAGAATACTGAATGAGAATACAGAGAAGATTCTGACATCAGTTTGAAATCATCAAATAAGTGTGAATAACGAATCACTTTTCCAGAGGTATAACTAGACACAATCCATACAAAGGAAATTAATGGTAATTGGTGAACTTTGAACCAAATTTGGGCCATCTTGGACCATAAATTCCTCACTGATGAATTCCCCATGAACCATAGGGTACAGGTCCCTTCTTCAATACATCGGTCTTCATAGTGCATCACTCTGCTGATCGAACAATGCATATTGTACTGCATCATTACGTGGATGAAACCTGGAGTGGCTTGGTGAACCGCATCTACGATCGCCTACCACTTTGGTATACGATGGTCCATACCCATGTTTACTTACAACTTCAGTACGCATATGACCCCTCTACCCATATAGCATTATGCTATGTTGGGCTTCCCTAATCCCTCATAAGAAAAAAATATGGAGAATGGTGTGTCTTCAGGTGTCCTTACCTCAAGATCCAATCATTCTCCTCCATCACTATGCATCCTTTTATAGCTTCTGTGGAAACTATTCCACCAGTATTTGGGCAAATCCTCCTCCAATGACACCATACCTGTATGATCAGATCATCGGACGCACCAACACACCTTTTTGAATCATCATACCTTAAGTAAGATGAGTGACAATGGTTGTCCCCACAATGGTTTGGACCTCCAAATGATTTCTATTTACACATTCCCAAGGTGAACAACGACCAAGATTTGGATTCCAAGAACACCCTCCCTGTTCTTTGGTTTAGGGGTAACCACTGGCCTTTACCTTCAACGAGTTCAAGTGAAAAGAAAAAAGGTCACTCTTTCCTTTCCCTTTGACCAGGGATGATTCTCATCCACTTTCCCAGAACCTGTATAAGGGAACTCATCCTGAGTTAAGCCCATATTATTTATTGATTGGTATCCCTCTTCACCCTCTTCACCTCAGGTTGGGATGTTTCTAGGTAGATCACCAAGATTGGACTATTTGGTTATCAATACAGGTGAGTTATGCATGTGAAAATCCCTTTCCTCTCTCCCGTCTCTAGTAACATCTACTAGAAGATTATGTAGGACTTGTTATCTTTATATCACCTACATTCTCTTGTTTCTCACACCAAACATGACACATGTGGTCTTTGAGGTTGGTTGTGATCATGACATCCATGTAGTCCTAACACATGTTCATTCTACAAGGTGTAAGCCACAAAAAACCGTCAAATCATCCTGAGTTGAGATCCTCCACATAGATCCAACAAATGGTCATCCTCCCAAGTTTATTCTCCAAGCTAAATGAATTACAAGAACTCGGATTCCCAACACAACTAGGATACATATGAAGCCTTTATCTAGTCCCGAGTTCACTATCATATCACCCATGAAATGAGAGATCATTTCCCCCTTTAGGTTGGACTCCTTCATGCATAATACCCACCACACATGAACTAACATAACTCTGATTCCTGTTCCAACCAGGATATGTAAGACAACTATTCATGGCCCAAGCATAAGAGACATTCTCCTTAGAAGTCAGTCCCGATAAAAGGTTCCCCAAAATTGCAAGGTGATTTCTCCAAGGGGAATGTCCCGATAATTGAACTATGTGGTTTCTGATTCCTCTCATGAGGATATGTAAGAAGCCCATATTATGGGTCCCACCCCAATATCAAACCACCTTATTTCTCTCCATGATGAAGATAAAATCTAGAGCACCCCATTGCATGGATTAAGTCAGCATTGCCTCTGTAGCATTAGATCTATGTATATCCATGATGATATTACAACCGAGGGGTATCCCAGGGATACACTCTTTGGGAATGAACTAAGGATTCATGAAAATATAAACATGAATTAAATCTATAAGAGAGTCACAGAATAGGAAAGTGTTCCCCCCAAAAGTATTTGATGATCCCAACCTCCCATCCTCTCGACCAATGGAGTTCATAAGTGATGTGGGACAAATCATCATCCAACAAGCACATACATTGGGAATTTAGGTCCTTGAACCATGGATATCAGGGCCTCTCGGTGTTTCTAGATCCATGAATGAACTCGATGGAGACAATCTGATGAAATAATATCCTAGGAGGACCGATTCCACAATTATTTAACCCCCTATAATCACCCACTAGGACCATTTGATTGTGGAACCTCCTTCATAATCAAAATGGGATAAATTGTACATTCCCAATGGGGTAAATCAAATTCACCATAATAGATAACAATGTGTCACACCAAGTCGAAACATAAATGGTGACATGAAACTCTCTACAATAATAGATGAGTGATGATTCTCGTCGTACCATTTTGCATTTCCCCAAAAAAATGATCACCTCAGGTTGAAACAAAAATGGAGAACATGACGTCAATCCTCAATCAAGGTGACAGGTTTCACCCCACTCAATCCCCTGCACCTTATAAAAAGTAAGGGGGCTATGTCGAATCATAAAACATGAATATGATCAAGAGATGATACTTTGATGGGCTTTTGTTGTCTCTATATGTAAAATATATTTTTTAGGTTTCCAGAGAAACCATCGATCCAAATGGATTCTCGAAAATCAATGTAGACACACATCATAGTGATCCCATAGTCAATTGGGGCCCTGATGAAGAGGAGGACCCCCCCCCTCACAAACACAACGTCTTTAACACTGGGTATCCAACTATCTAATTAGAGAGTACCACTAAAACGATGCTCTCCCCACTATGGAGGCCTTAATACAAGACCACCAATAAGAAAAATATCTCTAGCCACCTACTCAATTTAGGCCGAAACCCCAGCATAAGGAAACCCTAGTGGCCATCTCAAACCATTTTGGGAGTCTATCCCTAAAACATGATAAAAAGTACCTCCTTTATCTTACTGAGGCATATGAAGTTGATGTTGATGACTTCATCCCAACTCCACATGGGTCTAACTGATGGGCCCCTTCTTGAGAGCATCACCACCAACATTGAGTGATCATGTATCCTTACTCTGAAGAGGATTTTATGCTTAGGTATCCTACTAAAGTCTAATGGACATGGGTCCCTTGGGCTGCCCTCCGTGGCTGGAAAATGAACAATCAAGAATAGTCCATAAACCTGATTCCAGAGGAGGTACTCCACCATAAAAACATGGTGGTATTTAATGGGAAGACATAAAAATCTACCACATCCACTCAAGCCCTCCATGTAAATAGGGTTGCACAATATGAGAACATGCACATTCTTGTCAGCGCTTTCCAGTCTTGTTGTGTAGATAGAGCAGAAATTTTTGGGTAGAAGAAAATATCTGCTGATACGCAAAAAGCCCGCCTCCCAAATAGAATGGAGACCAGCTATATAGAGGAAAAGACACATGCTAATGTGCATCATTTCCACCATCTAAATATGGTGGAATACAAATCTGAGAAGAATTAAATTCCAACGAAAACATACATATCCTATGATACAAATACAACGACAAGTGAGAAGATGAAAATTCATACTTGTAAATAGGAATCATACCTGTCCAATACGGTGGAAATTAGTGAAGACAACCATCAATAAACTCATTCCACATTCACAGCAAATGAGAACTACCAGTATCCAATGGAAACCTATGGAGGACTGGAGTAGGGAAAAAATACAGCTTCGACCTTGGAATGGGCCTTCATAGCCGTTCCAACCAAAGATGTATCTAAAAAAATCCATGAAATTATGGAAGATCATATGTTGATTCTAGACCATATCATACATATATGTCAATACATCATTTCATCATTGGAAAAGGCAAGGAACCAGGATCAACACCAGGTTTCCTTGAAAGGAATGACTTACCCAGAAAATTGGTTGGTCACTCTAGAATAGGTATGAATCATTGATACAGTCCAAGACGCCCAATGAGAGTATCTTGCGATACAAAGATAATTGGATCGCGAAAAAATACATGTTCTGGTAGGTGGACAATAGTCCAATTTGGTGGATGCTCTAGGGAAGGCATATATCCCTACCAAAACTCAAGATGTTTGTTGGAGTATCTAAATGGCATCATGGGAACCAACAAAATAGGGACCCGTATAAGAAAGTTGTTTCCAATAATAGATAACCTAGATTACCCACAAGTGGGAACCCAAAATAACATTCACCAAAGGAAACAAGAAAATTAAGATCATATACATGATTTTTCTCTACTAGAAGATGGATTCCTTGATTCCCTTCAGTATATATCAATAATGGCTCAAGACCCTATCAGTACAATACCAAATTATGGAAGTGTTTTTAGAAGTTGTGAAGGCCCTCCCCGCAATGTTTCTACTAAAATCTCTGAAAGTCCTCCCAAGAGCACCCATGGGGGATTACTCGATAGGCAAGGAATGATAGATCATTGGAGCCTCTCTCCAGATTCATGCTAGGGTATCCTTCCCCTTAACCAAAAGATAAAATAGAAATTAGGTCCTCCCCTTGTTGTTTTATTCTGTGATGGTCCTCCCCAGGGTATACAATAAATATATGATTCTCCCTGTAGTCGGACATCATGTCATGATGGTAGTCCTCCCCAAGATGATATTCATTGTGAAGGAACTCCCTACAATGTTAGTTACTGTGAAGTCCCTCCCCATAGAAAAATAAATTAATGAGAAGGTCCTCCCCTCAATATAGTGCATCCTAAAACACCTCCCTATAATGTACAATGTAGAAATTCACCCTCTAGCTAGATATCAAGAGGTGAGTGTAGTCCTCAACATCATACCATTCATTGAGAAGGCCCTCCCCTAAGTGAAATCATGCAGCAAGAAGGTCACCCCATATCTAAATCCCACACTGAAGGTCTTCCTCATGGTATATGGAATATGTACATTCCAAGTGTTTGGGAATCAAGTTGCAATGGTATCCATCTCTATTATAGCATTGATTGCAAAGTCCCTCCCTAGAATCAAAATCCCCAATGGAAAGAAGGTTCTCCCCTTGTCAGTGAAAATGCGAGGAAGCCCTCATGTACTGAGGCACATAGAAAGATGGAGTTGATCATGTTAGACACTCTATCTATGACAAGTGATATCCTTTCTCAACAAGAGGATGTTTATGGGCCCACTCATCTTTGGAGCCACTGCCACACTATCCACATATCAATGAGGCTCTTACCATCCCTAATGCTTGTAATGAAATCATTACGAAGAAGTCAAGCTAGGCATATCACGTAGAGGAGTCCTCAGAATAAAAAAGAGATATGTTCCTCATTATAAAACAACTAGATAAGGATGATATACCAGTGATGTATTGTCCCATAGCCACTTCACACTTCAACATACTACAGGGGATTTCTATGGAATGTATGCATAAAATTCACCTCAATATCTGGAAAAGTATCCACAAGCTAAAAGAAACGTTCTTCACTATGAAGGGTATGCACATCATGTCAACAAAATAGGAGAGATTTACCATCTAATCAACATGGAATCCCTCTCGTTTGTGTGGTGGCCACAATTAGAAATGTGAAAGAAAATCATTTAACTGGTGTACCTCCATGCGCTACACAAGTTGCGTTGCCTCATTGGTAACACCACGTCTGGAGTTCATATCTGGGGATGGGGAGAACATGGATCTCTACACTTCCCCCAGCTCTCTTCCATCATAACTCTTCATAAATAAAATATTACAATGTTATTACGAAAAATCATCAGTCAAATGAAATCCCTACTCAGTAAAGGTGAAACACTCACATGAACCAGCCTTGAGTAAGTCTCAAAAGCATTAGGCCTGATGAGATCAAGACATCGAGAATCTTCTATCCTATGAAACCAAGAACATCCCAACGGCTTCCCACATAAGGAAATCCAACCAAAAAGTAATGCTCATGTCCTAGAAAGAAAACAAATCACATGCAAACCCAGCGATGTACCTGACTCCCACTCGTACAATATTTCTTGAATTCAAGAAGATGACAATAGCGATAGGTACCACTACAATACGAGAATATCCCCATAACATAGGGATGTGGGAATTTTTTACTCAAAATTTCCCAGTAATACCAATAATTTTATTCCATAGTGCTTCAATGGAAGAATGGGAGAAGCCCCATCCCATAGGGATGGGGGATTTTTACCTAAAATTCCCACACATCAGATGTTTATCACCTCTAATACGGGATGAACAATGAGTTGAGAGGTCACTCATTTAGTCTCATATTGTGGTTCATACCCCCGAGATGAAGTCATATTTCCAAGTCAGATCAGGTCTCCCTTCATGTCAATTTTCACCAAGAAATCCTAAGAATGCCATGGAATGGAAGGGGAATGTCCAAAAAAGGACATAAGAAGCTCTCCTACCATTCGAAACCAGGTACATCATCCGCAATGTAGTATACATTAGTGAAAATGGTGAAATTCAATCCCATTTATCTCATAGGAAATGAAACAAATGTAGAGGATGTAAGAGAATATAGTTCCCTCCTAGATATGGCCCACTCCGAACTTGAGGGTGTGCATACCCAAAAGTAGAGAGTTGTCCTAAATTGGAGAGAACCCTTAGAAAACCTATTACTAACTCCCTTGTGAATATCCAATAAGAGGAATTCAAAATCACAGGTCATATATGACCCACCTCCTCTTCCCCCAGAGAATGTGTCTCTCATGATCTAGGAAATAATCACCAAGTAGGTGGAAGAAACAAAAGGGCTCAGGTAAATCAATGTCGAGCTATGTCGAGTACTCTATCTTTCTAGATGTGTTCCTCAAGCGGAAGGTCAATAGGTGTAACGACCCAATATTTTTGAGTAGTATATTAACTTACTCTTAATGATTTAATAAGATGTTAATGGTTAATGCAGAAAGAGGAGTCGATGGCTTCATCTAGTATACCCGAACCTTATGAAGCCCACTTATCAGAGCATGGGAAGGAGGTAGAATCTGTGGGCTTCGCTTTGGACAAAGCCCAAGCCGAACTCCAGCATGTCAAGCTTGAACGGAAACTCCTACGGGAGAAGTTCAAGTTAGTAGATATTACTACTAGGGAAATGTTATCTGAGCCTCCCTCAGATTCTCTCACCGTAGCACACCATACACTTAGGTCATATGCTGGTGTTATAAGGGGCTATGTGACGAGACCCTAGCTTCTTTGTGTCATCCTTTGGGTTGAATAAATTGAGATTTCTTCCTTTAGTGATGTTTGAGAAATTTCAAATGTCCGGATAATTTTAGGATGTATTTTATTGATGAATTTTGACAAAGGGATATTTTAAAATATTTATGTAAACCCTAAATAATTAATGATGTGTAATGATTTTTAACAAATGGTCTTCTACAAAAGTGTTCAGTAAGGAATTTGGAGTCTAATAAGATCAACATAATTTTTGATGTATAGTAAATTATGAATAGTGATTTTACGCTTAATATTAGTAATGTGACCAAATGGATTAGTAATTTAACTCAAAGAAAGTTTTAATATAATTTAGACACCTTTATTAAGTAATGAGATTCAATAAAATGGGTAAATAAAGGTTTCGTAAATTATTAGCCAAGTATTAGTTTTTTCGGGTGAATAGTGTTTTTTAATTTAAAATTTAATTAAAAATAATTAGAAAATTATTTTATAAAAAGGACTTTATTTTTGAACTCAGAGCATCGATATTATGTTATGGTAATTTTTGGGGATTTTTCTAAGAAAAATGAATTCTCGATTAATAGTGTTTTTATTTAAAAATTAAATTAAAATTATTTAGAAAATTATTTTTATAAAATGGAGTTCATAAATTTAATTAGAGAATCGATATTTGGTTAAGGTGAAATTTTGGGATTTTTCTGAGAAAGATGAATTTTTCAGTGAATAGTAAAAATGCAGTTTTAGGGTTTCGGTATGTTTAATGACATCATTACTGTGTCATGATGATGTCATGAGATATTTTAAGGGTTGGCCATCCAAGGGTGATGAATTATTGTTTTGGTGGCCCCATGTGGCCTAACTCTATGGTAAATGCCAAGGGAGAGCACATGGTTTTGAGAAAATCACTTGTGAGGTGTCCTTTGGCCATTAATGCCCTGTCCCCTCACTTTACCTATAAATACCCACCCTTTCCTCCTTTAGTTTTCACTCCCAACTCTCCCCCAACGAATTTATGGTCTCCTTACCTCCCAAGGAGTCCTCCCAAGGTGCCCCAAGCCCTCAAGGTCCAAACCTTTGAGTTTTAAGAGTTACGTTTTAAGGTAAGGGATCCGACCTCTCTCTTTCTTTTCATGTAATCTCTTTTATGTCATTCCTTTTATGCTCCATGTTCTTATGTGAGAGGATGTCCTTTAATATTCTTCTTAATTACCTTTTCATGTTTATATGATGATAGATCCCCTCTTACTCTCATCATTTCGTTTTATGAATGTTTAAGTGACGCCGTTAGGCTGCCGAATTTTTAAGGGATTCTTTCACCCTTCTCATTTTTCAAGTTCTATTTTCATGTCAAGACTTTCAATTTCATTTTTATTATGTAGGGGTATGATATATATATCTATCATACTGATATCCTATGATCATATTATGAGAGGCCCTATTTTATCTTGTCAAATCATTTTTTATTGAAGTTTAAGTGACGCTGTTAGGCTGCCGAATTTTCATAAGGGAAATCTTATTTTTGTCTCACTTCCATGTTTTTCATTTCATATGGTATATCATTCAAATTTCATTACCATGTTCTTAAATCCCTTATATTATTTTCCCCTACTGTTTTATTGATCATTTATGAGTGAGTGACCTATGTTCCCTCTCTTTTAAATGTCTTCTAAAACATTGTAACATAGCCGTTATGCTGCAAAATTTTCGTCTCAAAATGCCTCTCTCTTTTCTCAAAATTATTTTATGTTATAAAGTGAATACTCAAAGCACTTATTTCTACAAGGGTATTAAAATATATATCAAAATATCCTATTTTAAATTCTGGGATTTAAATACATGAAACCCGTTTCCCCTTTCCGTGGGTTTAAAGTGTCATAAGGATCATGTCTTTAAAGCAGTTTTTAAAACGTTATGATTATGAAATGAAACCCATTTTTTTTATGTTATATGGGTTGTTTATGAAATGATGGATGATGATATATGTGGCTCACATGATAATAAATAAATTTCAAGGGTGCGCCCTGATAGCGCTCCAATGCATTGGGTAAAGACTTAATCTCTAGAGATGACCATTTTTAACGACGCCTTGGTGAATAACCTTGGTAATTTTTAACGACACCTTGGGGATGGACCTTGGTGAAACGAAACGATTTTCAATATTAAATGTTGTAGCCACATCTTCATGTTATAAAAAATGTTATTTTTATTATGATGTATCTCATGATTTCTTTCTCATGCCTTAAAGTTCTTTTCATGTCCTTATTGAAGTATATCAAGTTCACATGTAAAATGTTTCTCTTGTTTCCCTTACTGGGACTTCTGCTCACCCTTTCTTTTGATGTATGTCCCCAGGTTATGAGATGCAGTAATGAACCTAGGATTAACTTAAGGAGAAGCCTTTCAAGAGTTTAAGAAGAGTGTTTTTTTTGTTCTTTTCATGTATTATGTTCCTTGTTTCCAAGACACTAAACCTAAAAGATCCTCAGTTCCGTGTAATGGAATGAAAGTTATGTTATAAAAAGACGGGATTCTATAGTTGGTATCAAAGGATGGTTTAGTTATTTGTGGAAATTAGGATATAAAAACTTTAGGAAGAACCCTATAGAAATGTTTAAATATAGGAAAACTTCCTGGTATTTTGGTAAGTATTGAGTAAGTGGTTTATCAAACAAATACATCCATGTCTGGATACGAGTAGGTAGAGGCGGCTCTGGGACAGATGTACATAGGGGTAAAACCCGAAAACCCCTCTTTGAGCTAGACTCGAACGGGAACTGGTGCACGATAATGGGACTTACTGCACTCTTGGTTACGACACTCCCGGGGGATATATTTGGTTAATCACAAGCTTTTTATGAATCATTATGAAGGAATTATAGAGAAGTGTAATTGTCTAAGCATGAAGTCTTAGTTAAAAGATTCATAAATGAAATAAGTTTCTTACTAAGGTTTTATTCTTTTAGAAAACGGTAAAAAATAGGAGGAACCATGCCGATGGTGACCGCAATGCACCATGTGCTAACGACCCTTCGATGGAAGCCGGAATGGAAACATTTATGCGAATGATGAACCAACAGACTCAAGTTATGAGTAATAACTTGAATCAAGCTGAGAGGCCGACCTCACCATGAAGGTAACAACATTCTGTTGAGTCCTTCATGCGTCAATGAACACCATCATTCAGTGGATCTACTGACCCTTTGGTTGCAGAAAAATGGATACGATCCATTAAAAAGATCTTTTCTATACTCCTTTGCTCGGAACAAGAAAAAGTCACCCTTACTTTATATCGCCTAGAGGGAGAAGCTGACCAGTGGTGGTCACTGGTCAAAAACACGAATCCTAGAGGAGAGATGGAAGATATGGAGTGGGATGAATTCCAGGGAATATTCTTTAACAAGTATTTCCCTCGATCCATGAGAACGATAATGGAGAAAGAGTTTCTCGAGCTGAAGCAGAAGGAGAACGAATCTGTCAGAAGATATGAGATGAACTTCACATGACTTCCACGATATACCTCTAGCTTTGTCATGGATCCAAGTGGGAAGGTTGATAGATTTTTACGTGGGCTGAGACCTCATCTGCAGAAGAATTTAGCCAACCGGGACTACGATAGCTATGAGGAGATCGTGCGGAGAGAAATGAAAGTCGAGATGGAGTTTGGTGACACGCAGTGGTCTCATAAATCAAATGAAAAGAAGAGATATTTGGAGCCCTGTTTAGGGAATACTTTTGACCAGGGAAGAGGTGGGAAGAAAATGCAACTTACCACATGCAATAAATTTGGGAAGAACCATCTGGGGAACTGCTTAAACGGAAGTGAAAAGTGCTACAAGTGTGGAAGAGGAGGCCATATTGCTCGGAATTATCGCGGTGAGGAGAAGCCTCAGCTCCCCAACACTAAAGTCATAGGAATGATGGTTCTGACCTTACCCGAAGTCCATTGCTTCAAGTGTAGACATCTTGGGAACTATGTTAATCTCTGTCTAAATCCAAGGGTAGTGGGGGGGAATCACCATCATCCTCAGCAAGGGTCGGGGGAGCAAGTTCGTGCTTTTTCTATCAAAACAACTGAAGTTGAAGCCCTGAATTACGTGGTAGCAGGTACTCTTGTTGTCCTCTCAAAACTAGCAACTACTTTGTTTGATTCTGGTTCTACGCATTCATTTATTTCCTCCAAGTTTGCAAAGAATATAGAATCAATCCCTGAATTGCTTGAGGTAAAGTTGTCAGTCAAGACTCCAAGTGGGATTATCCATGCATCAACAGTGTTTAGAGACTCTACTGTTTACTTTAGTGAGCACAATCTTATTGCAAATCTAGTTGTCATTCCCATGTTGGAATTCGACGTTATACTAGGGATGGACTGGCTCTCAAAGTATAATGCTAGAATAAAATGCAGAAGTATGTAAATCTCATTAGTCTTGAATAAACAACCTACAGTTATCTTCCAAGGAGAGATATCCCGAACTGATCCCTATCTAGAAGCACCTCCTATAGCTTTCTTTATGGAGTTAATCGGTGATGATGAAGAAGGAAAATGGAGCATACCAATAGAAGATGTTCCAATTGTTCAGGAATACATGGATGTATTTCCTGGGGAGTTACCTGGACTTCCCCCGAAAGATAGGTAGAGTTCTCCATTGAACTCATACCTAGGTCTCACCCGATATCAAATACTCCATATAGAATGGAAAATGTGGAGCTAGAAGAGTTAAAGAAACAACTCCAAGACGTGTTGGAGAAGGGGTTTATCTATCCGAGTGTGTCTCCTTGGGGAGCACCAGTTCTCTTTGTGAAGAAGAAGGATGGATCAATGCGGCTATGCATTGATTATAGAGAACTGAATGGGATCACAGTGACGAACAAATACCCTCTTCCAAGAATTTATGATTTATTTGACCAACTTCATGGGGCTCAATTCTTCTCCAAGATTGACCTCCGATCTGGTTATCATCAACTGAGGGTGAAGAAGGAAGATATTCCAAAGACTGCCTTCCGATCAAGATATGGGCATTATGAGTTTACTGTTATGCCCTTCGGCATGACTAATGCTCCTGCTATTTTCATGGATTTGATGAATAGAGTCTTTAAGGACAACCTTGATAACTTTGTGGTAGTTTTTATTGATGATATTTTGATATATTCAAAGAGTCGTAAGGAGCATGAAGATCACTTGAGGGTTATTTTGAAAACTCTGCGGAAGGAGAGGCTCTTTGGAAAGTTCAGCAAGTGTGAGTTATGGTTACAACAAGTAGCTTTATTAGGGCACATCGTAACCATTGAAGGAATCTCGGTTGACCCTGCAAAGACAATGGTTGTGGAGGAGTGGCCTCAACCCACAACAGTAACTGAGATTCGTAGTTTCCTTGGTTTAGCGGGATATTATAGGAGGTTTGTGAAAAACTTTTCACAGCTTTCTAATCCACTAACCAAGTTGACTCGAAAAGGGGTTAAGTTCATCTGGACAAAGGAATGCGAGGAAAGTTTCCAAGACCTGAAGAAGTGATTGGTTACTTCACCTATGTTAACACTACCCTCTATCGAAGAAGGATTCGTTATTTTTAGCGATGCATCTCTAAAAGGTCTTGGGTGCGTCCTCATGCAAAATGACAAGGTAATTTCTTATGCATCTCAACAGTTGAAGATTCATGAGCAGAATTATCCTACGCATGATCTTGAGATGGAGGCAGTTGTTTTTGCTCTAAAGATATGGAGGCACTATCTTTATGGGGAAAAATGTGATATATACACTGACCACCAAAGTCTAAAGTATATTTTCTCACAGAAAGTATTGAACATGAGACAAAGGAGATGGTTGGAACTTATTAAAGACTATGATTGTTCAATTCATTATCACCCTGGAAGAGAAAACAAAGTCGCAGATGCGTTAAGCAGGAAAGATCCTGTTGTTCTGGCCACAATGAGGATCCTAGGAGATCCCTTGATTAAAGATCTAGTAAAACTGGACATGGGAATTATAAGGAATGGGACATCATCAACCCTATCCCAAATGATTTCTCAACCTTCATTACTAGAGAAGATCAAGAAGGCTCAAAAAGAAGATCCTTTACTGTAGGAGAAGTTGGAGGTTGTAAAGGATGGGAAGTTCCCTGATATCAATATTGATCAAGAAGGTGTATTGAAATTTTGTACAAGACTATGTGTTCCATCAATTCCGGAGATAAAGAAAGAACTGATGGATGAAGATCAGAGCTCTACATTCTCTATACATCTGGGAAGCACTAAGATGTATAGAGACCTTCGTGATCTTTATTAGTGGGATAACATGAAGAGGGAGATTGCTGATTACACTACAAGGTGCCTGGTGTGTCAGCAAGTAAAGGAAGAACGACAACTTCCTAAGGTGGTATTACAACCACTACCCATACCAGTATGGTAGTGGGATAATATCACTATGGACTTTGTAACTGGTCTCTCGAAAACATCCAAAGGAAACAATGTGATATGGGTTATTGTGGACCGTCTCACCAAGATAGCCCATTTTATCTCTATTCGGGAATATTTCTCTCTGGATCAGCTTGCCAAGATATACGTGAAGGAAGTGGTAAGGCTGCATTGGGTACCACTATCCATCGTGTCTGATCGTGACCCAAGATTCACATCAAAATTCTGGAGAAGTCTTCAACATGCTCTGAATACTGAATTGAATTTTAGTACGGCCTATCATCCTCAAACTGATGGCCAATCTGAAAGGACTATTCAGACACTCGAAGACATGCTGAGATTATGCTCAATGGAATTTAAAGGTGGATGGGATCAAAACCCCCCATTAGTTGAGTTCTCCTATAACAACAGCTTCCATTCGAGTATTCAGATGGCACCCTATGAAGCTCTGTATGGAAAGAGATGTAGAACTCCCACATATTGGGATGAAACTGGTGAGGGAAATCTTCTTGGGCCTGATCTTGTACAAGAGATGACAGAACAGGTTCATGCCATCCAACAACACATAAAGGCTGCTCTGAGTCGGCAGAAGAGCTATGCTGACAATCGTCGAAGGGACTTGGAGTTTGGTGTTGGTGACAAAGTCATCCTTCGAATTTCCTCCTGGAAGAGAGTCATGCGGTTTGGGAAGAAAGGGAAGCTCAGCCCTATGTACATTGGCCCCTATGAAATCCTTGATCGCATAGGAGCAGTGTCCTATCATCTAGCACGTCCACTGAACCTAGCTCAAGTTCATGATGTCTTCCATGTATCTCTATTGAGGAAGTACATACCCGACCCTTCGCATGTACTGAACCCAGAGGTAGTACAACTGGAACATGACCTCTCTTATGAGGAGCAGCCCGTGGAGATCTTGGACCGTAGAGACAAGGTCCTACGAAACAAGACTAACCACCTTGTGAAAGTGTTGTGGAGGAATCAAAAATCAGAAGAAGCGACTTGGGAGCCTGAGGAAACAATGAAGCAAAAGTACCATCACCTTTTCGACTAGGCCTCAAGTATAAATTTCGCGGACGAAATTTCATAAGGGGGGAAGAATGTAACGACCCAATCTTTTTGAGTAGTATATTGACTTACTCTTAATGATTTAATAAGATGTTAATGGTTAATGCAGAAAGAGGAGTCGATGGCTTCATCCAGTAGACCCGATCCTTATGAAGCCCACTTATCAGAGCTTGGGAAGGAGGTAGCATTTGTGGGCTTCGCTTTGGACCACGCCCAAGACGAACTCCAGCATGTCAAGCTTGAACAGAAACGCCTACGGGAGAAGTTCAAGTTATTAGAGATTACTACTAGGGAAATGTTATCTGAGCCTCCCTCAAATTCTCTCACCATATCACACCCTACACATAGGTCATATGCTGGTGTTATAAGGGGCTATCTGACGAGACCCTAGCTTCTATGTGTAATCCTTTGGGATGAATAAATTGAGATTTCTTCCTTTAGTGATGTTTGTGAAATTTCAAATGTCCCGATAATTTTAGGATGTACTTTATTGATGAATTTTGATATAGGGATATTTTAAATTATTTATGAAACCCTAAATAATTAATGATGTGTAATGATTTTCAAAAAATGGTCTTCTGCAAAAGTGTTCAGTAAGGAATATGGAGTCTAATAAGATCAACTTAATTTTTGATGAATAGTAAATTATGAATAGTGATTTTATGCTTAAGATTAGTAATGTGACCAAATGGATTAGTAATTTAACTCAAAGAATGTTTTAATATAATTTAGACACCTTGATTAAGTAATGAGATTCAATAAAATGGGTAAATAACGGTTTCATAAATTATTAGCCAAGTATTAGTTTTATTTGGGTGAATAGTGTTTTTTAATTTAAAATTTAATTAAAAATAATTAGAAAATTATTTTATAAAAAGGACTTTATTTTTGAACTCAGAGCATCGATATTATGTTATGGTAATTTTTGGGGATTTTTCTGAAAAAAAATGATTTCTCAATGAATAGTGTTTTTTATTTAAAAATTAAATTAAAATTATTTAGAAAATTATTTTTATAAAAAGGAGTTCATAAATGTAATTAGAGCATCGATATTTGGTTAAGGTGAAATATTGGGATTTTTATGAGAAAGATGAATTTTTCAGTGAATAGTAAAAATGCAGTTTTAGGGTTTCAGTATGTTTAATGACATCATAACTGTGTCATGATGATGTCATGAGGTATTTTAAGGGTTGGCCGGCCAAGGGTGATGAATTATTGTTTTGGGGGCCCCATGTGGCCTAACTCCATGGTAAATTCCAAGGGAGTGCACATGGTTTTGAGAAAAGTACTTGTGAGGTGTCCCTTGGCCATTAATGCCTTGTCCCCTCACTTTCCCTATAAATACCCACCCTTTCCTCCTTTAGTTTTCACTCCCAACTCTCCCCCAACTATGTTCGGGTCTCCTTACCTCCCAAGGAGTCCTCCCAAGGTGCCTCCAAGCCCTCAAGGTCCAAACCTTTGAGTTTTAAGAGTTACGTTTTAAGGTAAGGGATCCGACCTCTCTCTTTCTTTTCATGTAATCTCTTTTATGTCATTCCTCTTATGCTCTATGTTCTTATGTGAGAGGATGTTCTTTCATATTCCTCTTACTTCCCTTTTCATGTTTATATGATGAGAGATCCCCTCTTACTCTCATCATTTCGTTTTATGAAAGTTTAAGTGACGCCGTTAGGCTGTCGAATTTTTAAGGGATTCTTTCACCCTTCTCATTTTTCAAGTTATATTTTCATGTCAAGTATTTCAAGTTCCTTTTTATTATGTTGGGGTATGATCTATATATCTATCATACTGATCTCCTATGATCATATGATGAGAGACCCTATTTTATCTTGTCAAATCATTTTTTATTGAAGTATAAGTGACGCCATTAGGCTGCCGAATTTTCATAAGAGAAATCTAATTTTTTTCTCACTTCCATGTTTTTCATTTCATATGGTATATCTTTCAAATTTCATTACCATGTTCTTAAATCCCTTATATTCTGTTCCCCTACTGTTTTATGGATCATTTATGAGTGATTGACCCATGTTCCCTCTCTTTTAAATGTTTTCTAAAACCTTGTAACATAGCCGTTATGCTGCAGAATTTTCGTCTCAAAATGCCTCTCTCTTTTCTCAAAATTATTTTATGTTATAAAGTGAATACTCAAAGCTCTTATTTATACATGGGTATTCACATATATATCAAAATTTCCTATTTTAAATTCTGAGATTTACATACATGAAACCCGCTTCCCCTTTCCATGGGTTTAAAGTGACATAAAGATCATGTCTTTAAAGCAGTTTTTAAAACGTTATGATTATGAAATGAAACCCATTTCTTTTATGCTATATGGGTTGTTTATGAAATGATTGATTATGATATATGTGGCTCACATGATAATAAATACATTTCAAGGGTGCGCCCAGATAGCGCTCCAATGCATTGGGTAAAGACTTAATCTCTAGAGATGACCATTTTTAACGACGCCTTGGTGAATAACCATGGTAATTTTTAACGACACCTTGGGGGTGGACCTTGGTGAAACGAAATGATTGTCAATATTAAATGTTGTAGACACATCTTCAAGTTATAAAAAATGTTATTTTTATTATGATATATCTCATGATTTCTTTCTCAGGCCTTAAAGTTCTTTTCATGTCCTTATTGAAGTATCTCAAGTTCACATGTAAAATGTTTCTCTTATTTCCCTTACTGGGCCTTCTGCTCACCCTTTCTTTTGATGTATGTCCCCAGGTTATGAGATGCATTAATGAACCTAGGATGAACTTAAGGATAAGCCTTTCAAGTGTTTAAGAAGTGTCTTTTTTTGTTCTTTTCATGTATTATGTTCCTTGTTTCCAAGACACTAAACCTTAAAGATCTTCAGTTCCGTGTAATGGAATGAAAGTTATGTTATAAAAAGACGGGATGCTATAATAGGTTTTCCCAAAAGAGGTTCCTCTACCATAATAACTCAACCTAGTAAATGAAACTAAGATCAGATGCCCATCCAATAAAGCACTAGGACCATCTGTCTACAAGAATCTGGCCCAATAAGGACATCAAGTCTTCCCTCCACTAGGAAATCAGAAAAAATAAAATCAGGGGAACATGAAAAGGATACCCCCATATGGGTATCCACCTCAATTTCTAGTAGTTCCAGCACATCTATTCTTTCCACCTACTTCACCCACTCAATCTCATGTTTGGAAGGATATGCATCAAGGAATCCTGAATACCGTCGAGCAATTGACATCTTGACTAGAATCCATGGAAGGGTGGAACGCTCTGATACAAGAAGAATGAAAACCTTACCTTAATTGGGTGTGCAATGTTTTGCCACCGCCAAAATTTGGGAACCCCGTATTCCAGATGTTCAATGATTCAGGAGAACTCGAACAACATCTAATGCACTATTCATCTTATTTTGACCCCATGACGGGCACCCCAGAGCAACAAGAAGCCGTTAATCTCAGGTGCTTCATGTAAACACTATAAGGTCCATCATTCATGTGGTATACTAGTTTTATAAATAACTAAATCTTTGTCTTGGAGGACCTCTGGTGACATTTTGTCATCCAGTTCAGTTCGACATTTCCTAAGACAATAATTAGTGATCTCATGAACTGTAAGAATTGATAGAATGAAAGAGTTTTAGACTTCATCAATAGATGGAATGGCCGGAATTACTCCCTGAACTGACCACTCCCCTAGGATGAAATGATCATTATGTGCATCAATAATCTCTATGACGAATTGTGGACACCACTCATCCCTTTTATGTACACAAGTGGGATCTGATATTTCTCAGCCATTTCCCCAATGATAGAATACTCCATGTAGAGGTCCAATCTCATGTCCCAAGTGGCCTCATCGTCCACATAAAAAAGAATGGGAAAATAGGAATCAACTTATATCATGCATAATCCACCCCCAGCACCCGATCCAGTTGCTAGGCCTCCACCAAATTGTTCATGAACACCTGGATGCCAACATCCAACCCCACCGTGTCAAGATATGTGAAGGGGGGCCAAAATAAATCAGTTCGCGGAATGAAGAAATAACATCTACTCATTCCAATATGACTGAGTCTATGGGTACTTCCGAGCCTCCATGAATTGCTACTTTCTCTATCTACCCGAGCCAAAGAGAGATGATGAAGTGGGACTTGATCACCATCCAAATTATTATCCCTACCATCGGATAGTGGGACACACAAACTAGGAGAGTTTAGTCTTCAAGGATCTCCTAGAAGAGATGATGGATTCCAGATAAGTTATTTTTGGTCTGGCTCTAGCACAAGTGTCATATTCCTCCTCCTTAGACGCATGATATGAAGAGGAGTGGAAATTAATCACCAAAAAAAGGAGAAATTTTTTTGACTATTGGACGACTCAGAAAATGGTCAATCTAGATCATGGAATCCTCCAAGAATAGTTGAGGAAAACAGCCATGACCTTAATAGATACTAATGAAACACAATCATCATCCACAGTCACACAATCCTCTAATGTTCAAAAAGGAAAAAATCAAGAGCAAAAATGATGACCTGACACCAAAGCCGAAAGTAGTGTTTATGCATTCAGACTTCATGCCAGTAGACTTGAAAGCATAGGCACTGCCTCTATAAATGGTACAATGAGAACTGCCCTACCAAATGACAACATCAGAAGAAGACAATCATATATAATCATTTTTAGATCAAGAAATGATATTTGGCTCCATTAATGCCATTCACTTGATAGACCCCTTCTCTGCTAGAGACTATGGGCACGAACCCAAATTCCCCACATCCAACCAGAGAGCTGTAAGAAGTGGCTGTTGAGATTGAGGGTTTCCAGGAAGGTGTGATCATGGAAGGAGTTAAATTCTTGGCCATTCCTTAACTCAATCTATTAATAAAGAAGATACTCACAGAAGAACCCTCTAGCAGACACAATAGGAACCAGAGTGTTTCTCTTCCCCTGTCGGAAGAAAACAGAGCCCAATAATCCTAAAGTAGCCTTAGGAGGAAGAGAAGATATCTAATCCCTCTAGGTGTACAAGAAAACCATTAATCAAAAACTCTGAAAGTACAGACGCACCATCATCTCCTATCATAGAGGTCGGATAATCTACATCCAAAGCTCAAGCCATTAAAGATCTGATGAAAAAGCATCCCCAAGCTGATAATCACCGGCATTTAGTGCAGAAATATGATATTTTGAAACATCTACCATTAGTACATGAATATCTATAGATCATATATTCCATGAGTCTGTAAGTATACCTTTGGGAGGCACTCATCGAATCCTTTCTATGTCCCATGAATTATAGGCTGATGTAGAAGCCACCGAAGTCTACCAGACATTGACCGATCCAGCAGAATGCCGTGATATCATCTCCATAACATATCATGATGTAGATTCCGTCACGAAGGTACATATCAAACCCTTATATGTGTTTGGTAAGATAAATTTCATTGATGTTTGGGAAATTTTCATCGACAATGGATCTGGGTTTAACCTCCTCCCACAGTGAACACTTCATCGGGTGGGCTATGATGAGGTAAGTATGACACCCTGCACCACAACTCTAATGGGATATGAAAAAAGTGAGTAGAATCCATTGGGAAGAATCAATATGAAAACATGGATTGCTTTCCTCAAGCCTGATTCAAAATTTTTGGTAGTGAAGAAAAGTAGGGCCTTAAATTTCTTATTGGGGAGGCCCTGGTTGCATCTGCCTGATGCAATTACCTCATCATACCATCAGTGATTCAAATATCGCATTAATGGGAAAATGGGTTATTACATGCTGAAATATCCACATTCTAATACTATGATTCTCAATGAAAAAATGTAGGGCTCTATGAACTAAAAGTGAAGCAGACTTTGGATGATGGTGTTGGTTAGATCACTTCCCCAAACAGATTAGAAATGGCTCCGACTGATCCCCTCAAACATCTTGGGGAAGATTATGTATTTCCCATCAATGATGTTGAGTGAATTAGTAAAAGCTAATATGTGGAATCAGTCATCCGTATAATTTATATTATAACCAATAAGTCTAAGGACGGTGAAAACATGCAAACCCCCATGATGATGGTGAGGGATCAAGCAAAAATGCTCCCAGCCCATCCATGGGGCCCATAAAACTTCATTCCTTACCCACTAAGGCAGATGATGATGTACTATCACTAAAATAATGTGGGGAATGTTTTCCACCCCCCCTTTATTCTTCAGAAAATTTCCCATAGTTAGCCGGGGAAAAAGAAGCTATTTTATCTTCCATAAATCAGAGTTGTGATTCCTCTCCCAACACTAGAGAGTTTATCTTGATAATCCTCTCCAAACCCGAAGAGAATGAAAATGATTAAGAGGATGAGTAAGATGAATAAGAAGAATATCTAAATGATTCCCTATTGTATTTAAAGTATTTGTCTCTACCTCAATCACTAAACATAGGGAGATAAACCTGGGCATCGAAAACTGCCCATGTCCCACTCTGATTATTGTAGCTATGTCTTTTGAGAAGAAACAGAAACATACCTATTTCCTATAGAAGAATCGCAATTTTATTTCTTGGAACTACAAGGAAATTCCCATCATCGGTCTTGAGGTTTCCACTCATCAACTAGGTCTATAGGAAGACCATCGTGCTTACAGAAAAACTACTAGAAGGACCCACCCAACACGTGCTACCAAAATAGATGATGATGTTGACAAACTAATCAAATCTAACTTTATTTGGGAACTCTAATATCCGATTTGGTTGGATAACATATTCCTTATCAAAAGGAATAATAGAGAGATCACAGTCTTCATTGACTTCAGGGATGTCAATCGGAACATCCAGAATGATGATTTACCAGTCGCAATCAGGGAATTTTTTATTGATGCTACCACTTGATATGAGGCCCTCCCATTTATGTATGGATATTATAGTTATAAACAGATCCAATTTTCCTAATAATATTAATAATGATTTTATTATAGGTCCCCAAGGGCGTATTATTATATAAGGTTATGCCCTTTGGTCTAAAAAATGTTGACACCACATATCAGCATGCCATGAATCTCATTTTCATACCCATTCAGGGAAAATTTTTCAAGTTCTACATCAATGACCTGGTGGTTAAATCTCGGTATTTCTCAAACCACCTGACATATCATGAAAGTATTTTTAATAAACTAGGATAACACAACCTTAAGATGAATCGTCTGATGTGTGATTTTATTGTTACCTATGGGAAATTCCTTGGCTTCTTTGTATGTCATCGTGGCATCAAAGTCAACCCTAAGAAGAAGAAATCCATCCTTGGAATTTATCAACCTCACAACCTCACTCAGTTTAGGGGTCTCCAAGGGAACCTATACTACATTGAGTTATTCATATCCAACCTTTCACGTAAGTGTTTTCTTTTCACCGGGTTGATGAATAAATTTGTCGCATTCCTGTGGGATAATGATAGTCAAGAATCATTGGACAATCTTAAAAAGTATATCCTAACTCTGCTAGTGATGTTGCTTATATTTGAGGGTATAAAACCCATTGTTATGTAACCGCCTTAGAATGGTCATTAGGAACTTTCCTTATATAGAAGAATGATGCCAACAATGTGAATATTCTCTATTACCTCAGCCGAAAAATGATTGAATCTGAGACGTTATATTCCAGAATCGAAAAAAATACCTTTCCATAACAATGCAGTTTTGAAACTTAGGCATTACCTGTTTATCACCACAATGTCCATCTGGTCTTCCTCTACAACCCACTCGTCTATATCAATAGTATTCCTATTCTAAATGGATGCCTATAGTAATGTGTAGTCACCCTACAATAGTTAGACATATTGTAAGTCCCCAATACAGACATTAAAAGACAGGTGTTATAAGATTTCCTAACAGAAAACCCCTTAGAAGTAATGAACCTGATGGACACTTAACTTCCTAATGAAGAAGTATTCTCCATCCAAGAAGGGCCCTAGGCATGGGAAATGTACTTCGATGGTTCCTCCAGAATCCTGATAAGGAAAATGATGGAAGCTCCCAAGCTCAAAAATGTAGGGCTGGGAGTTATACTGATATCTCGAGAAAAGGCTATCTTACCTTACTCCTTCCTAGTTTCAGAAGGGTCCACAAATAATGGAGCGGAATAATAGGCCCTCATTGAGGTACTAGAGTTGACACATTATTCATGAGCCAAATTCTAGAATATAAGATGATAATTCTATATGGTCAACATGTAGGTCAATGGTGACTATGTCATTAAGAATGAAGTATCAGTACCATTGATGAATCATGTCTGAGAGCTGATTGAAGACTTCATTATAGAACCAACACTGACTTATGTCCCCCACTCACAAAATTCTCAACTTGATGAACTATAAAATTCTTCCACATTCTAGGATAATACAAACAAGGATGAAATAGTCATCATTATTTCCCATCATCAGATGGTCTTGTCATTCATTTAGAGAAACACAAAATAAATCGATGAGATTATCCCCATTACCGAGCCTTACGGTCACACCACTAGATGGATGAATCCCATTATAAATTTCCCCTAGAGGGGGGAACTCCCACTGGATACAGCTAGAAGAGAACAGATCTGGAGGCAAGCAGTAAATTTCATTTTTTACAATGGAACAAACCATGAAAAGGTTCTCTATAAGTAAGGCCTTGAAGGTGTCCTTATTAGGTGAATTGATGGTGAACATACTATGTACATCATGAAATTAGTGCACACTAGATCTTTTGGATCATACCAATATATATCCATGCTCTGCCATCAAATTTGATGTGTTGGTTACTAGTTTCCCACTATGATACTGGATTGTGCCATATTCACTAAGAAGTTCCATCCCTGCCAAGTTCATTCCAATTTCATTCATCAGCCCCCGGAACTACTTCACACAGCTAAGTACTCCCAGCCATTTTCCATGCAGGGGATGAATATCATGGGACCATATCCTCCTGTCACATCCAGACAATTCAATATCCTTCTCACAACAACCGACTTCTTCTACAATAGGGTTGAAGTCATACCTCTTAAAGTGGTCAGGGAGAGAAGCAGTGTTAGCTTTGTGCAATTTAGTATCATCACCAGATTTGGTTCCCCTCATACAATACTAATGAAAAACTTCACCAAATACTACTATACTGAGTTGAACAAGTTATACCAGGAGTATAGAATCAAATCCAATCATTCATCCTGCTACCATGCTGCGGCCAATTGGTAGATAGAGGCTTTCATCAAGACTGTTTCCAACATACTCTAGAAGCTTGTATAACAGGACAATAAATCGTGGCCAAAAAATATCCTCCATTATTTTTGGGCTTTCTGGACCATGACCTACACTGCCACCTAGGAAACCCCGTACTCACTAGTATATGGGACAAAGGCAGGTTTTCCATCGAATTTCAAGTGTCATCACACTATGTTTCCATTTGTGAGAAACTTCCTATGGATGATAAATCCCATTAATGGTTTTATGGGTTGTATTAACTAGATGTGAAAAGGTTTGAAACTTTTCACCATTTGGATGTCTACCAAAATTGGATCATACGAGCCTTCTCCCAAATGGTTCTAATTCAGTCTTTCATCGAAGGAGTGATTGTGTTGGTCCTCAGAACCCAAATGATACTTGGGAAGAAACCCCCAAATCATGATCCAAAATGGGAGATGACATATGTCATACATAATGTCGACTCCAATATATCATATTAACTATTATCAATGGATGTGAAAATCATCAAAGTTCCCACCAATGCAAGGTTTTTTAAGAAATATTTCCCAAAACACAAACACAAACGTCTTAGATGCAAGATGTTAAACTGCATAGAGACACAAAAATCTTGGATGCAAGACCTAAATCTGCATAGAATCTTCATCATTACTACATGACGTTAAACTGTATGTCCAAAATCATATTTGTTGCATGACTCTAAACTACATGGGAGGTATTGTGCTCCAGCTAAAAAATTGTTGCATATATGTCAAATTAATATGAGGAAAATATAGCAATACCATCTCCCTTTCTGTGCACGGGTCAAAACGACACATGAAGGGAATTACAAGACTATATGTCTTTTGATTCTTGTTCATCAGTTGGAAATGTATTGATACTACAACTCTCAATATTGGCCTTTCCTTCACATAAAACAGAATTCCCTTGTTATATCATTTATCACCACAATAGCTTATAGATAATCATGGTCTGGATATTTATTAAATTATTTGACACATCTTTCCCATTTTCCAAACACTATAATCTGGGAAATATTGGGTCCCTATAAACACTCACGACCATTAGAGATGGAAGACCAGTGTTCTACAATCACCTTTTTTGGACTATTCATATCATGCCCTAGTGAATCTTTATATGTCACGTACAAAATGGCCACCAACCAAAGGAATATTCATCCTCAAGAGAGGCTTTTCCTACCTCCATACTCCAAAAGGATTTCAAGCCCCATGTCATTCCTCTTGATCCAAGGGTCCCTCAGGACTATGGTTTACAACTTATATCAACATTCATGTATGAGGAATACCAGAATATCCCAACCATGATTAACTCAAATCTATTTATCGTTTTTGTGACAAGCCTTCTCCGCAACACGATGGTAAACTGTGCTACAAAAATCCTCACCGCACGATGGTAAAATGAAAGGCCATAAGTATCCTAGGTGCATGAAATTAAACTGCACCGCATAATGGAAATTCTTAGATTATTATCTTGGATTGTCCTCTTAAAACAAAATTTCTTTCCTTCTTGCGTATGGGATAGAAATTTGCAAGTAATGTTCCTTGAGAATGCTGTGTAATTCAGTTTTCCCCTAATAAATGTGTGGTATAATCAAATCCTATGATCCAAAATCTTCCATAGAAGGTATTGAAAATTACCCTTCTCTTCGCATGAATTGAATCAATGTATATAGTCCCTGTACAAGTCATATTAACTTCTATTAATAAGGGAAATCATATTTCCCTTCTTTTAATGGGACTACCCTATGTCGACCCCACATGATGATAAATTGTGTGAAATTTTTCATTGTACATGATGTAAAATTACAAAAAATTGTTCTGAGCATAAAATTATCTCTACCACTGTTTATTGCATTCTTAAGTGGTGACCTGATATTATTTTAATCCCTTGTTTCTAACACCGAGAATAGCTCACGTGAGCTTAGGGACCTCAGTAGAAGATCCACCATTGCACCATGGAAAACCGGTCCATGTCATGATGGTCCCATCATCACGACCGTAAAAGGAAGGTTATGGTTCTTGTCCCCCTAATGAACCCTAGGTTTCGGATATACAAAGTTAATATATAGGGTTCTCCAAAGATAGAACTTATGCCTCACCATATGTATGATCCAGATCGATATAGGGGATTACTAGTCCCATGGATGAATCACAACCTGGATATTTCTAAATATATCTTGATACACTACTTCCACAAATCAAACTCCCTGATTTCAGAAATCATGGATCCCCATAACCCTCCACAACCATCGGATTGGAAGAAAAATGTATCCTGGACACCTTTGTTTGACTATGATTATCATGCCTCGGTGGCTCTACATACGTCTCCTACAAAACATCCATCAACCAAAGGAAAATTTGTCCTCAGGATAGTCCTCTCCTACCTCAGTACACCTAGTGGCTCCCAAGCCACGTGGCATCCCTCTAGATTCAAGAACCCTAAAATTAATTGTATATATTATTTTTCTTACCCATATCCTGGATATATTAGTTCATCCTAGCCCGATCCACCTCCGGACTCTCTCAAGGTTTCTACCAAAAAAAGATTCCTTATCCATATGAGTGAAGTTGATCTGCGTACAAAAACAATTCCCCCACTTATTTTGAGTTTTCCCTATAATGTTTAGTGAAATAAATTCCCACTATCATGTTTAGGCACACCCCCATTCATAAGCTATACACTATGTCTAGAAAGGTCCCAATCCCTATGAATCTCTCAGGCCATTGGAAATGGATGGAAATTGTCCTATGGACACCTTTCTTTTGACTATGCACATCATTCCCTAGTGGCTTTGCATATTTCACTTTCAAAACAGTTGTCAACCAATGACAAATTCTTCTTCAAGATATCCCTTTTGTACCTCTGTATGTTTGAATTATATTTATGTCCCATCTCACTTCTAGGATTTGGAAACCCCATGGATTAAGGTTTATATAATTTTCCCCTTTCAAATTCCCAAATATTGAATGCATTTATATATTGAACAGATAAATCATTTAATCTCTCTTGTTTAGATTGAAATGATATTCCATAATAAGTTTCAAGTGTCTGGGTTATATGATGTTAAACTATACCATTCACTTGCTCTCCCTTACACCAGTGAAATTCATGTGGGATTGTTTTCTACTTAAAATATGATAAAAATGTCCCAAATACCTTCAGACATCATCTGAAAGATAGGCCACCCACTGTGGTCCCAAATCTCCAAACAAATCAAAAGTGTTATAAAGCACCCAAGCCATCAGAAATGGGTGGGCAGTATCCTACAGACTCTTTTGTTGGACTATGCACATCATGAACTAGTGGATCTGCATATGTATCTTAAAAAACGGCCCTCAACCAAATGAAAATTCACCCTCAGGATATTCCTTTCCAACCTGTATATACCTAAAATGGCTACCAATCCACATATACCTCCAAAAATCACAAATTTAGGCTCAAGATTAATCCGTCCTTAAAGTCTAGGAAATATTAGGACATTCTTGGATGATGAATCCTAAATTAGGTACCCTAACCCATTAAATTTTGTCAAAGATATTCTACATAAAACATCAGTAATAAGTCTGATTAAATAGACTATAAACCACCAATAGAAAAGTCGCAATACTTTCCATAGTGAAAACCCGGAAAGGGAACCCCTGAATGAAAGTTGAGTATCAACTCATTAAACCAATACTATGGATTGTTTATGAAAACAAATGTTGCGCTATCAAATATTCAAAAAAAATACACAAATATTGATGGATCAAAAACCCACAAAGGGAGGCGAAAGAAAAAGGCATATACTAATTTCTATTCCCACATGCAAAATACTAAGACACAAGTTAGGGAAATAATGAAATAGAAAAAAAATTCACGAGGATTTATATGTAACCCACGAAATGGTCAAACTATGCTTGATAAGTTCTGTGGATAAGGAAAACTACAGATCCAGATTCGATTATTTCAACTTACTGGTTTCAAATCACGGGTTAAAATTAACCCCTATTGGAAATGATGTTTATATGGTTGATTTTGATTGATTGACCATGTATGAAAAATAAAACAAATAAAGAATCACTGGAGAGATAAATAGTTTTATAAGTTCAAAAAAATGAAGGAATATACCTAGTTTGGAGTCTCTCCATGGTGTCAAAATAACGTGAGTACATCAAAATTTGGGAAAATTATAGTGAGGATCGGCTCTATATTTCCATAAAAATAATGAGGGACATCTACGGGACGTAAAGGGTCTGCTCTAGAGTAGCTCTCTCTTCCACCTAACTTCAACCGTTGGGCATATGCATACCATAACATCATTGAGGTCCTTCCATTTCTAATGGGTATATTCATATTTTTTACACCATTAGGAAAGTTAAGCCTTCACCCATTCCTCATGAGCCTTTCATTCTTGTAGATCTTCTATTTGGGTGACCACCAAGTCATGAGCCTTCACCTACACGACCTTCATATGATAGAGTTCCTTAGAAACATCTCTGAAGATCGTTTCTTGATGATGTGAAGAATTGAATTTAGAAAAGTTGTCCTCAAAAGAATCAAGGTCTACCCCAGCTATGAAAATCTGGTAAATAAGAAAGTGTAGATGCCAGAAATTAAATCCACCTAAAACCAATTCATCAAATAAACTCCAGTTGTTTTCCTTTTCATTGGTGATGTTAGACAGAGGAGTTTCTGTAGTAAGGGCACGTAACTAATGCCATGCATGTTTTTTCACTGCTTGATGCCTCATCACACCACCAAGACCTTGTTCCTCGCCCAATAAAATGGGTATATAGGCATAAATAATCGTCATGGCAGTGGGAAGGGACCAAAGATTGGTTACCCAGGAAGGGGGTGCTCTCCCTCCCCACAGATGGTTCAGTCCCAATAGTCAGACACGGTTGAATGGCGATGACTTCTCGGATATACAATGACACTCTTCTAGGGTCATCCTCATTAGGGTTATGAATATTATCCATAATAGAGGAGTGTTTTGAATCACTCACTACTGAGATGGGATTCACAAATGAGGCCCCTTTCTAACACTTCTAACATCAGATCTAGTGTCTTCTCACTATAGAGAGATGAATAGATGCCCATCACTTTCAAGATAGGGTGAAGGATTATTAAGGGATTTTTGACCCGTTGGATTTGTATTCTTATCACCCATTTAGGGCAATAGTTCATGCACATTTGGGAATACTCCAATGATAGAATGGTGGGTCTCGTTGCATTAGGGATAATGACCTCCATGTTAGCACCTTACCACATCATTATATGACAAAATTGGAAAAGAATTGTAGGATTACATTCTCCCATAAACTGGAAAGTGGGAAGAAGAATAGTCTATTGTCGGCATTCGAATGGTCTTTCAAATTGGTAGGGGGTGTATAGATCACAAATACCCACTCGATCTATGTGAATAGTTAACATCCCGCTTCAAAGAGCAATTATATATGATCAGTCCTCTGAATAATTGCCTCTTCCACCCCTTACTAACCCAGGAGGGGTAGGTTATGGTGGAAAAAAAATCCTGAAGTATCATTCAGTAGCCTGGCTACATCTCCAATGCTTAAAGTCATTGGACGAATGACGACAATGTTAAGAAGGGTTTGGTGAAAGTCGGAATGAGTTACCCTTATAGTATGTCGATATTCATAGTAGGGGAAATTTTCTTCTATCCACCCTTATAAAAATTAAATGGTCCAGTGACAGGATGAAAAGGTTTATCTTCCTATATCTACCCAAATATCTCATGAAATCAGGAAAGAATAGGAAAGGCCAAATTTATTGATTGACCCTCTTCTAATATAGGTTCCATCATTAGTGTACAAATTTTGACCCTAGTGTATATATACTGGGAGGGACATATCCATCCACTCAAAAATATGGAGAAGAAACCTGCTAAACTAAGCTCAGGTGGCATATCTGGTCTAGTCTCATATCCCTAGGTAGTGTATCGTATGGATTCGTGGATGGTGCAATATAACCCTGGAATTTGTTGTGGCTATCAGGTTTCATGTGTTTAACTATGGTGGGCCCTCAGTCGAGGCCCATTCACCGACAAAAATGACCCTATCCAAACCTCAAATGGGATTAGGGGGTGAACTTGGAGGGTTGAATAAGCAGTCCATGTACTACGACTAGTGGGATCAAGGCCAACGGGGAAACTTGATTGGAATTGTCCCAAGTAGTGGCTACTGGAAGGAATTATTAATACATGTTGATGATAATGGCAGGCCCTCCATGCTAATAGATGCCCCATAAACTGATTCCAACCTCTCTATTCAATAAATAGAAATCATCAATACTTATTCACCAATAGCTCAGTAGTTCTGGTAGGATTTTTCCTAGAGAGGGAACTGAAAATTGGGAGACCCAAGCTTCCTAGTACAAGTTCACTACTGTCAACTGATTAGGGGATTCCACATAGATTTGTTGCACCCAAAATTCCTACACCCATTCGTCAAAAAATCAACATCTAACTCGCAGGTCCCATTTGGTGCTCCACCCATCATTGGGGTTTTCTAGGGATGTTTGATAATAGATGGGTACTCATGGGTGACTAGTCTCAAGGATGTTTTGTGACAACTGTGATTTCTCTGAGTCCACACCATGCCTCTTAGTGTAAACATGTTCTCCTAAATAAGAGTTGTTATGATTTCTCTTGTTGAAGAAATGTTGGCTCCATTACTCCCTTGGGATTCTTCTAAGAGAATTAAGGGAGTATTATTGTCAGCCAATGTAAAAGGGATGACATTAGAAAGACCAAAGACGCATAGCGGTAGCTTTACAGATAATGTGTAAGAAAGAAGCTCTGGTGTAAAGAGGTATTTAAGGTACTATCTCAAGGTACAATGTAGGATAGAAGATTGTCCTCAGTGTTCTGAATCATGGATTCTCTTGTCTTGGATGATTCTGTCAAGGTTTTTGGTGGATCCATTACAGTCTACACAAAAAATAACCCAAAGGACACAAAGTGTTAGTCCTATTATAAAATTATTGGATAAAGCCACAAAATGGCTAAGGGACATAAAAAGAAGGTCCACACAGGGCTCTTTATACTAATCCAATAAAAAGTATATGGAATCCATTTCCTGTGCACTACATCAGTACTCAGAATCCATTTCTCATGTACAACATCGCTACGTGGAAGTCATATCATGTGTATGGTCTCGGTATGTAGAAGGCTTGTGGGGTTATGTATTGTGGGGAATTGGAATGAAAACTATGTGGTTTTCATAGCAATGATAACGTGAACCAAATCCTTGTCTGTTTATGTTCAAATTTATTGATTGGAATTTTATTTTTGTTTTAACAAAGTTCAATGTTATGTTCACTAGTTTAATGATCAGTGTGTAGAACATGCGAATCGCCTAGCATTATCCTATGTGGAATACCAGACTTTAGTTTTAAATTACGCAATGCAGTTCATGGACACAAAAATTTGGTTCCTAGGAAGAAGAAATTGTTAAGAGTTTGGTTTGTGGAACCTACAGGGTCATTTGCGATTATGGATTTTTCAAAGGAGTCAGTACGTGGACACAAAGGAAGGTAAGGAGAGGTTGAGATCACTTTTCATTGTATGAAATGGTAAATGAAAAATGACATGGACCCCTATAAATAGGCATGGTTCCATCCAGCTGGACTTACATATTCTACCAAAAACCACATCAGTTCAGGACCACTTCTATAAAATAATAGCCTCTTCTTCATTATGATCGGACACCATTATGTTCGGGGGAATTTTTAGGGTCTTGAAAACATCACAAATTGAAGTAAATACCCCCAAAAGCACTTTGAATAATGAATCTAACATTTCTATAGGTTCATAAAGGTAAATTAAATCCAATTACATTGTAAATATGAGAAGGAACCTGAAGAAATCAAGTATTGAAAGAGTTTTGGAGTACCACTTACCATCACTAGGAAAGGTTTGTGTGGTGTGTAAATCATGTAAGACTGGTATACGAAAGGAACCGTGAGGTACTGGCCCATGGGGTGATGGCCAACAAATCCAAGACCCCAAGAATTGTGTTGTTGAAAAAATTGAGGCCAAAAATTCCATTTGCATATTTTACGACGAACTAAGAAGTTGATGAATGAAGCATTCTAATAGGGTTCTGCGAACCACCTCTTGCGAACCGAATCCTCCGCATGCCCTACTTGACTAAGTCTTCAATGGGTAGAGATATATCTTCATGGGCTTTCATAAATGGTTATGTTTTCCCAAATATATGATTTTTCTAGTTCTCTATAAAAGGATAAAAAGAGGGATTAGGAGAGGGGAGAGAAGATAAGTGGAAGAGAGCATGAAAGACAACCTTGAGGACGAATGAGAGAATTCATATACAGAGACGATTCTGACTTTGGTTTCAAATCATCGATGAAGTGTGAATCATGAATCAGTTTTTCATAGGTATAACCATCCACAAACCATAAGAAATAAATTAATAATAATTAGTGAAATATGAACCTAATTGGTGCCGTTGAGAACCATTAAGTCATCACAGATCAATTGCCCAAAAATCATAGGACCTAGGACCCTTCTTCAATATGGTGCTCTGCATAGTGCATTGCTATGCTGATTGAGCCATGAATCATGTACTGCATCAGTACACAGATAGAACCTGGATCAACATGGTGAACCACACCCTGGAATGCATACCACTTTGGTATGTGGTGGTCTATACCCATGTCTGTGTACAACTTCAATATGTGGAAGACCCGTCTACCCACAAAGCATTATGGTATGTGTGGTTTCCCTCATCCCACATAAGAAAATAGTACACACAATGGGGTGTCTTAGGGTGTACTTAATTTAGGATCAAATCATGCCCCCCATCACTCCAAAGCTCCATTGTAAACCAGTCCACCAGATTCAAGCCAAATGTGCCCCTAAATCCCTCAGACACATATGATCAGATCATCGGGTGCACTAGTGTGTCTTTCAAAATCTACATACGTAAGGTAATCGCAGTAATGCAGGTTGCCCCCACAATGGTTTGGACAACCTGAATGTATCAAAGTCCACATTCCCAAGGTGACTCGAGGACCGAATTTGGGATTCCAATGTGAACCTATCTGTTATAAGGTTTAGGAATAACCACTAGACATTCCCTTCAATGAGTTCTAGTGACAAGAAAAAAGGTCACTATTTCCTTCCACTTAGACCAAGTATTATGCTCTTCCCCTTTCCCAAAACCTGTATAAGGGAACTCATCCAGAGGAAATTCCCTAGTGTTTTGTGAGATGGTACTCTTCACCCTCTTTTCCTCAACTCAGAATGTGTCTAGGTATATCACCAAGATTAGACTATCCTTAGTATCAATATGGGTGGGGCTGCATGTGAAAGGACCTTTCATCTCTCCTAGCTCTAGTACCATCTACTAGAAGATGATGTAAGACTTGGAATATTCCTATCTATTACTTCATCTTATTTCTCACACCAAGCATAAATCATGTGGTATTAGTGATTTTTGGTGATCATGATATCTGTGTATTCCAAACATGTGGGAATCCTCCTAGGTGTAAGGCCCAACCGCAAATCATTATTTTTTTAATTTTCCATAACCACTTTATGGGTGAGTGGGAACCGCACAGATCAAAAACTGATTCAAAAACAACAAAACAGACTTCGAAAATTTCAAGGAGATCACGTGAAACTGTCGGGATTCACCAAATTCAAAAATCAAAAAAGTGACGTGCCACTGCCAACCGCGAGCAGAGCCTCGAGTTTCCAACCTTGAGGCACCCAAAAACACATCAGCAACCGCCCGTCGGAAATCCTCACCACCAGAACCACTGCATCCTTGTTCGCAGAAAACACCATAATTGCAGTCACTAAAAAAACAATTCATCTTTCACAAACCGAACCCCCGGTGCCGACTCCTACACCACACTTGAAAAAAAATTCCCCGAACCAGATACAAAAAACAATAACTTCAACGAGCCAGCATAGCACTCAAAAATACCACAAAACATCATCACTTGAAACTTAGAAGAAGAAAAACCACAAATAACTGACAATCCAGAATCCATATACATAAGAGGAAAGCGACTCTTGTCATGCCTTGAACCCCAATGACCACCACAACATAGATCGTAAAACCTCAGAGATACCTCTGCACCAGATTCGACCGAGAGAGGCACCGAGAATTGTGAGGTCATGGCAGAGCTTTAAGCATCTGAGGGCTCCGAACACCACCATCGTCAAGAAAGCAGAAATCCAAAATCAGAACAAACAGAATCAAACCAACTACGGTAGAACTTGGAAACTCGTAGTCCACCGAACCACCAAACCCAAAGCCCCGTTGAAACAGCCATAGTAGCTCCAACCAGGAGAGGGGAAGAATCACCTGGGGCCAGAGCAGGAATAGATCGTCTTAGGGCATCAATTGAAAAACCAGGCAAAAGGGGGCCACAGAGGAGAAGAAAAGAGGAACTAGAGAGGTGGAGGAAGTTTCGCAGCCGATGAGGCCTCAGAAACCGTAAGGAGAACCTAGAGTGGAGAGGACAACCTGGAGAGAAAGTGGAAAACATGACCAAAGTGGAAGAAACACGGAGAAGCCGAAGGCGATGGGAAGAGGAACCCTGGTTGCCGAGAGAGAGAAAAATAGGCCAGGAGGAGAGCATGTGAACACGAAGGAGAGAAGTGGAGCAACAGAGATGGACATTCACCACGAGGGAGGTGAGGGAGGGGGCGGCGTCATTGGGAAGAAACCCTATCATAGAGGAGAGCGGAGACTTGCCATCGTGTAAGCCCCAAACAAACCTTAAAATCATCTTGAGTTAAGATCCTCCTCTTTGATCCAGCAAATAGGCATCCTCTCAGGAGTAATCCCCATGCTAAATGAACTACAAGAAATCTAATTCCCAACACAAATGGGATATATAGGAAGCCTTTATCTAGGCTCGACCTCCATATCATCTCATACATAAAATGAGAGATCATGTGCCTCTTTAAGTGGGCATCTTTCATGCATAATACCCTTCCCAAATAAACTAGGAGAACTCTGATTCCCAACAAAACTAGGATATGCAAGGACCATTTGATTATGGCACCTACTTCATAATGAAAAATGGATACACTACCAAGTCCCCCATAGTGTCAATCAAATTCCCACTAAATGATAATGAGGAATCACCCTGGATAGAAATAAAAATGGTGATGTGAAACTCTCAATAATAATAAATGAGTAATGATTATCAATAGACCATTTTGAATTTCTCCAAAAATGATCACCATGGGTCTTGAAAACTAAAAATAAATAATCATTCATTTCTTTGAAACATTGTAATGGAATAAAAAATGATATTAGTTTGTGATATGGTAGTATGTCGTACAAATTAATGATGATTGGTTATCCCATTTGATGGAATTGTGTGATATTGTTGGTTGTACAGTTGACATAAAAATATAAATATATTTAATATACTAATTAAAATATATAAGAAATATATAATAAAAATTTCACCGGTGGATAAATAAATAAAACAGACGTTCTCGTTGAAGAATGTTACCTCTTATTCGGTGGACTTCCTTTAGATCTATTCTTAATTGATCTAGGACTGGTATTTTGGTGATGCCAGAAGAAACTAAAATTGGGAAGGGTGATATGTATAATTTTTTTAATGATATCTTAGGAAATTTGTGGATTTTAATCAAAATGGGGTTGTGAGACTTTCATTTTATACTAAAGTATAAGTGCATTTATGTGATTAAATAATATTTGTTTTATAATAAAAGTGATCCACGTTGAGGTGGAATTAATTTACATGAATTTTTTATACAATTAATTCTTTATAGAATGGTTATGGTATATAAATATTTAAAAATACAATTAAATTGTTTAGTTTTTAGGTGTTTTAAGCCTTTACCTTTTAATATTAACCCATTTTAGTATATTACCTATACTGTGGTAAATATTTTTTCACCACGATAAATGTTTAATTCCTAACAATGAAAATAAACTCGAAACCAATTTTGAAACTTATTATTTAAAATATTGAATAGATTTTACCAAATTCAATCCACATAATTGGAAAAATTATATTTAACATTAATCTCAGATATTAAATGAGAGAACATGATTTTAAAGTGAAAAAGAACAAGAGTTTGATATTATTTTTTTCTAAAATTTTAATGTGAAATTAATTAAAACAAATTTAATTTTATTTATTGATATATTATATTAATAATAATATTTTAAATAATTTTGAAATATAATTTATCATTATAAATTCTTTATATGGAAATCCAATTTTCACTAAAAATGTATTATTTTTCACTTTTCATCAAAAAATAAAATTTATTAGAAAAATACAAATAATTAACCCATAGATAATTTTTATATCATGATTTTAAAAATGGAGATTATTTTTTAAAATAAAATATATCAAATTTTCAAAATGTAGTTTTAAAATAGGTTCTCCACCAAAAGGCTGAAAAATTACCATTCAAAAAAATACTTCTTTTATTCTTAAAATTTGATTTATTCTTATCTTAATTATATCAAATATATTGGATGAATTAAAAATAAAATTTATTAAATATATAAAATAAAAATTTAATTTATTTATTTCACTAATAGTTATTAATTTAATTTAGTAATATAAAGTTTCATTGCATGGATAAAATTTTTTTTTATGAAAAAAATATCCTTTATGTTCAATTATTTATTATTTTCATTTATTATTAATTGGTAACGAATAAATTATTTTTATATACCTTTGTAAACTATATTTTTATAATTGGTTTATTGTAATTCATTTCATCCATTCCAAATAATAGGTGATAACTATCACAATTATGTTGCAGTATATTGGAGTTCGTTAATGTTAGGTGTTTTGTGAAAAGTAATATAGAGAGTAGATTAAATTTATTTAAAAAAAGCATTGCATAAAATCATAGGATGTTACTCTGTGTGTAATATTTATGAAAATATTTAGTTATAATATCATTTTTTTGAATCCATGGTGCCTGGGGATGACTTATTAATGAGAATGAAAAGGTGGGGCCTTTTTCAAAAAATAATCTCGAGAATGTGATAGTCGGTCTTGATGAGACAATCGTGTGAGAAATAGACTTGTGAGGGTGAGTTTTCTAAAATTTAAAGTCATGTTTTGTTGTTTTGTGGATTCATGAATATCACCAAGTGGTTAATCAAGGTGAAGTTAGTTAGAATAATTGACACTACATTTCCTGGGCCAGTTCTGTTTTGCGTAGTGAAGCTAGTTTGAGTGTATTGTTGCATGATCACACATGGTGAGTAGTGTACAGTTTTTTGCATGCATCAAGATGAGTGAATAAATAGTCCAATAAATAATTTCATGTATTATAAGTCATTCTAAGAGAATTAATCAGGAGGATTGGTAATTTCTTTGAGAATTACATTGATTTGGTGTTTTTATCCACTATTTTAGTTATAGTTAGTGGAATTCATTGATCGAGCTACGTCTTAGGTGATAGACATAAGATTATCTTTAATTAGTCTAAAAATGATTAGTAACCTCTAGAGTATTATATGAAATTAAATATGGTTTGATTCCTTGTTCATGTTATGGTTTAAGGGGAGAAACCATGTTTGATGGCATGGTTTGAAATGTGAACCCTTGTTTTATTACAAAATTTTGGGGGAGAATCAATTAATAAAACCTAGTAAACTTACATTTACGGAATAAGTGATTATATTGTGAAATCAATTGAGCTTGTGGCTCATGGGTACAAGTGGGACCCCATAGGTAGGGTCATTATTGAGATATTGATCCTTTGGCTGGTGAATCCTTTAAGGATTATGCAGTTGGTATGGTTTATCATCGGGAATGTATAATTGCAATAGAATGGTTTCATTAGGGTATTTAATATGAGATTATAGGACATTTCCTTATGGAGACTTGAGAGAGGGAGTCAAGAATATGGTCCTAGTGGCTCGTGATGTTTTTTAGTGGGGTCTCATGATGTTCAAGAAGTGAAACTGAGGAGGAAATCCTTTTAAATATGGATGATTTAAAACCTAAACCCTTATTTGGTGTATGGAACCATTGAAATATTTCAAAAATGATTTTACTTTACCCAATTTTTATGGTTTAATGGTTTGTGGGTGGCTCAGGCCCTTGTTCGGGGAAGAACTGGTGAGCCTAAAATTGAAAAGTTTTGGTTGTTTCCTTTCATAGTGGGATAGAATGTGTCACATTATGATAAGGATATACAATGGTGTGTAACACCCATTACTAAAATGTCATGGTGAGACCTGAGGTGTCATGCCATGAAATATACCACCAAGGTTTGTTTTGGTTTTTAAGTTCTACGTGGGATGTGAGAATGTTTCAAAACAAAATGGGGGTTTCCCCTTTTCTTGTGTCATGATTGGAGTCCTCCTCCCTTAGTTATTCTCCACATCTATGAAGATTTCTCCCTCATTAATTAATGGAATCACATGTCATCAGTTATGATTAATATCTAGCGGTTCATCCTTTCACATTTTCTTCCTCTTTCATGAGTGTTGTTTCCAATTTTAGTAAATATTCCATATTTTTTGGGTATTCATATTTTTTTTGATTTATACATGATTATCCTAAATAAAAAACTGATAACGGGTGGGTGGATTCCTATGAGAATAAGGTAGATGGTCTAAGTACTTTTTTCATAAATTTTTTTTGTCATATCACATATTGTATTTTGTAGTTGCACAAGTTCATTGGGCACTTGACCTAAAGATTATGTTATGTAATTAGTTGCCTTATTAGTGTATTATAACTCTATTGGACTTACTTAAGAATTTTTCCTTCAAATAATTTTTTATTAAGGTTATTTATTTGATGAATTTTTATTTTTACCATTGAATTGGGTAACTAAACTGGGGTGGTTTAAGGACACCCTTAAGAAATTAATGATTGATTGGGAATATGGGATTCTTAGGATATAATTTGGAATCGTTCTATTGTTTTGGCATTGTAAATAATTAATCAATTTTTGAATTGAATTATGTGTCAAGCTTGGATTAAATTTCAAAATTGGTTAGGTGTGGAATGGGAAAAAGTGGTAAACTTGTCGTGGATTATTATACAATTATATTTTTAATTATGTGAATAATAACCTATAATATTTAATTTGAATTCACTGTGATCATTAGAATTCTTTGGAGATATACATAGTAATCCATATTATATGTATTAGTTTTCAATTCCATGTTTGCGGATTAGATTCCACTAGGTGACTTGTGTGAATATCAAGAGTGGGTATTTATTTAGATTCAATGAATTCTAATGTTTTAGAGTTCAATGACAAAACCAGTTGATTCAACTTAGATTCATTATAATGAATTCCATTGGGAAGATCACCCTTGGATCGAGTTAATAAAAATATTTATCAAATGTAACAAATTAATGATGTGGATTATTGGGGTAGTATATATTGAATATAATTCGTTGATCTCCCAATATTAGGATTGATTATTATTGGGATGTAATTCCGTGGGTGTGAGATAAGGATTCAAATTGAGCTGTGATTTAGAATGTAAATGGTGGTCCTGTGAGTTAAGACCAAAATAGTGGGTTTTCTTATGAATTTTTTGGAGGTAATATTCATATGATCCACATGAATTTCTCTCAATCCACTTGATTATGGTTTCATCAGTGATGTTTCATAAAACAGTATTAATACATTATAATTATATCAACATCATAGGTTTTAGTGGGGCAAAAGAAGGTAGTGATGGACTGGGGTTTCCTTTCGAGACCTAAGGCTCAATTGGGTTCAAATTATTTTTACCATGTTATTTATTCAATTCACAGCTTTAGGATTTATTTTCCCCAAAAATATTTTCACTATACAAGATTGGTGGTGGATTACTACGTAATACTCATACCCTGTTAAAGACACCATGGAAGATAGGTACCCGAGTAGACACTCCTTAGTAAAAGGTTAATGGTTCATGGGTTGGCCTAATATGATTATTGATTGTTGGGATATGATAGAGTTGGGAGATGACAGTTAAGCTAGATTTGGAGACTTATAGGGGTTATACAGTCTTTTTTCAAATATAGTTGCTTACATTTTGGCTTGATATACTTATTTAAATTATTTTTTACATCACTTACTTTTATTTAATCATAATCATTAAGAGATTTTTTTGAATGTGTTTTAGTATATTAGCACCATTAGTATAATTATCAAGATGAGATTCTTGTCACTAGTGTAATACTGATTTTTTTTATTTACTCTTATGTTAGGCACTATGGTAATGAAGGAATAGTCTCCCCATAGTTATGTCACAAACCCTCACCGATAGTCAGAAGCCTCGAGCATATAGGGAGGTTTTCTTGAGTAAAATTCAGCACAATAGATAAGGTAATTGGTTTAGTTTTTTTGGTGTTGGGGAATTACAGAACATGTCTATCATAGTTATTGATATTACAGTTCAGAAAACATATAACTAAAAATATTATTTGTTACTCTATACAAACCCACCCTATGATATAAGGGCTCCAAATATTCCTGATAGATTCTCTCTCATCCGACCCACACATGGTCTAGGAATAACTTGATATATGTCCATATAACCATTATCATATATGATGAGAAAAAATAACCATCATCTAGTCACATTGTGTTGTAACAAAACATTTTATAAGAATACTTTATATAAGTTATTGTTGAAAATCTATGTTACCAAATCCTACATCATAACCAAATAATCAATAAAATACAATAATAAAAATGTCACCTAAATCCAAAATGATAAATATGATTCATAAACACAAACACCCTTTCCACCCTAGAAAATAGTAAAATTAATAAATCTTATATTCCAGATCTTATGTATGAAAATAAAAATTAGTAACACATGAAAGTAAAGAAAATAATTTCAACCTGAGTAACATGTACTCTCCCTATACGTGGCATAGTTACTACTAGTTATAAAGTTTTATAATGTTCCAAAAACATCATATCTTACATATATCAAATACCAATTGGTAAAAAAGTCCAAACATAGATTACATGCTATTTTTAATAGTCCATGCTTCATTTGACCGAAGGTATCCATGTTTTATGGAACCATGAGACATCAGTAATACCTCTCTATATTCTTGAGGGTTTCCACTAGAGGTGTTGGTAAATTGTTAACATGAGGATACTATATCCTAATGTAAATGTTACTATAAATAATATTGTCAAAACAATTACCCATGAATAATAATGAATAATATATCATTGAAATTATAATATTATTCTAACTATTGATCAATATAAAATCACAAGACACAAAACAATGAACCTCACTTTAGTTATATATATACCTGCATCAGGTGTGTAATTTCACAAAATTTGATAATATATATGATATACATTGTAAACAAAAAATAATTAACACTACTTGAAAATAAGGCTTTATTCTATTCCTGGTCACTTCTCCCTCTCAAACCTTTCATCCATCTCTATAATCGACACTAGGCCACATGCCCTTACCCGGATCCATAATCATAAAATACACACATGAACTGAGATTCTCATGGATGGTGTGGGTACAACTCAACAATACACCAACAAAAGTTTCCCTAAATAAATCCAAAATATACATGTTAATTCTTGATATGAAATTATAACAAATAAAACATAATATTATATTAATATGTCATGTACTTCTTGACAATGAATTAAATAATTATACATACCAGCTTAGATCCATATTAGAAAGGGATGATTCAACCATAATATGAACACATTCCAAGAGATAATAATCTATCACCCTCATCTCAATTTTCAATTTGAATGAGTTTTCACTATTGTATGTCCCAATAATTAATTATATATCAGCATCACATAACCCTTAATTTATTCATAGATCACCATCACATAGCCTAAGTGAATAATATATTACAATGAAATAACCTTATATGAATGATATATAACCACCAAATAACCCCTATTAATAATATATCACCATCACATAACCACTAGGTAAAAATAAAATAAAAATAGCCAATTAGGTGTCACCTATTGAATGATTTATCACCCCCATTCTTTCCCATGGTTAGAAATTTATCACCAAATATAAATCCTCAAGGTGATATATTCATTTTTGAATGATATATCACTAATCAATAAATATCTAAAGGATGATTAAACACCATTGAAGTAACATCCTAGAGTGAACAAGTAATCACCTAACCCACACAAATATTGTGTGACATACCACTATAATAAAAATTAGGGTGAACAACATATCATAAGAATTTAATTGGGAAAATAGAATGATTCAAATTTAATTATAAATTTTTATGTGAATAATTTATCACATGTTGTCATGAGTTATGCTCAAAATAAGTTTAAACCAACAAAAGTATCATAAAAAGCATAATTAATTTCTATCCTAACCAAAAATAATGTATTTTCTAGTTAAGGAATATTAAAGGACACCCCACATGGTTCATAAGGCCAAAAATGAAGTGTAGAAATACTTTATGGGTTCCAAGTCACATTTCCATGACACTTATCACAAAGTGTGAGGTCATCTATGATGATGATACATATAAAAACCTCTTGAAGGACCCATAACGAACCTAATCAACCTTATCCACACTTTATAAGAGAAACAAATATTTAAAAATCAATTCAGTAACATATAAACACTTTTTTTTATTGTAATATTACTAGAAGTATAAGTCTTTTATAAACAGAATTGAAATTTTTGACACCACCTACCTTAGCTTATCATGACTCTAATCATCAAATATTGTTGGGAGAATCAACTCCAATCTTAAGATTTACTAAAATCTACCAAAATTTATTGTATTAGAAATTTTGTATAAGATATTATGAAACAATTATAGGGACATATATTGGATAGAAGTGGATCATCAGCCATACCCACAATGATTCCCTGGGATAGATTTCATGATTCTTGAATATCTAATGGATGAGAAAAAGTCATGAAATGGAGAATAATGAAGGGAGAAAGGTAGGGTTCATGAAGCAATTTGAAATGAAATGGGGGGAACCTCTTTAATAATATTTTATATTTTAATCCAATGAACTAGAATTATAAAACTACACAAGGTTAGCCATTATGGACTGGACACATGGGTCATGGTGTAATAAGATATCCTAGGGTAACCTAGAAACATGGCCCTTAAATTCACAACACATTTCCCTATTTTAGGTCTATGTGAAAAACCACTATCTTGGGGTCACATTATGGCATTTACCTTTCCATCTTGTCACTACCCCCCCAGGAAAAATCAATAAAATCAAATCCCCCCTAGTGCAATGTGATATGGGATTCATATTGTAACCCCTGAAAATATTTCATGATCCCCCTTAACCTCATTATTATAATATTTAAAAAACCTTCAACATTGTAATTCCCTATATTGTAGTAAGGCCCTCAACCTCTAAAAGGAATGTATTCCTCACTAGTGGAAACTCCTCATAAATCATCACACAGCCTCCACTAACTCCTCAAATACATAGATACTATGAAAATGCACATGGTTTGGAAAAAATGTAAACAATATAATTCCAAGTAATATGTTAGGTGTTACATATGTTACTTCATTTATATGGATTTGAGTAAATTCATAGGGGTCATTTGGTAAAGGAAACTCCTCTTAATTGGGATTAATTTTGAGTAGGGATATCAAATGTAACCACAAATCACTCAGTTATAATTGAGTGATTCCATAAAATTAAACTATAAATTTTTTCTCATTTAAATTAAGGATCATATTGTATTGATTTTATAGAATTAAAATTTTTAGTTATTCATTTCATTTAGAGAATAAATTGTGTTCATTTATTAACATGTGATTTCCATTGGATATAGGTAATTATCGTTATAGTATATTTATTATATAATGATGGGATAATTATTATTAAGTTGTGACTACTGATGGATTATTTTATTAATTTAATAAAAAATATATTTTGGATGATTTATAGAAATTGTAATGCTTTCATGGGATATAAATATAGTCAAACTATGGATTAGAGAAATGGAAGGAATATTAGAGTGTGTCAGTTATAAAATCCCTCTATGGAAATATAAATAAACACAAATTGTGTAACATTAATGGGAGAGGGAGGGAAGTAATTAATGAAAATAAATAGAATGATTAATTTATTAATGAGGGAATTTTATATTGTGGAATAGTAATAGAGGGGAGAGGATGTGATTTTATACAATGAAATTAGACTTATGAATTTTTAAAAACATATTATTGATTTATTTGATCTCATAAAATCTTTCATTATAATTTATATAATAGATAAAATTATGATGAATTGAAAATAGAAGTTATTGAATCAATAAAAACTATCATGGAATGTTCAATATGTTTATCTATATAATTTAAATAATTTATTCCCAATTTTTTATGTTGTGTCATGTCTAAAAAATATTATATTTTATTCATTCTATTTTCTAGGATTAAAAAAGGGGATTATAATATTTGGCATGGGTCTATACCAAATGGAATGAGATCTATGCCAAAAGTTATATTTTTATAGTATGTATTTTATTCTTCTAAATGTTGAATAGTGAGCTATATAGGGGGCGTGTCATATTTCATGGGGGATATGTAACTCACTATAAGTATTGTTCTCTAATATTGAAATTCTCATAGGAGGATTATAAAATGGTATGGGAAATGCCAATTATGAAAAGGGGACACTCTAAATGTGTACAGTACATGAATACCTTCTTCAAAAAGAGTATTGTTTCATTTTGTTTATGATTATGATTTATTGATGAATATTGATGATATAGCATGGTCATTTATCTGGTTAACATCATTATATTTATAACGTATTGATATTTTAAGGATGTTCGTCTATGTTTGAGACTCTAATGTATTCTTATATGGGGTATGTATATGGGTGAATTTTTTATGGAATTTTATGTGATTATTATTTATGAATAATTATTAATAAATATCTTTATTTAGGTTTTGAATCATTATTTTAAAAATATATTAAATGATAAAAAGGTAATCATATGAAATAAATCCGAGTTTTATTAAAGTATTTTTAAAAAAATGAAATTATATCTAATGATAAAATTTCTAAAGTATTTCTCCAATGGTGTGTTTCATTCTGGATTTCACTTTAAATTATGGTTTTTTAAAATCTTTTTGCAGTGAAATAAGACTTTCATAGATAAATTTTACCTGTAATCAATTTCATATTAATTAATTATCATTAGATCCATTCAGTAAAAATAAAGGATTATTTTATTTAGAAACAATGATATATAAGAAATGGGTACATAAAATATAGATAACATCTCCAACTAAGTCATTCACAAGTATCACCTTTGTTGGGTATATCAAACATAAATCCATTCTTCATATCTTAGAGAAAATGAAACATAATAAAGTGTATGTTTAGATTTTATGTAAGGTTAAATAAGATACACATAAATAAATGATAATTTTTATTCAAACCATGAGGATATGTGTATGATATAATTATATAAACATTTGAAAATCATACCCAGTAATCAATATATCAATCATGGGTCATAGTATAAATCATATAAGTTAATAAGACATAAATTATAGAGGAATCAAATAACATGATCCATGATGAAATAATTTTTTCATATGATCATGTTATAAAATAGCATCATAATGTGTTCCATAATCATAATCATAAAAATCAAATGTCATGTTTACCTTCTGAGAAATTATATACATGTTAGGATTAGGGTAGACAAGTGTGTACCTTCTTTGGGCTTGCGATAACTTTATACTTTCCCTCTCATGGACGTGGTATTACCCCCCATTTACTCTTTGGTATCATAAAACAATAATATTTACCTAATTAGTTTTAGTAATATATCTAATCCACTAATCGCATAGTCATAATCCTTTTATATGTATGCCATACAATCATTAAAAAATTTATCATTTCATTACAGCTTATCCCATAGAGAATAAAAAAACTATCATTAATATTTAACCATCATAATCATAAACCATATAGATAAATAATAAGGATTTTATTATTGGACAATATCCTCAGTGAAGAATAAGAAATATCAATGGATGTTATTAGGTATGAATGATGTCTTTAAAAGATCACTAAAATATTTCTGGAGAAAAATACACTTTTCATTTTTTAATCACTTATATAAAATATAAATAAATTCCATAATATTAATAAGGATTTCATTGGAAAAAACTATGTAAACAAGTAATTTAATATTCAATGAAAATAATATTCATTATGGTGTGAAAATTCGTTCATCCCATGAAGATAAAAAAATGATTTTTTTCACACATTTGTTAAATATTAAATCACTAAAAAATGAAAAGAAGATTAATATTAATTTATTTTATAGAAATTAAAACATGGTTAAAAATTAATTTAATAAATCATTTTATATTTAAAAAAACATTCTTGAAATAATTTTATGGAAAATATAGGCATAAGGAAGAGAATCCTTACAGAATATAAAATAAATCTACTTTTCCTTAAAATCATCATTTAGGAACATTGAGCACCTCAAATTAAGAAGATAAAAGGAAAAATTTTGAATCCAAGAAATAATATGAGTAAAATTAAACAAATAATATTATATATATATATACCACATAATATCATCATCAAAATATTTAAGTACAAATAATCGTGGTTAAAACTGATAATATAACCTAAAACCCTTACCACAAGTCTGAATTTGTTTGTAATCCCTCCATCGTATTATATAATAAATTTATATTTATTATAATTATTTTAAAAAAATAAATTAATACTTATTTTATCTACTGCTTACTTTTTAAAACACATTTATTTATAATTTCTTATTAAAATCATCGTTTATGGGTGATAACTGTATCATTTTTCATGTAATTTTCAGTTCAATAGGTATATTACTTCCATCATGAAAAAGGTTATATTATATTATTAATGTTAATAATTATATTATCATAATATATATTCATTATACACATATTTTAATAATCACTAAAATCTATATATAGAAAAATGTATTACATTGTTCATGGAGACGATAGTTCATACATGTGCATAAACACTTTTTTGGTTTTCTAAATAAGAGAATAAAAGAAAAAAATAACATTTTATAATTATATAATAATTATAATTTCATAAATATAATTATATATATTAATCCCAACATTATATCCATCAATGTTTAATGGATATGGAAAATAAATCAGATCACTACATGGAGGCGGTGATCCACATGTTTGCAAGAGCAAAAATATAATTTCCCATTTGATGGGAAAGTGGTGTAAAATAGATGTGAAATGATAATAATTACATGTAAAATTATCTTTTATTCTATACTAATAATTTTATTATTGAAAAAACATGATTATATATAGTGGAATAAAACATATAATTGAATGAGCCCTGTTAAAATTTATACCACTTCCTCGAGAGGCCTCCTTTTCAAAACACCTTCATGCTTGAAAGATTGGTATTAGAAGAATTAAATGGGATTTAGAATGAAATTGATAAATCTAAGAATTTTTTGGGATGAAACTATTCAATATATAATTCTTAATATTCATGAATAATGGTTGATAGGAGGTTCCCTTTTATAAGTGACTGAGAGGAAATATAGGGAATTACATAAAATATTTAATATAATTTATCAATTTATCAGGAATACTTCTTAAAAATAACCATGTAATTTAAGTTAATATACTATTGTGTCTAAATATCTTCAAAAAATTATAATTATTCTTTTTTATGTGGAATTATTTCCCTTATCTCTTAGTTTAATTCCATGTAAACCTATTTTAACCATAACTATGTTAACAAAATTTTTATGGTTTTTACAATTCAATATGAAAACAAATAATGTAGAAAAAATAAAATATTTTCACCTAATGATTTAAAATATTTAATAATTTTTTAATATAAAATTTATCAAGGTATTATAAACCCATTTTAGTATAAATGCTTGAATTGAAATGACAAACTATTTTTTAGAAAAATGCATTTTTAATTCCAAATAAAAACTTATAATAAAATAAAGTATATTGATGATTCCAATATAATAACCAAGATTATATATAATTAAATTATACAAATTTTAAATAAATATTAAATTTATTACAAAATTCTTCTTTTAAATTAAATTATTTTAAAAAAGAAATGACAATTTTACAAAAATATATATTTTCATTATGTAATTAATATTTTACATAAACATTAAGTAAAAAATTATCATTTATGTACTAGATAATATTAAATTTGACTACTAGAACCATAATTTTTTTGATAAAGTGACTTTAAACTCATGTAAAAATTCCTTGAAAGAAATCATTCCCTTTTCAGTCACCCGCCCACCTCACGAATCGTAATCGCACAGTCCCAACCGCACACCCCCCATATCACCTACATTCATATTCACATTTATTCCCCATCTCTAGGAATCTCCTCACACTTTTATTCACTGTGTAAGAACAAACCGTCTCCCCTCACACACATAATACATGCCCCTATTTTCCACAACCCTTTATCACTAGCTTGGTTTTCCATCAATAATGTCCATTGCATCGATCCAGTAGCCCCTCAAACACTCTTTAAACTGCCATATCCACCCCTATCACTAGTAATAACTCTCATAGAACTTGATCTTCACCCTAATATTTTATATCTCTTCCTATACATTCCTATTTGGTAAGTTCCCCCTCCCTTTCTTGGTATGTCCCCTAATTGTGTGGAAGCACCACTCTCAGTCAAACTGGGGAAAATTTGTAGTAATGAATAAATATGGGTTGATTGGGGTGACCCATATCCACGAGGAAGGTATTATGTATTTTTTTATTCAATGATAATACACAAACTAGAAATTCTCTATGATTTGTTTTCCAACCACGAGAGTCCAAATTTTTAGTTGGAGAGGAAGAGAGGGATCAAAAGGGGCTGCTCCAAGTCATCTCTGGGTGGCACCAAACTCCAATGATAGGTATCCTCCAATGGTTACCTACCATGTATGAGTCTTTTATGTTGACAAAAAAACCCAACAGTCTTATTCCATTGGCCATCCACTACACCACTAATTCTATGGGTGGTCAAAATAATTTTCAACATTTAATAATATCCACCTTGATGAAAAATATCTCCAAATTGTGTTCAATCAATTCATCCTACAGTTGACTAATAAGAAATTCCCCTATGCATTTCAATATTTTCATACATTGATAAAGTCCAATGAATGTTGGAAATTTATCCTTGTAGTTTCCTTCTTGTCCCTTGTAGGAGGATCAATATCTCATGTCTCATTTGTTTGTAGATGTGCATATTTCCTTTAATTTAATTTCATAAGATTTTGTTTAATTATTTTTCCTATGTGATTTGATGATATTATTAATTTATGTTATTTGGATTTTTGGGATTCTTATCACATGGTGAAGTTAAGATATTTATCTATACTTTATTTGTTAATGAGGACTTATGAAAATTCTTATCTATTTCTCTAAAAATTCCATGAATTCTATACTATGGTTTCAGAAAAACTACATTTCACTATTTTAAAACATTTTTGAATTTGTTTTACTAAAACTTATAAAGATATAGTATTTTCATGGAACTAGATTCTATTAAAAGATTAAATGTTTATCTTCACTTAATTCATTTACAACAATGTCTAAAGATATCATTTGAATGGACTTTTAATTACTTGATGTTATGTTATATTGTTTTGGAGTAGCGGTTTTTTCAGAATAGTATTTATTCTATTTTTTATGATTTTGGGATCTTTATATGTTGGTTTTAATTGATTATTTTTCTGTTGGAAAGTTAATATGATTTTCTACAAATCATTATTTTTGACCAAAGTCTAAATCTGCTGTTATGATCTCTTAAAAATTCATTGAATTTGTAAAAATATTCTATCCATATTTTTCATGAAAGTATGGTTTACTATTCATTCTGCAATGTATGGTTTTGAAACCACATGTTAATATTCATCATCCCTACGATACTTTACTGTTCAATCAACAAATTATGGTTTGGAAACTATACGTTATTGTTCATCATCCTTACATTACGTAACTGATCATTCCAAAAAGTATGGTTTAGAAACCATACATTACTCTTCATACCCTTGGTTATGTTTTTCTTCATAATACCTATGATACCTCACTGTTCATTCCGAAGTTACTAATCATTATGAAGTTACTGTTTATTCTGAAGTTATTGTTCATTTTAATGTTACTATTCTTTCAGAATTTACTGTTCATTCCATGCAATTTTTAAAAATTTATTTTCTGCATATATATGGATTATTTTTAAACGTTTTTTTTGGGAAAAATTACCATTAAATATAAGGATCATAATCATAGAGATTTTAATGTTTTTGATTCTATAATTAGAGAGAAAAATAAATAATTTTTTCTAATGTCTTTTATATATAAATTTTTATGTTTCAAAATTGATTAAATTAATATGCTTGAAATTAATTTCAAGATCTCCTACTATTTTTAAAGAACTATTTTGACTAAATTTAAACCAATTTAAATGAATATAACATGTTTTTTTAAATCATTCAATGCTTTTATTATTTTGTATATTTTATAGGAAGAAATTTTCAAAATATTTTGAATAATTTTATTATATATTTATTCTATAGGAATAAAGTAGCAACAGTGCAGATATTCTCATGGAGATATATATCAGATCTCATAAAACAATTAATTTTGAATATCCCAATGATGCAGAGTTGATGGAACTTCTTTATATTTTATTCTCTATATATATCATTCTTTCTTGTAGGTAAATATATACAATTGAAATAAAATGAAAAAGCACTGAGAACTTTTAACCTGATGTGCATTTGCAACGTCCTATAACACTCTACTTCACCATCTACTCATTCTCTCATGTGCCAAATTAATTCTGCGTCGACAACAATATGCATTTAAGAGACGTGATGATATAAACCTTAAAACTAGTACATGTGCATTAATTTTTATCTTCTCTTGCATCTTGTTAAGTGTCTGTAACACTACTTCCCATCTCTCACAAACACTCTATTTTTCTTTTTATAATTTTTTCAACAAAAGAATTATTTGTAATTCTTTTTCCTCAGGTTGTGACTCTAAGATTATAATGTCTGGATCATAGGGTTGTGACTCACTATATCTAAAGTCGGTACTGTTAGGGTTTTGAATCCTAGAGTCTAAAGTTAGATTGTAAAAGTTTTGACTCCTCACACAAAAGTCAGTGTCATGGTTATCCATCCACTAGAAAAGTATTTTTAATTGGGATATGATTACCCTTTAAGAATACTTTTTATTACACGTGTATATCTTGCCGAGTAGAGAGGTATAATAGTATAGTAGTCCCAATTTGGGCCTAACTACTATAAAAAATTCATTGTGTTATTTACTTCATCCACTACTAATTAACCTTAATAATTATCTTGGATAATTAATTTAATTAATCAATTAATTTGAATAAAATTTCAATCAACTCTATTCAACCCCTATCAACCATCTATCATTACACTATCCAACCTAAAAATTGGTATCAATGGATTACCTTCTTAAGAATAGTTTTGATCAATCATTATATTTTTAAAAACCAAAGATTGGTATCATTTGTTGTTCCTTCAAGAATTTATCCATCCATTTTTTTCTATGTCTGATTTTATATTTTATTAGGCTAACCTATTCCAAGACCTCACTGTATAAGGATAAATAACTTATAAGATAGCAGTATTGAACCCAAAAGATTCATGGATTCCTTAGAAGCCACCACATTTTGATGGAAATGACAATTGAAACTGGAGTTCCCGAATGAAGGCATACCTCAAACAATTGAGCAATGAGCCCTGTTCTATCATGTCCAGCAATACACACTGCCAGAAGCTGACCTAGATACTCTTAAATAAATCGATGCTACTTGATATGTCTTAAATTACAATGTTTTTAATATTTTATATTATTATTTTAAGATATGTGTTTTTAGTAATGTGTCTGGATGCAAGAAAACTCATGTGATTTGTAATATTCTTCATGTTACTCACCTTGGCTCTTACAAATTGATCTGAAATAATATTGGAATGCTTCGTGCAGAGTATCAAGACATAAAAATGGGTGAATATGAAACTTTAAACCAAATGTTCCATAGATCCACAAGTATTGTGAACGGAATGAATTCACTTGGACAAGCTCTGGAAAACCCCATACATGTTTAAAGATCCCTACCAGCATTGTCAAAGAAATGTCTTGAAAAAAAGGTAGCCATTGATGAAATCTTGAACTTCAAAGAGTACACACAAGATGAATTGATTGGATCACTACTCTAATATGAACTGGAACTATAGAATATAACTGATGAGGATACAACAAAAAGAAAAGGTGTATTGTTTAAGACTTTACATGTTATTTTAAATGACATTTTGGATTCTAATCTACACAATATTGAAAAGGAAGACATGGCTCAGATTGTAACTATAGTCTTCAAAAGAATGAAAGAGAAAGGATTCACAAACCAGTTTAGAAGAAACCCTCAAAAAGAAAAATATAAAGGTGATAAGAAAGGTGATACAAATTATAATGCTTCAGATGTAACATGTTATGAGTGTAGGAAAAAAGTTCATATCAAACCCGATTTCCCTAAACTAACGAATAAAGATAAATACTATAAGAAGGATATGAAGTCTTTGAAAACCTGCTGGAGTTGTATTGAATAATCTAATTATAGTGAAAAATAAAGAAATAACAAAGAATTTGATAACTTGTGTTTCCTGGAATTACTGAATAAGGTTAGTAATTCTAGTTATTATTCTGAATGTTCTGATTCTGAATATGAAATTGAAAACCATAATGTAATTGAATTAAATTATGAAATTGAAATATTAATAAAATTTATTTTTTAAACTTCTGATTTATATAATAAACATAACGATGATAATGAGAAACTTATTTATGGAAATAAATTAATTTTTCAAGGGAATAAATAGTTAACAAACACTGCTTCTACTTCTCATTCAACAATTTATGATACATTGAATACTACTCAAGATTTGAATGAGAAATGGAAAATAGATGTTGAATGTCTTTAACAAAATTTATCTTCTTTTTTTGAGGTCGTGAAAAATATCATCAGATGATGTCTTTGACTAAAACTGATAAAATTAATGATTTCTTTGGTTATTATAGAAGATTACCTCAAATGTATAAAATCCATTTTTTTAAAATTAAAAATGGTTTTACTTTAACTATTACTTGATTTAAATGTGGAATGAATGGTCACATTGCTATTGGATTATGACCGATGACCCATCAAAATTTACCTCATACAACACATGTGATGGAGGAACTGTTACTTTTGGAGACAATTCCAATGGGAAAGTAAAAGGATTTGGTAAACTTTGTATTTCAAAATCTACATTTATTTCCAGTGTTTTATATGTTGAAGATTTAAAATATAATTTAATTAGTATATCACAATTATGTGATGATGGAATTGATGTTAAATTTTAAAATGATAAATGTTTATTTTTTAAAGATGATTCTTTATTATTTTATGCTAATCGAAAAGATAATATTTTTACTATTGATTTTTCTGAACTAATTGTTCATCATGTAAAGTGTTTTAATTTTGTACAAAATGACAACATCCTTTGGCCCCGATGTTTATGTAATGTTAATTTCAGAATGTTTCATAAGCTCTCAAAGCATGAGAATGTTTTATAGCTTTGTTAATTGAGGAAAGAACAACATTCTATTTGTGACACCTGCATTATAGGGAAGCAACACAAAATTTATATTAGACGTGTCAGTTAGATAAGTACTAATAAGCCTTTACAGTTTGTACATCTAGATTTATATGATAAAACTCAAATTTCTAGACTTGGTGGAAATAAATATACTTTATTTATTATTGATGATTATAGTAGATTTACATGGGTATATTTTGTTCCTCATAAAAATGTAACATTATCAAAATTCACTAATTTTTTTTAAATTAGTTCAAAATGAAAATACTCGTATGATTATTTCTATTTATAGTGACCAAGGAGGTGAATTTCATAATTTTTTTGATAAATTCTTTCAAAAGAATGGATATTTTCATAATTTCTCTCCTCCAAAAACATCACAACAAATTGGTGCTGTAGAAAGGATAAAATAGAACTCTTATTGAAATGCATTAAACAATGTTCAGTGAATATAATCTGCATATATATTTTTGGGCTAAGGCTTTTTTTATGCATGTAATGTTTCAAATAGAATTATTATTAGACCGTTGATAAAGAAAACTATTTATGAATTATTCAAAAATAAAAATCCCAAAGATTGTTATTTTAGAGTTTTTTACTGTGATGTTTTTTTAAATTCAAAAAATAATTTAGAAATATTTGATGCTAAAAGTGTTGATGGAATTATTCTTTCTTATTCTAATAATAGTAAATTTTATAGACTTTATAATAAAATTATGATTGTTATTGAAGAATCTCCTCATGTTATGTTTGATGAAAATAATGTTTAAATAAATTCTGATTCTAAAGTTATTAATGATGATATTAGAGATTTTTATTTTGGTGATGATATTCCTCATGATAAGAATGAATTAATGGAGAGGGATCATACTTATTCTCAACCTAATAAAATATCATGGAATATTCACTAAGATCATCATGTAGAAAATGTAATTGGAAATGTTTATTCTGGGGTTAAAACCAGAAATTCTATTTTAAATTTTTCATCCAATCCTGCTTTTATTTCTAATTTTTTTCATGTTAATATTAGTGATTCTTTAAAAGATTAAAACTAGAGTTTTTCTATTCAAGAGTAATTAAATATATTTGTTAGAATAATGTTTTTACTTTAGTATAATTGCTTTAGATAAGTAGGTAATTGGAGCTAAGTTGATCATTAGAAACAAGCTGGATGAATCTGGAGAGAGTGTCAAAAACAAAGACAGAATTTTTGATCAAGGATACTCTCATGAAGAAGTTATAGACATTGAAGATTAATTTGAACCTGTTGTCAGGTTAGAGGCAATTATAATTTTGTTGGTTTATTCATGTTATCAAGGTTTTAAATTATATCTGATGGATATAAAAAGATCATTCTTAAATGGTTTTATAACTGAAAAAGTATATTTTTCTCAACCCCATAGTTTCAAGATTGAAAAATTTCCCAAACTTGTTTTAAAACGATCCAATTATTTATACAATCTCATAGAAGAACCACGTTCATGGTATGAAAGACACTCTCTATTTTTATTATAAAATTGTTTCAAGAAAGGGAATGTTGATCCAACTCTTTTTATTTAAATATATTATCATGATATTGTAGTTATTTTGATCTATGTTAGTGATATTATTTTTCGATCATCTAGTGAAATAAATCATAATGATATTTCATCATTTATTTTTTCTTGAATTTAGATGAGTTTAATGGGAGAATTAATGTTCTTTCTTGAATTTCAATTTTCTCAAAGGAAAGATGCAATTTTTCATAATCAATTTAAGTATGCTAAAGATTTAGTTAAATAATTTGGTCATGATTAATTTATATCAGGAAAACTCTTATGGGTACTAATTGTCAATTAGATAGTGATATGTCTGCTATATTAGTTGATTTTACAATTTATAATGGTATGATAGATATCTTGAAAAATTTAACTACTTCTAGACCCGATATCATTTTTTGTATTTGTCTGCTAGATTTCAAGTTGATCCTAACGAAAGTCATATTAGAGCTGTAAAATGAATACATTTTTATGTTAAAGTAACTATTGACTTTGGTTTATTTTATTCAAAATATAACTATTTTATTTCACATCTTATTCTGATAATGATTTTTAGGCTCTAGAATTGACTGAAAAATAATATTAGGTTTGTATCATTTTCTAGAAATTTTTTAATTTTCTAATCATCTAAGAAACAATTATTTATTCCTTTATCTACTGCAGAAGATGAGTATATCTCTACGACTTGTAGTTGTGCTCAATGTTTATGGATTAAGAAAAACTTATGTGATTTTGGTGTTTATCTTGATAAACATCCCAATTATTATTACAAAAATTAGGAAATTTCTATTTCTAAAAACCCCTTACAACATTCTAGAGAAAAACATATCGACCATAGATTTCATTTTATTCGATATCATGTGAATATGGGTGATATTGTTTTCGAATTTATCTATTCTAAAAATCAGCATGCATATGTTTTTAAAAAGCCTTTAGACGCTGCTCTATTTGAGAAAATTAAATTTTCTCTTGTTATGTTGTAATTTTAAATTTTATTAACTGCATTTGTTTAGGGGGAGTTTCTTTTCACCTTTTGTTTACATAAAAAAAGGGGGAGATGTTTTGGGGAGAAATAAGATGATTCTGGGGATAAATCATTTGGTTTTATTCATTTTGAAAATTCATTAATGTTTTAAATGTTTTTGTTTTATAATCAAAAATAATGTGGGAGATTGTTTGTGCATGTGCATATTTCTATCAATTAGATTTCATATTATTATTTGGATTACTTTTCCTAGGTATTCTAATGATATCTTAATTTATATTATTTGGATTTTTTATATTCTCGCCACGTTGTAAATATAATATATTTATATACAAATTATTAGTTAATGAGGATGTTTGAAAATTCTTATATGTTTTTCTAAAAATTCAATAACGTTTCTACTATGGTTTTAGAAACTCTACATTTCACTGTTTTAAAATATTTCTATATTTATTTTACTGAAACGCCTATAGTTATATGATTTTCATGAAACTTTATTCTAGGTAAAGATAAAATATTTATCTTGATATCATTAGTTTATATATAAGTTTAAAAATATCATTTGAATGGACTTGTAATAACTTAATGTTATGTTATACTGTTTTATAGTTTCAGTTTTTTTAGAATAGTTTTTCATCTGTTTTCTAATGATTTTTAGGAACCATATATGTCTATTTTAATTTATTCTTTTGTTATAGATAATACGGTTATCTATAAATCATTAGTATTGGAAAAATCCTGAATCTCCTGTTAAGAGAAATTTAAAATTCATTGAGGTTTTTCAAAATATATTGTCAATATTTTTCAAAAAAGTATGGTTTACTGTTCATTCTACAATGTATGGTTTGGAAACAATAAGTTACTATTTATACCGTACATTATCATACTGTTCATTATAAAAAGTATGGTTTGGAAACCATACATTACTGTTTATAGCCTACGTTATGTTACTGTTAATTCCACAACGTTTGGTCTGACAACCATACATTACTGTTCATCGTTCATATATTACATTACTTTTTATTCCCCAATGTATGGTTTGGAAACCATACTTTACGATTCATCATCACTACGTTACGTTAATGTTGATTCCACAAAGTATGGTTTGGAAACCATACATTACTGTTCATACCCTATGTGATTTTACAGTTCATACCCTACGTTACATTAATACTCATAATCTCTACGCAAGGTTACGGTTTATTCTGATGTTACTGTTCATTCAGAAGTTATTTTTCATTCTGAAGTTATTATTCATTCTGAAGTCATTTTTTACTTCAAAGTTACTATTATTTCCAACATTACTGTTAATTTCGTGCAGCTTTTTAAAAATTGTTTTTTTGCATATATATGGATTATTGTTTAACAATTCTTTTGGAAAAAATTCTTATTAAATATAAGGATCATAATCCAAGAGATTTTAATGTTTTTGATGCTATATTTAGAGTGAAAAATTAATAATTTATTTCAATGCCACTTATAAATAAATTTGGACGTTCCAAAAAAATTTAAATTTAAATGTTAGAATTTAATTTCAGAATCTACTGCTAGTTTTTAGAAACTATTTTGACTACGTTTAAAAAAAATTAAATGAATTGAAATTATTTTTTAAATAATTAAATTATTTTATTATTCTAGGGATTTTATTGGAAGACTTATTCAAATTATTCTGAATTCATTTATTATATATTTATTCTAAAATAATAAAGAAGCAATAGTGCTTCTATTTTCATGGAGATATTTATGGGTGCTATTGAATCAATTTATTTTGAATATCCAAAGGAAGTGGAACTACTGCAACAAATATATATTTTATTCTCAATATATATCATTCTCTCTTGTAGGTAAATATATACTATTTCAATATAAATAAAATGTGTTGTTAACTTTAAACCTACTATGCATTGGAAACATCCTATGAAACTCTGCTTCACCGTCTCCTCATTCTCTCAAGTGCCAAATTAATTTTGCTTCCTCTACACTATGCATTGGCAATATGTTCTGATCTATACCACAGGACCCAGTACCTATGATTTAATTTTTTTTCTTCCCTTTCATGTGGTTCAAATTCGATCACACTACATCTTATCTCTCCCACAAACTCTATTTCTCTGTTTATGATTTTTATCAAAAAAGCATTATTTTTTATTCTTTTTCCACGGGTTGTGACTCCAAGATTCTAATGCCAATATCTTAGGATAGTGAATCTCTGTATCTAATGTCAGGACTATTTGGTATGTCACTCCTAGCGTGTAATGTTAGGTTTTAAGGGTTGTGACTCCCCCACACAAAAGTCAGTGTCGTGGTTATCCCACTATTAGAAAAGGATTTTATAAATGGGTTATGATTCCCCTTTGAAAATAATTTTAGTGCACACATATCTCTCTCTGAGTAAATGGGTATAATATTAGAGTAGTCCCTCTATTAGCCAAACTACTATAAAAAATCCTTGTTATATTTTCTTTTTCCACAACTAATTAACCTCAATACTTAACTTTGATAATTAATTTAATTTATCAATTCATTTGATTATAATTTTTAATCTGGTCTATTCACCCCCCTCTAGACTATCTGCCATTCCCATATCCCACCTAACATCATTCTAATATGGGGAATTAATTTTTACTTCCATAGTATACTTTTAAAGGTTTGCTTCTTTTCTATACAAAACATCTCTATAGTTATATATAATATTATCTTCAATTATAGAAAGTGTATATCTAAATATATCATCATACATGGATGTTTTTTTGTATATATCATTTTTTCTACAAATGATTATACTCTTATTTGATATCATAACTCCACTTATAATAGTCCCGACATTCAAATAATATATTACACCATTTCAAAAACAATTCATCGAAAGAAATTAGTGTAATATATATTTCATTATTCATTCTTCTGTGGTTATCTGGTAACCATTTTTTTCAAGACTCCAAGCTATAGGAGGGTATTCTCTAATTTTGGTAGATATCTTATATCTATAAGATATCATGTTGTACTATCTTAAAACCTCAACCATGTTGTTGTAATACCTCTTCTATGCAAGGGGTGGTTATTTTATATAAAAACCACACCTTATTAATATTCATTATGTATTGAAAACCAATCCTGAGATAAATTTATTTATTCCATCATAAATTGTTATCTGGTAACCAATATTTTCAATGAATCCAAGTGATAGGATGTTCTTTTCCAATTCAGTAATATATCTTTCAATTGTAAGGCGTCTAGTTGTACCATCATGAAACCTCAAAAATATTGTTTCAATACCTCTCATGTGGAAGGGGTGGTTATTTTGTATAAAAAACAATCCTTATTAAGATTCTATAAGGCTTAAAACCCAATCTCGATTCCTACACATATGGAATGGAAAACCTTTATCAATAATCTAACCATCCAAATGGTTTAATGTCAAGGAAATTTGGAAATTGATATCTTCAACATACTCAGTTGTCTGTAAAATAGTTTCTTTAGTTTCCCAATATTGGGAAAATTCTTCTTCTAGTTCCCTTTATATGGTATTAGGAAGACTGGTCTTTTATTAAATGTCTATAGCTAGTTTCACCTACTAACTTCAATCATGATTCACATCTTATATATCCTTCCATCTTCCTCTAGATGATATTACTCTAGTTTCTATAAACATTTATAATGTGGAATCTATGTGTTAATACCTTTCATTCTACCTATACTCATTGATAACTAAGTCATTTGATATATAAATAAAATTTACCTCATAGATACCATATAAAAATGTTATAGTATGGTGATCATAACTCTTTGGTAGAGTGTTCAACAATAAAAGAGTCTTATATTCATCTTTGATCATCACCTCTAAACTTTTAAAATATATCATGATTTTATTAAAATAGTCTTGGTTATATATCATGGACATACATTCCTTGAATCTAAATTTGAACAATTTGTTTTTTAGGTAGAGTTAATTTTGAGGGCCTTTGTCAAAGTACTTCTTCACAAAACTTTTCCACAAATTCATTACTAATGTATATCACATCAGACAATATATCTAATCTTTCACCAATTAAGGTTGGATCCTCCCACATGGTTGATGGTTGAGTCTACTCCAGTCACTATCAAAGATATCATCAAGCTTTTATTCCAATTTGATTTCTATCTCTTGTTGAGTTAAAACATCCAAAACCTCACATTTCCATATGTTTAACATATCCATCTCATTGAGTTTATCAACATAAAATTTTGTTTTATATAACATATTTATTTTTCCATAAGTACATGTAGTCTTAGTATGTGTATTTAAGATGTACTATTAGTTTGGTGGTGTTCTAATTTTGGATTGAGCTCTATCCAAAAGAAGAAATATTCGAATTATAAAAAATAGATTTCACCAATAAATCTAGAAAATTTGAAAAAGATAAAATTTAATTATAATTTTATTTTATTGAGAACAAAATAAATGCAAATAAAATTCATCCTAATGATTTTTTTAATACCAAAGAAAGGGATTTTTTTATTCTTCTAATCATGGAACTGTATAAAATTAGATTTTCTTTTTTCCTAAGGAGTGTGAAAATCAATCCATGTATAACTAAAAAAATTATTCCTATCTCCCCTTTTAATTTTCATATTCAAATAAAACCAAATAAAATTCCACTCACTTTTAATTTTTTTTGTTTTTCATTCCCTAATTCCATGCCACACCTTACACTCTCTCAATACTTTCCCCATTTTATTATTATTATCATGATGGACTCATCTTTGTAAGATGGTAAGAGTTTAAAATGGATACAATAGGGGGTGAATTGTAGTTTAATAAAAATAAAATAATTAAAACAAAAAACACTTATTATTATTATTAGACTAATAATTAGTCTGATGAAAGTAATAATATGTATCATAGTCGGATTCTATTTTTTTTAAATTAGAGTAAAGATATTTTACCAAACAACTTTTAAAAAATGGAACATTGGAAAAATATAACTTTTATAAACAAGTAAAATTAATCCTTAATATAAAATTAAGAATGACTTGATATACATCATAAAAAATTAAAACCTTTAATAATAATATTTAAATAATTCAATAAACCTTGACTTAATGTATCCATAGTTTAAACCAATCTTTCTGGTCTATCTTTCATCTCCAAAAATCGTTCAAACACAATGAATAGAATCAATTATTTCTTCATATTTATAGAATCCCTCTATTAGCATGATAGGATCCAGTAGTCTTCCTATCAATGGAATCCATCAATCATAACCTCTATCATACCTAGAATTCAAAATGATAAAAATATTCTATTGATTTTATAATTCCTCACATAGAATATTTAGAACACAAACACTATACAAATAGTACAATGAAAATTTTATGAGTTGTTATAGTGGAGAAAATTCTAAAATGGGTTTATTTCACAAAAGAATTGTCTCCCGGATCCTTTAGTTCAACCATATTTATTGGCAGACCTCTAATATTCATATTTATAATGATTATAGGAGTTTGTTTCCACAGTCTTAGATTTTAATCACCTAAATTCTCATAAAATTATATCTTAATCTATTTCCATTATGGTAGAACTATTACAATGGTAGAAGAAAAAAAATTCTTTCATCTGATAGTTTTAATTCTATGAATCTTATTATAAATATTATTTATATGATGCAATAAATTTTTTTTTCAAATGAATGAAGCTCTATCATACTAATAGACTAAATATACTCACAGTGATATACTAAATATAGTCACACTAATAGAATAGATATTGTAACACTGATAAATTTGAAATCATCACACTAATGGACTCGATATAATCAAACTGATAGACTAAATATGGTCATATTAATGGAATAAATATATTCATACTGATGGATTTATCTTAGGTCAATCTAATGGACATGACTTAGGTTAATCTGAGGGACATGGCTTAGGTCAGTTTAATGGAGAAAACATCAATTAGTCTAATGGATCTAACTTTTATGGAAATTTTTTATTTTTTTAGTTAAGATATATTTGTATGTATTGAACAATAAGTTGTTTTGTTTAAAAAATTCTAAAATTAGGGAAATAAAAACATTGTAAAACATTTTTTAAGAGTTTTTTATTCTAAAAAGCTGAGGATATAATGGGTAGAAAGTAAAATTTTGAATAAAAAACTCCCCCATTTTGAAAAGAACAAAACATAAAACCAAAATATAAAACTAAAAACATTTAAAAACATATAGTCCCCTTAAACAATTATGAATTATTTCTCCATTTATCTTTCTTATCTTCAATATTTTTATGACTATTTTTATATATAATAATTTTTCTAGAATAAAGATATATTATAACTTCTTAAAACAAAACTACCCCTAAATACTATCATTTCATCGAAATAAAAACTTCAAAGAAACATAATTAAATAATTCTCCCCTATAAATAATCTCTCCCAATACATCTCATCCAAAATTAATTCTCTAAATACTTCTCCCTATTTGAAATGTTCAAAAAGGTATATAATAGGTAAAATGTAACTCAAATTTTAGTTAAAATAGTTCTAGGAAACAATTTATAAAATAAAAAAATTCATCTAAAAAATAGAAAGAGCATTTAACCAACAAAAACTTGAAAATATTCAGTCAGATTTTTAAATGTAAGATCATTATGTATTTTATTCAGTTAAAAGATAGTCTGAATATTATAACAATAATAATATTTTGAAAAGGAAATCATTCTTTCTTCTGGACATATTTCACAATTACTTTCATTCTATTAAATTCAATAAAGTTATTCTTATATTATTGTTTCTTTGAATCCTGATTTTCTGGCCTTTCTCCCATATATTCAAATCTTTAGACTTCTTACCTTTTTTGTCAAATTATTATTTCAGATAATTTTTCTCATAACTCTTAGTATTCACAATCAAAACTTATTGTTTGAGAAATGATTTCATCCTTATCAATTCCAATATGATATAATATTTAGAATCTAATAATTACTTGAAAAGATTAACCAGATCAATCGTTTCATTAACATATAAGGATAACATTTTAGAAATAGTTTCCAATGTCCCTAGAAGTCCTCTTAACGATTTAAATCTGATCATATTGAATTTTGAGATCTATTTCAATGTATATTAACCACCTAATGATCTATTTTATCCTTCTTCTCTCATACATAGATAAAACATTGATGGATTGGAATTTTAATTATATTTGTAAAACTATTTCATCCAACTGATTTAGAGCTTTTATTTTTCTAAAACATTTAACCTTATTTGAATGTGATTGAATTAGGACTAAATGCTTGTTAGAAAATGAATGAAATCCATTAACTTATTCAATGATTCATTGAAATATGTTAACCTTCATTCCATTCTCTGATAATATTGAGTGGTTTGTGAATCTATTGAATCAAATGACACGTCCCAAACAAAACACATCTTCCATAAGGTCGTGCAACTAATTCATCCTCCTCCTTTTTCTTCTCAATATTTTTAAATTGATCTATATCATCAATTATTTCTAACTAGGATTTATCTGATACTATGTTCTATGATTGTTTATTTTTAATTTTTTTCAAAACACTCTTAATTTTTAGAAAAAACTAAATCAAAATCATTTTCAGATTAACGTGAAAATTATGATGACTTTTGTAACTCATTTCTTCTTATTCTCTTTCATATTATTATTCTTATTTATCTTATTCTTTTGAAGAATTATTTTTGGAAACTTCTTACATTTCTACTTATAACTATATAACTAAATTATATTTAGTCTTTAAAACATATTTTCGATGAGTCATTATAGATTATTGAACTATTCTACAATTTTCATAAATAATTTTCTCAAAAAATAACTATTTCATCCTCATCCACTTTTTCATTCCATTTCTCGACAGCAATAGAAACTTGATTGGTTCCAAGAACTTCTATTGCTATAATAGACTAAGAAACAACAACCTATTGAGGATCTGGTTGAACAAATGATAATAGAAAAATAAAAAAATAATTCTTTCACTTTCCTATTCATAAGTATATAAATATCCATGATCTTGTTCTACCCCGTTCATCAAACTTTCGATTATTTTAGATTCTTCAAGACTTTTCTTTTTTTTTTCTCCTTATTTTCTCATTATCTTTCAAAACATATTTAGTTTACTATTTCAATTATAAGGATTCTTCCTCATCTAGTCTGAAATCCAAATCTCTATATTTCTTATATACTGTCCATTTCATCATTTACTGAAAAACATCATCATGCATGGTTTTTATTTAATTTTAGTCAATAGGAGGTAAAGAAATATCGTTTCTCTTCTCTGAAACCTTTTTTTATTATATTTAACATTTCCATCAAAAACTCCCTTGTTTGATTTATCAATATATTTTTTCAACTATGGTTAAAAAATTAGTTTCATTCTTGAAATCAACTCTTCACTTCTAAACCAAACATTTTCTCTCATCATTATAGCTTGAATCTAGGTTTTTGATAGAAATACATGAAATTTATCAAAAACTTCTTAATAAAGCATGGAAACTATAGGATTTATAACATCATCTAACTTTTCTTGATAGACTCTAGATATAAGAAAACATATTTGACCAAATTAATTTTTCTCATATTCATATGATAATAAAAAATAAGTCCAAAACCTTTAAGGTGTCCCAATAACATTTTATCGAACTGAAATAAAATTTCATCCATAAAGAAACTAAATTTTGTTTGGTTTCAAATGGTAGTGTTTCCACATTTTTTATATAAATAAATTTTAAATTGTTACGCTTTACAATATTCAAAAGAAAATAATTTCTATGGTAACTTATGAGTTACTATAATGATTCACCATCCAATATGACTTCACCAAGTTCCAAAACAAGATAAATATTTATTTTATAACTTTCATAAAATAGATTAAAAATTATAAACTCCATTTTTGCTTTGAAACTGATTTCAACAAATGCATAATTTTTTAAAATTTACCATTATATAAAGATAAAAATATTCCATCTCAAAACATAATTTCTTCCTTCCCAAAATTGTTATAATCTATTTCAGTGGGGAATTAAATTTTCCATACTTGTTTTTATTTAACATCCAGTCTTTGAAAACTTCTTTATTCACAATATCTGATGGAGTGGGAATCCTACTGAATCAGAAGTATCTTATAAAATTTGATTATATTAAGTTGAAATGAATCAGACAAACACTGAATAATAGGAATGAACTGACTTTTAGAGATAAGGGTCATCATCCATTCTGGAAACTAATATAGTGTGTGATAACCCACTCGTATATTTATAGGCATTCAGTGATGGTTCAACTTCTAAACATATGAAGGATCAATCTATATTTCATATTTGATCCAATGATTGAGAATTTTCATTCATGTATTTAAACATAGTTTTTAAACTCTTAATATTTATATTTACTGTTATTATTATTTCTAAAACATGTATCCAACTATTAAAATGTATAGGTAAAATAATATACAAAAACCAAATCTAATTAAAAATAAATATTAATATTTACCTTTTGGAGTAGAATACCATCATTATAAAATAATTTCAATTCCCTTAGGGTGCAGCTCAGTGGTATATACCCCTTTGGGTCTCGACGAGGTATCATATTCGAGTCTTGCCGAATTCAACCATGTACTACCTATGGCATCATTTTGATTGTATTATAGCCCATTACCTAAATAATCTATGTATTTTTCCTCAAATTTTAAATAATATCAATCTCATAAATTGCTGTTATTAAATTTAGGAAAACATAATTTATTTGAATAAATGAACATTGTTAGACATACTAAAATTTATATTAATGTTTTAAGATAACTAATGTTATTGAAAATCAGATGTTTTTAGATAAATGAAAATTTATTTATTCTAATAAATTTGAAAAACATGATTTTGTAAATTCTAGAAATTTTAGAAAAACTAAATATTAGTAAATTTGAATAATTTTGTAAAACAATTTTTTTAGAAAACACATGTTTTTCTAAAACAAAAAAAAAGTACACCCCCTTTGAAAAAGAGTTCATAAATGTAATTATATTTGTAGGAAGAAGTAGATATTAATGATAATTCGATATTGAACATTCCTACCTTCTATTTAATAATATAAAATCTATGAGAAGTAATTGGTTTATTAAAAATATAAGCAAGTTTAACATTTGTTATAAAGAATTATAAATTTATATCTCTTTTTTAGGGATCACAAAGAAAATTCCAACAAGTTAGTAATCATGTGTTCAATCCAAAAAACATGAGCACAACAAATTTCAACTGCCACATATTCAGATTCAGCAGTAGAAATGTCTACTGAGTGTTATTTATTTCATTACCTATTAACTAAGTATTCTCTTAAAATGAAAAGTTCTAGAAGTACTTTTCAATCCTTTTCAAATCCACCAAATTTAGCATCGAAACATTTTTAGGATTAAATCATTTTCAAAATTATAAAATATGCATAAATACATAGTTCCCTTAAGGTAATTAAAATTTCTTTTTTACATAATTAAAATGGGAATCTTTAGGATTTTCTTGATTTATTTAACATTAGAATATAGAAAAAATTAAATATATTTTGATCAACTGTTTTCCTAGATTCATAAAGGTTTAATGTATTTGAGGAATTGATAGGATTACTAATACATTTATTATTTTTGTATCCAAATTTCATAAGAATATTATTTATATACTTATGTTGAGATATAAAATTCACTCTAGTTTTTGTGAAATTTGAAAGCCTATAAAATAATTGTGTTCTCTCATCGTGATCATTTAAGACTTTTATTTCATAAGATCCCCAGTGGAATCTATTAATGATTTTTGATTTGAACCAAATATAACTTAAAAAAAAGAATAGTGATTATGTTTTTAGAAACTTATTTTATTGAAAATATTGGGTCTAAAACTCTCTTAACAATGTTGTATTGTAACCAAAATCCTATTAATCTATCTCACCAAGCACTATGAGATTATTTAAGTCTGTAAATTTCCTTAGTATGTATAAAACAAGTTTTCGATTTTTTTATTTATTTTCAAAACTAGGGGTTGTCCTAAATAATATTCTTCATGAACATATCAATTAAGAAATGTACACATGACATCCATTTGATATATTTTGAAATTAAAAAATTTTTCATATGAAAAAATAATTTTAATAGCTTCATGTATTGATATCTAAGCATATGTTTCTTAATAATTAATGAACTATTTTCTATTATATGCGATATAAACAAGTATATATTTATTTCTAAATATAATTTTTTTCATCACCCTTATTTTGATAACCCCATTGTACTCCAATTATAAAAGTATCTTTATTTTTTTTAACTATATTCCAAACGTGATTTCTTATTAATATGTTGATTTCATATTGTATAGATTTTATCCAATATTCATCCCTTAAATATTAATCAGATCTTTTAGGTTTGAATTGTGTTAAAATTGTAAAATGATCAACTAAATTTCTCAAATAACATCATGTTATAATAGGATGATTTACATCACCAATAATTTTATTACTAAGATGATTCCAAATGATCAACTGATTACTTGGGTTTACAAAAATGATTCCATCAAAAAAATTTATAAATTATTCTAAAGGAATAACTTTAGAAATATATTATATATTTTTTTTATCTTAATAGAAGATATTTCCACCATTGGTTGAAAATAATTTCTGGGAATAACATCTGAAAATGCAGGATGAGGTTCTTTGAAAAAAAAATCGATCAATTTCATCAAATTTAACATTTATTGTTTTCTAAATACATCATGTAGTTTTATTAAATACTATATACGCCTTACTAGTTGTAAAATAAATGAAAATATTCCTTGATCGTATTTTGGAGAAAATTTATTTGAATTATATTTAATAATAAAAAAGAATACTATATATCCAAAAAATTGAAGTAAGAACGTTTTGGTTTCCTTTCAGACCACAAATAATAAGGTTTTAAATTAATAAAATGTATTACTAAAAATGGATTTATAATATAACAAGAATTAATAACTACTTAAGTCCAAAAAAATTATCCAAATAGTATTCAATCAACTTGTATCAATTAGTCTCTTAAATAAATAATATTTCTACTTTTAATAACACCATTTCTTGTAGAGTCTAGGTGATGTAAAGTTGGGTACTATGACTTTTTTACTTGAAAATTTTTCAAAATAATAATTTATAAATTATCCACCATGATCACTATGAATAGTTATTCAATAATAGATTTTTCTAATTTTTATATTATGCTACAAAAATTTTGAAACAGAAAAAGACATCAAACTTTTTTCATGGAAAATATATCCATGTATATATAGTGTGATCATCAACTGAAACATGTACATAGTATTTACAACTGATAATACTAGTTTGTGTAGGAACAAACAGTTCCATGTGCACTAACTATAAACAATCAGAATTTGGGACTTCACAAATAGATTTCAAACTCATCTTATGTTTCTTTCTTAATTAAAAAGGATCAAAAACTTTTGAAGTATCAAATTTTTGTTTTTTAAGATCATTAACTTGTCCATTCATATATAGTTTAGCTAAATTTATAACATTTCAATGTCCTAATATTCTATTACATGACAAAGATTGATATTTTATTACACTAAGGTGGGGTAGATCATGGATCATAAGGTTGTCTGTGTTTATTTTATATGAATTATCATTCTGATTGGCAGAAACAATAAATTCAACTTCTGAACTATGAATATTATAATTTTCATTCTTAATGTTAACAATATACCCCACATCACATAATTGACTTATTCTAATACTTTTTTTCTTAATACATACAACAAAAAAACATTTGAAATTAAATCTTTTACTATAATAACTATATTACATAGTCAAATGATTTCAAATTGAGAATTTTCACCAAAGTTATATAAACCCCCATTAATTTGATAATATTCTTGAAGAAATCCATATAATGGGTAATATTTCGGGATAACCCACTATAGTTATACCATATTTTGTTTTTTAATACATTTCTTATTATCTTAAAAAAACATTATTTTTTTCAGAACCCAAACCTTCTTGGGATCAGTATTATAGAACGCAAAATTTCTAGAATCCACATTTTCCAAACATTTCTATGTATAGAAAATGTTAGTGTTTTATAAAATTAAGACTAAAGAAATCCTAATTATTGAAATTTATTGAAATAAAATTTATTTTTCTAGTGACCACCACATTGTTTTTCTCAAAATGGATCACTATTCATAAAAAAGTAATTATTTTGAAAATAGATGTTTTCTATTAGAACAAACCATTACAGATACATCATTATGTCGTCTAATATTATTGGAAATGTTCTAATATTTTTCATTATCAGTGATAAACAGTGAAAAAATATTTTTAATACTATATATTTCAATGTTTTTTTCACAAAGATATTGCTATCAATATTAGTTGTTGTATTTCAATAATGTTTTTTCAAATAATATGATAAATTATATTTTTTAGAATTATATTTCTCTATTTTTTAGAAAGGTCATATTTTTTAAAATTTGTCTCATCAGAATATTTTGGATGATATAATATAAAAAAAATCAGGGGTATAAATCCTTTATTTTTTCCATAAGTTTTTCTTGATAAAATTCATATTTTTTAGTTCTTTTAAAATTATAACTTTCTAATAAATTTTCAAGAATAGAAACATATTCAAAACTGGGAAAAGTTCTACATCCTTCAGATAGAGAATATTTTTCATTGGAAGATGTAGAACTATCATTATCATTAATATTAGGCTAGTTTTATATCAAAGTAATATTTATCAATGATTTAGTAGATACATTTTCTATAAAGCAATTATTGATCTTCAAAATCTATGTATAGAAACTGATATTATTTTTATCTTCAATTCCAATATCTGATGAATTCTATAATGAACTATCTCCACCACTATCACTCCAATTATATAAATCCTTTAGATAATTCATAATCTTGTTCTTAGAGTATTTTTAGTATTTATTTCATAATTCTTATCCTTTTTTCCTATTCATTTCAAATTCGAGTAGTCTATTCTTATATTTCCAACCTTTTTACATTCATAATAGACTACTTTTAAATAATCCATTCTATCACTTATTTACAAGTGATAATTATCATAACTTTTTTGGAAATCATTATTTCGAACAATCTTGTTCATCCCCTTTTCAACATTAGCTATTTAATTTCTAGACTGTTCTGATGAACTTCTTTCTCATTAAACATTAACATTCTCCTTCTTCAAATAATTTTAATCCATTTTAGTTGAATGGAATTTATTAGAAACCTTAGAATCTCATGGAAAAAAACTTTTTCATTCTTATTCTTCATATTTCCATCATATCATTTCAATATTACCTCAGATTTCATTTGGGTAATAATTAAAACATTTGGTGTTAGATGTATAATTCTTCTCGTATCATCCAAATCATTCGTCTTAGTCTCCCATTATCCAGGAATGATTTTTGTAAGATATTCAATAATGATCTCATCAGTAACATATTTACCTTCACGGGATTGTAAGCTATATACAATGTTAATTAATCTCTGATGAATATTTATAAAGATTTCATAAGGTAGGAAATATAATTCATGATAATCAGCACAAAGCATAGATCTCTTAGTTTCAATAACTTTTTATGTTTCAAAATATGTTACCTCCAATTTCTTCTAAATACTATTTTCAGCTTCGTAAGATAAAATCTAACTATATTTGTTCATTTTCATAGAACATAATTGATTATTACATACTCTATAATTCAACTTATATTCTACCTTTTCATGTTTACTAAAATTAGAAAATTCCTTAATAATAATTTTTTAATTACAAGTCAACAAAAAAAATTCAAACACTGGTCTTTATAAAAAAACATCTTAATCGAATCTCTCAAATATTCATAATCATCACAACAAAAGATTTTTGGCCTACTAGGATTGAGATTTTTGAGAGTACCAACATTTTTACCCACCATCTTATAGAAACAAAAAACACAATACAAAATATACATATTATAGAAATAAAAATTTATAATGAAAAAATTTGTAAAAACATAATAAAAATGAAGTAGATAAAAAAAGTAAAAAACCAACAAGTTAAGATGTATAACATTCTATAATACCAATTTTTAGATCATAAGATTTTATGATGGATTCAAGAGTGGGGTTGAATAGTAGTTTTGAAAGTTTAACCTAATTAAAACCCAAACCTAATATTACTTGTATCAAAAAGATCTTGCATCCAAGGATCAGAGTAATAAGTATCAGACTTAGAGTGTGTCTAGTAAATCATAGTATACAAATATTACAAAAATACATTCTAAAACAATTGGATAGAAAAACCTATAAATTGATGAAACATGTAAAAGTAAATCTTAAATTAAAATTTGTAATGACATCCTAAAGAATGATAAGAATATTTACACTCATTAACCTTAAGAGTTGAGTAATTCATTGAATCTGAACTTTATGTATCAATAGTTTAATAAAAACATTCAGGTCTATCTTTCATCATCGTGATACCCTCAATCACAAAGATAAAAATAATATATTTATTCTTATCCACAGAATCCCCTGACCAACATAATATAATATAACTGTCTTCATATCCCTAGAAACCCCCGATCGTAACCTCTATAAGATATAGAATACAAATGAAAAATCATGTGATAATTATTTTACAATTCCTCATGTGGAATCATTATAACCAAAAATCTCTTAGAAATATTTACAAATAAAATGTAACATGCAGATAAAATAGAGAAAAATATCAGATGGCTTGAGTTCCAAAAATCACCATCTCATAGGTCCTTTAATACACCCCTATTTATACGAATACCTCTAATGGACATATATTCCATGATTCTTAGAGTTAGTTAGAACAACATCATATGATCTCCACTTGACAGCTCAACAAATTATATCTTCATCTGATGTCATTATAGTAAAACTATTACAAAGATTTAAAGAAAAAAAATCCATTAGATATAAATTATTCTTTAAAAAAACTTTTTTATTATGATGGAATAAATTGTTATTCTGAGGGATGAAACTCGATCACGCCAATAGAATAAATATTATCATACTAATAGACTAAATATGGTCACAACGATATCTTTAATATCTTCACAATGATAGACTAGATATCATCACACTGATTGATTGAACATCATCATACATATGGACTAAATATACTGATACTGATGTATTGATCTTAGTTCAATTTGATAAAAATGCCATACGTTATTCTGATGGGCATGACCTACATCGTTTCAATAGACTATACTTTAGTTAGTATGATGGATCATTCTTGTATTGAAATTTTAAATTATTTTAGTAAGATGTATTTCTATGTATGATATTATATGTTATATTGTATACAAAGACACTATAAATTTTGTGAAATAAAAATTTAGTGAAGCACCTTTTTTAAGAGAGTTTTTTGATTTTCCAAACATACGAAAGAATGGGTAGAAATTAAACAATAAACTAAAAAATATCCCCACCCTTATCTTCAATAATGTTAGAGAAAAAATGACATAAAAAGTTTCCCAAACTGATTTCATAGATATAGATGGGAGATATGTACCTTTTAGGGACAAGGGAGTAGCGAGTGGGTTGTTTTGTAGATAGTAGGGCATGCCTCATGACTCCAATGCTTATGGATTTATTCTCATACAGAGGTATTAAATGTAGTGGATCTTGTTAACAACTATTTTTTTGTTGGGATAATGTATGAAGACACAAATGTCTTATGTGATATTGATTTTTTGGATATGTAAATATGTTTAGAGTTATATATAAGGGTGAACTTGTAGAATTTTTAATGTGTTGAACATTCACTGGAAGTACCAGTTGAGGTGGAGAATACCTTTGATCGAGTGAAGGGATTCCCATGATGATCATATCGATGTGAAATTCTCTCTGTGGAGATCAAATGTAAGTGAAATAAAAATTTAATGATTGGATGTTGTGGAACTCGCCTATAAAGGGTGGGTTATGGACACATGTTTTAGAGAACTGAGGAGTTGAGACTTGGGATAGATAATGATGTTTAAAAGGTGGGTCAGATAACATTTTTCCTAGTATGGGGTACGTCCCCATGGAGCACTTATATCTAGAATAATTCATTAGACGAATTGGAAAAGTTCATTGAGAAATGTGTTTGGGAGGTGTAATGGCCTGTAAATTCAGCTGGATGTGGTGATTGGAAGATATAAATCTCTTATAACATAGAATATCCTTCAATAGAATATTCAATTTGTTTAACCCTGGAGTAATATTAACATTCAATCCATATAATTTTCATGTGTCATATGTGTACCTTTTATGTCGTGTGATTTTTTCATTCCTTTGAATTATTTATGTATGATCTTTGTAGACACCAATAGGTTAAGAGAACTGGGGGATTAAAATACAATACAGTGACACCGATGTGATATGAATTCTATGTTACGATACATTGATCTCACATTGATCTTCTGATTATTAATTTTACAGATCTTATTCATCATTTGAGCTTATGTTTAATTGAATTCCAATGGATAATGGTTGGTAGATTCCAAACTAGTGGTATAAAAGAAAAGTGATAGTGAATCTAGTGATAATTATTTCAAGAATCATATGTAATATGTGGTTTTAAGGATTCTTGGTTCCTTTGGCTAGGTGGTTTAGTAATTTTCTATAAGTATGATCACTGAGAAGATAGAAGAAATTGAAGGGTGATCTATGTATATTGAAAGTCCTCTATGAATTTTTCTCTGGAAAAATGATATTTTTATCAAGGTAGAATTATAATCTTTTTTCAAATACTATTGATGATTTACTGAAGAAATTCATTGTCCCTTGTCATTTTTCTATTATTTGGATCTCATTGTTCTTGATGACATCATTTCAATGGGTAAAGTCCATATTGATTTTTGATGAGGAAGATTTTATCTATGGATGATGTTACTGTTGTTACTCATATATTATTAACAAATTACATTGAATGATGAGTCATGTATAAGTAAGGTGTTTAGTAGAATGGGAAACTATGACAATAAATAAAATGATTTGTTTTAAAAGGTGAATTCAAGAGAAGTGGTGCCTAACATGGAAATTCTATGTTTCCATAGGTAAAGTCAATTAAAACAGTATAATCTGATGATAGAGATGGATCAAGTCGATGAAATTTTACCATTTCATAATTTAGAAAATGGAATTTGGAATTTTGGAAAGAAAGGTTGTAATAGGGATATTTTGGATAAAATGTTATATTCTAGAAGTCGTAAGCTCTAAAAATTTACACAAATACCTTGGATGAGGGGGGTGGATTTTTGTAACAAAGGGTTCACCAGTGCACTTGAGTCATGCCCTTTGACTAAGGTTCTCATCACTTAATATATGGGAATAGAAGCTAGATTTTTCTATTAGAATATTAGTTTTAGAATATCATGGTCTGATTGGATATGTGGTTGTTCCTTGTTGATAATGAAAAAAATAAAATATGTGTGGAAGTGAATTTTTCTTATGAAAGATTATTTTTCTTCCAATTAGATGGAAGGTAGATTTCAATATGAGAATTTTTTGAAGTTTATAGGAATCACATGTGGGGTTTATTGTTTTAGTGATATTTGAATGGTGTTTCATTATTATATTATAATGAACACTTTTTATGAAGAAATAAATGACAAAGATGAAATTTTTTGGAAGATTGAGGTTGTATCATAGGTGAATTATTCACATAAAAACGTTACAAGGTCATAAAAAACATGTATAATTTAAGACATACAATAAATTAGAACCAGTGAGTAAAAACATTTCATGGGGTTTGTTCTTGTGATTTACTGAAGTTGTTCCAATTTTTGAATGAGTAGGCCCCTTGAATTGGAACATGGAATGTTTCAGTTGTTCTCACATAACTGTTTTACTTGGTACCTTCATTGATGAGGTGGAATAATAGTGTGGGTGGTGTTTCCTCAAAAACAAAAATCAGAAGTGTTTCAAAACATTCATTGATGACGAACCAAAGTGTTGTGGATATCAAAATAATTTTTGAAAAGCTGTATATTTTGATTTGATAGGATGAGTGTTTTGGAGTGGTGGGAGTTTGAAAAGATAAGATGAAGGTATTTTCTTTAAATTTAAGGAAACTAGACCTGGAAAGACAGAAGTTTTCATAATGTAAATGATGAATTCATTTTAGGTAGTGTCTTCTGGAGATACTCCATGTCCAAAAGAAGGATTGTTATTTTTGCACTAGTCTTTAAATTATTTCGAGAGTTTTCCTTGACCACATTGATGTTGGGAGGGGGAAAACCCCATGTCCCGAGGACGATTATTTTAAATTTTTTGGAAATAAGGTCTTAAATGTTTCTAGATCTGTGAAAATGGATTTTAAATGGTCACCATATTTCTAGAATATTCTCTAATAAGTAAGGGGATCCTAGAAGGATTAGAACTATGATGAAATGTAGTGGTAACAAAATTATATGTGTTTCTTAGATTCACTAATTGATTATAACCGTAAGGTACCAATTTGCATTAGTGTAAATCCATTATTTGGTTGTCAATATACTTCTCAAATGTTACATTTTGATAGTGGTATCTTCCAAAGGTATCATTATAGTTTGACGTATGAATAAAATATTTGATTTTGAATACTCAATAATTGATTATAGTTATATCATGATTCTAGAAGGAGTGATGATATGAATGTTACACATGAGATAACCTATTGATAGGACTACAATAAATATATATGAATCTCTTAATTTATTTGTTTAAAAGTATTTTCCATGGATGATTTTAGAAGTTTTCATTAGTACAGAATCTGAGATCATGTTTTGGAAAAATTGAGTGGAATTTTTCAGTGGGTCTTGAATGCATAAAATCATGGCGGTATATTATATTAACATATGATGGGAGAGTGAATGATGGCCCCTTATTGGGATTTTTATAATGCCTTGAGAATGGTATTTTATTATGATTATATTAGGATTAACCTAAGAAAAAATAAATTAGTAGATTTTTAGGCATTGGTGTTAGAAATATTTTTTTCTTTTGTATTGAATGCGTTAAAATTTAATTCTTTATAAGTTAAAATTGTTAAAACTATATGGTGAATACTTCACCTTCAACATGGGTGTCCAATTTACCCTAGTTGTAGTTACTTCATTTGAAGAATTTAAGATGATGTAGCTTCATGAGTGTTTTAGTAGTGGAAGTAATGGTTTTCATGTATGGAAATGTAGAAGGAGGGTAGTTTAGATGCATGAAATTGAGGTGTAATAATGTTCTGGAGGGCAGAGTGATGTAGATGGAATGTGTTTGTCATTGAAGTGGAAATCAGGTTCCAGATGAAGTGGATTTTAGTAGAAATAGTTTATTAGTGGGAATAAAGTTCATAAATGAGAAGTACTTGTGTAAGAGTGATTATAAGGATATGCAAGAGTATTTAAAGTTATACAAAAGTGTATATTTATAGAGTTTTTGAATGACCATATTGTTCCTTATAGGAACCAGTTGGGGAAATAGTTTCTATTGACTAAGTGGAGAGATTCTTGAAATGATTAAATTTGGGTGAAATTCTCACCACATAGATCAAAATAATAATTCAACCAAAAGGTAGTTATTGAAAGTTGCGGTGATCTAATTTAAAGGTCGTTTTAGAGTAAAATGTTCCATATTACTGGGAGTGGTGTACCATGAAAGAGTATGAACTTTTGATGGAAAATATAATGGTGTCCATCCCCATGGGGTGAATTCATTATTGAGTCTAGTGATCAGAAAGAGTCACTAGTGGAATTTTTTTAGATATTTGAATATGGTGTCTAAAAGAATGGTCATGTAACTTATTCTAGGTAGGTTGACTAGAAGACCAGTACCTCTTATAACTCAGTTTCTCGATTAATAATAGATGCAATGTGTTCCTCCATAGAGTGTAACTTACATCCCAAAGAATAATATTTTTTTGTGTTTTTGTTTTTCCTTTTAGCTATTTTGTCATGTGGTTTGTTAATTATTGTTAATTATTTACAGAAGATCATATAGGATACGAGGAGTTGACCAAAACTAGAATATAGTGATCTGGTGAGATGACATAGTTGTTACGTGAATTCCAATTTTCAGTACCCCGGGTTCATGGGGTCTTTCAAACACTATATTTATAGATCTTGTTTCACATTTAATATTATAGTGGATTAATTTCTGGTGGTCAGTGGTTCATGTATTCCCAATACAATTTCCAGGATCTAATTGAATCATCAAGTGAACTTACATTTTTTTAATGAAAGTAATTTTGTGGTTTCCTTGTGAAATTATTTTTTTACTACCTTTAATTATTTTAATATATTAATAAAATATGTTTTTGGATGAGGGTAGAACTAGAAATTTTCTATATTTGTGTTATCCCTATTTCAATTCCATGATAAAATCATGCATCATACTATTCGTGACTAAAATATATGATTTTGAAATTAATTATTATGATATTTCATTTACTCCATACTGGAGATAATGTCAATGTTAGATATTTTTAAAAGGAATTTAGGGATCAATAATGTTTTCTTTCTTCTAATTAAAGGTCTCTTATTGCATAAAAATATAATGCAAGTGTTTCATATAATTTAGTGGATTATCATACTTTTTTGTGGAAATTAATCAATCAAAGGATGTAGATCTATTAAATATTTTCATAATTATATGTAAAATATTATTTATCCTAAGAGATATTTGGATTCATTCCATACTACTCAGTACGAAACATATGACATTAAATATCAAGTGTGTCTCCATACTGAAAGGTTCAAGTGAGGTGACAATGTTTTTCAACAGTTTTTTATAAATAATACATATTGTCTATGTTTAATGGGGTATTCACAAGTCTTTTTTATAGAGTAATTTTGGATTCCATTTATAACTCAAATCCATTTTACTTTCAAAATTTTAAAATTATTATTCCTTTATATTTATTAAACTATTCTAAAACTAAACCAGATGATTAACATTCAATAATATTTTTCTATTTAGTTCTCATTGTTATTCATTTTCTTCTATACATTTATTAAAAACAACACTTTAAATATTTTTACTAGGTTTTTTTGTATGAATTTTTTTATCATAAGGTTAAAACAACTACTCTTCATGTTTATTTCTTTAAACAACTGGTGTTTCATTAATTTTTTATAAGGACCGCATTAGATTTATTATATTGAAATTAAGATACTTGTTTTAAATGATATGTTTAATTGGAAATTTAATAAGAACCAATGATAATTATTATTTTTAAACCAGAACCATTTTAGTAACCAGTTGTGTCCATTTTGAAAATTAGTGACTGCTAGTGTTTGTCATGAATAACATTTTTGCGACCTAACTTATTGTGATGTCATAGAGACTTTCAAAAGTTGATTATGCTTCACTAAAATGTCCTTATCATTTACTTTCAGTGGTTGGTGTAGAATAAACACATATAAATCAAGTATAAATTAAAAAATCTCAAGAAAATAATAAATGACGAATAGAAATAACGACGCACAATATTTCTTTTTCAAAACATAACATTTATACTATGATATATTTTCAATTTATTGAAAAATAAATATTAAAAAATGGAAATTAAAACTAGATTTTAAATAAAATTTGAGACATGGATGTATAATATACAAAAGAACTAAAAATAGAAATAATTTCATAAAAATAATAAACATAAAATAATCCAAATGATGCTAATAAATATTATTTCAAAACACAATATTTATTCTATAAAAAAATGGTGAAATATATATTTCTTTTATTAATTTATATTTCCTTGAATTCATAAAAAGTTAAAATTATAATTATATTCTAAATGAAAATTTAATTATCAATACACTATATAAAAAATAATCTAGAATAAAAATGTAAATCCTCAACAAATACTACCCAAACAACATCGGTGCAGGGTATGTCACAACACCTTAGGCACGCCTCCTCATATGATAGAGGATTTTGATTAGTGGCGATATCTTATCACATTCATGTGGAGACTATGTTCCCTAAAATAAAGTCTAACATTCATTATCAAATCGAAAAAAATTCCACATTATCTATCCATGTAGAGGACATCTCGAAAACCTGCAAATATATAACAAGGAACCCCACTAACCTTATTGGTCTGAAATCGAAAGTAGAAATTTATATTTATTATGCGATATCAATAACAAAGATACTAAAATAAATAAACATTAAATTAAAAATCATATGTAAATAAATAAGGAACATTGGTTCACTTTATCTATATTATACGTGAATGTAAATACATCATACTTCGTCCCAACTCACATAATAGAACCCATTAAATCCTCTGCCTCCACAACTTTATAATTGAACCTTTAGTTTATCTCTATGTAATACATGTTTCCAAAGTTAAAACAATAATTTATTCCCATTTACATCCAAACTCATTCCATGTACATGAGTAGGGAGTGTGTCCAATGAACCAATATGAATCCTCAATTACTTGGAGATACTGATTGATACTATGATAAAGTGGATGTACAAGGCATACATATAATAAAATGAAATTTTTTCGGTGGAACACACCCACCCAAAAATATAACTCACACTGAACGTAAAATCACACATGTCATGTCATAATGTGATAACCCAGCCACCCCAACACCTGATCCTACTTTCCTAAACTCTATGGTGAAATGAAAAATACCCTAAATACCACACACTGACCCATACAAAAATATACAAGGTAAGGTGCCAACCAAAATTATGTGAATCAAACATTCAAACACTCAACATAAGGTGTCATTCAAATCTCAACCCATTACTCAAAGGAATATGGAATAGTAATACATTCATAAGACAAGAACAATTCCTTATCACTCAAGGTAGGTTCATCATACAAGTTTCACATCATACCATTACCATACCCCCAGGTTGGTCCTCATCCCAAGCCTATAAAGGCATGTTACTCAATCTATGCATTTAATAAATCATATTGACTCATCCCTACATACTCAAAAGTGGTCACATCAAGCACATCGACCCATCCTCACACACTAAAGGGAGGCCACATCGTGTGAATTTATCCATCCCAACATACCTAGGTGAGGTAAAATTAAGTGCACTAACCAATCCCCATTAACTAAATCGAGGTGACATCAAGAAGAAAACTCTATCCACACTCAATCAAGTGAGGTTACATTATGATCAATGATCTTTCTCATAAGAAGAAACCAACACAACACCCAACATCATGAAAACTATTGTATCATGGAATACAAACATAATAAAGACAACATTACACAAAAATCCACACACTAGTAAATCACAACTAAGAATCACATCAAATATAAAATATTTGAAAAAAAGGTATCATACACACAAGGTAAAACAAACCAAAACATCTCCCAAACAATCCAATATAGATTACCTTAAAACTAAGAGAAAAGCCCCTTTTATAAACCATTTAAAAATGAATCATATGTTACTTTATTCATTCAATGACTGAGGAAATAATACCATCAAACGTCCTTTAGTACCCCTTTTCTATTTTTTAATACCATTTTCGAACCCATTTATTGAATTACCCATTTTCATTTAAATTTATTTTAATTAAAATCATCCTTTTAGAATCATATATTAAAAAGAAAATCAATTTTACGTTTTAAAATCCAACACATTCCTTTAAATATTCCATTAATAGGTCCATAGAAATTAATTGGAGAAACGTTCCACAATTGAATAGTTTAGCAAGTAATATGATTTATGTTGACTGTTATGATAACATGAGCCTATCCCAACCTAATGATTAACTCACAAAAGAAATTAAATATTCATACAAATAATATCAAGTAATAAAACAAACATAATATCACTAAAATACCAAGAATATCAAATATATTCAAGGAACCTACCTCACTCACCATTCTATAAATTTATCCCAATCTCATACTATCATCCATCAAGTCAACGACCATCTTTATCATCCATAAAATCATAAAAATAAAAATATTTAAAAACAATTAAAACCAAAACCCAAACTAGAATAAATGATTTCAAATTCAGTGGGAAGCCTCATGGAATAGAAATAAATTTCAATGGGTTGTGGTCTACTCTCAACGTACCCTTGAAACTAAGCCACACAAAATCCCCAAAATTAATCCATAAATTAATTACCCATTTCACCAAAATTATAAAATCGTAATGAATCCCACAAAAAATCATGAATTTAGGAAAATAATGAAATATTAATTTTTTATAGCCTTTTTAAATATCCTCTACAAACAGCACATGAAATACATAATAGGAGTAATGTGTTCTCTTTTTTTCAATGAAAACTTTTATTAGAAACCCTTTAAGTCTACACCAAAATCATTAATTAATAGAGAAGAGAAACAAAGATGATCGGATAATAGATCATAACATAAAAATAATAGAGGAAAAAATCCAAAATGAGCTAGATCAAGGGTAACCAAAGAGAGGGGTAAGAGGGTTCAACCTCCTCTTTTCTCAGTCGCATGGGGAAGAGAATCTCCAGGGGCAGGGTCTATTTGGGGAACCCCATAAAAAAATTAAATTTAATCTCATGGTTCATGAACTGAAAATAATTTCATGAAATCAACATTTGTTCATGTCATTTAGGCCCCTATGTTGAAACTCATATCCCCTTCCCCAATACATCCACAATATGAATGGCATGTTTTTGGTTCTTTCAACCACCCAATAACTCAGAACTTGTCATGACATCCTATAAAACCACTAGGACACCACATGGTCTTTTAAAAATGTCAAAAAATACTTATTTATAATTTTAAAATGCCAAAAACCCTTTCTATATTGTTTGTACTCTAAAGGAACTCATCGACAAATGAGGAATTCCAACTCCTTTTGTAAATTTCACCCCATAATGATACAGATCATTATAAATACCCTACTAGAATGTTTCTCATCATTAATAAGTTGTGGTAGTAATCCAACAATGAGCCCTAATATCTCTAATATTTTAACTCAATACTAACATTCTGTATTTCATTTCAAATTCGCCACATGCTTCTACAATTCAACTCCAAGTACCAATCCTGGATATGACATCTTTCCTCTAAAACCTCATCCAGAACATCAAACCACCTCAAATGCATCTAAATAATGACCCTGATGCAATCTCCAACTCATCAAACTCTACACTAAGAAACAGTACATGTTATTCCTCCTTTTGATTACTTATTTCTATATCACTCATCCTTACTCAACGAAACACCACCACATTACTAAATCATTATGCTTTGACTCATCACATCATCATATATCCTACTTATAATTACTTAACACCATAAATAATCATAGGATCATCAAAAATTCCATACTAAGGTCTAAAACTATCAATCGGTGTGTTTTCATGGTTGAGTATTTAATAGACCTATCAAGCCATCATGCTCTTCCCACAAGTGAAAACACACCCCAATTTTGATTCACACTCAAATCACATCTGATTTCATCTCAAGCCTAATTCCAGTGTATTGAATCTAGACACTAATCCCATATTCATCTACACATATGGAATTCATCAAACATTACATCTGAGTTCCCAATTTGATATTGTTTTGAAACCATATCAATCATATCCACACACACACATTGTCATTTCGACTCCACCTTGACCATCCACTGATTGGTCTCATCATGTCCTTTATCCTCCCAACCCAATGCTTGTATAGCAACATTCATCACAATTTAATACACCATATAAGTGTCTTTATCATCTCTCTATAAAAAACATCCAATACTTATCGCTCTTTTTCTATTCATTACTAGTTTTAATGAATGTAGGTGACCACTTCGCTTACTTTTGTGATCCAAACAAGAAAAACCAATCACTGACATCAAAATAGTTCTCACTACATCCATCAATTCAAAAATATTTCATTTTAAAACCCATTACATGTCTGATTTTATGGTTCCCAAAACATAATTATCCACTAAATGAGTCATATTTTGTCTAATAGAGTTTCTGGACATTAGAATCACCCAGAGTGAACACCATCAATTTTTCATATCCGTTGATCTATCAGAAATCACATTTGGTGGCCCCAACCATTAAAGAGTCAAAACATATGAGGGGTCCAATCCTTAGACCCATCAAAATCATGACTGGATACTCATGACCGCATCAAAATCAATGAGCCCTTTTCAATATGATCCATGAATAAAAACATGGCATCCTCATCGAACATTCAATTCAACATCAAAGTCCTCCAAATCGACCCAAGAAAACCAAGAAGTACTGATATATACAATAATTTATTTTTACCATAATTTGGAAAACAATTCCACACATAAAAATTAGATATATTTATTTCCAAGAAAACATGACACATAAGATGAGAAAATAATTTAGGCATTTGGGTCACGCCTAACCACAACACAAAAAATAAATAAAACTAATTTACATAAGGAAAAGTCAAGTATTTTTTTAAAATCATTTAAAATATAATTACACATTCTAAAATTCAATTGAGTTCTTGAAAAACCCATTTGAATCTCATGGATTTCATAAAATCCAAAGTCACCCAAAACCCAACCTAGCCATTAAATTTCCCAAAAATAGATCCAGTCTCAAAAAGTTATTTTTAAATGAAAATTTGAAAACCATTTCCTCTTATTTTAAAGAAACCACAAAATCAAATTCTATTTCAAAATCATTGGATACAAGATCTATTTCATGTAAAAAACATTTAAAATAATTTTTTACACAATTTGTTAGACTACATGATTTTTCCTTCAAAAATAGATTTTTATTTGGAAAAATCACACATACTGGAAAAATAATTCCCAATGATGGACAAGAAAGGACATCCCAATAAATCACCCAACCCATTATATCCATATTAATCTTATCAGACAATATTATATATTTCAGAAAATATAATTTATATTATATTTTTCTTCAATTAATATAGATTATTACGAGGAGTCATCTTAAAAAACACCACCCATATGCGTATTTATCATGCCCTAAGAAAACCACTATTGTAACGCCCTGACCACAGTTACCCAAAGTCGGTGCATTATTACATAACATTGGCATGATCATGAGGAAATCATGTCTCGAAAGACTGATAAGTTTAATATTATTGGAAACAAGATTCACAAATAATTTTAACTTTACAACATGAAAAGAAATACAAGAAAAATATATTTCATTAGAAACATCCAAGCCTCGTAGATTATGCATGTTAGTCACTCATAACTATATTATTCTAATCCTGGGAAAATGAAACATAAGAAATGGGTGAGCTCAAACACTCAGTAAGGGTACGCAATACAGTGGAAAATGACATAAATATTAAGCATGGTAAATAATTGAATCTACATGCCTTTACCAATAACAATCTTGAATACTTTTATTGAAATAATATGGGATGATTAAATAATGCCATAATAAAAAATAATCATGGGTATTCTACTAGTCGAATGACCACATGAACCATCAATATTATTTCCATAATAAGGGAATGTATAATGTCGGACATTCTGAAACATTTTGTCAAGGCCTCGGCCAAGACGTCTAAATATGATTAAGCCCTCGGCCAAAACCATAAATCAAATTGGGGAAGGGACTTGGCCAATTCCTCATCTAGTTCTCTCATGAGACGAACCGATGCATCGAGGAGCAATATCGGGCTCCACCCATCACTTACCAAGTCCAATGC